>CM076260.1:73569842-74819842 GCA_038380795.1 Pyrocephalus nanus | reverse complement strand
ATGTCTCCTATTGTCTTCCTAATATGCATTTTCATCATTCTCCCAATAAAATTATAAATGTTACTACACAGTAAACATTAGAAATGTTATCCCAAATAAAACTAGCTGAAAAGAGAATAGTTTAATTATTTAAACAAAAGAAATATTGTTCCTACGATATTTGCTTCTGGAAATTGAAAAGTGAAGATAAGATAGGAAATAGAAAAAGGGCTGGAAATTTGCCCTTCAGTTTCAACCCAGCTGGGATTGAAAATAAACTTTTTATTTTTAAAATAAACTTTTCTTAAATAATGTTCTTCAAATCATTGACTTGTAGTGTTAGCAACTCATGTAAATAGCCACACTGTAAAAATGGTTGGTCAGCATTGTATTGTAATGAGTTTTGCCCATGAAAAGTGCAAGACATTATTCCATCAACAGAATCACTTACTGTCATCTAGAAATGACAGTCTGAATCCATGTGTATCCAAGAAGTCCATGGCATTAGAAGAAAAAGGAAAAATAATATTTTGGTCTGGAACTGTAACTGAAGAGACATCCCAAATAACATTTAAGAATTGCTCTGGCCAGATATTCCTTTGATATATAGGTAATTTCAGCTGCTTACCTTTAGATTAAAAATATTAGTAGTGGTGTTCTCAGAAGTCAACACTAGATACTTGAATAATCCTCACAGATGTTCATACTTTAAATAGAAGAGGTACTGTCATTCCTACAACATAAACATGTAGTAGGATGGAAAGGAAGAAATCCCTCCAAGATGTTAAAGTGTAAACATAGGTACTTGCAGCAAAGTACATGGAAAACTACAGTGGGAAGTGAAGAGTTGTGGAAAAAGTCAGATTTTAAATTATAAGGAAAATAGGAGTGGGTAAGTCTGTCATTTATCCCTGAGGATCTAATTGATGAGGTACCTAGGAATGTAAAGCTGACACAGGAGATGTACTACTTAAAGAGAGTGGAAAGGGGGGCTAAAAGAGATTAAAAGGCAGGAATTTTTAGTCCTCTTCAGATAAAAGTCAAAGAACATCTGTAAAATTTGTAATAGGGATATGGGCTCTAAAAAAAACCTCAGTAGTTAATCAGAAGCATTAAGTTCAATGATCAAATTGGAAGCCATAAAAACCAAACCAGAAATCAAAGCAAATATCAGTAATAGTTCAACCATCTTGGCAGAAAAGGGCACATGGCAAATTCCTCCTATTTTCGAATCTTTACATCATGACATAATATGCTTGCTTGTTCTGAGTTTCTGGACCGGGGGTGCTGACCTCCTCTCTTTCCCCACTGTCAGAGAATGCAATCAGGGAGTTGTGAAGTACTGAAAATTTACTGTGCTCTTCCCTAGTCTTTGCACACCTTTTGTCTTCAAGGTCAAGTAACTTCCATCCACCTCTTAAACTCTCCCACATTATATAGATTTACTGTCACCAATAATTCTTAAACTACTTTAAAATAAATTGGGAAAGTCTAACTTAAATGAGAAACTTCAACTTAAGAAACTCTAAAAGGGCTTATCTAGTTCTGGTCACTCTATTTAGTGATAGGACAGGGAAGCAAATACATTGTTATACAGATTAGCTGATAATGTATAGAGCTGTGACTCTTTATGTTTAAAGTAACTACTTGTAAAGAAAATGAAGCACGGAACTATTTTCATGAGGAATAAAAACTTATGTTTGGTTAGGAAGGAATTTTGTACTTAGCTATTTCTGTAGCAAGGTATTACTTCTACCATGGACAAGTTTTGTGGGTGCTGACTGCTTTTGCTGCTTCTGTCTTTATCTCTGCTTTGACAGTAAGTTATGTTTCCTGTGCTGTTTGGATTACTTTTGAGTTAAGACACTTAGGTCAGGTGAGGGTACCACTTAAGCCATTTGTTAGAGATTCAAACTGTAGTTTATTTCAAAAACCTCTTAACTAAATTCACTGATGTGCTAAATGTACATGATAAAGTCTTAAATTATCTTGTCTCTATTGCAGCTAAATGTAACAGGCCTTATAAAGTTTAAATATCATATCTTAAACCAGACAGTGAAAACTTCTAATTACATTGTGTATCCTGGGAGCTTGTTTATTACAAGTTCACTGATGTCTTTGTACTGATTAGAACCATGTAGTTTTCCCAGAAAATCCTCCTTTTTGTCTGACATACTGTTTTCCAGGACACTAAGTTCAAGATCAGACACGTCAGACGGCAAGTAAGAGCTAACTTTAGTTACTGATTGCTTTTCTCTTGCAGAGGTCTTCCCTTTTCCTATATTCAGATCAGTAGCAGACTTAACTTGTTTGCTTGTAGATATTGGTTTAATATACCGATCACCCCTGTTTTCTTCCTTACTGATCTGTTGGGCTTTCTCCACTTCATCTAATAATGATGCCTCCATCTGAGTGAGGTTAAGTGAGTCAGAGGATTCAGCACTCTTTCTTTTGCTGGTTTTAAAGTCACGGTTTCTTCTCAAAGACTGGACTGGAGATGAAGCTGAAGGAACTGGCATGAGATCTGAAGTACCTTCAGCTTTTTGACTTGTCTTTGAAATTCTAGACCTGCAGGATTCTGGCTCTGTATCTGACCCACCTCGCTTTGGCCTTTCAAGACACGGAGGTTCGGGACTGCTGTCAAGAGCTTCAGAATCTTTGTCTGTACATTCAGCACTGGTGAAATCTTCGGAATAAACTGTGTTCTCAGGACTAGCAACAAAGTCATCCGAGTATATGAATTCAGAGTTGTTTTCAACACTCCCGCTGAGGCTTGGTTTATGACCACTTATAACAGATGCATCATCATGCTCTGTGGTTTCAGGATGGATTAAGTGTATTGCTTCATTACTTCCCTTTGCATTAGCATCTGTTGGGAATGCTGCTAGGACCTGAGCTTTCACATGCTTTTCCTCCTGAGCAGATTTTAACAGAGTTGTCTCCAGTAAGGGGGCTGTAGTTACTTTGTATGGATGTTCCTTGCCTGCAATTGCATCCTTCCTCTGTAGACTTGCAATAGTCTGTTCCTGCAGGTCAGGGGACCCATCTCCTGTCACAGAAATGGACTCTGGGAGAACATTGTTTTCTAATGAAGTTTGGACAGTTTTATCCAACCGATTATTCCGCTTTGAACCGTCTCCCTTGCTACAACGCTTGCAAGAAATCACATGCTGTTCTCCAGCATTTCTGAGCAGCTTTCTGTTGAGTAATGGGCTTCTCTCCTTCAGCATCTCCATTTGCCTTTTTCTGTACTTCTCCCTCCTTTCATGAATTATCAGCTTATCAGGGTTGGTCTGCTGCAGCCGTAGCCTCAGTGTATTTGTCAGCCCATACAACAATTTCTTTCTGGGAGGTCTGTTCTCCTTAGCTTTGCAGTTCCTTTCAGCGGCTGGCTTTCCCTGGGGCACAGCTTTCTTAGGTCCTCTCCCAGCACCAGAAGACACTGGACGGGTGGCCTCTTGCCTGTCTTGTTTGAATCGGGGGCTCACAGCTCCACTGCTCCCATCAGGCCCCACAGATGCCTCTGCAGGCTTGAGGGCAGTGGAGGGGCTGGGGGGCCGTGAGGCCCTGCTACCACTCCCCGGGGCCTGGTAAAGCCAGGCTAGATGTGGGTGGTCAGCAGCAGCTGGCACAGTGCTCTGGGTGAGCACCGACAGCTCTGCCAGCAAGGCCCTGAGTAGTGGAAGCTGTCCCAGGGTGTTGTGGAGCTGTCGAGGGCTGGCAGCTGTCGAGGGCTGCAGCAACGAGGGGCCGGCACTGGGACGCGGAGGGCTCTGGCCCTTGTCTTTCTCCTGTGATCTCCTGACCTCGACGTGCTCCCATTGCGCCACTGCCGCTGGTGCTTGCGGACGCTGAGGCTCAGCCGGCTCACGGCTGTAATAGAGCAGCGGAGGGCAAAACACGTTGCCTTCCAGCTCCTCACTCTCCCCCTCCTCCTCCTCACTCTCCTCTTCGTTCTCCTTCTCCTCCTCCTCCTGGCCCCCCGGCTCAGGGGAGGTGGCAGGCGGCGTGGCAGCGCGGGGGCTTGCGGAGCTCGCCGGTGGCGGCTCCTCGCCGCCCTCCAGGCAGGTGAGGCGGTAGCCCAGGACCAGCTCCCCGACGGGGCGGCCCGCGGTGTCCCGCAGCGCGAAGCGTCCGCGGCGGCCGCACGAAGCGGGCGCTCCGGGCCGGTGCAGCAGCTCGGCGGCGGCCGGGGCCAGGGGGACGGCGCAGCTGCCGAGAAGGCGGGGAGGCCCCGAGGCGAGCCCGGCGGGCAGCGCCAGGAGCAGTGCGCGGAGCGGGCGGCGACGGAGCGCGGCGCTGAGCGAGCCCCGGCGCCAGCGGAACAGGCAGCGCTTGCCGCGGCCGAAGGGGAAGGGCTGCCCCGGCCGCAGGGGCGGCGCGGCGGCGGCGGGGCGCAGCACCAGGGTGGGGAAGTCCAAAAGGCGCAGCGCCACGGCCGGGTGCTCCGCGGGTGCCGGGTGCTCCGCGGGTGCCGGGTGCTCCGCGGGTGCCGGGTGCTCCGGCGGTCCCGGCCCCGCCACCTGCACCGCCTCCACCAGCAGCTCCAGCGCGAACAGCCCATCCATGCCGGCCCGTGGGCGCAGCTCTCGCGAGAGCTTCGTCTGTGTGGTGTGAGGCCCGTAGGGGGAGCGACCGTTCTCTCGCGAGAGTTGTGCCGAGGAACCCCCTCACGGTCCTGCTCCGCAGCCGCTCCCGGTGCGGCTCATCCCGGGAGCCGCGGGCCCTGCCGGGGCTGCCCGCCCCGCCGTCACCCCCCAGCGCCAGGGGACACACCGCTGAGATCATCGAGTCCAACCTGTGACCCAACACCACCAGGTCAATTAGACCATGGCACTTAGTGCCACGTCCAGGCTTTCATTAAACACCTCCAGGGACGGTGACTCCGCCACTCCTCTTGGCAGCCCATTCCAATGTCTCATTGCTCCCTCTGTGAAGAAATTCTTCCTGATGTCCCGCCTAAACCTCCCTGGCACAATTTAAGACTATGCCCTGGCCATGAGAGCGTATTTCTCTTCAAAACAAAGCTCAACATTTTGGTTTTGAGTTGCAATGTAGAAATAGAAAAGGGGTTTTAATTTCCAAAAGCCCTAGTTTCTACTAGCCACCATTTAAAAGAGACTTGTGATAAGACTTCTTTAGGTTGCATATTACACAAGAGTGATTTAGGAAACAGGCATGCCTCAGAGGCAGGGTGATGGAGCCGTGCTTCATTACCTGCTACCACCCTAAATAGGACAGGTATGTATTTGGATCTTCATTAGTTGCATTTAGTAATCTTTTTAAAATAGCTCTGGTCCTTCTCAATCTTCCTTTCTTAGAAATAGACTTCAAATTTTCTGGCCTTTTTTTTTTTTTTTTTCAAAGACTAGAAGACTGAGGAATTTTGCTGATTCAGTGAAGTCTTTCACTGACCTTGTCTGTACCTCGAAGTACTAACATTTTGTCTCAAAAAATCCCAACCCAGACAATTGGTATCATTAGCAGCAACTCAGCAACTTTAGTTCAAATCTATCTTTTGAAGGCTCTGAAATGCCTTCCCCCCCCTTAATTCCTGTACACTTTCAGATTTATCGATCTCTCAACACAGAGATGTGTCTGTACAATTGCATGCCTGTTTATAGATGGAGAAGTATGACAAAAAAAAAAAAAAAAAGATCTTGAGAAAACATGGATTTTGCTAAATTCACAATTAAATCTACTTATCCTAGTGTTGTTCTAAAGATTGCATTTTTTATAGATCAAATGCTGGGGTAAAGAGCTGTTGTTCACCTGGATATAAAATCACTCTTCTCTGTGAAGAATGTGCAGGGCGATGCTTGGAATTTGTGCAAGTATTTGGCCTGGTGGCACTCTGATTCAGAAAGGAGTCAGACAGTCTGTTGGAATATTCAGCTGCAACATAATAGCAGTTCTTAAAATACTCCAGCTTAAAATGCCACCCAGAAAAAACTTATTTAGTCTTTTCTCAGTTGTCTGTTGAGTCAGCCACTTGTGAAAAGGCAATAAACAGGAAGAAATTCAGGAATTAGCATGGCCGCCTTCGATAACTCTCTTCTTCAGTTCAGAGAAAATGAAAATGTATAAAATACATGAGCAAAGCATTTGAGGGTTTTGCAATATATTTAGGTTTCTCTCTTGAAGACTCTAGAAAAGGTTTTGAAAAGGAATAAAGTCAAATGAGAAAGCTAAATCTATTCAGGAATTACTGTTTACATATGTTTCTGTATATTGTGCAGAGTTTTGCAGGGAACTTTGCTGTTTCCTGTGTTCAGGTTCTACTTCGTGATCCCTAATTTTGTGCTGATTCAGATCTAATGATGGATGGAGCAGTCTAGGAGCAGTTGCAGTGGTATTATTGGCATAGGCATTTTGATATCTATCAAAGTGAAGGATACTGTGTTTTTTCCCCACTTCTCAGTGTGTACCCTCCTGTCCACAAAGTGCCCCATCAATTGGGTGGTCAGAGCAGCTGGTACAGAACCTATTCAGACATACAGCTCCAAAATTCCTTCATGTTGCTACCCTAAAGATGCTTGCTAACTCCTCTTACTTTAGTGTGATAGCTCTCACGTTTATTTTCATTCTCTACTATCTTTAGCAGACTTCGGGAGTGTGTTAAAATAAACATTCTTTGCCTAGTCATGTGGCCCTTCTCCATTTGGCAGACATTTGGCAAACAAAATTTCATTGCTGTCCGTAGTGTTTTATTTTTTCAGAGTGGTGAGAGTTACAGCTTAAGGCAGCACTACATCTACAGAGTCAGCAGGGGTGGCACACAGGATTGTTTTCGCATTACCTCGTGGAGGGGTGGGGGAAATTGTTGGCCTTCGAGATGCATGTGAATCTGTGGCTTTCACAGCCAGCTTAGAAGTATAACCAGTGCCAGCTTGTCTTCTGATTCCAAATTTCTTCAAGGATTAATGGGACTGCGGCAAAACACAGCTTCTCCTTCTGTACTGAGCTGTCATCATCATCTTTCTTAGATCTAGTGAAACTCGGTCCAAGTAGACACCTAAAGGAAACATGGGAAAATCTCGCAAATACTTGAGAGAGAATGATACTGTGAGACCCAGCAGGAAGCAGGATGTCACAAATACAGGAGCTCAGACAATTGTATTGAACATGACAATGAGACATATCCACAAGGGTCACATCTGAGGTGATTTCCTTTATTTAAGAAAAGTTCATATTAAAGGCAATAGATGTTTTTGCTTAAAACAAAACAATAGTGAAGGGTCAATCTCAGGATTCAGCTCATTGAATTTTCTTTGCATAATACTCAGCAACATGGAAAGCCAATTTCCTTAAATAACTAGGTGTCATGAGCACATGGAAGCTTTTCTATCAGTTTTACTTTATATAAACCATCATGAACTCATTTGGTATTAATGGAAATCCCATGTGTTCACACGCTGTCATTTATCATTAATTAATGTATCATTGTTTAAATTGCGTTACTCCCCGTCCAATAGCTGTGAAGCTCTCAAAAATTCTCAAGAGGAATTGATTTATTTTCTTTGGCTCCATGGTTGCAGCCTGTACTTGCCATGCACATATACACTGAGTGAGGAAAGAATTCCATGTGCTTAGCCATCCAAAGAGGACAGCTTATGCACACAACAGCTCATATGCTTGCATATGTTTGAGAAGCAGACAAAACCTGCAGCAGAAGTTTTCATCAAGGTGTAGGGATCCTTACAATTCCTGTTGTAACTGCAGAGCAGGGGAGGTCCTCGGCCCCTCTCACAGACATTCTTTCTGTAGGCAGTGATTTTTCAGACTCATCATCTCCTAAAAGGCTGTGTTTACAGCATTCCTCTAGTTCAAGCTGGGAACCATTGGGGGCAAATTGCAGTTCAAATATCTGACAGAGCTTCTGACAACGAAAGCTCTTGTGAGCATCAGGATGGTTCTTAAAGTCGATTCAATAGTTAGATGAGATTTCATTAAAATAAAAATTGAAGATGTCTGCAAATATTTGAGTAGGAAACAGCTAGTGTTGTGTGCATTGTACCATCACACTGATGACACTTATTGTTTAATCTGTCATAATTACTATTGTAAGTATGTTTTTTCAGAGGTTTTTTTTTTCATTACAGCTGTTTTGTTTGCTGCCCATTTTCAACCTCTATGGTGTTTCTCTTTTTCCCTTTAAAAGCAAACTAAAACCAATTTGACTGTTTTGAGAGCTCTCCTTAGAGAGAGCAAAACAAAAGAGCCAGGGATGTTGCTATTCAGAGCTGGACCAGATCCTCCTCACTGGATGTGCATGAGGCTGAGTGATACCCAAGTGCCTTTGCCTAGTATAGAGAAGACAGAAAATTTCTATCCCACTTAGTGAACAGGACGTATGAACCTGCTTGTTGAGGCTGCAAAAAGAAGCATCAATTAGCCCCCTGTTTTTCATGTCCCTTCTTGTTCTCCAGGGAGACGTGGCTGAAGTCCCATGGTTCAGTGGACTGGGAGAGAGATGGCTCTCTAATGAATGCTTGACTTGCCTGGCAGTGGAATTTCCACTCAAAAGTTGAAGTCCTTTTCTTGGTTAACAGCTTTGTTCCCAGGATCTCAACAGTGATGTCTCTCTCTCATGTTTTATCCCTTCAAGCTTCTGTCCTTACTCTTGTTGTGCCAGGCGGCAAGCATGGAGTACTTCCCACTGGTGTCTTGCTAGTGTTTGTAACTTGCTGACTTACCGTGGTGGTGGCTGTGATGGGAAACTTAAATATGTGGGGACATGGCCTGTTACATGGCTTTATTGATTAGAAGGAAAGAATAAACTGTATTTTAGGATGATAAATGTGGGAATCTGGAGATCTAGCTTCAACTCCCTGTTTTGACATAGATTTCCTCAGGAAGATCTAGTTTCTCTGTGCCTGAATTCCTCTCATAAGACGTTACCAGTGTTTCACAAAGATGCTGAGTGGATAAGTACTCCCTGGAAGGGAACAAATATCTGATTTGCCGGGAGCGCGACACCCCTGCCAGCCCTGCAGGCCCCTTCCCTGGAAAGTGATGGCAAGTGTTTTTGCTTGCCTCTGAAATGCAGTACCACAGCCCAGAGGTGAGGCCACCAGCCCTTCACCAGCAGCAAAGAGCAGCTGGAAGTGAGCAAATCCTTATGGCAAGACCAGACCAGCTCTTTCCTGCATTTCAGAAGTGGGTACTGCAGCACAAGGGAGCACTGAGGGGCCAGTGCCTCTACAAGGTTCCCCGTGTTGTCATGCAGGGCTGTTAAGCCCTGAAAATGTGGCATCCTGCCTGAGCTAATTATCTCCCCAGCTCTTGAGAGGGCAAGTCCAGGCATGGCACTGTGCTGACACAACTGTCCTGCTGCCGGTTCCTTGGCTGGCGCTGTCTGGGGGATCCCAGCACTGCACTCCATTGCAGAGCATAGCTATGCCTGTAGGAATTTTTTCACAGGTAATCACAGTGCTGGAGAAGTATTTTAATTCACTGCAATGCAAAGGGCCCTGTGGGCTACAGCTAGGGAGGAAAACAGGCTTGTTTCTCTCGTGCTACACCATGTATTCTGCGTGGGCAGGAAGACAGACTGCTGTCTGTTGTAAGCCCCTGACACCAGGTCAGATGAGAGCTGTGCCAGTACAGAGGCCTGGCTGGCCAAACTCCCTCGTTGCTAACTCCACTGACCTTTTGTGAGCTAGTTCAGGGATGTCTTTGGCCAAGTAAGTTCAGCTAATGTGACTGCCCTAACACAAAGCTTCCTGGTTTTGCAGGTATGTATTTTAAGCTTATTGCTATTTTAGTGCAGTTTCTTTCACTTCCTATTTGAACAGTTCCTGTCGGAAGCATGTATTGTTTGGAAAGACGTGGCATTAATTACTGTGTGAATTATTTGTTGTGAGGGTACCATGGAAGAAATAGATGGGAACTATTCCAAAGGGTCTTTAATGAGTTCAGTCATCCAAGATCCTGATTTCCATCTCATAAATAATAAACTATCCTCACTATGCAAATTCAGATTTTCCTGTAAATTGCTTATTTTAATTTTGCAGGGGAAATAATCATGAAGAAAAAGTTCTGAAAATGCAAGCCTGCCCTGTTTCTGTGCTGGGTCGCTCAGAGGTGCAGTGACTTGTCCTCTTCTGGATGGTAAGTCCTGAGACAGTGAACATGTGACTAGGCTGGTAATGGTTTCATGTCGTGAAGAGTGAAATTTGAAACACGATGACTGAAAATATATATGAAATCTTTGCTCCATAAAGGAAGGGTCCTTAATATAACCTTATGAAGTGAGCTCTTTGCCATCTCCTTTTGATGGGATCTCCAGTCTCAATTTCCACTGTGATCATTTGCTGCTCGGGCCAACGGAGGCCAGAAGTGTCGCTCTGACAATACACTCACCCTCTGGCAAGGTAATAGTGTGTGCTCAGCAGTGACCTATCTGCTTCATCAAATGCAACATGAACAGACTTTTAGACAAGTCTCATCTAGTCTTGCGGTAGGGGGTGAAGGTTTTTCAAAAAGCCTTCTTATATTTGCGGACACTTGTACCAAGGCATGAAGGTACCGGTAACTGGACTAATGATTTCCCACTCTGCTGACTATAAATAAAAATATTTCTGCTCCAGGAAAGCACATCATTACACTCAGAGGGTTTGGTACCAATATGACAGTTACCCAGGAGATTTTTCTGTTCTGAAAACATCCTCTTCATTCTCTTTTTTTTTTTTTTTTTTTTTGTCTCAGCTCAGCATTTTATCTTATGTAAACACATATGATTTTACATGAACCTGTTGTCTCTGGGCTGTCTGTAAGTTCAGACTAAACAGTAGTGCACAGCATAGCAAAAATACTTCAAGAAAAGAAAAATAAGTGTATTTTGGACGTATATTAGCTGATCGCACATCATTCAGTTTTGTTAAGATTTGATACCAGATAAATAGACAGGAATAGGTTTGGATGGTTGTGCAGGCACGTCTTACTGGAAACATAGTCACCAAAATTTCATTTCAAGAAACAAATCAGTGAAAAAGCCCAAACAGGTTACTCTGCTTCCTGCCCTGGAAGGAATAGGAGCTTTTTGAAAACATTAATATCCTCAGTCAGGCATCACAAATATTAGTTCTCAGTTCCTTCAAGGGATAAGAAGAGATAAAAATAAAAGGCACTCTGAAACCTCCCAGAGGCTGACAAATGCATTCATTCATTTCTTTATAATGACATCTTTCATGAAGGCCTTAACACTGGAAATTCTCAGAGGAAGATTCCTTCCCCCCAATATTTTCTCACTTCTCTTGGAAGCTATCTGCATCATTGCAAGCAGGCAGGGGTAAAATACCTTTTGAAAACTCAGCTGTGTTTCTGTAGGCTGATCTTAAACAGGAAAACGGATTATTCTGCTGAGTGCTCCGAGCAGATGGTGCTGTGACCTGGAATGGCTTGAGAGTGCCTGGCTGTGGTGGGACAGCCCACAAGAGAGGGCACGTCTCTGTGTGATTCTTAGCAAGGGGTGAGCAAACTGCTACCCCTGTACCTCACATTTGTGTGTGAGAATCCCGCTGCACAAAACAGGTGTCAACTGTGAAGCAGCTTTCATTTCACTGTCCACACCTCTCATTTGTCTTTCCTGTTTGTTCATCTCCGCTCTAAGGCCTGCATTCATCCTGCTTAGTGGAGGCAACCTAGCCACATTAGCCCTCTGCTGCAGGGGAAGAGAGATTTTTCCAAAGGTGTCAGATCATCAAATAAACAGACTCCCTCTCTGAGGAGCCTCTTGTTGTCTGTTAATTTTACAGGAACCAAGACTTGTTTAGCTGGCTTGCTTAAATGTCTGCAATTGAGTGGGGTGACCTTGATCTCTACACTTCAGTTTTTGGTAAGGTTGGCAGGGAAGCAGAGCAGTAAGTTGCTTTATTTTTCTTACACTAATTTAAAAGTCTTTTTCACAACCAGAGTGTAAAGCAAAGCCCAGCATATGGACCCTGGGTATTTGAGATGAAGCCTGAAATGGTACTGTTATTGCAGGTGGTGCTCATCTGACCAATCCCAGACTGAACATAGAGATGAAAAGAGATAAACCCCGACAGATTCTGTTTCATTCGTCACATTATAAATGAACCTAGAGCGAATAGCTCAGGGGTAGTCAAGTGCATCTAGAGAGATGTGGGTAAATTGCATCTGCAATACCTGCAGAGCTCCCTCCATGGCAGTCATTCCAGAGCAAGGCATGAAGCACATGGGTGAGCTAAAGATACAGGACTGACTGGCACCACCCGAGTCATCTAGTCAGTGCCTCTCAAAATACAGAAAGCCTTGCTGCAGATGCACAGT
Organism: Pyrocephalus nanus; assembly: GCA_038380795.1. Classification (NCBI taxonomy): domain Eukaryota; kingdom Metazoa; phylum Chordata; class Aves; order Passeriformes; family Tyrannidae; genus Pyrocephalus; species Pyrocephalus nanus. The sequence continues at coordinate 74,807,569 of CM076260.1, read as the reverse complement.
CACGTGCTCTGTAGCTCATCTCACCCCGGGATGCTGTACATTTCCAGGCTTCTCTCAACAGACTCCAAGTCTGTGCTAGAAGACCAAATGCCACAATAATTGTGTCACAGGAGGAGAGCAGGAGAGATCAAGGGCACTTCTAAGTCCTCCCAGCTAGCAGGAGATTTGCTGGGTGACATTTGCAGATGCTTCTGGACCCTGCACAATGCTTCAGAGAAAGACAAACAAAATCCAGCAGTCTCTGTGGAGTTAATCTGAAAGGGGTTGCTTCTCCGTTCCAAATCTGGTGATTAGCTCAGCGCTGAGCATGTGAACAAGCACAGACAGCTGATGGATGCTGATACCTCAAGGAGCAGCATGATGAACCTTGCAGTGACCATATTTACACCCTTAACTGATTCAACGTGTTAAATCCCTGTGAAAAAAAGATAAAGGGGATCAGGAGAAAGTATATTGTTCAAGAAAAATGCCAGCCCTGCAAGTATAACCTTAACTATACTGCTCCAATTTTACTCCTGTTGTTTCCCATGTACACAAGATCTCCAGTGGGGGGTTATTTTTTCCTTTAATAAACAAGGACTTTGCTTTGTAATGTACTGCTCGTTGGCACAGTCACTGTGTAATATACAAAGGCAGATCTTTAAACAATGTGCTGTGATCTTATCTGATCTGCAAGCTGGAGGATATATCAACAACATAATTTGTGGCAGGATAGTTGCACAGATGGGGTAAAGTATGTTGGAAACTCCTCTGAAATCACACAGGCAAAAAGCAGACAGTACTAGCTTAAATAAGCGAGGCTATCAGCTTAACAACTCCGTGATTATGTGTTCTTTCTAGAATAGGAAATCACAGTTTGCAGGTACTTAAAGCCAGCTAAGAGAAAACATGCTGATTATGGTTTTTGGTCAATAACTTGTTGGATCACACAGGGAACCAGCAACTACCTACAGAGATTTTCAGCTGTTGTTCACAGATTCACGTGTGGCTCTGTAGCTCCATCACTGGTATCCAAAGGCTGTTTTTGGCACTAGAGAAAGAAGGGCTTGAAGGGCTTGGCCTCAGAGAAGGGGGGTTGCTGCTCTGAAGTTGTTAGTAGTCAAGAGGTGGCCTTCTGCAAACAGCCACCGCTGCCACGAACAAAATTAATTGTTTCCTCAGTTGGTATTCTTGAAAGGATGAATGAGCATTGCTGGTGCTGTTCAGAAGACCAAGCTAAATTATCGTAATAGACCATGCTGGCCAAAAATTCTGTGCATCACTGAGAGGTACTCCCTTTGTGTCAGGGTCAAGATGTATATTAGTGTAATTTAGGCACCAAGTTCAGTTCATGGTGTCAGTGGATGTCCCTGTGGATCAAAATATACTTTAACTTTTACAGCAATAATTCCAGCCACTTTCACATACTCTGCTTGCTTGAAGAAAATGAAGTATGCTGTACTGTTCATAATAAAGGGCTTCTCTTTCATGAACAGTACTTATAGTTGTAACCTAGCAAGAATACTAGGGCGGGTGGAAACATCAGCTTTGCCCAGACATCCAAAAGTTTCTGTTATATTGTGACAGTGATTGTAGCTTCTGGAGCCCTGATGCTGTAATGGGAGGTGTGAAGGCTGGAGATAAAGATTCTGGATCTAGAATTGAAGCTTCCCCAGTGTGAGAAGTGTTGGTGTTGGTTATGCTCCATGTCTAGCTGCTTTTTTAGTTGCAAAAGATTTCCATGTCTTATATAACACCCTGTAAAAAAAAAAAAAGAGCATGCACTGACTTCTCTTGTTAAAATTCCTTTCAGTTTCTTAGGTTTTCTTCCCTCCTTTATTAGTTAGGAATGGTAGAGGTCAGTGGAACTTTGTGGAGGACCTTTTCATCAAGGGTGAAACATTATTCGTGCTGCAAATCCTGCCTGCTGGCTGATGAGTGCCTCTCTGTGCTGGTGTACGGACCTGTCAGAACCCTGGGGGAGCTGTATGCACACGTGGGCAGCTGATGTTATGGGTTATCTTGCAGGGATGGAGAGCAGCTGAGAGTTGACAGGGTGAAAAGCAACAAAGTTCTGCCCGATGCAAAGAGTAAATGAGTAGAAGGAAACACAAAACTACTCATTTTTTTGGTCACTTCCTTTGTTTGTTTCTTTGGACAAGTGTGATATCCAAGTTAACCACATTGTCTTTTTTCTCTTGTCCTTGACTGTATTTGTATCTTTGCATTTATTGTTAGGTTTTGTCATGTTATCAGCTTCTGAGGGTGGTACCCCAAATCAGACATTTCTGCTCAAAGCTGTAAGCCTGCAAATCAGACAAGTGAGTTTGGTTTCTTTCCTGTAAGTTAAAAATGTCCTTGCTTGCTCCTAGGGTCCTCCATGGACTGCTATTCTGGTTAAATTCAAGAGCTTAGTTCCGGAGTCTTTGCTCCATGAGGGAGATCAGGCTTCTTTCTTTGAGAGCTTGCTCCTGACCTGAATAACAAAGGAATTGAAACAAGGGCAGGGTGAGGCTAGAGAGGGTTTGCTCAGTGATGTAACTGAGGACTTCACTGCCTTGCTACTAAGCCTTTTGGTTCTGCCAAGTTTCTTGACAAGAGCTGCTGGAGTAACAATGGAAAAGTAGGTCAGGAGTAGATCTTGGAAATATACTCAAAGGGCCAAGAGCACAGTTCTGTAGAAGAAGAACAGGGAAAGGAAGAAAGAAACATTTTAGGGTGAAGACAAGGACGGAAGGCCAGAAGTTAAGGTAGGACTTCTTAAGTGAGCCCTGATGTGTAATTATATATCTGATTACAGATTTCTTTCTAATAGTGTCTGAAAAGTTCTTCAGTTTCTTCATCAGGTCTTTCATTAGCACTTCAGAATCTGTTTTTCTGCAATTGCTGTTAGCAGTAAGGCCAGCCCGCCTGTTTCCCTGCCGGGATTTCGACTATACAGTGGGTGAGCAATGTGTTGGCCTGCTGTATGCACATTTTAAGTGTGTAGCTGCACCCCTACTGAGACTCAGGGAAAAGCAACAGCAGAAAAAAAAGAGCTTTTGCAGGATGGACAGTTTCCTTTGAAATGTGGTAGGCATGTGATTTCTTTAAAGGGAAGAAAAAAAAATCAGTAGAAGGAGTTTTTAGGTTGGAAGAAACACCATCACCAGTGTTATCTTTGGGAGTGAACTTCAAAACACATCTTGGTTTGGGCAATACACCACTGGTTATCCATCTCACACACAGCTTACACCCTCAACTTTTTATTCAGCTGAACTTCTTGCCATGCTGGCAAAATTTCTTATATATAGCTAGTGTCATGATTTTTTTCTGTTTAGGCCTAACATCCTAGGACATTTCTGTAACACACAATTGAACTGTAATCTGATTTTAAGCAAAATCTGATTCTGGCTTTTCCACCCCATCCATAATTCCAGCTAGCTTCCAGCAAATATTGTCTGTATATATACATATATATACACACACATATACACATATATACATTATATGTGTATTTCTTCTGCTTCATATTAGAAACCTTGTTGAGTGTTAAGGTTTTTACTGTCCATCTTTTTAAGTACTTTTAACCTTTCACTTTTGTTTTCCTAGCAGTTAGAATATGAGTTTATAAAGCATATTTGTGCAATACAGCATTTCAGCTCAAGTGAAAGCCCTTTAGTATATACATTTACTTAGAGAAAGTGGGACTGAGAGAGGAACAGGATTTATTTTTACAAGTGTCATCCTTTGATGTAAAAACTTCCCCTTAAAAATGATTGTGCATTTGGGACAGCTTCCTGTGAATCACGCACTTTCTGCATTTGGTGTGACAAGCCAGGATGTTTGCCTACCCTCAATCAGAGTGCAGTGCTGCCTGCTGGTTTTCCCCTATCAATAATTAATACATCAGTTGATAGGCAATGAACATTTTATAAAGGCCATTTTAACAAAACAGAACAATGTCTTCCGTGCATCTATCAATGTGAGACTTTTTAATCTCTCTTCTACAAATTCTCTTGTTTCTTGTCTGAAAGTTGGAAACCTCTGCCAAGAAAACAAAATGAGAAGACTCTTCATTATGCTTATAACACAGAGTTTTGAAGGAATGCTCTCGACTTAAGAAATCTATATTTCTGCCTGAAATGTTTTACCTCTTAGTGCTACAGGGATGGCATGAAACTCATTGAGAGTTTAGGGAGATAGATTTCTTCATGTTTTCCACTTTTACTTCCTCTTTCTGACAGTGGCTTTCTCACTACCTGGCCTCCAGGTTTGCCTACAGCCCATCACCTGTCCTTGTATAATAAGGGCGGTTTTAGCCACAGAGGTGCAGAGCTCCAGTATGTGTGCAGGAATCACAGATGTACAGCACTGAAGCTGTTTTGAAACTAGGCCTAGTTTTTTATTTTGTTTTTTAGCTTATCCAGAAATCTGGTGCTTACCTTTTAGACAGCTCTTTACTTATCTGGAAAACGGGTCTGATGTGGGCAGGGATAGCTCTCACCCACAAATTCCCTCCTCCTGCAACTGCATGCTACAGCGTGACCTGAAGGCCTCTGTAAAGTCACAGATATACCATGGAAGGCTCAGGGAAGTTCCTCAGGAAGATCACGGAGAATTTAATAGCCCGCAGGGAGTGGTAGTGATGGATAGGAGCTATTTTGGGCAGTGACCACAGAAGGCCACTGTGTAGAGGCCTGGGATCACTGGCTGTGCTTGCTTTTGGGTTGAAGGAGACCTCAAGGAGTAGCACACTGTGAGTGACCTCACAGAGCTGGAAGAATGAACCAGCCTTGTGAAAATCTTCCTTCATATTCTCACTCTCACTAATATGAGTGACAAAATGCATGTTTATTTACTGACAAAATGTTCTCTGCTAAGGTGAAAATTTGAAACACCGAATTTTTTTGCTTGGCCATCATCTGGACTTGTGGCATGGACACAAAGGTGCTGTGTGCTCTTTCCAGATTGCTGGAGGTATCTGACCAACCTGCCAGGTGCCTTTTGTTCCTGTTCTGCATGATGCAGAGCTGTTTATGTGTTGTTTGGTCCACTCTCAGCATTCCCATGTGCAGTGCTAGTACCTGACCTGAATCACAGGTTTGTAAAATTCGAACTGGCTGAGTGTCTGAACCATCATGTGCTTCAGTGTCCTAGCAGAAAAATAAAAATAAATGCAGTATATAATCTGAACCTTGCAACAAAGGATTTAAGTAACTTATTTCTTGGCATTTTATGCTTAATTTTTGCATGCTTTTCAAGTCAAATATAACAGTTTCTGAACTACATCAGACTCTTTTCCATTTTTGTTTTGTTCCTCACACCATCTTCCAAGGACTAGCATTTCCCAAGTGTTTTCTAAGAGAGCTGTAAAATCTTTTGATTATAATAAGTCTATAATGTTAATGTCGGTTTACATAACTTGCTATTTGTACTGTACATTAACTTAATGCTTCTTATGGGTTACAAAATTGTCTATAATAATGAATTAGGTGCCTTACTGGATCAGTTTTATAGAATCACAGAATCAGATGAGTTGGAAAGGACCTCTGAGGTCGTCAAGTCCAACCCTTGATCCACCACCACCACAGTTACTAGACCATTGCACTAAGTGCCACATCCAGTCTCTTCTTAAATACCTCCAGGGACAGAGAATCCACCGCCTCCCTGGGCAGACCATTCCAGGGAACTCAGTACTGGGCTTTAGTTAGAGAAAACCTTGAGTGTCCATTGTCTTTCTCATTCTCTTGTTACTATAATTTGTAGGTTGTTTTCAACCAAAACAACGTGGCAAGACAGTGAGCAGTTAAGAATCAGATAAAGCAGAACTGATAAACCAGCTTCTATTTTGGGGATAGGCACAGAAATATTTGGAATGCTATCAAGCAGTTGTTGTGGTCTTTTAACCCCTCTAAGCTGGAGGTTATTTGCGTAGGGGGAGAATATATTTTTTTTCCCTGCAAGTGGGATAGTGCATGTATACGGATTGCTTACTGATATGATTCAACTGTATGAGCAGAATAATAATGATCTTACTGTGTTCTCACAGGAGTATTTCTCAAAGATTTCCTATAGACCTGAATTTTGTCCCTCATCCTATTGCTCAGTCTTTTAATTAAATTTTACCCTGAACTGATTACATCTAGATTTTCCCATGGGGCCATAGATATGAATTTACTTTTCTTGCTTGTTATTTAAATCTTTTCTCTCTCTTTCTCTTTTTTTTTTTTTTTGAGAAGATTTGCTGATTGCAATTTGATTACCTGTTCACCATTTTACAAATTATGTTACTAGAAATAGAAATCAAATAAATGGCTCAGTTCAGAAAGTTTGATTTCATATTATTTTATTCTGTTGATCTCAAGATTCCATGTTAGAGTAGAGGCTTTTTAAGCTTCTCTAGAAAATACTAAGCTAAAAAATAATGAAGCAGAATACTTGCATTTATTCAGAAGCTCTACTTAGAGACTGTAAATGTAGACAGATACTAAGTCTATTGTCATTTTCTAAATAAGACAACTGTAAGCTTGGTGAAAATCGGGACTTCTTAAGTCACATTTTCAAAACAACTCATAAGGAGTTTAGAGGCATGAGTTTCATTCAAAGGCAGATTTACACTAGCCAGAGATTCCTCTTACATGGAGGGGAAGAGAGCAGAGGAAGGGAGGAAAAGCAAATTAACTTTGTACATGTCTCTGAGCAAATTTTGCTTGTGGGCAAATCTGGCTATCTGCAGCAGAAATGTGATATTCTTCAGTGCTCCAAGCTGTCCCAAATTCTCACTTCAGCATTAAGCTGTGCATAAACACTTGTCTGTCAGGAAAGGCTTTTCTTCACAGCATGCTTTCCCAGTGCAGCGGTACCAGCAGCACCGTCCCCAGGAGAGTGTGTCCCACATGTTTCACACAGCGCCATTTCCACATTAACCATGTGCTGTGGGACCTCACAGTGCTGGCTGCTCTCTGGCTGTTCGCCTTTCAGTCCCACGCTCCTCCACCTTCTGATATACAGTGCAGAATCCATGTACTTTGCTGCAGCTTAACTGAATTACTCTTCTGTCACCCAGGCTCCATAATGCTGTAAAGGCTGGTTAACATATATATGAAAACCATGGCTCACCACTGCACTTTCTGTGACACATGCTTTTGTCAAAGGCTTTCATCATACAAAACCATTAAAAAGTCATGACCGCTACTGAAAAGATCCAGAGACAGGACTGACAAGTGAAGAAATCAAGAAATGGCCCTACCTTGGGTTTTGAATGGGGAGGGGAATCTTTTGTTTTAGTCACTTTTTATTTTCTGTGCCCCCTCAGTGCTCAGTGCTAAAGCAGTTAATGCCTCACTGGATTCCTGCTGCAGGCCTCTTGCTGCCAAACACCTGCAGTCAGTAGCTGACCATTTGGCTGGGGAGTCAAAGGCAAGACATATGCAAGGCTGAAACCACGTCACCCCCTTCACTGAATGCCACAAGGCTGCAGAAGGGACACCCAGCAGTGCCTTAGGGCATGCAGTAAGTTATAGAGCACATGTTGGTATTGACTGTGCTTAACAGTTACATACAGAGAGTATCTGTGGAAAGTATTGCATCCCTCAGGATTAGAGATAGCATACTCCCTGTTGCAAGAAGGGGATGATGACATCAAGGCTGCTAAAGCACACCAGAGGTCCATTTGCAATGTGTTGCTCTTAATGTCCTCTTGAGCAATTATTATCCATTTGCCTGTAGATGTGCTTTCTGTTCTTATACCATTAACCTTAACAGTGTCAATGTGCTTCCCATATGCGGTTCCATTATGCAACTTCACAGGGTTAGAACACAGGACGTGTCTCAGAGAGAGAGGAGTGTTCACAGCCCCAGCTCTGCTGCTGCCTGAGGAGAACAGCTAGTCCTATGGACGGAGCCTGGCTGCGGAGAGGCACTTGCTTTGCTGCAAAGGGAAATGAGGAGCCATTTAATCTGCTGCTGCTTGATTGCTGCAGGGGAAGGAGGTTTTTCTGACAGAGGTGTGAGTCTAGGTAAAAGGCCATATCCCCAGGGTACCATGGTGCCCACAGGGCAGTGAGGGCAGAGCAGCTGCGGCAGTATGAGGGAAATATTTCTTTCCTCTTGCACTCAACACCGTTACTCCAAGTTAGTACCTATGGAAGTGAGAGAGGAGACGAATCATATTTTCAAGGTTTTGTGCTTTTCAGAGTGCTGTGCATGCAAAGAGGTTGTTTTGAGGCTGTTAACCACTTACACATATAGTAGAAATAAAACAATGCAGACTACCAACTTCAGACTATTTTTCACAGAGGTCTGCTTACAGGACTCAAACTGTATATGGAGAGTCTTTACAATGTAACAAAAATGCGATTTGTAAACATAAGCTTTTCTCTCAGTTCACCATATTGCAATGAATTTATTTTTTTTCATTGGGGTAGGAAAAAGCTTAAATACTGATTCTCTTACCCCCAGATAACCCCCCCTAAAAATGTTTCTATGTAAAGATGGCCATTATTTACTGTATTCAAGATGTCTAAATAGATATAACACCTACTTACCTAAAGGGCTAGAGAACACTGGCTCTTTTAACAGAAGCTATGTGATGCTGAGGGATTTAAGACATTACTGAGCAGATGTCTTTGGCTAATAGAGTAAGAGAAATTATGCAATTGCTGCCCAAAATGCAACAAGACTGCTTTGCTCCCAGTGTCTATCTAGCTCATGCTGCAGAAAATATTGTCCTTTCATCAGCCACACTCTGGCAGCCTCTGTTAACTGCACAGAATTTCAGGTTGCACCTCTGGCTTAGGGCTTGTTTGCAAGTAAGTGCCTGCTGAGGGATGAAGAGGGTACTTGCAGCTGCTTCTTACACCATTAGTAGTAGGGATAGCCACTGGATATTTTGGGTCTTGCTTTATGCCTCTGTGGCTTTTCTTTCTTACAGCACTAAACTAGAGCTGGGAGAATGGATCTCAGCCTGCTTCCCTTCTTCCTACATTTTGAAGAATGCCTGATCTCACAGTGGGGATCTAGAGGAAGATGCCCAGCTTCATTCCTGCAATATGCCATGTTGGCCCTAATGGTTGGTGTTAACTGATGTAGTAGTCACTGATGGTCATTTTGGACAGAAACATTCAAATACCGTGAAGATGGACTGCAGGCAGACCTCTGAGCACAATGCTGCACAGTTCCCTACTTTCACCTCTGCCTCTGAGATGCTGATGATTTTTCTTGAAGCATCTACATGGTATTTCTGGTATGTGGGAGATATATTTGAGGGGTTTCCATGTGCCACCTATTCTACATGGACTTTGAGAATCATTAGCCAAAAGCTTACTCTAGTCACAGATTTTGGGAGATTTACACTGATTTTGGACAAGATTGCTGTAAACTTTGAGCAACAAACTCAAGGTGTGGTGGGGATTTGCTTTAAGACAACTCCATGCCTGACATATGTGCTCTGGTGTCCTTGTGTTTGCTTTATTCGGGCTGTTACTGTCCCAGGAGTCAGCCCCATTCCTCTGTCACATCACCAGCCAAAAAGCGGGGATGGAGTAAACCAAGAGATCTGTAGCTACATCAGGTGCTTGAGTAGGTGTTTCAGTGTAAATTTCTCTTCACTGCTGGTTTACTGTGCAGAGTGGCACAGATCAGGTGCTCATCTGCCTGTTGTCACTGGCTGGGGCTAAGGGGTGTATGACAGAGGGGAAAGCTGGAATGGTTTGCCTTGGCTTGGGGAAGACCCTGTCCTGTAGGCCACACCTTGACATTAGTCTCAGCACAGTTTCTATCTATCAGCTCACTCTCTTCTACCCAAATACATATGCAAAAATAAATTAAGAAGTTCTAATTGGCCTTTCAGAAGGCCAGTCACTTCCTGTTATCAGACAGTTGACTACAAACATGTTTGCTGGTGACCCAAAGGAGGGCTGAGTCATCTTTCTGTCTTTCTCTCATTTAGCCTCCTGCAGATAGATGCTTCAGCTTTCATGCATGGTTGTTGCAGGAGTCTGGGTGATGCATCTGAGTGCAGCACTACCTATGAGCAGGAGGACTGAAGGGCTTGGGCGAAGTGTCAGATCCCCCTCTGCTTAAACACTGTCTGATGAGGAGGCACTGGAATAGGTTGTGGATGCTCCATCCCTGGAAGTGTTTAAGGAGAGGTTGGATGGAGCTCTGAGCAACCTGGTCTAGTGGAAGGTGTCCCTGCCCATGGCAGAGATGTTGGAACTAAATGATCTTTAATGTCCCTTCCAACCCAAACCATTCTATGATTCTATGGTATTCTTAATCCCATGCTGTTTCTCTTGTCAGTGGCAAAGGGATTATTGATGAGATTCTCAGGGCTGACTAGAAGTCTGAACTATGTAGCTGCCATTAAAATTAATGACAGTTGCAAGCCTAAACCTGCCAGCCAGCTTTGGGAAAGCCAGCTTCCCCCTGTCTGTTTAAGGAGCGCACTGCTGTAAGAAGTTATAAAGTAGCAGAGAATTCAGTAGTATTCAGTTGCTGCAGAAGCTAAAGAGAATTAGATGCTCTTTTTTTTTTTTTTTTTTTTTTTTTTTGCCAGATTCCCCAGCTGCTGTAAACTGGCTGCTTTCTGCCAAAGTCAATAGAGCTATACTAGTTTGCTCCAGCTCAGGATTTGAGTCTTTCAGAGTATGTGCCACTTCCCTTTGCAGGCAGGTGAAACAGCAGTGAATGAAGAACAAGATCTTTCAGGTAGGGTACGTTAATAAATAAAAATATGTTAACAAGAATAAATGCAGGGCCTTGCCTCTGTCAGCATTTGTTCTGTGTTTGTGTGTCTGTCCCGACCCATTCCTTCTTTGTTCACCATGATTGCATCTGCATCGCTATGGTAACTAATGAATGATTATTTAATTTACCAATCTCTGGATGCAGCAATTTAGTGTTTAAAATATTCCAACACTGTCTGTCATACACATATGCACAACCACATACAATCTGTCACACAGGAAATACTGTAAGTGCTTGATATTCATATTTTAAGCTAAATCTGTTTACCTGTCTCTCCAAATGGGATACAGGAGCTTTATCTACTGTGGTGATGGCCACAAGCTAAACAGTATGTGCAGATAAATGTAGTTGTATTATTTCATATCTGCTGTCTATGTGTCAGCTGCCACCCAGTACATCTGAAATGAAGGCAGCACTGTGTACATCCCAGAGGATTTCTGCCCAACTCCCAGGTCTTAAGAGTTATTGAGTGTTCACAGGAAGTTTTCAGAAGAAAAATGGTATTTCATGTCTGTAAGAGCCAACCTAAAACTGTTATTTTGGAGGAATGAAAGGGAAAGGACAACTGTCACAAGCTTTTCAAAGGGATGGTGTGCCTTCAGCCATCTGAAGTCTTCAAGAAAAAGATGAGTAATTGCTGGAGGAGTGCTAGGGCAGCTACATGCTCTTCCTTGGGGCTGATGTAGGTGAGCACTGCCTGGGAAAGGTAGATCAGCCTCTGCTTTCATTGTGTTTTCTCTCAGCTCTCTGCTGATTTCAGTCTTTGACGAGCTGGAGACTTTCAGAAGATCCCCAGACACCCAGGCACATTTTTGCTTGAAGGGGGCATGGTTTTATTCTATCCTAAAGAATTGTGCAGCTGATTTATAATCTGCAAAGGGAATACATTCTCAGTACAATATACTCCTGCTACAGGTGAAGCAGATAGTTTTAATGAAGTTACTGGTTTATTTTTCTTCTTTCTTTCTTGACTGCTTGAGGAAGTGGGGGTGAAAGGGTGAAGGGACAAGAGTCACAAAATACATCCAGGCATGATATGGTCTTATGTCTGCTGAGCGGCTGCAAGAGAAGTGACATTTCCCTCCTGGACCTGACCATTTCAGAGGCACCTTGCTCAGGGCCTGGGGAGGGACATTTTCCTGGGCTTGAGGAGAAGGAGGAGATTTCAGATACTCTGGGAAGAGCTGTGAGAAGTTTGATGCTACACAGTACTTCAACTCTGCTCAGGTGGGAAACCACAGCAAATTGGATTGCACAGATACTATGTAGCCATGAGCTGCAGAAGGTAGCCTTCTTTTGACCATATTTTGAGCCATCCTGGGATACTCACAGGTAAAAATTCCAGGCTGCAGGCAGCTGTTCCCACATCACTTAGCTGGATGTGCATATATGTATAAATACAGACTGTATTTGTAATGGCACAACTCAGAAACAGCTGGTTGGGATACGTGAAGCTGAAATCTTCTGGGTACACTCTACTTTATGCAGCTAAGTGGCCCTAAGAGTAGCTTTTGACATGGTGGATACACTTCATTGCAGTTTCATATCTGAAACAGCAGGGCCAAGGACTCCTAAATCATGTTCTATTGTTGATATATAAGTGTGCAGTGATCCAGACAGGTAGTTTTATTGCGGGTTACATGAAACAATAACTGGTTGTATGATGGCCCCCGGTTAACCTGTGGTAAGGTGAAAGCAGGGGCACTAGAATAGAGTGAACTGTTATATCACAAGGTTGATTTAAGGCTAAAATGGAACCTAGAGCCGCCCAAACTGCAAAACTGTGTGGTCCCTCTGCAACAAATGTTTCATTTCATTGCCCTTATCCAAAGCAGGCTGCTTTAAAAATTCCTCCTGTTCGGGAATCCTGATCCTCACTGAGGATGAAGCAGTAGAGCTCTGGTAAAAAGACATGCAAAGTACAAACCCTGCAACTTGTCAGCTCCTGCAGCTTTCTCCAAGTCCACAATAAACCTGTATCTCCATTCCCAAAGTCCAAGGAGCCTCATTTACTCCGAGCTTGCTTTAGAAGTCCCTACAGTTCAGGACATGCCCATAATGTGCTGCATTAGAAGCTGTGTGCTTACTTGGAAGCTATTGAGTGTCCCAAAAGAAAATTACAGCCATCTTACAGGGATGAGTCATCTCGTACAGCTGTGTGAGACATGATTTTCTAGTTGTGTACAACTTTGAAGTTTAAAAAAACCTCAAGCCCTTTTCTATTCTGTATAGGGCTGAAACCAAGTTCTTTCTATATTTATGGAAAAAAATGCGGAAACAAAGCAAGATCGTCACTTAGCATAGCCAACAGTTCATTAATCACTTTAGGTGAAAAAGATTCAAATTCAACATTGCCTGCCTCCCACATTCCAGAAAAATTCTGTGACCACAGAAATATTAAGTATCTCCTTCACAATCTTCAATTGTTTTTTTAATGCAAAATGGAACTGTGCCAACTTGTGAAAGTAAGAGTCTGATTTGGTAGTTAGTTAATAGCTTGGTGATTTATAGTACCTGCCTAGTATGTGGGGGTCCTAAGTTCAAGTCTGTGAGAACCTGGGACTTTAGGCTATTGTCAGTTGTAAGCCTCTCCTGGGATTTGATCATAAATCACACCCTAGAGATGAAAAATCTTTCCTGGCAAAAGTTCTGGCAATGCTGCTGTGTTTACCTGCAAAATGCACACGTGTTTCAGTCACTTTCTACTTTCTGATTAAAAAAAAATTAAACTGAAAAACTTTATTAACTATGTCAAAGTGTTTGACAGCATTAGATCTTTCAAGAAGCTCAGAGAAATTAAATGAATTTTAATGTATTTTGGATTTCAAAGGCTTTTGGTAGATGTCCATGCAGCTTTTTTTTTTTCAGGGTGGTCCATTTTTTATGGCTTAATAGTATTTTATATGCATTTTTGATATCTTAGGTTTTCTGAGGACTTTGGAACACAAGACCCCAGTGCACTGTGTAGGATAAAGAAAGAGAATTTCTGATTCATGAAAAATTTTCACTTTGTGGATAAAAAGTGAGAGGAAATAGCTCTTTCCTCCCATTTTTAGTAGAGCAAATTAAGAGAAATCTAATAGAGTATTTGAGCCACAGAAGCGCTTGGGTGGGCTGATGATAATTTTGGTGGCTTTACTGGAATTCGTGTGGGCAGATTAAAAATTGTATCAATTATAAAAGGAGAGAGGCTCTTCTAGTGCCTGTGGTGACCTCTGGCATGGCACAGGCCAGGGGTTCTTGTGCTGACCTGGTTGGTAAAGGTCTTCTCTAGCTCTTCTTGCTCTTAAGCAAGCTGCCCCACTTGTTTTCTGACCCAAAGACTCTCCTCTGCCTTCAGAAGAGATCTGCTTGGAGAGCTCCTGTCTGGGATTTCTCAGCTCTTAAACAAATAAGAAAGGTTGATAAATCTTTAAAAAATCCTTCCCCTCAGCTCTTTGTCAGACTGAAGACATAAATAACACTGGCAGCCCCATTCCAAGTGCTTTTGCACAAGACAAGTCCTATCTCAGCTACTGAGAAGTGGCATTTTTCATTTTGCCCAAGAGAGTCACTTAACCCCTTCTTGGGTGCTGGCTGCAGCCCATCACTAGGGATTTGTGGTCCTGATTTCAGCAGATGGACACAGAGCTGACTGAGGGCTGTAAGACAATGCTTAAGCCTTACTTTTATGAAAAAGCCTAGCAAGAGAAAAGCATAACGAGAATTTAATCTGCCTGTCTGCTTGTGGATACTGTACCAGTGGTGAGAAAATCCTTTGGGGATAGTAGCTTGCATTGATCAGCGGAATTGCCTGCATGTGGACATAGGTATATGACTCTTCTGTGTGTAACTGATCTGTTTGTGCCTTGAGATCGTGCCTGAACTGTCATTTCTGTGCTTTTGGTTTCTTCCTGTGTTTGAGTGAGCTCACTAGCTTACATATTTTTATCTCTACTTAAATATCCTTAAAACAAATCTTTTACTTAACTGTCTCTACTCAAAACTCCAGAGCTCATGACTAGAGTCAGCATTTTTAGTTAGTTTTCTACTTAGGAAGCGCTGATAAAACATGAACAAGGGCATAAGGGTCCTTTTGCTTTCTGAGTACCAGCTAGAAGAGCTAAGCTTTGTTTGTGAGCTTCTGAAGTAGCCAGGGACACAAGAGAGATGAGCACACTTTAATGTTGTTCCTCTCAAGTGTCACCTTGGGGTGACTTCTTACTTATAAAACTGCTTGGGGTTCTCTCAAGCTAAGATCGCTCCAAGGCAACACTTTTGATCAGGCATGACAGTGAAGTACATCCACCGAGGCATAATGTTATGTGTGTCCTGCACAATAAATAGCAGTTGGATACAGGGAGGATCCACAGCAAATCACTATGGCTATCACACAGCACTGCTGTCTGTCCCACGGGCATCCCACAGAAGTCAGGATGTGCTAGCGGCCTCCCCCAGAGCCAGTTGTCAAACTGGGGTGCAAGTTTCAAAGGCAGAAAGACCAGTGTCCTGAAATGTTGGTTGTCTTTTGTCTGTCTGTGGGACTTTCATTTATCTCCTAACACTTCAGCAATAAACAGCTCTGCTTTGTTTTTCCCTGCCTATCGCTGGCTGTCTATTATTGCCCAGTGTGAATATTTTCAGTGCTCTTTCCTTCTTCTTGCCAAGTACAGTCACAGGGGAGGGGGAACAGGCTTAGGCTGGTAGCAGTCTCTCTGTGCCTTTACTTCTTTGCAGAATGGGGAAATGATGCTTCTTTTTTTTGCCTTTTTTTTTTTTTTTTGCCACATTACGTTGAATTGCTGCTCTATCCTGAGAAAAAAACGGACTCTCTAATTTTCCCTTTTGCCACTGCTAGGTTGTAATACTGAAGTGTAAAAGTCTAAATCTGTTTCCAAGCTGATGGGAGGAGGAATGTACTGTCCACCCAGGATGGTGTGTACTGAGCACAAATAAGGGTGGATATATAGTTGAAACAGTATATTTAAACAGCAAATTCTGTCTGAACATCAGAAACACTTTTTTTTTTACTGTGAGAATGACTGAGCACTGGCACAGGTTGCCCAGGGAGGTAGTGGAGTCTCTACCCTTGAAGATATTCAAAAGCCATCTGGACATGGACCTGGGCAATCAACTCTAGGTGGCCCTGCTTGAGCAGAGGAGGTGGACAAGGTGATCTCCAGAGGTCCCTTCCACCTTCAGCCCCTCTATGATCCTGTGATTACAGACTTCTGGTTGTTATAGCCATAATTCTGTCAGGTCAGAAGGGATAAAAGGTTTGTGAGTAGAGGAGTTTTATTTTTTAATAGAACAATAATGTTAGAAAAAAAAAGGTCAGAATTTTGGATACATGCTTTCGTCACCTTCTGTGCATCTAAAATATTGGACATTTTTATAAATATGGTATTTATTTTAATAAAACGTACAAACTTAATCCCCACAAAATTTTTGTCTTAATATAAGATCCTTATAGCCCTCAGAATTATGGAGGAAGGTGAATCCCTTCATAACTTAGGAATGTGAGCCATGTGCATCCAAAACAGAGGGACCTCTCCCTGATACCAATAGCTTCTTTTTCCAGAGGAAACCCTTCAACATTCAGATGTGGAAGTGGAAAGCCATCAAGAAACAAAGGAAAAAGGAATGTTCACTGACAGTTTGGGTCAGTTTATCACAGTTGCTTCTGGTTAATATGGTCAGATATAAATGGTATGAAGGAGTAGGGAAATTTTTACCATGATTGTTGGATTAGGCTTTTTGGATCAGCTAAGATTCCTATGACATATATGTGACAAGGAAGATATTCCAGTGAACAATATGAATTACAAGCTCGAAGCACTTATGCAAGATATAAGTGAGTGAAAGGCTTAGTCCTGAACTCTACAGAATGCATAGCAAAGCAGGGGCTACATTATACTTTTCAGATCAGTGTTGCTGGAAATTGCCTCATCTACAGCCAGTCATTGGAGTCTCCTCTTCCTCATCCTTGCTGTTTAGTCCCATACTGACCCAGTGTTTAAATAGCACCTCCTCTCAAATATGACCAGTTTACCAGAAAGTGATGCCCCTCTCCAGGGAAAGCTGTGACTTGGTGCTAAAAAAGATTGACTTGAGTGAAATGTACCCAGAAATGCAGAGGTGGAGAAGACAGGAAAAGAAGAAAAAGGTAGAGAGGCCATTTTGTGGCTTGCAAATTGACTTATTTAATGACATTTTCATTAACAGTTCTTTCTGCTAAATGCCATGGGTTTCTCTCTTTAGAGCTGTCTACATTAATAATGAGTGACTCCACTGGGAAGTGATTTACATAAAACATGCTTCTCTTTTTATAGGCAGGAGCTTTGTGCTGGGCTAGAGAGATAAGGAGGGGAAGGTAGGTGCACTCTGTAAATGAAGGGCAGTTTCCTGTGTTGAGTCATGAGCACCCATGAAATGTCACCATCCCCTCCACTACCACCTTGGCCCCGAAATGTCTCCCAGCTTAGAGTCCTACTACATCAAGGTGGATGTTTTTACACAGGTGTGACACAGAGTGCTGTGGTGGAAAGGTCAGGATCAGCTGATGCATATAAACACTGCAGAGGAGCTGTAGATAGGAGTAAAATTAGCTTTCCCTGAAGGGCCTTTTCTGCACATTTTGTATTACTTCTGCAGTGCAAAGTGACTGGGGCCTCTGATCGCAGCCCTCTGCATTTCTTCAGCCTTAAGTGTCAGAGAAATAGGTTCATATTTTGTGGTCTGTCAAGTTCCAGACAGACACCAGTGTGAAAACATGACAACTAGAAAACAGAAAATGAAATACCTTTTTTTTTTCCTTTTTTTTTTTTTTTTTAAATCCCTAAAAATTTATTTGTTCAATTTCTTCCTAAATGTGACTGAGACATTACATTATGGCTTTTTCTCTAAGTTGGATACAAGGCAGTCTGGACCATTTATTGCTAAGTCATCCCTGATGTGTTTTTTCTTAGGGATGAAACAGTCTATGTTGACTCATAAATAAAGAGATATACAGCTTCTTAACTTCTTCTCCCAAAGTTAAAATAAATTCATAGCAAACATATTGCTGAGACTGTGCTCTCAAAGTGGATTCCAGTTAAAGTAGATAACAAGTGAGATTTCAGTTAAGTTGAGCTTTCTAAGAGTTAGTGACCTAAGCTGTTCAATGCTTACTTTCCTAGAGGGCAACCTCCAAAATGGTTTAGCTCCCTTATCTAAGCCACCTATTTTAGGATGAAATTTGTTTTCTGAGTGTTCTTATCTCTCTCCATTGACTATGGAGAAAGCTTGGTGACTTAGCTTAGACCTGAAGAATTTCAAAGGCTATCTTGGTAGCTTGAGACATTTTTTTAAGAGATGACAGAATAGTTTGGAAATAGAAGTATAGCTCCCATGAGTTTAGTTTAATTTTATATTTTTATTTATATACATATATAAATAAACTATATACAAATAAGTTATATACACTTAGCGGGCTTTCAAGGGAAATAAAAATAAGATTGCCCACAAAGAATCTTTAAAAGGCAAAAATGATAATATGTTGCCTGTGGTGAACATTTATGTCATTGAAATGATTTGTAGATACGGCCAAGAACTTTGATTTCTGTGAAAATAACATCTTAGACTGCTGGAAACCTACTTACAGGAAAATAAGGCATCATTTGTACATAATTAAGTAAACATTTTCTGTTCCTTACATCTCCATGGAAATAGATTTGTTGTTCAGCTCATTTTTCTGGTACTTCCAACAGAAGCGCTATCCTGACAATGTCCCATTAAGAATCACGGAAGATATGATTGACTTTGGAAGGTAAGAACTTTTACTTCATGAAGCCTGGTTAATTGGTAGTTGGAAAATAAGGACTGTTGATGAAAACTTATACTGGCACCTGGATTCATCTCACATAAATTGCCAACAAAAATGCAGTTTATGCTTTTTAATTGATAGATTTCATTTTGGAGTAGTTAGGAGGGCAGTCTTGTGTTCTCAGTCATGATGTCTTCTGTGAAACTACACACAGACAAAAGTAATTTGTCCACATATGTTTATTTGCTGAGTTCGGGCTTGTATTGAACCCAAACTATCCTTTCAGCAGAACAAATTACAAGAGCTGCAATTCAAATTGTTTTATACTTTGCCTTCCTTTTCTTTACCTAAATTCTATTCCAGCTAAAAATGTCAAAATCTAAAAAGTAAAGTATCCCTGATTTTCCAGGGGGATTGTGCAGATCAACATTTCTGGTAAGCTGACTGAAATGTAATGTAAGCTTTTGATTCTTTAAGTGGCCTCGATGAAGTGTTAACAGTTATTCTGTATTGTATCTGTAACGAAGTGGGAAGATTAGAAATGAGTTTTGGCTTCAGCAGATCGTATTGTTGTCTTTTAAATTAGTTCTGCTCTGGGCACAGTGCCTGTAGTTTTCTTAATCTGTTAAACCTTTTTTGGTAAATTAATAATTTGGACAATGATGAGTATAAATAATTTACATCTACAACTTTCATGTCGTATGTTTGCTGAGCTGGATTTACAAAGGCATCAAGCCAGGATGTAACTCCTGGCTTTATTAGGTTATGAAACAGAATCTAGCCAGAAGGTATAATGTCCTTAAGCTGTAACATCAGCAGCAACAGACAGACCTTAATGTTGCTGGACCTAATGGAATTAAATTTCATGTATGCTTAATGAATGCAAATGACACTTAATTTTTACAGCTTGAGTTGTAATACATTGCATGTGACACGTCTGCTCCTGAAAAAAATATTCAAATGTGTGATTCTTACACCCAGTGTCCAATTTCAGCACTGTAAAATGTATCCTCTTAGGGAAGAGGGACTGGAGGAACATGCCAGCAATATTACTGCATAATTTAAAGCAGCCACTAAAGAGAAATGTTAAAATATGCACCAGGCAATTACAAGTGTTGTATATGTTTTTATTCTCCTTTGCTGTTCAACAAGGAGTAGTAAAAAGATTTAGAGCAAGTGGCAACCATAGCAACAAGGAATTTTTGGTCCAACCTGGTGCTGTATAATTTCTGGCAAAGAAACACATTTCTGCATACTCTGTAAAGTGTTGATTCTTCCAAAAGATATATGCAGGGCTTTCAGTTCTGCCTCTCAGGGACTAGTCTCATAGAGGTATGTGAGAGCCAGTTTTGGTGCAGGCCCAAGCAGAAGTGATTTACAGTTGGGTTTTACCAGTGACACTTGTTCAGTGGTCCCTTGGGTTTGTTAAATATTGATAGAGATAATAAGTCCCATTCTGCTCCCTGTGAGAGAGGAGGGAAATAGATGTGAAGTGGATGAAGGTTTCTGTCCCTTATCAGTCCCCTGCTCCATCCAGCTGTGGCTGTGAGAAGACCCAAGCAGAGCTTTGTTTTTCAGACCTGATCACACCAACTACCCTGCTCTGGGGGGTACAAAGGCTAAAAACAAGTAAGTGAAAACTGAAGGGTGGGATGCAAACTCAATTATATATGCGGAGAGCCCAGAAAATGTATTCAGTTGGTGTGAGTCTGTGTGGTTTTCAAATACAGTCCAGTGATTAGTCACTGTGCATTTTATAAAACAAAGTGGGTGTCATAATATTGAATATTATGGCAGATATAGTAGTCACAAAGAAGTCCAGCTGCTGATTGTAAACTAAGCTGTGCAAAGTCAAAAGGATCTGGGATTCTCGCTTATGTGAAAATGTTGATCTTCACAGCTAGACACCAAAATTAAACATCTATCACTTCTCATGATAAAGAGTAAATTTGCAGTTAATTCTGAAATAAAAATGGCAGCAAGATTACAGTACAATGAACAGTATGCAATATGAAAGATGTTATTCCAGAGAACATGTTAGAAATGACTGTCATTAAACATCAGTTTTTTTCTCTCTTTTGGAGGCAGTCCTTCTACTTTATAAGATGGAGCTGTTCTACACAGTGACTTAGAGTAGGCTGAGAGCTTTTTACTCTGATTTGATGGGACAAACACATCCTCCAGTAAAGGTGCTGAGGTATGTAAGCCTCTTTTTTTTAATAGCCTTATTTTCCTTAACTTTTCCTCCTTCACATACTCCAGGTCTGCGGATCCGAGGCTGAAAGCCACTCCATGATGAGGTGCCCCTTGAAAGTCCCTTAACCAGACATTAATTCCTGTCATTTAATAAGTTTTACAAGCTATTTGCCCATTGCTTTCTTCCAGACATGGGGAGGTGGGGTAGGTCCCAGAGGCGGTGTACGCAAAGTACACATCTGACCATTTTATTCCACACTCCTTTGAAGGTTACTTATCACGAAATGCTGTGATAGCTCATAGATCTCTTCCACTTCATTACATCTTAATTTGGGATCCTGAGACTATAAAATTGTTTCGTAAATTACCTGGAAATAGCTATGTCTGACTCTGTATCCCATGGGGAGAAACCTATTGCCCCTTGGCAAGACGTATGAAGTTACCTATGATCAAGGCAGCACATTTTTAAATACCTTATCTCTGTATGTGCAATCGCTGTATCAAGTTACAACAGTAGGAAGTGGAAGAAAAGTATTGCCACTTAAAAATACAGATGTTTAGAAAGGAGTGAATTAAGTAAGGCAGAAATCTAGGATCTGCTACTTTCATTTTTTTCAGTAACACCATTTCTTTGACAGCCTGGGATAAAAAAGGCAGAAGGTGGGTAGTATTATTGAACAAAGTTCTAAGCAACTATTGCATGTGGATAGCCTTTGTATTGTGCAGATTGTTTTCCTCCACACATATTTTGTTTTTTGCATTGAAGCACTTAAAACACATCCAGCAGAGTTATACATCTGCATAAATATTTGATAACTCTAATTGTGCAGCCTGAACCACACTTTTACCCTTGGGCATGTAGTGCAAGTAAATGTGCATAGCACCTGTATATAAAATGTGAAGGTAATCAAGGAATGTGTGAGCTTGCCTGAAGCATCAATTTAAAGCAACAGCTCTATTTGTGCTATTTCAAAATCAAAGGAAAAGTATGTTCTTATTTTATAATTAAAGAGAATTACTGTTAATGATTTCACTTGTTAAATTAACATGAAAATCATAAACTTCTCATTGTCACTTCTATTATAAACACCTGTCCTCCAAGGAATCTTTAACATGTGAAAGAGTATCTTAGACATGTAACAAGGTAAGAAAGAGTTTTCAGGCGTAAGATGGTCTAAATACCATTTTGGTTCTTGGAAAAAGTATTGTTAATCATGGATTTATTTATTTTGGAGAGAGGTGAACTATAATTATAGCTCTTAGAAATGCATACTGCAGGATTTCTGTCTTCTTTTTTTCTGGTAAATGCAATTTTTCATCTAAAAAAAGAAAAACTGGATATTTTTATTTTGAAAAAGCTGCCTCTGATTGTATATCAGTAGGCTCTGTTCTTCATGAATCATTGACAAATTGAAATACCAATATCGAGAAAGAAAAATCTCAGTTTTTTTACTTCCTATCCACATCCATCTTTAATGCAGAAAACCTCAGGACATTCTTATAGGTGGGCATAAGACCAGGGTTTCCATCCTTTGAAAAATTCTGATACTTCTAATTTTTCTTCCTCATGACTTGGAATGAAAAGTTGAGATAGTTTGGGGGAATCACAAACTTTCCAGTCTCACATTTAGTCATAGCAGTTGTTTAGCTGAAACAAAAGGCTTCTTTTAGTCTTTTCTTTGTTTGCTTGTTTGTTTTTACCTTCAGTGTGTCCAGAAGACTGAGAATATGAGTCTTGTGGGACATTTTCTTCCAGCTCCTCTGCTTTCAATTTTTCTCCCCAGGCTGAGTGTTTTGATTGGACTGAACCTTCTTGGCCACACCACAGCCATGCACTGCCCAGCTACGTGTAATGTTTTGGCCAAAAGGGCAGAATGAGAAAGTGTCCTTATGGGAATGCTTATGTTGTGCTGCAGTCTTGTGTGTAGCACTGCAGCAATTCAGTTGGACGCAGCTTAGTGTTGAACTGACACTTCAGAAATTCATCTGAGATGTTTCTATCAAGGCTGACATGATTCAAAGGCATTTCATTTCTGTGTCTGATGGAAAAGTGAAAAATTACTTTTACCCACAGAAATTTAGACTTTACAAAGAGCTGTATTTTCAGTTTTAAAGACAAAGACATTTTTCCAAAACAGCATAAATCAAAGTTGTTTTCCTGTTTACAAACATCCCAGCCTTGCTTACTGGATGTCCTCCTATATTTTAGTGTAATTGCTCACCCTCAGCTGTCATTCTCAGCTTGGTTGAGGGTAATGGGACAGGATCCACATTAAAAAAATATAATTTATTGCTCTCCAAAAAGAAAAAAAATGTATGTGACAAATATAATGTGCCTCTTTACCATGTCTCAGATAATCTAGGCCAAGCCCTTGGCCTTCTGCTTGCATATCTTCCCCTTCAATCTGTCGTAGCACCTGGGGCCATTACCAAAATGAAGGCAGCAGGTGCCCCCAGTGGGAGTCTTCTTGCTGAACATGAAAATCTCCAGTCTCGGTGAGCTGAGCTGATCACCTTGCACACCTGTTATTGTCAAGAGAAGAAACAAGCCCTTTTATGGCTCAGGTTGTTTGCCCTATCCTGGCACTCGTATCAGGACAGCAACATTATGCCCTGCAAGTGTCCCTTTGCTCTGCTTACCCATGCAGACACTCAAGCAGCTGTCAGAAGGATAAAGATCTGTTTTGTTAAATCAGTCAAGGAGCCTGTGAAGGTATCTTCTAACTCCAGACATAAGGAAGTATGACAAGTATTTTAAAATTGGTAACAATTCGTCATTATAAATGCTTCACTGAAATTGGTTTGTTAGTTGTTATGCCTTGTTACACTGACATGTTATACTCTTAATGACATACTCTAAGCTTGAGAAATGTTAATAGCTGTGAATAAGTGAGATTCAAATCCAGGAACCATCAGTTTATGATAGTAAAACATTTGCTTTCAGCTTTGACAGAGCTTTTTTTATAGTAAGGCTATCTGGATATACGAGGCTACTGCTCATTGTACTGGACACCCATAAGTAGTTTTGGCAAATGTCTAATTTCTTACTGACTTGGCCTGTTTTACACAGAGGCATCCAAGACCCATCAAAGCTCTTGCACATGCATCCGTAAATCTGAGAAGGTAAGTTTATAATCAGTTATCACTCTTGAGATGTTAGGATTTTTAATTTTCTTCTAAAGGTGAAGGCCTCAATGGCAGTTCAGAACTAAATTATATGGACTGAGGGGTTTCCAGGCTTTTAACACACAAATGAACTTAGCAGCTAAGGAAATGTTCTTCTGTCTCTAGCATAAAATTGGCTTTAAAATGAAGCAGAGGGAGAGAGGGGTTGGATATGGAGTCTCCTGGGGTAGTTGGCAGAGATTTTTTTAAGCTAGGAAACTACCTGCTCTTCTTCACTGAAACAATATTTGTGAAACCATTCTGCAATTTTCAATCATCTAGTATTATCTGAGATGCTCTAAGAGTATCCTGCTTAACCTCCTACCTTTCTCTCCAGCGGGCAATGGTCTCCCAGAAGTCCTGCATCAGATGTGGCTTGGATGTCCTAAGAGGTCTCAAATGGTGTTAAAAATGTCCAAAATACTATACATCTCACTTCAACAGAAAAAGTCCAAAACCTTCTGCTTGAGCCAAAGAAATGGCATTGCAGCATCTGTGGAATGCTTTTTCTAGCCCTTCGTCATCCTGCATAGTATCAGTATTTTTTTTCTTGTATTAAAAGAAAAACAATAATAGCAAATGGGATTTTAGTGAATTTTCATGCATATGAATTCTAAATCAAATATTCTGAGTGCACCAAATGTGCATGTTTTCCTTGAGAATGACAAATATATGGGGAAACATTAGGTTTTCTGTGGCAGAGGAAGAAGGCAGAAAAACCTCTGAAGTAAAACAAACCTTTAAAGACTTTTATTCTGTAACACCACATTTGGCTTCCTATAAAAATTAACTGTGAGGAGTGCAGTTGATAAGTAGGATGTTTCTAAAAGCATTCGCTGATGTATTGAAGCATAATTTGCTGGGATAGACTTGCAATTCAGCACCATGGTGCAGCCAGCAGTGCACTTGAGTGGTGTTTGCAGGCCAGGCTGCCTGCTGCTGGCTGGATGGGGAGGGTGAAGCAGAGGTGGGTAGGTGAGGGCCACTCCTAGCTGCCTCCCAGCTGGGTTTGTGATTGAGTCATCCAGGATGCACTTTACGTCAGCTACACAGGAAACAGTTGAAAGAAGTCAGAAATTTAGGCAGAGGTTTAGGTACGTGTTGTTCTATGATGAAAATGTTTGATTTGGGCAGATTGCAATAGAGGTTTACCACTGTTCTGTACTTTACTATATGATTATTCTGGCAGGTTGCCATAGCTGCAGGTGGCGAGTAATCAGAGTTTTTCGTTTTCCATGAGGACTCAAATTCTTTGTCTAAAGAAAGGAAATATTTTTTTCAGTTACTTGCAGCAGTACTTTACATCATCATCACTGAAGAGTATGTAGCAAGAAGTGATTGACCAGTACCAAGTATAACAAATACAAAGACAGTTAAGAAAACTGTCTAAATACATAGACTAACAGAGGGGTCTGATTTTACACTGTCTTATTTATACTCTGTATTATTTGCAGGACAGAATTGTATAAAGATGCAAGACCTTTTATTCTGTGTTATTTTCTTCATACAATGTTTCTTTCCAGTTCCATGTTGCACTAGTTTAATGTTTCTGAAGCTCATTTTGTTCTATGGACAGTGACAGAGCCGTAATGATAACAGCCTTCTTGAAATCATCACTCTGTCACAGTTGCCTCAAGGGAAACATTCTGGATCAGTGACTCGGGAGGGAGTTTTACCATCACATTAACATTAACAAGAAAGTCACAACCAGTTTGAATTTGCACTAATGTAAATCAGAAGTGAATCAGCTGTACATCAGTGTGATTTCAGTGCCAAGCACATTGTTAATCTATGTTTCTCACATTGACTGCTCTAATATGCTCACTTACTTTCCTTCTGTAGTAAAATAAATCCACATTTCTCTGGGAAATACTTTTGTATATGCAGTTACTATGCATATTATATTAACTCATTACATGGATAAAATCAACAGCTAGTCTTTTGCAGTTTGTTTGCCCTGAAATGGGATATATTTTTACCAGCATGCTCAAGATGTGTTAAAGTAAGCAGTCTTGAGCAAATATAAGTCAAGTCTGTGCTCCAAACCAATTCACGAGATAGGTTTTTAATCCTTGATGTGGTGTAGTTTATTAAAAAGCAAACATAATAGTAAGCTTTAGGTGGATGGCTAGGAACATTTTGCTAAAGTAGAAATGATGGAGAAAAAAACTGTTCAATCTCTCCAGCTTTTGTAGAACAAACAATGGTAGAAATACAGACATTTTATTTTCCTTTGCTTGTTTCACTAGTTTTAGACAGCTGACTTAAATAAAGCCATCTTTTGTTAATATTCATGAAAGAACAGAGTCAAGCTAGTTCTCCTTGTAAAGTCAGCTTTACTACTTGTAGACCAACAAAGCCAACAGGACCTTAGTGTGGATGGTGATATACTAATCTAGCCCTCAGAGATTATAAAGGTAAAAAACCCCCAGCCAACCAACCAACAAAAAAAATGCAACCAAAATTCTAGTTCTTGCCACACTGAAATAAGGAATTAAAAAAAACCCATGAGCTAAAGGGGGAAAATAATTTGCAATAAGAAAGCAATTTCAGTTTCAAAGGGTTTGTTTGTTTTGACTGAGCGGTCTCATTTCTTTTTAATTATGAAGATTGTATTGGTGAGTTTCTCCTAAGCACTTTGCGTCCTACAATGTATTTCAGATAGGAAGCTGAGTAATCTTATATTGCCTGTGTCTAGGTGTGAACTTTCTGCCTTTTTTTTTTGTTTGAATCAGCAAATGCTAAACATTAATTTACTAAGAATGAGTTTCAGACTGGAGAAACCAGCCCCATCAGTCCCATGCTAATCAGGCATTGCCCCTGCTTGCCTGCCTCTTGCAGAGCCCCAGTGCTGCTTACCTATGTAAGTGGTAAGAGTGGGTGCAGAAGCCAAGCACTGCATGGGCTGTTCACATTCCATAGGCAGCCACTCAGAGACTCACCCATGGAGGAGCTGAGCCCTTGCTTTGGCTTGAAATTCACCAGATTTCGCTACTTTTTTAAGTCTAACCATGATGGAGCTTGCTTCTTTACAACTTTGACTTCACTGACTCTTTTCCTTGGTCCTGAGAAGTCTTGCGTTTTGGCTCAGTGATACCGACTGCTCTTCCCACTACACTGCTGCTCCCTGCAACATTCCTTAACATTCACAGCTTCTCTGGGTCTTTGATCACCAGGGCACTCCTCTCCCACTGCCTAAACTCTAGGCTTTTCAGTGACCTGGATACAAGTTTCCTGGCCCTTGTTCATCTGCCATCTTCCTCTAATTTCTGCCTGTGACAAGTGTCTAATGCTCCCTTTTGCAGATGACTGAAATGGTACATTTTCTTCACGAACCATCTCATTGGTGCCAAATGCCCCTGTCTGCTCACCCTAATTGCAAGTGCTACAGGCCTGTCAAGTCTCGCACATCTGAAACTTTGCACCTTGAGAGCTCTGAAGTGGAAAGAAACAAGTTTGTTATTAATGGACTCTGCTTTCCCCTCCAGAGCCGATTCTTCTGGATGACCTACTGTGGCATTTCTCTAATCTTCTGTCTTGCCTTCACCTCTGGTTTTCAGACATGTAAGTCCACCAGTTTGACTGGTACATGTTTGAGAAACTGTGAATATTTCTCATTAAGCCTGGAAAGGAGAGCAATGAGCTGCAAGGGTGTAGAAGGAGGAATAGAGAAGATATCTTAATTACTTATGTTCATTAAAATGAAGTGTGTATTTTATCAACGTACGTCTTATTGTTCACACTCTGTGCTTTGAGATGCAGAAATTTGTATGATATCATGTCTACCCAGGTGATAGCCTCACCCTGGTGATCCTCTTTTTCTGTATGTGTTTGCTGAGTCCTGCCGGTGAAGGTAAAAAGGTAAAGACCTTCTAAATTCAGAGGGGACTGACTACATAGCAACATGAGCAGAGCATCATAAATCAATCTTTCTTCAGGAAAAAAAAATCCCTGCAGACTTCAGCCTGCTACAGAGGGAGCATAAATATCTTTTAAATACAGGAAGTAGATCACGTTTCTGGAAGAAACTTTAGTCTCCAGAGTTTAAATGTTACGGATCTTCTTTCACATAAGCTAATGTAAGGCTGGGCTAAAATTGTTAGAAATGAGATCAGGCCCTTTGTTGTAGGTTGAGATATTTATAAACAGCTTTGTCTTCAAACAATATGGGCCATCCATCATGTGTCTCAGCCTGAGAAAGTAGTGCACAGTTCTGAGGAGAGGGACTGGACTTTAGTTTACTTTGAAGGAAGCAGTGTTCAAAGAGAAGTGTCTTCTTTGCTCAGCAAAATCATTCTGATTTCCATGGTACCACACCAAGCTTGCTCTAAAGGGATTGTTTCTCCCCATTAACCTCAGCTGGTGCTGCTGCTTCATCATCTGCGTGAGGGCTCTTATTGCCTCAAATATATTAAGCTACATATTTCTTCCTGGAAAGCCCAGGTCAGCTAAGAAAACCAAAGGAATTCAATAAGTTAAATTTTGGAAGGAAGTGTGTCATGGCCATAAAAAAAGAACTCCCTACAGAAATATACTTCCAGCAATAAACTCTGAATGAGCGGTAGGAAGAGATATTATTTATTAAATAGACAAAGAAACAGTGAAAATTAGGTAGTGCCGTAGGGCGCTTTGAGTGGAAAAAATTGGTTAGAAAAAAGAAATTCAAGTATTTGGAAATTGATATTCTCAATGGGAATCAAATTTTTGAAAGTATTTAAAAGGAAATTCCTGCTTTAAAATAATTTGAAAGTATGTAATCATCTCATTCTGGTCACATTGCAGTAGCTTAATATCAATTATTAAATATAATGCTTTAGTATTTTAAATAGAAAGCCAAAATATTCAAGTTAAGTGCAAACACTTTTGCTAAACAAAACCAATTTTGCATTACCAGGATGGAATGGACGATGTAATTGTAAAGCTGTGAAAATTAGTTCTTTAAGCTTTCGCTTATATGTAACTTATTCCAAATCACTGCATTCCCATTTAGCGTTTCACTTCTGGAGAAACTTTAAAAGAAAGTTTGGCCACCAAATATTTTATTGGACCAACACTGGGGTACTAATTGTGTCCTACCAGTTCACAGTAGGCTTGAGGTGTTCTTACCAGCAATCTGGCCACTCACGGTTACTCTGTGAAATGGTGTTTCTCGCAAATGGGCGTTAGGCGCCCTTTCACCAGTTTGGTATTCAGCCTCATGGCTGCCCCTCCAGAGCAGTAAATTATGGACCAAAATTGGTTTGCTTTCTGCAAATTGATGTTGTCTGCTCAGGCCTTCAAATTTGTGCATGCTTGCATTAGCCTAAAGTCTGGCTTGGCTTGATTCTGTCTCAGAGCCAAACACAAGCTAACCAGCTTCCTTTCTGTTAGTTACAGTTTACTGTTTCCTACAAGTGTGACAATTAGCAGCATTCATAGAAAGAAATCCTGCAGGTTACTGGGACTTTAAATGTGATAATCCTCTCATATTTATATTTCTCTTTCTGAAAGGAGATCCTTGAATCTATGGTAGTGTTCTCATTTTCCACACAGAAAGTGCAAACAGTCAACTCACCTTCAAAGCCAGGTTCACAGAAATGACCAAAATAGACTTTTGATGAAAGAAGGGAGTAAAAAATAGTTTTCAACCCCCTCCTCAAACTTGCAAGTAAGAAAACTGAAGCCCTGGGATACATCTCCTCTGTTCTTCTCTGGGGAAGAAGATCTTTATGGGAACAAAGCATGTGAGATGTAAAATAAGCAGATATACTGCCAGTATATGTTCTGTTGAATATTAATATGTATCTTTTCACATGGATAATTTTCTTCAGGATTTTATGGAATTAAATATGCTGTATTTGCCTTTTTCCTTTTTTTTTTTTTTTCTTTCCTTTTTTAACACGGCATAAAAAGTCATTTCAAGAACTTATTGCTTTAATAGATTTTATAGGAGCTTCCATAATGGAAATATTATTTCTTCTGTTGCATCATACAGTAAGCTTTAGCATATTTTTATTTTCTTTTGCACTTCAACTTTACTGCCTACAAAATGAAAATAGTGTGTTGCCTCCCATGAAAAGCAGTATACATGGAGCAATATAAAAGACCAAGATATTAGTTCTCTTCCTGTTTTTATCCTTTCTGACGCAAGTGTTCAGCTAAATATAAAGTGCCATGATAGATTGTTTCCATAGCTGGAGAAAATGGTGATGGAATCAAGGGTTTCTTTTAATTTCTTCTTCTTTGTCAAGCCAGAATCTTATTTTTCTGACAGCACAGGGATTCCAGCTGGTTGGTGCTCTTGCCTGCAGTGTTGAGTACCTTCAGGCTCAGCATGTAGGTGCAGAAGTTCCTTTGTTTTAGTTTTTTGTGGACTGGGCACCTAGTGTTGTCCTGACTCTGATCTGGTGTTTCTTGGCAGCCTTGTCCCTTAGCTTCTCTGTTTCTTTTCGTGTTTGTAATTGATACTCAAGTCTTTGCAAATAGCGAAACCTTTCTACATCCGTGTCTTTGTTTAGGGAGACCTGAGTTTGCCTGTGAGACAAGGGGGTGCCTTGTGCTCTCTGATTCCATACGGGCTCTCCTGGAACTCTCTGAACTCTGTGGTAAATGATGGGCAACAATTACACAAAACCTTTAGCATGATTTGGAGGGAATAATTATACCTATTGTAAAAAAATTAAAATTATCAGTGATACCCATGCAGCATCTGATCACCTAATTGCATAGTTCATCTTCTGCTTATATAAATAGCAGCCATGAAAGATGTATAATTAATATCGAAGCTAGGAAAATGTTATAGCGGTTGTAATTAGGGCTGGATAAATTGTTAACTGTGAATAAATAATCCAAAGCATTCTTGATCCCTTTGGTTTGTGAATCAATTAGGGACTTCTAATTTATCTCTTTTCCTCTCTTTCCCTTTTTTTTTCCCCCTAAACGCAGCTCTTACTGGCATGGCAGAAAATACCAAATTTTCGTGGTGTTCAAATTAGCTACTTCATGGGGTAGAAGTGGTTAACAAAACTGCATGGTACTGATGGGTAAAACTTTCTGAAGAGCATAACAAAAAAAAAAATGGTAATGGGAGGGCATGGGTGCAAAGCCTCTCGAGGTATGATTTTGCAAGGCAGCTGAAGATGTAACTTCAAGTGTCATTGGTGTCTTTTCCAGCACAGCAGAGTGAGCACTGGCCCATTTTTTCAGGGCTTTCCAAGTTTTGAGGTGAAATGGACTCTCTTGTGAGTAAATAGTAGTTAACAGCAGAGATGTGTGTGGTCAAGGTGAGCTATGTTTGGAGTTCAGGTGAACAGCCATCACTGCAACTGGCCTGGATTGCTACTGCTCTGTATTTTATGTTGGCATTTTTACGAGCACAGAAAGGATCCTGTACAAAGTTATAAAGTGGGAGAGTAATTTTTACAATTTTTCCTTGGTGTGAATATCTCTATAAGATCCAGGACACTGAAGAATTTGGCTGTGCCACCACAACTTTAGGTCTGATGCACCCAGATTGCACACAGGCACTGCACCACAGCTTACTCTTTTTTCTCTACTTTTATCTTTAAAACTATCCAGATCACCAGTTTTTTTAAAGGAAAGGTACACAGAAGTGTGCTCAAAATTTACCGAAACTTATTGAAAATGCTTCCTAAACTGTTATTGTTCTGCCACGGTGAATCCATCCCACCAGTGACTGCTCTGAGTAGGTGATTGGAACCACTTAAAAGCAGATGTTGCTTCAGAAAAGAATTTAGTCTGATAATAGTCAGTCATGAGTCCCTCATTTCCCCCAGTTTCCCCCAAAGGTGAGATTTCAAGCAACCTGCACACAGCATTGGCAGAAAAATCACAGAAATTCTGGCTGTCAGTTGGGACCACTGGTTTGTTAGCAGTGAACCTTGAATTTTGCTGTTGTTAAGTACCAACTGGTCCAGCAAAATGCAGAAGGCATACTGCAGCATTCTGTTTGTTGTTGAAATTGCTGATATAAATTGGTTAAACTCCTAATTACCCAAATATCGTGACTAATAATTGACTCTATTTTCCACTCAGTAAAATTTATTTGACACCCAGAGGAGTACAAACTCTAGCTAGTTAAATGCCAGTTTTGAAAGCCAGAGGCTAACTACAAGTACTTCAACATATGTGTGGGGGTGTCAGAAGCATTCAGGCTCAGCCTTGAGCTGACTATGCTGAGTCTGCAATTTAGCCTAGAGCTTATCTCCTGGTTTTGGCAGAGGCAACAAAATTTATGATCTGTCCTGGTGACATTGGAAACAGCCTCATGAACATGTCTGAGTTGTTTTGTTAGCTTTGCAAATTCACGGCTGAAAAGATCAGGTCTCACCTTGAAGAAAGACCTGAACAGATCAGATTTCAAGGTTCTGTAAAAATGCCAAGAGAGTAATCATATTTTTTTTATGAGAGACTTTAGCCAGGCTATTCTGCAGAGATAGGAAGGATATTCCTATGGTGATGGGACAGGTGGTGAGAGATGCTGGTTGCATTGATCAAAGATACTGTGACAGAGAAAAACCAATAGAGCGGTCTCTTTGCCTGACCTGTGTTCCTTCCTCCTTAATCTAAACCACCAGCAGTGCTACATTTGGTATTCAGATATGAATGTTTATTGACTCTGACATGATTACGAGCAAGGGAATGGTTTAAGATGTGACCTTGGCTACAAAGGCTGCTGGGTAGTTCAGTCTGAGAGATCCATCATGTGTGCTTTTAAGACAGCCACCCTGCAACTCACAGTGAGGAAACCCAGTGAAACAAATGAAAACAAAATCAAAGCAGGTGCAGAGAGGATAGGTGATATCATCTTGGCTTCCTTTGCATTGGCATGTTTAACATTTTTACATAAACATGCATTTGTTGACATATTCTAAATAACATATGAAAAATGTCTGCTGGGTGGGTGGTGAGCTGCACTGTGCAAA
Source organism: Pyrocephalus nanus (assembly GCA_038380795.1). Lineage (NCBI taxonomy): Eukaryota > Metazoa > Chordata > Aves > Passeriformes > Tyrannidae > Pyrocephalus > Pyrocephalus nanus. The sequence goes on along the minus strand of CM076260.1, from coordinate 74,774,791 downwards.
CAGAGGGGTGGCAAAACACAATATCCAAATGTTGTTCAGTTGCTTATCTTGTCCTTCTGAGGTGTCTTGTCCTTGCCCTTACTTATAGTGGGGTAACTGTTTCACATACCATCTAGCACAGCATTACTATTGGCAGGAAACAAGTTAAAAAATACCACTGCTGACAGTTTTTAGCCATTACTATGATATGAATACCTAATATGCTTTCATGGGAGGTTTGGGGGTGTGATGCCCCATATATTTAAAGGTGAGTGTGTGTACGTCAATGAAATTACATTGCTAATCAATAGGATTTTGGTCTTGATGGTTCCTGGACTACTGTAGCATCACAGTCAAGGCTCCTACATATTCTGTCTGCCCAACAAGTCAGACATTTCTTGAATTCACCTCATATCTTCCCCAATTAAATTTTCTTGCAACACTCTGAAAAGAATGTGCATCAGACAGTAGATGTGGTTTTCTGCAGAGGGACTCCCCAGCGTTTGCTGATTTTTTTCCGAGTCTATGATACAAGTTTTCCTGCCTCGCTTCCAGCTTCCAAACTGAACCAAGAGAAAATTCAATATGGTTGAATATTTATGGCTTCTCTACATAAAAAAGTTCTAGAGCTGACATTAAAAAAAGGACAGTTATGAACAGGAAGAGAGAGTCTGTAAAAATAAAGGTAGAGGCACTGCTGTTAAACTTCAGCCTATGCAAACGGTGGCTATATTGGAAATCAATAGCAAAACCCCCACAGACTTTGATAGGAGAACAGTTAGGTCACTGTTGGTTGTCTTTGAATTCCCACACTGGGTATATCTATTGTTTGTTTATCTGGCATTGTCTTGAGAAACCAGATGCATTTTCTTTATTTGAGGTTGCTTACATACATAACTGCAGTAATTCTTATTCTAAAGCCTACTTGTAATGAGCTGGAATAGGCCAACTTTTAAATTGTATGGGACTTGTTTGCCGGCCCTACTGTAGTTCAAAAGGCTTCTAGCATAAAAAAAAGTTCACAAAATACCTTGCCCAGAGTTAATAAGCATAGTTATTTAAACCTTACTGGGCTTTCCTGAATGATTATAGTGAAAAGAAGAAAGATAATAACAGTTTGCCATGAAGATATGAAACAACCCTCCTTTGAGACACTTTTAACACTATCTAGTGGTGACTTGCACCTGCTTATGTTGTCCTCCCAGGTTCCTCATGTGTGAGTAAGAATTGGACCAAGGGTTGTGGATTCGCTCATCTGCTGCAAAGCAGGGGGGGTGGACTAGGGCAGGTCCCAGAGGCTGTGCTGTGTCAGCATAAGTAACTCAGCACTGTGAGTTGGGTTGGGGAATTGAAAGACATGACAACTATTTTATTATTTTATTTTATTTTATTTTATTTTATTTTATTTTATTTTATTTTATTTTATTTTATTTTATTTTATTTTATTTTATTTTATTTTATTTTATTTTATTTTATTTTATTTTATTTTATTTTATTTTTCTGAGCTGGATCTGCCTGTTCCCTTGTTTGCCCAGATGATCTCTAATGGCAGAGCAGAGGAGGGAGCGGGGTGTTTGGTGAGGTGGGAAGGAAGGTGTGCTCACCCCCTTCCACAGCAGCCCTAAAGCTGAAGCAGGGTTTGTCAAGGTATAGGAGCCTGGGCACTGCATGGGAGGGTGCAGAAGGACACTGGTACCCAGTGGAGTGGTTCAAACTTAAAGAGGACTGCTGGACCAGACAGAGTTTGAGCAGCAGCTGCTTGGGCTCCTTCCCTTGTGTTTGGTGAGAACTGAGACATGATAACCTCAGCTGGCCTAACTCGGGACAGTTCAGAGGAGTTACTAGGAGTTACTAATTTCAGAGGAGTTACCCCACCTCTGTGAGCTGAAGATATGCCTCTTCCTGGCTGTGTGAAAGCCAGCACTGCTGAGCAGCAGGGGAAAATGTGCAAGAGAGGGGTGGCGGCCACTTTTGCATGAGTTGAAGGCACATTTTCACAGGTGGGATTCCCCCTTTGCTGATCTGATCGAACTGGGCCCTCTGAGCAGGGGGTAAACTGCAATGCCTTCATGTTTTGTCAAGGCAAGGCTTTGTGGTTGGCACTATAGGTGCAGTTCCATGGGGGTGAGACTGAATGTAACAGTGTGGGTAGGCTGCTGGGCTCTCATCTCTCGAACGTGCATGTATTTATTGTTTTCCTCTGTGCCTCAGGTTTTTCACATGTCCTAGGTGTTTTTTAAAGCTCACACAAAGCCTTGCTGTGGCACTGCCTTGGAATTAGGAAAGAAGATAAGAGAGCTTCCTCTTCAAAGATACGGATAAATGTGTCTCAGTGTTTTTTATTGCACAACACCCTCTTTCAGTGTGCTCATGTGGGGAAGCTGTTCTTCACTTCTACTCTAAAATGCTTTTGTGCAGCATTGCTGATGCAGAATGGTTACCACGTCCCCTGCCGAGGGGACTGATTGATCCCTACATATACACATATATAATTTGTTGAGTGATTCTTCACAATAAGAGGCACTTTGCAGAAGTAAATTATTATTACTATCTTACCATTACTTCACTCCTTTGGAACAAGGCCATTTTGCCCCCACAAACTATCAGCATTCCCTGCTAGACAAATAGTAGTGCAGATACTCTCAGTATGAGTCACTGGACTGCTGCAATAGAAAGGCAGCTCATCCTCAGATAAGAAGCACATTACCAGCCCAGTGTGTCCAGTCACCACTGACTCAGAAACTGGAATCCCAAGGTTGCTTTTGAGTCCACATTGGTATGATTCTGTCACTACACTGCCTGAGCTTGCCTGAGTTTTTTGCTTATGATGATGTCAAAGCAGGACCTGTGTGTCTCCAATGGACTCTGAATGACTACTCTAACCCATTATCTTAGTGCAGATAATTCTAGGCTAGGGGCTTCCTAAGTTCTGTTGGTAGAGAGCCACCCCATGGGTAAAATGGCAACCTGAGAGTCATGCTATAAAAATTAATCTTGAAAATCACTTTTACATCTGGTTGTATAAACAAGTGTTTGTCCTGAAGATGCCGGTCTCAGTAATGGGATGTCTGTGGCAACAGCTTGGTGTTCTCACCCCAGATATCCCTCCCTGTCCCCTGGAGCCTCTACTGAGTCCTGATAAAACCCCTGAGGAGTTGTCTGCAGACCATCATCAGTCGTCCAGTTCTCTCAAGGATAGGCACAACTCATAAACAATTTCTGGGCCTCATTCAAAAACTTCACTGGCTCCTAGTAGCTTGCAAGCAGCTCTTTTGGAAGAATTTGGAGTGGAGATGTGTTCCTTGAGTAATCCTGTAGCAGTAGTATCTGCTTTAATGTATACTGAGGAATATCTTTAGATCTTTACTTCCTCCTGACTTGCAATGACCAGGGCTTTGACTGTTGTTATTTTTTAGGTAACTTTTGTGCTTGGGAAGACTGTGTATTGAGTTAAACTGGGAGAGCAAAAATACTTCTCTGAGGGGTGCCTGCCTTTCTCATTGTATTCTCTTTAGTCACGGTGGCACATGGCAGGGTGCACTTTGTCCTGTAATGGCAGGATTCAGTGCAGTTCAGAGTGCTGTGCTGTCTGAGCCGTAGGTGGCAGTAATTGATCTGTGCCCAAAGGCCTCAGCAGACAGCAGTTTGAAGACTGAGTGCAGATACCTGTGCATGTTTGCCTCCTTTGGGGTGTCGTAAAGGGCCACATCTCTATATCCAGAGCCTTGTACGAGTGTGCAATGGAAATTACCACAATGTATAGAAGAAGCCTGTTCTGAGGAGTATGACACACTGCTTCTTGCCAACCAAACTGCTGGAAACCAGTAATAAATATGAAACTTGCTTGCCCTTAGGGATTTGTCTCATTTCAGTACCTTGATTTAAGAATCAGCAATAAAAGAGAAAAGGCTAGACCTGCAAGGTGGCACAAGTCAGTGCAATTTCACTGAACTAAATGGAGCTGTGGCAATGTGCACCACTGAGCCATCCAGTTCAAGGCCTTAAAAGCTTTAAGTTGATGGATATTCCCTGCTGATGGCTGATTATTATTGGTACACCTTGGTACAATGCCTCTGAAGCGCAGTACTCTATCAATTCAGCACATTATCTGAGCCTCAGGCTTGCTTCACTTTTTTAAACTTTTTTTGGGCACCAGAATTCACTCTCATTTCAGGGTAATGTAAGTCTGGAATAAAGCCACAACACACTGGCAGTGCTACTTCAGGTACCAGTTTGTGCAAACAAGCACTTGTCCCAGTCTAAAAGTACTTGCTAGTTTGAGAAATTGGATGCTTTTCAGGTTATTTTTATTTCTTTCTTTTCTTTTTCTTATTGCTCACTCATTACAGCAAGAGGGCTAGCCACACTTAGAATATATACAGATGTACATGTCTCCATCTCAGATTCCCTGCAGGCAAATGATGATAAATGTGGAGGAAAAGAAAGATGGCTTTTAGAGAATGACCTTAGGAAACAAAATCTGCAAAAAATAGTTGCTGTGCCTCATGTGTTTCATCTGTGAATACCCAGGGAAATTAATTGAAATGCAAGTGGGAAGTGCTTCCATATCTTTGGGTAGAAGAAACTGAACAGTTTTTGCACAGCAGCTGGTTCTTTGGGGCTAGTCTTCTACTGATGCATCCATGGGTTTCTCCATTGAAAAGAGAAAGAGGTCATTGCTGGAAGATAATTTAAATGAAATATCAAATGTGCAGCAACTCTTTTATTGCCTAGTAGTCCTCATTTTTCTTATTACTTCTTCTCCCCTTGGCTTCAGAAGCAAGTGTCTTCTGAGGTCAGTCTCCATTACATGGCACTTGGGTTGTTTGTTTTCTTAACTGTTTTCAAGACTTACCTCTTCTTTTTCTTTCTGTTAAATACATTTATATTGTATTTGGCCTGATTGCCTTTGGCATTGACTCTGAATGGTACTTGATCTAGCAGGATGGTTGCATTATTGGATATTTGTATAAAGAATTGATATTTGTTTCATTAACTCCCCAGCTGACTTCGGGATTCTGGAGTAAACCTATTGTTGCCTTCCAGAGTTTTTTCCAGAACATTTTTATGCACACAATTTCTGAGACTCTCCTTGTCAAACAGGAGAATGAAAAAGTGAAATAACTACTGACAAAAGCCAACAGAACTTTCAGTTTGAAAACTCGCTTTTATTTAGGAGGACAGTTGTTCAATGCAGGTTAGCTATGCACACAAGGAGATAATTTTGCCTTGCTCTTAGCAATGGAGGCAGAGACACCATCACTTTCCTGTGCTCCCTTTGATCTCTGATATCACGTGAACATTTAAAATTTCTGCAAGCTCTGCTGTTTTCTGACTGCCATTTCTTTCTGAATTAAAGATGTGCTGAGGCAAAAGCACATTTGAACCTTATGGAAACTTCAGCTTTTTCAGAAGGCAAAGGAGGACCTGAAAGTCATGTTGAGGGGTCTTGAAAGTAGGAGAGAGAGAGAAACAGTAGGCAATATAATAAAAGCCTTTTCTGACCTTCTTTTTAGCTTGTTTTTGGTTACCTTGACTGGATATAGTCTTGCTTGCCATTGGTCATATAGATTGGATGCTTCTTTGAATCTATGTCACTTTACATGTGTCTATAGGAACGCAAATTTCATCTTCTAGGTAATCAATCTCAGCTTGTGCTGGGCAATGAGAAATCAATAGAGGTAGTTCATAAATTAAACTAGGGAAGAGCTACTCTGAAAAGGCATCTCTGAGTTAGTAACCTTAACTTCTCTTTAAAGTCAAAGAAGAGTTTTCCTTTAATGCATCTAAAACTGATTAGATGACTCATTCCCTAAAACTATTGATTTCTCTCCAAAAGCTTATGAAGAGAACCTAGCTTAGCTTAGCTCAGTTGTAAATGTATGTTGACAGATGCCTTAAGGTCTGGTGAATCCCACTCTTGATAGTTCTAAGGATGCAAAGGGGAGCTGAGGATACTTACAGTTTGTAGGAGGTGCCAAAACCAGATTTAGAACAAGGGAATAGCTGTTGAAATTAGATACAACTGACAAATCAGCCTTAATTCAGCAAATTGTTAGTAACATCACACTCAGTACTAAAGGAACATGATGTTTCCTGTACTCCATAGGCTTTTTTAGACACGGGAAAAATTCTGATATAGCATAAAATTGCCACAGAAGACTGCATATGGCTGATACCTTATATAGTTTTAAAGGAAATTCCCATGACCGGATTTGACCCTCTTTTTTTTTTTTTTAAACACAATCAGCATCCATATAGTTGTGCACCTGTGTATTATCATGTGCTTTGCATATGATGAAGCTGATGAGTTATGTTAAAATTGGCAGGATGAAACTTAAAATCCCCACCAAGGCAGTAGTAAAAATAAGTTGTCTGTAAAATACATGCCTTCACTTTAACAGCTATGGCATAAAACACCCATCAGAATACTGAATAAAATGGTAATTTCAGTAAATACAGAAAGAGTACCAGAGTGTGGTACCCTTGCTTAGTACTTCCTTCTGGGAAATATTGTTGTACATGGTTTGTTTTGCTAGCAACTCATTTATTCACCTGAGTTTCATTACAGTTCAGTTTTAATTCTGCAGAAGGAAAATATTACCGTATAAAGGATGGGATCTAAGCTGTTTGACTATACTGCAAACCATACTATACCTCAAATAACAGATTTTTTGTACTTAATGGTACTTTATAATTCAGTGAAAAGAGTAGATTACATGAATAGTTGTCTTGATTGATAAACTAGGGCCAGAAGGCCAGAACCTTGTGGCATTGAGTATCTAAGACCTAGTCTAACAAGATTCATACCCACAATTAACAGGCACTGTGCGCAATCCTATTGACATCTCTGGAGACAGATGCCCAGCATACAGTCAAGAACCTGTGAAAGTCTTTGGCCAGCATGGTTTTAAGCTTTCAGGTTGATAAATGTATATTTTAAAAGCAGCACTGAACCTCACAAAGGCTGGGTTCTAGTTTCCATTCAGCTCTAGATCAGGTGTTACCTCACCTGTGAAATGAATCCTATCCCAGAAAGAAAGCATGCTGTTTGACTAAATTGAGCAAATTGAATGTCCACGATAAATTATATTCAAAATACAATAGACATTTAAGTAGGAATAAGTCACATGTAGGAATCAATTGGCCATTTATTTGTTTATTTATTTATTTATTGACAGGATTGTATTTTTGGTAGTGAAGAGTAATCCACACAAGTAATGCAGCACTTCACTGCATTTGACAATTATTTTATTTCCAAATGTTTTACCAAGTCTTCTTGCAGCTGCAGAATTTCTGGCTGAACTCTGAGGACACATTTGGTCTCAGCTGCTGCAGTTAGTAGTGTCATTGTCACAAAAGAAAGAGTGGGCATGTACACATTGCCAGTGGCAGGCTCACATTTTGGTATCTGTAGCGGCATGAGATCAGGAGGAAGGATCCTAAGAAGGATGGATGACTAGAGACAAAAGTAGGATCTGAAACTATATCAAGGAAAACACAAATATGATTCCAGGTCTCTGTGTAAGAGTTTCATCCTGAAAAGAAAAAGAGGATCTAATCTCACCTAATGTTAGGCAACTGCAGTGTAGGTGCCTGCCTTTGGGATAATTTCCTTCGTAAGTAGAGAGAAAGAGAGGTCTAAGGGTCATAATTGATCTTCCCTGTCCTACCATCTGTCTTAGGCTGAGATTGATCACAGCTGCACTTACAAAAGCCAGTTTCTCCATTGACTACAGAGACACCTTGAAGGATAGTTAAGGTGCACATGTCTACACTACAACACTCCACAGTTAAGGGAGGTGAATACTACCACTGCAACTCTTGTCCCAGGACCCTTCCCTATCCCTGCAATTGAGTAAGGTAGCAACGTTCATCTACTATGAAGTACTTTCCTACAATTTTCCCAGTCCTGCTGAATTTTCTCTAGCCAGTGGGTGACTTGCAAAAATGCTTTCAAGAGGCCCAGTTTGAATCAGGTACATAACTTAAATCCAGGCATATATTTAAATTGCCTGCTGAAGTGATATCTCATTGATTTAGAGGTGACTTATCCACCTTTAGGCAGACTGTGGAACAAAACACTCAGACTCCAACCTATCAAACGCTCACATGTATAAAATACTGCATTGTAGGTAGAATGATTTCAAATTGTTACAAGCAGTAAGTGGACAGTAGTTTTATGGAGAAACTGTTGGAACCAATTGTCCAAAGCCTTTGTTGTAACCACATTACACTATTATTTTCTCTGAAGGTGGTAATGAGGATGAATAAGACAATAATGCAAACCCCTTTGAAAATGAAAAATAACACATAAGATCATTGATTCTATGCCCTTTATTTTAGGCTTTGCAACCAAGGATCTAAATCTTCTTCCTCTTCTTTCCAGTAGCCTGTCTCTTTGCACCCTTAGATTTATTATTTCCTCAAGTTCATAAATACCATGTGGTAAGGATTGTAAGAAGAGAAAAATCACTCTGCCAGGTGAGTTTACATCATTCCTCCTTGTTGCCCTTGTGTTCAATTATTTTCATCCTTAATGGTCTTGTTTTCCCTGGTATATAAATCAAGCTACATGGACAGACAAAATTAAGTATAGGAAAATAAGCTGTTTGCTTTATTGCCTCATGAGGATAGGCTACAGAGGTATTTGATGCTACTAGAATCCAGTGAAAAGTACTTGAAAAGGAGTTACCTTTTTGTGCAAAATTTTCTTGATACTTTTTTGCACTTTCTAAGCTACATCTTTAAAAAGAAGATCAGTATGATCTTGTTGCTGTTGTATTGGCCTGCGTATCAGTGGGTAGCTTGAACATGCCAAGGGAAGCTCTCAGATATTAGTCAAAATTCCATAACTTCTGTGTCTCTTTCCCATCAAAATACTTGCCTTTTAAAGGGTCCCCGTGTTTCACATTGGTAAGACTTCCTATTTTGAGATAGAATTATTTTGCTATGGCATTTTTCATTAGACACTTAATGGGCAATCCTGGAGAGAAGGGACATTTTAATTTATCCTTTTTACACATGAGTTTTCTACTCAGTAAGTTTAGTTGGAGTGTAAAGTTCTGCTTTTGGGGTAAGTGCATATGATTGCTTAAAAGAGCTGGCAGGTTTTCCTACTCCTTCAAGTAGAATGGTGTTTCAAACTTAGCTTGAAAACTCTTGGTATGCTTCCCAGTTCACTAGTTTGAACAGCCTGATGGTGTTGCCTACTCTTTTGATTGTAAGCTTTTCTTGACCCATTTCCTTTTCTTGTACATTTAAAAGCACTAAAAAGAGCAGGATCCTGGTTCTGGTAGAGGCCTTTGGGCATTGCTACATTAAAATCATAATAAATGTTCAACTGCTGCAATCCTTGGGGCCACAACAGAGTAGGTCACGTATTTGAACTGAGGTAGGAAATGTTAAACGACACATTGATTTGGAAATGGTATTTGATAGTCTCAAAACATAGGACTGTGTTTTAACTGATATAAGTCATAACTTTTTTGAGGTCAATGAGTCTCATTCTGATTTAACTATTACTATTCATTTGGATAGTAATGGCAGCTAAACATTTTTCTACTATAGATGATGCCTCTTCTACATGATTTGAAAAGGACCAAAGCTTAGAAGGAAGGAAGGGCAGAGATGATAAAATAACAAAGGCGTGAGAAATCAAAGCATGCACCTCAGAGGGAAAACATGTTGAAGCTGGAGGACTCAAGATTTGTGCTCAGGTTTAGGACAGTCTAGTTAGAGGAAGACAAAGCATGACTGTTTAACTTTGTGCAAGTCATTGGATATTTTGTATACAGAGATCTTGACAGCAGCACTCAAAGAATATTTGTTTGCTTTCAAATGATTTTTAAGAAATTAATGCTTTTTTTGCATTGTTAGTGCCTAACAATCATTGCATGCAGTTCTCTTGGGAAGCTCACTCAGTTTTGTCACTCACTGGCTTTGATTTGCCTTCTTTGGTTTGTTTATTTAAATTCTTCAATTTTTCTTTTTCTGCTGGGGTGAACTTCATGCTTGTCCTTTCTGGTCCATGATACTGATCTGTTATTTATTCACAGAAAGTTGTGACACCGGCCACATAGGCACAGGCTTCCATGCTCCATCCTGGCATTTTGGTTTTGGTCACCACTTTCCATTATCCACACACACTTTGTATTGGATTGACACTACCAGTTTATTTAGGGCAGAGCTTCATATAGGCACATAGCAGTAAAAATATGTTCAGTTTATTTTTCTGGAGCTGTGACAACGGATGAAAGAATCTGTAAGCCCATACAGTGATCCATATGGTCCTCCTTTGATTGAGAGCTGCTGGTACAGTCAGCACCTGGGAGGCTGACTTGCACTGTTCTCTCTCCATACTTTGCTGCTGTGATTATTTACTGGAGTAACACAGTTCTGTGGATAAAACACTGAAATGACATCCAAGAGAGACAAGGTAACTCTTGCCTCAGCCATAGATGTTCTTCTGATCATGGAGAAATTGTCAGTGTCTCTGTGACTGTTGTGAGCAAGAACTCTGCCCTGACTTACAGGAGTGTTGACAGAGGGTAACTTGTTTCCAACAAATAGATCCTGCTGGAATTGTGCATTGGTTGAGGTCCAGGAGGGAACAAATTAGAGGGAAGGCAGAAGCTGCTAAAAGGGATAAGGTGAACACACAGGCCCAAGTCAACCAGGCTACATACCTTGGTTTTGTAAACATAAATTGATTAATCCTTATGAGGTGCTGAGATATTTAAAATCCATAGAAAATCCCTAATATAAATACCCTGAATAATGGAATATCTGCTTGCACTTCTATGACAATCCCTGACAGTTTTGGTGGGGTTTTTTTTTTATCTTTTTCTTTTTTTTAAACTAAACCTAATGCTTACCAAAAATATTTTTTAATCTGCAGAATTACACAGTGCAATATTCAGAGATGGGAAAAAAAGATTAAATTTAAATAAACCTCAGGATTGAATTTTTGGCTATAAGACAGACTGAGGTGAAACTTAATTGCGTCCTTGGAAGCTAATCTAATGGCCATTTGCAGTGTGGGGGCACATTAGGGAGTTTTTCCCATTCACAGCTTTTTTTTCTAATATATATTCAAATGTAAGAGCAACTTCTCATTTTAGAAATGTGTCCAGAAATAAATAAATCCTATTTCACCAGTGCAGTAACAGAGCAAGGTCTGGGGAGTGAGGAGTTACATTTGCAGTTCTCCATTTGCTGCTTTTGAAAGTGTCACCTTCACACAAAGCATCAATCTGTTCCACACTGCAGAGGCCAGAATGGCTTTTGCTACCTGCAAAACACACCACTCTTCTGATGATCTCCCGTTTCTGCACTAATCAAAGTTCTTGGCACTGACTTCTTTAATTGCACATGAAATTTGAATTAAAAAGAATGTCTCATTAGTTCCAATCTGACTGATTTAGCCTCGGACAGGATTCCCTCGATTTTTGAAAGCGCTCGATGTCCTTTAGGCTCTTAAATGAATGAGTCATTTTTCCACAAGCACTCTTCAATTAGAAAGCACAGTGATGGGGTGAAAGTTTTCTGCATTTTTCTGAACATCCAGACAGAGACATACATGAAAAAAGTAATCTTCCTGACTGATGAGGAAAGCAACTCCCCTCACATAACTTAGTTTATACTTCTGATGGTGTTTCTGGGAGGTGATGTACATAGTGTGGCATGCTATGTCTTGCATCAGTGACGTAACTCTGGGGCTCTGCAAATATGCCAAAGTTTTTGTAGCATAAACAGATTCTGCAGGTGGATGTGAAGAACTTTCCAAAAGTGCTCTGAAGGCACTGGCATACCTCAAGCCAGTGCTCTTACACTAAGTGAGGACTTGGGTTTGTTGCTGTTGTATCTCTTCAGCCTTCATAACTCAAGGAACCAAGGGTGGAATAAAAGGAAATGAAGAAAGAGGCCCTTATTCACCTGGCAGCCTGCAGGGGGGAAGCAAAGAAGGCAGGACTGGGGCATGCCCGTGTAGATGTCCCTGATTTCATTAGGCTCTGCCATGCTGAGGAGCAAATGGGTTCAACCTTTCTCTCCCACCTTCCCCCCTTATTTCCCTCCTTTTCCTGCCCTCTTTTTAATTATTCTCACAAACTGCTTCCTCCCTCTGTTTGTATCCTCATCTGCTAAAGATCTGCTCGCCTCACTATTTCATCTCTTGGCAACTCTGTGTAAACAACACAGTTATTGGGACACAAACACAGAATTTGGACTTGAAAAGTGCTCACTGGGTTTGTACTCCGTGCCCATGAACTCTTGTTGTGGTGCCATTACAGCTTGTCACCCCAGTGAGCAGAATTAAGCAGGGAATGTGAAGATCATCCCTCCTCTACTCTCAGCAGCTGTGTTTGCAGAGAGCTAGAACATGTCCACTTTTTCCCTACTTTTATCTCTTGATCATGTATGATAATCCCATCTGCCCCACGCTTTATTTCTCTGTATTGAAGGAAATTACCATTGTTTATGAGTTCCAATTTGCAGAGACAAAAGAGCCGAATCCAAAGGACTTCTTTAGAGAAATCAACATTTTCTTCAAAGGTCAAGGGAAATGATCAGACAAATAGTCTGTCTTGCTCCATCATATCCATTTTGCTTTAAGAAGATCAGATGATCACACATACTTACCTTTGACTTCAAACTAGGCTAAGATCCTAATTTCTATTGGCTTATTTTAGGTTGAGAGTAATTAATTTCTTTGCTGTCATATAAAATAAACAATAAATTCTTACTGAAAGTATTACTGAAGGTGGAAAGAAGCCTTCTGGTCAAATCTGATGAGAAGAAGTAACAACAACACGTAAAAAAAAAAAAAAAAAACAACCCACAGTCAAAGAGCCTCTCTTTAGAGTTACAAATCCCACTTTGATAAGACTGCATTTTACTTCAATATGTGAATGTTCCTCTTTGGCAGTGATACTTTTTTTTTTTTTTTTTTTGCAAAAAGTGTTGATCTCCAAGTAGCTCCACCTAAAACATCGGAAATATCTTTGTCCTATAGTGATAAAGAGCTTTAACTTCATGGGAACAGGTGACTCACAGCCCATGAGCACCTCTCACCTGGAACAGGTAAGCCTAATGCAGGTATTCCTTTTATTTCTGTCCTGATGATGCTAGCATCATCATGCATTGTTTTTTTTAGTGAAAAGAAGTCAGTTTTAATTGTCATCCTAAATATAGTTGCAAATTCCAGCTGAATATTTGAATCCCTGCTTGAGACCTGGTTTTGGAAGTGGAGAAAATTTCACAGCCTTGATTTCTACTGTTTTGACACTTTCTTTTATGAAAGTGTCAGTCTCTGACTTGAAGTATATTATTGCTGTGACACCAACACCTGTATATCGGTGCTATTAACACTTCCATTTCATGTCCTCCAGGTAAGGGCTGGCTCTTGGAAATCCTTCCTTTGAGTTATTTGCCTCAGGATGTGCCTGCAATGCAAACATAAATAAACCATAGGATTCCTGGCTTTTTAAAGTTGAAATTAAAATCTTAGTTGTCTTTATATGTGACACATTCCATGCACGCCAATTTTCAGTTGAAACTGCATAACACCTATTGTTATAGGTGTTATTTAATGTGTGGTGTTGATTGAGAGACACAGAAGACTAGAATAGCTCATATTAAATTTCTGCAGGAAATTCCTCTTTAAAGTACAAGAATCAGTTCAGATTGCTTCAGTAGGTACAGAATTTGGCAATGGCACTTTCTGGCTGACTAGCTCTATGAATTTGTGGTCTGTCAGCCAGAACTGGGAGGCAGAAGTTGAAAGACTGTCATGAGATTCATTGGCATTTTTCCCACTAGAATGGCACAATCACACATGAGTATATATTATTACTGCTCAATACAAGCAGTTTTCCTCGAGGGGAGCAGAAGAAATGCCCTTGCTTCAGAACTTCCAAACAGAGCAGAATTTCTCAGTCTCTGTAGGGCGCTATGTGAACTATAGCAATGGAAGTTCTCTTAAAAGCTAATTAAAAAGAAAAAAAGGTCGGTTTTCACTGAGCATGTTGCTTTAAATGGTTGCTTTAATCTGACATGAACTTGTGCTGCCATTTGTGCTGCCATATGTGCTGCCATGGGGTCGTGTTCCACATTGTAACCCTTACTAACTACCTGTGCCCGCTGCTGCCGCCTCTTTTGCGGTGACACGAACGTTGATATGATTCATGATGAATCAGATGAGAGAACAGATGGAAGGAAAAAGTGCCTCACCTGAAAGTATGATCTGATAGGTCACTTGAACGTGCTTGCCCAACACTGGTGTTGGTACAAGCGAGGCACCGAGAGCAAGGAGACAGATAAAGAAACTAACTGGCCTTGGCCTTGGTTCTGCATCATGGAGAATAAAGAAAGTGTACCTCTAATATTATCAGAAAGAGTTTAACTGGTCCTGCTGCAGAGAGCAGTTTGAGTACAAGCTTGGTTTGTCTAGTCAGAAGAGTGGGTGAAGAAGAGCCAAGGATCTGCAAGTCCTGATTCTCATGCCAGTTCATGACTCAGATACACAGAGGTGTACCAAGATCAACATCAAGCTCAAACCTTGTCATGATGCTCATCATGATTCTCACTAAGTGCTTAGTTCAGTCTGAATCAGAAGCAACTCTTTCATAGTCAGCAGAGTTATGCTCTCATAAAACCATCATGACAGGACAATCAAGTCTTATGTCGATAATTATCCAGTTTATTTACTTTGAGCATTCCCAACCATTTTAGCAATGCTTTCCACATCTTCCCCATGTCTTTTTATCCTGTCTGGCAGGATAAAACCACCTGGGGTGGTTTGATTTTCCCCGACACCAACCATCGGTCTCAACATCACTTTTGTGGCTTTGTTTGAGGAGCAGAGAGCTGCTAGTGCTGGGAGATGGGTTGGCATCCTCCCCCACGTGCAGCCCATGAGAATAGACAGATGATGCCCTAACCATGATGCGGACAAGGAGGCCTGGTGCTCACTCCTCTGCCCTGACAGGCACTCCAGTGAAAGTCTCTTAATGTCCTCTCATCTGGGTTGTTCTTTTAAACTCCAGTTTCAAGAGTTTGAAAATGGTTTCTGTACTAATTAGTTGTTCGCTCCTCTTGAAATTTTCAAATCAAACAACTGACAGGACACACACATACAAACAGGAATTCATCTATGCTTACTCATCGCTATGAATAATTTTTTAAAAAAATATCCTGGCAAGACTGCAGTTTATGAACCTAAATAATGTACCATAAAAAGAGGATAAAGTAGTAGTCCTAGTATAAATCTCTTTTGCAGAAAAGTACATTCCTTCAGGCTGAAAGCTGCTGAAATGGCAAGTTTTGATAAGCTTGCATCCACAATTTTTTTTATATATGTCTTCCTCTTTCCACAGTGCCAGTTGTGAGGTTTATTTAACAAAATGTAGCATATACACATTATTTTCCACTCCTTGCAGTCTCCTGTCAAAAGAGTCAGTGTTCATCTCAGAAAATTCAGAGGTGCATAATCAGAGTTGCTATGGGGTTTTTAGTCAACTTTTTTGAGAGTTCATTGAACAATTTTTTTTTACCTGGAGGAATCATCAGATGCAACATAGCAGATGTCCAGATATTAGTGTCATCTGCTGCTTTGCCTCAGAATGCTTTAGAGACAAAATACAGTGCCTAGCTTTTTCTTAATTTTTCTTTTCCTTTTTTGGGCAGTTTAAGCTACATGAGAAGATTGTACCCACCATAACTTCCCATTGCTGCCAGAAGACTGAAAAAAGAAAAACTGCTAAATTTGGGTGTGCTCTCTCTTTTAGAATACATTTTCTTTCTCAATTCAAGCATAGCTTTTAAAGCATATCTGTGAATCACACTTAAAAGCATCAGCCGTGGCCATTTCAAAACATTAGCTGCTTAACAAATTCAAAGCAGATTGACCTGTTTCCTTGTGCTAAAGCAGTATAACTGACTTGGTAATTTTAATTTCCAGACAGAAGCTTTCTTTCCTCCAGAGCCTGATGGAGCTGATTTTGATGCCCTCAAGTCAGTAATAATTTTCCCTACATATACTAACATACCATTAAGGATGAATAAGAGTATCACCATCAAGCCTTACATAAACTTGTTTCAGGTGCACTCAGTACATTTTATTCTGTTCTCTCCCCATTCTCATTTTTCTGTTCCCCTTTGATTTTCTGATAGCCCTGTCAGTTGTTTGAACAGCACATCCTGTCCTCTAGCACAACTTTCTTTTACTGCTCTTTGCCTTTCCAAATCATTCCAGACGGGGTCTTATAGTAGCAAAACCTCTTGTCAGTCATGTGTTACATTTAGGTACTATCAGAGAAGCAACACATTCTAGTTTTACAATCACCTTAAGGTGCCTCAGTGCTGGCATCCAGAACCTACAGATGTGAGGCTGGCAGAGAGCTGTAGGAGGTTGCTTATGCAGTTGCACTATAATAAAAATAAAAATAGCCAAGAAACTATTGTAGGTACTGAAAACAAAATCATGTAAAAACAAACAAACAAACAAACAAAAAAACCCAAAAAACCCCAAAACAAAACAGAGCTGGTCTGCTGCCTAGAGCCATAGGAAACTTCACTGGGTAGAGCACTGTGTCTTAGCAGGTTTGTGCAGCTTTCTGTGCCCAGCCTGCCTTCTGTGGAGAAGATCCTTGCTGAATCCCAATACAGCAGTCTGAGAGAGGGAGGAAGGTGAGGCATGGAGACCTGCGTTAAGTTCTCAGCTGTGTCAGGGATTTACTTGTCATCTTACATTAGTCCTTTACTTATCTTCTGTTACTATTTCCATCTATAAAATAAGGAGAACATGTTTCAACTCCTCATAGCATAATAGTGAAAGTAAATCTGAGAAAACATTCAAATACTAAGTATTACATATATTAATACTTATAATTAAATATATTAAGAGCAATAATGCCAGTAATACAATTTATGAATGTGGTGGAACAGAAGTTCCTATTTCTAAGGAGGGCAAAGCTTATAGGACATGACCCCTGCAGGTCTGTCCTGGGGAGATGCTTTCTGCTTAAGAGGTACTTGCATTGCCCTGCCCCAAGTGGAACGTCTTGGGCCAGCTTGTGAGTAAGGCTGGCCACTGAGTTTGACCTCCTCAGGAGCAGACTGTGCAGAAAAGGGTGCTGGCTCACACCTTTTCCTCACCACTGTCGAAGCAGATGAGCACCCGGATTGTCACACTGCATCCAGTGAAAGGAACTGTGTTCAAGGAACTAGGCGGAGATGGCAGAGCTGAACCTGGGTTAACCAGGCTGAGCCTCAGTTTGTATGAGAAAAGATGGATCTGCTCAGGACATATTTAGGAGTATGCACAGCAGCATTATCTCACGTTACTATGTCTTCATTATTTCAACAGTGGCCTGTTTCAACCGGCTGTAAGACAGCACTTCATGAGGCATTAGGCATAATTAAAATTACGTTTCAACTGCCAAAACAAATAACCAGACTAAATGCATTTTCCTTTTTTTTTTTTTTTCTTTTTTTTTTTTGAGTTGTCTTTGTTCCTTTGCTGAGTGGTACAGTGGCCCATCAGAACTGTTTTCCCAATCCTTTTCAAGTTTGGAGTAACCCGAAGTAAAGAACGTTGGATCATTTCTGCAGTATCTGGGCTTGGCTCCATCCACAATAAGAGCAGATGCAAAATGAGGTGGGAGTTCCTGTTGGGGCAAAAGTGAAAGGCACAGTGCAAAAACAAAAGCCAATTTACAGCTTTTGTATAACTCACCATGGAGTGACGTTGTTTTGACAGGTGAGAGCAGAATAGCTCACTGTACTGAGGGAGATATTTCTGAGTAGCCAGAATATCCCTTTGTAATGTGTGTGTGAAAAAGAAAATAGGCCAGAGGAAGAAACAATTCTCTCCTAGTGCAGTCATTCTTGCTCAACAAAACTTGAAAGATAGTATCTACAGAAATGCCAGCCTTTCAAAAGCAACAATAATTAGGAGATTACCTGAATGTCACTACCTCATTTACTGAATCTTGGAAAACTGTCTGGAAACTTGATCCACATGCTTGCTCATTTTTGGCTTTTATGCTAAAAGTAATTACATTATCAACCAACCAGTAAAACAGGCAAAACCCCATGGTGAATGCCACTATTCCACTGATCTATTTAATGGATGAATGACCTTTTCGTTTCATCTGCATCTGACTTGTAAAATAGAGTAAAAGCAGAAAAAAAAACATGAAAAAAGGGGATGGAGATGTTTGCATTGCTCTATGAGGCACCATGCACTTTTGACGAAGTTTGCACTGGTAAATGCATGTGACTAAATATAGCCCTGCATGGACCTCTGTGCCCTGAAAGCAGCACAGCCCTGTGATTGTTACTCTACCAGACTCCACAGGCCTACCCCTCAGCAGGGCTTGCTATTTTGGGTACTGCACTGCACTGCTTGGCTGGCACACCTCCTGTGCTGGCTCTCGGGCAGCCTCCCCAAGTTTACACCAACTCCATGGTGATTTGTAAATGTACCCAAACTCTGAACCAGTGGGACATTTTTCATGCAGGGAAGAGAGAGGAAAGACCTATTATGTCTGGCGTTTGAAAGCTGTGTACCTTACATCTCTTTCCTTTTCTGTCTACAAGCCTCTTGCTGTAGAAGTCCAATAGAAAACGCACTGAGGAAAACTAAAAGATTCATACAACATCAATAAGCTTTCAAACAGGCCAAAAGAGCAGGTTATGTGGTTGTGTGGCTGCTCCAGTTCTCCAGTGTGCACAGTGGCAGGCTGTCAAATCCAATAATTCACATAAAATAAGCTTCTAGCATAAAATGAAACAAGCAAAAGGAACAAATGATAAAATTGAGGGCATTAAAAAAAACACTACCACTTGATTTGTTCTTAACTTTCTCAGTTACACAAATAGTTAAAGATCAAGTAGCTACAACTGAAAGTATCAAGGTTCAACTAAGACCTTGTGTGTCTGTCATAACCTTCCTGTGGTGCCCCACCAGTGTGATCAACCAGCCCAGAGAACCTCTTTCCCAGCCCTGACAGAGTGAGCGTGTCTCCTACTGACTGGATCATTTTTCACACTCTGGCCACCTGAGTAGCTTGGGTAGTACAGCTGCTCCAAATGACACCAGCAGACTTCTATAGTGTTCCCTCTTGGGTTGACTACCTTGGACTTCTCCTGTTCAAGCCTGTTGTTGCCTCTGCTCAGAAAGTCTGTCCAGAATAGGCATACAACTGAGCAAAGCTGCTGTTGCCCTGGATCTCCGGGGGTGCCAAGCTGCACTGCCAGAGTAGTGCAAATAACTCATTGGTGCGGAACAAAATCAGGTCTGAATCACTTATAACTTAAGCACAAAGGAGCTGGAGGGTGTTTGCAATGTTTCTTCTGTGGCCTGCTCATTTCTGAAGCAAAGTACTCAGTGAATTCACAAGTTTTAGTGCAGTGTCAGAAGGAACATAAAGGTAGTATATTACTCCAAGTGCCAGGTGAAGAGTCATAGCAGAGAAACAAACCTCATCGGACTGTTAGATGTCTCATGATAGATGAGTCAGAAACTCTTTGTTTCCTGCTAGAGTGTTACCAATTTAGCAGGCTGCAAAACGAGAAAATGAAGCTGTGGATGAGAAAGAAGAGATAATTTGTAAAAAATGCCCACAGCTTGTGCAGTAGATGAAAGACAAGATACAACAATTAAAAAATACCAGGAGACATACTATATGGGTACAGGGAGTGTCCAGGTTCTTCAAGCATTTACAAAACTAAAATCGAAGTTATCATTCTTTCCAATAGTTTTCAGTGAGCAGAAGCAGGTGCCTTCTCCACTGGTAGAAACATCAGATATAAGCAGTGTCCAGCACCAAATTAGAGACAAACATTGAGGCTTTAGTGATCCTCAGTTCGCATACTTCATGAGTTCTTGTGGGAGAAAGTGTTTCCTGCTAGGAAAATGTAGAAAACGGTGCTATCAGTGGGATGTCACAGCATAGAATGAGAGCAGAAGTTTAGAGGTTATTAGGAGGCCCAGATTCAAGAATATTCACATTTGCTTCTCTCATGTGAGTCACATTTACCAGTGAAATGCATTTCATGTGTACATGATCTAAAAAAAGGCTTCATCATCTACCACATAACCCCAAAGATAAGGAGTTAAATACTGCTTTGGGCCATGTGTGAACCATCAAAAGTAAGTGAATTTGCATTTTGATTACACTAGATAGAGTTCGGTGAACTGAAACTATAAGGTTTGTGAGTCCTCCTGTGGATTAAAATGTTCTTTATTTCCACTCCAAATGGTGGTCAGCAGAGCAATCCTATATAATAGGCCCACAATATAAGTTGTGATTGTTTCCTGTTATTCTGCTGTTTCAAACAGAATGATTTAAAATAAGAAGTGGGAGATATGAGGTAGAATGGAACTTAGATTCTAATGGCACAGTTTGAAAAGTAATGGAAACAGTTCAATGGCAACTTAAGAAAGATCCTTGCTGGAGGAAGGCATCTCCCTGCAGGTCTTGCCAGTATGGCTTCTACATTCTCCTGTATTTCAGGAAGGAATTTAGAACGAGCTCAGGGAGAAAACAATTCAGAGAAAAGCCATGAGACTTATTATGGGAAATGAAAAACAGATCATAGCAAAAAACTCTCATTGTTCTGTATATCTCCTTTATAAAAGAACTTATTGAGGAGTAACAGAGTTGCTGTCTGCATGTACCAGCTATGAGCACACAGCATGAATGAACTTTTCAGTAAAGTGGACAAAAGTATAACAGGATACATTAACTGAAAGGCAGACAGTTCAAATCAGGAATAAGGCACACATTTTTAACAGTGAAAGCAACTGAAACAATGTACCAAGGACTTCAGTGAATTGTCCATTAGTGATAATATGTATAGAATGACTGGAAATTTTTCTAGAAGACACCTGGTTCAAACGAAAATTAATTCATTGAAGTTCAGTGGCGTGTCATATACAGTAGGTCAGACCAGATTATCAAAAATGGGCCTTTAGAGCTTTAAAGTCTAAGAATTAATGGAACATTGAAAAGGTATTAAGAAATTTTCTTCCAGTAGAATGTCCTTAACAAAGATCAATTTCTCCATCTATCAATGGATTTTTCATACTTCTCAGCACTGTCTTAAGTCTTTCCCAAATAAATTAGTTTGGTAGTGGGGTCAATAGTGATTTCATAGTGCATTCTCTTTTTCAGCTTGTCTCAGTTACTGAAAGAACTATCTAGTGTAAATAAATACAATCTTCTATTCCATTTGAGAAACAACCCACCCAATTATATCTCATTAGAGCATCTTAAAATGGAAGTTTAACAAACATAGTAAAACTGCCAACTAAGAAATGCCAAAACTTTAAAACTTTTTAAAAAATTAGCTCTGAACATTTTTGCATCAAGAGCTAAGTATTTTTACCAAATAATTTTGTTTACAATTTCTAATTTCAGATTTTTCTGAGTTAGTCAAGTGCAAAAGTTCTGGTCAGGCCATGTGGAAAATAATCTTTACATGCTTTAATAGCTCTGCTGATTTTCTTTCATCTTTCAAAACTTGTCATGTGCTAATACAAAGTCTGGAAAATGTCAGTCCCACAAAACAAGCCTGTCAAATTAATAGCAAAAAAAAAAAAAAAAAAGAAAAAAAAAGAAAAAAAAAAAAAGAAAAAAGGAGTGGTCATGTTAAAAACTAAAACTCAGGATAATTGTACTGGAATTTTGGTGCATATTATCAGTTTGCCTGACCTAAGATGCAGACATTAAGAGACCTGCCAGCAAAAGTTGCCCCGGAGATGTGCTGAAGCAGCCTGTCTTTTTTGATGCCTAGACTGTCTTTTCTCCCTGGCTGACTTCATTCACACGCCTCATCATGAAAATTTACTCCAGTCCTTTCCCCTCCCTTCTCAGCAGTTTGATAGCAGTTTGATGTTGCAACCAATTTACAGTGAATAGGTTTCCTTACCGGTTGAACTTTATGTTACCTGGCAGAAGAAATTCCTTGGGAATGAATACAGTCTCAGTATCTGTGAAACAGCTAAGGGATTAGAGATGTCTTTTCAAGACACTGAAGGTTTCTGATAAAGACCACAGCAGCATTTTGCAAGAAGTACAGAAAAAAAACGATGCCATAAAAAACTATGGAAGATATTTTGCAAGTAGAAACTGAGCATCTATTGGGTATTGGTTAATATTGCCCCAATCCCAGTGAAAAGTGGTGTATGCGATGGCTGCAAATTCCATAGGCTTTATGCAAGTCTACTCACACTGTTACAGGTGGCTTGTATGTTACCCAGCATGAAGAATTCAGATTGGGAATATCCATGGTACAGTGAGATCAGCTGTGCAAGGAAAAAAACACCTTTTTACCAGCTTCTGTCTGCCTCTCTTCTTTCTCATCTATACTCTTGAGGTTTTGTGTCCCCTGAAAGACCCTGAGGTGGAAGCTGTGGTAGAAAGGTGTGGAGCCAGGCACACTCTTGTCTCACTGCCACTGGAAAGAATCCACTTGGTGACTTTACAGTAGCTTCTCAGCAGAGCAAAACCTACAGCTGCCTTGCTGTACCATGGTCTTACCCTTGGAGATACATCCACTCCCAGGACATCCTGCTTCTGCTTCCTGTTACATTCAACTAGAGTGAACATAACTTATTGTCTGAAGTGCATTTCTGTGAAAAAAATAAAATAAAATAAAATAAAATAAAATAAAATAGCCTGTCACAAGTGAAATACTTCAGGAATATTGGTGAAATATTTTGGACTCAAAAGAATGGCTTCTTGCCACAGTGAATGAAGGCCAAAACATCTGTGAATCTCATTTCAGCATCTAGCATAAAAGCTGTCAGCCTGGTTATAGTAAAGATGATAATATTATGTTGTTTAATCTTATCTGGATATGTCCCCTCCAGTGGCTTCCTGCTGGTAAACCACAGAGAAGAGAGGGAGTAGTAAGTAAACTAGAGGAAGTGAGATGAAATATAGTATGCTCCTTTGGTTAATAGAGGATTCATGTGAAGGATATTGCTAATTAAAACCAATAGTATTTTCCGCCATCTGGGCTTTCAAAATCAGTTTCAGAGGATACAAAGGATGTTTTGTTTTCACTGAATTGCTCATATCTTAGGAAAGCCACTGGGATGAAATATTAGTATTGCGGTAAACTGTGCTTGTGCTTTAAGAACAAAATGTGAAATAGGCACTTTACAGAGTGTGGGTGCATAGTTTCACCCACATAAGGTCCAAATAAAAAGGCAGTTTGGTGTCAGAAGAACAAAATCCACCCTCAACCTACTCCAAGGTACAAGAAACTGCCAAATTGTAGTGGTTACTGGAATAGGAGCTCTTGTGTCCCCAGGCTACGCATGTGTGGCTCCAGGGCTGCTGGATCTACAGAAGCAGAGAGTCTGGGGATTTACCTGCAGAACTGACCTTTGCACCAGCCTGTGGATAGCACGGTGATTCACTGTGTGTGTGTGAAGACAGCAGCTGCCTCGATGCTGCTGCTCACAGCTTTCCTCTGGTGTGACCAGAGAGAGTTGAAGTTGCTGCAAAGATCTAGCTAGAATTCCCTCATAGAGCACCTCACCTCATTAACTGCATCAGAACACACTGAGCAACGTCAGCAAAAAGATTTGTGAGTAAGATGACATCTTTATGCATTGGTGAGATCTTGTGCTCAGCACTCACTTACTTCATCTGGATTCTAGGCTTGTGCCCAAGGCTGAGGAAACAAACCTAAACTTTCTTCAGCTTGCCTATCTGTGAGTGCCTTGTGTCAGCAAAACGAGCCTCATCATGTGGCTACTGGTGGTATTCTCCACCTCCTGCACCACTTCCAAGGATCCCACTTAGACCTACTTCCCTAACGACGAATGGAAAAGTCCACTATTTTTTGTTAGAGTTGTGTTTATGTTTTTGGAAACAGTTTGTATGCGGTGTTGGAATAATTCTTTGCATATTAACGTAGTCTGAAGACTAGCTTCAAATGTGGCTGAGCTAGGTACTTTAAAAGTAAATATAGACAGGAAAAGTGAAGAAAAGATACTAAAGAAAAAAGCTGGCACCCATCTTAATCAGAGCTGCCCAACCTGTGGCCTGTGGGATTTCTGCTTGTATGTTATTTGGCCTGTAGCTGAACTGTTGTAATACGCATACCACAGAATGCATCCATATTGTCAAAGGCTGGACTGTCCTGTTGTGACCTATCCCAAATCTGTGGCAAGTGAGTGTCCTTCAATAGACAATTCAAATAAAATACATGCATACTGGAAGAGTTAGAAGCTGAAGGGAAAGTCAGTTTCCTCCTTTCTTCCCACCCTTTTCAATTATATGTTTTTTGGGTTTTAGTTTGGGCAAGGGGCTCCTCTTGCTCCATTTGTTCTTGTGCACTCGAGGCTTGAACGTCCCTTTATTAACACAAGAAACTCCTATTTACCTCTTTTCACCTGTGTTCTGGTTTCTGGCCCTTGTTATTCTCTTGTTGACTCCCTGAGGGCACACAGATGGCAGCCTGGAAGCCAAAAAGAACTATACTGGAGGAGTGAGAGAGTGAGAAGGAAAAAAAGTAAGAGAGAAAGAAAAAAAACCCAACAAACACAAAAAAACTCACCAGTGATCACAGTGAAATTGCAGACTGTCCTAACAGCAAAACCCTAATACATATCAGTGTGCTGGATCTTGTCAAGATGCAGGTAATAATTACTTTTGGGAATGCAACCTAAACAGTATTTAGTGTGTTGGCTGTAAATGTTTAGATGTGTTAAGTAAGGTATCACAGTTCCATCACAAAGTACGTTCTGTCAGCTGAGAAATATTTTTTTTTTATTCACAGGCAATACCATAGTTAGTCTGCTCTTTAATGGTGGACATCAGCCTCGGAGGTACTACACAGCAGAATGCCTAAGAATTTCTCACATCCAAATTAAGCCCTTTCAGACAGGAGAGTGTGCAGAGGGCTGAATTCACCCTGTGTGCAGGAAGGAGTTAATCTCACCACTGCAGTCGGTAGAGACTGAGTAGCATTTTTTCAGAGGATAAGGAAATGCCATGACTTAGAGATAAATTGTCAGGGTTTTCTAAGCATAGTGTTCTTTAGGATAGTAGGTGAAACACCGAAATATTCTTGGAGGAAGCTGATTTGCATCCAAAGTGCTTTATAAAACGAGCCTTTAAAAGAAAACAGAGTAAGTATATGCAAATATTGTTCTTAGCATACAAAATACTACGGCCGTGTTAGCTATTAGCATGGTGCTCTACCACCTTCCTAAGTTTGCACATGAAACGTAGCTAAGCTTGTAAAAGAGCCATTTAGCTTCTCCGACGGTGCGGGCAGCAGAGAATCAGCGGCATCAGAGGTGGGTCGGGCACTACGCGGGCAAATTTAGCGCAGCGGGGTGAGAGCGCGGCCCCGGGGCGGCCCCGCTCTGCCCCCCGAGGACACCTGGCGGCGGCTCTCCCTGAGCCTCGCTCCGTCCTGGCGGGGTCCGGAGAGCAGCGGCTCCGGTCGTGCAGCCTTCCTTCGGCGATAGAGGTGCGGCGTGCAAGAGGAATGACAGCAAGGAGCGAAAATTCAGTGATGGCTGCGGCGTTTGAATTCCCGAAAGGCAGCCTGTCCTCGGAGTGAGAGGGGCTCGTTGGAACAAGCAGCCAGAGCCCTCCAGTACTGAGGACTTTGCCAGCACAGAAATCAGAGGCAAGCATTGGCTACCGTATTCTGTGAGTGCTTACACCTCTCCTGAATCCCTCTGTTTCCATCAACATTTTCCGTCCTACCGTCAGAACAGTGAAAAAGACACTGTTCCTTTCATTTGTGATGTTTTTTCCCGAGGCTCTTTGTCAGGACAATAATAATATTATTCCTGTGGTCATGCTTTGGTAGAGAGACAGTCTGCTGCCTAACTGGACTAGTGATTTGGGTTAGAAAAGATAACATTCTAAAATATAATTTTAACCAAAACAATAACACTCAATCAGGCATCCAAACCCTAACTAGTGAATGTAATGTTTGCTAGTGCTTTTAGAGTAAACGGTGACATCTTTAAGTTTGTTCTAAGAAGTCTGCATGAACTTATGCTTAAATAAATGATTGGGGACCATATTTCTGGATGTAAAATGTGCATTAAAGGACCAGTTAAGTGCAATAACCCAAATTTTGGCCTGCCCTGGGTGTTTTGGATCTTTGGCATATTTGTGGCAGTTCTTTTCCATTAAAGCCTTCTGCTCTGTTTCCAGCAAAAGGTAGGCAGTGAGGGGAAGTTTACTAGGCAGCGGAATACTTGTAAATGTCAACAGTCAGCCTGCTCGCCAGAGCTGAGCAAACTGGTACAACCAGAAAGTTACATACCCATGACAGGTAGGTAGGGGCGGAGGAGAAAGTAAGCAAGAGAGGATTGGAAAAACATAAAAGAACCCTGAGTTGTTTCTGTAGGGTTCTGTAGGAGTAGACTTTATTCCAATGATATTGCAGGCCTCGTAATTTGGGGTAGCAGATGGGAGCAGCCCCATGAGTCCTGATAACATCTTCTATTTTGCAACCTCTGTGGAGAACTGAGCCCTATGATTACAGATATGGTTCTCTGCAAAACTAGCTCACGGAGTAAAAATAGAGAAATTCAAATTCTGAAACCAGCCTTTGGTTTGCTTACCAGAACACGTGGAAGAGGTGGAGGAAATGCGGATATCTAGCCATGGCTTATTTGGCAGGCAAACTAAACCTGCTCAGGGCTGCACAACCCAGAGGGAAAGCACCATGCTCCTGATCATGTGCAACTTAAGAGTGGTACAAGGGAGATAAAGCAGGCAGTGCCGAGGACTGCACTGCCATGTGTTTCATCGCTACTAGGTATTTCCACTTTAAAGCTGTGGGTAAAGCACAGGCACTGCCGGGATGCGGACACAGCATCCCCGCCGTAAGCCCGGAGGGTCTCAGATGGGCATTCGCTGAGACAGTGCAGAGCCTGGCAGGATGACACAGAGTCCAGGTCACACCGCTGCTCGCCCCTCCCTGGGTTCCCGCGGGAAGGAGCCGGGGGGCTCAGGAGCCCGGGGACGGCAGAGAGGCAGGGGCCGGGGGCCTGGGGCTGAGCAGCGTTGTCCAGGGTCTTGAAAGCGAAGAGGAGCGGGGCAGGGGCAGGTGCCGGGGAGCTCCGCCTCGGCGCTGCTCCGCCGGGGCTCGGCTGGGCACGAGGGGCTAGGGGTCCCGATCCCGCTGAAGGACCGCTCGTTGCTCGTCGCTCTCTGCCTCGCTCCGTCCTTCACCCCACCTGTTGCTCGCCCCCCATCCCAAACCAGCCGCCCTTCCCGGAGCGTCCCGAGCTCCCCTCCCGCACCGCTCCGGGCTGAGGCCGGGCGGGGGGAGCAGGGGGAGGCGGTGTCCCGGCGGGGGCGGGGCCTGCGCCTTGCCGGGCGCGCGACAGCGCGAGCGGCCAATGCGGAGCTGGCGCTCCCGCGGGGCCGCGCCGGCCCAGCCAATGAGGGTGGGGCCGGTGGCAGGGGCGGGGCCTGCGGGCGCGCGGGGGCCGGCGCGCGCGGGTGAGAGTGTCGGCGTTGCGCCCGCCCCGCCCGCCGCTCCCGCCTGCCCGTCCGGCCGCGGAGCCGCACTCCAGAGCCGCACTCCAGAGCCGCACTCCAGAGCCGCACTCCAGAGCCGCACTCCAGAGCCGCACTCCAGAGCCGCACTCCAGAGCCGCACTCCGGGCACAGCGCCGGGCACAGCGCGGGGGAGAGAGGAGGGCGAGGAGCAGCGGCACCCGCGCCAGCCCACAACACCCCTGCGAGCGCCCCTCGGTTCCGTGCAGGGCTCCGGCTCCCCGCGGGTGGGAGAGGAGAGGATTGCTCGCCGCTGGCGGGGAGCGGAGCGCAGCCCTTGTGCGCGGGGGGGGCATGGGGGTCCCGCGGCGGGAGCAGCCGGAGCGCGGGCAGCGGCGGCCGCGGCAGCGGCGGCAGGAGGTAAGGAGTGCCCGGCACCGCGTCCGTACCCCGCGGGCGTGCGAGTGCTCTCTGTGCCGGGAAGGGCTCGGGGGCAGCTTGGAGAAGGGCGTGAAGGACCCACGTCCTCTCCTCTCAGGTGCCTTGGGGAGGGAGGCTCGGCTCCTCCGAGCTCCACGGGAGGACGGAGGGCTGGTGCAGGGAGCGGGGAAGCGGCGAGGAGCCGCGGGCCGCTCTTCCCCGCCAGCCCCCCGTCGCCGCCGCTCGGTGCCCGCCGCGCCGGGGCGGGGTGGCTGCGGCCGGGATGGGTCGCTCCCGCACGTCGCCTTTATAAATAGCGCTGGGATCTGCCCCTCGAGGAATGGCCGCGGGGGCGGCGGGGGTGTCCCCCGGGTCGCCGGTCACCTGCGGGGCGGCTCTGCCACCGGCTGCGGCAGCCGGGGCACGCTGCTCCCCTCTCCCAGTCTCACTCCGACAATAATGGCAATTACGGAGTAAGTTTGCCTGGATCGGACATCTCTGGGGTAGAGCTGCTGTTCAGAGCGGAGACGGTGCAGTGGGAACCGCCAAGCGCTTGGGGTGGCAGAGGGAAAGGATCTTCAGCTCGTGCAGTTTCCTTAAATGATTTTAATGCTGTTTTTTTAGTTACTGGTTGCAAGGCGCAACCTACATCCTTTTGCACTCTTTGTTGTGTTGTAGTGTTCTGATGGTTCATTGGTCCATTCTCCAAAGTTAGCTTTCGAGTCCATTAAATGGTAGCCAGCTGGACTCAACTTTGCTTTAGATTTTATGTTCCTGACTCCGCACCCCTTCGATGTTCGGCTGCAGCGCCTTGCGGGGCTGGTGAGAGCCCCTGTGAATGGGGAAGTAGCGTTATGTAGGCTTGACAAAGGCAACTCCGGAGTCGACAAATTTCAGATATGGCTCTTAAGGTTCACGAAGTAGGTCAGTAAACTACCTTAGTACTTGGTGCTGCATTATTTTAATACATCTGTAGTTTGAACACTTGCTTTCAGCCTGGCTTTTCTTGAGGAAGCGAGTTCTATTTTTTATGATGCAAAAGATATGCAAAGTTGAAGAGAATTGCACATGTAAATTTCCCTGAGCTCTTTTGTGCGCAGTTTTCACTTCTAAAAGTTAACACTAGATGGCTTTCTTATATCAGCTATCCTGCAGGGAAGGAAAGCACGTAATCTGGCTCTGCAGCCTGCTTGCTATTTCTGTATTTATCCTTTTTTTTTTTTTTTTTTTTTGTTCTTCACGTGAATAGTAAACTATGTTCTGGTCAGTTCTGCACTGATTAAGCTGGAGCAGAATTTGAAGTTTGCTTACTTGCTGACATAATTGTTTTGATCAGTTTATCTTGCTGCTTAGACATTATTTTACGTATGTGTCACTGATATCTAAAGAAAGTTTGTTTAGTTGGAAGGTAACTGCAAAATATTTAGGTTGCTTTAAAGGAAGGCAGCTGGATAAGGCAGGATGTTTGAAAATGGGGAAAAGCCAATAATTCAGTCTCATTTGTTACTTACTTTGATGGACTTATTTTTAAAAGGACCATAGTGCATTGAAATTGTCTGTTCAGCTGATTTTTCCCAGATTCTGTACCTAGCTATCTTAGACAGAAACATTTTGGAGTTGGATTCAGAAACGTAGTACATCACAGCCTGCTGCATATAGGAATACCTTGCCTTGATGCCGTATTAATCTATTTCTTGTGAGTTTTTTTTCTAAAACTGTGCCTGTTGTCAGTGCAATGTGTTATTTACCCTCCATTCGCTTTTTTGGTGGCAGCTCTGAAATACTTCAATCTTAAATTTGATCTTTGAAATATCTTTTATTATTAATGCAAACATGTTTAAATCATCAAGAGCTCTAATGCATTATAGATATTTAAACATCACTTAGGGTCCAGAACAGTTGATTTATAATTTATGTAGCATTCATATAAAGCTAGATTTAGAGAGGTCTCTGAATGTATTGTCTTGGTTTTGCGTGCCCAGTGGGTTACCTTACCAGGTCATGCAGCACTTAGATGTAACAAGAAGGAATAACTCCTTGTAAGGATGCCAGACTGTTTCACCAATCCTGTTGGATCAGTTAAAGATCATTTCATTCATATATGCCAAGGACATAATGTAAAGCCTAGAACTAAATGAAACCTCAATTCTTCCTAGCTGGTATTTGCTTACTGTACATATCAGTATTTTTAAAGGTTTATATTTCATTTTCCTGAAAGAAAGATAATATAGTCTTCTCTTTGCAGACATATACTGACATGCCATTACTCTAATGCATTGTGAAATACTCTTGCAAATGAAGAGAGTCAAATGAGGAACTTAGCAAAGCAGTGGTCAAACAGGCAAAACCATCCCTTTTGCTGTTTTTGACCTTTTCAACTGAACCAGGGCAGTTCATTTTTTCACTTTCAGCTTCATACTGGACACAGGCATTGCACCTAAGCTTTTTATCTGCAGATCACCAGTTTGAACTGCAGGAGAAAGTAAATATTTTCTCCTTGCCTTGGCTGGAGCTAAGATCATATTTAGATGGTTGGAGGTTAAAATATTTTGAGTAGGCTCATACCTTTTACTGCTTAGAGATCTGGTTTGGTAATATTGAGTGAGAAATGCTACGTTATTATGATAATATAAGTTACAGATTGTGGAAAGAGGGTGGGGCACTGGGTTATCTAGTTTCTCACGTTAGTCATGCAAGATTACCAACAGTAGCTGTTTTGACAGCTTGAAATGAAATCAGGGTTTTCTCTTTCCATGCAATTTTTGCTTTACAATTTAAAATGCTTTGCAATTTTAAAATGTTTAGATAAGCTGGGTTGTGGATCAGTGAAGTGGAGATGGCTGTTTGTTTTATGTATGTTGCAATATTGTACTTAAAGTAGAAAATTTTCTTTTATTAGGAGACATAATTTATATTACATTCTTTAAAACCTTACCTCTTGCTATGTCAAGGCCAACTTCAGTTTATCTCTTTATTTTCATAAGATTTTTTATCCTCTTATAAATCTGAACAGTTCAGGAAGTTTAAGCTAGGGGTGCCTTGACAGTCTTTTTCTACCCTGGTTTTTCTACCTGAATTTTGAGGAAATACTGTGAGGACTGTACACCATATCCAAGAATCCAGTAAGAAGAATTTATGAGGGAATTTGTAGTTTAATTAGTAGATTGAAAAGTATGTTTCACAGTTGTTTGTTTGCTTGTTTATTAAACACTAGTTGTTCACATAAATTGCATTAAGAATAACAGTAATTCCTCATGACTTTCAGTGATAATGCCATATGACTGGTTAGATTTTTAAGAATTGCTAGACTTCACATGATTAGCTGTATTATTTTTTTTAGTTTGTTGTGAAAGAGCAAACTTCATGTTAAACATCTGATTTATCATGACAGAAGTAAATGAGAGAGAACCTGTCTTCCTTTGTAGTAAAGCACTGACCCCAGATTTAAAGCCACTTTCATGCATAATTGAATGAACAGAAGATTGAAAAGGATTATTATAATTGGTGATACTCTTTTAGTTTTTAGTTAGACAGGACAGCAGTAGGCAGAAATGTCATTGTGAATATTTTGCACCATAGTTCTTACTAAAAGATATGTAAGCTTTTGTTTGGATCATGAAACTGTAATTACATCAGCAGTTAGCTACTCAAGATTTATAAGTGGATTCGTCTGGTTTTCTGGAATTTCTTAAATAATGAGCAGTCTATACGTAATTAAAGGTTTTGTTTAAAAAAGGTCTTGAATCCTTATGGAGGTAATCTTCTGAGCATGTAATAAATGTAAGCAGCTGCCATCCTGTCTTTTTGGATCTGCAAGCAAACAGCTTTATTGGATCCGATGCTTGTAAAACATTTTAAGAATAGTAAATGTTTGAAATGAAGTAGACATTTATTTTAGTTGCTGTTAGCTGGGGATTCTGTGTTCCTTACAAAAATGACCTGTACCCATTTTTTTTTTTTTTTTTTTTTTTGTTAAAGCTATGACATGTAATGTAGAAAGATACCATGGCTGTTTTGAAAGTGAGGGAATCTAGAAGGAGGCTGGATAGAGGAGAGGTAGTAAATCGGCTTGTAGCAGCTAGGAGGCTGGAAGATGGCAGTAGCTGAAGTTGTCATGACTGCCCCTCCCCCTCAGCAGCTTAAATAAAATTCTGAGCACAGGACTTGGAGTTTTGCCATTGACTTTGAATCTTTTCTTATATAATGCCTTCACTGGTTGTCCTCGGTCCTGCAAAGTCCCATATTCAACTCTGCAGATATTTGTCTACATTATTTGCTGTTTCTTCTTTCCTTCCCCTCACCCTTCACTGCTCAAATTCTCCCTGACATAGTGGCTGTGGCTTGTGATAATGCCTGCCTGCATTTACTGGTAATATGTGTCCTCTAACATAAATCCCATCAAATAATTTTCCTGTAATTTCAGACTGAAAATTCATATTGTGAAATACCTATGATTCAAAAGCTAAAAGATGAGACTTATAAAGCTCACGTAAAACTCAACAATTTGCCCTTCCATTTCCCTTTAGATTCACTAACTTTTGTTTAAACTTAATACAATCTGTGATGAGATTATAGAACTGTTTTGCATATTACAGAAGCAACAGATTATGGTACTAAAAATATTTTTATAAGGAAAGGTACTGTGAGAACATTAGAGGTTCTGTGACAGGTTAATTCAAATGCAGCAAAATGTATTTTAATACTTGCATAAAATTTTTCTAGTAGTTTTAATTTTATTTTTGGTTGTTGTTTTGTTTTGAGGGTTTTTTTTGCTTACATTTGTTTTGCCCTATGTATATGAGAGGGAAAGGAGATTCTGGGCCACCTTGTATTTCATTTTGGATTTTTACAGTCACTTCCTTCAAACTGATAAATTGTGAAATGATATAAGATTAAAATGACAATTAAGGTGAGTAGGGACACAGTAAAACTTTCTACAGGTGATATGAATGCACACACTGTTAAAAGATGTTTTGCTGTTTTTTTCCCTTTCGTGTAGGGGAGTAAAAAGAAATACTGCATGTAATGCATAGTTAGGAAAACTGTCACTGCAAAAAGCAGTTCTGTCTCCTCTATTTTATGAAGAAGGTATTTGTGACAGATAGAAAATTTCAGTCTGGGTTTTTTTTTTTTGGTTGTTTTTTTTTTTTTTTTTCCCCAAAAAAACTTTTTTTTCTTTCCATCTCAGAGTTACAAATTATTTAATCATGTTTCTCTGACTGTTTTCATTTCTGGTTTCTGTTCAAAACTAATTATTTCCTACTTTTATATACCTAAAGTACATTCAAGAAAAAGAGCACTCCTAAGTGTTTTTCTGGCCTCTCGGCAGTAAAAATGAACACCTGACATGTTTTAGAATGAAATCTCATTGTAATATTTGTGTGACACGGAGTGGGGGGAAAAAAGGTCAGAATGTTGTGGCTGTGTGTATTCATACATTCTGATGCCTAATGTGCACATCATCTACACGGTATTAACAAGCATATGTATTTTGCTGTGCTGGTCTTCCTCATTGCAGTGGCTGGCTGCTGTTGAAGAATTAGGAGCAGTTTGCAGTGATCATGTTGTCCTTGCTGTTCTGCTGTAGTAAAGTGAGCCTTGGTTTTACTTTGTAAGGTTGTCAGGACAACAGCTTATTATTATTGCTCCTCGTGGTTTTTCTCTGTAGCAATGAAGGGAGCTGTTTCAAAGACGGTGGCTGCCTTGCCACATTGGGCTGCAGGATTGCCAGCTGTGATTTGGGTTCAGCAGGATGCTCTGGGTTTGTCATGTAAAAATTCTAATTGATGATGAATGTGAAGATAATTTTGTTCATTGGTCTAATGCAAAACAACCCATTGTATTTACAAACCCATGGCCTATTTTCTCCACAGGATTGTCATTACTCCTCTGTTCTCTTCCATCTGAGACTCAGAGAAAAATGTTTGAAGTTTGACAGTATGGAACCTGTGATATAAGTTGATACAAGGCAGGAATTAGTTTAAAGCTGTTATGTCAGTGTGCTACAGTCTGACACTGGAGCTAACAAGTGAAACCAGCGGAGATTTCTGTTAGGTTTAGTTTGTGATGTCTTTGGCAAAAATATTATATGAAGTTGGTGTTCAGTGATAAGCCTAAACCCTATAGGTGTTGTCATTTTGAAGAATTACTTTCTTCTTGTTACATGGTAAATGAGAAAAAGAATGCAAGTTACATACAACAAACTAAATGACTGCAAAGGTGCTTCTCTGAGTGTGGTTATTATATGCAAGAGGTGCAGTATTTTGAACTGCAATAACTTTTAGATTGTTGGGGTGGTCAGGGTGGGAAGATGTTCGGTGTTCAGCAGGGAGAATTATATGAAGAAAGCTTTCAAATAACTGAAGATTTTTAAAAAAAATCATGAAATATGCACCATGGGACTTGTTTTGGCATTTCCATAGCTTCCTTTTTATTGCTAATATAGAGATATTCCTTAGATCTTCAGATTCTTCAATCTGGGTTGAGCTGTAGAAGGCAATCAAGTGACATCCAGGTAGTTGAAATCCTTTTACCAAAACAGTAACCTTGTATTTGAAATTCCCTTTTCAGACAACTGAAACAACTGGTATGATTCTAATCAGTTAAATAGATAAATAAGTTCAAGTTTCATTTAAGTAGTTCATTGTATTGCTTTGTTTGTTATAGTGGGAAGTCTTTCCCATTTCATGATTCATGAAATGGTGTAAGGTGGATAATGACTTTAGGCTCCCTTGGTTGGGTGGAGAAATTAGTTTTTATTTTCATGGACTACATTTACAGATTCTGAAACTTAACCTTTCTGTTTCATACATAAACATATTTTTCTTAGGTCCTATGTTTTATTCCTTTAATAGGAAGAACTTTAATGCAGTTGTTTTGATTTGGGTCTTGTTTTTTGTTTAGTTTTGGGGTTTTTTTCCCCCTGAGCAGAAATTAAAATGGCCTTGTTTAAAGTTCATGAGTATCTTTTATATACTTATTCATAGTCCTGGCACCTTTATATATACAGTACTAAAACTGTAAATGCCATCAGATGAGATTTAATATTGTTTATGGCAGTTTGCCCATCATTTATCTTGAGTTTATCCAGGCTTTGAGCGTGGTTTTGATAGCATCTTTATAAGAAAGTTGCAATGTTATGGTTTGGACGAGAGGACTGGCTTGATTGTCAGTCTAAAAACGTAGCAGTTAATGGTTTGTATTCCACCTGGAGACCAGTTACAAGTGAAGTACTGTCCTGGGACCTATTCTGTTTAGTACTGTGATCAGTGACCTGGAGGAGGAGATGAAGTGTATCCTCATCAAATTTGCAGGTGACATCACATTGTGAGAGTAGTTGACATGTTTGAGGACAGTGCTCTGCAGTTTAGAGAGGCTGGTGGAACCAACCATGATGAACCTTGTGACATTCAGCAAGGATAAATGCATGTTCTTATGCCTTGCCACAGCACAGGGTGGGGAGTGATTGCCTGGGCAACAGCTCTGCTGGAAGGGACCTGCACGTTCTGACAGACAGGAGTCAGCATGTCAGTCTTTGCTGACAGTGAAAAATGCCAGCAGCATACTAGACTTTATGAACAGAAGCATAGCCAGTGGATTGCCAATATTCAGTATTCCTTAGACCATGCTGGATGTACCCCATTCCAGTTTTGGTTCCCCCAGTACATAAGAAATATTGAGTAAACTGAAGCTAGTTCAGTGGAAAGCCAGCAAAATGAGGGAGGGGCTCGGGGCTCAGAAGGGGAGACTGAGGGAAATGTCTTTGCATAGCCTGGGCATCAGAAGGCTCAGGAGATCCTTATCACCTCACGAGGTGATATCTAAGAGGTTATCAAGAAGACAGCCAGGCCCCTTTACAGAGGTACATGACAACAGGAGAGACAGCGGTCGCAATCTAAAACAAATGAGATTCTGATTTGGCACTTGCAAATAAAAATCACCCTAAGGATACTGAGGAATTGGAACAGGTGACACAGGCAGGTTGTCAAATCTACAGTCTTTCCATTTTTTTTTTAAGACTAGACTGGACAAAGCCCTAAGCAGGTTGGTGTAATAAAGTGCTATGGTGGCTTCCAGTGAGAATTATTCTATGGAATATGACAAGTTTTTATGGTATCAGTTGCTCTAATAATTGAGAATTTAGTTGATATTCCAGCGTACTATGATTCCACTTTGTTATAGTACAGAATTTGTGCAGAATATTTTAATATTGGGAAGATCTTTTCACAAGACTAAGAAAGAATTATTACGAGATCCTATTATGTATTCTTTGTTTAAACCAGTTGACAACAATTCCCAAATAAATTATTAGCACTTGAATATTTTATAACTATAGCACTTAACAAAAGAATAAGTGCTTAAAGATGATAGTGTCCTCTCAGGTTTGGCTTCAGATATACTTTGTTCACCTTGTCACTGAATTTTAAAACATGATTAGCAATACTAGAATTTGAATGTGTGAGTTTCTATGGAGTGATTCTGTTGGATCTCTTCCAAAAGATTGTTTTACTATTAAAGAGCAGGACATGAGTTTGAAATTGGCTCTCAGCGAGTCAAACTTACATTTGTATTTAGTTCTTTTGCTTTGACTACGAATTTTAGTCCTGTGGAACTTTTGATAACCTAAGCTAGAGTTACCTGTGTGGCTGGGAAAAAAAGGCCGTGATTTGTCTAAGTATTTAAAAATCCAAATTAAAATGGTTCAATTCTGAAAACAGGTGCTGTTTGCACTTCTTTATATTCAGTCTTAACCTCTTAGTTTCATTAGCTATAAACAAGAGCCAGCAGAACCTCAGAAGCTTGAGATGATTCCTGTTCTTGCTCATCCAGCTTCACAGTTGTTACGCTTTTAAGTATTTCTGTGTTTATCAAAGCACAAATCAGACCTTCAACTCCCTGTTTTGGTTTATAGAATCCATTTTATTAAGTGTTTAAAATTTCAGAGGTTTGTATAACATTTGGCTTCAGTATGAAAGAGGTTGCAAATGCGTGCTGAGATAATCATAACAACAGGAAAGGGAATGGAAAGAATTTCCTTTAGGGTAAAATTCCTGAAAGTTGAAATAACCCTGATAGATAGTACTTGTCAGTTTGCAGAGAGGGTTATGACTTGTATTCTGAAGATTTTTTCAGTGAAGGTGAAAGGACGTGGAGAAGCTCAATCAGATGTCCTTTTAAGCTATGTTTTCAAAAAAAAAAAGGAGTTAAAACACTAATTTTATTAAACTGATGGATCTCAAAAATTCTTGAATTAAGACTGTTGATAGGCACAGATCAACAGCCTAAGCCCAAAACCTCCTTTGCCCTGAACTGAACTACTTGTTTCTTTTATTATCTAGTTGCTATGGAAAATAATTACAGCATTGATCTTTCTCATAAATCAGTTGCACTTCATTTTGATTTACTGATGGTTTGCTGTTTTGGTGGTTTGTTGTTGTTGGGTTTTTTCCTCCTCCCGGCCCCCCCCCCCCCCTTTTAGTTGTGTGGGGTTTTTTGTGTGTGTTGTTTGTTTGGTTTTTTTTGTATGTGTGGTGTTTTGCCTTTTTTTTTATATATATCTTCTTCCCTCTGTATTGGGAGACTGTTCAGGAACTCAGTTCACTAAATTTTTCTGCTAATCTGTATGTGAAGCACATGCTGAGGTAGCAGCCTACTTGTTTGATTCTACCAATATCCTTGGTTAACCTAAATACTTTGTCTTTCTTACTGATACTTATAGACAGCTTGCTTTGTCAGAACTCAGTTTTCTGAGGTTAAAGTTTTAGTCAGTCTTTAAACAAGACAAACACTTAGTTGCTTCTTGTAGAGTATGGTACAAATACAGTGGCTGGGAAACAGAAGTCTTCTGTCTGCTTGTTTTGTTTATGTGTTTTATTATGGCTAATAAGAATTTAAGCAGCATTCTACACAAATCAAAATTCTATTCTGTACATCTTGAAGGAGTGACTCCAAACATAAAAGGGGAAGTAAATTGTTCATCAAAGCTTACTTTGTTCTTTCTCAGCTTTATTTTTTACCTTTGCAATGCCAGTGCTTCTCAACTTGGTGTTGTATTCAGATTTCATTAGTAACCTTCACTTTGTGTCAAGGTCCTTATTGAGAATATGAGATAAAACTGATTCCAAGAATGACTTTAGACTTCATCTAATAAACTGTTTCAGGTGGTTTTTTTCAGGAGAGTCAATTGTCTCTTTACTTGTCCTCTTTTCAGTATGGTATTGTATCAGCTACTTTCTTAATTCCAGGTTGTATCTAAAGGATTTTTTTTAATACCACTGATGAGCTGATCTAGGGAATCTTTCTTCTGTGTAGAGCTGCAGCTCTTG
Organism: Pyrocephalus nanus; assembly: GCA_038380795.1. Lineage (NCBI taxonomy): Eukaryota > Metazoa > Chordata > Aves > Passeriformes > Tyrannidae > Pyrocephalus > Pyrocephalus nanus. The sequence goes on along the minus strand of CM076260.1, from coordinate 74,736,567 downwards.
AACCAGCTTGTCCTTGATGCTTGTGGGAACCCAGCTAAAGCAGTAGCTCTTGCCGAGTTCCTAAATAGGTTGAATATGGCTTATGTAGCAAGCAGTGTCAATAATTTAAAATACAATCTGCCTAGAATTTTCATAGCTATATGTGAGCTTCTTTACTCTAAATTGTGTTCTTTCATGCAGTCCAACTAATCTTTTGATTTTATGAAGGTTGGCACATATAGGAGAAAGCAGATCTTCTTGGAACCTAAAGTCAAACCAAGTTCTGTAGCTGGCCAGTTCTCAAATGAGATAGTGTAGATTTCCTGCTTTTTGTAAGTTAATGTGTTTTATAAACCCTTCAAAACTAAGTAATTCATTAGTGAATGTAAAAAGTCTGTTCATTGGCATTTTTTTCAGAGCAGGATTAAGCTTTTCAAATTATTCTCCTGATCTTCTCACTTAACAATATTTTGTTAGCATGATGAAGTAGTTTCAGATAGTGTAAATTATATTCCTTTGTAATGAAACTAACCCAAATAAGATGTTGACCATAACATAAACTGGATTTTTAATTCTGAATGCTCTACAGTGTGACTGAGTAATTGAGACATGGAAGTTAAACACAACAGTGCTGAAGGTGATGTGCTTTACAAAAATTTAAGGTGAATATGTGAGGAGAAAGCGAATAGCAAAATGAAACAAAGTTTATGGAGTAATCTCTTATTTCTCAGTATTCAGGAAGTAAATATTTTTTCTAACTGTTATGACTTGGACAGAATTACAAAAATATTGTGTCTTAGTTTTGTCAAGCTCACTCAAACTGAGTTTAGTGATCTCAGATATGGCTGCTCAATGGAAAGGGTACTTAAACAAAATAAACAAAACCAGCCGACAAACCCACACTATTAAGGAAAGGGTTTGAGAATCGTTGTTCTGAAGGTTTAAAAGCACTACATCAGCAGCACCTACTTTGCTTTTCAGGTGTTGTGTGTGGGTTTTTTTTGTTTGTTTGTTTTTTTTTTTTTTTTTTTTTTTGGTTTTTTTTTTTTTTTTTTTTTTTTTTTTTTTTTAAATGCTTGGCTGGAGATGGAAAAAAATGTGTATTCCTCAGGCTGTCCCCTATCTATCTTTGCTTTTCTCCTCATGAAAGCACTATGGCTGTTATTTAAATTTTTAATTAAAAGATCACAGATCACTATCTCGTAGTGGATACTTTTTCCAGTGTTTTATTTTTATGGCTCTTGCTTCTTATAATAGTGTGACTCACAGATTTGATCACACACCAATGTTTTGCTTACGTGCACCAAAATAAACACACAGCTTGCTATATTTGCTTTGTATTTTTCTATTTCTTTATTGGTTTTTTTAGTTCATGTAAAGCAGTTTTCAAAAAAATTGCAACTAATTGCCAGTAGCCCAGCTGATTTATAGCAACAGTATAAAAATTCTCATAGTTGAGCTGACCACAGTAAAACCTTGAAGTTATGTTATGAAACCTAGAACCTGAGCTTCTAATAAAATGTTTATGGCCTTCCACCTCTTTGGCAATAAATTAAAAGGAGAAATCTGTTTCAAGTGCATTTTTTCCTTAAACTGTAATGACATAAGTTTTACCCTAATACTTTTCTCCTCCCACATGCAGTCTTTCATTCTGCAGTAAAAGTTTTCATGCCCTTCACTCGTGCTCTGTTCTGTCTCCCACACTCCTCTACTGACTTGCCATTACACACTTCTGGAACAAAAAAATGACTTTTCTCTGTTTAAAAAGCGTAGTCCTGTGGTACAACTGCATAACCCACTTAAACCCTGGGTGGTTTACTGTGGCCAGGGGGGCCCAGTGTGTGGTTTGTCTTTCTAGAGGCTGGAGGCAGAGCATACCTCTGGGTGAAAGACAGCTGACTGTCAGCTTTTCTGCACCTTCTGGATGGGAAGTGTGTGCTCAGATTTGCTTCCTATCCACACTGTTTTGACGTTTATTGCTGCCAAGAGGACATGCTCTCAGCACCTGAGTTAGCCAACAGCACAGGTTGCCCCTTGACCACTGGCAAATTAGTGAAATTCCTTTTCCAGCTATGTGCTTTAAAGGGATATGTTACAGTATGGAGTAGAGGAGTAGGTGGACCATGTTTTTTCTAAATTTATAGAGCATAATCTGTCCTTGCAAACCAGTTAGGCTTTTAATGACTTTACCTCATCAGTTAGAGGCAATAAAAACATTGCAAGAGGTTCCAAAGACCAAAAGCCTGTATATGGTTTACAAAGATGATGGAGGGGGTGGGGTGGGTTGGTTTTTTTAATGGACTTTAACTGCCTAAACACTTTTCAGGATACAAATCTTGGGTTTGTTTTTTTTTTTTTTTTTTTTTTTTTTTTTTTTTTTTTTTTGTTGTTGTTCCCTTGGGCAGCAGCTCTTCCCATTCTGCTGTCCTGTGGGTCTCCTGTGGGAGGAGTGTGCACTCCTCCATAGAGTGCAGTCGGGTCTCTGCACTCTGATGGTCCTCCATAGTCTGCGGGGGGACACCTGTGTCACTATGGTCTTCACCACAGGCTACGGGGGGCCACATCTCTGAGTCTTTCCCCTGTTCCTATGGGGGTTTCTCCCACAGGAGACAGTCCTTGATGGACCTCTCCAATGTGAGTCCACGGGCCACAGGTCTCCTGCAGGACCCTGCTCCATCCTGGGACACCTGCAGGGTCACAGCCTCCTCATGCATCCACCTGCTCCAGCATGGGCTCCTCCATGGGCTGCTGGGGGATCTCTGCACTCCCGTGATCTTCTACAGGCGGCAGGGGCCTCGGCTCTCAGTCTTTCCACTGCTGGAGGGAGAGTCGGGGGCCCTGGGCCCCCCCACACCCTCCTGGTGCACTGACCTTGGAGTCTGCATTGTTATCCCATGTTCTCCTCTGCTCTTCCCAGGCTGGAGTTTTCTTCTGCGCAACACCTTCTGTTCCTAAAGATGTTATCACAAAGGTATTACTATGGTTCCTAATTGGCTCAGCCTTGGCCAGTAGCAGGAAGTCCCTCCTGGAGCTGGCTATCTTTGGCTTCATAGGACAGTGGAAGCTTCTAGCAGCTTCTAACAGATGCCACCCTATAGCCTCCCCCCCCCCATCAAAACTGAGCCACATAAACCCATGACAGCAGAGAGATATGAGATCAATATTTTGAATAATTTGACTGAAGGGTTTTGTTTCAGGTAGAATAACGGTTCTCTTCTTTGTTTTTTTCTTATTTTTAACATCTTGCCTGAAACATAGAGTATATACACTCTGGAGATTATTCATTAGTTTAATGATAACTCTGCTATCTTTGACAGAGATACCTTTTTCCTCTCTCCTGTGTGACTACCATAGCCACTGGTATGTTTTAGTACTATTTTTATAATTGAGGATGAACAATTGGTAAAACTCACAAACTGCTCAATGTCGAGAAGCTAAGTTAGTAAAGATGCCATTATCTTATTAGAAGCGTTGAAAACATTCATGTTTAAGAGATAAGAAGGTGTAAGGTTGTGTTTTCTGGGAAGGTAATGTATTAACAGTAGTTTCTCTCCACAAACTAGATGGGCTGTAGAATAGGTGGATATATGTTGCCTTCAAGATGCTCCTAATTAGAGGGACAGTGAGAAGACCAAGTGAATGAAAACACAAGGGGAATATGAAAATACTTATTATGAGTATCCTCCATTTATACAAAATGGTCTCAGTTTTTCTATTAGATTAAAAGAATTGTTCATCTGAAAGAAAATAAGTCAAGCTTCATTGATAGATATTAAGCATTAGATTAGATGAATTTATATAGTGGTTTTGGTTTTTATTTTCCTTGTATCAAAAGAATCTCATTCAGCTTTTTCCTAGCTGCTCTTTGACAAATACAAGCGGGAGTGCAGATCTATATTTTGTAATCACTGGTATTTTGAGTAGAGTACTTGAGAATTTGGACTGTATATTAAGCAGATCTCAAGTTTTCTTTCTTTGCCTTTCCCTATATTTTTCTTGGTAGGGGCAGAGAAAATTCTTGAACACAAATATTCTGGCCTCTTCATAGTCCAAAGTACATGAGATCATCTTTTATGTTCCCTTTGTTTGTTTTTTTGTTTTTGCCTGTACTCCTTAAAAGTAGTTTAACTTGAAAACACTTCTGTTTTTTGCAAAAAGCAGTTGCGCACCTGTTTTGTTGTTAAAAGTAGGAGCTGCTTTAAAATACTGTAGATTATAATCATGACTGAAACAAGAAATATGCTCCCTTTGTGGGAAGAGGAAAGAAGTGGTGGGTGATATTTAGAACATTTGTAATAGCTGCAGAGTGGGTATATTGCAATTGTACAATTGTCTCAAGCATTTTTTTTCCTTCTGAAAAGAAAGAAACCAGCAGTAATGATCTTGGGATGGGAAGTGGGGGAAATCTTCTGCCAGATGGGAGAGGGGTGAGTGAATCAATGGAGTGTGTATGTTTGCACATTTCAGTTCATCTGAAATGTAGAAAGATAAATAAAACATAACTCTGAGTGACTCTTTCTTTGGAGGTGGTGTTGGTGTTGTTTTGGTTGGTTAGTTTGGTTTTTTTTTTGGTTGATCTTGGATTTGTAAGTCAGCAGAAAGAGACAGTTTATCCTTGGTCTGTGATGTTTATGATTTAGAGGTGTTTTTTTGATTGCTAGATGTCTATTCCTGCTGGAAATGCTATAGTGTTTGACTGCTAATTTTCATTGCTCTTTTGTTCTATTGCAGTTTTCAGAATGAAATACATTGTATATCCTTAATAGGTATGAATTGTTATGTAAGTGCATTACTGAGATAAAACTATGTGAAGGCATACACAATTTCAAAACGTGTTGTAAATCAGTATTTTACTCCAACCTTCTTCCTAATAGCAGTCAGAGCTTCATAATAGAATGGTTTATCTTGGTTTAGCTTTGGTTCAATGGCTGAAATAAAGGATGTGTTTCTAGAACTACAACCTTGGAAGTTTGTTTTGGATTAGGTTAAATTCCTCTAAGTTACTAAGGATTTTTTCACAACAGCAAAAGTCTGTGTTCACAACAACGTGGAAGGTTGTGAATGAGGCACTGAATAAATAAGTGGGAGTTACTTTTGAGGCAGAAGATGTGGCAAAGCAGAATGCACAAGGGTTCAGAGCCTTGCTGTCTTCCCCAAATAAGATGTTTTGGTATAAAAGACAGCCAGAAACTTGGTGTATTTTTAAGTCCCAATCACACAGTACTTTAATTTGCATTCTCTCCTATGCATGGACTAGAAGAATGAACCTCAAATGAGAGACATTATAACTAATGTTTGGGGAAAAGCATTAAAACTGGTGCATTAGAAAACACATATTGAGAGAATGAGTTGCTCTGTTTATAAAAGTGTGGTAATTTAATTTTATTTTTCATAGAAAATCTAAATGAATATATAGAACTGTATTATCTTAATGTAGTCTCTGAGTTGTACATTTACATTTATTTTGACTCTCTTAAATAAATACATCCAAAATCTTGCTTTATTTAGAAGTGGATTAGTTTATATCAGAATCGTGTTGAAATCTGTTAAGACTCAACTGGTGGAGTTTCAGATTAAGATTGTAAATGCCTTTTTCAGCACTTTTTATTTCTTTGATGTGTGCTGATATCTAAACTGTGTAACTGTGTGCAGAAATATGGGGAGTGGACTCGTCTCCTGGCCAACTTCCCCCCCCCTCCAATCTCAGGTGGTTATTACTCCAGTTTCACAAATACTGACTATTTCTAATTACTCCACACTTAAGGACGTTTTTGTAAGTTCAGCAGCATTTAACTTTTTAAATACACAAACCCAGGATCTATCCTACTGAAGAAGAAGAGGAAATTACTCTGAAGGGCAAATGGCAAAGTGAAGCTGTTATCACTGCTAAGTATTCAGTAATTTAGATATGTTGTATTTTTAATTTTCCCCAGGCAGTAAAGTGTAAAAAAGTCCATGAAAAATACTGTTTCACCTATTTCTGGTACAGCAAACATACCTTGTTTTGAGTAATTTTTTGTTTTACAGGAGGCAGGCCTTTCAGTGCCTTTCCTCATCTCTCTTCTCATGCCTTTGGGATGATTCCAATTTGATTGGCAGGCTGGCATGTTTAGGCATGGTGGAAATACAAACTGTGTGTTTTTCATTCAGAACCACACAAACTATGCCATATTTGAAGTAAGTTATTGAAGCTCCATCTGCAAGAATAATGACCTTAATAATTCAAACTTTTTTTTTTTTAATAGAAAAAGTATCTGTCAAACATAAACAGAAAAGGAATCAAAATGAGGCAATCCTGACCAGCAACCAAGCTTTACTTTTAAGTTAATTCACTGACTAGTCTTCTGTTTTGCCATTCAGTAAAGAACAAAGGGCTGGGAAACAGCAGTAGAGGTGGTAATTGTAATTGCCCACATAAAAAATGCATTTTGAAGGAGCCTTCTCTGCAGCTATATCAGGGAGATGGGGAGTGGAGAGGAGCAAAAACAAACAAAAACCCCACAACTGAAACTAACAACTTCCCCAGCCCCCTAACAGGTAAGATTAATTATTTATTTAGTGAAAGTTCAGAAACACTGGATGAGTGGAAGAATGGTGAGCAAATTTTTTTATTTAGGTCAGGCAAACAGAATATACCCTAGGCTACTGTAGTGTAAGTATACTGGGATCTAGTTGCAGTGGGAATTCAAAATATAGTAAAAATGTTTCCTTAGTCAAAGTAATCAAAGAAGAATTAGTTGTAATTTTGTAAAGCACGTAAAGATCTATGATCTCATTCCAGTTTCCCCAAAATGTTTATTCAAATCAATGTTATTATTTAAAATTTACACTTAAATGGCATCAAGTTTTTTTAATAAAAGACAGCTGAAACATCCTGAAACATCTGGTTTTACAACCTTCAAAAAAGGTATTCTTTTCCCCAGCTCACTTAGTGGGTGAAATCATAGTGATTTTTGTCTATGACAAGCTTTCTTTGACTTCAGCAAAAATGCAATGAACATATACCCAAAAATCTGTCACCTAATCCTGTTGATCCGTGGATATGGATTAATGTTATTTGGGATGCTGAAAGTGTTGGGCTGCTCCCGAAAGTTAGTCCCTCTTGACTTAAAAAGGGATAGTGTTCTTGTTACAGTATGTTGTAGTGTGCTTATCAGCTTAGATGATGGTTCAGGTCTCTGTACCTCTCAAAAGGATCACCATTAATTCTTTGTTTTCTGTTGTGCATTTTCCTTGTATATTCCTCTTTCTTTTGCTGTGTTTAATGGGGCTTATTTCACTGCACTGTTATACCATGTAATTGAGTGTTGACTATAAAAGCAGTGGTAGTAAATTATCAGACTCATATTCTTGGAATGAAGTTGATGACCAATTATACTATTTTTGTCTCTGATATTTGAAGGGAAATGGGAGATGTTCAAATGCAATTCTGAGCATTGTCAATCTTTTCAGTGTTGTTTCAGAGTTAAGAGAAAGAGGACTACAGAATTTTGAATAGGATTTTCAGTCAAATGCACAAGTTCACCATGTATGGAAAACACTAAGAGGTTATAATTGTCTGTAATGAAGAATTAATTTCTAAATTTTGCAGGCTAATTTATTTAAATTACTGGATATTTCAGTAGGAGAGCTGGATGAAATGTAAAAATCTTCATTTATGTTAAATATCTAATTTTGTTTCCTGTATTTCAAGAGGGATGTAGACAAACTGAGAGCATCAAAAAGATGGGTGGAAGGCTCTTGCTTGGAGCAAAAGACCTGTTGAGAGATGCTGGCAAAGCTTGCTCACTCTGACAGAGAAGCAGCTACTGAGTGACCTAAGTATCCCATAGCTTCTTGAAGGGTAGTTTAAAAAATAGAGGTGATTTTTTTTTTTTCTCAGTGTCACCAAATTGGCCACAAACGATGATATGGTGTGTGTTTGGGTTAGAAGTGAGGAAGAGCACTATTCAATAGTGTGGAGGGAGGCCTGGAACAAACTGCCTGGAGAATTTCCTATCTTTGGAGGTCTTGAAGACTCAGCAAGACATTACTGAGTCAGGCGTGAAATAGTCATGCGTGACCATTTCCAGTGCTGATGACGGCCCTGCTCTGAGCAGAAGATTGGACTGTGTGACTTCCAGAAGTGTCTCTCAACCTAAACTGATTAGGTTTTTGTTCGTCCTCTAGCCCCTTTCTGTTATTACGTCATTCTAAAATGAAATGTTTGAAAAAGCAAACATCACCGTCAAAAAGCATATCCCTTCACTGATTGCATTTGAAAACCGTCTTACATTTCACTCTAGAGGAAAACCAAGCAGATAAAGAAATATTTAGGGTTTTCTGTAGTACTTAACATCTTGCTTTCCACTCAAACTACAAAAAGTATTTTTTCACCCCAAACAAATGTTAATGGTAAATAAAATATTAAACAGACCCATGGGGGCAATATTAAAAAAAATTCATCTTATTTCTGTGAATAGCATTCAGAACACTGTAATTTTGTTATGGTTTTTTCACTCACATTTTATGACCTGTATCTTTCCTGCTTTTAAGCAGTTGCCGTAAGTCAGTTGCCAAGTTCCACTTATCTTTAATTGAAATGGTCAGCTACTACCTCATTGTCTAGCTGATTCTTTTTATTTTCTTGTCTGTGGATACTGTCAATGATTTCTGCCTTGTTTAGTAGCTTTGGTTCAAGGCTGATAACTCACCTTTATCATTATTATTTTCAGTATTTACATTTTCATGAGTTTCTCTTTTTTTGTGTTCAGGTGATATGAAAAGCACTGCAAATTTCTTACTGCTGTACTCTGAAAACGCAGGGAAGTTAAGAGGCCCTGTCTCTTTCACTGTGGGATGTGGTACTCAACTTCGCTGTGGTTATACCAAACCACTCACATTTAAGCTCTTTATCTCTTCTGTGATAAGTCTGGCATTGTGCAAAGTTTAAAAAAAAGGAGGGGAATGTGAGGACTAAATGTTGAGCTATTCCTGGCAGAAAAGAAAAAAGCAATAAAACCAAAGATCTGAAAGTAGCTATACTATGTACTCTATATTATTTACTGAATTTTCTATAATTTGTGGTTGAAGCATGGTATTTTGCAGTGCCAGAACTGGTATTATTTCATGCTCTCTTTATGATCTTGCTTATTACATGCTTTTGCTGTGTTGTCAAAATGAGGTGTGAAGGGAGAAAACAATACCTGGAGCTGAACATTGTTTCACAGAAGAAAAATAAAGGTAGGAATGAAGATGATGTGTTCACATTATGTACGTGAACGGCAGTGTGCAAAGTGTCATGTTGAAAATATAAATTATAAACATTTAGCTATTTATTACGTTTTATTAAAAATCCTTACATTCCGTGTTAATTGTCGATTTACTATAGGTAAAAAGTCATCTGTTGAAACAATGAGCAATGTGTAGTGTTCTGTTTAGTTCTGACAAAATCATTCTGATGTAATTCACACCCTTTCCCAACTGAAAAGCAAGTATGGTAGAGCTATCTCTATCTTATCTTTTCTATTTTCATAATGAAGGATATTCTTTACTCATTCAAAATGTGATAGAACAGAGCAGGGTTAGTTTTTTCATATTCAAGATAAAGCTATAGTTACATTTGCGTGTGTATAGGAAAATTCTGCTGGCCCAAGGATAGGCCTATTTACACTGCTACTTACATTAGAGAGTGTGGCAATCATGGATATTTCACTGTTCACTTTGTGTGACACAGCACGTGTGCTGTGTGTTGTCTTTCTCAGAGAAAGGATCATCCAAAGTTGCAGTCAATCTGAGACTTAAGCAGACAAAAGATGAATGGTTATTGCTTTTAACATTAGTACTGCTGTGTAATTAATTGCGCTCAATTAGCAAATCTTTAAGTATTCACACTGCAGTAATGTAATTTGTTTTCCAAGGTAACTGATCACAAAATAGGGAAAGCTGCTTTTAACAAACTCAAGTAATTGCATGTTTCGTTGAAAATGTTTTGATTGAAACAGTGCTGATTTACCTGATGATCCTCAATCTATCTTGGGCCCATTCAGTCCTTCCAGCTGGCTTACTGTTGCTTTAAGCCCTGAGATGGGTGTTTGGGCAGTGTGCTCCCTGAGAACTGAATGCTCTTCCCTGTGCTGCTCAGCTAGATGCTCAGAGTTTGGAAATGCATCTACTGGGGAGACATCCCTCTTTGGCTGCATGCACAGGGATTGGTATGTAAAACTAGGAACAGTGTTTACTGTGATGGTGAAATATCTGTAAACTGACCTGTATCTGGTGAGGTTCAACCAGGCTGGATCAAATAAGATATCCCTTCTAAAAAGGGCAAATTTAACTGTGTGATAGTATTTTTGTATTTTACATCACTTTATATTGTGACAGCATTTGTGATAGATATGCTGTGATTGTATGTAATAGTGATAAAGTTGTCAAATTCCTTTTAAACTGAGTGGTATGTATAGCTTACAACATGCCTAGTGCCCTCATCTGTTTGACTTATTTTAGAATTTGAATTTTCCACACACCACTAGGCTATGGAGGATTACAGATCTTAGAGAGATGAATGCAATCCTTACTGTGATGGATATTGGCACTTATGAAACTCACAAACAAGTGTACAAAACAAAGTGTCAGTCATCCCGAACCAATGCAAATTATTTTTTATTGTGTGTGTGGCAACAGAAAAATCTGTAACTGGGGAATTCCACTTTGGGTTTTAAAGAGACATTGTAACACTGCAGCCAGCATTGGTATTAAAAACAACCACCTTGTCAAATAAGGGAGAAGTTTGAGGGTTTTTTGTTGTGTTTTTATTTATGTTCCTTTGCTGGGTTTGGGTGTTTGGGTTTTGGCTAGTGTTTTTGGTTTGTTTTTTTTTTTTCAGTGATGTCTGGAATATTGATCTATACATGTTTAGCTGGGCGACATAAAATTAGGAAAGAACTTATGGATTTAGAAGGAAAACCCAGTTTACAAGTCAATGTATAAAATATGTGGTGTCCAAAGCTAGAGATTTCGCAAGTTTCAAAGCAATGGTTATTGTATATCTTTGTTTTGTTTCACAGTAAAGCAGGCTGGTACTTCCTTAGCCTTATTGTTTTCTATTTCTCAGTCTGTATTTCAAAAAGAAGCAGCACGTTTTCTCTCTGAAATGAAGAATTACAATGGATTTCTTGTATGAAACACCTGCACAGTAGGAAGTGAAACAGAACTTTTTAGCTCTCACTGTTTTATGGCAAGATTTCTGTTCCCTTTCCTTCCTGTAAACAAAAGGAGTCACTTAGAGAGTGGGGATATAGGCTGTTTACAGGATATTTTCTGTATGAAAGGAAGGAAAAGTGCCTTTACAGAGATCAGCCTATTGTGTTGGGAATATGGAAAGTTATATGGAGTGAAATTGAATTTAGTATTTGGAAGGGAAATACATGGCAAAATACATGTAACAATTTCAGTCTTGACCCTGAAATGTGCTAGATACCTCCATTAGTTGCTAAAATTGAAGCAGGAGAGCTAGGACATGGAGTGCTGTGATTTGGTCCCAAATCTTGTGTGTAACCTGTGATCACTGTAAGAAGTAAATCAGAGATAGACTACACTTTGTATAAGCTCTTAGCTTTTTTTTTTTTATGTGGCTTTTATCTATAAACAAGCACTTTTGATACTTGTATTTTTAGATACATGTTCAAGTTACTTTTGCACATCTGTCTTCCAGCTGTCTGTCTTTGAAATACAGATATCTTTGCTAGACAAGTGTCATAATTGTATTTTTCATGGAAGTAATGGTTTCCAATGTGCATGGAATGTGTTTATATTTGAAAGTTCTTCAAATGTGAAATGTACTAACTATAATTCTGGTGTGAATCAGGTTATTTTATTCTTGCCTGCATTATAAAATTAATTCCTGTGAATAGCTACTTGATTTTCATTTACCCTCTGTAGCACTAGCAAGAACCTTTACTATCAGTAAGAAACGTTGATTAGGTATTTAACTCCAAATTCTGCTTAAGCATTATGGAACAATATTTCTGTCTTGAAACCTCATGTGTTTAAGATGATAGGACTGACAAAAGCTTTGCCACTAAAACTGAGCAAGTAGGGAAAAATCTGAAAACAAAGATACTTGTCATTCGCTGTATCTCTTTTATCTGCAGTTCTTGTACTTAAGTCACACTCAAAAATGAAAATTTATTGTAGCAGTTTTTTGTAGTTTCTTTTGTTATATATTAAGTTCAAGTTGATTCCTAATACTTGAATATCATGAAAAGGCAATTGTAAGTGTGGCAAAGAAGAAAGGAAAGAATCTTGTTTGCTTCATAGATACTGAACAGTAGATAGATAATACATTTTTGTTTCAAAAGTGGTACTTCAGTAGAAAAAGCTTTAACAGCAGTGTTACATGTTAAAGAAGTGATTCCCCCCCGCCCCCCCTAAATGGATCCAATTGCTCATATAGAAGTCCTAATATCTGGGTATTTCAGCCTACTTTGGCAAATAAGGCTGGAGTATGAGCAACTGTGTATGTAAATGGCAACTGAAAGTGGTCTGTCTTCTGATGTGCCTTGACAAATCATAGAATCAGCCGGATTGGAAAAGACCTCTGAGATCATCAAGTCCAACCACCACCGCAGTTACTAGACCATGGCACTAAGTGCATGGGCCCTGTCTTTGTCCTGGCACAAGAAATAGAATAATTCCTTTGCTGCCTGTATTTGGTTTTCTGTTCTTCTAGGCCAGAAGTGTCTGTCTGCTTGTTTGCTTTCTCTCTATAGCTTTCTAATTCTTTATTCAAGGCAGAGTGTTACTAAAAGAGCTACTGCACTCATGAATGAGACTTAGTCTAGGTGTAAGAGGAAACCATAAGGTTTCTTCTTAAAAGTCCAGAGTGTTGAAGAGACAAATGCCAACAGTATCCCACAATCCAGAACAAATGACTCAACAAGGCATTAGCTAGCCTTCATGGTCCTATGTGGAATTTATTTTTTCCCTTGGATATGCCATCAGAAATACAGCTCCAGTTCTGTAAGTCGAGTGTGCCCTGGGTACGTCAGACTTACTGTGTAGATTGAACATGGCAAGTTGCTATTCTGGACATACTGGACTTGCTGTGGAGCTTAGCTCTGCAGTGACCATCTGTGCAGAGTTTTAGAGCACTAGGAAGCCTGCTTGGAACTAGGCTTTTCCTGACTAGGATGCTACCTGTCTGCTCATTCTTTGTGGAATCAATTTCTTCTGCATATTGAAAACCTTTTGGGTAGAGAAAGAAAATAGGCCCAGAGAAAATCAGATATCAGATACTGATATTAGTCTCTCTTTCTGCTTTTCCGACAACAACAAAATATGAATAAAAAATGTGAAAAGATTTGGACATAAGTAATACCAAATATTCACTCAAAAGATTAATTTTTTTTGTAGTTGAAAATGAGGTGGAGTGTAGAGCAGGCCACAGTTATGAATGTCTGAGCTTTTGCTAAACAGGACTACTAATAAAGATTGACTTTTCTATTCAGGAGTTATTTCTACCTGCATTTCAGGTATCTTTTAATGTAAACTCTTCTTTGCCTTGTTATTGGCCAACTTGACTTCCTCAGTGACAATCCCTGTAGAAACAAGGTTTTAAATTCCAGTGCACATGTAGATAAAGATTAAGGAACCAGCAAATGAAATGCATATATTGCTTCTGAGAGAACAAAGCAACCCAGCTCTGACTCTGGGATCAGTAAAAGATGAGATGTCCAGGAAAAACAGATCTATGATGCTTGCCTAATGCACAGCAGTTTTATGATGTCTAATACACTACAAATAAGTTTTAAAGTACATGTAAGAAAATAGACATAGTTACTTCTGATTTATAATTTGTTACTTTATGTAAGTTTAAAGGAACGTACATTGATTGAAGTTTTGAGGTTTTCCCATTTGTAGATCTTCATGAGTGTAGGAGCAGGATGTTATCAAGAAAATTTTTGAATGCTGATGAAATAATAAATTATGTTTTAAATATATAAAATTATTTTTCTTCTCAAATCTTAAATTTTTTTTTCCTGATGCAGTGTTCTATATAAGACTTTTGGATTAAAGAAAAAATTAGTATGTGGACAAGGCCTAATGTTTTTCCATTTGGCTGCCTCACAAAAAAACAACATAATCCTCTAAATCCTACTTTACTCTGAGGATCAGTTGATTCCACTTTTTACCCCTGTAAATAGTCTAGAAATTGTCTTTGAGGCAGATACTTTGAAGCTTGGTCTTCCAGTGATTGGAAAGTATGAAGACTTTTTTTATGAGAAAGACAATTTTAATAAGGATAATATTCTCAGGAACTTATTTATAGAAAATTGAAAGCAGTTTCTTTTCAAGAATTGACCAGATTCCATAGCCATTCTAAAAAAATTATTTTCCATTTTTGCAGTTGCTCTTTTGCAGTTGCTTTCTTCTCATGTTTTTGCTTTTAGCATTTACTGTGGCTTTAGTTTCAGGTTTTACTAGAGTGACATTCACGTGTGAAATTTGTCACTATCAGATGTAATTTTTAGGTTAGGATTAGGTTAGGAATGAGAAACTTCTGTTTAATGTCCTGGATTTTTTTAATTGTGTCTTCTATTGGCAAACAGATCAGTTATCTAATGATATTGGCCAACACTTCTACTGACACAGTTTAGTTTTGTTTTAGTTCTCCCATGAAAGTCTCACTGGCGAAAGTGTTTACTCCAGTTTTAGGTTATAACTACACCAAGAGGTTTTTTGCTACTGTGAGCATACTGGTAAAAGAAGCCTCAAGTGTTTGCCTAGTTATGAGTAGGCCTAGAAAGAGGGAAAACAGTAAACTGTCCTGCATTCCATCTTTATGGGCTTTTTGTTTGTTTATGTTACTGGTGTCTATCAACCTTGATTTGCAGTTGACGTAGGATTTTGAGACTTTGTGTTCTTTTCCATTGTATGCACTTTTCTGTAAAATACTTACTAGAATTATTTTTATCCCTATGGTGGTGATTTAGTACAGGAAATAACATCTGTTCCTGCTCTATGTGTGTCCTTTTTCCTTTCTTTCAGTATGAATACATCATTGTGTATTTTTTCAGCCTGATTTTACTATCTGAGATTATGCTAAAATGAACTCCTTTTGAAGCTTTGTTAACACTGATATAAAATAGAAAGCCAAATCACCTTTATGGTACATGGTAGTTTTATGATTTGTCTCTGTGATCACACAAACCTAGCTAAAATATTTTTATTTTATAAATGTTTTTATTTACCTTCACGGAGAAGTAAATGTAAAAATGTCAAATGTAAATTTTGTACTCTTAGATAGTCTCTTTGCTGTAAGTCATCCCACAGATCCTCAGAGCATGCTTCTAAATTTTTTTGGATGAACTTACTGCTATGTTCTTTCAAAGCATTTTATGGAACTTCATGAATCTTTCTTATCCTTGTGATTAGGCTACTTGCCTTTTATTATACAGTTCAAGATAGCTATGGACCCTTTATTGTGACCTTTGAAGCAGATCCATAATGAAACAGTCTGTTGGTTCAGCACCTACTGGTTCATGACCTCTTGCCCTAGCAATGCTTTTTTTCCAGTTATTGCCAGGAACTTGCACTGATAACACCTTTAAATTCTCTTTTGCAACGCATACATGTGGTATGTGTTACGCTGTGCTGAATTTTAAAGCCAATGAGTTGCTCCTGATATTTTATTTGCATGTAGAAAGCAGTAGATTTTCATTTTACTCGAATTTAAATATTTTTTTCCTTATGCCTTAGTCTCATAAGTGGACATGTTCACCTAAAACTAAAAACAACAAACCTTTCTCATTTGACTTGCAGGTATCTCCATTGTGCTGATATCAGAAAAAGAGTGACTGAAGTTGGCATCCCTTGGGAATCCTTCTAGCCAAAGGTAAGCGTACTTTGTAACCAGTGGAAGATATATTTTTATTATGTTTGTAGTATTTTAAAATACTTTTTAAATACAAAGGCAGCTGTGCTGCTCCCTTCTTGATGTTTGACATCTCACAAATTATATTTCTTTGGGATACCTAAAGCATCTTAACAAACCCACAAGAGAATCATTTATATGGCTCAGCATACAAGTTAGTCATAGAATGATAGAACAGTTTGAGTTGAAAGGGACTTTGAGGATCATCCAATTCCAACCCCTCTGCCTATGGCAGGGACACCTTCCACCTGACTGTGTTGCTCAGGACCGCATCCAACCTGGTATTGAGCAATTCCACCCACAACTTCTCGGTCAACCTGTTCCAGTGCCTCACCAGCCTCATAGTAAACAATTTCCTCCTAATATCTAGTTTAATTCTACACTCTTTCAGTTTAAAGCCATTACCTCCTCATCCTGTCGCTGCATGGCCTTGTAAAACGTCCCTCTCCAGCTCTCTTTTAAGCCCCCTTTTATCCATGGTGAGGCTGCTACGAGGTGTTCCCAGAGCCTTCTCTTCTCCAGGCTGAAAAAAATCAACTCTCAGCCTGTGTTCAAAGGAAGTTCAGCTGTTTTCTTAAATCTGCAACTTGGCAGACTGCCTCTTGTTAGTATTGAAGTGTATGGTACAGCCACTTTGAAGCAGTGCTTTTTATACAGCTGTTACTATGCAGAATGATGATTGTGTTCCTTAATGCATCAGATAAGCCAAAAATAAAATCACAGTTTTGATGATCTGGAAGTTCTTAGCTTGGTCCTCCTCTGGAGAAGAGCTAATATGACCAGAAATAGACACTAACATAATAACAAGAAAGAATGTCCTTTGTAAGGGCTAATTAGGTTGCTTGTAGAAGTTCCCAAGCCTCTAGTTGGCAAAAATCATAGCATTTTGATATTTTCTGCACCAGGAATTGAGGTGCAGTCATCCTCCTATACCTCCTGCCTATACAAACTTCTTGATCTTTTTGTCTGGATTGTTCATAGTTTTAGTGTATGGCTCATGTTTAGAAATACTTTATGTTGACTGAATACAGTCTGTCATCTAAAGAGATTTAGTGTAGTAGTTTTGTTTGTCTATCATATTGATGACACAAGTTAAACTTTTAACTTTCATTTCTGACTACATATTGTTTCTAGGAGGAAAAAAAATTCTGAATCCAGATTTTAAAAAAATTTTTATTTTAAGTTTATTATGCATTAGATATTTGTACGAAGTAAGATAATTGCTTTGGGATTCTTTACAGGCTTGTCAATCTATTCAAAGAATTAAATTTAGGAGAGTCTGAATAATTGACCTTCATTGCCATGTTTGCCATATGCTTTGATACAAGAAACCAAATTGAACTTTCTGTCCAGCCACCTGAGCCCCTCTGCCCTCTGTGTGCTACAGCAGTTAAACTAGGTGGATGTTTAATAGCTACATGTTATCATTTATCAGATTTTAAGTGGCTTCCTTTGCTCACATCAAGTTAATAGTTTCTTTCCACTTCTCATCTGAGACTCCATTTCTCAGTAAATAGTTCTGTAATACAAAAGAAGATCACCAGACTCCTGTGTTACTGAGCCTGATGAAGTTCTATATTAAAGGCGGTGTATAACATACCTTTGAAAATTTTACCTACTGCTTTTCATATAAACAGTGTGTTTTGCTTCAGCCTGACTGAGAGGAAAATATTGTAACATATTTTGCATTGTGTGTTGTCAGGAATATCTGCATTTGAATAATGCTAATGTAGTACAAGAGAACTTAACACTGGTAAATCTAGTCTAGAATAGTGTGCTAACCACTTTGAGTATTGCATTTGCTTTATCTTTTGGCTGTATAGTTAGCCAAGGCATAGTGGATGTTTAAAGAAGTCTGGAAGAAACTGTAAAATACAATTTTTATTTTCTTTTGCTCTCTTTCTGTGATTCAGAGTAATAGTAGTTATAATATACTAACACTGCAGAAAGAATGAGGGTTGCAGATGTCCACTCTTTAATGATGTGCATTGTTTATCTACTGATAAACTGAACTACAAGCTAGTGAACCACTATTCCTTTTATATTTCTGATAGTTATTGTATAGGGATGTGTATATGGGACACCCTATCCAATCTTGTGTTTGGTGTTCTGGAAGTGTGTTTGTAACCGTGGGATGAACCGGCTTCTAATTATATATTCATGTAAATTGAGGAAAACCTGATCTATTGACATTTTGTATATGGTGTTGATAGTTATGATATGGGAGTAGATAGAACAGTGTAGTTTGAGCTTAAACATACCATATATTCAGAAACTAATGTAATCAAAAATTTATAGCAGTAAATGTGATCTAATA
Organism: Pyrocephalus nanus; assembly: GCA_038380795.1. Lineage (NCBI taxonomy): Eukaryota > Metazoa > Chordata > Aves > Passeriformes > Tyrannidae > Pyrocephalus > Pyrocephalus nanus. Next base: position 74,718,358 of record CM076260.1, on the reverse strand, counting down.
GTATATGTATAGTGTGACACAACTTTATCATGGAAAACATGGCATGCATTGGGCACAAAGAAAATTGTTTTCAGAACTTGAACTGTATTAGATAAATCATAAAATTTCTGAGTAGGACAGGCACCTTTTGAGATCAAGTAGTCTAACCCCCCTACTACAGGATGATCAGCTAGAGCAGGTTGCTCAGGGTTAAGTCAGGGTTAAGTCAGGTTTTAAATATCCTCAAGGGTGGAGGCTCCACAAGCTTTCTCAGCAACCTGTTTTATTGTCTGACTCTCAGTCAAAAAATTTTTTCTTGTATTTAGATGGAGGTTCATGTGTTTCCTCTCTTACTGCCTCTTATCCTGTCATTGAACACCAATGAGAAGAGTCTGGCTTCTGTTTCGCTGCCTCCAGTTAAGCACTTGTAAGATCCCCTCTGAGCCTTCTCTTCTCCATTGTGAACAGTCCCAGCTCCCTCAGGCTTTCCTCACATGAATGATGCTCCAATCCCTCAATCTTTTTAGTGGCACTTTTCTGGATTTGCTCCTATCATTCCATGTTGTTCTTGCACTGGGGAATCTAGAACACAGTACACTAGATGTGATGAGGGAATAATGATGGAATTTTAGCTCTAACCAGTAAGTGAAAAACAACTAGCTAGAAATGCAGATAGGCACATACCGTTTTTGTCAATAGCAATGCAATATGTTCGGTAATGCTGTGTGGTCTTCTCAGTCTCCAAATTGGTATCCTTTAGTTCCTCTCTGAGAAGTATTTATACTTAAGTATAAATAAAATATCAAGCTGCTTAATTTTTCAAGGCATGTATGCTTTAGTCTTGATGATGTCAAAAGTCTTAATTTTCATCTGCCCCCTGGGTGGGAAGGTTATAAGGATAAGTGAACCAATATTTTTTTAAAAAGTTAATCACATACTACAAAATACTAGTAATGCTGTGCATTCTTCCTTTTTTTTTTTGTAAAATCATACCAATCTGCAGAGTTGGTCTTCCCAGTCTGTGTCCCTTCTGACTGTCATAAATCTAGGAGGACTTACCAGTTGAGGCAGAAGACTATTTTGGTTCCTATAGGCAGTGAGCCAAAAAAACCCCCCTATGCCATGTTATGTCTTTCTGCAACTGTGCTCTGCAAAGTCTGTGGTTCTGGAAAGATTTATTAGTTTGGCTGGATCTTTCCATTTAGTTTACTGGAACTTGGAAAGAAGTAGGATTCTCTCACCTCTACAAATGCTGTATCACTCTAAATAACAAAGAGATAACAGTAAAGAAGCATTAGTTGACTTATTATTATTGACTGCATTTTTGTGAGTTCCATCAAAGTACGAGTCAAGGTAAAGTAACATGCATGTTAATAAAACAGACGAGCTTACTAATGTGCATTTTGTGTTAGCTCTTTTGGAGAGGGCATGGGAAAAAAAAAGGCAGTGTTGGCAGGTTGGTTGGGAGAGTTAGGGTCAAGAACTAGAGAGTGATGAGTCTTAGAAGGGAAAGAGACAGCTAATTAAAAATAAAAATAAGAAAAACTAGTGTTAAACTTCTTTTCCCTAGCCCTTAGCAAATGTAATATATATTTTCTCTTTGAGGAAGAGGCTGAGGCAACACTAGTGCTAACTAAAGAGATGTAAGAAAAAACAACAAACGTCTTAATAACCAAATAAAAAGAATGAAAAAAAGTTGTGAGGGAGGGCAGAAAGGACACACATGATCTAATTTATTTTAGCAAAATGATTTATGTGTTGTTCTTGTATACAAAGTGAAGGATTACAATAAATTATCTTAATTGAAATCCTTTGTTTCTGGCTCATGCAGAAAAATCTTCTAATGAAATATTTGAAATAATTAAGAATTAATGCAAATATTTTTGAAGATAAAATGCAAAATGGCTCAAAAACATCCTATGAACTTGTTTCTGGTTGTTACTAGAACTATGCAGCATGAGTGGGAAGGTTGGAAAAAGAGCAATGCATCTCTGAAGGAGAGACTTCTTAGAGAAACTGGAGAAACAGAACATGAAAAACATGGGAAAGATGGGAAATGGAAAAAAAATACAAGAATTTGAAAATGGTTCAGGGAGAGCCAAAACCCTTCTGAAATTAAAGCTGGTGAACGATGTGAAGGGCAACAAAAATCCCCTCTTGCAAGTACATAAGCAATAGAATGAATGCTAGGGAAAACATGAGTCCCCTGATAGTGAGATAGGGGATCTGGTGACAACAGGCACAGAAAAAGTTAAAGTGTTCAATAGATTTTTCACTTCAGTCTTCACTGGTAAGACTGACCTTCTGGAACCCCAGACAGTGTGAAGGAAGCAAGATTTACCATCAGTGGAAGGTGATTAAATTAAGGGATATTTAAACAAACTGATCATGAAGTCCATGGGACTGGATAGAGTGTACATCCATGAATGCTGATGGAGCTGATTGATGTCAGTGTGAGGGCACTCTTGATTTTCTTCAAAGGGTCATGCAATTTGGAGAGGTTCCTGAGGGCTAAAAAAAAGACTGACCAAGAAGAATCTTGGTAAGTACAGGTCGATAAGCCTTGCCTGTCCCTGTGAAGGTGACAGAGCAAGTAATCCTGGAAGGTATTTCCAGATGCAAAACCAGGAGGAGTGTGGATGGGCTGCCATCCAGAGGGACCTCAAGAAGACGAACAGGCAGAGGAGAACATCCCTAGGTCAAAAAAGTGCCGATTCCTGCAGCTGGGGGGAAAAAACCCAGCAAAGTGTCCTTGTGGCAGCGCTGGTGAGGCCACACCTGTAACACCAGGTGCAGTTCTGGGTTTCCCAGTACAAGAGAGAGATGGACATACTGGAGAGCATCCGGTGCAGGCCACAAAGAAGGTTAAGGGACATTTCTCACACAGGGAAATGTTCCAGCTGAGTGAGCTGGAGCTAATTAGCCTAGAGAAAGCTCGGGAGGATCTCATCAATGTATAAATACTTGAAGGAAGGGTGTAAAGAGGAGTTAGGTGATTTTCAGTGATGCCCAGTGACAGGACAAGAGGCCATGGGCATAATTTGAATTATGTGGAATTCCATCTGAACATAAGAAGAGACTTTTCTGATGAGGGTGATTGGGCAGTGGAACAGGCCTCCAGGAGAGGCTGTGGATTTTCCATCCTTGAAGATATTTAAAACAGAAATAGACATGGTCATGAGCAGCTAATCTATCTGACCCAGGGGGATTGGGCTAGATAATCTCCAGTGGTCCCTTCCGACCCTACAGACTCTGTGTGGTTCTGAGAAAATAGCAAAAGGGGAGAAATTGATGTCTATTATTCAAGCAGGAAAAAAAGCTAGAACATATTGATAAATTCCATTAATTAAAAAGATTAAGTCAAGGTCACTTGCAGCTCTTTCTTAATCTAGTTGCGGGAAAATGCTTGGGTTGTTCATTCTTTGGTTAGTGAGCTTAGGTAGCAGGGTAATAGACATCAGAATATTTTTCAGGCTCAGTTAATTAGGAGGCAAAAAGATTTAATGAGGTTTTAGAATCATTTTCCAGGGTCAAAATGACTTGTCTAAAAGATATATGAGAGCTTTGAATTCTGTGAAACTGGCTATGCTGTAATATTTTTTACCCTGTCAATGCAATGTCTAAATTTTTGTTTTCAGTAAATTTTAGTCTTAAAATATTGATTTTCTGATACAGATGACCTCTTGTTATATTTGATCTTCTCCTGGGTAGCCTATCTCATTCACTCCTATCTAAAAAATGTAGACAGCTTAAAATAATCTCTTGCAGGCTGACCTGGTCTGGTTATTAACCCAGCACACTCTGAGCCCTGTCTGTTTGCAAAGTTGAGGGGGGAGGAGAGGGCAAGAGGCGAGGAAGCATTTACTTTCAAAAATAGAAACCTCACAAGTACTCTATCTTTCATGGTTCTCTAAAAAGTTATTCATTTGCTGTGAACAGTACTTTGTAATTCTTATCTATTAGACTTTTTGCAATTTTTTTTTCTTTGTCTTGCCATCTCGCTCCTGTTATTTAGCCTAGTAACCTGATTTGCTGCCTTGTGAAATTCCTCCTTATGAATGAAGTGTGTACTTTGTCTGGCGTGGCAGCCTGTGAGAAGGGGGAAGGAGGAACACAGAATTTTCCCAGATCCTCCGCTTCATCCACTGTTAGCTTGAACACAGTTTTTCTGTTTTATCTTACTGCAAATATGAGACAATGATATGGATGGAAAGAAATCATATTTAAAAATAAATAAACAGAAAGGTTTTTTCTTGAAATTTCTTGAGATTTTTCTGTCATATTTTAGACTAGTGACATTAACTGCTCCAGACAGCTTCAGGAAGGGCAGGGCTAAATGCCATCGAATGCTGAAGATCAAAGTCTGCTGCAGCAACAAAGTTTTCTCCAAAATATAAACTAAATTTTAAAACATTTTTTGAAGTGGTTATTTTGAAGAGGGACAGGAACACATGCTTCTATTTCATGTACTTTTTGTTAAGCATATATGCTGTCTTTTTAGAAGAAAAGAGAAGCCCAGGCATTTCTGTATGTAACATCCTTCCTTTTGTTATTTGTCTCTTGGAGACCATAGAAAAGTGATCTTTATTGTTGTTAATGATGATAACAGCTAATTATGTTTGGGTGACTGACAGATTAGATAGACTGTCTATTTCCACTTCGCCTTTCTTTATTTTTTGGTTGGCTCCAAAGCACCATTCACAGATATTTAGTTAATTTTTCTGACTTAGTGATGGGTGTTATTGTTGTACCATGTTTAGAAGCCAGATACAAAGAATATGACTTTGATTTTTGACTCTGATTGTTTTCATCCTTCCCTAAAGTAGGATTATTTTTTAAAGAGGAAAACACTTAGAAATATCTTCCTGTGCATTTCTAAAAATTAGAATACACCTGTAAATAGACTTCTTTGTGGTTTTTTTTCCCCTGTTTTATTTCTATTGACAAGCCTTTTTTGATTTAGAATTTTGAAGGTCAGAATGGGCTGCAGGTTTCATTCAAAACTATTTTCTAAAGAGCAGATAAACTGATGGCATAGTCTAGCCCTTTTGCTTTACATATGCTAATTATTAGATAGCATTTGGCAGTCGGTAGCTTTGTCTGAGCAGGAGGAAGAGTATCAATTATATGACAGCTGTATGCATTTCAGCTAACTTTGTCTCCAGGGCAGCCAGCACTTATATTACTTGTAGATTTAGCAAGGTAATCTTAGGATCTCGCTTACTTTGCGTTTGATATAGTTTGGCTTAGAGACAATGTTCTTCAACAGCGTTCTTAAATTAGAAATAAGTGTTTGAAATACTTCGTTTTTCTTAAATGGGTTAGTGTATGGAACTATGGTAGATTTCAAATTACAGAGGTGTAGTATTACTGGATGAAGTAGAAGGAAACTTGCTGTATCATAGGATTATTACCACTGTAAGGAGTTGTTAGGATTGATATTTTTATCAAGATAATGAAGTGATGTAGCTAAAAAGTTAAAATTAGGCTGTTTTTAAATTTAAGCCTTTTTTTTGGGTGGGGTGGGTTGGGGTTCAGTGTGGTTTTAAGAAGTAACTGAAAATACAGAAATTGACAAACTGCATACTGAAATTATGTTGTAGTTGACAAGTGTGTTTAATTAAGTTAGATGATTTTTGTCTTGAATCTCCATGTTTGTATTGCGGTTGCCCTTTATTGTTTTTTATTACTAAGTTCACACAGGAAACTAAAGCAGAATTCTCCATTGTGTTAGGTGTGTGGGGTTTAATATGAGATGCTGTGTGTACAGCTTCTAGAACTATGTAATAAAGTAATTACTTCATTGTTTAAAGCTTCAGGTTTCCTGGTCTCTCATCTCTCTTCTTTGTGAATATCAAACTGAAGTAGATGGTGTAGTATTAATGGTTTTCACCTCTGGTTGATTTAAAATTATTTTGGCTTTTTTCATCTATTACTGTAGTGTTGAGTGAAAAATCTTAACTAAACTGGAATGGGATTTCTGTTTATTTGTTTATTTAGTTTTCTTTTGCCAGAAAAATCAGTCCCTCATACTAACCCTCCAGCTTTGGCTATAAGATCAATGGATGGGTGATGACGGACTGCATTCTACTGGGACATGTATTCTACTATGTGCCCCTCAGCACCCACATGCTCCCTTTTCTGGAGCTTTCTCATACTCCTTCCTTCTCTTTGTTTGACCCAGTATTGCAATAGTCTCCTCTCTTATATCCGTTTCTTAAAATAAATAGCCCAACACCTTCTTTCCTTCTTTAGTTAAGCCACTAGGTTTTGTGCTCGTGATCCACATAGATGCTAAAGAGAAGAGATCTGAGCTTAACACATGCAAGCCTCCTGGCCCTACTGGTGCATACATTTGTATCTTGTATGTACTTCAGGCTATGTGTTCATATGCTTCCTAACCTGAGGGATCAAGCAATCCAATCCTGCTCAGGCCATGTGTAGGACTGCAAAACTGATTTGTTTTAGATGTTGTATAGACTTAAAGGTAGAGAGAAACACTGGTAAGAAAATAATTTATCTAGCAGTTCTCTTTGCAGTTAATTTACTTTCTTCTACTACTTTTCCCTTCCTTCTCCCAGCTCCATGCCTTGAATGTTAACATATGACTTAGGTTTTCTAACTGACAGATTTATTTTTTTTATTGCTCTTAACGACTTCCAAGTGTGAACTTTGACTAGAATATACTTAATGTCTCCTTTCAGCCCTTGATAATCGTGCTGATTTGCATGCAGTGAGCAATGCCCATTTTTTTTTTCAGTTGTTACCACCTAGGTACTCTGTCCTTTTTACGTGGTGTATTCCCTTAAGTGTTCCGCCCAGCAATGGTCAACTAAGTTGGGCATACTGCTCAGTGAAAATCTTACTAAAGTTGGGTTGTACTTGTCTTCTGTTCTCTAGTTAGCAGAAGCAGAGTCAAGCGCAGTGAAAGGAGATGTTTCTGTATTTATGTTTAAATTACAGAATGTTGTAATAGGACATTGTTTCATAGCATGGAAGGAGACCTTACTGGCATCCCATACCTTCTGTAAAGGCTGTCTTTGAGGGTGGATGGTTTGGTTGGTTGGTTGGTTGGTTTTTTGTTTGTTTGGTGGTTTGTTTTTTTTTTTTTTGTTTTTTTTTTTTTTGGTTGGTTGGTTGGTTTTTTGAGCACTTTTAGTTCTTGTACTCCCTTATAAAAATGCCCTTACAAAGGCAGGACAGAAGTGTCTGTGTGTATTCTGTGGGCGAGTCTTTGCAGTGTATCATTCACATTTAATTCCGTAACGTATATGCTACCTTCTTTATTCAATTGTTAGGAAATCCGCTTATTAATTGAATCAGAAGGCATCTGGTTTTGATACTGATTCATGTTTAAAAAAATCTTTCAGTTGACCACATATATGGTCTATCAAGTGGTATTCATTCTTTCTCTAGAAGCAAACATTTCCAGTAAAGTACCACGTACATGTCCATTGCCCAGACTCAGCATCTACTTCCATTGTCTAGTCTGCATTTATTAGAGGTTGATGATAGCTAGAGCTGTGAAGAATTTTTCTTCTTTTCCTGTTACATGAATAGCTTGGTTTCTAAGTGTTTCTGTATTTGCTGAGGATGGAGATGTGCAAACGTTCCTCTACATGCCCTCCCACTTCATACTAGCTAATTGCTTGGTAGTTTCAGTATTTCACTGGGCCATTGATTGCTGAGCTTGCATTTTGTAGTCCCATTGCAATAAGATTTAATTTCCTTTCCTGTATGAAATAGAGAAGTGAGAATTTATTTCTTACTGGAGTCTAAAGGATATTGCAACACAATAGGAATACATAGTAAGAAATGTTACTTGGAAAGCAAGCTGTATTTTGAACAGACTGTACTATTTTTTTAATTATTAAAATAACTTTCTTCTGAAAACAAAAATTAAACACCTCTCCTCCCCAAAAGACCCAAACCAACCAACCCACAAACAAAAAAACCCCAACACAGAGCCCAGCACAAACACTACCAAGACAAATCAAATTCAGATTTGTTTCCTTCTTGGAGTATTTCAGGGTAGGAAGATGTTTCCTGTGTTGTACTGTGCACCAGTACTGGATATTCTTTTCTGTATTTGTAGTTCGGTTCTACAGTTTCCACAAAGCTGCTTTTCTCCAGTAGACTCAGAATTTTTATGTTAATGTGTACTCTTTCCCTAGTTACTTCACACTGTCACTGGGGTTCTGTAGAGTTCAATGGAAATAATGCCTGTCTTGTTTAGCTTAAGCACAGTATGCTACTTTAGTAGTTTCACTCAACTTTTTTCTATGTGCAAAGCAGCTTGCATGGTGCATTGAATTCTGTCTCATTCAAATGTAGTCATTGTGTATGTAGGAACAATTAATTGTATATCAGTACATTGCATTCAGGTTTTCTGTGTTTGTTTGAAAATGTGCTTTTTTGAACTTACAAATGGTGTTGCTGATATCTGCTCTAAAAAAATTAATGTTTATTAAGATTTATTAAAAATGTAGAGATTCATCAAATACTCCTTTGAGTTATAACTTGTTTGAGAAGCAAATATGAAAAGAACTCTTGCATTAAGATACATTGTCCAGCCTTTATTGGGTGCAGGGGGAAATGTAGTGACAAAGAATGAGGTACTTAATGCCTTCTTTGCCTTTAATAGTTTTTAATAATAAGACCAGTTGTTCTTCAGATACACAGCTGCCTGAGTTTGAAGACAGAGACAGGGAGCAGAATGAATCCCCTGTAATCCAAGGGGAAATGGTCAGTGACCTGCTACTCCACTTGTCACCCACAAGTTTATGGGGCTGGATGGGATCCATCCAAGGGTACTGAGGACTCACCAAGCAATTTTCCATCACTGACTATGGTGCAATCCTTCTAAATTTCTCACTTGAGTCGTTCCTGCATAGAACAAAGTCACATTTTAATTGCACTTGGTCTGACACTAAGTCCATTCAAATAGGAGAGATGCTTTCATCTGAAATTGGGGAGTGGGGTCAAACTGGGGAAATGGGGCAGGGTCAGTGTTTTACCTGAGAAATCTGACTATAGATTTGCTTTTAATTTTCTGCAAAGACTAACAAATTGATCTGCTACTTCTCATGACTAATTCTGTTAGTTCTATCTAGCTGGCATTTTTGGGCAAGGGATAATATTTAGCTTAGTTTCAAATACTGCAGGATTTCCACATTGAATATTAGAATGGAAGAACTGATAGGCTCATGGGTTGATAGTCCTTTAGTTCTTTCATGAAGAGTTTTATTAGTAAGCATAGAGATCCATTTTCGTTTAATCTGTGGAAGAATTGTTTTAACTGGAACAGTAAGTCTAGTCTCTATTATTAAAAGGTATTTTTGAAGTGCCTTAGCAAGAAGAAAATAATTTCAGTGACTCCTTTTATGCAACACAGTTTTCTGGGAAGATGTGGCAGAATAATGTGGCATTCCTATTTCATATTCAAAATGAGTTCTTGTATTCATGAAGTACTTTGATCAAGAACAGGTATTTCAGTTATTCTTTTGATAGAAGTCTTGGGGTTTTTTTCTTCCTACATGTTCTATTTGTTTGAATTACTGTGTGGCTTTGATATGCATTTTTGAGGTTTGTAAGTACTAATCTCAGTGTTTAAACTCAGATATTAACTGAACACTTTCAAGTAGCTTTAATCAGTTTATGAAGTGTTTAATTATTAGTTTTTTAAAGGAAAGGATAAATATTTCTCTCATATTTCCTCTAAAATACTAGCTGAAAAGTGAAACATTATTAAAAAATATTCTAGTTTTAAAAAGTGTGATATAGACCACAAAGGCTACCATATATTCTTTTTTCCATATTCTGGTCTTGTTTTAGTTTATCTGTACTAAAAATGTGTAATTGTGATCTTCTAAGATTTTATTTGTTTACATACTTTTGTAATTGACAAAGAGTTGATGACAGTGTTCTCTGAAGGGCTTTGTTCCTTGGAATCCTCTCTAGGCTATTGTTTGAAGTTGATCATTTGCTGACTTTAAAACATATTGAAGTACATATTTGTTTTGACTTGGTTTTGACAGGAGGTGGAGGGATGGATTAGCACTTAAGAGTAACACATGTTATTAACTGTTGAGTGTAGGTATATATCCTTCTTATTCAAAGGAAAAGAAGCATTTAAATAATCATACAGCATAGTGGACATTTTAAAAAAATCCCATAGCTTCCATACTCTCCTGGAAAGGATAAAGGCAACCAAGGTAACTGATACTATTAATGTTGTACAGTGTCTCATCTGACTGTCTTGAATACCAAAAAGGTGTATCTTGGGAAAAAAAGAAAGGACTGATGAATTAAACTTTAGGAAGATACTAATGAGAAGGAAAAATATTGAGATAAAGGAAGTGACAGTAGAGGAACAGCAGTGAAATTAAAGAACAAAACATTCAGCACAGAAATGACTAGTAAAACTAAAAAATTAAATTACTATTTGTAGATAAGAAGGCTATAGCAAAGACATGCTTTTATAGTCAGCTGAACTTAAATGCTGTGTTGGGAAGCTGGACTTGTACTAGACCTTGGAAAGGACAAGCAAAAGGATATTTATAAAAGAGGAAGAAATGGACTTGGGTGAAGACAAGGATATAGGATGGTTTTTTTTATCTTCCATGATATATTCAGAGTCTGAACTTGCCAGGACGAGACAGATCACTTCTTGGTAACAGATTATTTTGAACAAGGAGTTGGATTAATTCTGAGTTTTTCAGGATAGTTTTCGGCACCAGTGAGCAGAAATCAATTGATTTAGGTGGAAAACAGATAGCATGAATGTGTGGGAGCTTTTGACTGGTGATTAGGAAAGCTGCTAGCTTTTGCCATTTCTGTAATTGCGTGCAAATTAAATAAATGGTTGATGAAAACCATTACCATCCTAACTTTGCCTGGCATCTTAATTTACCTTATTGGCCTGTTTACATTCTGAATAGCTATGCTTGAGTAACAATTATCTGTGAATATTCTCATTCCAGACCAAGGACTGTCACGGTCTAACACAAATTCACTGTCTGATTTGTGCTCCTTGAAAGGAAGATGATATACATATGGATTGAGATGGAAAATATTACATGAATTTGGTATGATTTGTTGAATGCATGGGTTCTAGTATATGGAAATAGAGAAAAGAGGAAGTGAAGAAGCACACTGGAATAAATAGAGGTGGGAACCACATCATGAGAGGCAAAGAATTCCTGGCGTATGCGGTAAACATGGCATGCAGGCACACCATTACTTTTATAGAAAGTTAACAAATCCTTCAATGGAAGGAAAAGTATACCCATGCTATTTGTTTTGTAAATATAAATATGCATAACAAAATCTTCCCAGTGAAATGTGGACAGTCTGGTTAATGATTTGATGATATACTGAAATAGCTATTCATGAGACTTTGGCACTGTTTGTTTGGTTGGTTTTTTTTCCTCAAGAGTTGGCATTTTGGATAGAAAATAGGAGTGAATTCCTGAGTAAGTGTAATAAGAAAGACTAAATACTGAAACTGTACAACTGTACAACTTCATTTTAAGTAGAATGATGTGGTTCCTTAAAATGTAATTTTAATTAGTGTCCCCCACACTCCCATTCTAAGAGCAGTCTGCTACAATTTACTGATTTAAATTTGTTTCACTACTTGTGCAGGTCTCATGTAATGAAGCCTTCTGAAGTGCAAGTAGCCTTTTAATTTTTCTAAAGACGGCTTTAGATGATTACTTACCAAGTTTATACCGCTCTGTTTTGGCCCAGATTGCTGCCAAAGCTTTTTATTTTAATATAGTTCTCTAGCTAAGGGAAGAGAGGGGAAGTCTTTCTTCATATAAAATCAAAACTATTGACCAGAAATTTAGTCTGCATTTTCAGAAAGCATCTAGGAAGAAGAGGTGTTTTTCGTCATAGATACCATAGTCTGAAAAATATTATTTTATATATATTAAAATATTTTAGAGTCTATAAAGTCTTTGCTTAGTTAAGTTTAGGCCCATAAAGCAGAGTTTGGAATACTTAAAAAACAAGATGAGAGGGAAATTGTGATTTTATTTAATGATGGTACTACAATTTTCAAAAATTTGTTTTCTCAAAATTGTTTTTAACGTGGGCTTACAGACTAATGGGAGTATGGATGCGTTTGTATGCAAAAGCATTTTTCTTACTTTATGCACACACTTGAGGAATGCAGACTTGAACCTGCACTAAGGTTTGCTGCCAAAGAGTGTGTCTGGAAGAAATTCAAAGAACTGAAATATACACTTGATAGAAACAAATGTATTTATCAGAATTCTCAGTATCTTTGGGGTTGATCTGTCATTGTTGTTTTGAGGGGGTTTTTAAAGTAAAAAATAGTATATCACAATTGATGCTTAGTAAGTCCCAGACTATTTTGGTTTTATCGCCTTGGGTATTGTAAAAGACTACTGATCATACTTTATTCAAGACAGCAGAAATTCACATGAAATTACTGTATGGATAATTCAGTGCATCTTTAATTGCCTTGGTTGGTTGGTAGGTTTTTTAATTCTTATGTACCTTTATTGGTTTTAGAAAAGCTAGCCCAGCAGATTCTGTAGAACATTATTTAAAATCACATTATGAATTGCCCTAGGTAAGGATATTTTTATTAAAGGGTCGTACATAATGTTGACATGAATAGCCAGACCTTTTGTAAGCCATTTATAATTGTTGACAAATATGCAGTCAGAGTTATAAAGGTTATCTAGATAATAAAGAAAACAGGATTTATTTGATAATGTCCTAAATTTTGGTGTAAAAGAACCTGTCGATTTTACTGGTAAGTAGTTGAGTATATATGGGGAAGGAAAAGGAATGCCATTTATGTTGTTTATATGTCAAACATGTAGCTTCTCTTATAATCTAAGATGAGCCTTTTAAGAGTCAGAGACACGGCAAATGTTATTATTGCTTTCTAAATTTGGATTTTGAAATAAATCTGTAATTTCTGTAATGCAAATAAGCTGCAAAAAAAAGAGGGAGATATGCACTGACAGCAAGTAAAAACACAGTTCCAGAAATGTGCGGTCTGTATGAATGATATACAGTTTGTTGGCTGACCCAAAACTTTGTGCTAAATCAAAGCCAGTAATGAAATTCAGAGGCAGATTTTTTACAATGCCTACACTGCATTACTATGCCTGTGTGTGAACACTTTAGATAAGTTAATTATACCCTCCTATTTGAACATTTTCATTTGCATAAGGAGTAGAACTTGATAAATCAAATATAAAATTCAGTGTCTGATTTATTGGATGGGGTGTTATGTAATCAGAATTTTAAAAGCAAAAGTTAGAATTGTCCCTATAAAAGCAAACCATTCTAGAGAATATGAATTTATAATTAACATTCCCCATGCCTCCCAAAAGTGGACCACAGTCCCTCATGACCCCAGTTGTGATGCTGTCTTCGTCTGGACAATGCATATATACAGCAAGAAGTCTTCTTTCCAATCTAGAAAACTGAGGTCTTGCCTATCTGACATGAAGTTTTTGAAAGATGTGTTTCCACACTATATTTTTGAAGACTGCTATTTTTTTTTTCTATTTAAAATGTATTTATATAGCATATTTTCTCAGCAGGACAATTCCAGAAAGTTCTCTGATGTGTGCTTTGACCTAGTAAACTAAAGCAAAACTGTAGAGCAATGATTATGCTATCTTATTTTTTGTGGTAATTTTTGTTGGTTTTGTGTTTTGGCACCTTTTTTTTTATTTTTTTTTTTTTTTAATTTGGGGGGATAGCAGATGGAAGTGCTCCATAAAGTTTTTATAAAGCTTTAATAAAATTATTTTCAATTACAACACTCTTAAGTCTCACTGATAACAAGGTTTTTAGCCTAACAAAAATTTGGTTCTAGGTAATATATCAAATGATCACTGAACAGATGGCAGTGACTTTTTATTGCTATCAAATGGTGCCAGATTTGAGTGGACTGATGAAAAATGAAGAACAATATTCTGCTAACAAGTCTCCCACTCCTGCTACTGTTCTTCTGTTTGTGTCTAGATTTATGTGAAAAGGGTTTATTCATCAAAAAAGAACTGATACTCTACAAAGCTGTAGAGCAACCAGCCTGGAGGTTGACTGTTTCAGAGAGGCTATCGTTTGCCTGAGCTCTGTTGTTCAGGGCCAAGTGGTCCATGCACGTGCTTAGAAATGTCAGGTGGGCACAAGTTACCAAGTTTTTAATGTATTTTGTTAATATTATGAAATCTATTTTCCAAATTATGCTGTAAAATTAGGAACAAAAATGTTTTTCTGTAGTAACACTATAGTGTATTGTGGTCACCATATATTTCAGTGTATTTTCTTTCTATTTGGAATTTCTGCATTTTTTTCCTTTAGAAATTAATTAATTTGATCTTTTAAAACTATATTTACCCACTTTGTGGTTCCTTCTTTGCCCAGAGGTTGCAAAGTGTTAGAAAAAGCGGTGTTAGCTGCAGCAGCTCACCTTCTATAGAGCATATAGATGAGTGTCTACAGTTACATTTAATAATCACAGACTGTTTTTATCCACCCTGGAGGAATGTGGCTGGTCAGGATGGCCCAAAGGAAGGGCTTTTAATGGGAGACACTCTGAAAAATGTTGAGAAACACTGTGCATATTAGGATGTTCATTTGGTAAGAACTAGGCAGTAGCCGTACAAGGCTGTAGAACAAGCAGCCCCTCAGCTGGCTGTCTCAGAGGTGCTTTTTGCCCAACCTGAATTGTTCAGTGCCAGGTGGTGTTTGGAAATGTCAGGTCAGTTCTACAGGCCTCGCAGAAGGAGGGAGGGCAATCAGCATGTTGCCTCTGTGCCTTTCCTTGGGAAACTGTAGAATGTTTGACGAATCTCTGGATGATGCTGGATATATGCATTTGTGATTTGTGTAGTCACATGGAGGACCCTCTGCTGTCACAAGCCTACAGGTGTAAGGCCTGTCTATAGAAATTCTCTAGCGCATCACCAAGATAGTGTTTTTCTAAAACAGTATTTTTTCCCAAAGGAAGCTGGAACAATTAAGTTTATGTGAGCCTTTCTAATAGATAGACTCCAGTAGAAATTGGAGTCCCACGGTAGATGAATACCATCAAGGTGATATTACAGAAAAACTCCCAAAGACAATGCACATATCTTTGATATTGAGGGGGAAATATGATATAATAACAAAAAGTATGTTTAGCAAAGTTTCTCAAATCTTATTTTAATCATTGCAGTTTTCTCTCAAATTTCTATGTACAACAGGAAATGGGATAAAATAGTGTGTGTAACAAAAAGTTGTAATATTGTAGGCAGTGAGTATTAATGCCATATCCAGATGTTCCCTGGTACTCAAAGTTTTATGCAGTTGATGGACCTTTGAGAGGTTATCTGTAAAATGTATTTTTGTACATATGGTTATAATGCAAAAATCTGGTTATTTTGAGCCAGTGAGGCCTGCTGCAAGTAAATATATGGAGTCCTCTTGGATGACATACCCGTTATCAGTTATTCTTTAGAGTCCTTACATTTTATACCACTGAAACCACTCTGGAATAATGCCCTTTTCCATTGAGTAATAAGTCTTATGGTAATATGTCAAAACAGAAGATTTTTGGAATGAAATAGGCAGTTTGTTTCTCAGACTCAAACTGTTGTGTACCTGTGACTAAAATCCAAGCACCCTCCTTTGACTGTCTCTTCCATCGATGGATGTATTGGGTGTGTCTTTTGCTTTAGGGAGGCTCTTTCTTTCTACTTCAAAAAATTTGATGCCCTTAAAAGCTGTATGCTTTGGAGCGAGTATTTCTGGTGGGAGTAGCATTAGTATTGTTCTAGTACTAAGTAGTTTGCTATTTGGAAGAATTTGGCGATCTCTGGAGATGATGTCCAATGTATGGGTTTGTGAGTTCATACTATAGAATCCAAGTGAGTCCTTAGGACACTGCAAATAGTCTGACATCACCAATGTGAACATGGCAGGCTTAATCTGTCCTCCTCCCCGAGGCAGCATTTTTACTATCAAACGCAGTTTTAATAGAAGCATATAAAAGAACTTGCTTGTTCTGGCTAAAAATGGCTTTGTATATTTCAAAGGCTCTCTTGAGTACTGTGTCAGCATCTGAAACCTACTTCGTGGAATAGGCGGCCTCAGCTGTTTAATACATGTATTGTTTTATCTTTTCACTGAGTGGATGAAAAAGCTTTGTTTTGGGCCTCACTGTACTAGAATTATGAAAAGTGGAATTGCCTCATGAATTTTTGTGACATATTGACTCAGAAAAGTCAAAGCTTGCAATCTTGTTCTCTTTTCCTGAACAATATCTCCTCTGGAAGTACTTGACTCCTAATTCAACTTCAGTGCAGCCTCTTAACCTGGTTCCAAATTTCTATCTTGGAGTGTGAAATAACAATCTAAATCTGAGCACATCTCTACTTTCCTATCAACTTTTAATTAAAAGTCATTTCTTCAGATAGCCAGGGAGGTGCCAACTCCAGTATTCCTATTTTTTTTCACAGCAATCAAAAGCAATTGTATGCACTATGTGGAAACATCCTTACACACATATCCCAAAAACATTTGAGATAATTTCTCTAGAAAATACAGTGCTACTGCATTCAGTTAGAAGTTTGTGTAAACATACTTTTCAATTAGAAATCTCCCTTCATTCATGAAGCTTTAAATTTTTGAAGATTGATAAGAGATAATGATCTTACTTAACTACTTCTAATTTTTGATCACATGATTCCATCTGTAGCAAATTGTTGTTTGTTGTAAGGACAGCAATTCTTGCAGCGTGACTCATTTAAAGAAAAGAAATTGATGTTTTGTAGTATTATGTGGGTTATTTGTTGTGGTTTTTTCCCCTGGTTTTCCCTAGGCCTGCTCTTGGGCCAAGTGCTTTTCAATTCCAACGTCAATAACCATTTGTGTGCTGAGCTAGAATTTTAACAGAAAAAATAATTTCTGATGTCACTAATTCTGGGAAAAGGTAGAATATGTTATTTTCTTTGTTTTAAAATGATACAATACTCTTTTAAATCACTGAGTTGCTTTTTACTTCTGCCAGGATTTTGTAAGAACTACATAACAGCATTTTTAGTATTTGTATATGTGTATGTGTATTAAGAACTTGAAGGTGAAAAGTTTAACTTGAAATGAAGCACATGTAATATATTCCTTCCTCAACGTACAGGATGAATATTCCCCTTACTATATAGTCTTCTGCTCGTTGGTTTACAGGTGCTGTATTTCTCTTTCGGTGTCATCCCAATCGGTTGTCCTTTTCCTTTCCTTTGAATGATGTGAATGTGGTGCACAAGTTCAGCCTTTATCTTTCTAAGCTCTGCCTCTGACAGTGACTTCATACACTTGTTGTTTACCAACTGAATTATCATGGTATTTAGCATCCTGTACAGTGGGGTCATTGTATGAGGGTAGTGTTCCAACAGGACAAAGGAATAGTCCCTGCCTTGTCTATTATGCAATTTAAATGAGAATACATGCGTTCAAGCAGGGAGGGGCAAGTCAAGGATCAGCAGACTTTTGACTATTTCTGAGCCTGTAGACAGTACTGTTTCTCCTGAGGTTTCAGAGGTTGTCCAGCTTGCTTGAGAAGACCCCTAAAAATTGCTCTTTTGTTGCTTTTCAGTGGAACTTGCTTCAGTGCAATGTTTCCATATTATAACTGTAAATGAATCATCTTTACCCTTTCAAAATAATTCATGCTTTGTCTAATCTGAACTCCCCTTACTGAATAGGTTCTACTGGCTGAGTAGAAGTACATGCCATTCAAACAGATTTTTGCTCCGTTCTTTTTAGGATTTTGACCTACACTGAATATAGAAAGTGTTATAGAAAATTTATTTCTGTTTATCTCTTGACTGATATTTCATACTGATGTGGATGAATCTTGTTTATGACATATGTGTAATTATGTGTTGAAGACTCTTCAGTCTCAAAGATGAAACTAGAATTAAAATTCTGCATTATCAGTATTTTATGGATAAATCTATCTATAACAAGACTGTAATTGCAGTGAAGTGTTGGAGGCACAGACGTAAGTACATATAAATTCTTTAAGGTGGGGAAATATCTTGGGATCATCCAGTCTGACATACTGTGTAAAATATGTTCTGGATGTCTTTTTAATCTCCATGTAGAGAACAAATTACTTAATACTCAGTAAGTTGGGTTCTTTTTTGTTTTTTCCTGCCCTTTGATACCTAGATTCTTGAACAGAAAGAATGAAAGGAGAAAAAGACAGTTTGGATTCTGGTGGGGTTTTTTTTGGTTTGGTTTGGTTTCTTAAATTTTCACTGATACCAGAACGTGACTGACAGGTGTATAACTTCTATTTGCAATTATCTGAGACTTTAAAAAAATTATATTGGTTAATAATGATAATCTATGAGGAATTTATTCAACCCTTCTCTGAAAAAATTCTCTGTCTAAGATTTCAGTGTTAAAATTTTTTCTTTTTACCTCATTAATCGCATTATGTTGTAGGCGTTACTTTATTTTAAGCTTCATAATTTCAGTTAAAAATAACTGAATTTGAAGAACTCAAAAGAAAGATTCTCAGTGTGTGTGTCAGTGGTAGTTTTGCTGTTGATTTCACTCTACTACTTTACATGGTTTGACCTGAATAAGATATAACTTCAGTTCCAGTTTCATAGTTAAACTCTGCATAAGCGGCATAATTGTGCTGTTTATAATAGAGCTGTAAGAATAGGAGGATATCCAGTTTGTTCTGGAAATCAAATTAGCCTTAATGCATCTTAGTGTCAAAAGTTATGCTATTGGAACAATAGAATATTGGTATAAATATTTTAAGAAAATTGGATGCTAAAACACTCGACCACATCTAAACTTATTTTTCAGTAACAGAAGGTTATTTCTAACAGAAAGTTTGGAATCAATGACAGTGAGGTTAGAGTCAGTAATAGCTCTATAAAACACTGATATTCACTGAGATATAACCCAGGTTGCTTGATGAAAAACTTAAACAGTGTCTTTTAATTAAACAAAGCATGAATTGAGAAACAATGTGTAGGACCAAATATTCAGGAAAAGTAATAGAAGACAGGCTAAAGAGAAGCTGCTGGAACTTTGTGATAGGTATTCTTAGCTGTAATGAGTTACACAAAAGAAAGTGCATCTTTTATAATGGCATTTTGAGTTCTTTTTCACTGAATGGATGTAGGATATTTGAAAAAACACAAACTAGCTCATAGTATTGAGTATCGTTTTTAGCAGTTGGAAGGTATAATATATATTTATTTTCTCTGGAAAAGCCAAGATGACAGGTGGGGGATCTTGACCCTAAGTTAAAGAAGTCTAGCATTTTTAAGGGGTCTATTTAATGTTCTGTCTTACAAAATTATTCCTGTAGTTGGTCATAAGATTTTTCTCAGCCTGTTAATGAAGGAGAACAGTTATGATGGGAAGAGTTTCTCAAAAATAAAACACCTTTCATTGAACAGCACTGAACAGATGTGGAATTCAAAGTTCTGTTGCATCTGCCTCAGTATTTATTCGCATGTGCCATTTTCTTTGTTGGAGAAGGGAACTGTGTTTGAAGAACAGAGTATGTTTTTTTTTTTACCCCAGATCTTGCACCAGTCCCAAACTAGTGCAATTCCACTTTTTTATAAGAAATGTGATGGTCATACCACTGAGAACCTTGTGGTCTCTTGTCACTCTTAGCTATAGCTCCTTCCCCCCACTCACCATGACTGCAGGTGGATACATTTCTGTAACTATGCCATTTTCAGTTTTTCCTCTGATATTTCTCTCACAAGCAGAGACTGTAAATGTAAAGAAATACAGCATAGCTAAGGAAGTGTGCCACAAATACTCACTACACAGGAGCTCATCTCTATTTCCATGTGTCAAATGAAGGTCTTCCCATCCTTCTTCTGCCTTTTGTCTATGTCTGCATATTATTCAAGTATGTGAGATATGCATATGAGAATTAACTATTTATACTGTAGTAGTTATAGCTTTAGTTGATGTATAATAATTTGAACAGTTTTTTTCATGAGCTCTGCTTATAATTTGTTCATTGTATTATTTCCAATCCATTTTCCACAGCTGCAATCTGAATAAGTGCCTCAATTATAGTTAGTGTTATTCTTTAATATTCACTGAGCCTCATGGAAAACTTTGAAAGAAATATTCTATTTAAAGACAATTATGCTTAAATATCATGGTTTTCTAAATACATTTGCATGAAAAAATCCCGCCAAAACCATGAAGAACTCATTTTTCTCTTTCATACTACTATCTGCAGTAATAATTATCCCATGTGACATCATAATCAACTGTCATATGATATCACAGTTTAGTGTGACCAGAATTTTCCTACTTGAACACACAATTAAGTAGCATTGCTTGAAAACCAGACATAGCTGTCACTTTGCTTCTGAAAATTGGATAGTTCTCATTTAGGAATCATTAAGAAATAATAGTTATATTAAAAATATGTAGATCTAAAAAACCTGCTAATGTAATATGTTTTTAAAAATCTGCATAAAAACCCTTTTTTGCATTATTTTGTAATTTTTCAGAAATTACTTCTTTTTTTTTTTTTTTCTGATGGCAATCTTAGTTTTAGGAAATACTACCTTGTGACAGATTTGTTGAGTGAGTTATCTGCTCCAGGACTTGTAAGAGTACAGGCAGCTTAGAAAACCATTTCTCTTTTGCACACTTCTTTTTCATTGCACTTTCAAGTACGCGCCTGAAGGCAGAATTTTCTTGCTAACTTTAGATTCTCACAGAATAGCAATTGTGTAACTGCTACTCTGCTATAGTGGCCAAATACATAACGCTACGTGTTCCTTTGAAGAGTGGAAACTCACTGGAGTGAGCACACAGAAAATGCTGTGTAGAATCCATTGAATGCAAATTAAATATCTGATCTTCAGCTTTTGGCACATTATTCTGGCCTATACTCCTATTTTATCAAATTGCACTTCCCATTTTTTAAGATTAGTAGAGCTTGAGAGTCCCAGTTTATAGAATTGTCATCTTGATAAATAGTAGAGATTAATGCTTTCATCCAAATTATGCATTCTTTTTAGGATGATAACATTACATAATAATAGGGGCAGATTTCCAAAGTCTTGATCAACAAAATGATCACAGAAAGACTTCTTAAATAATTCATTTCCATCTATCAATGCTGACATGAGGCAGCGTTACCAAACAACCTCCTTTTGACAGGATAGTCCAATAGTACAGTTCTTATTCATTGCTCTGCTACTGGCACAGGAACATTTGTGGGCAAGTATCCAGGTCCCCAGGAAACTTGGAATCATTCCATGTTAAAGAACTGTAACTGTAGCTAACAAACCAGCTGCTGTATTGAGCTCAGAAGGAAGGCTTTGTAGCTGTGTGGAAGGAACTTAAGTTATTTGCATAACATCCAGCAGTCTTAGTGGGAAGGGTTGGCAGGAGCACAACGGCAGGGTAGGCATCCAGCTTTTCTTTTTTGACCTTATCTGTCACTGATTCCATTCTTCAGTGCTAGGATGAGATGAAAAGAGAGGGAAGTGAAGAACTTGACCAAGAGAGCTGTACAGGTCTGAAGAGAAGGGTACTCATGATCATATTGACAGCATTCTTTGAGAAAGTCATAGTTTATTAACTTCAGCAAAGCAAATTTGTTTTATAATACATAGTATCAACATCTGTAGTGCAATATTTGTGAGTTGGTGAATTCTTACTATGGAGAGAGAAAAATCGTAACAACAAATACAGATGAATATAGTGCTGTCAAACAGAACATGCTGTTGTACCGAGTTACCAGAATTAACAGAAATGGTCAGCCGTATTAAAAACAGGAGTTTTTCAATTAGGCCAACTTTAGATTTAGAAAAAGAAATAACAGTATGTCTTAAATATACTGCATCACTTCTTCAAGCATTAGTTTTTCCAATAAAATATTAATCTACTGTTCCAAAAAGGCATTTCTTTGGTCTTTTGTCCCACCAGCTTTGTGCTAAAGAAAACAAATTCTCTTTTTAAATACTGTCTTTTGCAATGTCCCTTTGTTTTAAAATAGTCAGGCCATACTTCATCTAGTATTTAAGCTGCCACCACCAGAGAAAAAGGAGTCTTGCTTTCCTGTGGCCTTCAGGCTCTCTCCTTGCCTTCCACAAATACAGCTGTTTGTGAGGCCAAACGGTAAATCACACTGTGGATTTGAATGGAAAATAAATGGTGTGATAGTCTCCCTCTGTTGCTCTTTCCTTCTGCCTTCCACCACCTCATCCCCAATGTAATTTCAACCTGCATTATGTTCCTGGTCCAATTCACTACTTTTGCACAAATGCTTATCACAGAAAAAGGGTTAACACAAGAGAAGAAAGTAATGGAATTTTTGCAGAATAGACTTTCCTTACCTTATATGTATTTTTTATTCTGTAAGAGATTATTTTTAATTTAAAAATGCATAAACTAATGATTTGTGTGAATAGTTTTTATGTAGGAAAGGACAAGAAGGCTAGAAGAGATATTTCACTGTAATTTCAAAGAAAATGGAATCAACCTTCCAAAAGAAGTTAAATTTCTTTCCCAGTATGTGAAATTGAACTCTGTGTGTTCTCACTCCTTTATATGCTTGCAGAAACAGAAAAGTTGATTCTGGAATAGTTTAATTTTCTTTCAGAGTTTCTATTTAGCAAAGGTTTCTCACACTTCTATGATTGTATAAAGAACAATCTAAGAGATTATTCAAAAGCTGTCAGCTGTTCATGTTAATGTGAATGGCACAGAGATTACTTGTATTTCACCTTTGAATTATTACCTGTGTGCTCCAAAAACGTTAAGCATGTTGATGTATCTGAGAGGAGTCCTACAAAAAGTCTTCAAGTTATTGGTGGAAGAGAAGCTGGACACGACCCAGCAATGTGCACTTGCTGCCCAGAAAGCCGATTGCATCCTGGGCTGCATCAAAAGCAGCGTGGCCAGCAGGTTGAGGGAGGGGATTCTGCCCCTCTGCTCTCTACTCTGATGAGACCCCCCCTGGAGTATTGCACCTGGCTGTGGGGCCCCAGCACAGGAAGGACACAGACCTGTTGGAGCCAGTCCAGAGGAAGGCCAAGAAGGTGATCAGAGGGGTGGAACACCTCCTGTGAGGAAAGGCTGAGAGAGCTGGGTTTGTTCAGCTTGGAGGAGAGTAGGCTCCAGGGAAACCTAATTGTGGCCACCCAGTACCTACAAGAGAGCCAAGAGGAACTTCATACAGGACATATAGTGACTGGATTAGGATTAACTATTTTAAACTGAAAGAGGGTGGGTTTAGAGCACCACCCCATGCCAGGACTAGATGATATTTAGGGTCTCCTTCCAACCCAAACTGTTCTATGATTCTAAGACCAACATTTTTCTTTTTGTGTTGCATTTTCATAGCAAAAAATCCTATATGCCACTTTTCAAATAGTGTTCCTCTGAACATGTAGGTTGTTTAAACAATCTTTTGGACTCCTGTAAGGAACCCAAAACATTATTGTAATTGTCTTCATTGTCCATCAAGGAATTCATACGTAATGAAAGTAAGCTGCAGTGCTGTACTGTTGTCACCAGTTTCCACTACCAGTCACATATAAAACCATACCAGCATGATACTACTGTAAGTCTAAAATGTTTATTAACCCATTACTGTAGAAGACTGCTTAAGTTTTCTGTATCAAACATGACTCTGTGCTGATTTCTGACAAGCAGAAAAAAATAAGGTGTCACATTTTAATTTATTCTATCCCTTTGCCCGTCATCCTTTTATTTCAGGCTAATTTGACTTTTTCTTAATCTCTGGTAAATGCATATTAGCTTTATTTGCAGCATCTTAAAAGATCATTATACTGGCATTTTTGTTCAAGGAACAAAATCTGTAAAAGAAGTACATAACATTCTGTCTTGATTCTTATTTTAGTCTGCTTTTATGCATGGATTAAAGGATGGGCTCTGTCTGCAAATGGATCTTCACAGCATGAGTCATGGCCATTCTTAAGACCACTAAAGACATTGAAGAATATTTTTATATCCCAACAGTTCCGATTTTGTAATCGAAATGTGACTTGTCAATAGAGCTACTATCTCTTGTTATTTGTGGAAGAAAACAGACACATTCTTTAGTACAATAACTGAGTTAACAGTCTGGGTTTCCAACCAGAGGAGTATAATATAACAGAAACAACTCTAACTGTTTTACACAGCTAAATAATGGTTTGCACTTCAAAGAAAGGAATGTGAGTAAATCTCCCTTTGGGAACAGAGAGGGGGAACAAAATGAAGTACATTAATTCACTGATTTCATCATAGTAGAGGAATTTCTTTTCTTTAAAATGTTGTTTTCGAGGGGACAAAACACATTTCTCTGTCTAAGGTCCTATCTGCTATATATGTTTTACTTATATTTTGTACCAGTCTTAGCCCAACACTCCTGTGTGTATTAGTCATTTTCAAGAAAACTTGGATAAAAATGTCTTAAATGCTATGTAAACAAACCCAAGTGATTAGACAAAGAATAGGCATCTAAGTGGCTGTCAGTATTGCAGGAATGCAGAGAGAATTGTCTGTGGCTGTTCTGCTTGGCAAAACGTGCTGTGCTATTCAGTGTGCCTGTACTGGTGGGTCCATGAGAGATGCAGGTTCAAACTGCTCACATCCTGTGGAATCCCACAGAAAACTGGGATTATTGCATTTTTTGGGTTTTAAGGAATCAGAGGATAGAAAATGATACAAAGCGCATCTCAGTTTCATCCAGTTTCATGGGGTGCCATGTATATACAAGTAACATTGGAATCTTACTGTTGTTGAGTATAAACATTTTATTAAACTTTCTTTTTTCTTTTTTTTTTTTTTAATGAACAGATATAAGAAATTTGTCTGGATTAATACTGAACTGAATGCATCTGAACTGAAGGAAATATTTTGAGATTGCTCTCCTGACAGAAGTTGTGCAAAAATGGTACACTGAGGTTTCCGCCGGCACTTCTGGGAAGACTGTAACTGTATTTTTATATCGTCATTTATTGGCCCATAAAAGACAATGTAATAACAAATGTAACAGTAAATTTATGCAATAGTAGTGGTTCCCCTCCCCCTGACTGGACATGAGTGATCAAAGGTCTTTGCAAGAAGATAAGCACAAAGTTAGCAGAACTTCCTCAAAGTTCAGGGAGTCTTCAAGAAGCATGCAATCTGATGATTATTTTGCTAGAAAACTTAAAGCCTTGAATGGTAGCATGGGTCCTCCTGTGTCTTCAAATGCATCTAGCAAAGCTGAAAATAATCAAGCAAATGGTACACCAGCTGTGCCTAAAATGGGTGTTCGAGCAAGGGTATCTGAATGGCCTCCTAAAAAGGATTGCTCTAAGGAATTGAGTAAAGCTGCTTGGGAAAACAGACCTCCAGCTGGTTACGAAGGTGTTGGCTCAGTACTTCCAAATGGACAAAATGACCAAAGCGATGGACAGCAAGAAGAGCTAGAATTGGAATTTACAGAAGGAAAATATTCAATTGGAGATCTTTTTGTTCATTCCCCTCAAAGGGGACTTCATCCCATAAGGCAAAGAAGCAACAGTGATGTGACAATAAGTGACATTGATGCTGAAGATGTGTTAGACCAAAATGCTGTTAACCCAAATACTGGAGCAGCTCTCCATAGAGAATATGGCAGTACTTCTTCAATTGATAGACAAGGCTTGTCTGGAGAAAATTTTTTTGCAATGTTACGAGGATATCGAGTGGAAAATTTTGAACATAAAACGCTTGCTCCTTTTGGATTTTCTGAGTTTTTCCACTGTGATCCTACTGTTTCTCCGAGTCTACATGCTGCTGCACAGATTTCCAGGGGAGAGTTTGTCAGGATTTCTGGGTTGGATTATATGGATAGTGCCCTGCTTCTTGGTCGAGAGAGGGAGAAATCTTTCAAGAGGAGACTAAAATCGGAAGGGATAGAAACATCTCTGTTTAGAAAATTGCGAACAGTTAAAAGTGAGCACGAAGCTTTCAAGTTTTCATCAGACCTGGATGATAGACTTGACAGAAATGTTCGTTCTTGGAACTGTCAGAAATGTTTTGCACATTATGATGTTCAGAGCGTTTTGTTTAACATAAATGAAGCAATGGCTACCAGAGTAAATGTAGGAAAAAGGAAAAATATAACCACTGGGGCTTCAGCTGCATCACAGACTCAGATGCCAGCAGGCCAGACGGGAAACTGTGAATCTCCTTTGGGAAGCAAAGAGGACCTTAATTCAAAAGAGAATTTAGATGCTGATGAGGGTGATGGGAAAAGCAATGATTTAGTACTGAGTTGCCCTTACTTCAGGAATGAAACTGGTGGGGAAGGAGACAGACGGATTGCACTTTCTAGGGCAAATTCAGCATCTTTTTCTTCAGGTGAAAGTTGTTCTTTTGAGTCCTCTCTAAGTTCCCATTGCACAAATGCTGGTGTTTCAGTACTGGAAGTACCAAGAGAAAACCAGTCCATTCACAGAGAGAAAGTGAAGCGTTACATCATAGAGCACATTGATCTTGGAGCATACTATTACCGCAAGTTCTTCTATGGAAAAGGTAAATTTTTCTAATGCAACTGTTCTGACATAGCAATGCACTAGGTTTAAGTTGTTTAGTAAAGATTGTTTTTTGTTTGCCTTCTCTACAGAGAGATTTAAGTATTCCAGAGGATCCTGAACTCTTTACTAGAATTAAGCCCATTGTTCTTGCCCTTTCATAGAGGTACTGGACAACCAGTGGGTTAAATATAAAATTGGGCAATACCTGTGTGAGTTTAAGTGATTTAAGGAAAGGTTAAAATAGCACGTAAACTAACTTCTCCAAACCAAACTTTCTTGATCAGAAGGAGGAAAAGATGACATTTGTATCTGGTAAATGCACTGGAAATACTGATACCTAGAATGAAAATCATTATTTCCTAAAAGGTGCTTCCAAAGAAGAAGGTTTTATCATTGAGGCTTCTGACTCTCTTTTAGATTCTACTGTCTTCAAGCGTCTTTTGGGGCCTTTCATACTGTATGCACGCATACATGCTCCTTAAACAGAGAGCTGCTAATGCTATTTAGTCTTTCAGCTTAAAGAAGGATGTTTTATGCCTTTCGACTAGCCTTACACTTTTCTTTTAGGATGTGTTCAGACTGCAAAAATGCCAGGATACTCTTCTTAGCAGAGTAATTTTCTTGGCTTGAATCATTATTCAAATAAATTGTTTCTACTTAGTGATGGACTTTGACAGTCTGTGTTCAATACTGCATTGTGAACTGTGTGTGGAATCTCTGGGTTTGTGGGGAGAACCCCAAAATACCTACCTCTGTCCTCTTTGTATCATGAATTACAGCTAGATCTTTTTTGCTGTTATTAAAAGAAAATGAAAAAAAAAAAAAAAAGGTCTGCTGCTGTTTTTGAAAGACTGTTACAGCCCAAGTCTTCTTGAAATCATACTTCCTCTGCTTTCTAACTATATTTGAACATCAGGAAATAAGCACTGTACTGTACTCCTTCCTTCTGTAACCCTTTACAAGACACTCAAAAAAAGGATCCAGTACAGTATTTTTCACAATATGATAGACACTGAGAACATAGTAACTCTAAAAACTTTGTTTTTTAAAGGCAAGGAAGAAAATAATCTGAAACTGTAATGGAAGAGGAAGAAAAAGACCCACAGCTAAGAAAGGAACGGGCAGTAATTTCAGAGGGTCAAAAAGCCTTTCAAGCTAGGCAGGTTGTAAAGTATAAGAAAAGTGTTGAGGGAGGGAGAGTGCAAGAGAACGAAGGGAAACTTGTATCAAAAGGGTGGCATATTTTTTGAGGGGCAGAGAAGAGAAAGGATTGGCATAGACAGAAATAAAAGGAAGATTGTCAGGGGACGAAGGTGGTGGCAGGATGGGGGGGAATGGGGGGAAGACAATGAAAGAGGACTTGGTGGTGAAGTGCTTTTATCTTGGATGAGTTGCAAGTGCTGAAGCATGGTAGATCTGTTGTGAAGAAAAATCTTGTCCGAGAGATTAAAAAAAGAAAACGCAAAGAGTACTCAAAGCCACTTTAAACAATATAATATAAACAAACCTAATGACCTTTCTGGAAAATTGATGTGAATGTCATTAGTTTTAATTAATTTCTGTTCTGAAATAGTATCACAGTTTTATCCCACATAGTATAATACTAGGAAACTTGAATTGTTACTAATTATTCTCTAGGTAGAGTTCTTCAAAAGTAAGTACGATGTGATGAATTTAATGTCCAGTAATAAATTGTTACCCTCTCTCCTTTACAATGATATACAAGCCATGCCCTCTTGCACATTATCTTTTTATAGAGCTGTAACAGAAACTACATGAGAGAAACCTGTATCAGACGGCTCTTTTGAGACAGATAGTGTAAGTCAGGGCAAACGTGCTGATGAAACTAAAACCATAACTTTGAATATCTATTATCTTAAGGGATCTCCAGATTACTTCACCCAAGCAAGGTTTATTGTGTTTAAAGGAAATAAACCAGACATTTTTGCGTTGGGCATGCAGATGTCTTGCTGCTGTCCTGACCTTCCATATAAGAAAAAGTGACATTTATATGCATACTAGGTCTACTTAATGCTCTTCCATGACAGTGAGCTTTCCTAGCTGATTGTTCATTGAATTGTAGATTTAATAGTGCGGTTGAATTTAGCAAAATAATTGTGGAAGGATGAAAAAAAAAAAGGCAATCAATAGTCACTTGTACGTAATGCCACGGATTTTCTTTGCCTTTAAGAAAATATATATGAAAAAGAAATAACTTTTTGAATATTTGATTTAGTTCACAGTTTTATAATTGGCACTTGTCAGCGTACAAGTTTTATTTCTGTTTTAAGATACATGGAAGAAACACCCGGGCATGTGTAGCACTAATTATTCCATTCCCTTTCAAGAAATACGAGATTCAAAATTCAGTGTTTTCTGAGATGAGCTGTGGGTTTATACTGCATATTTATAAGCTTTGTAACTATTGTTAAAATCAAATCTGACATGACTGATGTAAAATATGTTTATTGAAGATATCTTCTCAGTTTTCAGTTAAGATTTGTAAAAGCTAGAATATATTATTTTATCTTATGGTTTTGATTGTCATTGATTTGTCCTTTTCCCCTTGTGCAATTATCCTCATAATACCTCGAGACTTGATTTTTATTACCATGCTTTTTATTTGAGGGAGGCTTGCAACCATTTTTTATTGTTACTGTGTCTGCTGATATGGAGCTGAAAAAATGTCCTAGAAGAAATGTAAAGGCTTAGCAAACTGTTGGTATTAACTCAGTTTTGTAAAAGGAAGACTTTTGTATTAGAACAAAAATTGACAAGCATTCCTTAAAATAAAAAAGGAAAAAATGACAAATATTTTAACATATCTTTTTAAACAGCTAGAAAACAGTTCTTATTTTCCTCTTTTATCCCCAGCTGATACTTGTAAATCTACAAAAACACATTTAAATGAGCTATAATGAGTCTGTACTTTATGAAATTTAAAAAACCCAGTGCTTTGAATTAAAAATGTTTTTCCCAAATCCCATAATTTTGGTAGCCATGCTATTCTTTAGTTTATTTCAGCTTCTTTACTTCCCATTCCTGAAATTGCTTTGTCTGTTTTATTTGTAATGCACATAAATAGTGTCCTTGGTTTTGTGTCTTTCATATTGTACAAGAAATTAGCAGGTATCTGCCAACCTTGCATTTTTGGCTCAGTAATACTGCAGTCAAGGAACATAGCAACTGTGTAATATCCTTTTCTAGATTTACATCAAAATGGAAGGCTGCAGAAATCTTAACTGAGAAGTTTGCCTTTTGTCAGCGGCTGAATTATGCAGCTGTGGGGAGATTTTATGTTCTTGGAAGTGTTTGACCTCTGAATTTATCTCCCTCTTTCTCCTTCTCTCTGTCTTGTCTGTGAAATCCAGTTCTGTTTGATAAATTTGCCCATTAAGGCTCAAAGTTTTAATTTAAAAATCCTGGGAAATCCATGAGCTATTTATTCATGCAGGTAGAATGCTCCAACTGGAGAAGGAATGTAGCTGCTGAGCATGAGCAAATTATGTAATGTCTGCGTCAATTTGATTTCAGGTGTTCCTCCCAAAAAAAGGATGCTAGTTGTAATGTGCTGCTGCTCGTTTTCCTTCACTGGGAGATGGATTGTAACCACCAACATATTTTATTGATAGATTTTTGAAAGGCTGCTGGAAACCCAATTTTAACTTGATTTGAGAAATAAGACTGTCATTTTTGTAGAGATGACTTCATCTTTTTGTATTCATTCTGAGAGTATGCATAACTTCTTAGTGAAAGATATTCTGCAAAAAATTTCTTTATATGTCTCTATAAATACATTGTAAAAAGACCCAAAAAGTATCAAACTAGCTCAATAAAGCTAGCAAAATGTTTTTTAATCCAGATAATCTTTAAGGAGAAATTAGTCTATTACTTCATCGCTGTTTGAAATATGGGATTATAGTGTAAATTGGATTGGAAGATGTTTCTGGAGGTCATCCAGTCTAATTCTCTGTTTAAAACTCCCTTTGAACATGGGTTCTGAATACGTTGCTCAGAACCTATTCCCCTTTAGCTGTCCCTTTAGCTTTTTTACTATCTCTAAGGATGGAGATTTCACAAACTCTCCTGGCAACCTGTTTCTGTGTTGGATTCCCCACAGTGAGGGGCTGCATCTTGTGATGGTTGCATCTTGTCCTTTCGTTTTGTACCTTGAAGAAGCATCTGTTTCTCCATTCTCTGTAACCCCCATCAGTTAGTGGGATCCTGCAGTTATTTCCCCCCCTTAACCTGTTCTTCTCTCGGCTGCAGAAGTCCATCTCATTCAGTCTCTGCTCATCTGTTATGTTCTCTAGCCCCTGATTGTCTTGGTTAATTGTCTGCTGGCGTTGTCCCACTCTGTCCAAAACTGGACACTGCTCCTTATGTGGCATTGAGCGTGCCAAATACAGAGGCGTAATGTCTTCTGAGCTGCTGGTACGTTCTTGCTGGGGCAGCCCTTTACCTCTGCTGGGGCTTGTGCTGGCTGCTGGGCAGCCTGTTGCTCACAGGGTCCCCAGTCCTTTTCTGCAGATCTGCTCCTGAGGCCATTGGTCCCCAGCCTGTGCTGTTGTATGAGCTTGTTCTGTTCTACATACAGGTCTTTGTTGGTCTTCATAAGGTCCTTTGTCAGTCCACTTTTTCAGATTGTCAAAGTGAGGGTTTGTTTGAACATGTGAGGTTGGAAACTTCAGTGGTTTCTGAGTTGTTCCACATGCAGCTCAGCTGTCCCAGCTCAGCAGCAGCTGCTGCCTGGGGAAGGGGAGAGTGGGAAGTGAAGCACAGACACCCTACAGCTGTAGGAGTCTACCCATGCGGCTTTTTCTTTGCCTGCTTTTGTAAAACAGTGCAAGGTTTATGAATCTCAGTATCTGCCCTGTGCACATCTTACTGATTTTTTAAAAGCCTGCCAGTTATTTCTCTTTATCTGTTGCACCCAAATGCAGTCCTTACCTCCAATACATGTGCTGTTCTCCTTGAGTTTGGTCATGTAGATAAACGTGTTGAGGATGCACTCCATTCCATCATTTAGATAATGTTAAAACCCCTATTAAACAGTAACGGCCCCAGGATCAAATTTTGATAAACCTTTTAGTAACTGGCCACTAATTGTAGTTCATATTACTGATCACAGTCCTTTGAGGCCAACTGTCCAGCCAGTTTCTGTCGACCTTGTAATTTGCATGACCAAACCATGTCGTTTAAATTTAGCTACACGGATAGTATGGGAGACTGTGTGAAAAGCACTGCCAAAGTGCAAGTAGGTGACATTCATTGCTCCTTCCTCATCCACAAAGCCAGTCTTGTTATTGTAGAAAACAACTGGATTGGTCATGCATGATTTGCATTTTTTAAATCTATGCAGGCTGTTTCCAAGCATCTTTTTTGTCCTTCATGTGCCTGGAAATGTCTTCCATGAGAATTTGTTCCTTAATCTCCCTGGGAAGTAAAGTTTATGGTGATTGGTCTATGGCTTCCCAGACCCTTTTTTCTGCCCGTTTTTAAAGGTGACTGTAACTATTCACTATGACCTTTCAAAGGTGTTAAAGAGTAGCCTCAAAGTGCCACAAACTAGTTCCCTCAACGTGTGTCCTGTTTGGTCACACGGACTGGAGTATGTCTAGTCTCCTTAAATGGTCTCTAATGTGATCTTTCTCTTCTGTCGATGGTGTTTTAGTCTCCCGGGCTGGACTGGTTGGCTCAAGGATGAATTTAGCTATTCATCAAAGACTGAAGAGTTACTAGCCTTAGTTTTCCCTTGCTGAGGCTGAGTTGCTGCTTTGAATGTAAAGTTGTAAATAAGAATAAACTGAATGAGATGAAGGAAGCTACATACCACCTTATTTGTTTGAAAATTCTTAGCTTTTATTGAAGATTTTATGCAGATACAGCGTCTCCAAACTAGTTTCTTACAGCATCAAGCAAAATTATTAATGTCACAGTAAAAAAAAGAAAAAATTCATAGTAGCAGCAGTTGCAGTAATTTATATGATGAGTGACCATTCTGCTCATCAAAATTATCATTTTGTCACTTATGTGCTTGTTGTACATTCCAGAAGATCACTAGCCATGTATTTAGCTCAATTAAAAATAATCTTTTTTTTTGCTGCAGAAATATTTTGAGGTTTGATAAACATTTTCTAGGCCACTCATACATTACTATTCTCTTATCTCTTCATTCATTCTTTTGCAAAAGAGCATCAGAACTACTTTGGAATAGATGAAAACCTTGGACCCGTAGCAGTCAGCATCCGGAGGGAAAAGGTTGAAGATGCTAAGGAGAAAGAAGGATCTCAGTTCAACTATCGTATAGTTTTCAGGACAAGTGAGGTAATGTTCATTCAGTAATTCTGCAAAGGAATGGAGAAGTTAACTTAGAGCTTAGTATGCTGTTTACAAACTGTGGATATGTTTCTAACTTTGAAAGTGAATCTGCTAAGGGGAAGGGATGTTGTACCAATTGTAAATGCAGTTGCTCCTGAAGTTGCTCTCTTCTGTACTGCACAAAACTTTTGTCTTTTTGAGTGAGCACCCAAAAGGAGGTAAGTTGGCTAAAGAGAACTGCAAGATGCAAACAAGGGAACAGATGTTAAGAACACAGCTGAAGATAAGTGTGGATCAGGCTGCTTGATGTGTTTCTAATGACAGAAATAAAAGATTGAAAAATGTAGGGAAAAAAGGAGGTGTAAAATACAAAAACTAGTATAATGACTTATTTGTATTGTTTGTTTTGCTTCAAAATACTTTCTTAGAAGCTTTTTGGTGAGATGTTTCTATATACTTCTACATACATGATTTGTGGAAGGAATATTAATACATTCAAAGAAAGAATGGTCTCATTTGAAAGAATAATTTACTTATGGTTGTTGTGGAGGGGCATATCTCACAACTTCTATTTCAAGCAATTTAATATCTTTTGCTAACTAATTACTTTATCACAGCAACTACCTTAGATTTGGATGAAAACACAATGTTGTTATTGTATCAAGCAACTGTAAATTTTCTTAATTCTCAGGACTATTGGTTTTTATCTTGATTATGGCATAGAGAAGTGTTCACTAGGCTTCCTGATATCACTGGGCTCTTGTGCTTTTGGAAACAGATATATAAATTGACACATAATTTTTTTTTTCAGTCTAGGTTTTTATTTTATAGCCAAAAAAGGGATGTCACTATATATATGTGTGGAGAGATGATCCAGGTGACTCAGTTTTAAGAAATCACTCTTTTTGCCAAATCCAATGAAGATAAAGCAAGATGGATTAAAAAAATAGATGAATGGGTGAAGGTGCTACTAGCTATAGCTTACCTCACCTGTCCAACCTCCCATTTCACTACTGCGTTTGTTAGGTATATGGCATTAAATTGACCATTTTTAGTTTTCCTGGTGTTAAAAATATAACATTCCCCCCAAAAAAAAGTAATATTCAGTAATCTTTTTACTAGTTTAAGAAAAAATTAAAATAGAAAAGTTTTTCTTCCCATTCATCTCTCCATGCTTTTTCTAAAACCTGAAGTTTACATCTTTAAGAGTCATTGTAGTATTTGAGCTAAAAATGTTTTGTGTGTTTTACCTTTACTGCAGCTTACTACACTTAGAGGAGCAATTTTAGAAGATGCTATACCATCCACTGCTCGTCATGGCACGGCAAGAGGTCTGCCTCTCAAAGAGGTACTAGAGTATGTAATACCAGAGCTGAGCATTCAGTGCCTGCGACAGGCTTCCAACTCACCCAAAGTACCTGAACAACTGCTTAAGCTGGATGAACAAGGGGTATGTAGCACATGACTTCTTTTTTAAAGACTGTTCCTTTGGAACACTCTTTTTTTGAAGACAGTTCCTCTTTTAAAGACTGTTCTTTATTAGAATAAAAAAATTATTAAATATTTTGCAGGCAGTGTTAAAAAACATGGGTTTTTAATGCAAAGCATTCAGTTTCTTTGTTTTAGAGATACTTGTCTATTTTCACTGACAAAGTGAGGTTTTCTTTTCTAAGCAAATTCTTTTCAAATTGCATTTCAGCTGAAGGAAATAAATATTGTCTTTAGATAGCTGAGTGAGAAAAGATTATTAACTTTGAACACCAGTAGGAGGGGATTTTCACAGTCTATTTGCACTTTGATGTGTACAAATCACAGAATAGTCTGAGTTGGGACTCACAATGATTATTGAGTCCAACTCCTATGTGAATGGCATGTGAATGTACATGAAAATACATCTAGCACTATTAATATTGTGCATAGGTGAAGAGGCAAAAGCATATTAAGTCTCCACATCTAAAATTTTTGGTTGTTTTTTAAAATAATATGATTAACTTGCTGTACTCTTACTAGAATAGAATGCTTCTGGGTTCATACATCTGAAATTGGGACTAATGAATTAACTGCATGGTAATGAAATATTCATACGGCTTAAATTTTGACAGAAAATGGTGAGGTTTATTGGGTTCAATAACATGAATCTGCTTCATTCAAAGCCAGTGATTTTATAGTGTCTGAAAATTTTGTGGAGGACAGGCTTATGATGGTTTATAAATCAACTTTTAAACCCATGTTTTTAAGAAATGATCATTTCAGTTGAAGGTTTTACCTTCTAGACAAAAATCAGTATCTATCTGTTGAAGTCCAATCAGAGGATGGAACCATTTGATTATGATGGTGGTATAATTAATAGTTACTGTATATTTGTTTTAGTACTTTTGTTCATTCTGGTCTTTGAGGAGGACTTTTAGTTGAAAGTTCATTTTAACAAATGTCCTTTTCTCCTGTGTTTGTCAGTTCTTCTGGTAAAACAATACAGGGAAATCAGAAGCACTCAACTCTGAATCCAAGAGTTTCTGATGTGCTGTTGCTCTCTCTTTGCTGTTTGAACTTCAGAGTGAGTTTAGGTTAATCGAATAAATAATATTGATGCTCAGAGGGGCAGTGTGTTCTAGGGAGTATTGTATATGACTGCGTTTGACCTGACCTGAATATTTTCCAAATTCTTTAAAAATATTTCCCAAAAATTGGAAATGGAGATTGTCCGTTGAACTTCCCAAAGTGATTCTTTAACCATCGATTCCTCATTTTTGAAAAACAGCAGTACATAGCACTTCATTTTATTTTGTGTGATCAATTCTGAAAATTCAGTCCTGTTGTGAAATGGGCTGTCACCCGACAAAATGTTATGTATCTTATGTGCTGGTTAATTAGGTAATTACTTCAACATAGAAAGCTGTGAAAGGAACTGGCATGAGATCCATTTTTGGTTTTAGTCCTCTTAAGTACTTGATGCTTTCAGTTTATTAATCAAGTAAATACAAAAAGAGATGCTTGGTGACTGAAGGTGTTGACTGGCTGAAATATCATTAATTTAAAAATATGAATTATGATCTAGAAGATTAATATTGTCACCAGAGTGATACTAATTTTTTGTAACAGTGTATTAAATGTTTGCATAGTTCTGTATCAGACTGAAGACTGTTTTGTTGTTTTGATTTCATTTTCTACCTGTTTCATAATTTTTCAGTGAAATCTAATATGGATTATGGAGGAAACATGGCTAAAATTTGTCTCTAAAAATGACAGTAGAAACTAGATGTAAATTGTATGGTTGACCTAATTTGATTACATATAGAACCTACATTTTCCCAATTTATTCTGGCATATGATAATCAGCTGTAAATTTACAAGAAAAGTCAACTATTCCTCTACTGCTGTAGCTGTTTTTTTTTAAACCCTTCTCCAATTTTGCCCCCTAGTTTTCCTTTCCAATTTCTGCTAATGGTTGTTTACTGTATATATGCTTTCTGGTTCCCCTTGCATCCCTATAGGAATGTTCATTTAGGCCATAGGATGAGGTTTAAGAAAGACCAAAGAAGTTAGGAGCTTTGGTTGCAGTGGTGTTTAGTGGCTATTGAGTGTCTAATCCCTTGAGGTTCCTTGCCATTAAAAGATACAGAATCTTCACAAAAGTCAACATGTGGTGACATGATAAAGAATATGTACAAAAAGTTGACAAGATGCCAAGATTCAGTAGTGTGAGTTTCTGTCATTTTCAGTCGGGGAGGACTGCTATGCACCTTTAATATGTCCCATACCCAAGTAGCTAAATGGATTTGAGATAAGAAGTTATTTTGTGATGTCACATTATTAAATTGTTCTCAGTGTTACATTAAAAGTAAAACTTCTCATTTGGAAATAATGAAATCAGAACCATGTCTGCAATTATTTACTTAAAAAGAATAAGCATGTGGTACCATTTCAAAACTGGCAAACTGTATCAGTTTTAAATATTCTGATAGTTCGTCATGCCTGTTCAATGCACCACGTAAGAAGATCCTGCCAAAGCTAATTTAGATACTTTTTTCTTAGACATTGACATTCTAAATGTACCTCGATTCCTACTTCTGCACAGCACCCATGATCTTGGCTGAGAGTTCTTTTACTCAAGTCTTCTAATTTCATAGTTGTGAGTAGTCCTAGCACATAGGTAGGAGGTTCAGATTATTGCAAATGACCTTGCAGCTGCTGCCTTGTTTAGCAGTAGTAGTATTGGTAGAATCGACTTTGTACAAAATTGCCTAGTATTTATAGTACCTGTCCATGAAGTGAAATCCTAGGATTAATTCATGCCTTGGGCTGGTGAGTTTCAGATCCTGATCTTCAACGTCTCTTAGCACAATGTTTAAACCATGAGGTGCTAGGTTGTTTTTTAAGATAGAGATCGACTTTACTTCTGTTTGGAATTATATTGATATTCATGAACAAATACAGGAATGGAGCATTTATTGAAGAAGGAAAGTTAAGGATTATGAATGGCAGCATGATATTTTTGACACTTTCTTCTTTCATGTTTGTATGTTTCATTGCTCCATCTTTTAATATTCTCACCTTGTAGCTTTTCCTCAAAATTGCTGTAGTAAAACGGGTGCATTAGCATGTCTATGGATTTGAGTTTTACAATATAATTAACATGGCTGACTGTGTGTTACATATGACTAAGGAGAAGCAGACTGTTGTTGTCACCTCTGCTCTAACAGAAATATATACAGTCTTAGCATAACACATATTTTGGACACTAATCCTGATGTTTGATTAAGAGAAGTCTGTAGCTTGAGAGTTGATTTCAGTCATGAATGCCAGAAGGGAATCTGGTTTAACTGATGGTCTCTGTAAGTTTGTGAAGCTCTAGAAAGTGTCAGTTAAGAATAATAGGACTAATCTTTTCACATGGTGGTTTCCTGTTTGTCAGCTTAAGTATGCATAAAAGCTAAGAAGACAACTCAAAGCCTGCTCAAAGAGTAATCATCTCTTTTTATTTTTAGTGGTTTATAGTTTTCATACTTTGTTTTTGTATAGAAGTAATTTATCTCTTCAATCTTCCATAACTGAGAGCCTGTTTAAAAAAACTATTTAACTGCAATCTGATTTCTAGCTTGAAGTATAGTTTTGAAAATGGGAAATAGTTTTTAACAATAGACGATTTTATGGGGCGGGCAAAACATAAAACAGAAATTACTGTTCTGAGGGCCTGTTTTAACTGAACTACACTGAACTTTAAAGGGTAGAAATGAGGGGCAGTATGCTCACCTTGTTTTAAATCTGAGAAAAAAGACCGTTATACAAATATTGCCAATTAAAGTTCTCATACTGTAGCGTGCAGTGGAGTGTGCTTTTAAGGAGGACAAAGTGAAAATTCTTCATGTACTGCTTTTATCTGTGTTTGGATAGTGCCAATCCAGTTTTCTTTCAAGAGTTGAAGGTGGTTTTTTTGTTTGGTTTTGGTTTTTTCTTTGTTTTTGTTCTATGATAATTGAATTTCCCAAGTCAGAACACTTATTTTTTCACTTTCAGATGACTTTGGCCAGGGGTTATAACAGTGTCAAGGTTTTACTTGTTAATATTTATTCTAGTATTGGCTTTCCTTTGCTTCTGTAATTTTTCATTTTTTTATTTATTTTTTAATTTCAGCTGAGTTTTCAACATAAGATTGGTATCCTTTACTGCAAAGCAGGTCAAAGCACAGAGGAAGAAATGTATAACAATGAGATGGCAGGACCAGCTTTTGAAGAGTTCCTTGATCTACTGGGCCAGAGAGTACGACTAAAAGGATTCAGTAAATACAGGGCTCAGCTAGATAATAAAAGTAAGTTATGCTTCCAACCAATAGTAGAAATGATAATTATACAGTTGATCTTCTGCAAAACATATCTTTTCATGCTCTTCACTTTGGGTTTTGATTAGTAAGATTATATTTTAAACGTGGAAGATGAAGCATATGATAAGAGCATGTATCAAATGTATCAAACCTTGTCTGAAAAGTTACTTACTTCTTCAGTGGCATTAGCAGAACTGAAAGTCAAAGCAACTTCTTTCATTTGTTTATACTTTTTTAAAAATCATACTATGTGAGTGGTATTTCAGAATTCCCCAGCTAAACTTTAACATTTTAGTCTTAAAAAGGCAAAAGAAAAAATATGTTTCAAAATATGGAGTCATGACAGGGGACCATTTTCCTTATTTCAGCTAAACTTTTGTGCTTCCCTTTAATCAACGTACACATTTATGTTTATATTTGTGGAGGAGTCAAGTTTTCTCAGTTTTCTGGTTCTTCACACATGCACAGTAAGCATTTTATCATTCCTCAGTTGATAATTATTCATCTACCTCAGTGCTGTGTTATTAGTGCCATCTCCTCAGGTCTTTCAGTTTCCCTAACTCTAGTATTATATAGATTTAATTGTACAAGTTTGTTGGGTTAACAACAACTCATTCTTAGTTTTATGTGTTTTAACAGGATTTTGATAACTGATCACTGTGAACTGTGATCTAAGGATATCTAGTTATTCATCTACTTCATTTTAACATGGTGTCAACCTGTACAAGCACCACATTTATTTCTATTAACAGTATTGCCCCTGCTTAAATCCACATTTGTTTCACTTTAATAATTCAGGCTTGATAAGGACTATTGCATCCTATTTCAATACAGAATAATAACTAATTTTTCAAATTAATGTGTAGAAATATTTATTAACATGCTGTGAATATCATTCTTCTGGAATGAATTGATAAATAAGGGTGAAATATTGAAAGGAGTAAGGGATGTTTGGGTTTTCTTTCCATCCACTCCCCAATCAGAGCACGACTGAGCATCACCTAGTAATTTGTACATATGAAAATATATGCTGGTCTGTCAAACAAATTCAGTTTCTGTTTTTGCTGTGCTTCAGTATTTGCTTTGCTTCAGTATGAACTTGCATTGCTGATCAGCACTGTGTATGTATCAGTCAGTAACATGATTTTAATGTTTTACTAAATCCGTGTGCCATTAATGATATCGTCCTGTCATAGTATGTTCCCATAGTTTGCAACAAGCAGAATGGAATTAAGAGAGTTCACAAAGATACAGTCTTCAGTATTATATTAAATGTAAAATACTGGCCTAATTATAATATGTTCTGTGTTATACTTTTAAAAATATAATTATGCAACAAGTATGTGTTGTATTTATAATTGGATAATACATTGTTCTGACTGCCTGCAGGTTCAGAACAGTGTAATAATTTAATCTCCAGGAGCTACATTTTTGGTAGGCACAATGTTTCAGTAATAATTCTTGCTCAGTTCTTGTAGGATTCACATTTATTAAATCTTTCTATTCTCAAATGCTTAACTAGCTGAGGTTTTTTTCTGTAAAAAGTTCTCCTTTGTAAATTTGTTTATTTAATATTTCGGTAAGTATTTGGTCCATTTCTTATGGAATACAGAAAGTAGACTGTTGTGGTGGGTTGACCTGTCTGGCAGACAAGTCCCCACCTCTTGCTTGCTCACTCACCCTCCAATTTGTGAGTTAAGACAGTTCAGTAAGTGAGTGGAAGAAAGGAAAAAACACCCCCCAAAACAAACAAAAAAGCGAAACCAAACCAAAAAAACCCAACCAACCAAAAAAACCAAACCACCGCTACAACGATCAGCCAACAATAAAAGGGACGCAAAGGCACTGAGTTGCCACCTCCCATTAGCTGACTGATGCCCAGTCAATCTCTGAGCAACAGCTACCTTGCAAAAAAAAACCTCTCCCTGCTCCAGTTTTACTGCAAAGCTTGACTTTATATAGTATGGGATAAGTCTTTGGTCAGTTTGATTGGCTGTCCTGGCTGTGTCTCCTCCCAAGCTCTTGGCCACTCCTAACATACTTCCCAGGGTGGGGAACAGTGTGAGATACAGAGAAGCTGATGCTGTGTAAGCACTGGTTAGCAATTCCTAAAACATTGGTGTGTTATCAACACTGTTTTGATCACATAGGGAAAGCACAGCACCATATGGGCTGCTGTGAAGAAAGTTAGCTCAATCCCAGCCAGACCAAGCAAATGTGAAGAACATGTGGAATGTATTAACTATAAACTCTTTTCTGCCCTTCTTTAGAGCAGTTTTAGTGGCATGCAGTTCCAAATCCCAGGATCAAGAAATAAGGAAATTAAGTGAAACTTTACCAGTTCAATACTATATAATTTAAGACATATCAATCTAATAGAAATGAGAAATTAAAGAATTTATTCCAATATTATTGGAACATTAATGTTCTTATTTGTAATCAGAATATAATTACAGATTATTTTATAGATAAATTGGATTATATATCCATTTAATTGCCTTACACCTGTAAACAGAGAAATGACAATGAAAGAAATTGAGGAAATGTTATAATTTTATGTCTACATAGGAATAGTGCTGTTTCACTTTTGTTTGCTAAAAAGAGCTTTTCTGCAAAATATCTCATAACTAAAAAAAGATCTAGCCAATTTTCTCAAGCTTTGTGAAGCAGAACAAATGTTCAGAAAGGAATGAGGTGCAAAAATGTCAGACCAGATATAATTTTTTTTTCTTCACTAAAATTGTTAGCAGAGTAATGTTTGTAGTAGCAACTACTATGTAAATTTAATCACAGTGGGCCTTAGTAGGTGTTTGAGTAGAGCATGTGTTAAGTTAGAAGATTTCAGCTTGCTTTGTGTAACGGACTAAATTTCATAAGAAAAATTTGTTATTTCAAAAGTCAAGGTGCTAAATCAAAAGTATTCAACTAAGTAGGATGTTGTATTAGGAAAGCACTGATTTTAGGGGTAAGGAACTGTATAGGTTCTTAATAAGTTTTTAAATAAGTAGCTCTGTAGTAAGTATTTAAAGGGATTGTTTTTTGCAATAGTTGTTCAAGATGATTTGGCTGTAGTATTTAATTACAAATGGAGTCAGTGTAGGGTTGCTGACATCAGTGTAGGTTAGACAGATATTTGTTTTATATTTCACATTATTTCCTCTTTCTGTCTCTTCAAAACTGCCTTTCTAAAATGCCACTGAGAGGTTATAATGGAATTAGCTTTTTAACTGGTTTTCAAATAGAGAAGTGCAATAATCTTTCCTTTTTTTAGCAACATTTAAGTAAGAAACTTCAGTGGAAATTATGCTTCCTATTTCTTATGCATCTGCAATTTGTAGATATTAATAAATGAAGCTAATTTTATTATTGTACAGACAAAACTGTATATATGAACCCAGTTATAATATGAAATGTGCTAATAATTACATACACGCAAAAATATTTTTAGATTTGGAGCTGCAGATAGGGTATGGTTGCTGCCGAATTTTACCCTTAAGTGTAAATTTATATACTGCTAACTGGAAAACTAACAAGGACAATCGATTTGTTTTTGGAATACAGTCACTATTTAAAACAAAGCAAAACTTTAAACAGTGTGTGAAATAAAGAGTGTCCTGGAGAATGTTTATTGGTGTAAGGAACATAAAAGTATGTTAAATAATGAGTGAACATGGAAGAAAACAAGACAAATTGGTAGTTGTCTTGACTCAATAAGGTGTTCATTACAGTAAAAAATTTAACCTTTTAAAAGTTCACTGTACTTACTTAAATAGTCTGCACATCCTGAAGAAGGTGAATAAAAATGATTATGATTACAATGTAAAACTCATCTAATTTGCTGTAAATATTGCGAAATGCTAACTCAATAAACTTCCTAAATAAAAGAAACAAAAATACTAATATCATATATGAAATTCATTTTAATAATTCTCAATTATGTGAAAATTCCCGTGAAAGTTTTAATGTTATTATGTACATATTTTATGTTTTAAAAATATGTGTTTTAATGTCCGATTTCAAGTAGCCAGTTCCTTTTTGGTAAAGTATAGATTTCATTAATTGTCCTTATTAAGCGCTAAATAATGAAAATGCATAGTACATAAAACTATACTCAAGTAACTAGGTGGTTGTTCCTTTTTCTTGAAGTGCCAGTGTATTAAAAATTAGATCATTTAGGTCTCAGAGACAGCAAACTCTTTGGGCATTTTTCTGCAGGACCCTTCACATCCTATAATATGAAACTAAAGAGTAGATATTTAGCTGATGCAAGCTGATTTTGTTCTATTGAAAAAAAGACTTAAATTGCTTAAATAGATTTAAATCATAGCATGTGAAGAATGGTGCCCTAAAAAGTAGTACAAATGTTCTCATTTACTGACCTTCTTGCGATTAAATTAATTTTCAGCTGATTCAACAGGAACTCATTCCCTCTATACTACCTATAAAGATTATGAGTTAATGTTTCATGTATCAACAATGCTTCCATACATGCCCAGTAACAGGCAACAGGTATGTTTTTTTAGCTTTTCTTTGTAATTTTACATTATAAATGTTTGATATTGAGCGTTGGGGTTCTTTAATAATATTGGTTGAAAACAGAACTGTTTTAATTTAAGTATGTCTCAGTTGTATTTTTTTTCTTAAAATATTCTAATTCATTAGAAATCTCATAGGATTTTTATTCTGTATAATTCAGTAAATTTATCCCATCTACCCCATTTCATTATATTATTAAAAGGCAGTATTGCCTGTGGTGAATGAGTTATTTTCAGTTTGTACTGGATTTACATGTTACTTATGTTTTAAACATTGAATGGGATGAATCTTTAAAATAGTCTTATGGTTAAAATATGCATGTAATAAGATTTTTAAAACTATTCCTTCCACTTAATCCTTATATTACAGATCTTGAAATGTTTACTAATATGTCAGTTTAGTAATAACTGGTTAACTGTGTCCTTCAAGGTTTCTGTGAAGACAGAAAACTGCAGTGTATTTATCCTATTTCTAGAGAATTCCCTTTGCTTATGTAATAATTGAGAATATCTTCAAAGCATTAAGGATGGCTAAAAACCAGCACAGCATCCAAAGTGTGCGGTGCACCAGTAAGGTTACTCTGTCTTGCCTGTCTAAGATATTTCTTGTTACTTAATTAAAAAGTACAAGCACATTTGGTATAATATATCAGTATTAATGCTTAAAAGAAAAGCAGTAGAATTGCTCATAGGTCAGACTGATGGTAGTTCATAACCTTCTGTGCTGCTAGTCTGCGTTTTTTCTAGGTGTGCAGAAATAAGCGTTGATTTATTTAGTTAGTTTTAGAATATTCTGGCATTGTCATGCAA
Source organism: Pyrocephalus nanus (assembly GCA_038380795.1). Lineage (NCBI taxonomy): Eukaryota > Metazoa > Chordata > Aves > Passeriformes > Tyrannidae > Pyrocephalus > Pyrocephalus nanus. The sequence continues at coordinate 74,674,328 of CM076260.1, read as the reverse complement.
GATACAAAAATTTCAGCCATTTTGAAGGGTTATCATGAAATAAGGATGCTATCTCACTTTGCTTTTGAACAGCACACAAAAAAATCACACATTGATTGCTAAGCCATGTGAGTTGTCTCCTTCATGCCTACCCTATCAATAGGTCTTGTATGAGGAAAAAGATGTGTCTAGGCAGCAAGAAAAAGATCAAAGAAAATTATTTAAATTCTTCAGAAGGGATAAATAATCAAATTGAAGACAGTATGTCATGTATTTATATATCTTAAATAAATGTCAGTGCATAAAACTTTGAAAAGTTTGAAGAACTGTATGAAGTCAACAGTTAAGAAAACTTTTATTCCATTACACTTAGGGTTTAGATGCAGTTTAAAGAAACTAAATTAGGAATCATAAGAGAGAAACTTTTCACCATATGAATAATATGAAGTTTTGATCACTCACTTCTAAAAATGTGTGGCTTTCAGGAGACAGAGCGTTCAGCTATATTAGACACTCAACTGTGACAGTAGCTAGTAATCAAGGTATTGGATCTTCATCACTGATTTCAGATTTTTTCCACGTTTCTAAACTTTCACTTATGCCTTAGTACAATCCTGGATTAATTTTAGTAAATGCATTAGAAGTTGTTTTGTCTGTTATCAGTTATAATAATCTTTGACTGGAAAGTTCGTGTAAATAGGGAAAACTGTACTCTATTAAGGAGATATAATACACTGAATGAGCTTGCTGTAAAAGAATAAAATGAATATTTTCATAGCAAATCACAGGCACTGACAGTAAATATGGCCTTACTTGGAGTTTATTCCTTTTGTTGTTGTCTTTCATTAATTTCCCTTGTTTGTGAGAACAGGATATTCTCTTGCCATGATGCACTAATTTTCATAGTTTTGCTGTTTGTCAGCTTCACTGCTGTGTTGCTCAGCCACCCCCTATTACTGTCCTTTCACTTCTTCCTGTGCCTTCCTTTCATTCTTATCATTTCCTTATGTGTCTTTCTTTATAGTCAGGTGATGATTCTTGTGTACAGAATTTCAATTTTATCTCCATGGTTTTCCCCAGCAACAAGCACTCCTTTCCACAGTGTTTTAGTAAGCTCTCATCATTGTCCCTTTATTTAGCGTTTAGGTTCGTTATTTAGCAGAAGCACTATGTTGTTATTCGTGGCTTTCTTGGGATCAAAATAATGTGGCAGTTTTCCAAGCTCAAGCAGTATGCCTATCTGAAGACCCACCACATTATTTTTCAGGTGATGAGATCTATCAGTGTTTGCACAGCATGGACACTGTCTTAATAAAATGTGACAAGTGCACCCAAATTACCAGAATTTAGCCAGCCTTAATGTTCAAAAGGGATCTGTAATAATTGTTTACTTTTCTTCTCTTACTGTTTAGTTCCAAAGTACATAATGAAGTATGAAATGTATCAACAGTGTTACTTCTCACAAGCTAGGATGAAATTTGATTAGGTCTTCTTCCTTGAGACCTTTTAGATGCTGAAGAAGCACTTGCATCAGTTGTGCTTAAGACAGAGGGAGGCTTACAGGTGCTGTGGAATATGAATGTTGTTTGTCTCTTCAGGGTTTGGCTCACTAACTACATACCCAAGTAAGGGGAAGTTACGGACCATGGTAATTCTCCTTGTAGGTTATGTTAGAAATGAAGGCCCCCATTCAGTAGTTATTTTCTGCTAGCGTAGTGTGCATGTACTGGATGAGGTTGTTGCACCCTATCCCTATGTCCCTTGTTTGGTAGTGACTGGGTAAGGTGTTCAGTCACTTCATAATCCACGATGGTGACCTTCAGTGAGCAAGCACTGAGCATTGCTTATACTCCAAATACTTGTGAGCCAAAAATAGGCCGCACCAGAACTGTTTGTTGCTTCTTCCAGGATATAACTACGCCCTCCTTGGTCCCTGATCAGGACATCCCTGTAGTTTTAGAGCCAGGAGGAGATCCAAAGAGCAAGGTAATTTTCATTGTGGCTGCAACATAGGCTGGAAACTTTCAAGTCAGCTGCTTCTTCCCTAGGACAGAAAAGACTACCAGCCCTGGTGTGACCAGTTCCTTTTCCTTTACTGGCCTTTTCTTCGAATCATAGTTCAAGGTTTTCCCTTTTAAACTTAACCTTTGCAGTGCCCCTTTCCAACTCATTCCCTTGCAAGTTTCCCATTCACACATTTGCAGTCTGCCTGTGTACACATGATCAGACCTGATTAATCCAAATCAATTCAAGTAATCAGTTTTCACCCAGTTTAATGAAAACTTGAAACAGATATGCAATAATGAAATAAACTTGTTGCATTTAAACTAGTTCTAAAATTGTTGGGTAACGAGACCTTCGATTATACCAAACTCGGTTTAGCCAGATCTGTTGAAAGATCTCTTGCCACTCATTTCTGGTTTTGGTACTGATTAGGAACACAAATTGAAAATAAAACTTTTGAAACCACTTATTTTAGAAATGTACTAAAATAAGTTTGGAGATTTACTTAATTGACTCTTAACACTTTGTCATTTAATTGAATGAATGTAGATTAAAAATGTAGATTTTTAAGGCTGAGCATAACCTGTAAATATGCTAAGTTTTAAGGCAGTTCTTTTCTTCAGAGATGCATATCTGAAAATTCAGAATTGAGTCGTTAAAATCTGAGAATTAATATAGTAACTATTATTTGATGCAAACTATTTTAATCTCATGGATTCTGCTTTTCTAACATATTTTCCTTACTGGACTCCCCTTTGCGTGTCTTGTACTGTTACATAATATTTAACTGATTTCCTTTTGGCTGTCTGTTGTCCTTGATTAGGTTTATTTTCAAATTCTAACATGTCAGTTTAGTCTGATATTGGAATGATGTCAAAATGTGTTTGATGTCTCCTTACTGTAAGTAATTCCCTGTAATCTGTGCACCCTATTGAGAGTTCCTATTGTAGGAACTCTCTACATTGGCATGAGACTTTTTAGAGTATGTTAGAAAGGCAGATTAAAAGAAAAATAATTAATAATACAACATCCAAAACCCCCAAACCTGAGCAGAGCTCAAAATGGGAGAGGAAGGGGAAACTGAGAACCTGGGGGAAAAAAAGCCCTAGGAGGTAAATGTTGGGAGGAAAATTTAGGTTATAGAATGCAAACTAGGGAAGGGTTTCTTATAGATCTTTTTGCTTAGTTCCAGTTTCCTTCAATTCCTTTTTCATTTTCAGTATGCTATCCTTATCTCACATTTCCCAGAGAAGTATGTGTTCCCTCTTTCTTCTCCATTCAATACTTTATTCTTTTCCTGTTCCTTTATCCTATCCAGAGCACTTCTTTCCATGTTCCAGGTCACCCCAGTTTATTTCTCTCCCCTTTTGAAGTTCTTTGCCTTATGATACTCTGTGCACAGCCACAACTGTGCTTTGCTTTGCTTTGTGTTGAAGTTGACTGACCACTTATGCATGCCAATTATTTGTAAGTGTTACACTGGCTTTGTTTGAAATTGTTGAAGGAGTCACTAAGATCTCTACAAGCTTGGTAAGGTTTTTAAAAATAATGACCTGTCTTCCTATTTCTGTTTTTGGACCTTGTATCAGTTTCAGCTCTTAAAAAATAGTTTAGGGATAAAATATGGGAAATGCCATAATTTTAAAAAGGCATTTGCTAGTAAAATTTCAAACACTTCTAAAACTTACCGCTTACTAAATGACTGCTATTCTTGTTTAAGCTACCTATGAGGGCAAGCAGCACCTCCTAAAGGGGTTTTCAAAACCAGAAAATATTCTTGAAAACAGTGATTGTTTCAAATATAAATTTAAAGAGGATTGCATTATAATTTTTATAATTTCCTCTGTGGAAATGTATAGGCATGAACCATTATAGCAAGAAAGAGTAATTGGGCACTTAGTGATATAAGACAGAAATTAATCACCCTGTACCCTTCAGTTGGAAGGTTCCTTACAAATTTAACAGAGGTGTAAATTCCAATCTGTGAGATAGTAATAACTTCTAAACATGATCATATGCTGCACTACTATGATCTAATTGTATGGCTCACTAGCTCAGCAAGTTACCTGGCACACTTAGTTCTGTGATCAGTTCCACATTGTGTGCTTTTACTGTAATTTGTACACAAAAGGTTGTATATATTAATTGGCTCAAATAGTTGGTTATTATGATTTTAGTCTTAAAAATCTGAAGACTTGACTGAGCTACATGACTTTCTCCAAATACTATTTTCTGTTCTTATATCTGTTGCAAAGTTTCATAAGAAGTCTTATTTCTTTAATCTGTTTTTGGGATTTTGATTATGTTTCAAATAATACAGATAAACTGAGTGTTTTAGAATAGTGGCTTTGGCCCTTCTTACCACCTTTAGAATATCACCCTTTATGTTATTTCAAGAAACATATTTTGGATTTTAGGCTTTAGCATATGCAACTTTGCACTCTTTTGTTGGTAGCTGTAATTCTAACTTAATAGAAATGAGAAAATACAAGAAAATACCACTTTATTAGAAAGATTACCTTCTATAAAATCAGTGTGATAGAGAAATTATTACTTGCTCTGTCATAAAGTTTTCAAATGCATTTGTTCTTACGTCATTTTTAGTTACACATGAGCTAAGGTACAGCTTTAAGTTAGTGGACAATGCAAGGTCTTTGGTAGACTTTTGGTAAATATTTTAAATGTAGCATGTGGTAGACTATTTTTTTCTGTCTTTAATATGTATGAATGTTTTATAAGCAAAGGTATTTAAGAAAAAAATGTTAAAAATTTGAAAGTTAAGATAAACTTCCTTGAGGAAAGCGAACCTTATTTTGCTGTGGTGTTCTGTTGGGTTTTCTTGGGGAGAGAGTATAGTGCTCCCTTATTGCTGGACATGTTTTATAGTTTTTACCATGTTTTGTCCTGTAAAAATGATTTAATACTTTAAATTATTCCTTAAATATATTTTGATGATAAAAGCTATCAATTACAAGAATAATTTTTTTCTTTATGAGTCTTTAATAGCCCTTGGTTCTCCATGAGTCTTAGCTTTGTTCCTCAAGTATGCAGTTGTTAAAATTTGTGATGAGCATTCATGATAATCTATTTTTTTAAGTAATAAGATCATAATAATAAAAACAATATTTAATAGAATTGCAACACGGAAAAAGTAGTTCTGTTGAGAAATAGAAGCAATATTATATTTTTAATGTAGACAAATATTACACTGTAAGGAGGGATCTGATATACAGTTCTATGGAAAGTGAGAAATGTCAGGTGATGTAATATTTTTTTATTACTGAAGTGATGCACTAAAGTAAGAGAAATACTTTTTTCTTATAAAATAAACCAGAAGTGAGCAGAAACTGTGTAGAACTATTGGGGGGGGGGGGGTGCAAGAGCACTCACTAGTATTTTTGTGAACTTAGCCCAATTTACTTTCCTGATCTTTTTGCAGTTCAGTCCGATGTCCTTTATCTGTAGTCATCCAGGATATGATAATTAAGTTATTTCTGAAAAATTATGCTTAACTTACTTTGGTCTGGTTTTTTTTTTCTAAGCTGAAGAAATTGTGATTATTTTTTTATAACTCATTTTTCAATGCATGTTTCTTGCCTAGCTGCTAAGGAAAAGGCATATAGGAAATGACATAGTTACCATTGTCTTCCAAGAGCCAGGAGCACTTCCTTTTACTCCAAAAAATATTCGTTCCCACTTTCAACATGTGTTTGTCATAGTCAAAGTGCACAATCCTTGCACTGAAAATGTGTGTTATAGGTGAGTAGAGACTTATAACTATTTAAGTTTGTTACTAAGACTGCGGTGGAACTGTCTTCTAACAGTTTTGTATTTCTTGAAGATATTATGCATATAGTTTTAAAACTTCTGCTACATTTCCTGTGAATTAGCAACACCAGTGTCTCCCTTGCACATGCCTAGAGTTACAGGGCACAGTTTGTAGACTTAAATGGTATATGCAGAACTCTGTGTTGCTGATTTGTGGACACAAAATGGGGATATAACAAGTTACTGAAAATAAGATTTGCAGACATAGCAATATAAATTTATTTAGAATTTTTACCTCACACTTTTTTCCTTTCAGAAATAGAGTGATTTAAAATAAAGTATTTCAGAAGGCTATTAACCTTTGCAAATCCCTATGATAGTATGACACTAGCATGAGTTGTGGCCTTTAAGAATAAGGACTTTTGGAGGATATAAAAATATCTCAAATTTCAGATGACCTTAACTCTCACATTTAAGTCACTGCATCATGAATTTTAGCAGGGTAACCAAGGTGGAAACCTAGTTGTGAACTGATTGGGAATTGTGCAAATGATAACGACATAAAGTGTAATGACACAGGTTTAGCATGCATAAGTGTTATTTATTCGTTGTTTAGAATGAGATTAAAATACATCATGAGGTTGGGTCATATCACTGTGGTTTAGCTGTCCACTAGAACTTAAAATTTTAGAACTTGTGTTTTTTTCAGTAACTGTTTTATGTTTAATAATACATGACATTTCCTAAGTTACGTTTTTCTTACTACTAAACGATGTCTGTCATCCCATATGTGACTGCATTTCAGTCAAACCAGTAGTAGTTATACATAGTTTGCACATTATTTTGAAATTCTTTTCCAGTTGTAGTACTTTATGTATATAACAATTAGAGAGATAATTGTATCAATTAAAAAATATCGCTATTTCTCTTACATCTTGCTGTGAACTGTCTGTGTCCAGAATTGCAGGTATCTTCAAATTTTATGAACATAGAGTAGCCAGCTTAAACAGGTGAAGAAGGCTCCATTATAGTCACTCTTGGACACTAATACGTTTTCTTTGTCTTTGCACTTCATTGTAACAAAATATCTGAGGATTAAAATAATTTTTTAATATATTTCTTAATTTTAAGATGATGCAACTGAGTGACAGCTGAAAATTATAGACTTAGGTAAAAATCATTTTAAAAAACATTTCTCTCATTTATGTCTCACAACACATAACACATTTTTATATTTACTCCATTAAAGAAGACAGTGACACCTAAGAAGTCATATTTGATACTGTTCGTGAATAATGTCCTTTATTAATAATATCCTTTATATATTTGAAAGAAGAAAGCAATTGTAAAACAGATAGTTTTGTTTAATGAGTCTGAAATGTCTGAAGAAAAAATTGATGTGTCAAAGTTAAACTCAACTGTGTAAATGGACTGCACAGATCACAGTTCTGCTTATCATCTGATTTTTTTGTTTCTAGGGAGTAACCATTTTGATTTTTTTCTTTCTATTTCCAGTGTTGGTGTTTCACGATCAAAAGATGTACCCCCATTCGGTCCACCAATTCCCAAAGGAGTAACTTTCCCCAAATCAGCAGTCTTTAGGGACTTCCTTTTAGCCAAAGTTATTAATGCTGAAAATGCAGCACATAAATCGGAAAAATTTCGAGCCATGGCCACACGGACACGTCAAGAATACTTGAAAGATCTGGCAGAAAACTTTGTTACCACAGCTACAGTGGATACTTCAGCAAAGTTTAGCTTTATTACTTTAGGAGCAAAAAAGAAGGAAAAAGTAAAACCAAGGAAAGATGCACATCTATTCAGTGTTGGAGCAATTATGTGGAATGTGATTGCCCGAGATTTTGGCCAGTCTGCTGACATCGAATGTCTCCTTGGAATCTCCAATGAGTTTATCATGCTGATTGAAAAGGAATCAAAAAATGTTGTGTTTAACTGCTCCTGTAGAGATGTTATTGGATGGACGTCTGGATTAATGAGCATCAAAATATTTTATGAAAGAGGAGAATGTATCCTTCTGTCTGCAGCAGATAATTGTACTGAGGACATCAGAGAAATTGTTCAAAGACTTGAAGTAAGTACAGTTTCTAAACTGGAATTTCAGTTTTTTTATTAAGAGTTAGTTGTCTACATCTCCTTTGAGCTGTTATTAAAAATGTCCTATGTTTATAGTTCAGGGGTGTTTTCAATCTTCAGAGAGCCTTATAAATAGTAATCCTCACAACAGCATATGAGATAAGCACTGTCAATCCATTTTTCAGGGCTAAGGGTTCAGATACCATTGATCTGATTACTTGCCCGAGGCCATGGATGGTGCCAGTGACTGAAAAGCTGAGCTTTTGCACCCTTTTGCTGTAACCTACACTCAAATCACACCTTTGTAGGTCAAAATATCCTTTAATTTAAATGATGCAAAATATAAATGTGTAAAATATATTCACTTTGACTTCTTGTAATAATACATGTGAATATTAGAAGAAAATTTTGTGCAAGTGATTCTGCTGATTTGTTCCTCTATAGTGAGCAACTGCAGGAAGTAAAGAAAACTGGACCAATTAATGCCAGTTTTTACAGCTGACTGGATAAAGTTTTTCAGACACTTCATGACCCTGTCAGTACTACTGTCCTATTACTATTTCAGTCAGTATAAATGAAATGACAGGGACTCCAAGGTAAAAGTGCTGATGCATCTACATCACATGGTTGCACTTCACCCTTTGATCTTAATTTAAGTGATTTAGATGGTATTGGTTTTTTTTCTGTTAGAAAGCCCAGCATTGAAAAGAAATAAGTATGCTTACAGTTTTCACACTGGAACAGTTGGATTGCAGCTGATGTTTTAGGGCCTCTGTAGTACTGCAGTCACACTTAGCTTAATAATAATAATAATAACTTTCTTCTGAAGTACAATTACTCTTTCAAGAGGTGAATGTCTCTAAACTCTTCTTCCCGCTGTTGTATTATCCTTTTCAATTTCACTTCCCTTAGACAGATATTTCCCTTTTGAAAAAGTGTTCCCATTCAGTATTGTTAAATGAACAATATAAATTGCTTAACACATATGGAAAAGAAGATTTAAAGTTCTAGTGAAAACTTCTACTGTCATAAGTGACGATTTCTTTTTCTGTCTTTCCTTCCTTGGTTTTGTAAAACATGGAAATATCACAGTTGCTGAAGACAGATCTTTCAAATTCAGTAGTTAAAAACACAAAATAAAATGTTTATCTATATTTACTTGAATACTTTCTCTATGCAACCACTAAAAAGTATTTAACACTCTGACACCACGCTTTTATTGCATACCTTAAAAACCTTTTACATGGCTCACAACACAGCTAAGGTCGACAATCACGTCCCATCAGATGCTAAAGGTGACAGCTCAATCTGTGATGTAATATCAGTCTTCAATGACCAGATTAACCATTCTTAGTCATGAGTAAAAGCATTTCCTAATACCAGTGAGTAAAATATTGCAGTTACTAAATGAGATTGTCAAAGAAATGAGTACCTTTTATTGCCTGGATTTATATCATGCAGGTGAATAAGAAACCTATATGAATATCCAGATTAAGAAAAGATGTGAAAAACTGAAACCATGATTTTGGTTTGAGCCAAAACAATCAGTTCAGGACTGAAAAAAGACTGGGATTTGTCATCGTAAATAAATTTGTGTTTGGGGGGGGGAGTATCTATTTATATAAAGTAGAAAGAGAACAGCAAAAGCAAACTATACGTTAACTTGGAGGGATGTGTTTGAAGGCAGAAAAAGTAGTGGTTTTGAGCTTTAGGATAATAGAGAATGGCAGAGTGATACAAGATTAAATGGAAACACTGAATGGATCTTTAGACGAGAACCTGAGTTGACAAAATTTCCTTAGTATCCAGTATATTTAAAAATCTCTTCACCTTCTTCATGGTACTTGAAAGATCTCTGTCTTTTAACTTCACCTGCATTAAGTGCGCTCAGAGGAGCTGGCTCTTTGTTCATTAGCAGCTACGAGATCAGTGAAATGGCAACCAAGTAAGCAGAATGACCTATTTTGAACTGGAACAGCACTATGTTTAATGTGCCATTACTATGTAGTATTCAGTGTTACCTTCTAGGGGGTATACTCTTATGGAGGAGTAGATCTGGAATATTTCCTTTTGGGAATAGATGAATCTTTGGCAGGAATTTTTATTTTATCTTTTAAGTTTGGAATATTTAATTAGCATGAAGAAGAAATTTTGAGTGCTCTGAGTTGGGAAAATGTGTATACTTTAGCTGGGGCATTTCTTTTGTGGTATTTTTTAATTGTGACATAAAGATAAAGAGGTGTCTGTCCCCTCCCCCTCAAAGAATATTATGTAGTTTCATAGAATTCCATCCTTCAGCTGGGCTTCTGACTATAATAACATGTTCTTCTTTTCACTGCATGACTAAATGCATTTTAGAAACCTGTCACAGAATTGTAGTTAACAAAGAGCTGAAAATTTCATTTTCACTTATCTAGTTCACAAATTATGAAAGTCATACTGAAAATTATTCAGAACTGGAGAGCTGGAAAAAAAATAATTCAATTGCATGCTATACGGTTCTAATACTATATGCACAGTAATAAACACAACACAAAGGAAAGTTTTAAAATATACCAAAAACTCAGAGCTGAATAATGACAAAAGAAAGAGCTGCTTTTATTTTGTTAGGCAAACCCAGAATGTGGTTTTGTAAGCAAAACCTCCAGAGTACATTTTTGACATTTCAAAAATGAGTTTCACATTTTGATTTTGAAACCTGCATCTTCAGAAATAACTGGAAAGATTATGAATAGAAGTGCTGCAGTTCAAGTAGCCTAAACTTTCCAGGCAATAAATCTCAGAATATCAGATCCTTGCAATATCTTTCTCCAGTATTTCACAGCTTATAGAAGATTATCCCTCAATGAATGAGGGCTAATTATATTTCATTACCTTGAGTTTATCACAGGTTAAAAGCATGAGCATGCACCAGCTTCCTCAGATCAGCAACCTTGAAGTACCTCATGGTTTTGGAGCACTTTGTGGTCATTTGTGCAAGTTCTGATTTTTTTTCTGCTGAGTGACAGATATCCATATGGAAATTCTAAAAAGACAATAGTGCTTTAAAATTTAATAAGGTATTTAAAATTGTGAGTTTCAGTCACTGACCAAGGTATTTCCAGTCAGCCATAGGATTGGGAATGGAGTAGACTTCAGGACTTTCATCCCTGACTCTATAACAATGGTGGACAAAAGATCCGTCTAATCAGGAAGTGTAAAAAGGAAGCTACAAAAGTAACTTACAGCTCAATGTTCGCTATGTGCTAAGTTGCTTTGTCAGTGATGGGGACGTACTTTCATAATTGCTGTGAGTGAAGGAGACAGTCCCGTCCATTTCCTGCCTGCCAGCTCTTTGGAGCGCTATTTTAAAAAGCACCCTGTTTTTCAGCTGTACCTTTCCCCTGATCTGTCTGCATGGCTGCACAAGTGCTAATGTGATACAGACACAGCGCAGGGGCGGCGGGGCCTTAGGTCAGTTTAAACCTCCCATGAAACTGCCCCTGGTCAACTGCCTTCGGCTTGGGTGGTGAAAGGAGTGGTTTTGTGACAGCTGTACCCAGTCACAGTGACAACATCTCACTGCCTGTACAGTCCCACCCTTTTGCCATGCAGCCCAGAATTAACTTGGGCCAGTCTTCTGTGGGAAGCACACAATAAACTAGGGAGCCAGCCTATGCACATTCTGGCTCAAATAGGCAATGGAGGGTGGGAATGACTCCTCCAAAATATCCTCCTGAATTGAAGTCAAGCTATAAAACAACCTTTGCAAAGATCTGTCCTGCATGCCTGAAAGTAAAGGAGCCTCTTAACTTGAGCACCTGAAATTAAATGCCTAAAGTTGAGTAATGTGTGTACCTCTGTGATGCACACTAAAAGCAATCATAATCAGCATGAACACCTTTGTGGAACGAGGTGTGCTGTGAAATTGCTCTTAGTGCAGCATGGGAAAATGTTGGGAAGATCTCCTGATCTGTGCAGTAATATATGCATCCCTAAAGGGCAGACATTTGCCTTGCTGGAGTGTTATAAAGGACTATGAGGTCTTTGATAATGTTGTTTCACAGTGGTGAAGTTTCTGTTCCAATTGTACTAATGGATCTAAAATGCATACTAGTTTTGTGACACTCACAAAAGGGAGTGCTAGGGTATCTCTCAAACTTACCTTGTAATGTGGGGTAGAATTTTGTCTTCTGAGTCTAATGCAGTAATCCATTTTACAGGCTGTTGTATGATTATGTTTTACACAGAAAACTGTTGAGGACTTATTTCACAGTCTATAGAAATGAATCTTGTTGGCAAAACGTGAATTTGAGGGATTTTGGCTACTCTGTATAGTGATAGAATTACTTTTCATTGAATGTGAGGAAAATAATTCTTTTGTTTCTAAGTTTGCCAGTAACATGAAAACTCTTTTGCTGGTTTAGTGATGTCCACGTCTGGAGATGATGGTATTTAGGAACCTGGCTGTAAAGCAAAATAAATCAATATTCATTGCTATTTTCTTGAGGAAGAAAAGCTTCTAGAACTGAAGCACTTCACTCAATTTGGCTCATGTTATATCTCAAGTTCAATACTGAATAAAAATGCCTGCACACCTGCAGTCAGCCAACAAAAATGACATAACTGACAGGGCAGTGTTTTTCTTGCTTAGTATTTTGAAACTAAACCAGCTGTTAAGTTTTCAGTAAGATACAAATGGTATTGTGTTAATGTTGGGCAAGGGGGAAAGAGCTTGACACGGGTCAGTGCTTGCTCTGGGGATGTAAGATTTTTAGCATCGTGAAATGTTTTGTTCATTTTGTTTTATGCAGAAACCTTCATGCAAACATAAATGTTAATATAATTTAATATTAGTATACTAAAGATACTTAATGTCAAGCCGTACATGGCTTAATAGTGTTTGAAAACATATCTGTTTTTGAGTCCAGAGAAGTGTGTTCTGACAATAAATAAATAGCATAACAATCTGATACTTCCTTAGATAGTGACCAGAGGATGTGAAACCACGGAAATGACCCTACGGAGGAACGGGTTGGGCCAGCTTGGATTCCATGTGAACTTTGAAGGGATAGTGGCAGATGTGGAGCCCTTTGGTTTTGCTTGGAAGGCAGGGCTACGACAAGGGAGCCGCCTGGTTGAGATCTGTAAAGTGGCTGTGGCAACTTTGACTCATGAGCAAATGATTGACCTTTTACGTACATCGGTGACAGTAAAAGTGGTGATTATTCAACCACATGAGGATGGAGCACCTAGAAGGTAAAGAGCAACAGTTCTCAATGTGACATTTGTATCTGTTTGTTTTTTTTCTCTGCTACTGCTTAAATGATGGCTCTTTTATTGGAGGCCTTCCGTAAGTGGATATTGTCTGTCATGTTTGGTGATAACATTATCAAGGCTCTTAAAGCAATCTTTTCCCCAAAAGCCATATTGACGTGTAATAGAAGATAAAATGAGATCCTGGAAGAAATTTAATGGAAAATTTATTTTTGTGTGACTTTGAAAGGGTAAGAAGTAAACTTCAGTGCAACATGACTGAGCTGTTCTGAAAGCTGATGGTACTACTTTTCTTCCATAGGAGAGTTTTATCTTTTAGTGATGAAATTAAAAATACGGAATCCTTCTCATAAAATTGTATCTTGTTTGTCTTTGAGATTTTGTCCTGACCATTAAAAAGATTAGTTTTATTTTTTCTTATGCTGAAATTTTGATGAAAGTAGTGAAATACTGGGTTCTGGACATACATAGTACCAAGTCTTAGAGGCTTACTCACGTTTTAAAAACATCTAATTTAGTCATATTAAATGGTGAATTACCTCAATGAGGTCATTAAAAGCAAAGACATCTTGTTGCAGCATCAAATACATGCTCACACTGAGGAAAAGACTGTAATAAAAATCAGTATAGTGACTGTGTCATTGTTTTCAGGAATGAAGTGCATTTTTCTTTCGTCAGTGTTCCTTTTTTGGTGAAGAAGACTTTTATTCTTCTCTCAATTTTTGATTATTATGAGGCAGAGAAGTAAGGAAAATTGAAACTTTATAGCAGTGTGACTTTATTTCTCGCGTACCTTGTCTAGTCACTGTTAATTTGGCTCATTCTAAATGAGAATTGTACCAGAGTATTTAATTACTTCTCTTTTCGTAGCAGGCCAGCTTTAAATCTCTTGTTGATTTTTAAGTTAGCTGAAAAAACATTAGATGTGTTGCTTTTGGCAAGACAACAAGCAATAAAATTTTACGTAGCATGCAGCACTGTGAAGTCGATGCCAACTGTATACGAATACTGTTTAATTGGTGGCAATTCTCCAAGTAGTCATTGGCCTGATGTATGACACAGAAGTGCTGTCCCCTGCCTCAACTTGCATGTTGATGCGTTGAGTTCCTTTCTGAAGAAAATGCCTGTGAATGTAGAATAGCACCGTTTTGCTTAGCTGGATAGAATTTGCAATTAAGCCTCTCTTTGCTTAGCTTTGCTATTCTCACCATCTGCTGCTGGGTATGAATTTTCACTGACTTGTTTGGTATACATTTCCAAGCTGTTTACAGAATATGAGCCTAATGAGCTGATCCTATTATATTGAAGGTAAAAATGTGTATTTTATAGGCCCTGATAGAAAAATACATAATGTGTGAATAGTTTATATCCTCTGTGATACATTTCTAGAACTAAAATGTTAAAGTCTCAGATCAGTGTGATACATAGCACTCAGTCTGTGTGTAGGAGGAGTTTCAACTGAGTGCCACCACTCTGGGAAAAATCTGCAAAAGCTGCTCCTCTTTTTAATTTTTTTTTAGCAGTTTTAAAACTGCAACTAATTACTAAGGAACATGAACTTTTTAAAAAACGATGTGGATAATCTAAAATTTTAAAAAAGCATCTATGTTCAATTTCTTTTCAGCTTCACCTTTCTAATATAAAAAAAGAAGTCTCTTTCTCTCAAAACCACTTCTCGCTGAAACAGAAAGCTCCTCATTTTCCATTTAATATTCCTAAAATATGATGAATGATTTTGATTGCCCAATCTCTAAAGACTTCTGATCTTGCCTTTTCTTAATGTTTATAATTTAAACAGAGCAGACAGAAAGCAATATAGGAATTAGGTGAGAAGACTGAGAGTTTCGGTTGACAGATATGATCTATGTTGTTATTTGTAAAATATATTAATGAATGAGGGAAAGTAAGAGAAGTCAGGAAGGAATAAATTACCAGAAGTTTGGAGAAAGAAGACAGCCTATCACTGCTACTTACGAGTTAAAACTGGTGCAAATCCATCTCTCTGTCTCCTACTCAATTGCTTGTTTTAGCCTTCTGTGATGTCTTATCTTACAGAATCATAGAAACAGAGAACATGTGAGGTTGGAAAGGACCTCTGAAGGCTGTTGACTCCAATCCCATTGCTTAAAGCAAAGTCAGCTAGAGCAGATTGCTCAGGGACATGCTCACTGGGTTTTGTATTATCTCCAAAGATGGAGATTCAACAATTTAGTGTTTCAGTATGCAATCATCCTTTCAGTAAGAAATGTTTTTACATATACTTAAATGGAATTTCCTGTATTTCAGTTTTGCACCTAGCCTTCTGTGCTAGAAGGAATGATGGTTCAAAAGCAGGTGAAAGCTTGACATCTATGCTTCAGTAATTACTGCTTTTCTTCACAGCTGTTTTGAGAGGTTTTCTTCTAAGAAGTGATACATCAGACTATCTGACATATGTAGAAAAGTTGAGTTGGAGGCTAAAATAAGTACCTTGAAATTTTGAGTCATCCTACAGAATATATGATCTTCTGGTAGTTGGTTAGGGGTTTTTTTCCTCTGAATTTCAGCCTGATTTCTCAGGGTAGAAATTGGTATTTTGTCAATATGTTTTTACTTTAGATGCCATAATCTGAGGTTTCAAGTTCGGCCACTAAGTTTTTGCCCACAGTGCAAAAAAAAAAAAAGATACACATATTTGTTTCTACAAGAATCAGTTGCATTAAAGGTTTACATATATTTACAGGAATATAAATATAATTTTAGGAAAAAAATTATTCATAGTTTCATGAAAAAATCCACATGTATCACTTTATTAATGTCTGTCTTTTGTTTTCTGAGATAATCAGCTGATTTCCACTGCTTGAAAGAGTAGTTTCTGCTTAGCTGGATTTTAGGAGTATGAGGCACTGAGGAACTTCTCTATGGGTTGCTTATTAGCACTGGTTCCTTGCTGGGATTGAGTTCTGAAGTGAGTTTACACAGATTGGACACGAGTGCCATAGAGTGTCTTGGGAATTGTACCCTTCGAGTGAAAATGAGATCCAAGTGTGCAAGGGTGTTTTCAAAGCAGTCCCGATCCCTTGGAAAAAAACCAACCAGTTGAAGTGGAGATCTTTAGTGAACTTCTTAACTTGATTTTTTTTTTGCCTGTTAACTTACCCACAAATCATCCTCCATACATCAGCCTTTTATATTTTGAAAGAGAACCAACAAAATGCAAGTGTGCACATATGAAGAAGGCTAGCAATAAACTATCTGTAAAAATTAATGTACTTGAGACAAAGCTCCTGCTGTTTTCACTATGCTCCAGCAATTAAATAATCATGTACAAATTGAGAAATCATCATTATTTGTGTGGTGCCAGGCTGATGTTTAGATGGAAAGAAGAATTTGCTTTTGAAACAGAAATTCTTTAAATTTGCAAAGCAACATTAGAACAAACCTACTGGTCATTGTATTCAGATCTAAATAAGAGTCCTTGTGTTTTTGGGCTATGTCTGTCTCTTCAGAATTGTTAATTTGTTCTTCTGGTGTTGTCAATATTATGTAGTACTGCAGCACAGTAGTTAGAATATGCTCTCTAACAGGAGAATAACGATGTTCATTCTAATTTACTTTCACTGGTGGATGTCACAGTAGTGCTCAAGGACGCTATGTCCTTAATCAGTTAAATACAGACAAGGAAGTCAAGTGTTTCTAAATCAATTTTAAACTGTAGATTCTGCTAGAATTTTTTTTACTACATTGAAACCTATGTGTCTGTCTTAGTTCAACTACCATTATATATAAAAAGAAACTGCTGAAGAAACAGTTTCTAGAAAATTTAGAAAACAAACAAAACTTTAAACAAAATCTCTGAGGATGAGCTAGAAACAGAAGCTGAAGAGCTGTAGAAGGAGTAGTTTCCATTGTTGGCCAGAACAAGTAAGAGGCTCTTTTTCTCCTTGCAAGTAATTTTGAAAGTGGCAATATTCTAGTAACTATATTTTAGTAACTAGACTGAAACTGCCTGTGGGCCATTTTTAAGTACTACTGCATTTCTTTTGAGGTTGTTTTATTCTCTTGAACTTGGCAAACTCTTTCTTACAAATAAAATAGATGTAATTACTTACTTTCCAGTCCTGATGCTTGTTCTCCTTAAATGATTGTGATCTGATTAGACAGTTTTGTTTCTGGGGCTTTTTTTAAGTAGCAGATAACCAGCAGAGTCTAAAATGTTTTGAAAAATGTTTTTAGGAAGCGGAAGAATTTAATGTGTGGTAGAGTTCAAATCTTCTTTGCCATCAGTTGGTTGGATAGTTCATAGGGCCTTCAGATTCTTTGGATTTTTTTAATTACCCACCTGAGTTTGAAGGGAACCAGGTTTACAACTGCTGACTAACAACACCTGAGGCAGGTTAAAGCAGAAAAACCCGAAACTGAGAATTTGGTTGTAAAAGTAGAATTTGAAGGCACCAAACTTATAATTCCACCCCTGCTACTAACCTAAGAAGGCTGAAAATACCTGAAAACTCTTTATTATTACGTTTTTTAGAGGTAACTGAAAGAGCTATCACTTAGAAAATGTAATGATACTAATTGGAAGCCATACCACTTGCAAAAAGTTCATCCTTTCTACACAACAAAAAATAAAATGGTAGAAAATGCTTAAGTTTCTTTACTATCAGAATTACTACATATAATTATTAAATGCAGGGAATGAGACATAAACGCTGTAGTTTAGCCTGATGGAGACTATTGGCAAAACCAAACTCTGTCAGAACTCTTGATTAGCACCACTGATTCTGACCTAGGCTGTCACATTTTACGTGCAAGTCCTAATAGAAGGTCAATGCCACGGTAAAAAGTTTGGCTGTTCTGCTCACTGCGGTGTCTCTGCCACTCCTCCTGCCTTGGGAAGGGCGATAGCACCACTAAACAACAAAGCTTAGGTGTAAGCTACAGGCTGCCCTCTTCCACATATTTGGTACGTCCTGCACTATGTGTCTCTTCCTTAAATAAGCAAAACATCATTGTTTTTTTCTCTGGACAAAAGAAAAAAATTGTTAAAAAATGTAGTTTTCTGTCACTTTTTATACGTACTCTTGAGCTTTATTCTTCCCAATATGATTTCCAAAGAAAAGGATGTGTAAACTTGGCCTTTGCCAGTATAAACTACTTAAGAGTGTAAGGTTAAGTAAGCATCATCCTTGGGAAGCCGAAACTTTATTGTACAAGCATCTTTTTGATTTACATCAGAACAAAGGAAAACGAGGCAGTGTGTGTAACATATGGTCTCCACCCAGAAATAGTCTAACAAAAGAATCATGTCAGTATTACGCAGTGTCTTGGACTTGGGCTGTAGCTAATATAGGGAGTCAGTGGAGTTGAGAGGTTACCTCCAGAAGGGACTTCTGAATGTCAGGGAAGGGGAAATCTGTGTATGACTTACTTAAATACATATCCTGGATCTAAGCAAAACTAAGCTACGAAATTCTGATTTTCAGTTAAGTCCCTACCATTACAAAAAATTAATCTATGTTTTACTATGTGGATTTAATAGATTACACAATGAGTCATCAGTCTCGTTGTGACACTTTTGGGCACTGCTGTAGTGTAAGAACAAATATGCACTATAATAGAAGTGATTGGTTTCAAATGAAAGTTTGAGTTAGCAGAATGCAATTACTTATTGTACTGCTAGATATAGACGAGGACTCCTTATTGAGCAAGATTAAATGTTGTGAATTGAAATGGTGATAGTAAGGGATAATTTTTCGGTGTAATACAACTGATGCTCACCAATGATTGCTTCTCTATCCCTCCGTCACCCTGTGATATACTGAACTTAAATTGTAACCAGGTGTTTTACTTTTGTTGTTACCCTAACAAATCATTCATGATGTGTGAAATCTGTAGGTAGCTGAGGTCCAGCTATCCATCTGAAATCATATCCAGTAGTTGATAGTCATAGGACATAGCAGAAAAAGAAGCCTTTTGTGTAGCCATGAAGGTGGCAAACTGCTGATCATGGTATATGAACGCTTCTAACTTTTCCCTGGAGGTGAATTATTTACCTTGTTTAAGTAACATCCTTGCCTAATACAGGCCCTTCACAGAGCCTATTACAGAACCTTTATATGGAATCTGAAATTAATATTGAAAGATTTGGTTAATGTACTTTAAAAAATTTAATAGACTGCTTGATAATTGTTTCAGAACATAATGCTCCTTGCAGGAACATTTGAGTATTGCAGATTTTTATAGTGGACTCTTAAATTTTAATATGCAGTCATGACCTGCTAGCTGTATCATAAAGTCTTGCTCTCTGTAATTGCAGAGTAGGTTTTATTAACCAGTTTTTTTATAGCATAATATGGCTCTTGAACCAAAGATAGTAGTAGGAGTCTGTGCTTTATGTTGAAGGATTGATTTAATTAATAACAAACTATAGAGAAGGAGGTGCTATCATTTCTGATGTGTGGCTGAAACTTGGTCATATTTACTTGTTAAATAACATGAGTCTGTTTTTCAAATGTTATATAGGATATAATTGTGAAAGATGTTTGATATCCTATATTTGTTTAACATAAATTTGAGTATCTTTTTAAGACCATAAAATAGAGATTTGTCTTTACATATCCTTTAAAGTTAATTTAAAAAAAATGGATAAAATTAAAATTAAAAAGTGGATAAAAAACTATTACTCAATACCAGTGCTAATGTATATTCTTGCTTCAGTGAAATGAGTAACAGTGTTATAACCAGAAGTTAGATAATGGTCATATTAAATATTTAAGAGGAAATTGCATTTGGTTTTGTGGGTTTTTTTCATGCAAGATCATTTGCAGTTTGATCCATGGCAGGGAGCGAGATAGGGATCCTTACTGGATTGCAGGAATGAAGTAATTGATTCTCTTTCTTTCCAACATACGAGGTAGCTACAATTATGACTTTACCTATCTCAGTATGCTGCAGTATCTGTTCTTCAGGCAGTGCTTGTGAAGCAGTGAAGCATATTTTTTTTTTTTTATAAATGTTGAAGTGATTGGTTTGGTACTTTTAAATTAAAATCTAAAACTCCTATGTGACAAAGGAAGCTATATAAAACCATGGATTTTTTGGGGGGTTTTTTTTAGCCAGTTAAAACAGGCATGTCGAGGCTCTGTTTTGAATTCATAAGTAACACTGAATGTTTATAGTGATTTGAAACAAGGTTGTTTTGTAAGCCTTTTTATGCAGGAACTATGTCTTGAATATTTTTTTTTTTTTGTAGCTATGAAGGTGGCAAACTGCTGATCATGGTATATGAAAGCTTCACTTGTAGGGGACTATGTTTTCTTGATGCAAGCAAACACAATATTTTACAAAATTTTAAATTCTTACTCATTGTGGCAAAACTTATTGTTTCCTGTTTTTATATCATGCTTTATTTAATCAGTTAGCAAGCTGAGTCAAACCAAAAAGTAGTAGCAATCCCTTTTGCCTTTAAAACTCATGGCTATTTTTACAGCAGTTAGAGTACTTTATGGGGAGTATCTAATGAGGGATACAATGACAATTACATGCTAAAACTTTTTTAATTACCAAGATGAACTGTGAAATTGATATCTTAATAATAAAACCTGGGGAGGAGTTGTCTTGTTTCTAATGCCTAAAGCCTATAGGAATGAAGAAGGGAGTGAAACAATTCTAAGAAATTAGCAGAAAGGTGATTGAAATTTTAGTCTACATAATTGTTCAAATTCCTAGTCAAACAATAGACAATTGTATATATGGCCACATGAAAAAATATGCCGTGCATTAAACTGTTACTAATCTTGCTAGATCATCTTTGCATTCTTTGATTTAATGGTACAGGATGAACAGTTTGCCTGTTTAATACTACAGAATTCAACAGACTGAAGCATTTGGCTGGATCAGACTGGGCATATACAGAATATCTAGAATGCAGTTGTTACAGTTGCTCACGTCTTCAGCAACCTGAATAACAGCATTTTTCTAATTCTTTTTTTTTTTTTTTAATCTGTCTACCTGAACACTGATAATGAAAATATTCTTTGGGGGTTTGATTCAGAAGCTTTAGGGCACAGTAATTTAATGTGTGAGAATTTATACAATTTATTTGAATTGCACATTTGTGTTAAGCCATTTGTGTCAAGTCATTTGTGGCAAGATATTTTCAGGATTAAGACTGTGAACTCCTTACACACACTCTATTATATTTTCTCTAGGTGATTGTAGTTTAGTTAGAAATAGTAAATATTGAGTTTTCAACAAAAGCAAAGCTCCATCAAGGCTCAGCTTAAAGAATGGAGCAGAATTGTTGTTGAGACAGAGGAACAAATTTTCACAATTTCCTACTTAACCTTAATGTATTGCTTTAGAGCTATTTAGGATGTTTTCTTTATAGATGTTGGTTTAGTACACACTGCCTATGAGAAAAATAATGGAGACAGAATGTTCAGAATATAAAATATTTACAATGATAATAAGAGCTGATTTAAAGCGGATCTGAAGCTAGTATTAACCAATTGGTGAAACAATAACCCTTAATTATTAAGTCCAGTCTGAGTCCATAGCAAATATCCTGTGGCCAAACTGTGGAACACTGTCACTACTTTTACCTGAGTTTACCCTGTCTGGTAATACTGTTAGTATTTAACCACATTGTACACTTCAAGCAGAGGTGGTAAGGCAGACTATTTCTGATTTGTCTCTTCCTTCTACTTCCTCAATTCTCTTCCAGGCCTAGAGATCCCTGAGAAGAGAGACATTAGAAAGTAAACTTTGAAAATATGGAGAAAAATATTTAGGTGCCACTTAATCATTTTGCATTGTAATGTACATGCTTTGTCTGTCAGTAAGGACAAGGTGGGATTCCAAAGGAGAGTTCTCAACCCTACTAAGAAAACATATTTCTGAAATTTAAACAAACCAAAGCTGTTTTAGAAGAACTCGATGTTTTATGACTTCTGAGTGCCTTGTTTCTTAAAGTTTTTATTATGTAAAATTCAAGCTGCAGATTAATTTATAAAAGTTTAATATGTTCTCCTTTTTGAAGGGTGAAGAGGCAGTTCAAAGATCTTTGAGCACATGACAGCAACTCCTTTGTTTTGAAATGTTTCTTACTTGCTTGGGCTGATATGTTTGAAGTGTTTCAAGCACAATGCTATATGAACACCTTTGGGCACCTGGAATCAAAATATGTACATACTTCTGACTGTGAATACAAGATTTCTTTCTTTATTCTCTCCAGTGACACTGATCAGCATTTTTATTTGTCCCACCACAGGGGTTGTTCAGAACTTTGTCGTATACCCATGGTGGAATACAAACTTGACAGTGAAGGCACCCCATGTGAGTATAAAACCCCTTTCAGAAGGAATACCACTTGGCATCGGGTGCCGACTCCCGCTGGGCAGCCTCTCTCTCGTGCCTCTCCAATCCTAGGAACATCTGACAGACTGCAGTGCCAGCAGCTTCTTCAGCAGGCTCAGACAGCCATTCCTCGCAGCACTTCCTTTGATAGAAAACTGCCAGATGGTGCAAGGTAATATACTCTCTGGTTAATGCCTGTCATTTTCCTAATGTGCCTTACTTTAGAAACCTCTGCTTTCTAAAACTTTGGTGTCTTGTTTTTTAGACCTTACTTTGTTGAGATTTGACAGTAATTTTAATTCTGAAGTTGTATTAAAGAGCATTCACTGGGCCAGTCTACTTGAAACAAGTGACTTTGTTGTTTGGGGTGGAAGTGGGCTGTACTGAGGATCCTAATGCTGAGGACAGCTGATCTTTCCTTTTAGTCCCAAACTGCCATGTGACTTTTGGATCTAAATAGTGTCCTGTCCCCCACCTGTTGGAAGCCTATTTAAACAAATAATGAGTGTAAATAAAATGAACTCATCCCTTTAATAATTAATGATTTAATCTTGTTACCAAGCTATTGGCATAATTTCAAAGGGTTCTGCAAGTCATTGCGAGTCCTTATGCCTTGCTTTGCTTTTAATTAAACAAAGCAGAGCTTGTAATTTGAATATAACACCTTTTAAATGATAAGATGGTATCCTTAAATGTTAGCTCTGTTCTAATTTAATCATAATTCTTCATTAAGATGAAACTTTATCTTTAAAAATAAAAATTTGTAAGTACATTTGACCTTTGAATTACTTAGGAGAACCATATGTCTTGAGCAGAACTTTCTGTCCTTTATTGTTTACAATCATTTAAACTTGTGCATTTATTCCTTGGGGTTATGTAGTTCTAATTTTGAAGGAAGAAATTAGTTCATGTTGAAAATACCTAATTGATATGAAAATCTTAAACACTAGTCTTAAACAGCTTTAAAAAAATCTAGATTAAATAATGAAATACCACTATTGCTACATTGCCTATCTTATTTAGTAGAAAAGAATTAGTGACTTTTCACGTTGAAATGTATAGAGGTCTGAGGAAGACAGACTCCCAGTTATGGGCCACTTGATCATTTGTATTCTTCTTCTCCCCTATCCACTTCCTCAGCCCCTTAAAAACTGAGAGATGCAATTCTATAAGCATGTATATACCATTATAGAACTTCAGCTTTTCCTAATGTCTTGTTAATGAAATTCTTGGTAACATCTAGCATAGGGAGACAATGTATCAAATGTCTAGAAATACTTTAGGATTTATGAAGCCTTATTAAGCATACTCTATGCCTATTCATAGAAAGAAAGGGAAGCTTTCTGACATGCCACTCATTTCCAAAAAAAACTTCACAAACAGAAGTTGTGCTTCTCCTAACACCCAGCGAAGAATGTGAAAAAATGCTAAGACAGAGGCTATCTGTTATCATGAAGAAATTCCTGTATCACTTAAACAAAACATGTGCAGTGCTGAGGTGCTGTTCTGGGGAAGGCATGATGCGGAGGATAAATAATGAAAGGAGAGGAAAATGATGGACTGTGACATGTAGGTCTTGAAACATGCGAAGAAAGGTACCTAATTTGCAAGGTCTTTCCACATGGTGGGAAGAGGCATAGTTGATGATTTGGCAGAGAGATGGCCTTAAAAATAGAAGAGTTTGAAGTAAAGTGGATTAGTGCCTATAAGTAGTCTTGTGAGGGTGAAAATGTATATCCAGGCTAGGAAAATAATGGAGAGATTTTAGAGAGTCAGAAACCCAGTATTGATTTAGGCAAATTGAAGAGTGCAAGCAGGGAGAAGCAGGTTGATAGAACAGGGAAGGTTTAACAGCTGATCTGAAAATCAGCTAAGAGTGAAGTCACTAATAAAACAGTTGATTTTATAGATAAAAAGAGGAAGAAACAACAGAAATGTGGGCTAGATATAGTAAAAGAATTAAGCAGCAACAGTTCAACTGCTGTGCCATGTAATATTTAAGTGCCCGGTCCCTAGAGTGAAATTAAAACCTGAGAGCTGAATTCTTATTCTCTTAATACAGTTCTTGAGGAAAATTGGAGTGCTTTGAGAAGGCAGTCCAAGTGGGTTTGTGTTGTTCAAGAAGTTTCCTCTAATTAGAAATCACTATGAAATACAAGGATAAGTTTGAGCTTTACTTCTGTTTTCATAAAACGCCTAATTTCTGTGACAGCTGCTCATAGCATGTGCCTGAGGGAAGCTTCAGTCAGACTCACTCTTCTGGTTTTTGAACCAAGAAGTGTCTGTGCACTTTTGTCCCTGAGTCACACTTGTAGTCTAGTGCATCCTATCACCTGGAGTCTGGAATCCACTCCTGAGAACAGTCAGTTGGAACTTTGTGAGGCATTCAGTGACAGAATTTCTGTGGTTTGCCTTTTGTAGCCACTCTTTGTTTAGTAGGCTAAACTAAACCTCAGATGGGAGGCTTGGGATCTAGACAAACATCAGTCTTGGGATGACACAAACCAGCGTCCTGATTTTGAGGAGAATGTCCTAAACATCAGTCTGGAGGCTGGAAACACATGGGATCATAACTTACCTATTCCTTAATGCTGGTTCACTTAAGCTGTTCAAGAAATGCAAAATTCTTGGTGGTAAGAAGCAAGTCCATGGCACTGAATTAAACTGTAGCCTATAGACTAGCTCACTTGATTATGAGAGGCTCAGTCTTGTCTATACTTGTCAGAGACCAACATGCTTAAAAATTAGGCACTACACTATCTATTTATTGTATATGTATTTGGCTGTTAGACAAAATATAATAGCCAATGTCTTCAAAATTTTCAAGCTGAACCATAAAATTGCTAGTTGAAGGTCAAGTCCTTGGGAAAGTGTTTATAAACACAAAGCTACCTCTTTTCAGTTCCTCTCTGAGTAAAGACATTAATTTCTACATTTAACAAAAAAATAAAAAATAGAGGGAGAGAAAATAAAAAAAGATAAATACAGGGAATTGCATTCAGGGTAATGTCACTGAAGGAAATCGTATGGTAGTTATGGAATAATATGCACAGAAGTGAAGGAAAGGACAGTGATCAAAACCAGATTTAAGCATTGAATTCCAGCTGTCTGGAAATCCAACAAAGCTGCTTAGAGACATTGTTAAAACATGAGGCTCAAAAGTTTAAATAATAAGTACAAAATAATACTACTCATGGAAATGTTTTCTTAGTGCTTTTGCATGTCAAAGAATTAATAAAATAAAAAAAAGTATTGCTCTTACTTCTTTTAAATGTACTATGTTTTTGATCCACCATGAGAGCTTCCCACATGTAAATTTAGAGATCTAATCCAGCTTCTCTGACTCCTGAGTAATCCCACTTGTTCAGAAGTAAAGCCAGAACTAAGGAAAATAGGATTTTGTACTTAGTCTGTTTCTTTTTTGTGCCTTTTTTATATATTCAGTTGGAAGTATTTTATTAGTAATGGAATAAATGCTATACCTTTAAGATTCTTGTTTAAGTTTTATGAAACTGAGATAAAACTCTAAATTCCAACTTAGTGTTCATAGTGCATCTATATTGCTTGTAAAAATGAATGTATTTGATAAAAGAAGCACAGTCAAGTTCAAATCTGAAACCCCACAAATACCTCAGTGCATTGTTAATGATTCTAGTAAACATTACAGAAGTTCTCCAAGCAACCAGTCCTCATCCAGTGACCCAGGACCCAGCGGGAGCAGCCACTGGAGACAGCAAGTTGGATATGACGGGTATTGGTGATTTTTTAAAGAATTTTTATGTAAATCTTGCAATAGCTCCCATGCATCTTCTTTCTTTAACAAAAATTATTTGTATGTTCCATATCATAGCTTTATTTTCAAACACTGTTAGTATCTTTTAAGATGTACAGGTTTACTGATCTTTGATGTAACGTGCATGCAAATACAATTTTAAAGTCATCCATAATTTAATTCTTTAGGACCAAATTTTTACTTTACAATTCAGGTAAATTACAAATGATTCTTAGGTTTACTTTCCCAGAAATAGGCCAGAAATCAGCTAGTAACTCAGAACTGGAATAAAATAATAATAATACCTTCTCCTTTTGCTTCAGTAGGAAGGTGTTTGATTAAAAAAAAAAATCTTTACAGTCTTCAAAATGTTTGTTTCACTGACCTCCATTCCCTTACATCTCTTCTCAAAGAAGTAGCAATTTCAGAGGTCTTCCTAAAAGGCTGTTGCAGTATATGGATGCTTCTTTAATCCCTTGTTAATACCTTGGTGCTGAAGTTTCAGAAGTCAGCTGTCTGTATATAAAAGACCACCCCAGTATAACTCATGTTATAAGAATATTATGTGAGACATCTGTTCTAAACTACTTTAAATTTATGACTTAGTTGTATTATACAACTGCCAAAACCACTCCTGTTCTTGAAAAATATTGAGCAATGATATTATCTACATAGAGTAATATAAAAGCATTTCAGATTTGCCAAGTAGCTTTCAGAAGTTACTTTTCCGAAAAAAATGTGAATATTAAAAACATCATCTTGACTTCTTGTCTGAAAGCTTATTAATGCTTTGGCGTGATTGATTGTGGATAAGAGACTCCATGTAGCAGATATATATGCCATATCTTGGAGACTGAGGAATCTCGGATAACCCAGTGAAATCTCTGGCAGCTAAAGAGATGCTAATAATTCAAATGAACGGTAGCTTTTTCTTCTTTCTTTGACAGTAAACACATCAAAATGCATCTTGTGTAAAGTTTTCCAGCACAGTTATTTCTATCAGCAGCCTAGGTTTTAGTGTGTTGCTTTGTGAAATGTTTTTGCTTTTGCAACAGAGCAATGGATCTGGTACTGGTTTACGTGTTCTGAGTGTGAAAACCTGTGATGCCTAACTAGAGTTACTTTTTGTGGGGCTTAGATCATGAAGCTGTAAAGCACATATTATCATGGTTCTTCACTGCAAAACCCTTTTGGGTATATAGACCCAAGAATGCATTTCTTCTTGAAGTTCCATGTCTTTTTGGCCTATTCACACTTAAGATAGTATGCTGTTGAAAAATTTGCATGTAAATACTTCCATGCAGAGTTTGGAAATGTTTGGGAATGATGATTGTTTAAAAAAATCACTCACAAAGTATTTATTTTTAAGAGTAAAAAGTGTTGTTCGTCATGTAACTAGTTTTGCAGGATAAAAACCCTAACAGGTAAATTTTCTGCTTATGTTAAAAGATGCCAGTCCCCTTTACTCCATGAACATCAGCAAGGTTCAGGCTCGCTGGAGTGTGAAGGAGGCAGAGAACGAGAGGAAACTTTGGAAGGAACTAGACATTCTGGTAATAAAAATCACTGTATCTCAGAAATAAGTGTTCTTTGCAATGCAGTGCCTGTTGAAATGCTGTCACCTTCTGATGCAGAGGCTCGATACACAAAGAGAATTGTAATATGATAGTGAAAGGGGGGACTGTTACAGACAGTCTAACAGACTGTGATGTGGGATATTTAGATAATACTTGAAACAAACTCATCCTGAACTTCAAAAAGCCTCATGAATGATGAAAAGCAGGTTGAATTTCATTTAGTTATAATTGAAAAGCTAGATCTTAGGAAATTCTACAAAGATACACGCCTGTGATTCCAAAGAGTGTACAGGTTTGAAACCTGATGCTGAGTCATGTGCCTTTTTCCTTTCTACAGTATACTCATCTCTTTAGCATTCAGAAACTAAAACACAGTTATTTATTGCAGAATCCAAGTGGCATACACCATCTACCAAAGTCCTGAGCTCCTATAAAGACCGAGCTTTACAGAAAGAAGGCAGTGGCAAGGAGTCACCAAACAAGCTTTCACATGTAAGTCTTTTACTTGGATGTCATTCAAAACTCTGAAAAAACCAAACCCCAAAACAACAACAAAAAAAACCCCACTCTGGACTTAATGAAATACATCTTAAAAATATATTTTATTAATTTATGAGGACCGCTGTATGTTTTGGGAGGCAAAGAGTAGGCTCACCTAGATGTGGGTTGAATTGAGTGTGCTTAATCTGTGTTTATAAATTCAGAATTCCAAGAGGGCTTGGGTCTGGGGCATTGAGAAGATAAAACTAGTATAGTTAATACTCAGCTGTGTATTTACAGCTTCATTTACACTGGCTTGTTTAATCTGTGATGTATTTCATTATCCTTTAAAAGAGAATAAAATTATATTCACCATACCGCTTTTCATCTTGTGTGAAATACCCATGTAGTGTAATTATCATAAGCACTATAAAAATGTAGTTTGTAGGTTGGGAAAGCTGAATGGATTTCTAGTCTACCTAGTTTAGTGGCTTGTCTTCAGTAATGGCAAAATCCTCAACAACCTAGTGATGGAAAAGACACTATTGGTAATAGTTGTTACATGGAAAATCCTACTATATGTGCTAGGAGACTGTATGCTCTTTGTAACCTTATACTGGCTAGTGTAAGAGGCCAGTTTCCCATCTTACATGCATTAATAACTAATGAGGATCTAGGTTGATGCTTCTCGGTAAGCAAGTATTATCATAAACAGAATTGTGCTGTAGAATTATGCAGATGAAGAGAAAAATATGTTCTTTTACCTTAAACCAAAATTGACAGGAAGCTAGGATCAGTATATGTAACAATAAGTATTAAACAGCACCAATACCAATGTCCCTCTCCCTGGAAAAGCTGTCTATTCTATTTTTATCAATTGATCCATCATTTTTAAGGCAACAGCCATCTTGTAAAGGTTAGAATGAGTGCAAATGTGACCCCTCTTTTTTTTCCTAAAGTAATTTTCTCAGAATTTGAGGCCTTTTAATTTCTGTATGGAATAAAAGTATCATTTCTGTAAAGGCTGCCTTTATGCAGCCGTTTAACCATAAATGGCTCTTATGTGCAAGCAACAGCATCTCCTAGCATCTGTAGGAGAGGAATCTCATAAAAAAGTTAGTCACCCTTCCCACTTATATTCTACCTAACAGAAGTCCCTCTGCCCCAGCAGAAGTCCATCTGCCTTTGTTCTGGCTACTCTGTCATAGAGATAAGTTAATCCAACTCTCTGTAAAATATATTTAAAAAAATTAATTACAAAACCCCCCAACTTTATTGACACAAATGCCTGACATAATTATTCCACTTCAATAGCCATGCTTAGTTTAGGGCCCTGTGACTTAAGTTACTTTCATCTGGTACGCATACATCACAATTGGCTTCAATTTAACTAGCCACACATCCAATTGGATTTGATCCAATGAGCTGCATATTTCACCCACACTGAGAAAAAGCCAACAATAATTCAGTCTTTGCTGTTTTTCAGATTTGCAATAGAGCTTGCTTAAACAAATAATTACCAAGGCTTCTAACTTTAACAAAATGCTTATTTTAACTGTTCGGAAATGCAATTTTATGGATGTTAAGCAGGTCCTATAATCAGAAAATTCATGTCTAATCTTAAGATTTGTGATAGAAGATGGAACCAGAGTCTTTTTATTTGCAGTGACATCAACCTTTAATGTGTCTAGCCAGCTGTGCAATTCATTTCACAGAAACTGGTGGTATAATTGGCTCTTTTCATAGTTCGCAGTTATATTATAGCATAGTGTAAAAAAATAATAAAATGGTTTTTGAATGGCACAAATTCAGTAATTTATATGAAGATAAATCTCTTGCTATTTAACTTGTGGGGTGTCTTTTTTGGTTTGTTTTCTTGTTAAGATTGGGGACAAAAGCTGTTCAAGCCACTCAAGCAGCAACACGCTATCCAGTAATACATCCAGCAACAGTGATGAAAAACACTTCGGTTCTGGAGATCTGATGGATCCTGAGCTACTTGGATTAACCTATATAAAGGGGGCTTCTACTGACAGTGGAATTGATACGGCTCCCTGCATGCCAGCCCCTCTGCTGGCCCCTTTGCACCTTGCTGGCAGCAGGTCTGGAGTACACTGTCGTGCTGAGCAGTGGAACGAATCTTCTGAAACTCCTGGGCCAGATGATGATCCAGCTAAAATCTATGCTGTTCATAGCTATGCCTCCGCTATTTCCACCAGTCATACAGCTGAAGGCAGTATGGGAGACCTAAGCGAAATCTCCTCTCATTCCAGGTATGTGTTTCTTACAAATTACGGATTAAGGTTTATAGATTAAGATAGAGATAACTATTTTAATTTTTTTTTATTTTGTTTACCTTTCTTTGAAAGTGCTGATTTTGATATTTTTGTGGTATTCAAATGCCTGTGTGATCAATTTTCAGGCAATTTTTGATAAGTCTGCCTGAAAAGCATAGCCAGACCACCTTGCAGCTCTGATGGAGGCTTTATGTGTGACCCTGTGCACACTGCTTAGATTTTTAAAGTTGGGAAACATCCCTGAGCAAA
Source organism: Pyrocephalus nanus (assembly GCA_038380795.1). Taxonomy (NCBI): domain Eukaryota; kingdom Metazoa; phylum Chordata; class Aves; order Passeriformes; family Tyrannidae; genus Pyrocephalus; species Pyrocephalus nanus. Next base: position 74,643,513 of record CM076260.1, on the reverse strand, counting down.
AAAAAAAGTTTGCACCTAAAACTTATTTCGTATACTTTTGTTTTTTTAGTAGAGTGAAACAAATCACCTTAGAGTTAATGCTGAAGGAAATCAGAAAAATTGCAATGGTCAATTTTTACATATAGTGAAACTGCATCACGTACCATCCTCCCTAATTTACATTATTGTGATGTATGCTTTACAGTTTTGTTTGTTGAATTGAATTTCTGATTGTTTTTCAGCTCTTCTTTTTGTTACCAATGAAATGTGTGCATGGTAAATCTGTTGTAAAGCAAGCTTTGAAAGTACACTTTTACAGATGGTTGCCTTTGTCTCCCAGTTTCCATTTTATGATGACTTTGAAGTTGAAGCTTTGGTGTATGCATTAAGGTTTTTACTCTGTAAAGGATGGAAGAAAATTGTTTGTTCTTCTTTCCCTCTGATTTTCCTGTTTTCAGTGTCAATGAGTACAGGAAAATAACCAAATAATATCTTCTATCTTCATTTCTTTATATGCTTGACATCAATGAGTTTGTCTTGTATAATTACTCTGAAGAAATTTATTCTTCAAGGAAGTGTTTAGTTTATTTCAAATAATTTTGAAAGTCTTCACTGAAAGGTTTTGTTAGTGTCTACTAGTGCTATTATTCATAATAAAAGGGACTGTTAAAATTATCCAGAGAATTGTTTTGTTGAGCTGAAATTTAGTTCTGTTACATTTGTTGATAATTTAATATTAATGTGTCTGAGTGAAAGACACAGCTTAATGTGGCATGAACTGGCAAAATTATTGTGAAATGGAAAAACACATAAGTTTTATGATTACAGAGATATCTGGGTAATTCCCTACGTAGTTCTTGATGTACATGTGTTTGTGCATATTTACTTTAAATTGCAAACACAAATTAAATATATATCTCTTGAACTTAGTCTTTTATTTTGATTCATAACGATTTGCAGTGGCATTTCTGTAAGTTGAATTCTATGCTTTATTTGTTTTAGAAACTCTTCACAATTCTCTTCTCAAAGAGCTTTAATGTATATGCAGTTTGTATTTAGAAAATTACTGTGCCAATATTGCTTCCTCGATTTTAACCTTGAGAAAAGCTTAACATTGAGAGTTATTGCTGTATACCAGGTGAAGCGTTTATTCGTTGCTGCATAGCAGATTTAATTTCTGCTTTTCTGTGTTTTCTTCACTTTTTCAGTGGGTCACATCACTCAGGAAGCCCATCAACACATTACTCTAAAAAGAGTGGCTCCCTAGATACCTCCAAAGTCTATATAGTGTCTCAGAATAGCAGTCAACAGATGGCTGGGTCGGTTTCAAAACCATACCACAGACAAGGAGCAGTCAGTAAATATGTCATTGGATGGAAAAAATCAGAAGGAAGTCCTACACCTGAAGAATCTGAAGTTTCTGAATGCCATGAGTAAGCACTCTGTTCTACTTTATTGGGGGAAGAAGGGTAGTGAAAATAAAATTTAAAATAGGAGAGAAAAAGAATTACAAATCCTGTTTTGCATTTTAATGTTTGGGGTTTTTTTTCTGTATGTTTATGTAGCAAAGATACATCTAAAATCAGGAAGTAAGTCAGTAACTGCATAGGATACTGCGTTCTCTTCTGTTCTATCCAGCTGCATCTTCTTCCCATGTGTCAAAGGAAACTGACAGAAATGTCCAATATTGTGTGTAGCCAAAAATGTATGACTATGTCAGACACTCTGAATTTCCATTTTGAATCTCTAGGAAGCTATTGCGAAGGTACAGTTTTATTATTGTCTTACAGAACTTTTCTTCAAATCTTCAGGAATATTAGTTAGTTGAAAGAAAGCTTTCTTTCTCATGCTTTTATATTAAACCTTACTACTTGTTGCCTGTTACATCAGCTGATACAAGTGATGGAGATGACTGTAAATTCATTGGTGATCTATAGTATGTAATTTTTAAAAAACTGGTGCCAATTGGGCATATTTTTCTGACTTTGTTTTTAATGAACAGGTATGAAGGGATGGTTAGGGTCCCACAAGAAAAAGAGTAAGTGGAGATATGACCCTCTCTTCATGAGATTGTGAAAAGTGCAGACATCCATAAAACTGCATATTGGTCTGGCAAGTGACACTTAGGTAAAAATATGTACAGGTTAAGACTGGAATAGCTCATGAGAAATGTGTTGTCCATAGGTGGAAGAAAAAGCTTGCACTTCAAGGAAACCATGCGGTATCTCAAATACAGAAAGATGCAGAAATACAGAAATATTTGAATCTGCTATTCAAAATTAACATTTAAATTCCTGTTAGTTTCAAAATCATCTTGGATAACCTCCTTGCTTCTTTTTTGTGAATACTATTTGGTGCTGTCTCTCAATAAAACATACTCAGCCCTATAAATCTTGATAAATTGTCAAGATGACACACAGTATCTGATTTTCAAATGTTGAATATGGGATTACTCTCTGTTTAATGGGAATGGGTTGTTACCATCTTATATCTCATATTGCGTATTTGTGCATATCTATGGGAAGAGTCATACTTAAAAATGTATACTAGAATATATATACTATGATATATGAGCCTGAAGTTAAGCTCCTAAATTCCTAATTTTAAGAAGTACAAGATGTTATAACCATCCTGTCCTGGTTATTTCTTTGTGTCACTGTACAGGTGATTGCATTTCTACACCCCCCCCCATGTTTTAATTGCTTAAATTGTTCAGCTGTAGTATTATTTAAACTTAAAAAGTGGTGATATCAGTGATTCCCCACAAGTTTTTGCATTTTGAAGTCGATGAACTCCTGAAACAATTTCTCTTTAGTTTGAATGACACCCTTAAAATAAAATTGGATAATGAATCATGGTATTTAGACTGAAACAATGGCAATTTAGACAATTATTTTCAAGAAATAGTTCTATTCAAGAACTAATAAGTGAATATGACAGCATTTCATATATAGAAAACATTGTCAGATTTTTTCCATGGCATACAGTGTTGCCTCTCCTTGTTCTTTCTAGGAAAGCTCTCTATATATCACAGAGAGGAAATATCTCTCTGAGGATAATTATGTTGAAATAAAATAACATCTCTAATTAGCAATGATGAAAATCAGGTCAATTGCTGAATGTTGTGCCACTATAGGATATAATTCACTGAGAATTACACTTTACCATAGCAAAGCCTGTTTCCTCTCTGCTGAAGACAGAGTCACTGATTATGCTGCACTTGACAGTAAGCAATGGCTTCCAGTGTGTGTTCCCTGTGACTGGGAATCTCCAGTTCCTTCAATTGTATTTTCCGAGTAAACCTGTTAAAATTCTGTCCCTCCTTTCCCACTGGAAGGAAGCTGAAGGATAATAATTCAGTTTGACAGTCTGTTGTTGACCGTAAACAGATTTTTATGTGCTAATAATTAAGAAAGACAGCTGTTTTATTTATCTAAAGAGCTTTATGAAGTTGCTGATAATAAAATACACTTATCACACTAGACAATTGATTACCAATACACTTCAGATATTGCCATTGATGACCATAGTAATTTTTGCAGATTGTGAAGCTGGATGCAATATTACACTATAAAGTATTGGTTTTCTGATTTGCTATGGAAATAAAAGTTTAAAAATTCTGTGATGAATCTTTGGAAATGTTGATGTAAATACAGCTTTTATATTAATAGAGAAGTGTGGTGTATAAAAAAGAGAGGCAGGCTAGGAGAAACAAAGATTATACTCTTCTGCATTGTTCTTTAGGATTCCTAAACTTGATTTTTCAGTGGTTTAAGAATTTCCTTTTGCACTCACAGTTTCATAAATGTAAAGTGATCAAAAAAATGCTCTAAATAAAGTGTGCTGGGTCAGGAGATAATTCTAACCATTTTCACTTTGTGACAGAAAATGATTGCAGTCTTTCAAATCCATTTTCTTGCTAAAAACACCAATTGTCTCAACAGAGTGTATGATGATATTGATGCTGTGTCTGCATCGAGTCCAATCCAAACTTCTGTGAGGAATGCCATTGTTGAAAGCCAGCAAATCTTGTCCAAAGAAGATTTTCTGAAGTTGATGCTGCCAGACAGCCTCTCTATGGAGGAAGGGAGAAGAAAGGTTGGCTGTTTTCTTTTCCTCTATGTATTTCAGCCTTAGTTACCGTAGAAATGGATTTCTGGTATTCCCAAGATTGCTGTAGGGAGGCAATAATGTTTTGTATAAGCTGATTTTATTCCATCGGGATTCTATAAATATTGACTATAAGTTCCAAAGTATCATTTCCCATAATGATGGGAAAAAATTTTTTGATTATGTATGAAATACAGTATTTGTTGGAGTCAGTCTTTGCTTAGCTTGAGCAGAAATGGGTGCAGGTTGAGCAACTTAATTATAATTTGAAAGGTTAAGTGACATTTTCAATGTAGGATGCCTAAATTTATACACTTTTTGTGATATTGAGGCACATGAATAAAAGTAACCTGCTTTCCCCTGCCCTGTAATAGTCAGTACCAACAATTCTGTCTGAAATCCGAACCACAATTTCATGTAGGTATCAGTGGTAACTTCTCAGAAGGCATAATTGTCAGTGCCAGTGGAGTGCTCATCTAATCTTTATCGTATAGAGACAGAAATATTTAATATTTCTCAAAAAGTGGATGGAGAACTTAACATTTGCTACTCCCTGAAGTATAAATTATTCTGAATTCTGTGCTTAATGTGGAATAAAGAACAAAGCAATTAAATTACTTGTGATAATTGTCACACTTCCATATTAACTCAGTGTTCTCTTAACCTATTGTGTTTATACAATATGCTAAATAGCATAATCATTATGTCTGAATAAAAGTAACACATGGGAATCCTCTAAGTGCAGAGTTGAATTTAAAATTCAGATTGTATATATTTTTAACATGTAGTATGTTAAGTATGCATTATATGTGTTTGAATTTTCATAAGTAATGTGCTAGCGGTTTTTATCATTTATGACTGATGCAATTATTAGTTTTCGTGATGATTTCAAGAACTGCCAGAGTTTCTGGAAACGTAAATAAGAATCAAAAAAGACTGAGGAGGTGTGACCATCCTTAGGTAAATTACTGCTATCCCTTTCACTTCCAAGACATGTAAACAGAAGTTTAGTAAGAGAGACCATGGGCCTTGGCTTACAAGGGATCCTAGCCATAGGACTTGGCAGTATACAGTCTTTGGTTATGCCTACATGGAGGGTAGTAATCTTGATATTGGTGAGTCAGTTACTTTTGGCAGTGAAGTCAGAAAGGAATTTTCTGAATATTTCAGATTCTACACAATCAAGTCACATTTTTTGTTTCATTTGACTTTACCTTCTTCATAGATCAGGGAATGATGAGTCCTCTGGGTAGTGTTTAATTTTTGTTGCACCCTGAAAGGAGACTGCAACTATTAACATTCAACACGTTTTGATAGCTGGTGAACAACTTTTATAGGTAGAAGATGCAGTATAAGGTTAAGGAGACTTGAATAGCAGCCAAGAATTGCAGCAGGACACTTTCTGAGAATCCTGAGTGCAGGGGAGAGGGCCAGAGACCCTTCAGTTCAGAGGATGAAGGCTTTTAACCGTTTGCCCAGTGTCATCCCTAATTAAGCTCAAGGTCTTTTGATATTACTTAGCTACTGCTTATAGAAGAATACTCTATATCCATTCATTTAAGAATGCTGCATATGTCCTCTATTTAGGAATGCTGCTTATGTCTGTTGTGACAATGTTATGTGTGTGTTAAAATTTTAGTGATGTTTACTTCCATGGCCCATATCTGTTTCAGGCAGATCTCTAGAATCGATGTAGTATTTTGATGCTTTCCTAGATTAGAATCTGAACGTATCCCTCATTTTTCTCAGAGATGTAGTTAAGCATTCTAACAATTGAACATATTCTGTATTGTCATCAAGATAAATGTTTTCCTCAATTAGCACTGTGAAGTGTCTCTAAGTATTTTGTAAAGACTGTGTCTTTTGACATGGACATGGGGGAATCGATTCAAAGTAAAAGAGAGCAGGTTTAGATTAGCTATTAGGAGGAAGTTCTTTATTGTGAGAGTGGTGAGGCACTGGAACAGATTGCCTAAGGAAGTTGAGGATGCCCCACTCCCTGGCAGTGTTCCAGGCCAGGTTGGAAGGAGCTCTGAGAAACCTTGTCTAGTGGAAGGTGTCCTTGCCTATGACAGGGGAGTTGGAACTAGATTATCTTTAAAGTCCCTTCCAACCCAAACCATTCTATGATTCTTTCTGCATATTCCTTTCAGAACCATTCATCAGTGAGCGAGCTTTATCACAAGTGCAACAATGTAGATGTCTGTAATTCTGTACTATATTCACTGTTTTCAAATGCTATTCCTCTTAAGCATTTGTTCTGCATAGGGAATGTGCACCTCATAATTAACTACAAAGAAAACCAGATGTTTAATTTCTATATGCAGGACAAACCAGTTAAAACAATTAAAGAGTTAACTTGCCTTTGTAGATGTAAAAAAAACCTGGGCTTTCACTGCTGAAGAATGCCTTATGAAGCGGAATGATCCAGTTATACAATACAGTAATATCTTGTTTTTCTGTAGATATTTGGGTTGTGGTTTAGGTAGCCTTTTGAAATGCATAACTAGTTTTCACTGAACTCTGTTACCCTCTTTTCTAAGCCTATTTTGTGATATCTGGAGAGATGCAGTGTCTCAAATCACTTTTATCATCCAGTGAATTATGTGGCAGCATATTATCAGTTCAGAATGTTTAACATTAAAGTGTAGTCATTTCAAATTAAAATCAAACAGTTCTATGTATAGTCCTGCATACATGTTGAGTCAGAATCACAGAACACATTGCCAGAGTTAGTAACCTTATATACATTTCTGTAAAACATTGCTGTCATAAGGCTATGGAGTTTTCATTTAACATTTCAAAATTAATAGAACTTCACAGTATCTGATTAATTCATGGTGATATGTTCCAAAATATTAAGAGGAAGTATGAAAATCCAATTCAGTGACTCTTTTGAGGCCCTGGTAGATCTGATAGGGTGGAACAAATCTCTGATCTTCTATATTAGTTCAAGAATTCCAGAGTGCCTGCCCAGAAAAATACTCCCAAGAACTGAGGATGGGATATGATCGTATGAATTATTTTAACCAGTAATATGTGTTCTTACTTTCATGTTTAGTTTTCATTTTATGGAAACCTTTCCCCACGGAGGACACTTTATCGCACCCTGTCAGATGAAAGTATATGCAGTAATCGAAGAGGATCTTCCTATGCTAGCTCTCGAAGTTCAATGCTAGACCAGGCCTTGCCAAATGATATCTTGTTCAGCACTACTCCACCGTATCACAGCACATTGCCTCCCAGAATGAGCCTGACCCCTGGAATTGGAAATCTGAGAAGTAAGTAATTGTTGCTGTCATTGCTGAGTCTGGAATATTTGTAATAAATTCAAACAAATCACCAAGTATTTGGTTAGATTTTGCTTTAAAGGTAAAATTAAGAAATGTCAAATCAATGTTCCAGTTATCCCAGTAAAAGAATATTTGGTCAGCAGTACATGTCCGTGCTTGCCTTTAGTGGTTAATTCATATTTATCATGTTCGGAGGCAGCATTCACTTTACTTGCCAAAAAGTTTTCATGAGACCAGTGATAGGCAACAAACATTTGTCTGAAGATATTTTTGTCATTTTATTTTCCAGTGGTGACCTAATTAAGTGAAGCTGGCCTGATTCTATTTTAATATTTTTATTTATTTTTTATGTTCATTCAAATTACTGAAATATTCACAGATAGATTTGAAACAACAGATAAAAGGAACAGCTTGTATTTAGATGATCCTTTTAGTAACATCTGAAAAGGAAATGTGCAGTAAATGTTGTCTTTGACTTCAATTCCAAATTGAATGTGCTGATACTCTTTTTTAACATGTTAGTAAAACCTTTGCAAATGGCACTTCATTTTTAATGGCAGCAAAATAATAGTCTGAGGTGCTAAGTTAAAACTGTTCTATGGATATGTCTTTTTACTTGTGAGGTTTTCATAAGCGAGATGTTTATTATATGCTTAGCTTGCAATAATTCCAGGGTGAACTATTAAGTTTGCAGTCATTAAAAAAAAAAAAATAAAAAGGAAGGAAAAGCTCAGATCTACACAGACAGGAATGTATATTTAGACTACATATCCATTCTTGTTTATTTAGTAAGAGTGAATTGTTTTTTCAAAAATGCTGAATGTATATGCTTCTCAATTAGTTTAGGCATCTGACCTATAGCAGGCACCTATAGTGGACACCTAAATTACCAAAAAAAAAAAAGCCTTTTATATTTAGCTATTTTAATAATGCATCACAGTTGACTGAAATTTAAAAAAAAAGTGGACTCTGAACTCTATAGTTAAGAAACTGTGGGTGGCTTTCTTGAAACCATTAAGGACTTTTGAAGGTGCATGTCCAGATGACTTAAAACAAGTAGTAGTAAAAAGGGGTTCTGTCATTCATCATGTCCTTCAGGAATTAGCAGTCATTTGCTGACTTTCAGAAATGAACTTTATATACAACTCACTTGTCTACACTTGTCTAGTTAGAGTGGCCTCAGCTATGAGACTGAATTTTAGAGACTAACTACTGATTAATTTTAAACTGATATCTTGAACGAGTGCTAAATTCCTTCTTCAGATGTGAATGCATGCTTGGTGTACCTTTTGCCATTCTAAAAATATTCTGCTATCTGAGTGAAATTCTTTACTAAAAATTTAATCTGAAAAGATCTTATTCTTTTACAGATAGCAAATGGAGATGCATTTTGTTTAACTGGAGACTAATTCAGTAGATTTCGTAGTCTCTGAAGGAACTATATAGTATAGAGTTAGGCATCCTGATTGTGTTTTATTTTTTTTCTTTTGTTACTATGTTAGGCCTGTTTTTCTAGAGCCATTTCTTACAAAGGTAAATATGCAATGAGATCAAACCTTCAGCATGCTTTTCTTCTGGAGATTGACACAAGGCAATTAACGGTGTACATTCAAGCTTTATACTGCTCCTCCAGCAGTGATAATTTTAATGGTTTGTGTATTAGTTCTGTCTTAGACACCTAGCTTTTCATTCTTGTTCCTTCTTAGATACAGAAAGTTATATATACACACATAGCTGGGAAAAAAAAACCCACAAAATTAGTATCCTGTCAGTCATAAACTGATTGCCGATATCCAAGGCAGTTCATGCTGTTTTCATATGTAACCTCTATTTTCTGCTTCTGGTTTTGTATTTTAAAACTGCTTATCAATACTAGCTATATAGGATCTTTTATGATGACTGTTTCAAGGAAGATTTAAGTGGTTATCTGTAATAACACTCTGAAAAAAAACCCACATCATGACTTGCCCATCTATGTTTCCAAAACATAGAATATATGTAAGAATATAAGAAACTAACTTTGGCTCTTGTTAGGAAGGGTTTTTGTAGTCATTGTTTACATTCCATATCAATGAGAGGTTTATTTTTCATTTATAATTTTAGCATAAGGTTCTAGTATCAGATATCAGGGGTCTTAGCTGTGATAGTAGTGTCTTTTGTATGTGATCTCAAAGCATTTAATATTTAATATTTGCAAAAATCAGTGGAAATAGCATGGTTTTAGCTGAAGTTAATTTTAGAAAGATATGTTCTTGCATGTTATTACCCAGCATGAAATACTGTGCTAGCACCAATTCTCTTGAGAACCCTCTAGCAAGGAAAAAAGTTTGATTAATAGGTAAGCAAGGCAGCACCAAAACCAAAGCATAAAAAGCAACCTGAGGTGTTTCAGTTTACTGGGAAATCAGAATTATCAGACAGAATGATCATGCAAATACAGAAACAGAAACTTCATCTGTGTGTGATGCTGACTGTAAGAAGATAATGAGAAAAGTGAAGCTACAGGATTTTTTCATTATTATTTTATCACTGGCAGAAGTGAAGTGAAAATGAGTTGCTTTCAGTAAAGTCTGAAATGCAAACTCTGACAGCTGAGTGCTATTGATTGCACACAGTACACAAATGTAGAAAGATTAATTTTATCTTAACTTTTTAACTTACACCAGAAAGGAGAACTTATGTAGCTGAGAACGCTGGAATTTTACCTTGGGAACATTAAAGATTCCCTAATTGAGACAGTGCTGTTCACGTTGAGTGATTCTATGGTTAGATCTGCAGTTGCAGGTACAAATCTGTGCCCTTGTTGCAAATTCACAGCAGATGAACACATAAAGAAAGAATGAAAACAATGAGAACCACTGATACAGAACTTGTGCACTAATACAAGTCAGAAACCAAGAGAGACACATGGAGACAGTCTGACTGACATTGCAGGAGCTGTGGTCCACTCCTATTATGACGCACAAAAAGAAACACCCTAAGTAATACACTGGCAGGATGTTCCTGCACATGTCCATGAGAAAATCTACTAGCAGGCTGACATCTTTGGAAGGGGACTTTCAGCAACCCTTGGCTATACTTTAGAAGGGAAGGGTTCAGCAGACAGAAGCTGTTGTTTAAGAGGACTCTAGCGTTATAATTACTGATTGCATGAAAGAAAAACAAACATCCCACAGACAGTGGGATTTATGGCTGCATATGATTTGTTAGATTCCTTCACTTGCAGCATCTTTTGAGATAATCTACTTGTTGAATGACATGTCTAGTTTGAGCACAGTAAGCAGATAGTTTTGTCATGATCTACAGTCTCTGAATAAAAGTAGCAGTTGCAGCTGAAGCAGGATAATTGCCTTGGAAGTAGAAAAGGTTAAGTCAGGTGAATCTTTTTTTTTTCTGTATGACCAGTTACTCTTTGAATACCGTCGTATGTGGGACTGATAACCATCCATTTAAGGAGCTCCGTCAGATATTGAACTGACCTCATAATTTTGGTGAAAATAAAGACTCTCTTGAAAATGCTTTATACTTTTATGCATCAATCATAAAAATAAATAAAATTCCTAAGTATAGGAAGTGACTTAACTGAAGGGACTAGAAACTACAGGATCAATTATTTATGTGCCAAAAGGAGTAGAACAAATAAAATAATCTTTAAAACTGAAAGATAACACTGAAAATATTTCCTTGAAGGAAATAAGGGATAAATCTGTGTTGCCTCAAAGTCAGTCTTGTGCACAGTGAAGACAGTGGCCTATGAGATCGGGCATGTCTTCCTGGACACGCATCACTTGTCACCTTTGCCCAAATCAGAAAGGGAGACAACAGGTAGCAGCTGCTGATGTGGCAGTCACAGAGGGAAAGAGTGGAGGCAACAGCAAGGTAAGAGGAGCAGGGAAGAAATGAAAATGCAGGATGCTAGAAATAATTTATCTCACCCAGAGCATTCCTGAAATACAACCAATATTCTTTGAAATTCAAAGGCACCAAGGCCTATATAATTAGAGGTCTTTTTTATCTCTTCCCTGTTCCCTCCCCCTCCCCGCAGAAGAACACAATTTATATCCTGAAAATGAATTATTCTGTGGTGGCTTACATATGCCCATTCAGTTATTCCACCTAAAATTTCAGCCATCAGCACGAGCACTTGCATTTTCAGAGCTATCAATATTCAAATCTCTACTCTGGCAGGCTTTCTGCACTTGAGTGGCTCTGTCAGGGCTTATGCAGGACTGAGTAGGATCCACCCTAAGGTGAACTGAGGTTCTCACAAAGACAATGCATAATGAAGGATGACTGCTGGTGAATATATCACTCCTACACTTTAATTTGGAAAGCCAGCAGAATCGTGCTGGGAGCAGGCTTATTCCTGACAGGTTTCACAATCAGCCTCTGTAGGCTGATCACACAAAAGCAAGAGCTGTCCCTTAGGGCCTGCCTGCTGGTCTAGAACCAAAAGCTGGCTTGCCAGCCTTTCAAATGAGGTATTCTGTCTATTTTCCACAACAGGGATGTATAAAACATTTGTACTTGAATAAATAAGGTTCTTATAATTTCCAAGTCATATACAGAAGTTCAGAGACTGCTCTGACTTTCAGCTTCCAATATATTTGCACAAGGTAACCTTAGGTAAGGGTTTATGTATGTTTATAAGGAACTGAAAATAAAACCTTAGTAGAAATCTATGAATAGAATATATGTCTATTTTCCATTTCATATAATGTCTACTTTTGCATACTAAAGACTAAGTATTGAGAAAGATATTTCTACAAAGTTTTTTCAAGCCACTTCCAAGTGTAACGTAACAACACTGCACCTGTCATACAAGTGTAAAACAAGATAAATTCCACGGTAAATAGGATTTGTACCTCTTTTGCAGGGACTTCTAATTTGTGATAGAGGATTGTAAGCCTCCTTCACTTTCCTTTTCCTGATATTCTATATTTTTTAAGCAAGGTTTCTGCAAAGAATTTAGCATATCATATGATTTATTCTTTTCTCTGTAACAGGCTACTCTTTTTGAATTTTTATGTCAGAAATCTTTAATTCAAATGGACATTGGTATCAGGACACTGACAACATACCATTTTCTTGAACTATAATGTATCTTCCACTTGTATGCATGCATTTCTTCCTTCACTGTTTTTTGTTTGATCTTTTCCCGGCCAAAAAAGTATTATATTTTGAATAACTGGAATAACTAGATGGAAATTTCCTTCTAAAATATTTGAGGGGAAAATTCCTATATTGACCTTTTTTTAATTGAAGTAGATACTTTTGAAAAAATTCTCTTTTTCCTGGCAATATTATGGGATAAAAGTAGTATATTCCATTGATAGCTTTTTGGTTAGGACAAAATGTGATTATAAATAATGGTTTTGGTTTATGTTCAGTTTTAAGAATATAAACCTGTGTATGCCTGTTCAGCAGTATTCTTTTTAATGTGTTCATAATGGTCAGACTAAAGTTTGCTCTGGCCAGATAAGGAAAATATAAAACTATTTAATGTAGTTATGAAAATTTGCATATTTTCTACTAAAGTGTTTGTGACACTTTTCTAGTAGACTGAGTAACTGAAAATTGTGTTTGAACTAACTTTATAGTGTATACCTATAATTTAATATGTGATCTGTGTACAGCATACAGTTTGTTACAGCTGACTCTGGAATTCCACACCAGTCTTACATCCCCGGAGATACAACTGCAAATATTAAACTAACAGGGTGGTATTTTCAATGTGAAAATCAGTTTTGGATATAGGCTACAATTTACAAATGCATTAGAAGAAAAGCAGGTTATGTTTCAATTGGTCCTGGAACTAAAATATTTTAAGGTTCAGAGTAAAACCCTGTATGTATTTTGTATATTGCTTCACAGGCACCTTAAAAATTTAACTTTGTGTATCTAGCAACTTTGCTGCTCAGTGCTCAGATTTAATATGCAATACTTTAAGAATGGATGTTGCCTACTCACACAGTGTTCACATGAAAATGCAAAGAACACATCATGTGCAAAGTAGCACCAAAAAAAAACCCCTTTAGGAGCCCTTGCCCTGTATTCTGCCAACATGTAGAAATTGTTCCACCCGTACTGAGTACTGAACAGGAAAAGACAGAAACGAGAGTAATGAAAATAAGCACTCTTTGCTTATACATTTTTTACAGTTCATTTCAGTAGCTTTAGAATTAATTGTGCATAATTGTTATAGGAAGACTAATTATTGTGTTTATTGTTTAGATGAATTCTGGTTCTCAGATGGGTCCTTATCTGATAAAGCCAAATTCAATGATCCTGGCCTGATGCCCCTGCCAGACACTGCCACAGGGCTAGACTGGTCTCACCTGGTAGATGCTGCACGAGCGTTTGAAGGTAACAGGAACACGTGAATAAAGATCAATGTTCAGTACACAAATTTTTTTTAAAAAATATATGTTGTACAGCCACATTTTTAATTACAAAAACCTAGTGTTTGCCTCCGTAGCCCCTTTGTTCTTTTGGCAGTATCACTTCTCAGTGTGGAAGATTGAAAATTTGGGGTATTTATGATACTTTCAATATCCATTTTAGATGCAATTCATCTACTTTGTTGCCCAAGTTCTTTCCGTAATCAAGTGGAAAAATCAGGTTCTTTGAAGGAGATATTCAAAGCATTTATGTTAGATGTTTGAAATGAAACTGGGAGTAACAGTTTCCTATGTTTGTTGTGTTGTGTTTATAAACTGGTATGTGTAGTCCAAATGATGTTGCAGTTCATATCATTTTTCATAAGCCCTTGAAGACCAGCAAAAACGTACAGTTTTATTTCCAATAGCAGAACTTAAGGTGCAGGTTTCTTAAATTATAAAATCAGATTAAAAAAAACCTGTCCACCTCTGGAAGCTAAACCTACACATAATGTATAAATACAGAAAGATGGATGGTGGTTTGAGTATATATGTGAATATATACAGTTGAGTGTTTGTGTTTTGTTGTTGCTGAGGGGTGTTTTGGTTAAGTTGGTGTGCTGTCCTAAAATTTCTGATGTTTCTTAACTGGTGTTGCATTCACTTGCTTTAGTGAATGTATGGAAAGTCAAGGGTATCTGTGAATAAGGATGATGTTACCACAGTCATCACTGTAAGATACAGGTCTTAAGTTTATGAGAAGAATTGGCTGTCAACTTAGGGATTTGGGTTTTTTAACTAAAAGCAACCATAGGAATCAGTTTTGTGGTACCTAGTTCCTTCCCAAAATATGAAGTGATTAAATTTCACTTTGACTAAAAACTCTTCAGGACTACTTACTATACTAATTTAAATGGCAATGTGAAAAACTGGACCAACAGTGATAATTAAGAATTTGAAGAACTATATTGTTTCTTAACCTGATTAACTGTATATGCATTCAATATTACTCCAACATGGCTGTGATAGCTGGCAGGAAATACTATGATGCTGAGAATCTTGACAGCTGTTCCCATGCATTTCTATGTTTGATTGCTCAGGGAACACCCTGCTATTTGTTATTGAAATCTGAAACTACTGCAGAAAAGATTTGGATCAGTTAGTGACTAGCTCTGTAACTTTGTACTTGGAGAATATTTTTAAATGCTAATAAATTTTTTGAGTTCAACTGACTGAAAGATCATTCTGTACCAGTCATGCTCCTGTATTTTTAGCTTGCTTTGAAAACTAATAGATTTCCATTCTTTTTACTACTTAGTATCATGGTGAAAATAATTTCACTTTGGAAAGTGTTATGTGAGTGTAATTACATTTGAATTTGAGAGGGAGAGATAGAACAACACAGCTACCCCACAGTGCTCTATCCTAGGGAGGAAGGTTATTCACTTCTTGGGTTTCAGTTGTAAAAACTTTGAATATATCTGTAGATAATGCTGAAGAACTGAAGGTCTGAGTTGTAAGACAGAAACTGTTTATCAGAGTTTTTTTGAATTATTGTAAGAATTTGAGTAGTAAATAATCACTATTTTTCTATGTAGGAATGTAATTCTTTTCTGTTTAGGACTCTGCAGTAGAGACATCTCTGTATATCTAACATGGTTTATACAATGTTTTGACTAAATTCATAGTGCTGCAATAGAAACTGCTGCAAGGAATGGAATTTTTAAACCCTTGTTCAGTTTTCCCTATCCTATGTCTTACAATTTGGAAGTCATTTAAAAAAGAATAACTGATAAGCATACCATAAAAAAATCACTGGAAGGGAATGTGTTGGATATGAATTAGCAGATGCAGTTTCTATATGTACTTTAATGTTGTTGACTTAGAAGTTGCTTCAACTTATCATTTAAAAATAGCTTGGAACTACTGTTCTGCATTCTATCAATCTGAAAAAGAAAGTGGATGATTCTAAAGTTTATCCACTTCTGAATATAGAACTGCTTTGATCTTTTTATTAAACTGGGTGGAAATTGGATCACATTTCATACAGAACCATCTCAAAAAAAACCCCAAGATAAATACACACCTCCCCTCCAACTTTCAGTGGGAGGGATCTCATGATAGATAAGAATTTTTTGATACTGAATCTGAAATTAACACTAGAGTTGTTTGCTAGTTTGGCTCTGTGAACCTAGTATTTCAAAGTTATGTTCTGTTCCAGAACCTAGATACTAGACTTAATTTTATTTTTTTCTTTGTACAAGGTCTTCTGTTGATATCAGTTTATTAGAATTACCAATTTCATTCCAAGGTGAGGGTTTTTCTCCTGTGACCTCTCCAGATTGTATGTTGAAAACTTACACAATTTGATCAGTTCAATGTTCCTAATGTGGCCCTCATGATCCTTCATCTGTCTGTCTTAAAAAGCAATTTTATCTCAATAATGTTAGATTTAGCCTTTTTAGGTGCTTAAAATGTTAGCATCAATTGGATTAAGAATTAAATATAGTAGCAAGATTTTTGCTATCATCATCTGTACTCAGGCTTTACTTCTGAGTGTAACAAAAACATCAGTCTCATTTTTTAGCTTTCTTCTCTCCCCTCAAATGAGCACTGGGCAGGGTTGTTTATTAGTATTAGCTTTTATTCAACTGAAGCCTTGGTCCTGTGTAGAACTGTGAGTTTTAAACTGTGGACTATGAGAGTGGGAGAAGCCAGGACTTTTTTTTTTTTTTTTTTTTTTTTTTAAATTGAAACTATGATAACTCTTTTCGCTTTGTGAGGATTTAATTTCACTGCTTTTGCTTGGCGAGAACTTTTGTGGGAAGCTGAATACCTACTTCAAACTTCTAAAAATCTTCTGTAATTCCTGAGACAGGTCTTCACAGTGTAATGGAGAGCTGTGCAGGCATTAACTCCACAGGCTCCAGAAGCTGCAGTGAAGGGTTTGTGCTTGAGTTTCCTCTGTTGAGGATCAGCGTCGATAAGCTGTATATGGCATTGTTTTAAGCCTTCACACTGCCTTCCTTTGCAAGACATAGTTTTGTCTCTGATATTTATCCAGAGATGATAATTAGCATGGATGCTAAAGTCAGCCCAGTCAGATGGTGCACTGAGTAAAGATAAAGATATGGGGATTTATAGAATAAATTGGAAAGATGAATTTGAAAAAGGAGAGCAAGGAAATCTCAGAAAATACTGAGGGAAATTAAGAATTATTTTTTTAATTCTCTTTTTCTGTTATTCTCCAAGTTAGGGAAGAAGGACTTGCTTTCACCGTGTGTATTATGTTGCTAATCGGGTTTTTTTTGGATCTTTTCAATGTTTTGGGGAGCAAAAGGAGAAGCTTTTTGGCTGTCCATACCTGATACTGTAATTATAGAAAAGAACTGACACAAATATAAATATGGAATTTTGTTAGGAATAGAACTTTGTACTATTTATGCTACTTCAAACTGGGCTTATTA
Source organism: Pyrocephalus nanus (assembly GCA_038380795.1). Taxonomy (NCBI): domain Eukaryota; kingdom Metazoa; phylum Chordata; class Aves; order Passeriformes; family Tyrannidae; genus Pyrocephalus; species Pyrocephalus nanus. The sequence continues at coordinate 74,626,284 of CM076260.1, read as the reverse complement.
TGCTTTAAAAGGCTGTTTAGTGTTTGATAAGTCATACTGTGGGCGTAAGAAAGTCCTTCTAAAGTCTCTGATTTAGTTCATTAGAATCGATGGTTTCAACTGTTTTCCAGGTGATTTTTATAAACGTCTACTAGTGCCAATCAGAATGCAATGTTTCTTAATGCCAGTTTATCTTTGCAAAAACATCTGTGCTACTATAATTAATGCTATTTTAATACTTTGATTTAAAATCTTCATAGCTTAATGCAAGTAATGCTACACATAACATAATGAGAAAGAAGTGAAGCATTCAGCATGACAGATAATTATTTTAATCAAAGTAGTGCATTAAAGTGCTAGAAAAAATGAAAATATTTAGTTAACGTTTGGTCATTTCTAGTGCATGTAATTCTTTTTGCTTCAGTGCATATGTAAGTATGTGTTTGTGGGTAGACTTCTCCTTAACAATGAGAGAGTGCCTTCATGCACTATACTCACTTTAGCCTTTTCTGCTTTCCAGTACATCAAAATTGTGTAGTTTTTTCTGGCCTCTGTTCGTGGTCTGGAACAATGGAAATCTAGATTCAAATTCTTAGCAGTTACAGCTGTATGACTCTGTTACTGTAAATTAAGATATGATTTTTGATCTCATCATCCTTGGTCTTGCTAAGTCAACTATTGTTTAAAGTTTTGATATCAAGACCAGTATATTTTTTGCAAATAGTTTTCTGTGTATGGCTTCTGTTTGGAGTTTGGCGGGGACATCCCAATTAAAAATAAAGACTGAGATTTACATGTATTTTCTTCTGTTAGTATGCACATACCTCTTCAACTGAATAGGAGGTATCCCTGTAGGAAGCAGAACTTAGGTTTACAGCATCATACCCAGAAATACCCTTGATTTTTCTTTATAAAACCTAGCTGTTTTTCAAGGTAACTTTGATTTCATTTTCATTAATAAAGGCTCAAGCCAATTCTGTTGAAAACAAATAAACCAAAAATCAATAGGAAGATTTTTGCTCTTCAAAGAACAAGTTCAGTCTTCACCACAATTCAGACTTCAATAGTAAATTGGTGAAGCTGTTGCTAAGCATGACTACTTCTAGGGAGATCAGTGAGATTTTTGTATAGATTTTTATATATGAAAATAAAAATGTGTCTTTAAAAGTACTTCAGAAGTATTCAAAGGCAAAATAGTTTGCTTGTCCAGGAACTAGTTGTTGTACTAATTATTACAGAGGTTTATTGTCTTACTAACTTGTTCAGAGAATTATTTTGACACTAACCTGGCTTTGGAAAATTAAAGAACTAATCTTTGAAGAGTAGAACAGGAATTTATGTAGTATATTACATAACTGGAGACTTTGGATTATTAGCGGCCATGTAGTGACTTTTCCCCTCACCTTGTGATAGTTAGAATATGGTTTTATGTTTTATAAAGATATGAATATTGGAAAATAGTTTAAGTTATGCTAGAAAAACAGGAAAGGTGTAAAAATAATTTCCTACTCTAATTATTAACATTTTTTTAAATTACGTGAAATTGAACTTCACTAGGGATTATACAAGGAAGGAGAAGTTAATCCACTCATTATATTTCATTACAAGCATCCGTTCTTATATTTTTGTTGTGTTTTGAAATAATACAAACATATTTTAAAATATTATGTTTTAAAATGGCATAATGTGATTTCATTAACAGCTGTGTGTACCTGGTTTTGCACCTGCTTTTATCCATCAAGAAAAATATGCTCTAAAATACTACTGAGGAGATCAAACTGACAAAACACTTTCTCAGCTGACAAATAAACCAGACAAGTGGTCAGTTTCTTTAATTAAGCTTAGTCGGCAGAGGAAAAAAATGCAGATTTTTTTTTTTTTTTTTTATATTGCAGTAGAATTTCCTCTGAGACACAATGTCACATGTCACATTTTGTTGGCCATAGAAAAAATTGCAACAGCATAACATTTGTTGCTGGCTTTGTTTCTATTAAGTGGTAACGAACATGTGAATAGTGTAAAGGTGAAATCAGTAATTAGCTATGTACTTGCAACTGCTTGTTTACACTGTCTTGTTTCTGGCCTACGTACTGTGTTTGATCTGGGAAACTAATTTTAGTTTATCCATGCTAAGTAAATCTGTTTTACTTAGAAAGTGTCAAATCTGTAAATGATGTCATTGATTATGTGTTAAAAATTATATTCTTACCTTATTGTCAGCAGATATGGAAAAGACATTCATATTTGCTGAGATCTGTCACTAGTCAGAAATAAGGATAAAAGCAGGAGAAATAAGCTGCAATCTTTGAAACTGGGCAAAATAAGACATGCAACTTTTCTTCATTGTATTAGAGAATGAATTGACAATCTCTGCTATTCCTTAAAAATGAAGGATTTTTTAAAAATCAGTAAAGAGGTTTTTAGAAATTTCCTATGTTTTAGTTTAGAAGTTTTATCAATCAAATGTCTTTCCTAGTTGAAGAGATCTGGCCTGTTTTTACTGTTTGTGTGCTCAGAGTTTGAAGGATTGTCCTGTTACCGTATCGTGCCAGGTTGTCATGCTGTGTCACAACACTGGGTATTACTATCAGAGACATGGGGTGTGACCCCTCGTGCTTTACTGTGGTGTTGGTATTGTGTAGAAATGGCCTGGCAAGGCTGAGACTGAGCTCCAGCATGAGCTGCACCGGGAACATCCCACTGTGTGCGCTGTACACAAGGGCCACAGCTGCTCCAGTGGAGATGGACTGTCTTGTTTATAGGAACGTTCTAAATCTTATTCCAGGTTTTGACTCAGATGAAGAATTTGGGCCGTTCTGTCATCACACGCCGTTTCTAGGTGATGGTCTGGGATTGATGACTTTTGCCTTTTGTAAACTTTCTTTAATATTTCCTATGTTTTGCACGTTTGCATGACAATGCAAGCTTTGGGCCTTGTGGGGTGGTAGAACAAGGGGAGAAAGGGCAAGGCAGGCATGTTGTCACCAGAATTCATACAAGCCCACAGACATGGATTTTGTTTGGCAGAAATAAGCTAAATCAATCTCCACAGAATATGGATTTTGGTTTTTTAAAGAAGAGAAATTAAATCCTAATGAATGCATCATTTACTCCTGTTCTGTGCAATGATGATTTGCATGGCATACTTCTATTATGTGGTGACTGATATATTTTGGCAACCACACTGTATATCCATAGGTAATTACATCTGTGCTTGCTAGATTATGTTCTAGTCGAATTCAATGCAGAGAATAGCTTGCCTTAGTTATATATGTATTAAAACCTCAATTGATAAAAATAGTGTGAATTTATTGTTTTTCAAGTATGCAGATTACCATTAGGTTCTGCAAATGCTTGAGACAGTAAAGCAGTACGAAATAAAGATTGCAGATTTCTGAGGAATCTGAGGGCTTTAAGTCCATGGAAAAATGCAGACCTGTTTGCTGAATTATTATTGTCATTGGTTGTGGCCCTGAATTCTGAAATGGTTTTCTGCAGATTTCATCAAGACCAATTTACTGTTCATATCAGCACTAAGTGGTCAAGACAAAACTGTCATACTGCTGATAGACATAAAAAATTGCTTTGGGTTGCCTTTGGATGCAGGTGTGGGGAAGCCAACTAGTTGGAACATACATCTGCTGATTATCTTCAAAGCTGAGATGTAGAAACCTACATCCATTTCGCTAACTGAACTGTGATAATGGCTATAATATAGCCCTTTATTTTGTCCAGTTTTAAACATATCCTTATGTTGCTTTTTTACAGATCAGGGAGTAGCATCTTTTTGCACCTTGAATGATATGCAGCAAGCACGGGGCTTGGAAGGAACACAGGAGTTACCTTTGGATGAGAGTCCCCCAGATGGAAAAGATTTCCTTGAGGCTGCTGGGTATGTCATTATTAAAGTATATTCCTAACGAAAGTATTCTGAGTAACGATTTTCTCTTTATGTTGCTTGTCAAATTTCCTGTATGCACATTTTCACGGCTGTTTGATGGCAGACCTGTTACCTTGACTGATCAGATTGTCTCTAATTTTGAAAAATGTTGTTTCTTGAAGTATAGTCAGTTAAAGCTCTCTCACTGTAATAGGCCTCTAATGCAGAGCAGTTAGATGCCGAGTTTCAGATAATCAAATTTTTCACTGTATTTCTCCTCTACAAGAATTATTTGTGTTACTCCTATTTCAGATTTCGTTTGATTAGAACCAATAACAGAAGCTCAACTCTGTAGTAATCAACAATTTTATCTGCAGCAAATGTCTCAGATCTTGAAACAGATGTTCCTACCTACCTTTGCAATTATTTGCTACTTGCAAACCCATAATTTTTCGTTAATACAGAGGTAAATTAATAAGAGAACTGTAGCTGAGGACTGCAGGAAAATTTATGCCAAACTACCCAATTTTGGAAATTCTTTGCCGTATTCTGGGAGAAATTATTCTTCCCCCTTCCCTGCATCTTTCCTGCTTTGAGGAGTATACTTGTTAAAAGCACAGATTCAGCCGTATAATCTTAGTCCAGCAGCACGCTTTGAAAGAAAAACACATCTTTGATTAGTTTTGCTCTATAGTTGCAGGAGTGGAAGAACAGGAAATGGAGGGAAAAGTCTTCTTGCTTGTTAGATTATCACGTTTTAATTTGAACCAATTTTACACAAATTAGCTTGCCTACACGGTAAAGCGCATTTATTGTAATGACTTCTAAGTCCATATATTTCTCGAGTCTAATGATCAGTAAGGACTCGAAAAGACTTTTAAAGATGTTCCCCTTTTAGGATCGGCAAATCTGCTGGATTTGTGCAGTTGCATGAAGCAGCTGATTCAACTTTGCATGTAAAGCTTTTCTCTTCACCTTCTCTCTTTTAGGCACAATTATTCACGTGATGGCTAATTGCTTCTATAATGTACATGAAACTATCTCCCACAGTGCTCACTGTCATTCAAAAAGCAGAAGCTATTCTCAGTATTTTCCTGCATGTCATGCATTTGATTAACCTGTGGCAATATTTCATATGTTTTGACCTTTAAACAAAATATTTGTCTCCATAAAGCCCTAGGTTTATCCTTTACTGAAATGACACTACTGCACACCAAACAAAAGAACTCTTAATGGCTCTTTTGGTTTGCAGTAATTGCTGCTGCAGCTTGCTTCACATTAGTGCAGTCCTTATCAGAAAGCAGCTGGTAACTAATGTGCCTGCACACCATTTAGCAGTGAGTGTGACTTGCATTGTCAGGGTATGTGCATAATAAGTCCTAAAACATTCCTTCTTAAAATCATTGTAACTTCTGCCTGATTTGCATAAGAGGCAGTGTCATATTTCAGATACTGCAGGATTGGATTTACGTTCTAGTAATAGTCTTTTGCTCCTTTTGTAATAGTCTGTAATAGTAATTGATGCTGGTTTTGTCTCTGTTTTTATAACTGATTGGTTTCATTTGCTATTACTAAAAGTGTTACTCTGCAAAAGCTGAGAAGAAAATGTTTTTAACTAACTCAGAGTGAAGGTAGTGGTTTACTTTACAGGGAACATGCTCCGAGTACTCTGACTGGAAAAGTAAACCAGCTAGAAGTCATCCTCCGGCAACTACAAACCGACCTGAGAAAGGTAAGAGACTGTTAACAATATAAATACTCTCCAGTCTTAATAGCTTTCTTTTTACACAGAGTTCATCAAGGGCTTGAATAAGTACACCAGTTAAATTACATAGTGCAGTTGCTGAATGGTAGAGCTCAGTGGTCAGTAAGACCACTGAGGTGCAGAAGGCCCTGTGGGAATGGTTATGCAAACAAACTGGCAAGGCTAAGTAGTTTAATGGGTCTTTATTCTAGAATAAATGTTCTAGGTTTAGGCATACCCCAGAAAGAATGAGGCACTTGATGTTCATTTATGGCATTTTGGATTAAACAGAGGATAGGGATACGGTTAGCACTCCAGATTTGCATCCTTGTTGCCTTCTTGGTCATGTAGCAATGACTTCTTTGTGCCTCAATTTGCTGTCTAATTTCTGAGCTGGACACAATGCCAGGACTGCTAGAAATGAGACTGCTTTGGTGAGAAAATAATCTTGTAAGGGAAAATTTTGGAATTAGATATTTTTCTTCCTTAACATGTGCTTGAAATCAATTCCTTACAAATTGGACTCTTACATGTGATTTCTTATAACTAAAACCTTCTTATGCTTTTAGTGTTTGATTCTTTTTTTGTTAAATGGAATAAACTCCTGAAATTTTTCTATTAAAGTAACATCTAGTTTTCTTTTTAGCTTGCAGTATTTTCTTAGAGTGAAAGAGCTAATTGGAGCATATTTGGGGAATTAACTTGCAGTTAGTTGTCTTAATGGATTAGGGAGCTCAACAAAATATGTCTGTATGACTTGTGTCAAAATATTAACAACAAAAATAAATGCTCTCATCACAACTACTCACTTTACTCAACCTGTATCTTTGTTAACCAGGAAAAACAGGACAAGGCAGTTCTCCAAGCAGAGGTACAGCACCTGAGACAAGATAACATGAGACTTCAGGAGGAGTCTCAAACAGCAGCTGCTCAACTGAGGAAATTTACAGAATGGTTCTTCAATACGATAGACAAAAAATCCTAATTGGTGGACCCCTGGAAAATACTTATTTGAACAATGTAACAGCTGTATTCTTTGAATTAGCAGGGTAATAATTTCACTGTGTTCACAATCCATTTTAGGTGTTTCTGCTACATTCTCTATCCAGCTTTATTCTTTTGAAAAGGGAAGAGAACTGTGGTAATCTTACTTTAAATCCATATGAAGAAAGCAGAGAATAGCAGATATTTGTTTGTGTGCAGATGAATGTAAAAAATCCTTAGTGTCATTTTAGACATTTTTAGAAGTTGCTCTGGCTGGGGCTTGCCTGAAGAGGAATATTTGGGGTTTTAGTTCCTGCATTTCAGGTGCGCTGGTGAAGATGTTAAAGCAATTTACATTAGCTTGGGCTTCAGTATTGTAAGATAAAAAAAATAACCAGACATATACTTTAATGTTTAAAAGGTGCTCTATTTTTTTGTATGTACAGTAGTTTTATTTCCACAGTCCACATTGTCATAGCAATAAGAATGGAGGTATAGTGAATAGTCACAGAGCTGTGTTTATAAAATGTTAGCACTGATGTGTTTAACACTAGTTTGGATGCAGATACATTAGAGATTATTTATTTGCAGGAACAAATGGTGCCTGAATATAAACAGTGTTCTGATTTTCTAAAAATACACATGCCTTGTAAATGGCTCACTGGGGTTAGCCCTCTCCCAACTTCAGTTACTTTTGTATAGTTGATGTTCAGCTAAACAGTTACACTGCTTAACTATTGAAATCATGTATGGTGTGAGCCAGCCAATCAATTGTACAATGCCAAATTTGTTTATCTTTGTACAGAAGCTTTGATCAAGTGTCTTGTATTTAACACCTTTATTTAAGCTTATTTAACCTTAAATTGTTGTTTTTATAAAGTTTGTTTTATCTGCACTATGGTGAGGTCAGTTGGTTGCAAGTTGTAATATTTTTAGCTTGCCAAGACTGTACTGAGGAGTTCTAGAAAATTCTAACAATTGGATGCTGCTAGTACACAATTGATTTGTTTGTATGCTTTAACATTTTTAACTGTTTAATTTGAAATGAACATACATCCTGCTTTTTTAATAAATGTTAAAAATCTAAACCTGAATTATTTTATCTTGTATTATCTGTAATCACTGTTATCAGTAGTATTTCTTTGGTGTGTCCTGTCCTGGAGCTGAGGAGATAGCTCCCCCGGTCAGTGAACAAAAGCTCTTTTGGCTGTTCATAGGCATTGATTAGTGGCCTAGGAGAAAAAATACTGCTTTACCAAAATACACACCCTAGGGAAAATTTTCAAAAGGGGTCCAGCTTTCTCATAATACCTTATATTAGCTGTAGCAGGAAATAGGTTGCAATTTCTGGTGCCAGCAACTGAGGATGTGAGGATTGCACTGTAAACATATGTGAGATGCATTGTGTGCAGTACTGAACTTAAAATTTACATCAGAACAGGACACTTTTACAAAACAAAACAAAAGTAATAAGCACATTTGACTTGTCGTGAGAGAAAAAATAAAATATCTCAGTTGCATCTCAGTTTCCTTTCAGCTGCTGATTGCATTCAGGCAAACCTATAGAAAATCGTTGAATAATTAAAAAATTTATTCAACTTATGCAAGTAAAATTCTGTGTCCATTGTTAGTGCACATTGGCTGACAAACGTTTTGTAAGTTGAACAAATGTCTGCCACTGCTGTAACAATTGTTGAGAGAAACTCCTTTTAGAAAAAGTTATACATGAGCAGATAATCAAGGCTTTGGTATCCTTACATTGAAATTAAAAAGACCGTTTTGTCTCTGGTATGCAAAAGTCAGAGGTTTTGATGAAAAATGCAAACAATATCCACTAAGCTGCATTAACAGGGTAATTAAACATGGCAGTCATGTGTTACACTAACTTCCGATTTAAGCACCTTACAGAAGTCATTAGCAAACCCATCTGGCTGGAGACCTTGCCAAATAACTGTGTTGAACAACTCGGGCAATTTGTCTGTGAACATGTTTCTTTGAGGGTTGGTCTGTCCCCTTTGAAAAGCTGTGCTAACTGAATTGAACTTGAGGATAAGCTTGTTCTGAAGGGCCACTATTAGGTTTGTATAAGAGTTTATAGTCTAATATTCATTTTAGTTCTTTATCTCACAGTTATTGAAAACCAGCATTTATAACTATGTGCACAAAAAGGACTTTCAGTAGTTATCTTTGCTAGTTTTCTCATCCAACTGAAAATGCTTGATTTCCAAAAGAGACAGAAAACTTTGTCTACAAATCTCCTATTTCTTCTGCTGACAAAAGCACTTTTGTGTCAGCAGCACATGGTTCTTCCTTAATTAACCTTCATCACAGGGAAAAGTTTTTAGTCTGGCTGTTACTGTTTTAATGACATAGGAATACAATATTTATCAGAGACCATAATACAGTTTTGGCATAGGTAAAGGATGTTTAACTGAACATATTAATCAGCTGGGTTTTTTAAGAATAATCCTTTTGGAAGCATTTTGCACACAAAAATTCTTCTTTTATACACATGAAGGCAAAGACTAAGTCTACATAAGCAGCTATTGTGGAGCACTAGGAGAATTTAAAGTGTTGTTAACCTAGGTTTTGGGGGTGGGAGGAGATCCTTCAGGCTCTTCCTTGTCCAGTTCCATGATCAGTCCAGCCTTTTAGTGGATGAAATCGTGTTAGGTGGGCTCTGGCTTAGTTTCATTTGAAAGCTTTGTGCTCTTAGACCATTCTGTACGATCCCAAGCTGAGAAAGTGGCGATGATTGGGAAATTGACTTCAAAGATGTGTTTGTGATCTGAATTAAAACAATAATATGGAAGCATTATAAATGTCAGCAAAGTCCTCCCAGCACAGCAGGCCATGCTGTTAAGTACTGAGATGCAGAAATCAAACATGAGCCAACACAGATGTTTACTTCTGCAAAAGAGACAAACTCCAATCATGGCAAAATTACAAAATGTTCTGCTTCTGCCCCAGAAGTGACAAATCAAGATTTATACGCAGATCTCTCTTGAAGGGATCTTTACTGAGACATTTATCGCAATGTGGACTGTACTATTTACAATTTTTTTCTGAGACCACTATTACTAACATAAGGGATAATTTCTAGTATTTTTTCTGTTCCTGAGTGGGTAGTCATATTTGGTTTAGGCATCTGATAGCTTTATACAGAAGCTATGTATGTCCTCTGTGTATTATCCAATATAAATTCTCAAAATAGTTAATCTTTTTTTGTGCCTAGAATCCAGTTACGTGGGGAAACGTTCAGAGTGTTTGTAATATAAACTAGCTAATTGTAGAGCAGTTGTTTAGGAAAACAACTTTCAGTTGAGAAAAAAAGACAATTGCTACATGCATTATGTTATTGCAGAACTTCTTGAGCTCTTTGCTGACTGGTTCTAATCTGTAAGGAAGTCAGTGAACTCAGGAATTGTTGTGCAATTTGAAACCTTCAGAACCATTAATTATTGTGAAAGTAAGGTATTCTTCATCCAATCTTCTTTCTTCCACAGCAAAGACTAGAAGAAAAGTAATGTCTTTCAATTCAAAAGTAAATATAAATCTTGATCTCTATGCACACAGGTTATATTTTTCATTCCATTCCTTTCACTTTCTTTATTTCTGTCCCTCACCGTGTTCCCTTGGTTTTTCCTTAAGGAGAATCCAATGTCAGAAGAAAAAGTTTTGCAGTAGGTGCCTAGTCTGGCCAGCCAGGGAGAGGTCTGGGTGGGTTTACACAAAGCCATAGAGCAGCAGGGCCAAAGCATTTTGCTGTCTGTGCTCCTGCATGCTTTGGTCCAGTGTCTACAAAACAGAAAGCAAGGCTGGTACAATTTCATCCAGCCTTGCCAATGCAAATCTTTGCTATTTTGCAGACTCTGCAGTCACTCGCTGTCTTACACAATGCTAGCTTTCTGAAGGCTTTTTTGACTCATGGGTAAAGCAATCAGGCAAGAATATGTATTTCCAAAGTAAACTGTATCTAGCAGGTTTCTAAAAACTTCACCAGGGAAGCACTTAAAAAAGAAAATACAGAGTACTTTTTTTTTTTATTTTGATTCTCCTTTCAGACAACCAACTGATGAAAGTGTGTGACTATTTGAGTGACAAGGGCTGTTAATAAAAGAATAAATAAGTGACCCCAGGGTTGTCCAGTAGTAAATAGTAGTCTGGTCATCTGAGATTCATGTTACCACTAACACTGTAGTCTTGCTGTCATCTCAGGCATAAATTTGATAGGTAATATTTTCTCAAGTTTTTGTGGGTTTTTTTTATTATTTTCTTTTGTGGAAACCTGAGCTATCTACATTCTCAACAGCGCTGTATTTTTCTCTCCTCATAGACATTTTATTCAAGACGATGGATATTCCTTTCCAAAACCCAAGACAAAGTATTTCTTTACAACACAAAATGTCTCTCCTGTGTGTAAGAACAGTGCTGCAGGAAGTATATTCTAGCACTCATGCAGCTTTAGGCTGTTATTGCTCAAGGTTGACTGTCTTCTGCCACACAGCTCCTGGATTCTTGGTCTTCCTTTTGTTTGCTAAGAGCTGAGTTTCTCAGTAAGGGTTTCAGTAAAAACAAGCACAAACCAAAAAGCTCCTTCAGACTCGCAATGTCTTCATTTTTAGGAAATACATGGTGGTTTGTAAAGGTATGAATATGCTATCATCTTGTTCTTTTCTATGCCGCCTTCTGTCAGGAAGCTTAAAAAGGAACTTCTGAGTGGCTCTGTACTTGAACAGTTCAAAGCCTGTTTGCTGAAATGCTTGTGTATGAGTAGGTTATTTTAAACATAAGCTCTAATTAATATATAAATATATTCAGCATGCTTTTAGCCTGTATGCAGACCAGAGGCAACCTTGTTTCTGATGAGGGAAAGGCTATTCCATCAGCTAGAGTCTATGTTGGCTTGGACAATGAGGAATGAGTAATCTGCCATTCGAAAGAGAAAGCAAACAATGGGCTCATTGCTATGTGTTTTAATGTCACATAGACAACAGAAGCTGCATATCATGTCGCCACAACTCCAAATGACACTATTAAATCAGACTGTGCTTTGTGAGCTGGTGGCTGATTTCTTTAAAAATATCAGAAAACGTATTCAGTTTCTCAGGTGTAAATCAGATTTAATATAATAGAAATTACTGAAGAGAGTAAAACTGGGAAAAAGAATCAGTCTCTTTGTGTGGACTGGTGAATTACATCCAGACCATGTTTTAAAATGAGGTCAAGCGATCAGACCAAAAACAGGATATGAAAATAAAATTGAAGTCGTTCTTTATTAACCGTGACCTCAGTAGTCCACAGTGGTTTGGCTCATTGATTTCTAATGTTAATGTGGTTTAAACTTCTTGCTAAGCTCTGAAGAATGTTCTTTCAACAGAACCATATCTATTAAATGAGTCGTTTGCTCTTTAAAACTAGATAGCTTTACAGCACAGCACGCCATAAGCCTCCTAATGTCTCGCCAATTGTCCAGCAGGATTGTTGATATTTATACAGAGAAACTTCAAAGGGATGCTGACAGTAGAGTTTCATCATCTGTAAATAGCCTTATTAAGGTTCATGCATAAAATCCTTTTGGATTTTTGCAGTGTGAATTCTTGCTAAGAGTGTGTCAGTACCTTCCTTCCCAGTCTGTCCTAGTTTGTTATTGCAGAACAACCCAGACTTCTTCGGCTGCTGATTTTTTTTTTTTTTTTTTTAACAAATCAAACATGAAATAGAAGAGAGTCTGAAAGAAACCTGAGTGATATCAATCTGCAGACTAGCACACAGGAGCATCATTTTTGAATGTTTTTATAATGTCATGGAGATGCTTTAATAATCCTCTTAGAGTGAAAAAGAGAAAAATGACTGGGCTTGCATATGCAACAGGCCAGTGTTTAATTCCTGAATGCACCACAGGTTCTCTGTCAAGCCATGCATACAGCAAACCCCATTGCAGTGAATGGCTAACAACATGGTAATAATGACTTGTTTGCATGTTTTACGAGAAATGCTACAAATTCCCTCCATAGGAATAATGATTTTTCATCTCTAGGAAAGTTCTCAGAAATAGCCAAGCTGCATTCTTTAAATGATGCAGAAATGCTCACTTATTGTTAATGTCATGAACCCCATAGTCAGTGTTGTGATGGAGAGTGAGTATTTTAAACTGTGCTGACATGAAATGCAGATGCTCAGAGGCATCAGAGGTGCAGAAGATACTCTGATCTTCTGATGGAGACAGGTTTTTTACAAAAACAGGTGTTTTCACAAAAAAATCTTTCCTCCTTGCCCATGAGGTCTGTTTTTTTTTCCTATTGCTCCTATTGTGGAGGAATATTTCCTTACTTGAGGATAGTGTCATTTTCCCTAGCACCCTGCGGGTTATTTTGTGAGTCCTTTTGCTACAGACAAGTCTCTCATTCCTTTTGTGAGTCCTCAGCCAGTCTACAGGCTCCTTGCTCTCTATTGCTCCCCTTCCTCACTTGCACACTGGAGTAGCCTCTCCACTGTCCTCCTGTAGCCTTTTAAACTGTCCATAACACGCAGCACACGTGTAGTAAACAGTGAACAAATATTGGATGCCAGGTCATCTTTTATAGACCATACTTTTGCCAAGAAATGTTGAACCGGGTGATCCTTGAGGTTCCTCTCTAAATGAAGTAATTCCATGAAGTACAAGAGATACTGCCCTTCCCGCTTATCTATGTGTCTTCAAAACATTTGGTTATGGTCATATAACGATCACTCTGGACAATCTGATGTTACCACTGTTACAAACTGTGTATTGCAAAATGTAAACGTCTCATTGAAGTCATCTACAGCGAGAAGTGGCACAAGAAACTTCAGATATTTTAAGGAAAAGACGCATTTCTTGGAAAGCTAAATGGATTATTTTTTCTCTTTTTTTCTTTTTTTTTTATATGATTTTAATTTTAAACTTTCTCAGAAGCCCTGAGATGACTCAAATTTGCTTGTAGAACTTTGCCTAGTGGCAGACAAATAAATTCAGGGTTCCTAGATTATTTTGGAAGTAACCATAGGAGTTAAGTTCCAAGTGAATGAAGTATCTTTCATGGTGTCCAAAGCAGTTGCCTGTATAGCTGAAAAGCTATCCCTTTGAAAGTGTACTTAACCCCCAGTATGTGTTAGGTATTGTACTGTGTAAAAAAACCCTTTTCGATGAACCTTGGACGACTGGGGCTTTACATTCCAACTCCGAGCAGGAAATATGGAGAACTCCACTTTTTAATGAGGCTGCTTTTTGTTCTCTTAAAATTATCTGATGGCCTTAAACTTCCTAAGGCAACATTGCCAGAAAAGAAAACTCTCTTTCATCTCTAAGTGCATTTTCTTCGTTTGGCCTGTATGCATTTGGAGGGTCTAGAGTACATTTTTCATAATCACAGACGCATTTTTTCTTCCCCTGTGAGCAACCACATTGCCTTTTGAAGCTGTTTCAGTTACTGCGAATTGACAGGACTTACAATTTGTGACATAAATGTTGTCAGGAAGGAATGTCTGGAGGTCATCCTGTCCAACCTCCTGAGCCAGCACCACCATTTTGCCAGGTTAGGTATGGCTTTGTCTTGCCAAGTCTTACAAACCTCCAAGTGCGGTGGTTCTACAACCTCTCCAGGTAACCTGTACTATCCTACAGTAATGTTGGGTTTTGTTTCTAATGCCCATCCAAGTCACAATTGGTGGTTGTCGCCCCTTGCTTCACCTGGCAGTACCAAGGTTTTGGTTTATTTTATGTATGTAAATACCCAAAAAATAGTTGTAGACTACTATTGAATCATCCCTTAGTCTTTTTTTATCAGATAAAACAATTCAGTTCTGCCTCTTTTTGCCCATATGCTTAAGACCCCATACCATCTTAGCAGTTCTCTGCTGCTCTCTCCAGTTTATTACCATCCATCTTATAGTGGGAGTCCAAAACTGAACAAAATATTCCAGTTTAAGCCATACCAGTACATTTAATTAGCCCATACATCCAGGGACATGCAGCATTACTGTAGTTTCTGCCCCTTTCATTCTCTTTCCCATCAACTGCAATGCTCTTGGGAGATGCAGTGATGGTGTTTTTTTTTCTTTTTGTTCCATCTGAGATTTTGTCTGGTTACGGTTTAAGGACAGGAGATGCTTTGCTATTGATGTCATCTGTGGAGGTGGCATCAAGGGTAAAGGCATTTGCAGATGGACATAGCCCTGATAGACACAGTCAAGAGTGTTGGTGTTGGGCAGAAGTTGAAGTAAAAAACACATACATATATGCACCTTCTGTGAGATGCACATTAGTGGAACCTCCCCAGAGGAGTGTGGTTACTGAAAGGAAAATAAAATTCTCCAGCTTAAGGCTGTTGCTATTTGTTGCAAATTCAAGAAGGGCTCTGGGTAGCAATCCTCTCACTTGTGTTTCTGCTACAGATTCTCAAGGAGGATCTGTCCAGATGAGGCCTCATACATCTGAACTCATCGTGTACATTTTCTTAATAGCTGGAGAAGGAAAACAAGGGTTTGCAGGATGTGGTTCATCTGGATGATATCACAAAGCTATTCTGAAGTGAGTCACCCACTGACTTTTACATGAGAGGAGAACCAAAAAAGGAGCACAGGTGTGTGAAGTTCAGCGGTATAGTATGTTTTCTGGAGTTTTTCATTGTTCGTTGCTTTTGCTGCCTTTAATGTTTCAATTATGTTTATGAAGATCTTGAAGAAAATGCAAAACACTCTGCCCTACTTTAGCTAGAAAGCAAGATCGGTGTCTGGATTATTTGAAGTCAGGTCTGTTTTGTGTTCAACACAAGGTATTATCCCTCAAAGGTGATTTTTTATTTTGAATAAATGGGAACAGGAGATGTGAGATACGCTCACCCAGATTATCTTGGTTGAGACAATTTCAAAGCACTTTTGGATGCCTCAGTAAATGATATATGATCATCTGGAAACAGATTTTTATGAATCAGGTTTTCTACCCTTTTCTGACAGGTTATTATGAGGAGCAGAGTTCTGCTGGATTCAAGATGGTGTTAAAGTAAAATCTAGTTGAGGCTCTAATAGAGCATCTAATAAACAAAGTGACTTTGAGCTTGATCTACCAGCGTGCTACTCTGTTTACTTCTAGAGAAACTCTATTAACTTAATCTTACCATACTTTATATTAGCTTCAAACTACAACTGTTCACTGTTGAATCAAGTCCTGTGTTTTGATGAAGATACAGAGAACTGTGTTTTTTAAAAGTGCTGAGTCTTTGTTTGTTTTGGAAGATGTTAAAACATGTTAAAGAAAATTAGTTCTAGGATGAGTATTTGCATGACAAGTTCTGCCTACAGCAAATCTCTATGACTGAGCTGCAGATCCCTAAAAATATGATTTCAAATTGGAATGTTTATGCAAGTCTTAACACTTGTGGTACCAGAGCATGTTGCTGTCATAATATGTGGAATAACAGAGTGTTGTCACGATGCATTGAATTTCTGACCTCTCTTTCATTGTGAGACAAATTGATCCTCTAACATTAAGGCCCTAAAGGATTACCTGAATAGAAATTTTTTCTGGATACTTGTAATGAAACTCAATATGCTACATGATTCAAGTAACCAGTAAATGAATTAATTATTGTCATCAGTTTGTAAATCGCAGTGCAAAAGCCAAGTGCAAAGCAGAAGCATCACCAAGCAAAACTATAGGCAACAACAGGGATTTTTTACCTATGTCTTTGTCTTACACTCCACAGATGAAAATTTTTAAAGAGCAAAAATATACACAACCCAATAACTTTGTGCAGAAATTAAATCCTCCGGTTCCAGAAGATGTTATTTCTAATGCATGGCAATGTGAAACAGTGGAGCATTTCTGCGTTTGCCCGCTCTAAAGGGAGGTATCTGTGGCCAAACCCAGCAGTTATAGAAAATATTTTAAGGAGAGTTATGCTGTCTCTGTTACTGCAAGGCGGGCTGGTGCTGAGTCTCTCTGGCTGCACAGGAACTGGAACAAATGGGAACTACTGAGAAACACCAATATATTTAAGCCTCCATGACACCAACATATTGAATCACCTCTGGATCTTTCTCTTACTCTGTTGATCATGTTACTGGAGTAATTTGGATCATTCTTCAAGGTAATGGAAATTATGCTGGGGAACAGAGCCAGGATCACAAGAGCCAGAGCAGCTGAAAGAGCAACAGCTCTGCTTGCCTCTCCCTCTTCATGCCCTGGGCTTCCTTGCTGCACCTGGGATATGTGCCATAGATTTGAATCCCAGGAGGCTGGAGTGACTCACCCAGTGACCTATAGAAAGGTTTAAGACTCGCCCTCCCTCCCATTTATAGCTATGGAATAGTTTGTTCTGGTAATGTAGTTATTTTGACTTACTGACATGGGGCTGTGCTTGGGGCAGGCCAGGCTGCTGCTGTGTATGAGTTTAGTCTCCTTTCTCCAGAGCCTGGAGAGAACTACATGCAGTCCCTAAACAGAAACAGGGATTGAAAGGCATTGCCTTCAGTCTGGCAGGAGACACCATCATGTCTTTGATGTAAACTAGTGCATAGCAGGAAAACTAACCCAGCTCTGTGGAGCCTGAGTTCTGTCAATACCTCTAGAAAACCAAGGGCAGAGCATCGCTTCTTTTGCTGATAGGGCCCATTAGCCCAGAGGTGAATGTACTGGTGCTAGGCACTGGCTTGAGGGGTACAAATGATCCATAAGCCAACAGCAATTATGATAACAGTATGTGTGATATCCCTTGTGAAGAGACCGTATTTGTTTCTCCAAAATGAGTTGCTTTTTGCAAGACTACCCTTAGCCTATAAGTGTTCCTTCTTTTATGAGTATTTCTCCAGTAGCTTAGCCAGGGCAGGGGTTATGAGAGAATGCAGCAATTTATATATCAAACCTCACATGAGAACCTCCTTTTGGAGCTATCATGTATTTCAGATCATTTGACCTTCCTTCCATGTGCTCCACAGATTCAGATATGAAGGCCTTTTTGGATTTACAGATTTCAGCACCTAAATCTGATAACCAAAGTAGGGAAGGTAACTTTGTATGAGCTGAATTTACCGAAGGGAAAACTACAACATTTTAAGCAACAACAACTCAACTAGCTGCTAAAAGAACTGGGGTATCTGTTTCTCTCTGTTTTCTCTGATAATGTCCAAGACAGAGCTGAGAGTTTTAAAACTAGAGGAGTCTTTCTTTGCTTTTCTGCCCACTACTCCACAGAAAAACTTTCACCTTTTGTCCTTACCCCTCAAATGAAATCCCAGCACTCTCAGTCAGGTGATCTACTTTGATTCACTTGCAAAGTAAAATCAATAATCTCATTTAAAAATCTTGCTGGAAGCAGGGAATCG
The DNA here is from genome assembly GCA_038380795.1 of Pyrocephalus nanus. NCBI lineage: Eukaryota > Metazoa > Chordata > Aves > Passeriformes > Tyrannidae > Pyrocephalus > Pyrocephalus nanus. The sequence goes on along the minus strand of CM076260.1, from coordinate 74,608,354 downwards.
CCCTTGTATTGGACATGCTATCAGAGAAGAATCTTCCATTCTGGGTGCAACCTGACCTCCAGCCTGTAAGGATAACTAGCCTGAGGAAGCTTGAGGGGTTTAGTGGCAAAATCGAATGCTTGAAGAGATTCTGTTAAGAGCTATGTATGGTTACCCAGGAGCTATTAGGATTATAGCACATTTCAGTTACTCAGTCAGTCACATACTTTTTCCACAGATTTTCTAAATAATTGTGTTTGAGCCAATATAAACAGGATGATGTAAGGTATAGATAGGTGAATATGTTGACATGCTGAAAGCGTAAGTAGCAAAAGACACGGTCTTTCTGTAGCTTGCCTCATTATACACAGATGACAGCCAAAGTCACAGTGTCTCTGTGAAATCATGGGTTTCTTTGATTATCACTGAGAAAACATCCATTTCCATTTTTCAGAAGGCTGTTTCAGGAACTGCTGCAGAAGAAAACCAAACCAGGGGAAGCCTGAATGCTATATTTTGGGTTCCTAGTGCAGAAACCCACTTTCCCCTCCCCCCTACCTCCCTGATTTTAAGTAGAAATACACACAGCTAGTTTCATGGCAGAGGAAACCGGATTTCCACGATGGGAAACTACACAGTGCCTGACTTCCAGTCTGTATCTGGTTCTCATCCTTTAGGAAAGGAATACAGGAGTTTTCCAAAGCTAGATGTGGGACCAGACATGTATATTTTATAATAAACCCTAGCAATATCTCAAATGTCCTTTTAGATTTAAAGAGTGTACAATTTCATAGACTGACTTCATCTCCTGAGGCCTTCAGAAGTGCTCATCGATAGTCTTGGAGGAAGCGGCACCACTGCTGAGGGAAATATGACACTCAAAGATAGAGGAGAGTGCCCTATGAATCTGCAAATGATCAGATTTACTGAGGTGCAATCTCCACCTCTCCAATTACTATCTTGTGGGAGGATGCAGTGTTCCATGTACTACCCATGCTGCAATTAAAGCCACACAGCCCAAGTGGCCCCAGGAGAGTGAATTCGCCACATTTGTCAGCTACGAGATCTGAGGAGTCCCTTGCTGATCCTGAGTCATATGAAGCCTCATAGCGCATGATACAGCAGGAGCATTTGAACTCTGTGGTCCTCATTGCCTAATTCCCTTGAGTGTAAGGGAGTTGCATACTTCCCTTTTTGCTTGACTTTGAGGTTCCTTCATAGACCACATCAGTTCTTGAAACAGGGAGTGAAGCTGACAGCTGATGTAAACCAGTAGAGCCACTGATGGGCAATGAGAGCAGATTCCTCAGCACAGGGTCATGGTTACGTGTTCTCTGGACGTTCTGCAATGCAAACACTCTGCCTCCCCTTTGCCTGTTTGTACAGTGTCCATCTGTTTTTTTACTGAGCTGATGTTAACTTTATCATTGCAGGCACCAGCAAGAGTTGCGCACACATGGGAAGGTCAGGGGAGCTTCAAAGACAGTTGACTGTGAATGTCCAGAGCTTTTTTAAAAGCAAAAGGTAAGGGCTAGGGGGATGCAAGTGCAGATACAGCAACAGGGAGGAAATGGAGGCATGGAAGGGACAAGGTCTGTTCAGTTTTTCCTCCTGGAGCTCTGGCCTGATATGTTTTCACATCTGCTGGGCGTCCCATGTGGCTTACTATCCCAGCTGGAGCAGGCTGTGGTCCAAAATGCAGATTGAGGGAGCGCCCAAAATGCAGATTGCCAGATGTGACTCAAGCACCATCACTGCCCATAAAGGCTTACCAATTTTTGGTTTAAGAATGAAAAAGCAGTGACACGAATCATTATTGCCAGACATCTGACTTGTTCCCAGTGGTATACCTCTTTCCTCAACAGCTGATTTCTGCTGCTTGAAGCTATAGACAGTTGGAGTTGCAGTGGTCTTAAAATGAGTGTTGTCTCAGGGTTGTCTCTGCTTGTGCCAGAGCCCTGGACAGCCAGACCTGGGAGTGGAAATTGGATTAAATTGAGCAGAAAGTGGGGAGACCATCCTGGAGGCCAGAGCCACGCCATCCCCACCATATAATCTGTTGACAGCCTACTCCAACCCTGGAGAAAGGTCAAGTCAGATTTGGGTGGTTCCTTTGGTTTAAGTATGTCATTAAGTCTCAAGCTGTTAGCATGTTCAGTGGCACTTTGATATGAATTGGAGCCAGGGAAACGTTAAATTGAAATCTGTTTATTTTTCTTCTATGATGATAAAAGATAAACAATGCATAAAACTTTGTTCCCTCTCTAGTGCAGGAGGTGAACAAACTCAATTTCACCCGAGAGCAACCAAGAAAAAGGAGCTGATTTTGTCTTTGAAGCCTAAGCATTGATCATAAAATATATGATACTATTACAGTACATGCTTTCTTCAGGTGCATGGAGGGAGTCTTTGTAGCCACAAAGTAAGAGACATCCTGTTGTTCTTGGTTATTTCATGCTGTACAGGGCAACTACTCCTATTTATAACGCGTGAAATGTTCAGCCACTGGAGTTTTCTGCCTGGCTGATTCTGCATTAATTTACATTGAACATTAGTCTTATGATTTACAGACTGCCAGATTCCCTGAGTAGGATAACTACCTTGAAGAAAGCTTCTCACCCACAGGATGGCTCAGACAGAGAGTTTCACTTGTCTCTGCCAGCTTCAGCCTGGGATCTTGAAAGAAAGAAGGGGCAGGCAGGTAGGATGTGTCAGGCAAAGCAGCAGTTTTGGCACCGCTGACGGCATTTGCTTTGAGTGAAAGGTCTAACATGGAACATGGGCCTACTCCTCTCTCCTGTTACTTCCAGATGCCTCCCTTGAACACATGGATTCTGTCCAGCCCCAAAGGGAAACTGAAACTTTTGTATGGGAAAATTCATCATCTCACTTTTATAGCTCAAGGGCTTGTGCCTGCTTCTTGTAGGAGCTGAGGTGAAATGTCTCCACTTGGGAGCCCAGATTTATGGCCACTTAGACATTACACAAGGATATAAAAGCAGAGTCAGATCCCACAGCCTGCAAATCCTTGGGAACTAGTTATCTAATTTGGTTACCTGGTGTGGTGTCAGCACTGTGCTTTGAGGAGACAATGGCTCCAGAAGAGCATCACCCAAAGGAACTCCATCTTCAGTGAGTAATTTGGCAGGCATAACAACTTTGATGATTTAGCACTGTGCTCAAAAAGACAGTAACTACTTCTGGCTTGAGAATAAAGTAAAGGACAGGGAAAGGGGAGGATTCAGGTGTTTGATTGTACCTTACATGCTTAGAGCAACAGTCCTTCCTCCTCCTCCCTGTCCCACTCCCTACACTCCTCCCTGAGCTGCAGGGAGCAAAGAAAGAAGCAGGGTTTTTTTGGTGACCTAGATATGGTGAGACAATATGTTGTCATACTCCACCTAGGCACTTACAGATGCCTCTACAAGGTGTCAGTATCACAACTGATGCTAATGGACATCTAAGTTGTCAGTCTTGAAAGAGAGGCAAAAGACTGAGTTACAGACAGGAAACCCAACCCAAATGTGCTTGTCCAGTTCAGATGTGAAATGTTGCACAGAGTGAGGGAATTCATACTCTGGCTGCTCAAGCTCCATGTGTCCTGTTCAGCTGTGCAGAGTGATGCTCTCTCAGGGCTGGAAGTGGGGAGGCTCTCACAAGCTCTAAGTCCATGTCAAACAAAACAAAACAAAAACAAAAGGGAAGGCTGCTAGTGAGTTTTAGCAGCATGAATTCCCATAGCACTGGGAATTGTAGGCTCCAATCAGTTGCTTATGGTAGTTGATAGTAAGTGCATGAAAATAGGTGAACATCACTTGTGGTAAGAGAGATTATCTGGGATAGCTTCTCTTACTAATCCATCTGGATGCAATCAGATTATGAGAATTTCTTCCAAAGCAAATTGCCAGGGCCATGGCAGACATCCAGGGTTCACAGGACTACTCTGTGGATGAAAAGGCCTTGCCATTTAAACACTTTAGGAAATTATCTTGCTCCTGCTGGAAATTTTCAAGACTGAAGGGCAGTTTATTTTTTTGGCCAACTTACATGTCCTCCATTTCCAGGTGTTTGAGCATCTTGGGATGCATCTTTTCTCTCTTGGGAAAAAATGGTTCATGATGGTCTTTTGCCAGAGTCCTAAGAGCTTGAAGTCTCAAAAAACATAGCTATAGACCTGGATGCTGACCAGGTGAGGGGCTAAAATGCAAGGACACCAAAATGGGAAGCAGAAAAACTGAGAATATTCTCACTGCTTTCTTATTAAAATCACGCAAAAAATGCTGTGAGTCTTGGAGGAAACTTTATATAGAATACTTTTTCTAAATCAAGGTGATGGGCATACCTTGAAAGAATTTAGTGGCCAACCTTTAGAAATTTCACCCATTCCTTTAGCTTGTGCTTCAACTGTGTTTTTATTCTCTGGGCAAGTTTTCATATCACAGAAAGTAGGACTTGTTAGAATAACTGGCTCATCCATATGAATCATCTCTTGCCAGTGGGTAAGACTTTGGTAAACATAAAAAATATGTTATTTTACAGGAGAAGCCTAAAGACATTGCCTGTTGCTGAGATATTTTTTTCTCCAAGTGCCAATTATGAATTTATTTTCATTAGTGTAAGAATGTCTTGGTTAAAAAACAGTTTTCAGACAGGGCTCTTCTCCTGGCTGAGGTAGCATCAAATGAACAGATCTCTGCAAAGTACCCTCTTTCTAGTCTGTATGTATAAAGTATCCAGAGATTTGAAACAAAGCAATCAGTTGTACACATAAACCTGTTTTGGTGGACTTCAGCCAGGCCATTAACATAACAAAGAAAATATTCGCTTATTCAGGTTCTAGTCATGATTCTTATTTCATAACGAGGGAATTGCTTGAATAATGGCAGTAATAATGTATGAGTAAGATTACTTGTTGTAATCTTCAATTTGATCTGACAACAGAAAAATATAGTATGCTGTCCAGAGTCTTGAAGTTTATGTATGTGTGTGTTGGGGGGGGGATATACAGAAAGGTGTATATGCCACAGACATCATAGGAACCCTTGCTAAAAATACTGTTAAGTGCTCAGTGATGTACAGTTCAGAAGAATATTTCCTTTTTTTTTTTTTCTTCTTCTTTTGCTTCTTTTTGGTTTTTTTTTTTGGCTTTCTTCATGGCTGGCTTGAAAAGCTCCTCTCCAGTTTTCTTGTTCAGCGCTGTGGTCTCTGTCCTCAGATATCTTTGCAACAGTGAAAGCCCTGTAGAACACATAACAGTTTTGCCACCACCCCCATAGGGGTTCTACCTATACAGGATTTGTGTGGATTACTGCCCACCACTTAGTGCATAGCCATGGAGGTAATTAAAAAAAAGCTATCAAAAAGAGACAGCGGGCTGCAATAAAAAAGGTTCAAATCCACATGACAGTGCCTGGGAATAATGTCTGTATGCCGGCAAAGACAACACATTCACTAGCTTGATTTGTATTTCTTCAAAAATAAATATCCAAGTATTTTTCCTGACAGGTTATCATATCATATTTTGCCTCATATTTTTGCTGATATCTACCTATATAGTTGAGCTGCTGCATGTTTTCCTGTACAAGAGATTACTCTTTTTTGTAAGGATTTTTTTTTTCTGTCATTGCCTATATCAGATGATTAGAATTTGGCATCTGGAAAGATGTTCATCCAGATATATACTTTGCCTTGACCCACAACAGTGTGTTTTAGAATTAGCTCACTTGTAAACTGCTACAGATGTTATTTTCCTTCATTAACCTTCTCCAGAGTTGGCAGGATCTCAAAATAATAAGCAAATATGGCTGTTTTAGGTGGAGGTTTCAGCACCTGTAGATATAAGAGGTGGTGAGGGATGGAGAGAGAGCTAAGCCTGTCCATGTCTCTCAAAACTTTCAGGCAGCTGGGTTAGGGTTTGGGCATCTGGGCTGACTTTCAGAGGCAGCAGCCTTTTCTGCAGTGGGCAACTGCTGTCAGTGGGCTGGTCTGGAGAGCACCACTCTGCCTTCAAATACAGGAGCCCAGGCCCACAGAAGTAGATGGGGCTCGTGGAAGAGGAGGTTCACTCCCATTCACTTAGGAGTGAGACTTGATGATCCTTTTGGGTCCCTTCCAACTCAATGCTCTGTGTTTCTGTGAGTATAATCACTGTGAGTGATTTACCTTACAGGTAAAATTTATCATTTACCTTAATGAATTTAAAGGCCTTCATTTTGTTCTTTCACTTATTCAGAACTTTATTTTCTTAATCTATGAGGCATTATTCCCCCTTGTGCACTGTGCTTCTTCTTAAATTGGTCAGGTCCCAGGGACTAGGTCTTTTGTTTGACTAGGAAAGCTTCTCCATATGTTTTAGATTGTACAGAATCTTCTCAATTGTCCCTTTATTAGAGAGGGAAGGGCAGAGCGTAGGATTTGGGATGACACTTAAAACAGGGGCCAAAGTAGGGATTAGTAAGGATGAAGACTTAGAGTAACTTAAAAACACCACCTTAGAACCTGAAGCACCCCAAAATAAAAAGCAAGAGACTGCGGGGCACTGGTGGCCGTGCTTTTTTGCCTCCTCATGTAATGGACACATAAAAATGGGCATGTGGGAAAAAGTGTGTCTGGCTAAAGGATTCTTGCTTTATTTTCAGAATAGAAGTAGTGAATTCAGAAACATGTACCGAGATTAGCTGTGCCAGACTTAGACTCTGATTCAATCCTACCCTGGATTACAGAGGCAGAAGACATGCAGATATAGTTGCAGTGTAAGGTCTGGCGTTTCTCCCTAGGAGCATCCAGACAATGACCTTTGGTGAACTTAGGGCTTTCCTCAGTACTGCATTCTCAGCAGGCGTGAATCATCTCTCAGAAGTCACTTGTGTTGCCCTCCCTCCGCAGACTGACCAGGTCTGGCTGTCCTTAGGGAAAGACAGCTGATTCATAAGTGGCCAGACTCAAATGGAGCACAGCAGCTGCCACATTTGACCTCCAGCGTCAAACAGGGCCAAAGAGGTTTTCTTGCCTCGAGTCTGATGACTTGCGTTAAGTTAAAGCCTCTTCTGCGTTTACAGGCTGAGATGACGTGGCCACATCTTTTCCAAATTTGTACAGGCATCTTCAATTTCTGATGTGTGGTATGACGAAGCGTGTTTATGTATGGCCAGGCTTGCAGAGTGGGCAGAGTGCTCCAAGCATTATGCCTGAAGGCATGCCCCATCCTCAGGAGTTACTTAATTACTGAGGAAATCATGTGTACCAAGTCCATGTAATACACACTGAAAACTCTGGCTGGATTTGAACCCTAAATAACATAATCAACTCCATTTGATGAGACAGAAAAAAGGTTCTGAAAAAAAAAATTGAGTCATTTATTAAAAATGCTACTGTGGATGTAATAAGTTCGTCAGAAAACACGGAGCACAGATGATAACCATTGCTGCTCTTGAAAAATCCAACAAATTCCTTTGCACTCAGGGTTTTGATAAAGGAAACTTTAAAAAGGCCAAGTTCTGGGCTGGCTATTTTGCAGCAACTCAAGAACTTATTTTTGCTCCTAGTTGCATTTAATGAAGAATAGGCCAAGAAACACAATTTAGATCACCCTTCCGCTGCATTGTTTGTGTTAGGGTTATACATTGCTGCTATTACTCAGTTCTCTGAATATTGCAGTTGAGTGAGTCCATTAGAGCATGAGAAGCATTGCATTCAGAGCCATGGTGTTCCTGTCCAAATTAAAACTGATTAAGGAATATTACAACACTCTTTACGGCAAAAATAATGGGAAGGTTTAAAATGTAGCCTCTGCTGTGAGGCACCAGGACACAAAAATAGCAAGTTTTTTCTATCTTCTAAGAAGCTCTAAGGGTCATCAGTTTTGGAGCTAATATTCCTGTGCACGTGGGAAAGGGAACACAGGGTAGATGAGGGATCGACTCCACTTTACTAAACTGCTGCTTGTGGAAAATCAAGAGGATCTGCCATCCCTTTGCCAACATAACGAGAAATAAAAGGTCTGGGCTCTACTTTTCTGGAAGGAAAATGTGTCCAGTCTAGCTAAGAAAAACAGGTCCATCTCTAAATGAAGGATCTCCCTAAAGCGAAGGGCTGGATTGGTTCAACCATTCCCAAAAAGGCAGAGCAGCTGGGCACACAGGTATGCAGCACTCCCTAAGCCTGATGCCATTATCTCTGCTGAGGTTAGCAGTCAACAGGGTGGGGTCAGGTCTTTCTGATGGTATCTTTCTAGCGGTTTTGGGTAAACAGAGCTCTGTATGATGACTAGTGACCAACAAACAATAACTGAGAGCATATTTTTATTGACTAATTAATTAATTATACACCTCTCAGAGGAGCTCTCAGGCTGAGTATGTGATCAGGCTGGCATATGCATTTGAGCTGGCTGAGGTTTGCACTGCGGCAGCTGCAGCAGCATACTGATGCCTGCGTTACTTTCCTCCCATCCCTGCATGTACTTTCTCCTGATCCAAGTGCTTTGACATTCCAGTGTGTCTCCTCAAAGCTGACACCACTGATGAGATGGTTATGTTTGACCCCACTGGCTGTAGAACATGCACCACCCCCCGGCGTTTGGAGGCTTTCATTCCTGTACTCCTGCATTCCTCCTTGCATGCCCGGGGTCAGTGCCTGGGTTAAGAAGCTTTTGCTCAATCAAAACTGATTCAGAGCACAATGTGGACTGAAAATTAGTTCCTCTGAGTCTCTAATTTAAGCCCAGTATAAAACAGGTGTATTTTTGATGAGAAGGAGATTGTGGAAAGAACAAAATGTTCGTGCTTAGTATATGAGTGCTTTGCACTTCATAAGCATAGGCATGGTAACTGTATACAGTAAAGAGCTGCCATACACAAATATATCAGAATACAGTGGTGTTTTCTCTCTCTGTTAACCCTCTGGATTTGCTATAGTGCATCCTTATCACTTTTTGCTGTCAGAAGGAGTTAGAGGGGTAGTATGCGAGCCATACACTCAGGTGGTGGCTGTACATCTGACAGCAGATTGCCATCAGCTCCATCAGTGCATCTGGCAAGACAAGCGTTGCACAAATGGGTAGCACAAGTCAAAATTTTAAATAGGCAAGCAGGAATGGAGCTCCAGTCCCTATAATGGTGGGTAGGAGCTCGTATCCCACCCAGCACTAATTAGCACTTCTCATCTTCCACTCTCTCTCCTCATGACCATGATAGTGAAGCACTGATTAATGACCCCAGTGGAAGTGTGGGACCCTGTGTGGCATGAAGCTGAATGCTTTGGAGAGTCCCTGGGTGTCAGAGCTGAGGCCTGCTGGAGCAGGTTTTCTGTTGCCCTCAAAGAACAAAAATCTGATTCTTTGAGTTTCTTGACTGGAATTCTAAAAGAAGTTGATAAAAACTAATGATCGGCCACTTTTTGGCTTTAGCAATAGAGGAGAGTATGTGCATTGCATGTGAGGTTGGTACCTGCTGAGACAACTATCTTGTTTTTTGTATTTCTTAAGAATTTTCAGTGTCTCCTGCTGATTGTGTTAATAAACCAGAAGGGAATTGCACAGACAGTGCTGCCAGACATACAAATGGAGATGTTACTTTGCAGGAAAATGTGTGATGCTGGGACACATTTGCACATTCTGTCAGTCATTTTGCTCACCTTCACAGGCAATACTGACCTGGTAAAAGACTAGACATAGCCATTGGAAAACAGAAATTGGAAGAGATGTGGATGACAGCAAATTGTGATGGTGGGGAGAGATCACCTACTTGAACATTAGGACTGTCATTCAGAGGGGCTTCAGCAATCTAAGAAAATGGACTGATAAAAACTTAATGAAGACCAACACAGGCCTGTATGTAGAACAAAACAAACTCACACAACAACACAGGATGGGGGTCAAGTGCCTCAGGAGCAGTTCTGTGGAAAAGGAGTGGGGAATCTGTGAGCAAAAAGCTGCCTAGAAGCCAGAAGAACCCCCCAGCAGAAAAGAAGGCCAACCACACTCTGGGCAGCCCCAGGAAGAACATACCAGCAGCTGGGAGAAGACATTAGGCCTTTCTATTTGGCACACAGGGCTACATAAGGAGCAGTGTCCAGTTTTGGACTGAGTGAGACAAGGCCATCAGACAACTACCAAGACAGGAGATGTAACAGATGAGGAGAGGCTTAGAGAGATGGGCTTGTACAGCCTGGGGAAGAGCAGGTTAAGATGGAGAAATAATTGCAGGATCCCATTAGCTGATGGGAGGTTATAGAGAAGGGAGAGCTAGACTCCTCTACAAGGTACAGAAAGGACAAGATGCAACCATCACAAGATGCCACAAGGTAAATTTGGGTTAAGTATCAGGAAAGAAAATTGCAGTGAGAGTGGTTCATCACTGGAACATGTTGCCCCTGGAGGTGGCTGGACCTCCATCTCTGGCAGAGACCATAGAATGGCTTGGGTTGGAAAAGACCTTAATGATCATCTAGTTGCAAGCCCTCTACCATAGGCAGGGATGTCACCCATTAGATCAGGTTGCTCAGGGCCCCATCCAACCTGGCCTTGAACACTTCCAGGCATGGGTCATTAACAACTTCTCTGGTCAAGCTGTTCCAGTGCCTCACCACCCTCGCAGTAAAGAATTTTTTCCTAACATCTAATCTAAGTCTCTTTTAGTAAAAAAACATTCCCCCTTGTCCTATCACTCTGTGCCCACATAAAAAGTCACTCTCTTTTTTATAAGCCCCCTGTAAGTACTGGAAGGCTGATATAAGGTCTCCCTGGAGCCTTCTCTTCTCCAGGCTAAACAACCCCAGCTCTGTCATCTTGTCTTCCTAGAAGTGGCACTCCGTTCTTCAATCACCTTTGTGGCCCTCCTCTGGACCTGCTCCAACGGGTCCATGATCTTTTTTGTGCTGAGGGCACCAGAGCTGGATGCAGTGGGGTCTCAAGGGACTGGAATAGAGAGCTGGAATCACTTCCCTTTACCGGTTGGCCATGCTGCTTTTGCTTCAGCAGGCTTTCTGGACTTTGTGCACCCACTGTTGACTCATGTCCAGCTTTTCCTCCATGAGAACACCTAAGTCTGTCTCCACAGGGCTGCTCTGAATGGATTCTTCACCCTTTTGCTGTGTCAGTTGCCCACGTTGAACTAGGATGTTCAGAGGTCAGCTTGACAAGGCCCTAAACAACCTGCTCTCACTTTGATGTGGTGCCTGCTTTGAGAGGTGGGTGAACTCCAGAGGCTCCTTCCAGGAAAAATTACTGCATGGATGTGTTGTTTGGACCGTCACTTCCCATTCCACTCAGAGCCTGCATAACTCAGTCTTTTCTCCTTTCTCTAGCTCACCTTTATGTATTAGGAATACCTTGCTTGTATGCCTTGGCCTTGGGATGAAAAATTCAGTTTAATCTTCAGCTGGGTCTGCATCTTCACCCTGCTGCACATCTGGTCAGACATTTGGGGGGGTGGGTCATGTAGTTCTGTCCCCTTGCCTCCATTACTGCAAGGATAACTTGAACTGAGGAGCTGCTTCTGACAGCCAGATTGAAGCCATTGATGGAAACCGGGTACTAGGGGGACAGTTGGATCTTCAAGTTGCTCACAGAAACTGCCTTGAGTTATAAAATATGATTGATTTCAATCAATTCGTCCCTCAGAAGGTGTCAACGTCTGTTCTCAAAGCCCAGATTCTCATTTCAAGTAGATTAATACGCTTTTCTGTCATCTTCAAGATAACATCAATAAATCAGGACCTGGCCGTTCTGGCAGAAAAGATAACAAATGTTCCTGCTGTCTTTCCAAACAGAATGTCAACTACTGTTAAAATTGTTACTGTTTTTCTGCAAAATTGCTATTGTCTATCCTTCTTCAGTCTAACTATGTTTTTTTCTGTCTTAGCGTCTGTATGAACCCTTACCCTCTCTTGGTTTCCAAAGGCATCTCAATGATATTCACTATAGGATGAAGATGCACATAAATAAACATATAAAAGTATGCACAAAGGGGGGAATATCATCAACCAGCTGTCCATAGCTGGTCACTCCAGCTGCTGGCATGTTTGAGCCTCTGCAGAGCTGCAAAACTGCTGGGTTCTTGGTGAAGAAAGCGGTGGCATTTACAATAGCATTCATTGCAGGCCTCCCAGGAATGAGCCTTGGGTCTCTCCCAAAAAGAGGAGGTCCCAGTGCCAGAGGGTCAGGGATGGCAAACCTGAAGTTTTCCACACTGCTCTGTCACACAGGTGCTGCCATCTCCTTGGACCCAAACCACCTCAGGAAGCCAGCACAGGTCTGCTCACCAACATCCTCAGGAGCTGCACACAGCCCACTTGCAAAGGTGCATGTTCAGCTGTAGGCAAAAGCTGCAATAACCAACAGTGTGAAGCTTATTAATAGCTTGAAGAGACCTGAATATTTCAAATGAAGCACTACAGAGGTAACAAATACCTTTTAAACACAGTGTGAGAAAATGTCTGCTTTTCCCAAGCTCTTCTCAAGCCATTCTCCTCTCTCCTTCCTGACGATGCTGCCCCTGCTGAGGTGCCAGGCACCTTTTAGGTCAGTGCTTCTGCTCTCCACTTGCTGTTTTCTCAGCTATATCTTTGAAGTGAAACCCAGAGGGACCTTCTTCCTCAGGCCTGATGGCTGGACTGTCACTCTCACCTTTGCTTTCTTGCCTGCCTCTCCTCTGTGAAAAAAAACCTCTTATCCCCTGAGAGCTTTTGGTCATGGCTTGTTGCTCGTCCCTGGAAAGCACAGCAGCCTTTTGTGCTCATAAGTAAACGGCACTTCTGAATTCAGCAAAGATTCAGGAAAGGGATAATTCAGAGTGCTAATTCAGCAGAGTTTGGATGGCTCTCTGCTTTAACCTCTGCACCAGCAGTGAAGAGTGGGTGAGCATCACTGGGGCTCTTCCGGGAGTCCTTAAAGCATTTGAAGTAACCGCCATCAACAAGAGCTGGAGATACAGGCCAGCTCCTTGGGTAATTAACACCACCATGCCATGCCAGGCTCTGGCTCTGTGAATGTAGATGTCCTGGGAACAACAGAAGAAGGGTAAAATTTTCCCTAGATACTTTCTTTGAAATCATCATTAACTGACTACTCCACCCAAAAAGCTGTTTATGCAGTTTTCCCCACTCATCCCCAGGACGGGAGAGTCCTGATGGGAGTCAGAGGCTGTCTGCTCACAGCTGCAGCCTGTCTGTGCCTTCCCCTGCATGGGGAAACACTGCACCTGTCCTCCCAAATGCTGTCCCTGCCCTGCCATCCTCCCCTCTGGGGACATTCTCACAGCCAGCACTTACCCTGAGCTCTGTTGTGGTGAGCTCACCTCTCATTTATGGTGTTAAAAGCTTTCTAAATCTGGGTTGTTGTTTTTTATTTTCCTTGTAGTTTCCCCTAAGGTAAACACCTCAACTTCAGTCTGAGTCATATCTCCTTACACCACTTGTACTGACATGCTGAGCTAAGTGGTGTGAAGTACCAGTCTCTGGCTGGATGCTGCAGCCCAGCATCCCACAAGTGTGAGAGCCTTAAAAGTGATATAACAGCCCAGGAACTGAAACTATTCAGTATTTTTAACACTGAGATGCAGGCAACAGCTCAACATTAGAGAAGAGAAGGCTCCAGGGAGAACTTACTGTGGCCTTTCAGTACTTAGAAGGGCAGCCTATAAGAAAGATGGGGACAGACTTGTTTTCAAGGCCTGTTGCGATGGGAAAAAGGTAATGGCTTTTAGCTGAAGGAAGGCTGATTTAGAGCCAATAGAAGCAAGAAGCTCTTTACAATGAGGGTGGTAAAATACTGAAACAGATAGCCCAGAGAAGTTGCGGATGCTCTGAGTAACTTGATCTAGTTAAAGATGTCCCTCCTTATTGCAAGGGGACTGGACTAGATGACCTTTAAAGGTCTCTTCCAATCCAAACCATTCTATGATTAGCATTGCAGTGATGAAAAAACGCCATACTGACTTCCATATTGCCACAGAGCAAGGATAGGATAGCTCTCCCAGTCTGCTCTTTCTGCCTGACAGAGGGGACATCACTTTCAGGGTTTCCTCTTTGTTTTGTTTTGTTGGTTTTTTTCTTCCCCAGTAACATTTTCTGTGTCTGCTTTATGGGAATATTGGCAGTCCACACTAAGTTATAGCAGCCTTCATGTAGCTGTAACTTATGCCAGAGCACTGCTTTTGTCTTGACAGCATGGGTTCAAGGGTGCACAAGTCAGGTGGGGGCCTCTTGACTGCAGCCTGAATTTTCTTGCTCATCTCTCTATCACTGGTTTTATACAACAATCAGCTCCTCTTCCCTTGATTTCCCCTGTTTCAACCTTTCTTAGTCAAAAGCTGTTTCCTGCAAAGTTACCCTAGGAGTGTGTTGCACTTGGGCCCCTCATGGAGGGGGTTGAAGGAGAAGTGCTTAGGACACAGGAACTGCCCTGAGTGCAGCCCCACAAAGGGTGGTGAGACACTCTCTGAGCAAAGGGAAGGGAAGGTCATGTCACCACCAAGAGAGTCAGGTGACCTTTTGTGCTTAGGTGTCTACACTCAGCAGCGGTCCAGTGAGACCAAAACTTGATATAGCCAAACTCACTATAAAGTGAGTATTAGGAGTCCAAAGTCAGAAGATCAGAGCATCTTCTGCCTTGCCACCTTCCAGGTGACAAGAATTTACTGCATCTGTGAACTCAGAGCCTTGCTTTTCTTATCTTTGGTTATTGAGCCAGCTCTTCACAGGACTGTGTTGGTGGTGTGCAGACCAGAAGCTGGTCCGCGCTGTGCCTCGTGACAGCTGCGGACTCACAGCAGCTATTTTCTAGTCCTATACACAGCCATCTCTGGCTATAGCTGCTCAGGAGCAGCAATAGTATTACATTAGATCAGTATCATACAGATTAACTCTGTTCCCAAGGTCTCATTTAGAGAAGGATTGAGAAGATTTTTCTTACTGGCTTGTGTTTCTCACAGCTGATCCCTCACAATCTGGTGTTTCTCTTGATTTTTTTTTTGCTTTCATTGTGCAGCTGCCAGGTTTTCTGAGCTACTTCAGAAGCTAATTGGCCTGGATTTTGCCTTTCTCCCCTTAAGTAGACTTACTCATGACTTTCTTCTCCTGTGCATGCCAGTGTGACTTCAATGGCAATGCTAAGTCCACACATGTTGCTCTTTTGTCTGTTGTGCGATGCCGTTTTCACAAGGCAAATAGAAAGCATTTTGGCCTGTCAGTAATTCAGCACGTGTCCTGGGGTTTCCAGCAAGTAGAACAAATGGAAACCGCTTCTCTTTTCCTTGCTATTTATTTGAGTATTGTATTATGATTATAATTATATTGCAGTAATTTAATTGTTCTTCCTTAATTTAGAGGAAGTGAAGAAAAGAGTCCAATATATAGTCCAATATATGGTTACTGTATACTCACATTCCAATGACACTTCTGGTGGTCAGTGACAAACTGAGTGGAGGTCTCAGAGATATAGCCCATATTTGGTCTTTTAGTTACAGAGGCCCTTTAGCTTCTTGGATTTACTTTCTGAAGCTCATTGTCTCAGTGCACCCAGAGTCATCTTCATAAAACAGGTGGTCAAAATAGGTGGCATGTATTGATTTTTACAAGTTATTGTCTGTTGTTCTCCCATGACTTTTAAGGACAACTATGCAGACTGAACCTTAAAACCCCCAAAAGGAGAGAGATAAATTCCAGCCTCAAGTGCTGAAACCTGAGTGTTATTCCTGACCCAAGAAGAGGTGGCTGTGCTACCTCAAAGACATGGAGGGAAATACAGAAACAGGCCCAGCTGGCAGAGGACTGGTGTTTTTTCCACCTCTCATCCTTTTGTCCCCATTTGGTGACCCTATCACTTCTCCCTTTGCTGTACTACTGAATATGTAGCCTCAGGGGAGCTGTAGCCTACAGGCCAGATCCTTGGAAACCTTTCAGCCCAAGGGACCTGTTTTCCTCTCAGGAGTCACACTGCAGAAATCTTTCCTAAATAACTCGTACTTCTAGGAGTTATGGGCTGCAGTACCATGTTCTTCCAGCCTTCCAGCAATCTTGGATCTTTCTGTAGCTGGGCACTAGAAAAACTATATAGTAATTTGATTCTGTGAGGTTTCAGTGGTGTTTTGTCTGAGACCATAAGGAGGAGCATCATTATCCAACCAGCAGATTTACTGCCTGCTTTTGAGTTATGCACATCAGATACTTGCTGTGCCATTATTTTGCCTATTAAACACTTGCCCTTGGGCTTGTCCTGGGTTCCTACTTGACTCAGTTCTCACACTCCCATGGGAAACTTGGTAGCCCCATGGGGTGCTCAGTGGCTACTGGTACATCCCAGGAGCATTGTCCATGCGTGAGGCCATGCCAGCAGGTCTGTGGGTGCTGGAAGCCTGATGCTGGGGCCACACAGTGGGTGTAACACACAAACAAAACCCAGATAGTGAAAAATAAATACGAAAAATTAAACAAAAAGTTCATCCTAGGGATCTCTTCTATGAAACAATTCAGTTCCTTTGTCCTTACCCCGCCAGGACTGGAATTGATGCATTTTCCATGCAGTGGCTCCTGTGGGGTTTGGAAACATACCCTGTTTCTCTGCTCCCTTTCTGCCTCTCAGCACTTCCCATGGGCCTGATACTGTGCCACGCTGTGCATCTAGGGGTGAAAGAAAGGGTCCCTGCCTGAGTAGCAGCAAGACAATGTAGGAACATTGATGTGCACCTTTAATGAAAGGTGAGACAGAAGTAACGTTTGCTAGGAATAGTCTTGTGACATAGATCTTTGGTGTATATTTGGCTTATATCTGTTATAATAGTTTAAAAGATATTTGCCATTAATATACTTCTGTTAAAAAAAAAAAAAAGAAAAAGAAATAAGAAGAGATCATTCTTAGGAGAAAATCTTACAGTTTTCTACATTTTTCCACAGTCACTGTATTATGAACCCAATGAGATGGTGATCTTGCTGAAGCTGTGATACTGGCCCACTTGTGAGGCCAGCTACCACTGCAACCTCCCAGAAATGAACACCTTGTCGGGGGTGGGTGAAAATGAGCCTGCCCACCCCTTGATGTGACACCATCAAGCTCTGAGTGGGGCAAGAGCCAGGCAAGGCAGCACTGCTGAGCCCATCCTGTAGGGCAGTGGTGGGATCTGGGGGCAGAGGACCTGCAGCAGATCTCTCAAGGACACTGTTTGTTACCTGGATATTTTTCCAGCAAGCCCAGCGTCTTTATTATCAGCCCCACAACGTGCTGAGCCTGTTCAAGAAGCAGGGCTGTGGTCATGCAGTGGACTCACAGAATAGTCCAGACCCTTGCAATGGCCTGGCTGTCTGTGAAAAGCATTGATGCTGGCATGTAAGTGTCAGCCTCACACAGGAGAAGCAACGGATCAGCAATTTCACTGCACATCCGAGTTGCACGAGGGTCTATGTAATGGATGTTCCTGTAAGCACACTGCTGTCTGGATCCTGCCATTTCCCTAGCAAAAATGAAAAGAAAAAGAAAGGAGGGGCAGAATACCATTGGATTGCACTATAATGTAGGGCCAACCTTGCTGCAAAGACAGGGGAAAGCAAAATACCCTTTTCTCACTTCACTCTGGTGTTAAGGGATCTCACTTGCCCTGCCTGACTACTATGTCTGCTTGTCTCTCTGTTGGTTTAAGGAATATAGCTTTCCTGGTTAGAAACCATGCTCTAATAGTACCTCTTGGAGGAACAGTAAGCACAGCTGGATCCTGCCAGTTTTATGCACATATATACCTGTGCACACACACATTTGCCTAGCTGTGTCTGGGGATATGGTTTCCTCTTGAGACTTTTTCCCGTGTTCCCCTCCTCCTCCCCACCCTCTCACATGAGATCTGTGGCATGTGAGACGACCCGCGCTTCATGATATGATGAAAACCTCCTTCACATCAGCTTCCCCTCTCCTGTTTTAACTTAAAAGCTCTTAAAATACTTGCGGGGGGGGGGGGGGGTGGGGGGAGGTGGGACGACGACACCGAGGAGGGTAGGGGGAGAGGAATGTCCTTTTTGTATGAGACACACAGATTTCAGCCTATAACTAAAAGAGTTATCACACATGTGCCATTTTCACATGACCTAACCCAGAGTGTCTATGTTGCCAAAACAGGCTTTGCTGTGACTGATGTTCTCAGCTGCTGTTTTGTTGCCTTAAAAATCTGAGTCCGGGCAATGTATTTCAGTCCATTTGGGAGCTGCCAAGGAACAGTTTGAGAAATGCCTGGGAGCTAGTTAGGCTAGCAGGAGGTTTGCTGCTGTTGTTTAAACATCTCTGGGCCAATATTTCCAAAAGAATTTAGAAACCTAAGGGTTTAGAGCAGGTAGATACCCAGTGGATTTTCAAGAAAGCCTTCACTTCTTATCTGCAAATTGCAATCTTTGTTTCTGAAAATCCATGCCTAAGTTGTGAGCTGGATAAAAGCAGCACCATCACAACAGGTATTGACAGAGTTCCCAGTTACACCTGGGTGCAGCACCATGAGGCATGCCAGCAAAATTTTTTCCCTGTGGAGTTGCACAGCTGACTGTGCCTTGGTTTTCCAGGACAAAACACCACATCAAGACAGGCAGTGTGTGAGGAACTGTGAAGGAAGGGCTTTTTGTTGATAATCTGGAAGGTGAAAAGTATTTTGAGTGTGGTAAGAGCTGCTGTGTTCCTTGACATAAGGCTACACAGGAAGGGCAACTGTGTATTTTTTAAAGATAAACAGCCAGTCACCAATTAAGCTGGTGCCTTAGCAGAGGAAGCGCAATTGTCGGTAGGTGGTTGCTAGAGAGAAGCGTTGAGACCCCTGCACAAGGGAAGAGAGCCCTGTCTGCTGCTGCTGTTTACCTGGTCTCACTGTGGAGGGAAGGCAGGTCTCCCTGCCTGACAGTCTTACTCCTCCCAAATCCACGGTTCAGTCACTGCATGCAACCGAATAAATATGGGAGCCTCTCTAATTTCTGGATCCATGAATTGCTACTGAAGCTGTGATGCTTGGCAGTTTCTCTCTCCTTCTGCTAAGTACTCTCGCCTGTGTTGCAGTATTACCAAATCCCATCCCATCTGCTGTGTCCCACTGAGGTGTAGCTCCTGGTGCTGCTTTTCTATTCTTTTTGGGGGGAAGGGGCCAGCAGCCCCTTGTGTGCCCCAACTTACTCTTCTCTCCAATGCAATAGCTCTCACACCATCAGCCTCTGGGAACTGCAGATAAAATGTAGTTTCCACTTCAGAGCATGCTTAGGCTCTTGAAAAACCTCCCTGGCTGCTTGTCTGGGGCTTTGTTTGAAAGGGGGCTCTTGGGAGGATGAGGAGCATGGGAGAAAATAATGGCCCCAAGTATTATGTGAGAAGCCCCTTGCTGGACTGTGAACTCAGAATGTGCTCCACAAAATGGAAAATTATTTGGATGTTATTATCATTCCCAAAGGCCAAAATCCTGTACTCGGCACTGGTGCCGAGTTAAGCTGTGCACAGAGAAGAAGGAGTCTTGCTACTGAGTGGAAAAGAAATGGCTTCACCACCGTTAGGACAGCCTGGGGACAAGGGAGAAAAACAAGTGCCCTATTTAAGCACTGCCAGGAAGTGGAAGGGAAAGCAGTGATTCAGATCACAGCATTGTTATCCAAGCCTCTGAGCTACTTGAGAGCAGAGAGAGGTTTATCCCACATGTGCTGTCCTGTGCTGGGTATGTAGGTAGGGGAAGATGCAGCTCTCCTTCCCATGAACTGCTCAGTGCCAAGCAAACAGAGCATAACATCCCACACTGCCTGAGCAAGCATCCTGGGGAGAGTGTGTCAGGGAACAGCTCTGCTACATGCCATCTTTTTCAGCAAAGAAAGCTAATCCTTGTGCCACCTGCAGCTCTTCCAGAAGTGCTGGCAAGAGAGGCAGGTTGGGTGAGCACTTTGTGACATTTGGCAGGAGTGGGCAGGAGGGCACCCCGCATGCAAGGAGAAGGGAAATCCTGAAGACTGGGTAGGCAAATGGGCTTGTAGAAACACACTCACAGGCAGTAGGGAGACATGGTGGGGGGTGGGGTGGGGAATGGGTTATTGAATGTGACAGGAATCAACAGTAAGCAACACAGGACAGAAAAATTCAAAGCCTCTCCTCCTCTCCCCTCTTCTCTCCTCAATGTATGAAAAAGCTGGAGAGGGGTCGTAAAGCATTTTTTGCCCTGGCTTGGGTCTTTCTGGCATGAATAGGTTCTGTTGGCTGAAAAAGGGAAGGGAGGTGGTAACACAGTGCCTGTGAAGAGCGTGGGCTCTTTTGTGTACCTGGCCACTGCCTGAGACAGCCCAGTTTGTGCATGAGGACAGACAGGCTGCAGGAAACTAACAGAAACAATGAGGTTCTGCTTTGCTGGTACAACAGCTTGAGGAGTGGTGGAGAGGAAATGCTTTGATAACAAGGGCAGGGTGAGCTAGAGGCCAGAGGGCACGCTTTTCAGGCTGCAAGGGCTTTTTGGTGTCAGCACCTCTCTCGCATAGTAAAGCTCAGCACAGGGCAGTGCTTGGCAGGGGGGTCAGCACCCTTGAATGTGGGGGTAGTCAGGGGGGTTCCTAGTTTGAGAAATGGTGAAGACTGCAGGAAAAAAAAGCCTTAGAAGTTGCCCCTGAGAAGAGTCAAGCAGTCCCTGTGAAAGGTGGCAGTGCTGCCTCCTTGTGCAAATCTGAGCTGGAGACAAATAATCAGTCCCAGAAATCATCTTCCAACAGAGGAAAGGAGGCACTGCTGAAGCCCTGCTGCAGGTCTGCAGCTGCATTCAGCACCCATCTCAAAATCTGCCTTATGGTGAGGCATTTCAGAAGGAACTAAATGCTTTAGAAACTCTAGCATCAGTCACAAGTACCCAGCTCCTTCAGCTCTGCCCTTACCGAGCCTTTAACTTCCTCACCCTGCTTGGGATGGTATTATGAGGGTGAAATGGTTGACGTTTATGAAGTACTTAGAAGATAAAAAGAGATGTTAAGTTTTATTAGGCCGAGATCTGAGGCTCTCATTTAATCTTCCTCAAGCTCTCAGACTGAAATCTCACTCCAGGATTACTGCATGCTGCTTGTAAGCAGAGCAAGGAGCTGCCCCCACTCTCATGCCTGTTCTGCCCTGCTGAAGTCCAGTGCCCTGCCATCTTTCCCATCACAACTCTTTCCTGGGCTGGCTGTAAGGCAGAGTGCTAAGTTGATCTGAGCTACAAGATTGCTGGACTACAGAGCTGTATCAACACAGGCCATCCCCTGCCCCACCCCTGCCCCAAAAGTGGTGGAGAGGGCGAATGACAGATCTGAATATGAGAGGGAGAGGAAGAGGAGGAAAGCTTGGCGAGCAAGCCAGGAGCCTAGAGCACCAGCCTCCTTATCGCTGTCAAATTTCCTGCAGGCCTTGAAAGGAAGAGAAATTTTAAATTGCTTTTACACACCTCTGCCTGCTTGAGTGCACAGGAAAGACGGAAGTGGTCTCAGAAGGAACTAGCTGCTATTTTGTGCAGTACATGGCCCCCTGCCTTATTTGCAGTTTGCTGTGTAAGCACTGTTGTCAAACAGGAGCTATTTGCTTCCTCCAGGCTTTTCTACAGGACTCATCACTATGACATGGGAGGACTTCAGACATCAATTAAATTCTTTCCAGAATAGCTCTGTGAGACTGAGGAAGGGAAATGAAAGAAAAGGGTTTGTGGCTCTGAAGGCTCGTCTCTGCTGGAAACCAGGCACAAATTTAAAGTTAGGTACACAGAAAACAGTCACGCATGATGATCTTTGCTTTTAGTGGGAATCTTGTGGAAAATACAGGACTAATGTCTAGTGCTCCTGGGCAGTATTCAGGGCAGTTAAAATGCTTCAAATTTGCACCTTCTCCTCTTTAAGTCCCTTTCTTCACTCATTCACTGCACAACTTCTTCACCAAAAGAGAATCCCTCTCTACAAAGTCATGTTGCATCCACAAGGTGTCCATATATTGTGTGCTATGGAGACTGAATAAATGTCTCTAAAGATTGTATGTTATGAGAGAACAAAACAGGGTTCACACAGGCATCTCCTAGTCTCTGAGTACCTGGAAATTATGCTCCAAATTCCCTTTTCTGCACTGAGGGATGTATGTGGGATGTGTGATGGGAAACATGTGCAACCTTTTTCATTTTTCCTGCTTTCCCTGCTTCATCTCCCAGGGATCTTTCCTGGCTCATTTTACCTGGAGCTGGGCAGAACCCTTGCATTGTCTACACCCAGCATTGACACCACTAAAGTTTCAGCAATGCAACCTGGGGTAATTTCCCTGTGCCTGAGGATACAGCACAGCTTGCATTGTCCACCAAAGCTTTCTCTTGCCACTGCAAAGGCTTGCAAGGGGGGAGCCATCTGACCATGCCCAGAGACTGTTGGTCGTGGACCAATATTTGATCCTGGCCTTACTTCATACACTAGTATGAAGGTAGCTGGAGAGGCCAGGAGAGGCAGACTTCTCATTTCTAGTGACCATGACCCAAAGAAGGATTCTATTTGGGAAGATATGGCTTGTAGAGGATGAGGGTCACCTGCAATAGCCTAGCCAGCTGTTTCCCCTCACAACACCAAGGATGTGTTGAGGTCTGTGAGGCACCACAGGGTCTTGCAAACTCTTCCAGAGTCTCAGAGGTGCAGAGGTTCCACACCAAAACCTGGTGTGCAGGAGCTCTGCTCCATCAGCCCTCTGAGGCCACATGGAGCAGGGCAGGGGACTTGGCATGGAGCACAATACTGCCATAAGGCATCCAGATGCTCTGTGGAGGACAGGGCTCATTGCTGCTTCCCAAAGCTGCTGTGAGCACAGATCCACCACTGTGGGAATGTCACACTCTCCCTGGGCCAGACCCTCCCACAGCTAACCAAGATCTAGCAGTCTTTAATAAGCTTCATCAAACTGACATTATGGTCACATGGAGGCAGCTTTTGATGGAAATGATAAAACGAAAATTGTCCCTGACAAAAGGCAACTCCTGCTGCAGGTTTCAGGCTTTGACTTTGAACTATGATGCTGTGGGTTCTTTAAATCAAACCAAAAATAGGTAATTTTTTAGCCGAATATATTAGCTCCTTTGGGTTTGGTTTTTTTTTTGAAAACACAGAGAAGAATTTTTGGCTGAATCTTTCCTTCACTGTGGAAAGAACACAGGAACATGGAAAATTTCAGGACCTAAAATGTTTGTCAAAGTTTTCATCTGCAGACAAAAAGAGTTTATACCGTGAAGCATGAGGTGGTCTCAACAAAAAATGATGCTACCAGTTCAGTTTAAAATACATCTAAAATATATTTTATAAGGCCTCATATGCTCTGCTAGATGAAAGTTGCTACAGTACTAATGTACTTTACCTTTGAGAGAAGTGTGTGGGCTTCTGTCAGGAGAGGAAGCGAGTTAGAAGGAGAGGATGTGAAAGAAGAGTTAGACACCTTCTCACTTTTCAATCAGCTAGCTCTCCCTGGTCCCTGCAGCTGCCAAAAACATTTGTATGACAATATGTTAAATATAGATTCAACTTAATTTAAATTGAGGAGAAGCATCTATAGTAATGAAGATTTGGTGGATGTGTCTCAAATATGGTGTTGTTATTAATTACTGAGCTCTGCACACCTGCAGCAAATATATTAAAAGAAAATTTTTGCAGCCTGCTACTGCTTGCTAAGTGAAATGAAGGCATGACAGCTCTGTGAGGTTTTGCTTTTACAAACTGAAGACTCAAGGGAAACTTTACCAGTTTGGTCTCTAGTCTTTTACTTTCCAAGTACACTGATCTCCAACATATTCCAGACTCTTTTGTCCTCTGTCTATAAGAAACCCTTATGAGGAGGGGCACAATGGTGGTGGGGTACTGCCTGAGCAGGAGACACCTGTGTCCAAGCTGCCCCTTCTTCCTAGTGGAAGCAAGGCCTCCCATTCACACATGCTGAGCAGGGCAGCACTGCCTGCCCCAATTCACCAGGCATCCCACAGCAGATGAAGCCTCTATTGATGCCCAGCATTGTCCATTTGCAACCCCTCAGCCAAGAGCAGAGAGCTTCCAGCAGTTTTGGGGTCATTGTGAGGGCAGAAACAAGCTCCTTGGAGACTCAGCCAATGCCAAGCACAGTTTCAAGGGCACTGATGTATGTGCTGGCCAGAACTGAACTGGGAGAGGCAAGAGCTGAACAGAGCTAAACACTACCTCCCTGGCAGCCTGAGGGTAGTGGCCCCAGCTGCTTGCCACTGTGTTGACAGCAAATATGAGGCTTGGGACTGAATCCTGCCTCCCTATCTCCCTTGAGCAGTCTTCTGATGGAGCAGAGAGGGGAGTCACTACTTAAAAGCCTTATTAAACTATCCAGAGTCACAGTCTGTAACAACATGAGGGGTTACGAGTAAAATGAATTTCTAATCCCAAGCCTTTTAAAGGCCTGGCACTGGGGAGAAGCCCTTCATTTTGTGGTGCTTCATGGAATAAAATATCAGTGCAAAACCAGCTCCAAATTCTTTGTATGCCTTTGCTAATCTTTTTTTCTGAAATGAAGCAAAACTAAAGGGCAGTAACTCTTGCTATTTGGCTTGCTCGACATGCAGTTACATGTCAGAAATATCCATAGGTGAGCCAAATGACACTCATACAGGGGGAGACACCCTCACGGTCTGTGTTCTTTTATAGGCATGGGATCTTAGTCCTGAGAGGGAGGATTTTATGACTTGCATAACACATTTTTAATAATAAACGAGGTCAAATGTTCTACTAGGACAAGGCTGTGGATTAATCATAGCCTTTGGTAGCCAGTTTTCAAGAGGAGTAACACTGCCCTGCATCCCTTCTGTTGCCCTGCAGGAAATGTGAGTGGATGGAGAGGACAGAACAAGAAGATGGACAAGGGAGGCACCAATGGGTCTCAGTTTGTAAAGGATCTGAACCTTCCACACCTTTTCCAGGAGTTAGCCCACTCTGAAATGGACCGTGGGCAAGTTTGATGCTGTCATTCAATGGTTTGCACTTCAGAGGATCTGTCTGCTGAGAGCTACCCTGGGAACTTCCTTCAGGTGGTTTTATTCCTGACTTCAGGACAAGAAACAAAAACTGAATGTTCAGCTCCACCACTGAAGTTTGCAATGGCACATTGTCTTGGGTGACTTTTGTCTGGCCCACTGTCTTCCAGAGCTTTGTGTTCAGTGATGGCAGCTGCAAATAATTTCTTCTATGTAGCTTTTCCCTATGGGACTCAGGACAAATTTCAGCTCCTCTGTTTCCAGGAACCACACATAGAAATCAGAAAAACGGCAGCTGTGCCAGCCTCTGGCTTCATGTTTCTTCTCCATAAATGCATCCAAACAGGTTAACAACGCAACCTAGCAAAAGCTTTTCAGTGCTACCTGTAAATAACCTGGAATTACCAAATTGCCACAATGTACTCATTCCTCACTTGGCAAAACAGAGACCTCTCCTCATGAGTCCCATGTTGTTAGCATCATATGGATATAAAATAAAAAATTACCTGGCATACAGATGGAAATAAAAGGGGCGATCACAGGTGAAAAGTCTGTTGTATGGCTAAAACAGAAATAGGATGCTGGTGTGAAAGCAATCACTGATGGAGTTGTCCTTACCCAGTCTTCATACCTGCTGCCCCATGGTCCAGGTAGAATCAGAAGTGATGCTTGTGTCTTTGGCCGGAATGACAGGATCAGCCATGACTGCTTCTCCCGTTCCTCTGCATTTCATTCTACTTTGGTTTGACAGCTTCCTTGTCCCCTGGAAGGCCCAACTCCACCTACCTCAGACACCATGTTGGAGCTTCTAATTCAACCATGCTCAGGCAAATGGTTGCAGCACATTTCTTCACCATGCTCAACAGAGATGACTGAAGCACTGCTGGTGCGCTGTGGAGGAGGTAGGGGAGGAAAGAGGGTGATTTCCATGCATTTTTCTCCTAGGAGTTTTCTTCTAGGCCTCATCAAAGCAGCAGCCACTGGGTATCAGCACCTTTGCCCGTGGTCAGAGGCAGCCACCAGGTGTGGGGAGCAGATGTGGGCAATTGCCTTGGTGCTTCCTTGCTAAGCAGCACCAGCATGTCCCATATGCCAGGACCACTCATGACACCACAGACTGCTGCACAGTCAACTGTCCCATGCTGTAAGGTAGAACAAGAGGGCTAAGATCATGCTTTGCAGCACAAACACAGTTCAAGTGGGCCTGCCTCCTGATGTGCATAGGCTGTTTTTTGAAACCCAGTTCTTGCTGCATAACCCATGATTTTTGTGCCTTTGTGTCAAATAAATCTGGTGCCTGGTTTGAGTTTTGAGGTCACAGTGAATTGCAGAGCCCTGGAAAGAAATATGGTGGTTCAGCTCAGGAGCAGTAAACAGCTGGCTTGGCTGGTTGAATTCAACAAGACCCCAGAGCCCCAGCCTCAGACAATTAGCTCAGCTGTTGTCCATGGCGCTTCTTATTTCATGGCCAAGCCCCAGGGCTGCAACGCAGGAGTCCGAGTACAGTGAGGTAAATTTGAAGAGGTTGCTTTGAGAAACCTCAGGCTTGCCGTGAACCGCTAAGTGAGCTGGCAGCCCACATCAGAACCAGCTCTTCCAGAGGTTACATTGGTTTGGCATCCTCCGGCAGAACCTTGCTTTACAGCGCCATCCTGGGCCAAGTCTAGTTTAGCACCTTTTATTGTGGTGCTAAATTGTTTTAGTCTAATAAGCTTTTCAAAGCTATTTTCGCAGGGAAGAGGACTAGAAATGTACAATTATTTGTGTCATGTATATTTTAGAGTGGAAATCAGATGCCTTTTTTTCCTAGCATTTGGTATTAAACACATTTAACAAGGTGTTGCCCTTCTTTGTCCCACATGGTCTCTTTGCAGCACAGCCCTTTGACCCTTCTGCCAGCTCAGAGGCTCACAGCAGCGAAGACAACGTTACCCAAATGGCACAGCAGGAGACACTGGACTGTTAACCATGCTTGTGTTTCTCATGGCAAAGCCTGGGGCTTTGGTATTATTGTTTCTTTCCTCTGCTCCTGGTCTCTGCATTTCCATCTCTCCCCAGCGTCACTGCAAACCAGCATTGCTTCCCATGGTGCAAATCAGCCTCACTTAAATCACAGTCATCGTGCACAACCATTCCAAGGCACAATGCTGAGCTGTGGGGAATCATGGCTGAGCTCTGCAGGAAGTAAAGGTCTGAGTGTGTTGCTGCAGCAGAAGAATACCAAATACAACGATTTAAGGAGAAAAAAATGGGTTCTGACAGGTGATCTGAGCTCAGGCAGTGAGTCAGACTCTCCTATCATTGTGGAGACAGAGCACCATATGACCAAAATCAATGTTCTGGACTTCCTGAAATAGTTATTGAGATTATTAAGATGACTGTGTTTGCCTATTGGAGTGTACATGATGAAACATATGGTACTAAACAAGCCAGCAAAGCAGTCAAGGGGCTGCTACATGAAGGGATTTGTACATAAACATAACAGGGACATGGAAAAAGCCCTGCTCCTGTAAGTTAATTTAGCTGCGTTTGCTGTAATGACAATGTGATTATAGGAGTGCAATTCAGGAGATTTATCTTTTTAATTAGTGAACTCCCATGTCCTTCAAAAATCTCCTTTCACAGCTACAGAGCCACCTGCGTCAAAGTGCAGCAGGGAACTCTTGCTTACTCACTACTCCTGTGCTCCGGCTCGCCCCACGCTGCAGAACTGCCACAGCTCTGAGCAGATGGTCCCCCATCAAACGTTTCCTTCCCGTGTCACTTACCATTAATAAATTGGATCATTGTTAGTGTGCATCATAATTTCCTTGGACGTTTTCCTCATGTCAGTATATTTGCTTTCAGTGGTACCTTAAATACATATACATGTAAACCTACATACCCTGGCAGCAGAAGTTTCCTAAGAGTAATTTCAGCTGAAAAGATTTTTTTTTTTTTTTTTTTTTGCTGAAAAAACTCAGCTCTCCTTGAGCTTGCTACGCAGAAGCAAGCCAAACTCTATGAGCTTTGCCAAGAGCCAGGGCCCACCCCTATAAAAGGCGGATTATGCCCAAGCAGTACGTACCTGCTCTCACAGAGAAGTGGATGCTCTCAGACCAGCACCATCCCACACATACAGGGGAAGCTAAGAGACACATAGTCTACATGAGCCCTGTCCTGGGCATTTCTTGTGACCCTGTTTGTGCTTCCTTGCTTTGCTGATGTTGGTTTAATAATATACGTTGTGTGGGACCTACTGGAAGAAAAGCCTAACAAAACCCTCAGAAGTAGCGCAATGTTATAATTTCATTTTCAAAGAGTGGTTCTAAGCTTTTCTTATCCTGGAGTTAAAAATGAGTAAAATTTTGTGACCCCATCCTTGCTGTGTTTCTGGTAGAACCCATACCCAAGGCACCAGCCAGGGTCTCAGTAGAGCCAGTGTGGACTCTCAGCATGCAGTGAAGGATCCAGCTCAGTGGCTATATCATAAGAAGCTAATAAATAGGGATGACAATGAAACCACCACACACAAAGGTCTAGAGGGACCCTGTGCCAGGGCAAAACATCACTCACTTGCCCTCAGAGAGCAGGACACCTGGACACCTTGTGTAAGGCACATGTTGCCATCGTCCCCTTGGGAGACCTCAGGACTCACCATGGGTGAGCATGGGTTTCAGTTTGGCATGACCCAGTTGGTCTCTTGGAAGGTAGGCAGCCACCAGTATCCCATGGCTCCCTGAGTGGCAACTGAAGTCCCATTTCCCATGTTAGAAGGAAAAACCCCTGAACTAGAAGGCAGGAGAAGGTGCATGAGCTGCAGTGACTGAAGCGGGTGCTTCTCCTGACTTCACCAGTTGCCAGTGTGCCTGTGTTCCTATCACCAAACACAGCAAAAAAAGAAACATGTGCTAATGCTTCCTGACACTAACACTTCCTCTGGGGCATTGCTAGAAGGGTCCTACCTCTGCCAACCTGCTGACAGCACCAGGCCCTCGGAGGCTGTTAGAGTGAAAACATTGCTTAGGTGTTGCTGGCACTCAGACAGTCCCTGGGCTGGCAGTGGGAGAGCACAACAAGCTGAAAAGATGAAGACATAGCAAGAAAAAGGATACTCCTCAGACAAAATCAACTTTCAGGGAAAACCTCTAAGCCTCAACGCACACAGGCAGCAACACTAAAAATGCAAATGATGGATCAGTCCAGAAAGCTCTTTTGTTTTTCTTCTTGCAATGTTTTTACTTATGGCTGAGATCTCAAGGCAAGCAGAAGTAATAACATGAATGTTTATGAGGAATGAGCATACTCTGTTTGCCAAAAGAGAAATATTGCTTTTTAGGTGATGCAAGATTTTTCACTCCTGCTGAGTTTAGCACTGGTTTGAGCACAATATTTCCTCCCAAACTTGATCACTTGGAGCTGCATCATAACAAAGGGTGAGTGAGCTAACCTGACCTTATGCCTACCCGCTGATTTCCTATCCTTCAGGAATCTCAAAGCCATTTACAAGAGGAGTGAGCAGATGAATGGATGAATTAAATCTTGCAAAACCTTTGGGAAGTGGAGACAGGGTAACAGTATTTTCCCATTTTGAAGGTGGCAATTAAAGCAGTAACCTGTCACCAGTGGTTTGTTTCAAAGGTGTCAACACGCAGAAGCAGTGAATGCTTAGCTAACATAAAATGGATCTTTCTTTCCCTGGGCCATAAAGTGAGTTGAGGGCAACTAGCTCAGATGTATCTAACTCCAGCAATTTTTTGGTTGATTTTGTATCATCACCCAAGACAGCAGCAAGATGAGTAAAGGCTGATTTCATAAATACCCCTTTCAGTTTTGATTAGAAAAAATGGGCTTCCAGGCCTGGCTGGGTAATGACAGCTATGTATGAAGTGACAACAGGCACTTGGTGCCTGTAATTAAATTCATCTGCTTCTTGGGTGAAAAACCAGCTTACCTAGCCATTTGGGAGCTGCAGGCCCAGGTGGACTATCCACCTCACGGCTTGTATCTCTGCAGCTGTGTGTTGTACAGCTCTCTCATGTATCATCAGCTCCAGCACAAAATCTATTTCTGAATCACACAGGAACACAAGATGAAGGTAGAAGTGCAAGAGCCACCTAGCACCTTCGTCATCTTCTGAGCCATGATATCAAAGGGACTGACTGGTATCACAGGTTTCTTCTTGAACTAACGTCTACAGATCTGTGTTGGAGGAGGCAAATGGAGAGAAAGCAGAGACAGAGCCCAGGGTCACACTTCTCAATTGACAACCGTTTTGGTTTGCTTATTCTATAGGAGTAGTTGTTTTGTTCTCCCCCAACACCTCCAGTTCTTACTAGGACATGGATATACCTTTTGTGAGAAGCATGGCCAATCTCAGTGTTATGCCTGAATTAGACATAAACATCTTTTTTTTTGACCACTATCTATCTGAAATTATATCTGGGCTATAAGATAGGACTACTGTATGTGTTTTTAAAAGGCCTTCAAATGAAATGATGCTTGCATTTAGTTTGCTTTTGATCTGGACAGGAATCCAAATTTTATCCTTCCCCCCCCCCCCTTTTTTTTTTTTTTAAATCTATTTAAATTGGACTGACATTAACAAAGTGCTGTTTTGGGGCTGTACTTTGCCTTATGGCTAACTCTAAGCAAGACTCAGTCAGCAAATATTTATTTTAAATGTGAAATTCCTGAGGCCTGTGCACCTTTAGTAGCTGGAATGATTTGCAGTATACTGGATCACTGCATGACACTGAGAAAGGCCTTATTCATTGCTTCCAAAAAGCTATTAAAAAATATCCCATAAGAAGATAAGTTGCTTAGAAGGTGTCTGTGTAGCAGAAGATTAAACCTACCTCAGTCAGACAATGTTTCATGGTTAGACCACCAGGCACTGCTCTTCTCTCCATAAACCCCATTCCACTACATCATTTCTTATTTAATGTACTCTACCTGGCTTCCTGCTGAGGATGATTTATGTGCTTTGTGGAGGCAGAAACTAATATTATTCAGGGGAGGGGAATAGGAAATAGAACTTAAGCTGATTATTTAATTTTTGTCCAGAAAATTTTGAAGACTGAGCAGCGTTGTTTTTTTTTTTTTTTCTGAAGAAATTGTGACTTTTTCCCTTTACTTCTCCCATTTTCTAAGCTATATTTTGCATAAGGGGATATATCAAGGGATAAAACCCAATGAACCAAATTTGCTTCTGGGAAGGTCATATGTAACTCCAGGAAAGTATGTGGAGATAAAATACACCTGTGGTTAAATTATCTGTGGAGAGGATTGAAGTGCTTACTGAAATCAATGAAGCAGCCTTTTACAGCAGGAGAAGCTGTGGTCTGCAGGCTGTTAAGTGAATCATACAGCTATTTGTGAGTGGTGAAGCAGAGGAGCCCCTTTGCCAGGGTATTGCAGTTGCTTTTACCTTGGCACCATACTAGGTGTGAACCAGAGAAATGTGGCAGGTAGTCTGTCCTCTGTGGCCTGCACCATCCTCCCATCAGCTGTGAGCAGATGGGGTTCTGTAAAGGTGACACAGGGGAGCAGTGGCATCTGCCCCTTAGCCACAAGTCCTGCTGTCATTATCAGTGTTCTGCAGCTCATGGCAGGCAGATAAGAGGACTGAGGTTCAGGCCTGCAGACCTCCCTACAGGGAGTTAAGTTCTCACTGGCTTTAATTGCATTAAGTCAACAGTGCCCAGCTCTTCCCTCAGGTTGTTTTTGTAATCCATGTTACTTAAAAAAAACCCCACAACACCAAACCAAACAAACACTACCCCCCTCCCCCAACTAGCAAACAAACAAAATTCCACACACCCCCCCCGATTAAAAAAACATATAATGAAAATAAGCATTGTCTCTGAAAAAGAAGTTCAGGCATGTGGAAAAGAAGAATGAAGGAGGAAGAGGAAATGCTTGCAGTGCTTTAATTTATTTGCCAAGGCTAGATACTTGTTCCTAGACTCTGTCTATGGCCAGAGAGGTGAGAGGATCTCTTCAAGAAAAAGATCCAAGGCCCTCCCAGTAGCTGCCTGCAGTTAGAGAGTGTGATCATCCTGCAGCAGGTCAGCTCCCAGCTCTGTGTCATATTCAAGGACCACATCAAAGCTACCTAATGCATCTTCCTGAAAAAGCCAGGACCTTGCCTTGCCCTTCCTTGCCTTCCCTTCCACTCCATTCCCTTCCCTTCCCCTCTCCATGCATGCAGAGCACTCTTTGGGACTTTAGGGATCCGAGTTTAAGTAGGACACATGAGAGCTCTCTGATCTATCAATCATTATTATATATATGTGTATACTATCACCAAAATAATAGTCTTTCCAGGCCACCTTCATCCTTACTAGGCTGTAAAGAAAAATGTTATTGTTTTGGCCACTATGATTAAGCACCTACAAGCAAAGGCAAAGGCACATGATGTTGCCAGCCTCCCCAGTCCTGGAGGAGGTGGTCCTGCTGTACATCTGTTGGAATTCCGTACACTCTCCATTTTAGGTGCTGTCTAACTTACTTACCCCTTCACTGACGTGGGGCAAGCAGGTCCTGTTTGTAACAAGTATTTCCACCCAGGGTCAAAAAGTTATCATACTAAGATTATTTTTCAACTGAAAATTGATTTGTTCTTTCTGGGGGAAGCGGGACAAGGAGTAAGGAAAAAGAGAAGATGCCAAAGAGACAGAGAATGATGGGCAGCTGGTAGATAAGGGAAGCAGTGAAGTGGAAATGAAAGCTTCCATATCACTGCAAACGGATAAATTCATGCACTGCACTAGGATGTCAGAGGCTGTAATCATAAAAAGAATCAAAGATACATAATAGCACCATTACTGGAAAATATGAGAAAGACTTGAAAGATAAGGTATCATCAAAACTCTCTTACACTGAATATTTTGCCTCTGATTCGTGCAAAAATAGGCAGGGAAATTGTTCTTTCTGCCCCCTATTATAGGCAAGTTATTGCCCTTCCTCCACATATCCTCCAGTTTAAAGCACAAATAAAGGCTGTACCTAAGAAAAAACTATATGAAAAATGAAGTCATAAAACACCATACCAAAAGTCCAATATTAGAAGAACATTTAGATTTTTGAGGCTGTGAAGCCAGCTGCAGGGAAATGTCTGTGATTAGGTTGGAGTTTTCACACCAGTAACCCTGTCCATGCTTGTGCCTGTGTGTGTACGCATAACAAATACAAACTTTCACTGCACCCTTACAGAAATGTTTTGCCTTTACCTCTTCCTTTGTAAAGATGGACACTGGGCAGCTGTGCAGTGAGCAGTGTACCTGTTCTGGTTTTCTTTCTGTCCCTATCAAAAAATGCATAGCGTGGTGTCTCATGCAGAGCATAATGAAATGCCTGTATCAGTCATCAGGAATTTCTGTGTAGCCTTGAACATGTCCCAGGTCATGTCCTCTGTTTTTATCCTGGGAGTTTCTGTCCTCCTTCCAGCACCTGAGGCACCTTAAAGAGCTGTATATGTGGGTCTGTTTTCCCCATTTTCCTGCCACAGAGCCAAAGAAGAAAGATAAAACAACCTGCTTAGATCTGCCACAATTCAACGGGAAAGTTTACTGACTGAGAATCTTTACAGCAAATAACATGATTTTTGTTTAATGGAAATGCCTGGGCAGCACTTTCAACAGTGTAGAAAACTGTATGTGTAGGTACACTTATATGTGTAGCTCTGTGTGTATAGGTGTCTCTCTGTAATTATATATATGCTACAAAATCCTGGCAAACAGGAAGAGACAAACTTTTGGAATAGAGGAAAGTTAATAAGCAATATAAACCAGCAGCAAAAGTAGGATATTATCTGTGCCTGTAATCCTCCCACATTTAGCAAAACACATGCTTGCACTGAGTGGATCTACTTTTCCACAGCAATAAAGCTTTTCTGTATTGACAGATTAAGTGAATTAGGCTTTAGCTGAGAGTTATTAAAATATCTCTGACAAATTTACAAAGTCTTGGGCTTCTGGGGATGGACAGAAATGATGAACAGGAATGCTGCAGTATGAATCTTTCACTTTTGCTTCATTACTTTCCATAATTCAGATCTTTAACGTAACTTTGGTGACTGAATAGGATGACTTTTAACCCTCAGCAAAGATTTGTGGTATTCTTGGATTCACAAGAAGCTGAAATTAGAAATGCTTGGCCAGTAGCCCCTTCCTTTCCTTACCGGTGATCCAGGGTCGCTTCCTGACTTTAAAGACTCCTCTGCGAAACGGTGCTAACCACCTGATGGAGAAGCCAGATGGCTGGCTGGGTCCCTGCAGCATTTCCCAGTTAAGGTAAGGATGAACCATGTCCTTGACTCCTTTTGCAGCTTGAGGTCTGTGTTTCCTCCCTGAAGGGATGGAGTCAAGAGGGGAAAGAAGCAGGATGGCTCCCATGGACCATCTGCAGTCTAGTCCATGGGGCAGGAGCTCCAGCAGAGCTGGTGATGCATAGCATGGAGTTGGAGATTGGTGACTTAGGCAACAGATGGGGTTATAACCCCCAGGCATGGGTAAGGGCATTTCCATTCAGACTTTCACCGCTTCATGACTTCCCAGAGATGTGAAACCTACTGACACAGCAAACATCGCCTGAGTTCCAGACATACCCTCAAGGCTCCACTTTGCTTTCTGTGAAATGCTTTTGCAAAAGATGAATGTTTCCCCACAGCAAAAATCCTGTAATAGGTAAATAGTGAGGAAACAGTTAACAGTGAAGAGAATGAAAGCCAGTGTTTTAGAAACTGGAGGTGAAATGACAGGTAAGGAGGATGCTTTATTTCTTCTTTCTAGATTACAAACATAGTAAGAGGGCCACAGCCCACATCATGAAAAATAGTGTGGGTTTGGCAGTAATTTAAGAAAGCTCATCTCTCTTTTCAGACCCAAAGACTTCCAACAAGAATAAGGCCTAGGAACAATGCCCCTGGCTGATGTATGGCAAGTTATTCTGATGACAGTCCCTTGTGTGGCATTAAAGGGAATGCGCTTAATACCATGTGCCGCACACTGCTGTGGGTTGGGTACATTTCTTTCATTACGCTTTTCATGAGAACACTTCACAAACAAGCAGGTGCTGGTGGGAAATAATCATGATGATTCCTGCTAAAGTATTAAACCAATAAGCCCAGGGGCAATAGGAATCCCTGTGTCTGGTGTTGCTCTTTGTCAGCGGAGCTGCAGGGCAGTGGTGTGGGAACCACCACTGGTGGTACTCTTCTCACATTACAGCAGTGTAACCCTTTGTCATGGAGACCCAACTGAACTCTTCAAAGATCTCACTGTAAAATCATGTAAGATTACTTCTGTATGCTGCCACCCATCTCAATTTCCTGCCCCTCTCCCTGCCTTGAGGGCTGTAAAAGGTTAGCCAAGTGCATCTTAGAGAACTGCTGCAGATTTTCAGGGAGGTTACATTAAACATCTTAGAGCTACCCCAAGAAAGGAGCATGAGAAGTGCCAAACATTGCTATTTTAGCGTCTTTGAAGGCACCAAAAAATGCCTTCCTAATCTGTGCTAAACTGAACCACCTTGCCCTAATACTGAGACCATAATGTGGAAATCTGTAAGTCTGTGTCCTTGTTCACTTTTCTGTTTCTCCCTGAGTTTGGCATGAAATACTCAGTTGGATTTTTTCCACTGACCAAACAAAGAGGAGCCAGGACTTCCCCTTACTGTGTCCTAGAATAACTTGTCATACAACAGGATGCTTAGGGACTGTATGGCCCAACTGAAAAAGAGATGAGCTGGCTGGAAAACCTATACTATGCTGGAAGCATAAGAGCTGTTTTATCTGTGACTTCTCTCTCCTCCTCCATGCAGGTATCTGAATCTTTTATGGTCCTCCCCATTATATTTAGTAATTTGGGCTTTGCTGTATAACTATATATAATAATATTCTGTTCAGAACTTCTCACTTGCTTCAAAAGAAATTTTGTCTGGAAAAGAAAGGGCTAAAGAGGGCTTGGTCAGAGAGATCATGAACTGAAGTTACACATCCTCCTAACTGCAACCTGCCCATGGTCAGATAGAAAGTAATACCTTTGAAAGCAAACTGCCTTCAATTTTTTTTACCACTTCTCAAACTAAAAGACCTTGTACACAGAGTAAGAACTGCCAGTGTCTGCACTGAAGGTTGTATCAGCAATACTTGTGTTATAAAGCCTCCAGCTCAGCTGTGAAATTTCCTCCAGGCTCAAGCTTCCTTTCAAAGTGCTAGCTAGGAAGTGATTTTATTTTCATTATTTCTGACTATTTTTACAATATAAACAGGAAAGTGTGTGTAAATTATACTGGAAGGCAAAAAAAAAAACCCAACAAAACCCAACAAAAAACAACAAAGAAAGGTACATTCAATCCACTTTGTTTCTCTCACTTTCTCACACTTTGTAAGGTTTACCTTTAAAATAATATGCCACAGGAGTTGAACACATGTAGAGATCTTGTCTTTAACCACTGGTAGAAAAAGATAAAAATCTGAAAGCTATGTCCAATTTTCATTGCATAGATCTGACTTCAAATATTTGCGGGGGTTCTCTTGGTAAAGGAAATCAGAATAGACTTTTCTGTCTTGCAGAAAACAGCGGTTCTTTTTTTTTTTTTTTGTAGCATATTTAACCTGCAGCCCCTAATTGGTCTAATGATTAAGTACCACATTATTTTTCAGACACCCAAGCTCTCACAGATAAATCTTAAAAAGATATTATTTGATTTAAAATCAGTAGTGATTTGATGGCTAATGACTTGCTATTAAGTTCCATTGGCACAGAGAATACAACCTATCTCAGTAACAAAGCATCACATATGAGTGTCTCGTAGACTTTTAATTCTGACTATCAATTTTCTGTTTCATTCTTTTTCTCTTGAGTCCATGTGTCACTTTCCAAACAATTGGGCCAAGTTCTAAGGAAGTTGCTGTGCTTTTCCACAAGGCTAAGGATCTGAGGAGGACAACTCACTTTTGAACTCGGTACTCTTTTGAATGTTGTGACCAGGCTGCATGGCATCTCAGCCACACTGTAGGAAGCAGGGCACAAAGATGGAAATGAAGGCAGGCACTGTTCCCCTCTAACCCTGCATTACTATGCTCCAGCACCAAGTCCTTGGCAGCTGCTGTCTTTCTGTGTGAGTGGGCAGCGGCATGGCTCTGCACTGTGTCCTGTAGGGTGTGTGGACATGTCAGACTCCACCTGACAAGGGAGCTTTGCAAAGCACCCATGCTTTGCAGATGTTGCTCTACACCACACCCCTGAACTTCCTGAGGGGTCCTCACTCTATGATGCTCTGATTTACTAGCACAGTGTCGATGAAGCCTAATCAGTCTTTTAGATCCTTCTGAAATGTCTCAGAAATCCTGCAAAGCAAAATATCTTCTGGTGAGTCCTGATGGTTAAAAGACAAGATAGGTGAAGCAGGACATTTCCTGTATGTTTTTGGGTCTCATCTGCTCTCTTTACCCTCATTCTTTTCTGCTGGCCAATGGCTTTCTCTCCCAGATGCACTCAGAGGTACTTTTCACAGACAGAGAATAACTACAGACATTTAAAGATTCATTGGTAAAACATATGTGCATCAGAATAGCATTAATTTGCAGTTAATCACTAGATGCTGCAAATTAGGAAGTGACTAAATGGAATATAAGAGCAAAAATCATGCAGTATAAAACATACTCTTTTCATTTATTTGGACAGTTGTAGTTCAGGTTTTAATTATTGATGGTAATACTCCTTAATGTGCTAGTAAATGTGCTGGTTTATATTTAGCAAAAAATGAAGTCTTAGTAAAGCATAAAGTCATTACAGCACTCAGCTGTTAATTATTGCTTAGGGATAGAGGGAAGACTAAAATTTTGTGCAGGTTAATGAAGCATGAATCAGCTGGCTCCTACTGCAAGGAATAGCTGAATATCTTACATGCTGCTGCAGATGCACTCATTCTGCTCTCTTTGTTTTCACACTGGCTTGAACATCACCAGCTGAAATCAAGCCTTTAGAGATGCATTTCAGAACTGTGAAAGGCTGTTGATAGCATGAAAAATCTGAACTGATCCAGCTCCCACTGAATTTAATGAGACTTCGATGGAGATTTCGCAATGTCCAAGTTGGGACACTGTAAGAGTCACTGATATTTCTCTTGTGCGGTTTGGAGAAGTAAGAAGTGTGGATTGTCTTCATTGAATCCAGTCAGTTTTAGCAGGAGGACTGTTGAAGCAGTATCCAACTGTCTCCTCCATGTTTGTGTGCATAGATGGGGGAGTGTGCTCAAGCACTGAGAGCACTAGGAGGTGAAGCAACAAACTTTGGATCCCCTCTGTTGAACCATTCATTCCTCAGGTAGTGGACAAAAATTTCAGAGAGACATTCACTTTGCAGTGCTATCTAGAGTTCCCTCAAAAGATTTTGAGTACATTCCTAACTTGGCCATCTGCTTGGACAGGTTTGTCATACAGGCTCTTTGATAGTATTTCCTCTACCATACAACTTGACATCTTTTGTTTAGTTGGCAAAGAGAGACCCTTTGGTTAATACAACCAATTTGTGAATATTCACAAATGTCAGTAAAAAAAAAAAGCTACTGACACACATTGCTGGTGCCTCTAGTTCTCTTTTATTACCTTTTGCAGGCATGAATATGTTCTGACTTGCAGAATTACTTGTAGGAATCAAATCATCATAAATACCAGCAGTCAAAAAAAGCTGTGCTCACATAACACCTTGTGACTATTTTAAAAAAAACTCTAAAAATCATGGTAGATTTACTCAGCAATCGTAAAAGGGAGAGAATGCAAGTCCTAGTTGCAATTCTTTGATTGTTCCAATGAAAGAAGAACTTGGATGGCAGCTTTGGTCACAGGTTGCACAGCAAATGACTGCTAATGCCCAGAGCTATTAGCTCTAAAACAAACCATGAACTAATGCAAACCCTTGTAAGAAAGCACATGCTTGTAAAAGGCACTTCCTCTTTGTGGAGACTTCAAGAATGGGAACAAAAAGCTGCATTCATTATATAAATTAGTAACAGTAAATAATTCAAGGCGCTCTAGTCCTGAGCATTCATGTTAGATAGAATGAATTCCCTGCAGGAAGCTACTCAGGAACCTTAACTGGCAGCCTGGGTCTGGAGGCAAAAAGGAGGTGAGATCCCTCTCCTCCACCGGCACAAAGAGGTAGGCTAGGGTGGGTAGAAGGACCACGAATCTGAAAAGTTTTGTGGGAAGAGCTGTCTGCTTACCTATACCCAGTAGGATTCTCTGCTATTAAGAGGCACTTTTCAGCTCTTTGTTATTCATTCAAACCAGGCTGTTCATTGAAGGTTAAATATTTCTTTCAGGCACAGAAAGAAAACTTACCACAGGAACTTATTCCACAGGAAAGTGGAATAATTCATCAATTCACGTCTCTACTGAGATGAGCTGGTCTCTTCACCCAAGATGCTGGGAGTGAGGTTTGCGCAGGAAGACAAACTGCTTTTCATTATTGTCATTGTTAGCTGGCAATACCACCATTAGACCTTGGTCCGAATAGAAATCAAAGAATTTTTCCCCAAATATTCTGCTTTTTCTTCCCCATGTAGGGTTTAAGCAATTTAGGAGGGATAGTACCTCAGAAGGGAGAGTGTCGTGTGTGAAATCAAGCAGCGATTGTTAAATATGTAAATTACTCATATCAGCTGGCATTTTCCTAATATTTTTCTGCTCTGTGAATGTGTTGTTAATGACATTTCATGTAGACAGAGGAATGCTATGAAGAAACCTGAACTGCAATGACTGAAGCCCCTCAGGCCAGCCTGAACATAGCTGGGTCATGCCTCTCATGCATGACAGGACCCTCACAAGCTGGCAGTACCCTTGTCACATCACCTGAACATCTTTGGACTGCCAAGGAGAGATTTAGCCCCTGAGGATGGCATCTGCCCCAGCAGTGATTCTCATTGCGATTCCTGTAAAGGGTTTTGTAGGGATTTGTGTGCTGCAAAGACTCAGCTCCCATCAGTATGGGAACAGCCTGTCAAGATGGGAACAGCCTGGCTTCCCTCTTCTCCCTGCTTTTCTGCTTTTTGGTATGCAGAAAACCAGCCCTCGTGATCTGGGACAGAGCTTAGAAAGTGCCGATTGTGCAAGTCAGAATGAGACGTTCTTGAGGTTCTTTATTTAATCTGGCCTCTCCAGGGACACCGCCTATTGCATACCATGTGTCTGCCTTCTCCTGAGGATCAAGAGGTCATGTTAGACAAAAACATGTCAAAATAGTACTGCCCTCTCCAAGCAGCCATCTGGCAGCCATCAGTCATGGAGATGTGACACATCTGGAATGCTCTCTTGAGTAATCATATGGGGTCGCATTGCAGAGCTTTCCTCAGGTTTGACAATATCCATCATCAGATAAAAGTCTGGCATCATTTTCCAAGTGAAAGGCAAAGTAAAACCTGAGTAAGAGCACCTGTGTTGGATATGATTATGGCTATTAATCAAACTACACCTTTACTAATTTCTTCTGCCACGATAAACCGGTGCTTAACACATAGGTGAGCCAGACTATGAGAAAAAAGACATGACTCTGATCTTATGCTATTTATGTACCCAAAATAGGACAATTTGAAGAGCTTAGTTAGACCTTGCAGAATCTTAAAGACCACTGTATGAAAGCTGGCATTGCTAAGAGTTGATTTGCTGTGGGAGTCATTGCAGAGACTGAGTTCACAAATGAGAAGAGGTAGGGAAACATTTGTCTGGAATGTGTTCAAGAAGAGACACAATGACAAAACAAGGTTTCTTCCCCCATCATTACCTCTGCCTCAGCTGAGTAGGCAGGGCGTTGTCTGTGCTGCCTGCCACTGGTGTGCAGAATCTAATTCATCAGCTTCACTGCAGATGGTGCCATCCCCTGGGAACTCAGTGGGCTCCTGATCAGTGCCAGCAAACTCATGGGGAGAGGAGAGGGGAGCAGAGAGGCTAGGAGAAAGCAAGCAAGTGCTCCTGACTGGGGATGCCATGTCCTGATGCCATCCCTCTTTGCCTTTTCTCCACCGAGCTGAAAATGGCAAAGGCAAGGATGCCATTCCCAAAGACTGTGAGGGCAACAGGACTATAAAATTAAAGTGAACTTTTAGGCAGCTATTGCTGTGCCTTTCTCAGAGCAAGAAGGTGTGCTAGTGGTGGAACACCAAGCCTAGGTGTTTTACCTGCTTCTCATTTGCTAAAGCCTTTGTTCTCTCTGACAGCTACTGCAAGAGCACCTGGCTGTGAGAACTGGGCTGCAGGATCTAGGACAGCAATGGCCATGCTGCCTATTAATGGTGTGGGCACTGCTTGCTGAGGCAGGCATTTCCCCCTCATGCTCACTTTGTATTAGGAAAAGGATTACCTTTTCCTAATATGCCACTACAGGCAGGACTGGGAGTCAATGGATGTATTAGAAATAAATACAAAAACAAACAGCAAAAGTGGATAGTGAAGACTTTGGCAGATTTCATTGCCAGATTTTCCATCTGAGTCTAATACAGGCTCTAATGTAACTGGCAGATTTCTGGGTGTTGCAGAAGTCTGGGGGCACTGTGGGGGATCATTTCCTCCCAGGGCTCCTCTGTCAGGAGGACTCTCTTCCTCAGATACACGCCATTCACACTGTATACAAATTTAATATATGTATGAGCAAAGAAGTAGTTCCATGGGGAAAAAGCATTGTGAAAAGAAAAGGAAGAAAGTTTCAAATAAGTTATTATATTTAGGGGAAAAAAACACATGCCTCATCCTTGTGAAGAAATATTTCCTCCACCCATTCCTTGCCTTTGAAAGGAATCAAATAGCTATTAAAAAGTACCTTCCTTTTTAAAAGGACAATGAACATTTTGATTAAAAGGAGCTTTTAAGTATTTATATGATTACCTCTTTTGTCCCCCTGGCAGCATCTGTCTTGTCGACTGCTCAGCATCTGGCGTGTGCTGCCTCATGTCAAGAAGGCTCTGATTTCTCATTCAGACAGGGGGTGGGTAAGAGAACAGGCATATGTATACATGGAGAGGCTTTTGCCAAAAGAATAAGGCCGTTTCCCTGACTGCTACTGCTGCTGGTTGTTTGGCCACAGTACTGCTGGAACACAACACCCCTTTCTTCTACTGCAGCACGCTGTGTGTACCAGATGGCTGGCTCGTTGGGGTCAGCTCTCCATCAGTGTTTCTGCATACAGTGTGGCCAGGTGGGGCATTTTAGGTCAATATTTCCCAAATTTCCTCTGCTTATGGAGGAGATGCCTTTTTACTCCACCAGGTTTTCTTGGTTTTCCACAGGTCATGGCGGGACATCCAAAGCACTCAGCTTTGGCTTGGCAGTTGACGTTTTCCCTCTTGAGACAGCAGGCTGGAGCAGGCTGTCATGGAGCGCTTGGGAAAATCCCAGCCCTGTGTTTGATGTGCTCACATTCACCGCACACACAGCAGGAGATCTTTGAAATTTGCAGGATCAGCCTTATTTTGTGCATATTCATTTCTCTAAAACTATCTCTGGTAACACCACTGATGACTCACACAAACATTAGTCATACTTTGCACTGCATATAATTCCTTGCCTTGCAGAATTTCAAAGAGTGTTTCAAAGATGATTTGAAATATCCATGATCCATGAAAGACTGAGTGGAATAGGTCCATTTCAAATGTAGCTACTTAATGATGGCTGAGAGAACAGTGGCTTGCCCAAGTAAGACAGAAGGCAACTGTCAAGGCTTGAGTCCTGAACCTCCAACTACTGGGTGATATAAATACTATTTCTGCATTGTGTCTTACTAATTTCATTTTAAGATATGATATGTACCAGCAACCCTACTTAGAAGTCAGAAAAATAGTAAGAGAAACCTTTTAGACTCCTACTCCATCATCCCCACGCTTATGCAGTATTGCTTCCAAACTAAGAATTGCACTTCTATGTGTTTTCCCTCTGCCAAGTCCCCAAGCA
This sequence comes from Pyrocephalus nanus, assembly GCA_038380795.1. Lineage (NCBI taxonomy): Eukaryota > Metazoa > Chordata > Aves > Passeriformes > Tyrannidae > Pyrocephalus > Pyrocephalus nanus. The sequence goes on along the minus strand of CM076260.1, from coordinate 74,565,499 downwards.
CAGAAGCTGCTCCGTAATGGGGATGGTTGTGTCTTCTTGAATCACCCTTCAGTATCCAAAGTACACTGTTTCTTTCATTCTAATTATTAAAACCTTACTTCTAATGGCTTCCTCAAGATTTGGAAAGAACCCTGTCACATGCTGAAATACAATAGATTTTCTTATGCTGGGTGGGACAAAGGCTTTGACCTGCAATTGATTACAGAAACCTTGCAGCCTGAAGAAGTTGTCAACTAATGAGGTAACAAGTTAAAGCAGAAGTATTTTGCCTGGCCCACTACTGTGTGACTCTTCCATGTGACTGGGAACCCATGTAACCTTGGTTGCACCTGTTGCAGCTCAGGAAAACAACAGAGTGAGGAACCTTTTTGAACTCTTCTATTTTCACACAACAGCCCAATTAACAAGCAACAGCCAGAGACAGTCTGTGAGTTTTGCATGTGGTCCCTGTGTGTGAAAACAAAATAGAAGGAAACTCCTGGAGGGTCCAGCTGGTGAAGGAACAGGTGGCAAAGCTAATGTTTTTGGTGTCATTCATTGACCATGTTGTAATGAATACTTCAGCTGGAGACTGGTTTTTTTTTAATCATAAGTTTGCAAGAAAGCTTAGGGTTGATTCTGTTCTATTATACAGCAAAACTACTGAAAGCAGAAAGAAGAAAATCTTGGGTTAAACTTGAAAAACAGGTTAAAATGAGGACAGTTGTTTTTTTTTAGTATATCCTGAGTACTTTTTATTTGTGTTTGCCCTTTTTTCTTTGTATAGCACACTCAGTTTTTGCTTTCTTCACTCTTGTTTTCCAGATGACTAGAAGCATACACTTCTGGTTTATATTAAAAAAGGAAGGCGGTATTCCCATTTGTTTTCAGTGCCCAAGGCTTCAAGAAACAGAACATACTGTGAGACACCAGCAATAAGATACAAGCAATTGGCAATATTGCATCAGTGATTTAGATGTCTCTTCTCATTTTACCTGCTCTATTAGAGAGCAGTGATCCACCTATCAGAACAAATAGCACAGCTGGAAAACAAATAATAGAGTGATTTTATTTTACTGAGGTGAAGAACAGTCTCTCTTTTCAAATAATGTGCAATCATTAGCCTTCCCCATTACAGAGCAACACCGGGAGGGATTGCTTTAACCTAATTTTACTCACTTAGAAATTAAGCCTCTGACCTAAGTTTGTTTCTTACTTCTTTCTGCAGTCAATGGAGGTGGTGCCAGACAATGATTCATCCCACCTACCCATATACCTGGCTTAAAAGGAGGTGAATCAGCCAGAGCTGCCTCCCTCCATCGCTGCTGTCTACAGAGGCGGTGCAGACACCAGTTCGGCTGAGAAACTTCACTGCTAGCTGGGTACATTTGGGTGAGGTGAAACTCTTTGTGTGCTGGCTGAGGGGCCAGACTCCCCCTGGCTCATAGGAACACCTACCTGGGATCCGTGAGCTTGGATGTCTCCTCTGACTAAAGCAGAAGCAGAGGGAGCTCAGCCAACCCATTTGTCCACCTAATGTGTAGGCTGAAGTGTCTGCCTGTGACACTCTGGGCCGGTTCCCTACATGTTTGGGAAACAGAGCTGGATCCTGATACGAAAAGCAAAATAGGCTTAAGAGTATTTACCAGGGGAAGCACAAGCTACGTGGGAGCAGAAGCCACATGATGCTGCACACGGAGAAATACAATATTGCAGGTTAATACAGGCAAGCAGTCCCTAAGCCAACAAAGCCTGAAGGTCCTTGATGACAAAGGATATCACCATTCTTGCCCCCTTGGATTCAGGCACAATGGGGGCAGTACTTGTAACTCTGTGATTGAACAGTATCTTCATAATAGAACTTATCCACTGATGCATAAAGCTCTGTGTTCTTGCTTAAAAAACTCCAAACTTATCTTAATCTAACTGTGAGTGGTTTTGTTGTCCATATACAGCTCTAGACTCTTTTTCTTTAAAAATCCAGGTCTCAGTGGTATTGTGTTACTAGATCTATATCAGGTTATCATGCATACTGCAAAACTAATGCTTTGTACTGCAGCTTCATATGCCCTATTCATCCCGTATCATGGAAAACTAAAGAGAAAACCCTAGTTTGCCTTCTGGTTATCCTTGATTATTACCTAAATTATATTTCTACCAAATCTGTGCCCTGTGCCCAGATTTACCATGTTTTACCATTCTTTGAGTAACTGCCATGGGATGCCTATGAAATGGGTACTTTCCTGGAGCAAGGACAAGTAGCAGAATTGGTACTGACTGTCTCTGCTCCTCTGTGTAGGAATCTGTACCCCAGTCGTACATTCTGGCTGTTAGTAAATCCCTTCCTGGGATTTCAGAGTGGTTTGCTCCATGTTACTAATGCAGCTGCTAACTGCACCTCTAGAGATTTCTTAGCCAAATACAAGGTAGACATTTTTCAATTTCCGCAACTCTTTAGATTGGAAGCAAGTTACTGAGTGAAAAGAACAGCAGCAGGTAGGAAACAGAAAATAAAACAGATCTTCAAAAGGTGCAGAGGAAATAATGGAGAAGTCAAATAAGGTGGTTGCAGAGGTCAAGAGATGTGAATACAAAGACTGGGATTAGAGTACTGGAAGAGAGAGACACTCCAGAAGCATCCAGTAGAGTAGATGCATGAAAACTGGGAAAGCTAAGGAACATCCAGGGGAAAAGTCATACATATGAACATATGACAAAAGGATAATGGACATATACACAGATATCTAAGAATCTCAGCTTATGAAGAAAAAAGGTATAAGTAGAAATGAAGGCTAATACTGCCATGCATCCTGGTTGGTGAGAAGGTTCTAGGATGAAGAAAACAGGAGAAACCTCTTCTGGTGGTTATAAACCCCAGTCTAAGCAGTACTATTTGTAATTAGGTCTCAGAAAGAAATTTACCACCAGCAGTTAATAAGAACCTGTAACGATATCCTGAACAGGTCAAACCAAAGCAAGTTTTGGAAGGGGGTTATTTCTTTAAAAGGAAATAGTTATGGTGATTACCCAATTTGACCCCTGCTGAGTGGAACACAAATGAGTAACTGACTTGTTTATGGGACAGCATCTCCTCCAGAAAGACATTAGGTTACTAGCTGGATCCTTGGGGTGTAGCATTAGATTCCCTACGGTGACTGTTACCCTGTTGCCGACATTCAGCTAATGAGGAAGAGCTTTTTAATATGTTTTCATGGGCTATTTTAATTCACTCTCATAATAATTTCCAGTGTGATTCATGTACTGGCACAGGAAGCTGGAATCCCAGAGTAGCAAGTTTTGCCTGTTTCAAGTCAGGGGCAACCATGGTGAAGACACCAGAGCTCGGACAGCTGGGAACAGCTGGCCTTTTGCTTGCATGATATGAGAGTGGGGAATAGGCAGAGGAGTGGATGACACTGTTTAGAATGTATTTCTACTTAAAAGAATAAGCCATCATTATGGAAGATGACTTTTTGAAGGGTAAGAGACATAAAGTGTCTCAGCTTTCCATGTGCTGAAGGGAAAAGAACAACACTCCCCTCCCAGGCACCCACCCATGGTTGCTGGCTGCAGACCAGACGTAGTGACCGCATCCTTGGAGTGAGCACAAGGTGGCCTAAGTGGTAATAAACACTAGCAGTGAGTTCTATCAAGCTCATTCGCTCTATGGCTTGATTATCCACAACTTAGAAGCAAGCGTAAGTAAGAAATTGTGAAGAAGTAGTGTACGTTCCCTTTGGGAATTTGAGAAACTTTTAATTTCAACTGTAACAATCTCAGGCTTTCAAAAGAGGATGTTTTCCTTTTTTTTTTTTTTTTTTTTTTTTTTTTTTTTTTTTTTTTTTTTGTTTTTTGTTTTTTTTTTTGTTTTTTGTTTTTTGTTTTTTGTTTTTTCTTTTTTTTGTTTTGTTTTGTTTTGTTTGTTTGTTTTTTAAATTTTTTTTGTTTGTTTCCAATCCTCTAATAATTAAAATGTAAAGACTTGTAGTGGCTACAAGTTTCAACGCTCCTAATTCTGCTCTCACTGGAGGCTGTTACGCACTACAGGAGTTTTGCCAACTCATTAGCTCCCTCAGCCAAGGGTGTTGCTCTCCCATCTATCCTCACTACTCTGCCAAGAGCTAATGCAGACACGAGTCCTCCAGCAAAAACACTTTTGACAACATGTTAAGACTAAATTCTGGGAACTGATTTAAGTTCTACCTGAAAGGGACTGAGTGTGTGGGTACATACAGGAGAGGGGCCTGCATTAGTTTTTCTGCTGACTTTGTCAGTTCATCAAGACATGCTGTTCCATAACAAGGAGCCAGTCCAGGCCTGTGTCCAGATGCTCTTCAGTTTCATGGAGTTCAAAAACTTAATAGAAAACTCCCTTTTAGGACTGTCTGTAATCTGCATTCACACCTGCTATTGCTAAAACAGAACCCAATTCACACAGTCCCTCCATGGGAGCAGAACTGCGTCCAAGAAGGCAAGCGGAGCTAGCACGGATATTCTATGGCAGTCTGAGTAAAGCAGGGGCAGAATTGGCTTGTAGTGACGGCTCAGCCAACTGCATCCTTTACCCAGAAAATTCAACATTAAACACTGAAGTCCTAATGTTGAGTCTGGAGTGAAAATGAGGAATGCCAAGGCACACAGCTATGAGCTGACACTTTAAATTATGAAAAATGTCTTCCATGCACCCTAAGTCTTGGTTTGTCTCTTCAGGAAACACTGAATATGGCAGTGGGGAAGTGTCATTAAAAAAATAAAATGGAAAACATTCTGTATTGTCCTGGTAACCATACAAGCTTTGAAAAAAACATCATGGGAATAAGTGACCTTCTGTCACTCCTTAGACAGAAGTTAAATTTGCAAAATAACAGGGCATTCCACAAGGATGGGATAGGAGGCAGAGAGGCTTTCTGCATTCTGCCCAGGTTTTGTCCTTTCTTCATTGTTTCTCCTCTGTGTTTCCATGAAGTAACAGAGACAAGGTAAGTCAAAGCTACTCTGTGTTTTTTCTGTAGGGAGGAGGTCAGCTTTGTTTCAAATCTAATGCTCCTGGTGTGCTCTCCTCCTCCTTGTGCTGCCTGGGAAGTCAGAGTTAGCTGCTGGTTGCATTTACGCTAATGACTGGTTTTTTCTCCCTCTGCCTCCCCCTCCAAGCTTACTAAGCTTTTTCTTTCAGCATGACCAACAAAGCATGAATGCAAATAGGCATGAAGTTTTTTTCTCCTCCTTTCATTTTTATTTTGCCACTTTTAGAAGTTACTGAAGAAAATAGTTACATTCTGTTCCAGAAGAGCTTTTATACCGAGCTGACACTGTACATTTAAATATGTATTGCTTCCTCTATCATTTGCATTTTAATGTTCCAAACCAATAATCATGAAGTCTTGTGTGAAAATGTAAAATAATAAGGATGGGAAGAAGCTTGGATCAGATTCTGAATCTTGCTGAATTACACCTAGAGGTGGCAATTCAGTGAGAGACCCCTCTAAGAATTTATTTAGATAAATTTAGATCTTCTGCAAGAGGCTGTGCTGAATTGCCCTGGGTGTTTGTACTCTTGCCTTTAGATACTGAGTCAACACAGCCTAGCAGGCTTTTTCCTGTGCAGCTGGTGCTCTGATAATGTGTCTTCACTCTGCTTTGGAGTAGTCACCCTCCAGGTATGCTGAGAATAGACTTCTTCATTATTTGGCCAATTAGTACGTATACGATTAATGTGGTGACATTTCACATGTATGCCACCTACCCAAAGTCAGTCTAAACCCAGCACATTTGGTTAATGTTGCAAAAACAAGTGCCTATCAAAGTTATGGTCCTAATATTTTCGTATACTGCTTTATTATTACCATCATTTAGATCCACAGTATAGAAAAGAAGAACAGAACATCCAATTCAGAATTTACCCTGTGGACTTAAGACTTTTGTTTTATGTGCAAAATCATCCATTTGCAAGAAATTGGTATATTGGAGGTATTGTGCAATGGAAGAAAAGGTTTTTTCTGTGCTTCTGTTGAATAGTCTCTGCAACTGAAGGCTTACCTTGGAAGAAATAGCCACTGGTGGCCCAGTTCTAGCAAAATATTTTTGTCTACAATTTATTCTGCTTTTTTAAAAATTTTTCCCCCTTCAGGAGGAAAAGAAATCCAGTTATTAAAGCAAAATACAGTTCTTGTATCACAGCTGTCATGAATTTAAATTCCCTCTAGGACCCTTAGCACACAGTGTATCTTCACTGCAACATTTTGCTTCTTTTATAAATATCAAGTGTTGAAGAACAAGATATTGAATATTTGAGGAGTAAATATGACAGTAGAGTTTTCTTCTTAGTCATAGGATGGAACCAGAAACAAATGCAGAAGAGTGGACTCCTCAGGTAAGCATAAAAACCAGTATGGATGTCTACTTAGAGCTGGAATGATGCTCAAGATATTTCTCTTATACTCTTAACTTAACTGGTTTACTGATTCTTTATCTGATTCAGCCTGTTTTCCTTCCAGGCTTTCTTCCAGGTCACAGATTAACACTTTCACTAAGGCAACCTTCATATGAAGCTAAACAGAGGTTATGAGGGATCTATCTCCAGCATTTTTCCCTCTTTCCCTTTCATCTTGGTAACAATGCAATCAGTTTCAGAAGAAGATGAAGGTGAGGAGAGCAAGTAAGGGGAAGCATGAACAGAGTTGGAATAAGATAGGAGTGGATGCCTAAAGTTTCTCCTGCTTTATACCTACAGTTTTACTTTTCCTATTATTTTTTATTGTATTTCATTTCCAGTAAGGTTTCCCAGACATTTTGAAAAGCTGCTATAATATAATTAATTAAATTAAGTCTCTGTATTTGCTGCTAACAAGATGTTATCTTCATCCTTCTTGGAAGTTTTTCTTTGGTTGTGGGTTGATGTGGATTTGCCTCCAGCACAGAAACATTTCCTGCACAAACACAAATTGCTAAAGCTCCCCAGCTTCCTGGCTCAGTGTGACACACTGCTTCTTATGTTTAGATAATAGGATTAAATGCAGGAATCCATCAGATGGGCTGTGGGTTGGCTGATAGTTATCTCGGCAGAAATAAGGGTTTAGCTTGAGTGAGTGGTTGGGTTCCCTGCTGTAACCTCAGGTGCCCTGCTGGAATTCACTGCTGGGATGTAGGGACCTGTCAAGAGTCAGGCCCTGAGCCTCATCCACCCTTCTACCTCTTCTGGAGTCACATCTCACCCTGCCTGCAGCACTGTGCTGTGGCCTGGCTCCTGCCCTGTGCCCATGGCACAGCTTCTTGCACTGGAAAAGAAGCTTAGTGAGAGGTCTGAACTCATGGGATGAGGTGGGCACCTGTAAATGCCACTGGTCGGGCACTGCCTAAAATGGATGATAGGAAAAAAAATGCAAAAGTGGGTGGATTAGGAGTGAAACCTACTTGTGAGCTGAATCCTGAGCTAGAATCAGCCCCTTCTTGCAGGAAGTGGTGGTGTTTGTCTCCCTGTGAAACACTCTCTTCGGGAAAAAAATACATGCTTCCAAATCCCCCAGTGCCATGGGTTTCCCTTTTACCAGGTAATCCTTGTCTGACCTCACCTCTCACAAGCATGGGATGTTTTCAGGATCTGTCTTTGAAGCTGTGCTAGTCCTCACTGTGTTTCATACACCCATGGGATTGGGCCTGACTCCCCCATGTCCCTAGTGGATCTCCTGATCACGTGAATGGACAAAGTGGTGCTGCTACCATGGTATTTCCAGTGCCAAGTAACTCAAGGAGCCCTGTGAAGCTGTGGCCATGCACTGCTTAGGAAGAGAGGATGCGCTTGTCCTAACACCTGATCCCACGTGGCCGGAGAAGGCAACCACGTAGAAGGTATTTCTCATCACTCCATGAGAACTTTGACCTCCCAAGGTGTGTTTACCAGCCTTGTTTGTGCCAAAAAATTAGGGAGTGGATTTTAGCTTGTGAAAACAGCCAGGACTGAGACACTGGGCATGTTTTAAGATTCTGGCTGTGAGAGATAGATGATGGAAACATCAGTGAGACACCTGAACCCCATTTGTGACCCTAGGCTCAAACACTGTAGGCTCACACCTGAATGTTGCACAATCGCATAACCCTTTTGTTGGATATGGAGTCCCTGCCTTGTTTTCTTTCTCCTTTCAGGAACTGGAAGCACATTCTCTGACTCTCCACTTTTATTGTGAAGTGCTTTGAGATGTTTGTTATTTATGGAATATTTTTGTCCCTCATGTTGATGTACATTGAACTTACACCTCTCCGCAAAAAATGGAGACTACAGCATATTCTTAAGCAGAAAAGTTAAAAGTCTTTTGCTGTTGTTCTTGGAGTGTCTATCTGGCCTTCGAAGAGAGCTGGAAGGAAATTGCACACCTGAAGTCCTGCCTGCAGTAGCAAACCCAGCAGTAAACATACTCTTGCACACTTCCTTATCTATCATGAGCAGGCAGTTATTCTGCGTAGGCAGGAATATGAACTTCTTTATTCATGTCTGTGAATGCTTCTGTCTGCATGTTACTTTACCACAGTCAGTGTAAGACTGAAATGATCTAATGTGTTTGGAGAATAAACGGATCTGCTAAAAAAAGGGCCTAGAATGAACCACAAAAATCTCTGACTCACATGTGAACCAAGAAAATCCAGAGCAGTCATACAGAAATAGGAAGTCTTGCCCCGTTTTCTGTATAGACAGGAGGAAAGGAGATGAACAAAAGGGTAGTGAATATGGGAAGTATATTTAGGCTTTAAGGACATTGCCTTATTGTAGAAGGTCAAAGTATGTGAACATTGAAGCTGCACAGGGTGAATGTCTTCTTAGCAGTTCCTCACTACCTGTGCTGGTAGCTACTATGAGAAAAATGAGACTTGAGCAATACTATTCTGTATGCTTCTTATGTATGTTGTGCTTGTTCCTAGTTTCCTTACAAGGGATAAGGAAAAAAAAAGTGTTATTTGCATGCTCCTCAAGCTGCTGTCTCTAAACTAGTTTATCTGTTTCCTTTCAAGCCATTTCCACTGAATTTGAAGATGGTTCAACGCTATGGCTACACATAAGCATGACCTTTGTGTGTTGGTTTTTGATTGCCCAGGTCATAGTCATCACCCTGATTGTCTTGGAGAGGAAGAAAATATAATACGTGAAAAAGAATATTGCTGTTGCTCTCTGATGAACAGAGTTTCAGGGATAAAAGATGAGGGAATTGTTAAGTTAGTAAGTTAAGGATTTGTTTCTGACACCCTTCCTGAATAAAGGAGCACTAAAAGTCTCAGGGAGGATTTTTGTGGAATAAGGTGTTTCTCAGTATGAGCCAAGACTGCAGATCTTCCTATGCAAATTAGATTTATCTTCTTTGAAGGTACACATACAGGATCAAAATCTGGTCTTCAGGGAAATCCATCTGGTAAAAGAACACACGTCACTGTGATAGTTTGATATAGGCCTTCCTATAGTAGTATCTGTAGTAATGCAATTGTAAAGTTATAATGGAGGTCCAAAAAGATCCAAATAGAGTAAATTAGAAAACTTCTATTCCAATGTTAGCCATTTTATCTTCAACTTTTCTTTAAATTCTATGTACATTTTCCAGGTAGGACTCAGTTTGAAGAGGAAGAAAAGCATAATCTTTTAGTCAAAAATGAAACAATGCTATACCTCATATTCCAGTATGTTGAAATTTTTCCTCCCCCAAGTATTTTCTCATGTGGCAGTAGACAGAGCACAACAAATCTGCAGTAACAACTTGGAGATAAAAGAAATCAGTCTTTTCAATGAGTAATTTTAACTAAATTTATTTTAAACCATTATTAAAAAATACAGTGATTAGTAAGCTGGAAGACTGCAAGCAAGTATTCAAGTATGATGTTGAAAGCATAAGTTCTTTTGTCCATCGCAATTCCTATGTGATGTGTCCAAAAAATTTATAGGGTACAGAATTTGGTTAGTCTTCTTCTGTGGTTACTGCTTAAGTCCAGCTTTTCTGTAATTATTATAATATACAATAATGAAACAACATTTTCATTCCTTCTACATAATGCACTCTACCAGCTTTAATTAAACCTAACAACCTCATTACTGAATATCATTATATTGGCTTTAGGGAGGCAATATTATCTAGTGAATAAAGGATTTTACGTGACTTTAGAGATTTGGTGTACCAGATGTGCCACCAGGCTGCTGTTTGACCTTGGGCAACTGGTTTTAAAGTCTCTGAGCCTCCTTTTACCCACTGGCCAAGTGAGAACCATGGTATTCTATGCCCTTTGTAAAATGTTCTACATTACATGGATTACAAACTTCCTGTTTGAGCATCATGTGTTTGCTAATGAACTAACAGAGACACAGAGAAGTCCTGCCCAAGATTCTCAGATAAGACACTGTCAGTTCCTGGAATAGGATCCCCAGGTGCTCAGTAACGTCAGTAAAAATTATTTTTCCATTAATTAAAAGAACATTAATTCTGCACCATCTTTCCTAATTCTTGCTGGTAAGCAGCAGGCTGCACACCCTGTGCAGACACCCAGAGCACTTCTGGTGCTCAGGTGCCCACATGGAAGCATGGCCTAAGTTCATATGCCCACTCACCAGTGGAAGAGGTGCCATTGCCCACTGCTTCCCACATGCTTGTAAAAAGGATTGGGCTGAGCTCTGGCTCCTCTTGCAATTCAATTAACTTTGTGACCCTTGTCCAAACTGCACCAGGGGGCTTTGCCTGGGTGGCTGGATGCTTGTGCTGGAAAATAAAAAAGACTCCAAGACTGGAGAGGTTTGACCTAAAGATGTTGTTCAGACTTCAGATCTGTAATTGGAGCCACTTCCCTGATGGGACCTGCTCCTATATGGTTGCTTCCCAACAGAAAAGGGACATTTTTTTTAAGAGAAAAGGCAAACAGGGCAGGAGAAGTTCACATCACATTGGAAGCAGGTGCTGGGGATCACAGGGCATCAAGGCAGCAGCAGATGAAAAGGCCTTGAAGGAGTGAAGCAGCAGGTGGATACAACAGCAGGGGCTAATAATACTTGAGCTACTGAACTCACTTTTCCCTCAAATGTTACATATTTTGTATTGTTACCAGCAGCTGGGAGCCTGGTTTAACAGAAATTATTTTTCTAGTTGCCTCCTTATTTCACCTCTCTCCCTGCAGACTGCAGAGAGTACATCTTGAGATGCTTGGGTACTGCAGGGCCCCAGTTTTGCTGTGCTCTTTCTGAGATGGAAGATGCTTCAAATCCATGATTGTAGGGCACAGAATACTAAGTTCTGCTGGGCATGGTTGCTGATGAAGTAGGTGTGGAGTGTCATAGAGACAGGTGGGACAGGTCTTCTGAAGTTCAAACCACTGACCAGGGTGCCATATGTACAAAGACAATTACACATACTGCCATTTCTGGCAGCCTTAATGTGAGAAGAAGAGCCAGATGGAGTATAAAGAATATTGACATGCCTGGTGCTTGCAAGGAAGATGCTACCTGGTTGGTGGTTGCAGCAAACTGGTCATTCACTGCTACTAACTGATTGTAATGGTGGGAGAGCAGTACAGAAGTGCAAATTTGTCAGAAATGCACAGCCATAAATTTCAGGTTTTGAAAAAATGCCTGTCACATGTGAATTGGTTTGTGGAAAAATTATTGTAACATGTTGGTACATTAGTATGTTTAAGATGGTAAGTGGTTCTGACTTTCTCTTATTTATAGAAGATTAAATCCAAATATACATTAAAGTTAAAATCATACCACTGGTGTGAAACTGTAGTGAATTTAAGGTCTGTGCCTCCAGACTCAGGGAGGTTAGCAGTGGAAAAGTGTGGATGATTGCAAGTTGCAACATGAAGTTGCAATCTTTTCAGATTTACCTTCTAGCAATTTGAAGTGATTCATTCATCATGTTGGCTCAGTTCCTGGTTTCTTCTAAAGGAAGAACATACCAAAACAGAGGTCATGTGAGCATCTCTCTACTTTCAAACATGGACTGTCACATTTTTCCAGTAAGTTGCAAGCTTTATCCAGTTTTGACTTTGTTATCCAAACTGGCTATCTGTACTCCCAACTGAACCTATGAAATGAAGATATGAAATGAACATTGTCACTGTTATTATTAGATGTTATTAATATTCATATTTTGTCTAAAGTAGCTGTGACCCGTAAGGGGTAGCCAAAGATGCTGAACTGAGACAAATTGCCACTAAGGAATTCCAGTGTCCAATCCTCCAGATTTTCCCCTTGCTGGACTTCATATAAATAGTTTTGTACCACAAAGTGTACAACGAGCAGACTGAACGTCAGGATACACTTTCCATGGAGCAAGATGCCTAAGCCTTGGCCTTGGTCTTGGGTGTTGATTTCCATGCTGACAGTGTAGCTCTGCCTTGCTGTCCATGTCAGTCTTGCCCTCAAGTGGGCCACCAGACAATGCCTGGACACTGGACCTGAGCCCTGGGTGGGTACCTTGTGTGGCCTGGGCTGTAAGGACTCTGTGTGCAGGAAGCAGCTTCCTTCTGTCCCATCTGTGCCCACAGGGTGAGCTGGCAATGAACTCCTATCTGATGGCCACCTGTGGCAACTGCTGACATGCTAACTGGAGACTCCAAGGGAGCTAACTCAGGGAAAAATACAAGTATTCATGGCAGCATATCTCCATACAGCCCTGTCCTCCACCTCTTGCAGCAAGTCACAGTTTTGTTGCCACTACATCCAACACTGGTCTCTGACAACCTGTACAGAGTTCAGATTCACAAGCAAGGTTTTTGAAGCTCCCACTCAGAAATAAATATTCATTTGCTGATTTGTACATATTTGAGTAGTGTTTATGAACAGCTTTGTCTCAATGTTAGCTTGGTTTTCTAAGAAAACAGATGAATGAGTTTGCAGCATTCATCCACATATCTGTGTCCACCTGCGTGCCCATTTGCACAATTGTCTATTATTTACTCTCTCAAAAAAGTTAAACATTTTTTAGCTGCCTTAGATGAAACTTTAGATGTCTCTGAGATATTAAATTCTGAACTGTATTATGAAAATCAGTGGGAGAATGCAAAAGCAAGATGAATAAAGGCCCATTGGCATCACGCCGTGTAACTGGGGCTCCCATCCCTCCAGAGGAGCAGCTGTCACCTGGCCCAGCACACAGGTGCTGGCCCTACAACAATGCCATCAACAGCACCATTGCCACCACTGTGTGCTGGCCATCACCCAACCAAGAGCTGGGAGGAAGGAAACACTGGGAATAGTGGAGGAACTGGGGACTATAAAAAAGAATGGGATGGAATTTAAGAAAAAGTAGGACAAAGATCCCTAGAAACTAGGGAAAAAAAGCCTTCCCTTGTTCCTCTGTGGAGAAGGAAATCTGATAGTTGTTAACTTTACTACATATTTCACTTTAAAGTAATAGAATTAATTGAATTAGCCCTTTAGATAGTGAGCTGTATTTGTCTAATGTTTTCTATATAGTGCTGAAATCCAGAATGCTATTCCGGGTAATGCTTTTCCAGGTAATGCTTTCATTGCCTGGACAAAGATTGCAGTTGTATGTCTATGTACAAGATGCCCAGAAACATTACTTATAATTACTGGTGAACTCTGTTATTTATCTTCCTGAAGCATTAACTTTGCTTCTCCCTAAGATATATGATTAATGTACAGATGCCTCATACATCCATATAGTTCCAGAAAATGAAAACACATTCACAGGCAGTCCAGACTGGGAATTGTCGTGAGCAGGTCACCAGCAAATTATTCAATAGGCATTTTCATTTGACAGATGCTGGTGCTGGAGTCAGTGTATAGGAGCTGAGAGAGCCCTCTGGTCTCCAGCCTGTCCCAAAGCACTGGAAACATTAATGAGATCATGCTCACAGCACATCTACTTTTTTTTTTTTTTTTTTTTTTTTAGGAGAAAACTGAGGCACAAGAAAAAGAAACCCTGAGCACGAAGGCATTTAGCAAAATTGGGTATCACCATTTACTTGTGAAGATCCTACTGTTTACCCTTAATTCTGAGATCATCCTTTGATGATGCGGGAACTGTTTCATCACAAATACTCAGGGGGTGAAAGAGAAACAGTGCAATGCTGAGATTTCAGCTGTGACTGCAGCCTGAATTGTCCACAGTTTCTTGTGCTAGAGGTCATTAGTTTGACGGGTTGCTGCTGTACAAATCCCACAGCAGTACAGAAGCAAAAACCAGATGATTTCCATCAACTTCTTATAATTGTAAACAAAAGACAATGAGAAACATCAGGGAGTCACATTTCACTGGAGCATAGAGACAGTGGGGGGCATAATTAGCATTGGAATCACATCTGCATCAAATTCAAAATTAGTAAAAATAAAGAAAATCCTTCACTTCTCAGATGAAAAGCAGCAATTCTTCTCTGCATTGAATTTTTTATTAAAATTGCTTTCTCACTACTTACAAGATTTAAATAAAAGATCTGTAAAAATAGACTATTTTTCTGGCCATCTGAGAGGATATATTCCCCATGTGTGCTATTCATGCTTTTAACAAAGAAGAGTGGATAGATACCTAATTGTTTCTGGATTATCCCCTTTCAGCAGCAGCCACATCAGTTTTTTTGCTCCTTTCTATTAGATTATGATCCCTTCATGAAATATGATGCAGGCACAAGTCACACCTCAGAGAGATATGATGGAAAGCAGGAATTTGCAGATCCCCTGTTTGCCTTCTGCCCTTTGCAATCCAGACAGAATGAACAGGGCTTGGATGTTCGCATGAAATTGGCTCCGGGGGAAGATGTGCTCTCATGCACAGAGCACCGCCCTGAGTTTCAGGGAACTGGTAGCACTTCTACCTCTGTCACTTGCTCATGGGTGACCTTGGGGAAAAACACTGAAGTTCCTAAAACTTACTTTCTCTCTACTATAAAATTAGGTCAATGACGTCAAAGTCTTATATGGCTATATGGATGAAAAGGTGTCATAAGAACTACCTATACGTTATCACTTCCTGAGATGATGGGCTCCAGCCTCCTTCCTCAAAGGTGTCTTGGGACCTAGGTGAGGTGCAGAGTGCCTTCTTAGAAACAACCATCTTAGACATGGGAATACCAGGATTATTGGCCCCTATCCCTGTTAGAGACCTCCCAGGGTAGCTCCCAGGGTAGGACAATGCAAAAACTATGTGTCCTGGCACAGCTTTGCCTAATGCCACTTGGCAAGGACACAATGCTCAGGGACATCCCTAGGCACCTCTGTCATGTTCACCCTGGATGCCTGACTCAAGGTAGTGTGTTTTGTTTCCTCAAGACATCAACACGGGGAATAAAAAGAACTCCCCTACACACAGGAACTGAGCTAAGTGGAGCTTCAGCGTGAATTGTAATTTAAAGCCTTTATCTAAGTATATTTTGCTAGCATAGATCAGAGAGTGGAAACTGAGCTGACAGGTTAATCCTATTGTCAGCAGATTTCAGTATTTCCGAAGCAGGTTTTGTCCAGATTTGGAGTGAAAACCCCAAGGCTGCTGTACATCCCGGGAAGGAGCAGAGTCCCTGTGGGCAGAGGAGCTGGTGGGAAATGAGACAGGGTTCAGCTAGATCTGTGCTCTGCCAGAACTGTTTCTAAAACTAGTGAATCATGGAACATTTTGACCTTGTCAAGTGGCATTTCCAACAATAAAAACACTCAGTAAATTTTTTTTTCTCTTTCCAGAGCAACTGTGTTCTCACAATATGCAATACTCATTTGTCCAAAAAAGATATCTGCAAACCACTAAGCTTGCAAGTTTACCCTTACAGACTCAAAAGCTTCATGACCTTTTTGAGTATTCAAACCTTTTTATTCACCTACTCTTCTGAAAATGTAGAGAAAAGCCCAGATGAGAAAAGCTCTCCTTAAAACAGTTCTCAACACAGCTGAGTTGATCTTAACATTGAAGTTGAGCACCCATCCTGCATAATCCCTCTGATTCCAGGTCTGATCTGTACCCACAAAAACATGAGGCCAACCTCTGGCTAAGGTCTGAATGCCACAGAAAAAAACACAAGAAATAATTGCTCTTACTAGAAGAACTTGCCCCAACAAGTGGAAATCACTGCATAATAGCTTGTAAGATTATAATTCTTCAGTCTCCAAGCCCCAGTGATACAACAGGATAATAAATCTCACTGAAGAGTGAAGTATGCTGTAATTGAGGGGAATATGTAGAGAGAATGTAAATCTCTAAGTACATCTGGAGCATCTGAATAGGTGATATGTGCACAGTAAAGATGACGTAACTGGGCATTTTGCACTTGACATAAATAAAATTTTTTGTCAAGCTTAATTATAAACGTGAACTCTAATCTCAGTTTTCCATTCTTCATTTGAATGCACTCTGATAATTTCAGTGGTGCTGATGATGATTTGCGCGGCTGAAAAGTAACATTAGGTCACAATCCTGCCTTCTCAATTTGGTGCAAACATGAACAGCTTCTCTAGATCATCACTGTCTCTCTCCAGAAGTCACTGTATATGTGACACTGCACAAAGTCTGTGTTGTCTCCATGACACATATACAGGCACACCCTGGCTAGGGGAACATTTCACCAGTTTCTACTTGGTCAGCTGAAAAGAGTTTACACTCCTTCAAGGGCAATGAAACAGTAAGTTTCCCAAAGTAAAAATCTTCACTTGTAATCAGTGGTGAATAGTTGTTAATAAATACAGAAGCACTTGAAGAGATTAGTAAACAAACACATGATTACAAAAAATATTTGGGTTTTCCATTGTAAAAAAATTTCTAAATTTCCTGGGTTTTGAGAAGTAGTGTCCATTTTAACGTAATTTCTTCTTTGAGAGCATATTATTAATTATTTCTTACGAGAACATTACACAAAAAAGCCATGATTTGTATCTGTAAATGAATAGCAATTCACAGCTTAAATAAGATGGAAAAAAAATATCTGCTATATTTGTGAGTCTTTCTCTTAATATCAATTTTT
Source organism: Pyrocephalus nanus (assembly GCA_038380795.1). Taxonomy (NCBI): domain Eukaryota; kingdom Metazoa; phylum Chordata; class Aves; order Passeriformes; family Tyrannidae; genus Pyrocephalus; species Pyrocephalus nanus. The sequence goes on along the minus strand of CM076260.1, from coordinate 74,548,591 downwards.
AATTTTATAAAAGGAAATCTTCTGCATTCAATAAAAGCATGCTTTGCAGCTAATTAGATTGATTTGCATATTGTTGTGTGACAAAAAAAAACACAATCTCATTTCCCTTGGTAGAAGGAATGACTGGAGGTTAAGTTCCTTAGTGACACCAATCCTTTCCTGCTTTTGCTTTCTGTTTTCGTGTATTCTCTCTCTCTCTTTTTTTTTTTTCTTAATGTTTTCCACACAACCATACAAAAACCATCTCTTGTGTTACTTAGAATATTCTACTGGCCTTCAGACACATCCTTCCCTGAGCTGAAGGTTGAATTTAATACAGATGGAAAGAAGGACTGTCAATTTGCAAAAATGTCTAAGACACCGGGGCACATGGGCCCATGAAAATGTCACTTATTTGTGTTTCTTTCCTCCTCTGGGTAACTCAAGAAATTCTTGATCAATCATGTATAATCCTATGAGCACTGGGAGCTCGTGGTAGAGCTTTAAAACACTGTACTTCACCTCCCTGTCTTCTTAATAGGAAGAGTTGGAAATGTATCCACGGATGTCTCATAGTTTGAAAAAGTAAGGACTAAGATCTTTGAGCCTTTCGCTTAATTGTTTGCTGTGAAGTCTCTTCTACGGCAGATTCTGAGGGGAATCTTGATTTTTCTCACTGTGATTGCATGCTGCTTTTTCTTCCTTGAAGCTGCATGTGGGATACACACACCACTGGCCATAGTGTTGGCAGCTCCAGGTTCAGCCTGCAGTTTAACAGCTAGGCTTGAAAATAATAAATCATATTATGATAAAATAATTACTTAATTTCTTTAAAATGAAAAACAAAAATTACATACACTGTGTTTGCAAGAGGAAAAGCCTTATCATCAATCATGGCATATAATCTGTTTTAGATGAACTGTTTAGGTGCTCTTTGAAGGTGAATATGTTATTATGCTTTCAAAACCCTGTGAGAGTTTATAATCTATCACAAATGTGCAAATCAGGTTTCTATGCATGTATCCTTGGTTTCACAGCTTACTTTCCTTCTCTTTAAATACATCTGCATTCAAAGGATCCATATTGCAACATCAAGCTGTGGGAAATGAGTTTACAAATTGAGGCTGGTTTTCAAGGAGTGCTTGCATACTTAGTATTTGTGTTGTTTTTCAGAGGGTTATTTTTAATCTTTTAATCTATTTAATTTTTAATCCCATGCAATTTGGATAAAATAACAGATAATCAGATATTCTGAGGTTGCTTCAGTTCCTGGAGAGGAGAATCCTGGCAAAACATTCGCTTTCTTTGAATGGCACAGAGGACTCCGTGCAGAGGAGGAAGGGAAGTTACTGTATGTAAACAAGCATGAGTGCTCAGTTCCTGGGCTCCAATGGCACTGGAATGCTCAGCACCACTGCCTGTAGCACTGATGGTCAACTTTGTATGGACACAGTGATTTATGAAGGGAAAGTTTCTACAAACAAGCAAGCAGTCTCATTTACTGATTTATGTCTTTACTTGGAAGAAAGAAAAGACATGGAAAGAACATAAGTTAGGTTTCAGTGTGAGAGAACACAGCGTGTTTCCACTGGATGAAGGCTTCAGCAGCTCCAAGGACAAAACAGGTGATGTGTGGTGTGGCACAGTCATGATCTTAGAATACAGCAATGAAAGTACACAGGAAACAAAAGGCATCACAGTTTGAAGCTGCAACTCATCTCTGAATCACAGGAAAGGCTTCTCACCTGGTATAAGTCTGATTGCAGGCATAACACTGCATCTAATTAGATGTGTCAAAAAAGTAAAGCTTGCAAAAATCATTTCACAACTATTCTGTTCTTTGAGGAGAAGAAATTCTTCCTTCAAATGTGTTACAGTCCTTCTAAGGATGCACTTGCAAACACATACAAAATGCCCTGCCTGGGGATTTTGAAGCTTCAGTGTTTTGATTTACATTATTCTTCTGTGGGTGCAGCTGAACAGAGGGAAATAAAAGCAAGCTCTAATAATGGAAAGTCAAGAAAAAAGGAACCGTTGACCCTCTAGCCAGTTAGTAAATAGAACCTGCCCTGGGCATAGCAGAGAAGTGCATTTTCCACCCAGATTTTGGTTCTTCAAGGACATTAATGTAGGCTGATTTTCATGCAGTAACAGTTTGCTCTTGCCAGTGCATGTCTAACAGCTTACCCTGTGGCTCTGCTCTATTAGCAGTGATGAATTCCAGTCAAGGGAAGCAAGTTAAGCTGCAGTATCTCTTGAACTTTAAAACATGACAGAGCATTAATGAGGAACATCTCTGGCTTATCTCCATAGAGTGGTGCCTGATAGTTCCTCTGTTTCCATGTTGCCCTGCCAGTAGTGATTTGCAAGAATTTCTCCAGAAATCAAACTCTCCTTCTCCCAGTACTGCCCACTGGTCACAACAGCCCCTGTATGTTTCTGGGAATTACTTTTTTATTGGTTGCATCTGCACTAGTAGCCACCCAGAGAAGGAGAGTGTAGAGTCCAGAGAGGGTATCCTACCAGGACTGGTCATCAATTCAGTAGCATGTGCTGGCTTAACTGTCAAGACTGTACTCTGCAAAAGAGTAGTAGTGCTTTCTGCTTGGAGTGCTTTATGTCCTGTTTGCATTCCCAATCCTTCTGAGAAATGTTTGGATAGGTTTTCTGGTTGGCGGATGAGCTGCAGCATACGTGTGTGTCCGTAGAGCTGGCAAAGAACAAAGACATGCTGAAAACTTATTAGAATAAAAAAACACTAACATACTCAACATAAAAGCCAGCAGCAAGGGCTTAAACCCACCACAAAGTGTGAGAAACTGCATGTTAAGGCATAGTACCCTGTGCTTAGTCCGCATCACTCTGCCTTGGGGCTGCGCTGTGCAGTGCACCAGAGAGCCACAGCATGCCTGTAGGAATGAACTAGCACTGGTAAGATGATCTTCAGGTCCTATTTGGTAAGTGTCTAGACGGTTTGGGTTTTCTCCCATGCTTCTTGTCCCACTGGAGAAGCTCTCTGTAAACACCTACAAACCCTTTCTCCTTTTTCCAATCTGCCCTCACAGCTCTCCTCAGGCACTGGAGCAGCAGGGCCAGAGGTGAGCCCAGCAGCGCATCCAGCAGGCTGATGTGCAGTGACCAGTCTTTCCTCCTGGAACTGGCATAGCTGTTGCTTCCTGCCTTGCCGACCTCCACCAACACTGCCTGGCAGTTTATTTGCCTGTTGTGGCTGTCTTTTGTTTCGTTTGTGCAGTAGCTGGCACAGTGGGGTCCTGGCATAGCATTTTTAAATACTGGCATCGTGCAAATGGGAAGGCAGACCCCCATTTGCCTTCCAACAGAGCAACTGCTCTCCAGTAAAATGGAATGAATCTTCACATTTTCCATACCGAGGCATGTGCTATTTAGTAAGCAGCTGAGCATTCCTGTGCAACTGTGACATCTTCAGGAAGGTTGCACCACATTTGCCTAGGACAGGAGAACTCACACTGAGGTGCTGGCTTATGCTATTCCTCAGCTTCTTTTACTCATGCCCAGGGAAGTGGGTCTGGAACACTAGACTTATCTGAGATGGGTGAACCAGCAGGAGTGGTGGCAAGGCCATTGCTCAGAGCTTTACTGTTGTCATCTGGAACATTAGAAGCATTTAGCTACCCTTTTGCTTTAACCTTGTACCAATATTGTAGTCCCTTGGAAGCTAGAATTTTTCAAGACAAGCTAAATGTGATTTCCAAGTGAGCCAAAAAAGATGTGCTTCATAGTATTGTCTAGTAGTAGAGCTCCTGAGCGTGCTGTGGACCTACGGTGCTTGGTATGAGTAACAACAAATGAACTCTTTATTCCAAATGCTGCTTTATTCCAAATGCCAAAGACTTTAAGAAATCTGTGAGCAGGAGGATGAGTATCACTTGAATTACATGTAGTCTTTCCTGAAGTTTCCTTTCTTTTAACATTGACTGTCTCTCTGCAATGTTGGGCTTGTTTCAGAAATCATGGGAATTAGCACGACTTCAATGAGATTTGTGGTCCTTTCTGGAGAACTGAAATATAAGAGGGGAAGAGAATTAGTTTCATCTGATGTTAGCTCTATAAAAGACAAAGCAGCTCTTCTGGATGACTCATTCAGTCTGGATCAGTCATTCAATCATTCATCTGTGGAAAGCCACCTCTGAAGAGTGTTTTAGATGAAAACTACAGAAGACACCCAAGGCTCATAGAAATGTCCTCTAGATGTGCTTGTCTCCCTCCCTGCACTGTGGAGGGAGTCTGGTTGATATGATTCTACTAAATATCTCACTTTTAGATCACTCAAGTCCCTCTTTGAGTTCCTGAACCCCACTCCCAGTGCCTAAAGTGGAGCCAAAGAGGGCTGTTGCATCAGTTCAGTGCTGTTGGTCGCCTCTTCAAAGGATGGCTGGAAAAGAAACTGCGCATCAGAGTTTCTTGCAGTGTTTATTCCATGCACAGTGTGCCCATTGGATCCCACAGATTCTATGCACAGGGCCTGGACTGAGCCAGTCGAGGTCAGGACTCCACTTCTCAAAAGCTGAAGTTCTCTGTTTAGCTCTTGTGTTTTTTTTTTCTGCAAACAATAACTCTCTGAACTGGGGAAATGCTTGTTACTAGCATCTGATCAGCTCCTTTGGAGCTACACAGAGTGTAGAAAATGCTTTCTGTGTCCATAGGGCACAGTAGTACAGGGGGCTTTTGTGGTAAGTCTGATGCAAAGGTAGGTTTAGCAGGAGGATTGTGCTCTCCGCACAATGGAATATCTGTGAGGAAGAACAAACTTCTCCCGGGCTACCCCTTTGCTCCTAAGACAGCTATAAATCACTTGAAAAATCTTACATTTTAATCAGAAGTCAAGTCTTACTGGCATGGACAGAAATTAGCCTTGTGCCTTGCTCATCTTGTTACCACCTCTGACAGCGCAAGGGCCTCAGGCTCACTAAGCACTTGTGCTGACTGATCCCTCTCCTAGCTGCTTTGTTCCATACACAGCAGAAGTCAGCAGTGCAAAAACTGATATGTCCTCTTCTCCATGACACAATCCTAGGGAAGGATTATTCCTCCCTAGAATATATGCATTTGGCCCCTCAAAGGCCAAAGATTCAAGTAATGTTACTTTTGCAGCTCCCTGAGCAAGCATTCAAAGATGTAATAGATCTCACCACTACTATATTTTCCTTGATGTCTCCCCTTTCATTCATTTCTCCCCCTGGCATTCTTTTCATGCCAGTAGCTCACTTGTTTTTCTATGCCTAGGTTTTAGTATAATAATTTGACAATAACTGTTTATAATGGGCATCATAACAGATACAAGGCTGTGAAAACCTTTGCAGTAGAAGGAATGCTATAGCAGATTCCTCTACTCAGCCCAAAGCTTCATTTGGCATAGATCAGCATGGTTTCACTGAAAAGCATAAAGTTTGCACTCACTGCATCAGCAACAATACCTCCCTAAGAACTTCAGTCCCCCCTATGACAAGGTTAAATTTTTCTCTCTTGTTTCTGAAACCATGCTGAATTTTAAGCTTTCTTAAATCCACTTCAGTAATTCTCATTTCTTTGCATCAGAACTATTGACAATCAAATTTATCTATAATGAACAATAAGGGAGCTGGAAGAAAGGTTTTCTATTTTGGATTTTTTTTGTGTGTGTGTGTCCTTTTCAATGTCCTTACTCAGTCCAAACTCCCTCCCTCCTTTGCCTGAAATCCTTCATGCCAGTGCCTCTGAAAAAAAATTGGAAAACAGTATGGTTTTGCTATTTGTTTCCCTAGCAGTATTAGTTAGACCTGTATACATCATCATAACTGTGGTAAGATGCTGTCAGCATCATTGCCTCGTTTCACAGATTGCTCTGACTGCTTTCCAAGCATCCTTAAGAAGAGCTCAAGACAGTGATGTATGATGGTGGATTGTGAGTAGAAAGCAGTCATTATAATGGTTCCTCTCTTCTCATGGATCTCTACTGGGAATGGCAAACGTGCTAGGCTGGAGAATCTCCTTTGAAAGTTTGGGGTGGAAGTGGTGGGGAAGAGGAAACTGTGTTCCTTATGTCCTCTGACTCTGAGCAACACTGAAAACAGATATCATCTAAAGCTGGTTATCAGTGCACTGTTTGTTCATTCTGAGCAGGCAGATTATTTGTAATTGTTAATCTGTGTTGTTGTACTACCCAAAAATCAAAGCAGAGGGCACTTGCTGGAGTAATGACCTTGTATAGAAAAGTAGCACATTAAAGTGACTGCTTCTTGTGAAGGGTTCAAAAGTGGGTGTTTTATACAACATTTTTTGTGTCTTGAACTTCTTACAGGGACAAATGCAGAACCAAACATATGTATGTGCACACTCTTAAAGGTCTGCTATCAACAAATGCAAGTTTTAGAGTCACAGTTCTTTAAAAGTGTTCGAAAACTTGCTTAGTTTTCCATTTGTTTGACTTTTATGTGTATTTGTTGGAACACAGATAATTAACTGTGGACTAACCATTCCACTGATGAAATCTGCAAACTGCCACATCACTATAAAGAAAGATAGTGCCTTTGGGAACAAGAAAAGTATTGATTTTTTTCCCAAAAAACTTCTTTTGTAAAAGCAAGCAGACAAAGACCTCTATCACTCTACTGATATTTCTGAGCCTTTACTGATCTGTCAAAAACTTTTCTTTAGGACAACAGGCTGAAGAATTCATGATAGAGTTCAGATAACTATTTAGCGTTCAGAAAACTATTTTTTCCATTCTCTTTCCTTTTGTTTTCCCTGTAGAAAGGTACCCAGTCAGTGCCCTGCTGCTTCTTGGCCTTCTCTGGAGCACAATGGCAGGCACAGGCTGGGACTGGCACACCTGGAAGGCTGCCTTTCTCTCCTTCCTGATTGGGTTTGTCCCTGGTAAAAGTGTACATGGAGGTTCATGTCTTGAACAGATATAGGGGGAGACAACTGAGTTAAGTCTGGTCCCAGTTGAAGATGGTCTGGGCTCTGTTCCCAGTTCTGCTGTGCTGTCCTTCTGACACACATTTCTCTGTACATCATTTTCTTCAGAGACAGGGAATAAGAAAGGGTTCAGCTGAACCTGAGAGCTGGCCACACAGGGATGGTGCCTCCAGTGCTCAGCCTCACTGGCCAGCATAGGACAGCAAGGAGATCCCAAAGCTGCAGAGATGGTGTCCAGAAGCCAGTGTCCTCTCTGCAGCAGTGGGTGACTCTAGAGCCGGCTGAGCTTCCCTTAACAACTGGTGTGTGTCTTCTGGTTTTGTGTCATTCCAGAGGACCCTGGTCCACACACTTGGAGACTCCTCTGCCATGTGAACAACAAGCACGGAGAGGGTGAGCACCTAGGAGACCCAATCTAAGAGAGGAGCACAGAGGCACTGCCATGGTCTGTCCAAAGCAGTTCTGGCTATCATTTCTTTTCCTGCAATCTAGCTCTTGGCAAGCTTTTCCTTAACCAAACACCATGCTTTTTGATTTCCAGGAGTGTCCCCTCCTTGCAGAGAGAGAGGATGCCATCGACTGGTGTAGCTCTGATGCTGCTGGAGTTGGACTGGGAGTCCTGTCAAACAGCTGTACAGGGAGGATGGGGATAGTTACCTGCTGCTAACTAAACTCATGTCTGTAATTCCCTGTGTAACCCTGGTGTCAAACCACCTGCTTCTACTCATAAGCTTGTGGAAGAGGCTTAGGAAGGCAGGGATGCCTCTGGAGGTTCCTGCACACTGCCTCCAGTCAGGAGCTGAGGCACAGTGTGTTGTGAATTTTGGAAGGCTCCTAGCCCACACATCCTGCAATAAGGAAGGCCCATCTCCACCGGGTCCCTGGAGGCAGTTGCAGTCTGCTGTTTCTCTGGAACAAAACTCACAATTTTCCTCCATAAGTGCTCCCAGTTGTAGCAACAATTTTGAAGTCCCTTCATGTTTTACTAACTTTGCATGCCTTTTATACCAAGTGGTTATCAAAGGCATGTCTTGAATCAAAGTTATTCAAGATGTGGAGCCTCTGGATTTTATCAATGAGAAGGGATATGTTCACCTACCAAACTTTTTTAAAAATGCATCTCCTAAAATTCATTTACAAAGGCACAGAGCTGCTCAGATGTGCCACTACCTAATGATTGGTTGAAATGACTGCAGCTTTAAAAATGCTGAACTCCACTCTCTTCAAAACCAGCTTTTGTTCTCTATGGAATCTACAAGCAAAACCAAATCCTTTCAAGCTTAAAACATCTGGCCCCAGTCATTGCCAATTCACGTGCCCATGATTTTTGGTTTGAACCTGCGTGAGGGGAGACTGCTTCCTCCTCCACCCCAGACGGGCAGTGCTCAAGGGCAGCCTGGACTGGTTTGGCTTAGAGTCTCTAAACTGAATTTCACGTACAAGGAAAAGGTCCCTCCTAAAATAGTTTCTTTGATAAAACTGTGTCTGCCTGAAAAGTGGAAAGTGCCGTGGGCCTCCACTAATGCTATCAGGGTCCAAACCCACCTCCTTCACATGCAGGTCTCATTAGGCAGCATCAGACTGGGGCTTCAAGAAGGTATTGCTGGAGGGTGTGTGAGGAAATGTAGCTGACCCAGCCAGAGCCTTCCTGGGGTGCCCAGGGCAGCAGAAGCCAAGGGTCAGGGCTACCATGTGCAGAAGGATGCCTCTGTGAGAGGCCAGCCATAGTGGGTGGCACGGCTGTGGCTGTGACTTCAAGGAGGCTGCAGCAATGCAGCTCAGTCCAGCATAGCCATTGATGTGGCTCTTGGCACCACATCTGAGGAGACTGCTGCACGGCAATTATTTCACCTCAGGCATTTTGCACTTGAAACAGCCAAAATTTCAGCTGGTGTTGAACTAAAAATATCATGGTTCTGTGCAACTGTAGCCCCTCTCTGAGATCTGTTTACTCCAGAGCAGCAGATTGGTAAAACACCCAGAGGAAAGTATTACTTTGAGTCTAGGAGCATGCAGCAGATGAACCTTGCATCCTGAGAACATCCTTCATTTCTCTAACTTATCTAAGATAGACCTGTAAATCTGATGGAAGAATATAACCCTAAGAAATAAAGCCAAGTGAACAGAAGTGAAATGAAGGATTAACTTTATTTGATACTGTATAACAGGAGACCTGTCTGCAAAAATGCACTTTTGAGATAATCCTTTTTTCCTCTCTTTCCTTTCTACTTCGGAAAATTTCCTATGTCCTGTCCAACTTTATGGTATTTTTAAGAGATAAGCATGTCATCATCCAGTCTGCAGTAAAGGATATGGAAGGCAGAACAGTCAATACATTTAATAAAGACTCACTAAAATGAATCAGTTTTATTTCTGATGATAACAGTGTGTTTAATATACTATACAGTGAGGCATTTTGTATATGACCATCAGAAGCATAGTTAATGGGAAACAGAATCTTATACCAGCGGCTGTAACTGTGTAAAGTCTTTCTCCCACCCAGCCCTTCAATCACACACTGAAATCTTGCCCCAAACTTCACCCTGCAATTTCTATCATTTTTGTTTTTCCCTGGACACACACCACTCTGGGCACCAGATGTCAGGGACATAGGGGTGCCAAGGAGCCCATGCAGCTTCCCTATGTACTAGAAAAAAGTAAGGACCATGGTCCTGCAGACCCTCCCCTTTCCATCTGGGCAGGCAGAGAGCCTTCAGAGAAAAGATGGGTGGGCTCTTGGTTTTGATCTTTGCAAAAACACATGTGGGTTGATTACAAATGCCAATCCAGAGCAAACCTACCTGCATATAGCTAGTGGCAAATGCACAGCCTGATCTGATTGTTTTTGGTGTCCTGAAGTATGCAAGATACCATCTGAGGTGTTGGATTGCACTGATCCACACTGCAAAAATCCAAGAAGGTAGCTTTGGACTGAGCACAATAAATTTTCAAAAATAACAGAGAAAAGACTAAAAGCTGGGATATCTTAAATTATTCCACTCTAATATGTGTGCAATTGGTGAACTGCATAGAAAAAATACTGAACTTCCTTTTGCCAAGCAGCTGTTCTCCCAAGACTTTCAAATCAGCAGTTTGTGATCTTTCATCCCTTACATGGTCCTGAAAATATCTAAGTGGAAATATCACTCCATCAAAGAACTCATGGCAAATGCACAGAAGAGCATATCTAGCCTTTGTGGAATGAGTCCTTCTCCACATACTGAGTAGTTTCCCATCTAATATGGACTCAAGTTCTTAGATGCCTTTCATTTTTCAGATTTCAGGGAAAGGATATAAGTCTCTGAAAGAGTTATGTTACCCCTAAAGCTCCGGGACAAGGCAGTGATTTATGCTCCGTTCCTCCAGCCCAGTGGAAACTTGCCACAACTAAGAGAAAACCTACTCTTGTGGGAGACAGATTTCACAGGAGTTAGCCCAAAATGGTCGTAAGAAGCTTCCCTGGAAAATGAAGACATTCCCGGCCCTCATTCTGTACTGTGGTTACAGGCACAGCACGTTTCTGTGCTGTTTTCTTCTTTCATATAAATGCAAGGCAAATATGTGTGTTTTCATATATGAATAGGCACATATATATTTACATAGAAGAGAATGCACACACATATACATATTTGTATATATACAAATATATGTACATCTATACATACATAGAGTCAAACAATCTCAAAAGCAAACACTGTGCTGTGCACACATCTTCCTGTGAGGAGAGGATGAGAGAGAAAGCGCACGACAGATGTTGGTTGTATTGCTTAATGAACCACCTTGAAGTATTACACTGCTTAGTGCTGTATAACCAGCACAGAATAAACTAGAATCAAGTAGGCAAGACTGCATGCTGAGGAGAGAGAGAAGAGGAGCCTGGGGCCTCGGTGTTGGCTGGGGAGGAAAACAGGTGTGCAAAATGTTGTGTCACAGCCGCTGGAGTGGAGTTTGAGAGTGCTTAAGGAAGGTGGTGGGTTGGGTGGGAAGATAAGGTAGTAGGGAAGTGGGATGCAGTATTCAAGAAATAAGGGGGAAGTGGAATATTTTGGGGAGGTGATTTGAAATAGATAATTCAGTCAAAAAAACCTTATGTATAAAGAAAGTAAAATGAAGGAAGGGAAGTTTTGCATTTACTATGGAATTAATGTCAGATCATATATAAAACTATCTCCTTTACATGACTAATCTGTAATTTCATGGCATGGTTGCTCAACCGTATTGGAGAACCTGAGATGGGGTCTCTAACAGAGGTAAAGCAGCAACCTGTGTGACTGCCCTGAGAAGAGACTATAAGAAGCTCAAAAAAAGCCTGCCATTCTCCACCACCACTCACTCTTTAGTCTTGCTCCAGGCTCAGTCATGAAACGAGAAAATGTTTCCTGCAAACTATTTTAGACGGAAGCAAAGGAATTGCTGGTTATAAATGGAACAGCATGTCTTTTTTCATCTGTGTATTCACAACGCAAGAAACAAGCAAGAGCTGAAGATGTAGTTATTGAAGCAGATGAACAGACATCATCATTTGAGTTCTGCACATGAATATGGATGAGGAATTAAATCATGGGCAGTGTGTGATATTTTAACCCAAAACTACAACTTGTGCAGAACATTTTCTTACAAGTTTGTGCTCAAAGAGGTTCCTAAACTACCATCAATCAGACTATTCAGATTTCTGCTTCAGGAAAGCCAGAATAACAGCATGAACTTGAAAAATCAGATCGGAATGACCTTGTTAATGTTGTTCTCAGTCACATTGGGGTCTGCTGCATAATGTGAATTTCATTTTAGTAGCAGTCTGTTTTGCTATCCATCACTGAGCATGATGGAGTAACTTCCTAAAAGGAATCCTGGTCATTTTAGAAACATCACACAGAGTAATCAATTATTTCCTGTAAGAAGTATCTGTTATTGGTAGCAGCCTACTTTTATTTCCAATCAACATGATTTACAGGCATGAACAGCAATGTGAGTATGGAGCACTTGGAGTTTTTGTTTCCAGCTTCATACATGGTTAGACAAGTGTCAGCGTCCCACAGAGACAGTATACAGAGAAGGTACAGATTAATCAGGTGAGGTCCTGAGATGGCACTATTTAGGTGATAAAATACGCTCAGTGTGGCTTGCTGTGTGTGACATTAACTATATCAAAAGGCAGAGAGAGAGAAAAACTGGCTGTAGAAAAATGACGCTATGACATTTCATATTCCTGCACTCATTCTCCCTGATTTTCAGATGAAACCCAATGGCAAACTAAAAAACAATTTATTCATCACTGCTTGTCCTGCAAAGTGAAATAGGGATCTGTAACCTACTGAGTCAGAGGTATTTTTATCACTGACTTCAATAGAAACAGAATTTCCCCAAAGCCTTCTGGAAATGTATACATTTGGCAAAACAGCAAGTCTCAAACTCCACCTTCTCTCACCACCTCGTCTGATGCAGAACCGTATGCCCTATGTCTCAGGGATGGCAGTAGTTTAGGACCACCAGCAAGTTTGCAACCGGTTACTGTTACTGTTTGTTATCACTCTAGGATCTAGGGGACCCAGTTAAAACAAAAGCCCCACATTTTAGGCACTGAACACATAAACACACTTGAAATTCAAAATAGACAAGCTAATACTGCCACTGTGGTTGCGGGGGAGGGAGATAAGAGGTAAGCCTGTAGGAGAGCTGGGCTTCACACCTCAGTGTCTGAATGCAGGCTGCCTCTCTCCCTGGAGGAATTGTGGTCCACTGAGAGACAGCAGAGCTCGCTGGTGCAGTGCATCCTCAGGCATTTTCTGAATATAGCTATAATTCAAACTGATGGGATTTTTGAAAAATGTTTTACCACCTCATCTATCTAGGTCTGATTTGATTCCATCAAAGAAGTAGCTGAGTTTTCTCTTTTTTTTTTCCCCCCAACATAAATGCAAACTCTGTAAGTTGCAAGTAAGTATCAGGAAATCTTAACATAATGTTGTGATGGGAAGAAAAATAAATACTTCTGCAGCTCCTACATATTTAATAATAATAAAAAGATACCACAAGGGAGGGCCTATAATACTGATTTACTGCTACCCCATCTGCATGTATACATGAATATACACTTTTATTTGGACTTCATGATTTATTCATTATATACATAAAGGGATAATGAACAACACATCTGAATGCTATGAATCCAGGTTTCATTGAGGCTTTTTGTTGACAAAAGAGAGACAAAATTGCTGAGGATGAACCTTCTGCTCTCTTCCTATTGTACTGTATTTGGGATGTCAGGAGTCTTTTAAGTTAGTCTTTTATTTAAAATAAACACACAGACATCATGAGATCAAGTATACTAATACACAGAAAGACAGGCAGACTATATCTTCAACTTAAAACACATTTTTAGCATGAATTGTACACCTGCTTTATTTTCTCCTGTTACTAGGAAAATCAGACAAAACAGAAATTCACCCATTAAGCTGCAGTTTTGCAAACGCCTCTGCATGACAATGACTTAACACAGTGGAAAAAAATTGAGCGGTACAACTGCTCAAAACCTTCTTATAGAAGGTAGTGATGATTTATTAGTGCTGGACATTATAGTTGTCACCTCAACTTATAGCTGTATTTTTTTAAAATCCTTCTGTCGTGCAAACAAAATATTATGGGTTTTCCAGCAACCAAAAACTGGAAAGCCTGTTGGGTTTGGGGAAAAAACCCTCAACCAACAAAGCTGAAACATGCTTCACCCCAATATACTGGCTTTCTGAAATGTGAAATTGTAAAAAACAGTTACCTTGATTTTTTTCTGTGAGAACTTAAATATTAAACCCAGGTGTGGAAGAAATAGTCCTGGAGAAATGTATACAAGTCATTTTAGTATAACACAGGTGCGTGAAAAATTTTTTCCATCTCATGAAAATTTAAAACTTTTACTGAGATTTCAGCACTGCTTTGAACTCCCATGAATATAACACTTGATTGCCTAACACTGCCAGCTACAAAGCTCTGGTAGGTCATTAACTGTGATGCCTATATCAGTGGATGGTATAATTTCCAGGAACCCTGTGAGTGTGGCTGCAGAAGGTGTATCACTCAAAAGCATGCTTTCTGAGGTTGTAAGATACACTAAACGCGAAAGTCAGCAAATGCTCTAATGATTTCTGTTTCTAATAATTCTGTTTGTCCTATCCCCCTTCTTTGTAGTTTGATAGGTAAAAATAATGTATTCCCTGTTAAATTTTGTAATTTAGCCACAGATTCTACATCAAAAAGTTGTACATGTGCAGCATATTCTATATATTTATATGGAAATAAGAACACACTACTTGGAACCTATTGGTCCACACAGCTGAAGCAGCCTGGGATCCATCTTTTGTGGAATGGTGGACCACATGACCTCCAGAGAATGCTTCCAACCTCAGCCATTATGTTTCCAGTGTATTTATGCAAAATAAGCTCTCAATGTATTAAACTTAGTCCCATGAAAGCTGCAGTCTGCTCAAAGGGATGTATATAAACCCAGTGGAGTGCAGAAAAAGTATGTTATCACAGCAGGTCTGCATCAGCCCCTGTGTTTTTATTGTGGCCCTGGATATTCAGAAAATAAAATGTGAAGGGCATACAGTTTAGGAGAAACATTAGGATCTTTGAAATATATATATATATATATATATATAAATAATTCTTCAAATTTGGCTACAACTGAAAAAGACACACTTCATTTGAAAGGATCTAAGTTAGATCTGTTTTGGCTGGTGGTGTCAACTCACTAGCAGGTCAGATTCAGCATGTCCTGCAGTGCTGCAGGTGGCTGAAAAATCTGGTTTAGGAAAGTCTTTGCCTGCGCAGACATAAAGGGACATGGGCGACATGGGCTATCACTGCTGCCTCTGTTTCTCTCTGAACACTTCCCTTCAGCTTCCCTGTGCCTAGGAGCTTTCATAGTTTTGGCTGTCTGAACTAGTTCCACTTGTTATCTATATTTTTTCTCTTATATAAGGCTTTTTAATAATTAATAGACAGTTTTGGCTTTGAGAAGAATATATCAACCCCCCAAAACAACTCCCAGACAACCAAGGGAGAGCATAGGCCCTTGTACAGTGGGATTTTTTTAATCTCTGGCCCCTCCTGCTCCTTAGGGACAGTGATCACATAGATTGCAGGCAGAAAAATAAAAAAACCTCTGAGACATCTTCAGCCTCTCATCTGGTTTCTCTCCCTGCAACCTTTTCCTTTTCCAATGCTATGGTAATTTTCATGCAAGGGGACCGGGGTGAAAGAACAGATGCTGCTCCCTTTTCCTCCCTGTTATCATCCCACTCCCAGTGATGCTCCCTGTAATCGTTCCATTGTATGGCTGCTTTCCTATAAAGCTGAACAATGAATAATGGATGCAAAAACTAAGTGGCGTTTCAGGTTCATTAGTATGCATATTGTTATAAATTCATTTCAGTTGGTGCTGTGAAGCCACTCTCCTCTCTTTTGTACTTTGAGGTGTCACTGCTTCAGGCTTTGCTAATGTTCATTTTGTATTCATTCATTTGTGTCAGTAGTTTTACCTGGATTGTAGGCTATTGTTCTTATTTGCAAAGCTTGGGTTTAATTTCCTGTAGGAAGCTTTTCTTTTGTCTCTAGGGCTCATTCTCCTATTATCATCCACCTTGAGAGTACTAAAGCACTGTCCTGCTGCTAAAATATAATTTGTTTTGTAGTGTTTTAATGAAAATTTTACCACTTATATCCTAAAAAAAAAAAAAAAAGTAAAATCAAGATTTTCTCATTCGAGCTGCTGGTATTCAGCGCTTCCCTTCTGTTCATTCTTATTCCTGAATGTTAAACAGCTCACAAGGCTCCCAGCCACAGTCCTGCAAATCCTTGTTACCTTTGACCCATGTCCAGCTGCCTGCAGAGGCTTTGCTGGTCATGCTGGGCTCCTGAAAAGAATTCCTGTCAGCCATGCAGAAAGCAACTAATGTATCAGCATTTCCTTATAAAGTGTGACAGAAGCTAGTTCCTGTTCCATTTCAGACCCCCAGCCCCTTGCAGTTACTCCCTTTACTTATATGACATATATATTTTATTCATTCTCATTAGGCTGTTCAATAACAACCCATTATCTTTCAACAGATTCACAGCAGATAAAACATTCATATTATTGCCCCTATTTTTATTTCTGTTTTATGATATTCTCCCTTACACATTCAGACTCATTCTTCCTAACAACAGCATATCATTAGGCCTTGCCTTCAGCTATTGTTAAAAATGAACTGATAAAATGCAGTAGGATGCTCCAAAAAGTAGAGCTGATCCGAAGTCTTTTTTCCTCTCTGCCCTATCTGTATTGGACCAATAGTAGTACAGAGCTATCAGCTCAAGAAAGTACAAAATGAACTCCAACTACAATAGAAGAAAGAGACAATAGTGAGCTATAGCTGTGCTCTCCCAGGACACTTTGCACAAAGGAACAATCGCCCACAGCAGTCTCACTAAAACAGAATTTGCAGTGGATAATATTCAGCATATGCACAGTGCATATGAAATACAGTAGCTGCTGATAGCAGTTACTCTGTGCATGAAGAGCATCTCTTATTGAAACTGTTTCCTGTCTTTGATGGTGTGTGTAAAGCCTTCTTTACATTATAAGCAGCACTGAGTGTTAAGGATAAACTATTCATATCAGGCTGACAAAGATAGGTGCTGAAGCCCAAGTAGTGAAATGCATTGTCCTATATTCAGAACCAGGAACCAGTAGCCACATTTTGAAAATGCTGGTGTGACTCTCTGAAGATAAAAAGCAGAGCCCTTGGCAGAGAAAAGCTTAAGTCCTCTCTGCCTGGTTCATCATTACCTTTTTTTCTCCTTTTTTCTTCCCATGGCAGTAAAAAAGTTCAGCTCTCCAGTTCTTTAGTCACATGAAGCCAAAGATGAAAATAGATCTAATATCACTAGTAAAGGCTACCAAAAAACAGGTGAGTCAGACTCTTAAGGTGCTTTATTGGGAAGCTTATAACCTCAACTATGTCTGGGATACCTGTGGTGACAGCATATGTGATTCCACTGGAGCCCCCTTGCTAAGAGAGCCCAGACATGTGTCCTTGGGCAGACCATGGGTGCCCACAGATAAGTGGACAGCACATCTAAGAGGCACAAGAGCATGACACGTAGACATACCACACGAGGAGGCAGAGATCAGTCATAAGCAGCTCATTTCCACTTTTATTATGGTAAATTGCCAGCTTCTGGTAAATTGAACAGATCTCTGAAGTCTGAAATATGAAAAACCTAAATCTTACAAAAATATTCTCACTATGCAGTTCCAGTACAGAGGGTATCATGACTACGGGAACAGGCATCTTCATAGGTACCACAGTCTCCATCATTGTGTGTGTGTTTATATATGGATGTATTCAAATATACTGAAAGAAATTCACCCATATACACTGGAATACTGTAGATATATAAATATATACTCACATCTCTCTCTATATATAAGCATGCTAGTCTCCCTACATGTATGTAAAAACAAGCACAGAATCATATGTATGTACCCTATCAGAATCATGTATTTATCATAGTCTTTTTTAAACAGGTTTGCTCTTATTTATATAAATATCCTCTCTTGCATTTATATTTAAGGCACTGTACTCAGCCACATTTCTGTTGTCTGGGGACATTGCTGAGGACACTTGCTGTTAGCATGTTCCCTTTAATTTTTTTAAGCATGATTTTATGGGAACTTGACTATGTGCAATAGGAAATAAACAATTCTCATATAAACTACATAACCTCTGCTGAAGTAAGTGGTGTGTTGACTGTTTATTTGTGTCCTATTACACCAGCATTTAGGCACCCCAGAACCTCAATGAAGGCTATACTGAATAAGTGAGAACAGAATTTATCCCAAATGGTAGAATGACCCCATCTTGAGTCATAGTTAGGACGTCATGTAGGTCACAAACTCACAACTTATTTCTCTCTTTCTTGTAGCTCACTGCTGTACCACCCACACCATGCCCTCTTCTCTCACTTGATTTACATCATTCTATCACATCAGTGGGGGTCTGGGGCTGAACACCTCCAGGAGACACGTCCTTCCCGTGCACTAAGTGAGCAAGAGGTGTATACAGTATATTTAGAGTTGCCTGGAATCTGTGTTACAGGTGCAGCCTGCTCAGGTGAGGGTCTCACTGGGCATGTGCACCTGATGCAAAGAGAGCTGCGATGCAAAGTGGCTCCTAGAAGTGAGAGCCAGCTGTAGAGGCAGAAAGAAGGTGCAGATCACTGAAATTCCAGCCTAATCCTTGGTCTGCCAAGAACAGCTTGTGAAGGAGAACTACTGCAGACTCAATTGAAATCTCTGCTGGAGAGAAAGCTTGACAGCTCATTTTCATGTCCTGCTACCAAAATGGCAGTGCCTGCAAATGAGCAGTGTGTTGTGCTGAGGGGCAGGAGGGGCCCAGCAGGACTGGACTCCATCCCATCCCTTCCCACACCTTTCCACCCAACCCCTTGCACGCTGGCTCCCTGCCCACCCTAGCGGAGATGAAAAGCCTGGACACACTCTACCTCTAAGCTGTCACTTCTTTGCCTGTGAAAGGCAGTCAGAGAGCTTCTCTGGCCTCACAATAGTGCTGTGGGGACGAACATGTTTCAGGTTGCATATACTCATATATTGCCACAATAGAGGCCAGAAAACAGGCAACATACTCAGCTTTCAGGTATACAGCTCCAGTTTGCAAAGATGGAAATGCGCATGGTAGTTAATGTGTTCCCTTTTCTTTCTTTTCTCTCTTGGCAACCTGTTCTTTGTTCTTGTAGTCTACTTGATTCTAGGGATTTTTTATTTCAGTGAAACATTTGATTTTTCTTTTTAATACATGCCCTGGCACTGAGCACCTGCTGCAATTAAAGCACTTGTATTTCGCTCCTGTGAGGTCTATTCTATTATGAAGTCTTATCCATTGATTGTAGACTAATGAACCCATCAATTCATCACAGCACTTCTATTACCCTACTGCTGTTGTGGGATGTTGTATTGCTGAGCTTCAGTAAGAGGACTGACTCTCTTGCTACTGCCCCAACTGTTGTTAACGACGTAAAAAAAAGGTAAAGCAATCAGAATTTCAATAGAGTTCAACTTTGTGGCCCTTCTGAGGCACGTCAGTTCCTCCTGCAGTAGGACTTTCTCATTTAAAGCAAATCAATTTCAGCAATACTTGCTGTTCAGAAACAGTGGCTCTTCAGTGGGATGAAAAAGGGGAGGAGATCTGATATTTTGCTGGGAAACACTAGGGGACATAAAAAAGGGTCATTTTTTTTCAGTCATAGAAATTGTCTGTAATGGGGCATCAGTGAAACCTAGATAAACTCAAATTAAACTAATTAGAAACAAAAGCAATAGCAACAGCAGGAATATGCTTTTCTCCCAGTGTGTCAGATGCTGGGAGAGACTTTTTTTTTAAAGCCTAGTCTCAGATTATCTGTGGCAGATTTATTTATCATTCCACAGATAGTTATCTTGCTTTTTTTTAAGATTGTCTGGCATTACATTGATTCAGCACAGAAATGCAGAAATGCACAAAAGTAATTGGCAAGAAGATAAACTCCAGGACCACAAGAGGAATTGCCTTTAAGGTATAACTTTAAAGTCTGAGAGTCAAGAACCAAAGAAAATAATTCTGGCAGTCTTGATAGCTTTGTTGAGAAAACATTTTGATATTGAGTTTGGAGAGTGAACACTAATAAAAGAACATACTGAAAAATATAAGAAATTAGACTCTTCTGGGTCATTAGGTCAGAGAAATCATGTGCACATAAGAAGTATGTGAACAGAGGGTCTGCAAACACAAACAAGAGGAACAGAGATGTCTGAAAAAACAGTATGCCAACAAAGAAACATGGCTAGCAGATAAGAATGAGTACAACGTTTTCAACTGCAAGAAGCAATTAAAATTCCTACTACTAGCAGATCAACATAAGCAGAAAGAAAACAAAAAATTAAATTTAGGCAACACAAGCCCATGGAAAATAAGGCTTATAAATTCCAAAAAGTGAAACCCCTTTTTATCCAGCACAACCCTTGTCTGAATTTAGACACCAACTCATTCATTTATTTTTTAAGCCAGCTGTTAGAACACATACTACTCTGATTATCCAAGCATCTCAGTTCTAGGACCAGATTGCTTTTCTAAAGGGTGTAATCTGATGCCACAGTACAGACAAGGGATTTGGGCAGTGTGGGCATTTTAATACCATGTCCATCTGCTGCACATGTCTTGACACAGGTTCTTCTGAATGCAGGAAATGGCAGGCAGAAATTAATCTTCTTTAAAAACAAGGCCTACAATAAGCTAGTAAATAGTGGTGTTGCAAGTGTTATGAATTAATGTTTGCAAAATGTTCTGAGATTCCCCAGATAAAACATGTAACAGAAGTGAAAAAATATTACAAGTAATCTTTACCAATGTATTAGTAACACAGAAGGTAGGAATGCAGCCTTGTTACAACTAAAGGCTTGTGATGGGTTTCTCTTTCAGCAGGTTTGCTAACAGAAGCACCTGACTGCAAAGCTAGTACAAAACTCCACTCCATGATGCAGTGTCTCAGAAAGGCAGCAAAGCTTGTGCACATCAGCAATTTTTGTTGCTGAAAACCTGCAAGGGCATCAGGTGCTTCACCCACTTTCAGGTCCTGAAGTTCTGTGAGCCTTTGGCCTCATTCAGTATCCCCCCTCAGTGTCCACACTGAGATATCATCATTGCTCTGCTGCTGCAGCCCACAAAAAAAAAAAAAAAAAAAAAAAAAAAAAAAAAAAAAAAAAGTGGCTTAATAAATGAAAGAAATGCTTCAGTAGGTGGAACTTCTGGATTGAAGTGTGACTCCTTCATTGCAGAGGATATAGGAAGGGCAGGAAAGATCATCAGCACCATGAGACCTGCTTCACAATGAACAGAAGTGACAGGATCACCATTCCCCCTCTGATCCCTCCTGGGGTCGTATTCTGGCCTCTTCAGTGATCCAGCATGGAGATCTGTGCCCTTTCTGAAAGCTTACGAAGTACCCTTTGCAGGGAACTACCATCCAGGTACTCTCCCTCTCACATCGTTCAGCCCTGAAGAGTGGGACTGAGGCACCAGAGGGAAGAGAATAGGAATGAAGCATACACAGATCCTTCCTCGATCTGGTAATCCAAGGAGTGCTGGAGGAGACGTTGAGGACTGACAAGGTCCCAAAATGGTGAAGAGATGGTGCTTTCTGGGATGTGTTGCGGAGCACAGGAGGAAGAGGGCACCTTTGCAGAATGATTTCTTGGCTGCTGCATACCAGAAGCACTGACAAAGCAAAGAAACTGATAGTGACTGGGAAATGATTGATCCATGCCAAAGCTGTGAAACAGTTGCCCTCACCCCTGTGACCTCACCTCTCCAAAAGCTGCTTAGGATTTTGAAGTGTTAAGGTTCTCCTGTCTTCTTCCTTGTTTGCTTCTGCCCTTTTGAATTGTGGAGATCCCTTTGCTATGCTGATGAGGAAGCAGCTGATGTCTACCTGGCTGAGCAGATGGACCACATGTAGGGACTCCCCAGCCAAGTGGAGCCCCAGCAAGGATATCCCTCACTGACACTGATTACTCATTATTCAGAAATAACCAGCTGTTTTGATAGAAAAATAAACCAGCAGTGACAATGAAAGCTGGCTCAGAAAGGGCATGCAGAAAGGGAGTAGGAGTCCTATATCGGAGCATGGGTAGAGATATGGGCAACGTTAGCACAGAAGAGGGGAGGGGAAGCACAGAACAGAGGAAGGGAAGTGCCCAGTATAGGCAGACTCATTTCATGCTACTATTACGAAGCAGAGCTTTGATAATGGAAGCAGTGACAGGGCCTTCATGTGGAAACCCACTCACAGGACCTGCAAGCGCAGCAGTGTGGAAAGGCTGGGTTATTTCTCCAGGCTGCTTTGCTTGGAATGACATGCTATGAAGTGGCAGCTTTCCACAGCCGAGTCCTGGGTGGCAGCACACCCTGTATGCTCACATCTAACTGCACCTGTGAGCAGGCACTGCTGTGTTCTGCACTTCGTGTTTGATTACCTCATTATGTGGTTGCCACTGCTATGAATGAATAGACACACCCCATTTCTTTCTGAGATCTTCTGATAAGATACACTCATGCAAGCATAATGAAGGTTTGTCAGAAAGTCTGCAGGCACCCATGAATAACACTTATTCACACTGAATGCAGGACGTGCAGGTCTCCACACCTGCTCTCCAGCCTCTTTTGCCTGTGTCTACAGCAGTTGGATTTTTCCAGCAAGTCCCTTGCAACCTCCAGAGAGATCAGTGAGGCTGAGCAATTGCAGAAGCAGCACGGAAGGTCAATGCACAAACTGCTTTCCCCTCCAACACAGGGCAATAGGGTGTAAGTAATTTATAAACTGAAGTCTGGGATGGTTGCAGTACTCAGGACTTAATTACACAATTCCATTACCCTATCACATGTCCAACGTTTACCACAGAGCTGGCAAAATAAACCATGTACTCTCAAAAAAGCATACCCTTACTTACTGCCGTGGAGGATGCAAATTAAAATCTTTGATTAAGTCCTGCAAACTGTGAAGTTTTTTTTCAGACTGTAAAATGTGAACGGTAGAGAGCGAGTGAGAAATACTCTTCCTTGGAGGACCTCTGAAGCTCATGGGAAGGCTTGTGTTGTGCTTATATAACATCCCAGCTTTGCTTCTGAAGCCAACATCCAGCTACAAATCCCATAACTCCCTCCCAAGGCTTTCTACTACTTCAAACCTTCACATGCCTCATCCCCACCTTTTATTGTCCGAGATAAAGAATTGTCATTCTGAGGGACGTAATTATTCCATTCCTTTATTCCATCCTTTATGTTTGCTGCAGAAACATAGCCCAAAAGGCCTATCTTCTTTCCTTATGCAGCTCCCTTTTGGTCATCTCTGCCTTTAGGAAGTGAAACCTCAGAGTGTCATCTGTCCTTGCCCTACATCTTACTCTTCCTCAGCTTTATTAGGGCTACCACTTCCTTACAAAAGCACAACGACAAACCCCTGCCTGTTCCCAGTTGCAAATCTGTTACCCAAAAAAATCCCAGAGTAATTTTTGATTTCTTTTCTCACCATGATTACACACACCCTGCCTTCTCTATGAGGCACTGCATTTCCAAGAGCAGTCAAATCCATCATCACCAGAACTGAGAGACGCTATGCCCCTGGACTGAGCTCATTAGCTCCCACACAGCATTTCCTTCCCCTCACCCTCACTCCCCATCCGTGTTTTACACGGAGAGCTGGGAAGCAGTGAGCTGCTTTGGGGCTTTGCAGATGGTTTTTGGGTGGAGCAGCTGATGAGCTCATTGGGGCTGCACTAGCCCCCAGGGGATATGACCTTCCCCTTAGGTCAGAGAAAGCAGCTGAGACCCTTTAAACTTTGTGAGCATTTAAAGCCAGATGAGCGCTCAGCCGCTTTGAAAACAATGTGTAATTAAACTAATCATTCTGTTCAAAAATAGTTAGTGGTGTAAGAACAACAGAAATAATTAGAATTGCCACACCATTACTATTAAGAAGC
This sequence comes from Pyrocephalus nanus, assembly GCA_038380795.1. NCBI lineage: Eukaryota > Metazoa > Chordata > Aves > Passeriformes > Tyrannidae > Pyrocephalus > Pyrocephalus nanus. The sequence goes on along the minus strand of CM076260.1, from coordinate 74,525,106 downwards.
AATAATGTATCTCTTACATAGACATTAATCTGATAACTACCTTCTTTATCACAGATCAAGTATCAGCCTGTTTGGGTTTAGAGTTTTTTACTTCCCCAAACCATGATGTGTCCAGAAGTGGGGCCACAAACCACAGGAGGTTCTTTTTATGGGGTTTTTGAAGGTTACAACTCTTTAGGAGGGGTAATGTTTTCTGTGCTTTCTCTGCACCGAAATCTCTCTCCCTCTCTCACTCTAACATAGATATGTGCACACACTCACACACTTATATATAGTTACACATAGCTATACATACATATATGTGTGTGTGTGTGTGTGTACGTGTAACCTGGGCTCTCAGGAAAGATTCTAGGTTCCTAAGGACAGAAAACATCTCTAGCTTTCCCTTCCTACTCTTGGCTGCCCCCTTGTAATGGACAGTAAATAGTAGGTTTGCAGAGGCCACACTTCCACCTCCCAGCTAATTCCTCCAGGTCAGACATTAAAGCACTCTGAGGCTATATCTTTTGAAAGGTTCTAATTTGTGTCATAACTCTTGAAAAGTGACCAACTTTTTTCACACATAAGGACTAAGGACCAACCCAATATCCTAAAGTTTAGATAAACTTTACAAGAAAATGAGAATGGGAATAAATATGCTCTAAATGTAGGAGAATGGAGTGTTAATAGCTAGTTACCTTTCTACAGATGAAATCAGCAAATGTCAGTGTGCCTTAAAATGCTATATCCAGATTATACTGGCCTTGGAAAACTCTCAGGTCAGTAAGTTTCCATAAAATTAAATGAACTGCTGTTCAAGAAAAGATTAACTTATGGCTCAGTTGTGTGAGGCATATCACAGATGAGAATGGATGCAGAAAAGAGATACTGTATGCTGAAAATTGACAAAAAGATTTTATTACCATAACCTTGTTGTCCTCACCATACCCACATCTCCATACAAAATTTAAAAAAAAATAAAAAACCACCCCAGACTTCTAGTATTGTGACTTTGAAGGCAGTGTTAAGTGTTTTTGACCAATGAACTTTCTTGCTCCTTTGGAAAAGAAGATTAGGAAAATGTTGATACATAACTTCCTGGAGCAGAAACTTCATGTTTAAAAAAATTTACCTTTTCTTCTTTGCTTTTATTCTGTACTGTGGTATGCTTTTGTGTACCTGTGAACCTTTCTGTAAACATGCACTTACTGGAAAAAAAGGATCTTTATTTTAAGAAGACTGAATTTTCTGATTTTTGTGCAGAAAAATTTTCAGAATAGGTATTTTTTCTAGCTCAGAGAATATCTCTCCTGGGTTTTGTTGGTTTATTTCTCCCTCTCTAGCCACTGCCTCACAACCTTGCTGAAGTGAGGTTCTCACTGTTCCTGGTAGTGCAGCTCCAGACTCTGTGGCATTAAAATGTTCTGCAGAGAAATGATTAAAAAATCCCCAAAATACACACTGTCTCTTCTGCTCTTTTCATCCAAGATCTTGCATTGAGAACATGCTTAACAGCAAACTGTAATCTTAGATTTCTAGGTTGACAGCTGTAATAAACATTGATCAAATCTGATCATTGAAAAGTTTTCCGTTTTTCTCCTTAGTTTGGTTATGACCACGTAAAGCCTAACTCACCCCCATGGCTTTGGTGAGGTCCAGAAGTGGTGGAGAGGGTGAGGCTTGCAAAGGGATGGGCTTTGGTCAGTAGGTCATGCTGTTTTTCTGTGTAGAGCTGGATGCAGCTGCAGCTTAAGAAAAACAGATCAGAAAAGCCCCAGTGGTTTGCATAAGACTTCCACCCAAGGTGAGGAAATCCTTACGAGACTGTCTGGGTTTTCTGTTGTTTGGTACATTTTTTTAAACTGTGAATTCCTGACTCACCCATCTTTATGTGACCTAATAATTTGATTGATGCTGTTTACTGGAGACAAACAGCTTGATAATTCAAATCTAGTCAAAGCTAGTAATTAAAAATGATTCCTCTGAAGTCTTTTTTGGATACAGCCCGTGCGAAATGAGTTTGTCATTTTCACCCAGCCCTTAAACTCTGGCATAACTGAATTCAGGCTAATTTGAAAAACAACCCAGGCAGGAATAAATCTTTACTGGAGGAAAAGGCAGGGAAGCATAATTCATATTATCCAGAGAAAAATACAAAGATTTCAAGAGCCTGCTTTGGTTAGCCCAGCAAAGTGGAAGCTGAAAGGGGAAGGCTGCTCTCTGTGCTGGGCTGTGAAACACCAGCAAGAGAAGACTTCTTGAAAGAGGTCAACACCTGCTGCTGGTCATAAATTTAGGAAGGAAATAAGAGAGAAGTTGATGACAAGTAGAGAAGTGGAACAGCCTTATAGAAATGAAAAACCCTAAGTAGTTTTAACACAGTATAAGGTCTATTTCTGAAGGAGAGTCTCTGATACATCTGTCTCTAGTACATGTTGCATTCCCAGTAGAGCAGGTATGATTAGTTGCAAGTTACTCTTATCCTTAATTTGGAACTGTTGTGGTTTTGCTTTGGCTTAATTTGCTTTCCACCCCCCACACAATTACTACTAGTTGAGAGAAGGTTTTTGCAGACAAAAGAGAGGCAGGATTTGGGGAAAATAGTATAAACATTTATTACTAGTAAAACAAGAACTACTAATAAATTAAAAACTAAAGAATTATATCTACAACAATTTCTATTCAAGTTAAAGTGTTATATATTTACAGAAATACTCCTCCCCCCTTTATACCAGTCCAAGGAGGAGAAGTGGTTTCAGTCTCCATTTTCAGAGTTCCAGCTCTCTCTCTCCAGTAACAAATCTTCGGTAGCAGCAGCATTCTCGTTGCAGCTGGAACTTTTTCTCTCTCTCTCTTTTGCTCTGTGTCAGCTTCCAGGGCTGGGCTTACCCCCCTCCTGGGCTAAGACCGAAGGCTGGGGGTTACCCAGGTCCTGAAGGGTCTTCCTTCCATAGGCTTGCAAGGGGACACTTGCTTACTATGGATCTTCACCACAGGGTTACAGGGGATAATGGTTTAAGAGTTCACCCCTGTTTCCTTATGGAGGTCCCTCCCCATGGGAGAAACAGTCCTTGATAGACTTCTCAGCATGGGTCTAGCATGGATCCACACACACACGGATCCCAACATCTCACATGGGCCGTCTCGCTCCAGCATGAGATTCTCTCTCTCTTTTAAAGTTATAAATCTTCAGTAGCAGTATGGATCCACACACACACGGATCCCAAGTTTATCTGAGTCGTCTTTACTCCAGCATAAGCCAGCAGTATGGATCCACACACACACACGGATCTCGAGCTTATTCGAGCCAACTTTGCTCCGGCATAAGCATCATCCCTTTCAAGGGTCACAAAGTCTTCAACAGGACTCTGCCTCACCTCAGTCTTCATGAAGTCTCGGTTCTCTTTGGTACAGCCACAGGCTCCTCCGTCAGCTGCAGTGGGGGAGTTTCCTTACTCCAACAAATTTTTACAAGTAGCAGGGATTACTTTTTAGTCTTTTCCCTGCTGGAGAGAGAGTGAAAAGGGAAGAAGCAGCTCTCCCCCCTTCGAATTTCTTCTCTCTCCTCCGGCTGCCAGCTTCGACCTTGGAAATTCCGTTATCTCTCGGCTGGAATTCTTCCACAGCAGTTTCTCGTCCAAGTAGTCAGTCTTTTAAACTTTTTTTTTTTCTTCACTCTCTTACAAAACAGAAGAGAGGACTTCAGTGCTACACCTGCTTCCCCCCCGGCCCAAGCCGGGGAGGAGAGAGCCTTGGCCCTCTTCGGGCCTGCTGCCCTTTTACATGGCTGCTGCTCCTAATTTCAACTGTGCCACAAGTCTTCTCTTCCGTTTTCTTAAAGATGTAATTAGCAAAGGCGTCACTGGACTTTTGATTGGCCTTTTTGTCCGGAAATTACCTGGACAAAACCATCTTCAGCCCCAGGGATGGGCTGGTGGGCAAAACCATGACAGGAACTAGTCACACACGAGCACCTCTCATCTTCTCTGAAGTAGATAAATTCCAAATACCAGTGCTTTTTCTAGATGAAATGGATCTCCTAACAAACAGTATTTTTTTCTACTCTGATCACAGACACTTAATACTGGTGGAGTATGAGGGAAATGGACTACAGAAGGTGGTCAGCTATACATGCACCTTCAGATTAATATTTCCCATTTCCACTCTCATCAACAGCGTACTGGGCATGAGAGTCTGTTACTCTGACCTTTCTCAGGACTCCTTCATTTCTTTAATCTTCTTATTTGCTTTCTCATCCATGAAAGTGAATTCTCAAAATTAGTTTTGCGGTCATGTTTGTGGAACAGTACCAGGAAGTCTGGTGTCAGATTCCCTGGTTTGGGTGCATCCTGCACTGCAGCTTTTCCAAACTACTTACCACACTTCACCAGGAGAACTGACAGGGGTTTGTCATTGCAATGAGGGTGAGGAGTTCCAAAAATGTACTGGCAAACAAGAAATTAAGGTAGAGAGGACTATGAACTAAATCACAGGTACACAGAGTTCTGTGCAAGGTTAGGGAGATTTTTGAGGATAATGAGGACCCTGTACAGGCAAAGAGATGCGAGCCTGTTTTCAAAAGGTTTAGTCAAGCAACAAGGAATAGTCTAAAGAAGTCTGAACACCCTCCACACTCTGTTTTTTACAACTCAGTGATTTCTGTGACAGTGGTTTTGAAAGGGTGGCTGATGTCAGACAAGTCAGACTACAGGGGAGCAGAGGATTATGGATACCAGTCATACTATTCCCAAGAATAGAAGGCAAAGCACAATCATTCTCAGACACTGGGGTTTGTGGTTGTTGAGGTTTCTGTGCATATGAGGGCAAACATTGAATTTGGTGTGACTGGAACAAAGAGAAGCAGCATGAAGTGTAGAAAGGCAAAGAAATGTCAAGAGCAAAAGTACTCGTAGAAGGCTACTAGAAATCTCTGCTGTCTCCAGACAAAGCTGTGAGGGCACTAGTTATGGCACACTACAATATACAGATTGAAGCACTCTATGTCCAACAAGCACAGTAACTCATCTGGCTATTCGCATGACCCATGAACACTGAGCCAGTGAATGTGATAGACAGGAGCAGCGGGGAGATGCTGCAGTCACTGCTGTGTCTCAGTTCAGGCAGAAACATGTCTGCAAAGGGTGCAGTCCAGTCACGAACTCAAAAGCATGTTTGTACCCGCTCTCATTTATTCATCATCAACAGCATGTTGCAAACAATCATAAGAATGCCAGTTACTTGCCAAAGCACAGAGATTTCTCACGTCTGTCACTTGAGCTGGGCACAGCAATAACAGTACCAAATTCCAGCTGTATGCTACATATAGCTCAGTTTGAGTTCCACATCATGGAGGCATTTGTTGTGGTCCCATTCAGCAGAAAACAGCTAATACATCAGCAGCCCGCCTAGTCCTGGGACAGCTCACTCTGGTGTGGTATCAAAGCGACTGGTGGCAAACAGCCTCGCTGCCTCCACAATGAGACACCTAAGGACAAGTGCAGGCATTGAAAAGCATTAACTGATAGCAGTGCTAAAGACATGCAAGAAGCTGTGATACAATCATGATGTATGTTGTCAACCATACGCATTCATACAGTTAATGGGAAAGCCCACAATCAGCTCCTCCTGCTGTGCTTTTTGTTATTTATTTGTAGCACAGCAACACTTTGCCACTCACAAAAAAAGCCCAGGATTTCACTGTGCTAAGAGATGTACAAACACAGAGCCAAAAAAGGGGGCTCCTGTCTGCAAATACTTCCCATCTAATTGCTTGGTGAAATGTTGTCATCCATATACAGCCATTTGCTGGGCAATTCCTCTGGCATCTGCACACTCTGCTAGGCAGCATGACCATCATCTCTGCAATGCCCAAGCACTTCCACTGTTAAAGAGAGTATTCAGTCAACCCCTCTCACATAAGTGCTGCTCTCCACCAACCCTGTTGGCTCTGGATTATAAAGGTTTTTGTATATGAATGTTTTCATATTACATTGTGTATTAAAATTGTACCTGTCTGAAGGAGTAACAGCAAATATTTTGCAGAACAAACTTGACAAGTTGTTTCTCTATTTTCAGCCTCTTAAAAACTCATATTATTTGGTACCCCCAAGAAGGGGGGAAGTCTTGTGCATGTTTGAAGAGTTGAGCAGTATGGTGTAAAAATTTTGTCCATGCTACAGGCCTCCCAATCTGCCCATTTTGCAGCTCTCAGTTCAATTACTCACTTTCTTCCCCAAAACTTCCATTTGATTTTTTGCTCTTTTTCATCATCCAAAGGGTCCCATCTTTCTTCTCTTTTCTCTTTCTCTTCATCCTCATAGACCAGCAGAGTTTAAGGACCTCTGTAGGAAGTGCCAAAGGCAAATCCCAAGGCAGGGCGCAGGAACACAGGTGATGTTTCAAGATCTTGGCATGAGCACTCTCGTCTTCTCTGAAGTAGAGAAATTCCAAACACCAGTGCTTTTCCTAGAAGAAATGGATCTCCTCACAAACAGTAGTTTTTTCTACTCTGATCATAGACACTCATATGACACATGGAAACCCAGCCCTAGCAGGAGGGACCAGGAGCCAGGGCTGCATTTCTGCCTGCAGCGGTAAACAGGGAGGCTGAGAAAAGGCACTCCTGGCCATCTGTTAGAAATCTTGAGATAGTTAAGTACTTAGCAGAGGAAGTGGAAAGAGGAAGATGAAGGGCAGAAAGGATCATGGCATGTCATCAAAGACTCCAATAGGGTAAAGCATCATGGTTGCAGAACCTTGCTCACTTCGTCAGAGCTCTCCCCAGCATGAGTGGTTATAGATCTAGAGCTTCACTGATGAGAGCAAAAGCTCAAAAAGTGAGGAAAGAGGAGCTGGGCAGGGAGGTGCCCTTTGGAGTAGAAAGGCAGGAACTGCAAGAACAACTTGAAGGCAAGTTCTCACTGGAGGCACAGGTCACAAGCACTCTGGAAAAGAAAGGTTGGATGCAAAGCATGTATGAATACTTACTGTGTGAGACCAAGGAGACCAAAGACGAAGGCAGATCCATCTACTGATGGATCCATCTACTGATTTTCCACAGGAAAATCCACCACGGGTGGGATACTTCCCCTTCCCCAGCCATTGCTAGGCCACCATGGCTGTGACAGTGCCAGTATGATTTTTCCTGTTTTGGACAGATTTCTTCTTGTATCATTCACACTGCAGCACAGCCAGGTTAGAGAAATTAATTAGAATTGAACACACTTAATGGCATTTTGGCAGAAAATAGACAGACTCAGCAAGGAGAGGTGATGCTCCAAGGTTTGTATGCAGGACTCCAACCCTCCATCCATTCAATGTAGGACTAGTTCCTGCCACACTAATTCATGCTGAATTATGTTTTACTGCAAGAGCAGCCCCACAGCCAGCAGTCTGGAGGTTCAACATTTACCCAAGCACTGCAAAAATCGGCCAGCAAGGATGCTATTCTTTGTTAATGCAAATGCAAAAAAAATCACTTCCTCTGAAGTGAATGGTGCTATACCCCTGTGCTTTTCTGTAATGAAACCAGACTGATGTTTAAAATACAAACTTGCCCTGGAGCTCTTTTAGCCATTCATCCCTAGAATATGAATCTGGACATTTCCTGGACAGTGTAGCCCAGCGGCAGTAGCAGGGCCCAGCAGCTGCACTTGATGAACCAGTGAAACAGCTGAATCAAACATATTCAGATCTGTGTAATAAAAATGTTCCATCTTTTTCCCAAGCTGAAAGCTATGCAATTATCATTTTTAATAGTTCTCCATACCTTCAATAAAAATAACCATTAAAAAATTCTCAAAAACTGGAGAATTGCATTGGAAAACACCTTAATTGATATTCAGGAGTCAATTTTCATAGTTTATTATCAAAATTGATATGAAGGAATTATCTCCTGTGGTCAGATAGGGGGACTGGCAGGCTTTAATATTTTCTTCCTTTTAAAACAGATAGAGCTTTGAGCTTGAATTCAGTGCAATACTCCAGATAATTGTTGGATCAGGTAGCCATTCCATCCAATAAACATGCAGAAATTGTAATTGATATTTTATAATTAAAGTCCAAACTGAGAAGGAATAGTAATAATTAGTGGGGAAAGCACATAATAAGATAAGAAATTACATTATAGCCAAGAGATTTCCTTTAGGCAAAGGAGATATATTTGCCTGCAGCTTTCTTCGAGCAAAATCAGTTTCTTGCTTTTTTAGAACTGTTTTCTGTGGTGTTTTTTTCATTCAAAGTACACTTCAGACTCCAGTAACCACTAAAGGGATGATGCATTTGTCTGAGGAAGAGTTAATAGTCTCATTTGTATTGTCTGATTCCCAAATGTCCCAAATAAGAGCTAGTCATCCTCACTGCTAAGTGTTGTGCAAATACAAAGCAGAAGAGAACATCTGTCCCTTCAGGCTTCCTAGACAATCCGGTATCTCCAAACACAGAGCAAGCTGTGAGTGCTAATAAGAATTTTTCAATTTCTACCTCTAAAGGTTTTACTTTTGTCTTCTTCCCTCACTAAAAACCCCTGACATTCAGACAGAGGTGGTGACCAGGGAGGGTCTGTATAGCATAGACTGTAATGCCTGGCCTGGCACGGGCAAATACAGCAATCTTAAGCTAGTGGATCCCTGGGCAGATATATTCTGGGCTTGGACGTTTGGTGTCCTCCCAGGTCATCTCACACATCTGGAGTTCTTGCAAATCTGTTTCTGCAAAGGTCTCCACGAACCATGAGAAAACACATACTGTCAAACTGTTTTCACCACCAGCTCTTGGCATCCTTCTGCTGTGGGAATGAATTCCAGGGAGCAGATACTCCTCATTTCCATCCCCTGTCTGTCTGAGCCTTCCACACCACGTGATGAGTGCAAGGAGAGATACAAAAAGGCTTACACTGGCAGCTATGTATTGCCTTGGGAAAATGTCATTTCTACTTTGCAGGGTTCCTCAAATACTTGCTGGTGCCACTTATTTATGTTTACTTCCTGTTATGCAGTACAGCAAAAGGAAAATATGTCTTAAGAGCTCTCTCAAGAACACTTCTCAGAAATGGCCTCCCTTCATTCTTCTATTCTTTCTTTTTTAATTAATTTAAGGCATGCAGAGTGGCAACAAAGAAATTAGGAATTGAGAAGAATGTAATACAAGAGAACTATTTTATTAAAGCATTCAAAAAATGCTTCTTAGCTTTGACATTTTTGAAGACTGTTTTGTCATCTTTCTCTTTTTCCTCATACCCTGCAACTTTCCTTAAAAAGCACTTTCATACAGGTTTCCTTCCATCACTGGAGACTTAAGGTCCAAATAAATTTTGTTGTGTTGAGTGAGGAAATTCTATGCTTCCCTGACACTCATGACTTTGGGCTCACCACCAACCCAATGCAAATCCATTCCACTTCACTATTTACTTCCCCTAATTTATCAAAGTCTGACACTTTGAAATAATAATAGTAATGTATTTAGAAAAGTACTTGGAGGCTTTTTTTTTTTTTTAACATATCCACTTACAGAGATTGTTTAAATCAAATTATGAGCAACATTACAGGCTAACATAACAATAATATTAGTATAATCTAGGGACAATGTGGTAGTATGAGTCACACAGTCTTAAGGCCAAACTGTAAAAAATGTGGTCATCCTGTTATACCATACTATACCTCTGAAGTATCTGACAGTGTTTCTCCCTAATAACACTGCAATCTCTTTACATTTCTAACTGTAAGAAATTTTCAGAGACCTGTAGCACCATTCTGCTAAAATCTTTTCAGCTGTCCTTCTCTGAACTGAATTTGACTTAAAAACATTCCTTTCCCCCATATTTTCTCTTCATATTTCTTTCAGTCATATTTCTTGCATTATTACAGTACTCCTCCATGACATTTTTCTTCATTTCTGCTGTTCCTCACCAGTGCATACTTTTCAATATCTGTGTTACAGTTTGGCTGACAAGTGGGACATATCTCTATTATCTTAACACCCCACACTTTTGAGCCTTTCAGTTAGTTCCTGGGTGTTCTGCCCACCAGTGCTGTTCTCTAGCTTAATTTAGGCTACAGACTTCTTATTTCTTTAGAAAAAGATCCTCCAGTGACATATATCCGTTTTTAGTTTCTGCATTTCCCAGGTTCTCTCTCCTCTGCTCCCCCTTCTGATTTCTGCCCTCAGGTCACCCTGAGCTCAAACATGTGGGTAGTCAAGAGTTTGCCCATTGCCCTTTGTCCATTGCCCATTGTCCACATAGGCATGTATAGACAATAAGGATGGGAATTCACAACCATGTTCACAAGCAGGCACCTTTTATAGCCTGTGATAATTAAATGAAAACAACCAGCAGAGCTTGGGGAATGATTCAGTTTGTCCTAAAACACACATCTAAATATTTATTCAGTTGATTCAGTACAGACATCTGTCATCATTTTAGATACTGTATCATACCCAACATAGGATCCAGTGGCTCGCAGAAGGCTGTGTATCCCCCTGGTTCCTGAACCTCATAAGTCTCAATGTCTTGTGTGCAACTGAACTGGATCCTGACATTTATTGAGCTGGTCCTTAGTAGCTGGTCAGCTGAATCACCTGTTGGCATCACTGCCTATGAGGAATAGGGCTCAGCTACCCATACTTCTACAATCTATGCCATTTTAGGTGTTTAGGTTTGACTCACCTTTACAAGGGAATCTGTAGGTTGTGTCCCATGTGTGGATGTCTGGGATGCCTTTCAGTCACCCAGATACTTATGTTTGGTTCTGAACCTCTTCCACAGCTCTCCACTGACTCCAGTGGGATCTAAATGCCTGGGGGCATGTAGTCATTGAGATATGTTTCTAACCCAAACTGAGTCTTGCTCAGAGGTATGCAGTTAGGTAGGAAACCCATCTCCTGCACTACTGTCACCTCACTGAAGGGATTGTGAAATATTCAGAAAGGGGACTCCAGATCACAAAGGTAGGAAGGGTCAGAGGGATGATGAAGTTTTTTCCATATGTGGTGCTTTTGGTTTTTTTCCTCAATACTGGAATCTGTGACTGGAGTCTTACACTAACCACTAATAATTTAATTGATTGAAATTGCCTAACTTGAAACCATTTCTGCCCACAACAGAGGGATGACTTAAAAAATCCAAAGTTTAGACTAACTGAAGTAATTTTCACAGGATCACAGAATCACAGAAAATGCGAAGTTGGAAGGGACACACAAGGATCATCGAGTCCAACTCCTGGCCCTGCACAGGACCATCCCAAAGAGTCACACCATGTGCCCAAGAGTATTGTCCAAATGCTTCTTGAACTCTGGCAGGTTTGGTGCTGTGACCACTTCCCAGGGGAGCCTGTTCCAGTGCCCAACCACCCCCTGGGTGAAGAACCGAACCATTTTCTAGTATCCAGCATAAACCTGACACAACTTCAGTCCATTCCCTCAGGTCCTGTCACTGGTCACCACAGAGAAGAGATCAGTGCCTGTCCCTCTTCTTCCCCTCACAAGGAAATTGTAGACTGCAATGAGGTCTCTCCCCAGTCTCCTCTTCCCCAGGCTGAACAGACCAAGTGCTCTCAGCTGCTCCTCATATGGCTTCCCCTCAAGGCCTCTCACCATCTTTGTTGCCCTTCTTTGGACACTCTCTAGTAGCTTAATATCTTTCTTATATTGCAGTGCCCAAAACTGCACACAATATTCAAGGTAAGGCTGCACCACATCCCAGAAGCTTTACCTCACTTTCTTACTCCTGTTTTCTTATCAATTCTGATTTATTCTTTAAGTAATACTAAAAGAAGCTCCTGTCCAAACTTGCATTATTAAAAGTACAGCAAAACACAAAATGCATGAACATGACTGTTTCTAAAGGAAGTCAGTCACCTCTAGCAGAGCCAAACAGGCACCTTACATACAGATGGGGTTACATAAGGAAACCATCTGCTTTTCAAGAAGGGCTGCAGCTACCTTTTGCCAAACACAAGTCATCAATCAACAACCAATAGACTGGTTAGAGAAAACAGGTGCTCTGCATAGACCATCTACTGTTAAGGAGTGAACATAGCCACCTCGGTGACTTTCCATGTCAGTCAGGCAGGGAGAAAACAGAACAGGTTTTGTAATGCCAGGTGGAAAGCAGCTGGGTCACCCATAACTCCATGATCACATCAGTTAGCATGGTGACTCCACTCACCAGAGGGGTGACACCACATGGGTGTCCTATGGTCCCCCATGTCAGTAGAGGCATCACTGCACCCCCGTCACTTCAGTCCTCTGGGCCAGTCAACCCAGGCACCTTAGCAGCCACAGTCGGTCACCCCATCAGCTGTGAAAAGCTGGTGAACCACCCAAAGAAGATTGAATATGTAGCAACATCTCTGTGTGCAAAGCAGCATTTCAGACTTCAGATGCTTCAAATATTCTGCAGTGAAAACAGAAAGATAATTTAATAGGAAAGTGGTTATTAAGAATGTTTTTGTGCCAAAGCTACTTTATCAAAAAAGTTTTACAGATGTATCCTAATTATTTTGGATCCCTATCTGCTGCCTTGTAATTTTTAATTGAAAATAGTACAATCATCTAATTAAGGAGAAGAAATAATGCTAGGTGAACATGACACACTGAAAATCATAAGTAATTTCTGGTCTAATGAAAGAATTAAAAAAATGCTGCTGACTGAAATAAACACTTGTAAACTATCAGGAATATTTGGAAATAATGAAAGATTTTTTAGATGTAAGTTCTGTACTGAAGTATTGAAGACAAAGCTGACCTTACCTGGTAATTCATTTGCAGTGAATAATCATGCTGCCTCTAGGGCCTAAACACCTCTGCATGGTCAACAAGTTTCATTAGACAGACAAAAGGGCAAAGCAAAGGAATTGTGTGCTCATTCAAATATCAGCTACGGAAAAATGCTAAGATGCTGAGTTTTTCTTGAAAATATGAAACAAATGTTCAAACATGCCCAGCATCTGTAAGGGGGAAAAAACTAGTATGTGTATTGGTTGCAGCTTCGAAGTTTAAGAAAATTTACAAAAAAAGAAAATATATTTCTGATGCCAGGCAAGGAGCAAAATACATTTTGCTAACATTTGCATCAGCAGGTCAGAAATCGTATGAAGAGAAACTGGGCTTTTATCTTTGAAATACCCAGGCACTGAATGCCACTGAGGTCACTGAAACATGTAACTGACAGCAGGATAAATTCCTCAGTCAAATTTTAATCTGATTTAAATTGATATTTCAGAGACCAGGCGCCTAAATCCCTATTTTAAAAAATGGCCTTAAAGCTTTAATCCTTCCCTCAATTACAGCATTTTAAACTGGCTTCAGAGTGGTTATTCTGAATTTACATTAGCAAAAGTAAGATTAAAATCGGAGCCAAAGGCAGTTCACACTCCATGCAGTTCTCAGCAGCAGAAAGACAAGGGTTGAAGCACACTGTAGCACACTGTAGAGAGAAATAACTTGACTCTTTCAAGGATTTTCATCATTATATTTTATATGATATTTGGAACGTATGTTCTTTTGTGTTTGTTCACCTAACTAAATAAAAACATTAGTTACAATCCAGAGCACATTATTTAGTTTTCCACTATTCTTAGTTAAAAACAACACCCCCACCAAAACAAGCTTTAATCATCTGATAGCTTGATCTGAGGTGTTTCTTTATGTTATTTACAGATATTACTGCCTGGCACTTTAAAAGGAGAAGAAAACCACTGAAAGTAGTAAAGAAAGGTGAATGTAATGGTTTCTGTAGAGGTCATAGGACAAAGAAATTGTAAGGTTATGAAGAATGTCATGGTATATGGAAGGCTTTCATGGGAATCAATCAAGTAACAGAAAATCTGTAAAATGCCACTGAATCTTTCTTCCCAGTTCACTGTAGGATCAATTATTTCTCTTTGCTCTTTGCTAGGTGTTTCTCTCATCTATTCTTCAAAACCTCTTCCATGTCAAGTATTCTAGAGGTGCTTTCTCTTTCACAATATATTTCTGTTTGCCTATGACATTTTTCCTTCCAGATTTTCTAATCCCATCATAGCATTAACTTAAATGTTTAGTTAGCAGTACACTTGGTACCTTCTATACTAGCTGAACCACTCACCTCCAGAGAACTATAAAATTGAAATAAACCCCATTACTTTTTTCCCATTTCAATTAATCTGAATTTAGTGGCTTAATTGAGAATTGGAAAACTGCATAGGTTACAGAGATTGTCTTTCCTAGATTATCCACCATAAAAATCCAAGGTTTCTCCAAGGCTTTTGATATGATTTTCCACAGCGTCCTCCAGAGTAACTGATGTGTTAGGGCCAAGACAAGGGTGTGTGCAGTGGGTGGGCACTGGCTGCCTGTCTGCACCCAGAGGGTTGTGGTAAATGGCTCCTTTTCAAACTGAAAACTGTCACAGGTGGAGTTCCCTGGGGATTGGTCTCGCCCCAAAGCTGTTTAATGTTCTCATAAGTGATCCTGCATGATGAGATCAAGTCTATCCTGATGGAGTTTGCTCCTGATACCAAACTGACTGGGGAGGCAGATACTTAGAAAGGGAGAGCCACTCTGCAGGCAGACCTGGATGGGCTGTGGGAGTGAGCTGAGAAGAACTTTACAAAATTCAACAAGGACAAATACAACACCTTGCACCAAGAAAAACATAATCCAGGAGTGCTCACAGTCTGGGATCTGCAGATCTGGAGAGCAGCTCTGTGGAAAGGAACCCGTGGTCTCGGTGTAGTGAACAGCAGTGCTGCTGTGGCAAGGAAAGCCAACAGGATGCTGGGCTACATCAACAAGGGCATCACCATCAGAGAGAAAGAAATCTTTATCCCACTCTACTCAGTGCTTGTCAGGCCACACCTGGAATACCATGTTCACTTTGGTCCCCGCTATGCAAAAAAGATATGGATAGGCTGGAAAGGGTCCAGGCAAGGGCCACAAAGATGATCAAAGGACTGGTAAACTTTCCATGGGAGGAAAGGGTGAGAGAACTGGGTTTCTTCAGGCTTGAGGCTTAGTGGAGACTTTATAATTTTGTTCTAGTAATTAAAGGGTGGCTACAAAGTAATTGGAGACTCCCTTTTTCCAAGGAGTCACATGAAAAAGACAAAGGTTAATGGGTACAAGTTATTCCTGGGGAAATTCCTACTGGACACAAGGAAAAATTTTCACAATGAGAACAGCCGGCCATTGAAATAATTTCCTCAAAGGAATAATGGATTCCACAACATTGGACACTGGTAAGATTTCTGTAGACAGGGTTCTGGGCCATCTTGTCTAGACTGTGCATCTGCCAAGAAACGCTAGACCAGATAATCTTGGAGGTCCCTTCCAACCTGGTATCTTATAATTCCATCGTTCTATGGAAGTCATCCTTTAAATTGATCCAGTTATTTCACAAGTGAGACTCACCCTTGCAGCATAAAGGACTGGAGTCTCATATATTCCAGCTATGTGAATTATGACTCTAAACTCCACCATACTCAACTGAAAGTGATGGGAAGCCTCTGAGGCAATTCATCTTCCCTGAAACTTCAGGCAGCAGGATGACTGTCATTCATGCACTACATGGAGGGATTGGTTCCCCATCACAGTTTAGACAGAGTGATGCCATCAAACACATGTACCCAGTGATATGCAAAATACCTCAAGCACCCTGCCAGGCCTCCAACACTGACACACAGTGTGCAGCTCTCCCAGGGTCTCTTCTGTGTCGTGTCATGTCATGTCTGGTCAAGAAAGTTGTCTCAAGTATCCCAGAACATTTTGAAAGGCACCAGAAATCTGTGTTTCAGTGCTGGAATCACTCCTTAGATGTCTAAATGCCTAAGCATTGCTCAGTATCTGGAACCCCTGAATTGAGTATCCAGTTAGTCCCTGATGATTCTGGCCTGCCAGAGCATGCTGGAGAAAGCTGGACTGTGCTTGCTGAGGAAGTCAAGGGGACTGTCAGCAGACAGCAGGTCTACTATTGCCAGCAAAATGCAATGTGTCTTGCACGACATCATTTTTTCCAGATGCTAAGTTTGTTGCTTTTATTTCCTTCTAATACTGCGGCAGCCCCTTTCCTTTGATGTTGGGCAAAACTTCTAAATGGCAGTTGTCTTAGATTAAAAGAGCCTGGCCCCTTCCTGGGTTGACTGGAAGCATTTCTCTCCCAAGGCTTTGCAAGTTGCACAGCAAAGGGGACAGAGGTGAGACTCTACATGTAAATGACATCATGGTGTTTGTAAGACATCAGTCTCTAAACTCAGCTGAAGAATTTAATCTCTCAGTGCTCCCAGCTCACTGATTTCTGTGGGGTTTGTGTCAGACACTAATTTTGCGTCTCCTTCTTAGTGTTTGTGCCCATTACCAGGCAGGGTGACTTGACTGCTGCACTTCTATTTAATACACGTTTCCTGTATTTATTACATGATTCCTTGCCTTCTTTGTATTAGCTCATTTGGTTAGAGCATGATGCTAATAACACCAAGACTGTGGGTTTGATCCCTGTATGAGCCATTCACTTAAGAGTTGGGTTTAATGATCTATGTGAGTCCCTTCCAAATCAGAATATTCTTTGAAATCTCTGAAATTTTTGACAAGTGTTTGTGGAAGCCACACATGTTCTGGATAGGATCAAGTCTTAAATTACTATTTCATTGAGACAGAAAAACAATCTAGAAAGACTTTAAACTAGTAAGAAAAAAAACACTAACAAAAAAATATTGATTATATCAGTCTTAGTCACTTAATTCACATATTTGTTTCTCTGAAACAAAATAACTTGAGCTTGACAGATGTATTCCACGAAATAAGAGAGATGCAGTGTTAAATTGGACCCTTGATTTACCAGCTGTTCTATCTGAATCCCACTGCTTGGGAGTTAGCATTTTATGTATGTCTTGGTAATGGAAAATTCGCTATCATGATGATGTTCAAGGAGTAGTCTTTGCTTTCCCTATTAATTGGCTATGCTAGTGTATTGGCAGTTGTCCCAGAGCCACTGATAAAATAGAGTACATATAATATGTATCATAAAGTTTGCCTGGTATAAATAAAAAGATCATGACTGTTTTCCCTGTTGCTCTTCCCATATGTTTTGTATTTTCTTTCTCAGTGTTATGTGGTTCCTTGTTTTCTGTAGAGATATTTTTGCTAGTAGTAATACAAGGGTAGTTTATGAAGCTATTGAAAGAATTTTGGAACACCTAGCTGAAAAAGAAAAGTGACCCAAAAGAACCCTATAGAACCAGGCAAAATGTCATTCATTCACACATTTTGTGTAATATAAGCTAAGTATCAATGAAATATAACAGACATTTTGATTTGAAAATCCAGGAAGATTTGTGCTCCAAAAAAGAGAAAATGCATTAATTTCAGAGTAACAAAAGGAACTGTTTCAGATTGAATCTTCCTGTCTGTTCTGTGACCTTCAGCTTCCTCTTTACTGTACTGCCTAAGGTAATGAGAATGCCAACGAAACATGAAGGTAATTGCTATGTTCCCTGGAACTTAGTTTGTTCATTAATTGAGATGCACTTCTTTAAGCACATTAGGTTACTTCTAGGAAAGACGTCTCAGCTAACTATCTGTGCATAGAAGTTAGGCAGTTAAACTTGAAACCAGTGATTCATGAAGGCAGCCTCTGTCCAGCCTACCAGAAATTGGGAATCCCCTTTGGGACACAAAGCAGTCCCCACACATGGTACAGAGTTGATAATTGCTACCAGTTTTCTATCAAGTAGCTATCACCTTTGAAACTTTCTTACCGGCATACAGCATAAAGGAAATTATGCATAAGTGGAAAAGTTTCTGTCTGATTTCTGCTGGAAACAGAAATGTTTCTCCCATTTACCAAGAAAAAATTGCACACTAGGAACATTCCATACATGCAGTAAGCCTTCTTAAGTATATACAGCTTACATATCCTCTCTTCAGATAGAGGTGTCTCTTTCATCCTGTTGAATAATTAAGGTTACAGTTTTAAAGGTCATTTCCAAACTTGATGAATCTATGATTCTATGAGCAGAATAATATTAACCTGAATAAACTCCTGCCTTACTACTCCAAATCTCACCATCAGGGTACTTGATATTCACTCATAAAAGGAGCAGCCTTACAATTCCAGCTTGTGTAATTGACACTGTCTATCTTTTTTAGCCTCTTCCTGCTTGCACCGACAGGCTTTCACCTCCTGTTTCTGAACACCTTGTGAAAATAATTTCCATTCCTGGCTGGTACTGAGCTACCTTCCCCCTCACTCTGCTGTGCCTTGGGCAGAGCTTTCCCAGGAGCAGATTGGAAGATGGGAGTACACCGTGACACACAAAACCCAGCTTGACATTGCTTCCTCCTTTACTCCAGATAGTCATTCAGAAACACAGGGCGTGCTATGCTGCCTCCTCCATCTTTTCTGTGTCGCATTGGTTAAAGGGTTAGGGGGAAACAAGATCCTATTTCCTTCCTTCCTTTTCCAAATGCTACTTAATATTGTAGTCCCCTCAGGCTGGCAGTGTCTTTCACCATCCCAGGGCTGGTGTGAGTAGTGCTGGCACTGCTTGGCACACCCTGCTCTGGGGAGCAGAGTAAAGAAGTGGTTGAAGCAGGGAGGTGAATCTTCAAACCATTCATAACCACCTACCTGCAACCGAGCTAAATATTGTCACTCAACAGAGACGGGGGCAGCTTGGACCCATATAAAGCAGGGCTTTTAAAAGTCTGGGGAGAGTGAGCAATGCCAAGCCTTTAACTTAAACCTTGTACTGTAATTTTTGCTCCTTCCATCATGAAAGCTTATGTTCCACGCACAGTAGGTAAAAGAAATTTTGCATCAAATCAGGGCATATTTTTCTACATATTTCATTAATAACAAAAGGAAAACTGATTATTTCACATAGTGCTGACCTGATGTACCTTCTTTCTCTATGTACCAGTTAGTTGAACCCATCCTCTGTCTTGTGAGCTGTTGATGATTACATCTAAAGCGTTATCTTTTAAACACAGCATGAAATCAATTATTGTCACCCATATCTTTAGGCACCTTAGCTGCAGCCCGAATTATTCTTAGCTCTAGATCAAGAAAACCCACTGACCCCTTATTTTATAAATTCTTCAGTATAGATTTTCTCTATACTGTGTCTGTACTTCAGACACATCTTTTAGACAAAGAAATACAGTCAAGGACAGTTCTTTGACCTAAGCACTAGCGTCCGTTTCCTACTTTCCCCAAATTCTTTGTTACCAAAGCTGTACAGGAACTTTGTTCTCGAAGCAGCTACAGCAGGATCAATGCCAGTGACCTCAACAAATTGCCTATGATTGAATCTGATGTCAGTAAGAAAAGGGCCTTTTATGTCTCTCTTTTGGAGATTCAGTTTTGCTGTCACAGATTAAGGCTTCAACCTTCCTTTCTTGTACTTTGTACTTGTTTACCTCTGTGGAACAATTTGTTCAGCAAGAGCATGCAGTGCACATCTTAGAAAGTTTACCAATAAACTTTATGTGGGCTCCCTCCTCCTCTACTTCTTTTTCTCTTCTTTACTTTTCTTTGTGTTTCCTCCATGACATCCTGCAGGAGTTAGTGACAGCTTCAGTTCTCTGCCAGCTCAATGACAGTATACAAATCCAGAGGTGCTGATAAGGAAGTGAGAGAGATCTGAGGGCAAATTATGGATACATCTGATGGGTATTGTCACTCTGAGGGGAGCAGCAAAAGACATTTAATTTTCACTTACCAGGAACAGCCTTGCCCTACAGAGAAAGATGCAAGCCCATCTCAAAACTCGCCATTTAATTGCTTTGAGCTATCCATCCAGTGTTGCCTTTCACCTCCAGTCTCTGAGGGTGCTCTTGCCTCTCACATGGATTCAGGCTCCCAAATCTCATGTACAGCAGTGAACTACAATGGCAGAGCCACCTATCTTCTGGTAAGAAGGAGCCGTGATACTCTGTGGCTTTCCTTCTCCAAGCTGCAGTGATCTCCACTGCTCTTGGCTGTCAACAAGTAAAACCCAAGCAGACGCACCCACCCAGTGCATGGGCAAGTCTCTGGTTGGAGTAACACAGCCCTGCCACCCCTCTGTACTTCATGGGTCCCCCAAGAACCACCTCGCCATCTGCCCTCCACCACAGCCTGGGAGCATGGGGACCAGAGGCCATGCACTGCCCTTCTGCACAGTAGGAAGGACAGGAGGTTTGCCCCAGCTAAAAGCATTTTATTTTTTGCAAATGTTCTGCTTTGGAAACAGGGATTTCTATTTCCTTTGGGACAGTCACCAGAACCATAGTAGCACAGGAACGACTGGCAGAAAGGATAAAGAGAGTCTCCCCACTTCACATGCTTCCAACAACACAAAACTTGCCAAAGCATATTTGAATCCAGCTTTATTTTCCATCTCTGCTATTTCCTACGGATGAAATAATGGTTTTAATGCCCTGGGTGCGGATGGTTCTGAGGTATGTTAGTCCCAGAGATGCTCAGGGAACAAACTTTTCTTCATGAATATGCTGAGTCTGAGGACCCTCTAGAATAAGGGAGTCCAAGCACCCTTCAGAGTAAGTGGCCAGGCCACAAGTTTAATTCATTGATTTGTTATAGGTCAAAGAGAAGTTAATTGTGTGACACTGTGCAGGATGTATCATCATTGCTATTATTCATGTTTAGTGTGCTAGTGTCTTAAGACCAGCCATGGATGAATCCTTGTACAAGATAAGCTGACAGCCCCTGAATCATGAAAGTTACAGTTCAATGGACAGGGTTGGGAAAAACATCTAACACACACAACATTCATGCATCAGAGTAATCTCAGAGTGCTTTATTTTATTTCTGTCTCTCTTTATGTAGGTTAAATAAGCATGGGTAAGAGAAATGGAAAAGTGAATGCAGAATAGATGAGAAAGGGCAGATGAGACAAGAACAAAAGGGACAAAATACACATTTTAAAGAACTGAATTTCTCTTTCACCCCAAGACCCTAAGTTTTCACCCAGCCTAGGATCCAATCCACATGTTTGCACATATGTTCTCCAGTCATAGCCCAATCCACCTGGGAAGAGCTTGAAGAAGTTGCTACATTAGAGATGCAGGTTGTCTGTCAGTCATGCAGGTTTGTAAGTTGTTCTGCCTGTTTGGATATTTTATCCAGACAAGGGAACACAGCTCCCAGTTTGATTTCTATTACTGGCAAGTATCCATCAGTCACTCCCATCTGTTGTGCTTGGCCTGCCTGACACACGCAGAGAACTCAGTCCTGAGGGCAGGCTGACAAGGGGCTGGTGCACACTTACATTTCCTACCAGTGACTGAAATGTATGTGCCAGCATTTTCTGCCGATGGGAAGTGGGAGAGTACCCAAAAGTCAGGAAGAGGTCTGACATCAATAATTCTAGAAGCCAACACTCCTAAAAGTCAATACTTCACAGATAAGATAGAATGAATATTTGGACCTTTCTTTTTGTAATTCTATTCTTAATTCTGCCTCCAAAACAGGTTTATCATCATGTTTAGGAACTGTTGGGGTATTTCCAAATTGTCTTTTCTGGGAATGTTCAGTGAGTTTCCTCCCTTCTACTTTTTGGGTGCCAATGATGTGAGAGAAATACATAGGAATATTCAACAACTTTGAGTTTCATCAGTTTGCAGCTTCCATCTTCTTCGACAATTCAGTTTCTTATAACCCTTCCTGCCACATCAGCTACCAGTACCATTTACATGTTGATTTGTTCATATAAAACATTTATTTCTGATTCTCAGATTGCTTGTGAAGAGGTAGTGCCCTGTCCTCTCATGCTATCTTTAACCATCGCACAAGCAGCTGTGTCTTGAAGTGCTGCAAGGGACAGGAAGAAGTCTCCCTAGCTGGTGAAAGCACTGTTACTGAGACCTGAGAAAAGAGACACGTAACTCTTGCAGGTATATGAGGGCAGTAGCAGGAAGCCTGAAAACACAACTGATAATGGACCAACAAGCAGAAAAATTGCACCTTTCCTCAGCTGAAGTCTGCACAAGACACTGAAAGGCAATATCCATAAATAACATCTAGTAATATGACACTAATGGAACTGGTAGTGATTGTAACATTCATATATGCTAAATGTATGGATATTTAGCTAATTAAAACAAGGTGTGTGATAGAAGACTGTGACCATGGAGAACACATTATGCGATGTAAAGAAAATGAAATATATATATATATACATATATATCTATATATATATAAAGGAAAGGGTGTCTTTGAACATATGTTGCTGAACAGCCAAACCCCACTTCGTGTCGCTTGATCACTGGCACACCTGTAGATACACCTGTAGTTTTTCCCCACTGTGCACTGGTATGGAAACCTACTGAATGAACCTGGTGTGCAGCTGACCTGCACAGTTGGTGGTGGCCAAGTCCTGGGTTAAGATTAGGGTCTGCCACAGCTGACTGCGACAAGGGTGGAATATCTTCTGCACAGAGTGCTGACCAAGTGGTACCCTGTGCTGCCATCATGTTTCCAACCCTCACACTCTGGAAAGGCTTCCCAGAGCCCAAAAGCTGCCAGGCATGCCAGCCAAAACCTTTCAAGAACCCCAGCTTTTGTTTCCACCCTTGTAACTCTGTGCATGGTCAGCTCCGTAGATCCATCTGCTGTGTTCCTCGCCCTCACAAGCAGACTCTGACATTCACTTATTAAACCAGCTGTGAACTGATTTCCACACTGCACCAGCACAGCAGTGTAGCAGACCTGCACACAGCTTTTAGTAAAGCTACAGCTAAATGACACGTTATATCCATGTAGCAGGTTTTGCCTCCCCTACTCAGTGTAATGCAGTTTCTTTTCAAGTACCGAGCTACCTTAAAGATACCAGTCTAGCTAAAGTAACACGTATAAGAATCAAGAAGCTTTCCTAGTAAGATTTGGTATTTGATAGCAGCTCTGAACAGCAGTTTCCCTCTGTGGCTGATTAGCAGGGTGGTATCCCTGGGTTCCACATAAAAAGTTGCACCGCTCACTGTATTAATCAGTTTTCTGCAGGTCATGGCTCCTTCCACACCTTTTCACTTGTCACACAGGAAAACATATGGCTCTTGCTCATTATTGCTTTTTATTTTCCAAATTCATGTATGGATCCAATTGCCACAGCACTTGCAAGCTGTTGTTTATTAAAGCAGTGGGACCCAGGTGTTTCTTCTGCCTTTATGCCAGCGTAGGCAAGGAAACTGTAGAGACACGGACCCACATCATGCATTACTGCATTTTTGCCCATAAGCTCCTTGGGTTTTTTGTGACCTCCATGCATACATGCTACAAGCTCCCTGACTAGAGGAAAAAATCCCCCTTCTTGTGAGTGAGTTCTGCAAGATAATTAAAACAGGTCAGAGGAACATTAAAAACATCCGGCGGTTCTGCATCTCTGTAATTAGTGGCTGGTGGACAAAGACAGAAGAAGAAGTCAATTACTCTATGTCTTCTCAAGATACTATGCCTCCAGAAAGGCCTGGCAAATGAGTACTAACCAAAGGAGAGCAAGATATCATCCATAGGAACACCAGGCAGTACCTCCCATGTTCCTCTGTTGTCTCTGCTCTTTGCAGATCATTGGGTTCAGTAAGTTTTCAAGGTTACAGCTCTTCTTCTTTTTGCCAGGGGAAAACCTCCTCTTTGCTGGGGGAGATATGTGGCAGCAGAAGTTCAGAATGACATCTGTGGGATTTAATGTGCTTTGCCTTTCTCATGGGTGCCCAAACTAGTGACTGTCTTGAGAAAACCATCAGAGTCTGCAGTGCTGCATCAAAAATGTCAATTAAACAGTGTAGTGAAGAGAGAACATCTTTGGGAAAAGGGGTGTTGAGAAGGATGCAAGATGAAATGGATTAGCTCACTGACAGACTTTAGTGGTTCCAATCCAAATGTCACATTTTGTCCACTCTAAACAGGAAGGGTTCCCTCAGGGAAGAAAATCCAGCTCTAATGGCTGATAGAAGTTTTCTATGGTTTCCCAAGGTATTTTGCCTCAGTTGATCTGGTTTTTATACAACAGCCTGTCTAATGAAGTCATTCTGTTGTCCTTTCCAACAGTTTTGAAGTACAGCATGTGTTGATTATCTCAGTTGAATGAATCTGAGTACATTTATAAGTTGCTTTGTTTTGGCCTTTTTTTTTTTTCATTTCTTTGTTCCTCCCTACTCTGTCTAAAGCACACAAATTGTTTGTAGAGGGAAAAACATATAAACAGTGTGATTCAGTACAATAAAGAACAGCTTGTTAAAAATGTGCTTTTGGTGTATGTGGAACACAAGCTTTTTGTCTCTCTAGCATGCCTTGGTACATAAAGCATTAGCTGAGGTTGCTCTGGAACTTCAATTTTAAAATCCTCTTTTCTTCTTCCCATAAAAGCCTGAAAAAATTTTCTTTTCAGTTGAAATTATTCATGCTTTTCTTTAAACCAAAGACAATATTTTACAAAAGTTTGAATCAGACTCATACACCTTTTAGTTTTATGAAACTCATGAAACTTATCAGAAACAAATCTTATTGCAGTGATTAATCATGGTATGGAAAATCTATTTATTCTTTATTTCCTTTCTTCTTTTTATCCAGCTGAAAGGAAGACAATGAGAGCTTTTCTATCTTTCTGCTGAAACAGAATCAAATCCCATCCCTTCAGCTGAAAAATTGCTTGTGACTCATTCTTACAAGCGAGGCCAACCTGTGGTTGCCATTAAAGTTGACTTTAACTCCTCAAGAGTTGAAGCCACTGAACATCTGTATAGTACGCACACGGTCATATGCATTCACTAAGAGTCAATCTATATGTCTGGAGCTGCACACTGACATAAATGCACCCAATGAATGTTAATTGTGTTTCATTCTGGAGATCTATCACTGCATACGCCTCCTTAAAAGTGTACCACTCTCTCAGCATTGAGACTGATGTGTTTGGGCCTGCTTCTACAGCTTCGCTTGCCCAGGCAAACTGCAGAGGCAAGAATTCTTTGAATAAAAATTTCAAAGCTGACATGCTTTGAATAACAAATAAATAATGGCATGCAGGTAGGGATGTAGTTCTGGCTAGGAATCACCCAGCCAGCAGGAATGGTTTGCATGAAAGGGAGAGGCACAGCGCTGAAGCCGAGGGCAGATCTTGGAGCTAGGGAGGGAAGGGGACCCTGGAGCCTCTGCCAACCCTTGCATCTCTTGTCTTCCTGTGCCCCAGGCAGCAGGATGAAGAGCAAGATATTTGCCTGGAGACACAGGGACAGGGTGTGGGAAGTGAGGGTGGGTGGACAGAGGTGGGAGGAGTTGTGTATTGAGTAACCATGGGCTCAGAGGCTGCCCTGTGGTTGTGGCATGACCTGTGGATGTGGGCACAGTGCTGCCTCCTCGATGTGCCCATCCTCTCTCCCCCCTGCAGGGGCTGCATCTGTTGCACTGGCAGGGCTGGGTACACAAGCCGTAGGGATCTGCACTTCAGTGAAGACAGACATTTCATCTGGACCCCTGAAGGCAGGATCCATCAGGGCTGGTGGCCAGAGCAGGAGAGAGTGGGGCTGCCTGGGCGGGGGCAGGCAGTCAGGATATTGCCAGGCAGCTTGGCTGGGTTGAGGAGAAGGAGGAGGGAAGAAGGGCTCCCTTTGCTGCAGAGTGGGGATCACAGGTTTTCTTTGTAAAGAAGGATACAGGTTACATGTCAAATCTGAAGGCTGGGGTACAGAGCACCAGGGCAGGCCCGAGCAGACAGCAGATGCCAGAGGAAGGGTTGAATGCATACAGAAAAGAAAGGGGAATGTGAGATGAAAATATTTAAAACCACCACTACAGAGAAACTATTTCAGGACCTTCTGTTCTTTTTTTTTTTTTTTTTTAATAGCAAAAAGGAAAAGGGTACAGACTCTGGAAATACCAGACCATGTATTTCTGATGAAGGAACCTGTTTCCAGCCACAGGCTAATGAAACACATGGAGGTCCTCTGCAGGAGCTCCCAAAGGTCAGGGATACCATAGGATTCAAACAGGGACTGTATTTTTGCACAGCAGTCGAGGTGGTTCATGGGAAACTTCTGACCAGTTAAAGAGCAGACATTTCACAGATTTCACAGAAAAGCTAACTGTCGTGAGACTTTCATCTAAATTTGCAGACACAAGAGGCTCAGGTGCTTTATAGATACATTTGGATGCTTATGTATATGTAGCATCATCCAGCTGGGTCTTTGCTCTTCTCCAGCAGAATCACTAGGATGAGGAACAGCTTTTGCCACTGCAGATATTTGAAGAAAGCAAATGCAATCGGATTCATCAAGCTGTTCCCTTAGCACGGCATGAACTTTAGGTCTCAAGTTCTGAGAAGAGAATTGATCAGTCAGTCTCTTGAAGACAGAAACCCTTAGGTAATTAGGACGATGGCATTATTCAGAAGGCTTTGCTTTCAGTGCCCTTTGCTGAACAGTTGGTTTGGGGTAATTATGGTCCCTGGGGGATAGGTTTCAGTGACTGACAGCCCTCAGTGATGCTTGGGCTTCATCCTCCCAGCTGCACAGAGAAGTGAAACTGCACACAGAAGCAGTTTTTGTTTCAATTTGCAGTAGCAGAGATTTCTCTGTGTGTGCACACTTGTATGTCTGTGGGTTTATTCAGGTTTAGCAGTTCCAAACATAAGACATAGGTTGTGTGTACAACATTTTCCTTACATCAGCACCAATGCCATTTTTGAAGTCTAAGAGCAGTTAATGTACTATGAATTTTTAACTCCTTTCTTACTGATGAGCTGCTGTGAAAACTCACCAAGCCAAGTGCAAAATTCACTAACCTCTAAGTACCATAAGTGCAGAATATCAACCAAAGAGCAGGCTTTTATTCACCTGTATAATGCAAAGAATATATTTGCCAAAATTCATGAACATATGCAATTACGCAAGACTCCTGTATATGAGAAAATCTTGAACTATTTAACAATGTCAGCACTACATGTACAGTTAGAAATAAGTACAGTGGATACTTGTGGTTTGCAGTTTACTTCTAACAAATTTCTTTTGGGGCAGAACCAGCTATACTTCTTGTTCTGAATAGTCCAAACCATTTCTGTATTTCTGTAATTTTCCACATTCTTTTCTGTGAAAGATCAGTGAGTTTCAACATATTTTCCATTGAGTTATTTGGTGTCCTTTTTCTTTTTAATTGATTGTGAATTCTGAATTTCCTGGGTTACAAATATCTTTCTGATATAAGATATTACCCATCAGTTTTTTGATGTGTATATCTAGCCTGAACAGCAAATTAAGTGAGGGGATTGTCTGGATTAGAAACTATTCATTAGACTTTCTTTTCTCATGTTAAACTAACATCCGTAGGTTTTTTTGTTTAAGATAAAAAACCAGCATGGGGTAATTTCTTACCATGAAGAAGTTTTGGATGGATGGATCACAATTAATTGTGAGCTGCCTCAGGAGCCATTTTGAGACTTTTTATTTTAGGCTAAACTATCCAATTAAACAGTCATCAAACTAAGAAACAAGGACTCATATCCATGAAAGAAAAGCCAAAAAGGCCTCAGAAATTAAGTCTGTGGAGAGATGGGTATTGGTTTCCGTAGGTGGCTTGAAGAATTTTGTTATGTATAGGAATGGCATAGGATGCATCAGGCAGAGGTAGATCTGATCAAACAAGTTTAAGCCTTGGTAAAAATCCAACCAGATGAGTGAATCATATCAGCTTTAGCAAAGCAACTGGATATGAGAACAATATAGCACTCTGTGAATGCACCCTAAAGATACACTTGTAACAGCATGGAGATAGAGAAGGTGAGACTTGACATTTTAAGGGAATGAGAAATTTGATCTGAAGATGAGTAAGTAAGGTGAAATAGTCTTTTGACAATCAGGGTAAGCGGCAGCAGCTTCACATCCAGCCTTTCACATGTACCAACACTTCAGCCCATTTACAGGGCTATATTCATGTTTCTCTCTCTCAGTGACCTCTATACTTTTTGTGGGCAGCCTTCCTTTCACTGCTGTGTGGAACATAAGCTCTTCACAACCAAGACCATTTTGTGAGATTAACAGCCATCAGTACTGCCCAGTCAAACAGCTCATAGCTCCTGACAGCACCTCCTGACCGTGTAACGTAAGAATGATGTATTACAGAATGCTGCCAACAAGGCCAGGGACTTGCATATGCTAAGAGCTCAGCTTCCCACAATACAGTTTTCTGTACATCCATTTATCCCTTAATTAGTGTGATGCCACATGAAAGCCCATGCTCTCCCACATTTTCTCTCCTCATTGAAGATGTTCCCAGTGTATTTACGTCCTTCTTACTAAAACAGCACAGAAATGCTTTTTTGCATCTGCACTCCTGGAATGGTATAATCACAAACAAGGGATGCTGGTTTGAAGCCAGGGCAACAGAGGAGCAGGAAGGGATGCTGTAGACTTTGAGCACACAAACGTGGCAGTTATTTGAACCTTATGGTTTCTGACTTTCTGAGGTCGTCAAATACTAAGTTCATATTATGGTGCAGGTCTAGTTGAAGAAAATTTGCATTCATATGAAGATTCTTCATGATGTTGTGTATGGTGATGAATATTGTGGTGCTCAGAGGACATGACTGTGGTCATTAGAACCACAGGAAAGGACAAAGGACATCAGGAAAGATGCAAAACAAGTTAGCAGGAGGAACTGCATGGGCAGAGGATAGAAACATAGAATCATTTAGGTTGCAAAAGACCTTTGATATCCTCAAGTCCAACCTTTATTCTAGCCCTGCCAAGTCCACCAGTAAATCACGTCCCTAAAAGGCGTGTGTACTTATCTTTTAAATACCTTCAGGGGTCTGACTACACCACTTCCCTGGGCAGCCCATTCCAATGTCTGACAACCTTTTTGGTGAAGAAAGTTTTCCTAATATCCACCACTGGCACAGCTAGAGGCCATTTCCTTTGTCCTGTTACTGTTTACCTGGGAGAAGAGACCACACCCTACCTGGCTACAGTCTCCTTTTAGGTAGTTGTAGAGAGTGGTAAGGTTCCCCCCTGAGCCTTCTTTTCTCCAGGCTAAACACCCCCAGCTCCCTCAGCCACTCATCATAAGGTTTGTTCTCCAGACTCTTCACCTGCTCCATTACCCTTCTCTGGCCATGTTCCAGTACCTAATTGTCTTTCTTGCAGTGAGGGGCCCAAAACTAAACACAGGATCACAGCCTCACCAGTGCCAGGAGAATACTCAGTTCCCTGGTCCTGCTGGCCACACAATTGCTTATACAAGCCGGGATGCCATTGGCAGAAGAGAGCAGACCCACCTCAATGCCAGAACTTGTCTGTAGGTTAGTAGAAAAGAAGAACTAATTCTTCAGCTGTCAGGCCCTGCCTGAGTTTGTTAGCTGCTCTGATTGCTATGAGGCACAGAAGCAAGTGCTCAAGCCTGCTCTTGTTCTGGGGAATCTCCTACTGCTGAGATGATCCAAGCCTACATGATGCATAAGCTTTGAGAGAGCACAGTAGATCTCCCTAACGAGTAATATTGTTGATTTGCTTGTACAGATGCTAGCAAAGACCTTAAAACCTCAGTGTGGAATCTCTAGCTGCTGCACTGTCTGGTTTTAGAGGCTTCCCACTTGCACATAAATTTGGTTGTTTGCTTTTGGCTTTCTGTAACCATCCTTTCAGCTCATTAAGTGCCTACAATAAAAAACCAGCACTAGACCAGTGAAAATTAACCTCTTAAAAATGTTGTACATCTGGTTGGGAATGTATTACTCCTCAGGAATTTGACATCCTGTTTTAGAATGCTGACGCTGAAATCCAGGAATCCTCTTCTGAACTATTCCAAATCTCACCTGATGCCTATTGACAGTGTCTGCAATCTAACCCACCAAAAAATGTTACTCATCCCACAGACAATGCTTCCTCTGCCTGTGTGAAAAGACTTAGCCAGTCAAAACTGAAGCAGCTGCCTTAGCTTTTGCTCATGTCCCAGTCACCAGAGGTGGAACAAGACCATTTGGTTGCACCCTCAGAAGAGACTGGACAAAAAGCAGATGCCTTTATTTCATACAGGCATGCAGCAGAACAGGGAGGATGGAGAACTCTCCAGCCAGAGTGGGCAATCTTGGTTTTCTTGTCAGAAGATGGATCAGAAATTTCTCCCATGAGACTGATTCTGCTATTTAATTGTGGTGTCTACATACTCTAGCGAACAGTGGATTAAAATGTAGAAGATCGATAAATACAGTGACTTTGACTGACATGGAGACTTGGATAGTGTTCAAAGGATTTTGAAGGACAAATATCCATATATTGAAACAAATACTGGGCAAGAAAAATCAAGGGATTTAGTTTTACTAAATGGACTTTAACTATTGCAGCAAATGATGGGAACTATAAAAACAATTTAAAAGACAATATTTTACCTATCTAGATTAAAGCTGCACTTCCCTCATTAGCTTTTTGAAAAGCAAGGCATTTCTTGTTAATCAAACCCTAGAGGAATGAGTTTCCGAGAACTACATACACAATTATCTCAAGCATGTTACACTGCATATCCTAGCCCTCAGCCAACTCATTTGTGTATCTAAATGCCATTTCCTGTCCCTTTTGTATAAATGCCTGGCCCCCTGGCCAGGCAAATGCAGGAGAGGAGGGGTGATGTTAAAGCCACCTCTCTGAGCCCATCCATAAGAGAACAGCTGCTGGCATGGGTGCTGATGGTGGAGGAGAAGAAGCAGTGAGGCCGGCCTTCAAGCCACAGGGCCCAAAGAGGGAATTAGATTTTGCAGATGATGGTCTGGACCATTATGCCACTCTCTGGTCATGGTTCTGGAGCCCTTTGAGGACTCATGCAGAGCAGTTGCAGGACCGCAGCTCTGTGGAGATATTTGCAGGCAGTGGTTCAAACTGGAGGCATGGGGGAGAAACAGAGCTGTGATCCAGCACCAGCAAAGCCTGGTGGTTCTTCAGGGAGCAGCAAAGAAGTAGGTGAAAGCCCCTTGAGAGTCCCCGTAGGGTCCAGTGTTCTCTAGGGCAGAGAGAACTGTGAGCTTCTATGATGTGAGCCATCAGGGTGTGGGGGAACCCAGTGCTGGGACAATGGCGTTGCCACACACTGGAGGCAATTCCAATGGCTATGAGGAGCACCACATAGCTAGAGTTTAGCTGGTCCTTACACCGCTTTTCTAGATGCTTAGTTCTAGAGGTGCTCTGCCATTGTGGTTCCTCTCATGCCTCACCTGAACATTGCTTGCACAGTGCTCTGCATTTTAGTGGAGCATCCTGTCTGCTTATGCTTCCTCCCACATGTGCTGCTGGATCCTCTGCAGCCAGACTTGCTTTCACTTCCTTATATCCTTCTGGAAGCACAACCTCATATCCTGCCACCATCAGCCCCCAAGTGAGACTGCTGGGGCCAAGATCTACTTCTCTGGGGGGTCCTCTTGTCCCATAATGACTATGGGAGCAGTGGATATTTTATTAGGTTATCAAGTACTTCTCATTTTAGTCTTTAAGTTACAAAGACCTTCAGAACCACTTAACTAGAAAAAAAATTGAATTGGTCTCTGTAGGAACCATCTTTCTGTGCCTTGAGTTTGTACCCTGTCTCCTTGAGTTTGTACCCCATAAAATAGTCTCCCTTGCTATGCTTCAGATTCCACACACCAAAACCCCTTCACTATGTTTCAGACCAAATAAAAACTCCGAATGTAAAGTTTTAAATTTAAATACTCTATTAAGCACTGTCAAAGTTGCCATTCTGTTTTTTGCTCTAAGGAATTGTAGTTAAATGTGACTGTGCATTTATATTCTCAGTGTTTTTGCGATTCAAAACTTCAGCTGAAAAGTTCTACTTTTCTTTTTTGTCAATTTTCAAGTCTATTCTAGCATCTAAGCTGATGAAAACCATAATCTGATTCAAATAAGATGGATTCAATTTGGGATCAAATATATTAACACTGTATACTATTTCATCTCTTTGGAGACAAATGGAGTTTTCCTTTACATTAGCATCAGTCCAGTCTAATGAAGAAAGACCTTTTAAAAATTTATCTTGCTGTTTCTTTCTGTTCTGGGTCTTGTTACCACTCTTGTGGACCTCACTTCAGGGAAGCACAGAGTCCCTTCACCTTTTCCAGTGCTATCAGTCACTCATCATTACTGCTTTTCTGCACAGACTGCCACAGGTCTTTGCTGTGAAGGTACCTGTTAGATGTGCGTGTAAGGCACTGTACACATCAGAGTCTGTACATCAGCAGACATATCTGACCAGTAACTTGATAAAATCCTCTAAAAGAACAGTGCATTTAATGTATTTAAATGAAACTGTGTTGCAATAGAGCAGTTCCAGCAAGAGATGGCTGTCATTTGGCCTTGTATCTGTATGTGCTTGTATATATCACCAGCTCCGGCTGCTGAAGTGAGTAGTGATAAAAGATTTATTTTGAGACAGTACATTACCTTGAATAGCATCACAGTCCTGGGCACCAGTGACAAATGAATAATGGAAGTGCTTTTTCTGCCAACAGTGTCTATATATGTCCATTGCATCTGCTGCCAACAAGTTTCTTGCGAATCCAGGGTGTGAATTTACATAGAATATGAATAGATATTATTTACTATGGCTTGTTTTTTCAGATACAATACATTTTTATACCGTTGTTTCTTAAACCCTATTTCTCAGAAACCAAAAAGCAAGCAAGCAAGCAGTCTTTCATTTGATTTTTAAACTGATGAATGTAAAGTGAAAAAGCTTATCAGTCTTAAAGTCCATAATAAATCCTCTTTTGACTTGAGAATTTAATATCCTTACACAAGTAATCTCCCTTTTGTATGCAAACTGGCAGATAACTTGCAAGAAGGAAGTAACTTCTGCTTCACAAAGGTGACACTTAGAGGTTTGTGGGAGGAAACTTCTGTTTCGATTCTTTATCAGCCAACCTATGCACTGAATGAAGATCAGAAGGTAAAGGACCATTTCATAAAGACCAGACATAGTTATTCTGTGGTGCTGCTACTGACCAGTGTCTGTACAGTATCTGCACTGTCTGCCATATAACCAGTGCATGATGGAAACTGGAGCTACACCCCTTTCTGAAGCATGGATCATAAGGTGGAGGCAGATTAAGACCAGCTGAACCTTGGCCTGTTTCCAGTCTCATTCTGAAGAGATTTATATCTTGGAGGAGAGAAGGGAGAAGTGGTTCTTTTATCAGGGGTCATATTTTGGCAAGGACAAAGAACAGGTTTGGGAAGCCACTGTGTGCCCATGCCCCATCCTGTGCAGTCTGCACAAAAGCTGTGGGTGCTTCAGTCCTTGATAATTGAGACAAACAGAGACAGGATTTTTAGAAATGAGTCTGACATATCACATTCCCTGGGCGATGGCCACTGCCAAGTCACATTGACTTCTGATGTTTCCTTCCCAGTCTGGTCCTTACCCCAAGGTTATCTCAAGGGGAAGGGACCATGCTCCTCACTTCTCCTAGCCTGAAGAGCTGATCCCTGTTTATGTTTGTTTGTGAAATGACTTCCTCCCTAATTATAGCTGTCCTCTTGGAAGGTTGGCATATTTATTTCAGTTGAAAATTATGTTATCTGAATCCCTGTACTCACTTATTGCTGGCTATCAGTTTGTGTTATATATCCCTTGATGACTTCATCTCTGACTTCCAAACCTGCAACACTGCCTTTCTGCTTCCTTTGCCTTGACTATCAGCATCTAGTTTCTGGTCCACTTCACTCACCTTCTGTCCCTTTTCTAAAGTCCACTCTGAGGCCCCATCATTTTCACTCCTCTATCCCTAAACAGGCCAGAAGGATATATGCAGGAGAAAGGACACAGGGATGGAGTGGGCAAGTGGCTGTCACTGAGCAGAAATTTTACCCTGCATGGTCAGGCAGTGCTGTGGTCTGGTGAGGAGAAGCTGCATGAAAATATTTGTTTAATAATTTTTCACCTAGCCAAGGCTGCCTGAAGCACACAAGTCTTGACTCCTCTCAAAAGCTTTCATTACACATGGAGAGCTGCTAGGTCAGGGATCATGAGATGTCTGCTTTACTTGCCTTCATCTGCAGAGCTTTCCAGACTGCTGTGCAAGCTGTGTGTTGTCACTCATGTCCCCTGGATTTTTTTCTATACGAATTTTGATTACACAGAAACCAGCACACTATTTAAAGGAAAAACAGTGATTAAAAAAAAAAAAAAAAACAAGAAAAAAAAATGCAGAACATTAGTAGAGCTGACTGTACTGCCATTGATTTAAAAATCAAATTTTACAGGAGAGCAGATCTGTGTAAGTCCCTTACTCCAATTAGACTTCCAGTTACAATGAGCACTGTCAGCTGAAAAGAAATGTGTTAACAGTTCAGCAAATGCTGAATCACAGTAGACACCTTATAACTAGCCTATCATTTTCCAGTGTACAGAAATTGGCTGTTGTCATTTTCCCTGAAGTGATGGGTGACATAATATACTAACATCAAGACACAACTGTAAGAAAGTCCAAGTGAGAAGAACAGAAACTTAGTAAGGTTTAGGTTTGAGGAGGGACTTATAAAAGTGCCTCAGCAAACTAGTTCATGATCTTCATTCAATCGCTGTGCACAGAGAAAAGCATGTCTCTGAGTATAGCTGTGCCTCAGACTCCACAAGCATGACTAATGGCAGAGTCCATCCAGTCTGCAGGCTAGTGCTATAGATTAGTCAGTCCCCAGGTACCATTATATTTGAACTGTAGATCTATTCTCTATATTTAACAGCAAATGAGAGGAATAACTGAAAATGAACAATGCTGCATGCATTTTAATCTGTCTAGTACCTAATACCTCAGACTAACTGTAGACTGTTAAACAAAAAAGTATCTTTTCTGTTTAAATGAACTCAATTAGTGGTGCCACCCAGAGCAAGGGAGGAATGTTTCCTGTCTGTCTTAGGTCTTCAACACAGTCATCACAGCAGGATTTCTATTTGCAGAGAACTAAGGCACAGAACAACCTAAGACCTTGTTTGAGCTGAGGTGAGTTTCATCCCTAAAGTTTATGCTGGTAAGAAGAGGAGCAGAGTTCATGTTCAGACCATATTCCATACATCTCTGATCTTAAGCTCTAACCCCACTCACTGGCAACAGAAGAAAGTTAATGTTTGATGTCTCTGCTTGCCCTGTGTAAAAGATGAGGCAAAGTGCTTTTCTTTCTGTGAAGACACTGCTTCTATCAGAGGAGCCCTGTTATGCTGTGGCAACATGACCAGACCTATCCCTGTTCCTGGTGGAGGATGAGATGCCTTCACCATCTAAAGAGAGGCTGGCTCACTCAGGCATGGGATAGCCAAGGGCTGCTACAGCTCAACTCCCTGGGTCCCCCTCCTCCCAGATCACCACACCATGTAAGCCCAGTCGTTGCCTAAACTACACTTTAAATGAGCTCATCCTTAGGTTTTCCTTCCTTTCCTAAAAGTCCATCACAGAATTTTACTCCTCTGATTTCATGAAAGCCTTCTTGTTTCCCAACTAAATATATTCCTGATAGGGAAATACTTGACATGATCTGTAGGCGATGGTGAAGCTCATATGGTTCACATGCCCACTGCCTCCTCTTACCCTGCCAGATGAAGAGTTCTGGGCTGGGGGAACCTCATGCAAAATGCCAGGAATTGCTGGGAGACTGCTGGTAACAGAGCTGTGATGCCCTGCAATAGAACCTCCCAAAGATTTCTGGGAAAAGAAGCTTGCCCCATTGCCAGGACTCAGCTGGTGAGGGGGAGCTGCTGGCCCCTTGGCCCTCCCTTCCCCGCCTGGCCTCGAGGTCCTGGGGGGGCAGCAGAGTAGGTAGCAGGAACACCCCAGGGGTTAGGACAGCTAGTGACATGTTCTGAAGAGGACAAGGGAAAGCTCTTCACACCCTTATCATCTTTGCACATTTGTTCAGGGATCTGGCTATAAAGATGCAGATCCATGTATCTGTTAACACATCTGGGGAGAAGAAAAAGATACATTAAATTCCCATTAAACTGACAAAACAGCAGAAGGTCTGCCTCTGCTGAGAGTCTGGAACAAAACCTGAAGCTACTCTGTGCAAACAGTAAAACAATGGGCAAGATCCTGATTCCTTCTCCCCATTTTCCCCAGGGTGCTGCTGGGAAGCTCAGTTGTGCTGTTGCCACTGGTTTACTTAAAGGCAATGGAGATCTGTACAAGATCCAGAGTGTTTTTAAAGGCTTAAAATAGGCCACAGCTTGGCCAAAATCTAAATTAAAACTCTGTTTCTAAGGTTTTGGCCCGCAGCTCCAGCCATCACAGTGACTGGAAAGCCAGGCGAGCAGCTGTGCATGGCTTCCCTTGTCCGGGGCCGGAACATTTTAATTGGGGAAGTGTGGGGGAAACTACAAGGCCAGGAACCTGTCAAGAAAGAGGAAGGCTTGAGAATTCTGGGAGATTGTGGAGGTTTGATTTTGCAAAAGCAACACAGTGGGCTGCCGAGCCATTCTGACCCTGTTGTTAATCAAGGGAAGCATCCTGAGAAAACAAGCCCACAGTAAGAGACACTGTAGCATTATTTTATTTGCCGTAGGGGTGTCCCCTTTAAAGCATATAAAAATAGAGGGAATGATGTGCAATGCCTGCACAAGTTCTTACACACTTTGTCTTTTGCATGCTCCTTCCCAGTGTTATGGCCGTAGCTGAGCTCACTGTTGACACCAAGTTTTGTCCACTTCCCAGAGGAGTGAATTTGGTCTGTTTATTGCTCCTGTCCTCTCCCAGATGCCTACCTTAAACAGTCTCTTTCAAGCAAATGTTTCAGGTTTCAGTATCATACTGGCTGACTTTAGCTGAAAGTCAGAGGCAGACTTCAGCTGACTTCAGAGGAAGAGACTGCAAGCAG
This sequence comes from Pyrocephalus nanus, assembly GCA_038380795.1. Taxonomy (NCBI): domain Eukaryota; kingdom Metazoa; phylum Chordata; class Aves; order Passeriformes; family Tyrannidae; genus Pyrocephalus; species Pyrocephalus nanus. The sequence continues at coordinate 74,488,323 of CM076260.1, read as the reverse complement.
TTATGATAAGGGAGCACTGTCCATGGAGGGACCAAATTCTGAGCAATTTATTTTGGCTTGCTGTTAGCTCTGAAATTAGCTGCCATGTTTCAGACCTGGCAAAGGTGCTATGTGCTAGAAACCTGGCATAATCTTCTCCAGACATGTCATTTAGTCTAAAAGACTAAAAGATAGCCTGTGGGATGAAGTCTCAGAGTAATAGATAGTAGCAAAGTACTGACTCCCACCACTCCCAAATGCCTCTTTGCTATGCAAGGGGAAGACGTGAGCACAAAACGGGGGTGCTTATTTGTGAAGGCAGCTCTAAACAAATGTCTCATGTTACAGTGTCCTTGTAGTCCTATGGTTCTGGCAAGACTCTTACTGATATATTTCAGTTATGTCATTCACTTGCCAATATTCATGTAATAAGGAAAGGGAAGGCTCACATTCCCACTGCATGGCAGCAGAGTGTGCAATTAGAAATACCTGCATGCATATCAGTGGATATTTCCAAGGGCAATACACAAGGTGCTTCCTCTTTTTTTTCATAACAAACCTATCTCTGGCATCTTCCAGGCACAAATATCGGTATGAAAATCAAAAGAGTCAGTTTTTAACTATTGTATGCTTTTCTTTTAATATTCTCAATAAAAGCAAAAATGGTTCACAAAGAAATCTTCAATAGCATGTAAGTAATCCCCTTATAGCATAAGAGAACATATATTTAGAAGTGGAAACTCTTACAATTTATCTACTTGTACAGGAAGAATCCTTAAAAAGCATAAAAAGTCTGTAAAATGTTTCCTGGAGAATTTCATTCATGTCAGTCCAAATATGCAGAGGCATGCTTATGTGCACACACACACAAATATCCAAATGCTTTTGTTAAAACAATATTTTTATGACTGAGTGCTTTTCAACAGAAAGATTCTGGACTGCTCCACCAAAAAGCTCTTTTCTAATCAAAGGAAATTGCAGAGATCCCCAACAGTATGAAATGTGTTTTCAACAATTCTTTATTATTAACTCCTGATGGTGCATCTGTTTCATCCCATTCAATAAAGTCTTTTATAAACTTTGATTCTTCCCTCTCTTGCATCAAATTAACACTTCTTGCTGTAGGCTTTGGATGTGCACCCTTTTGTTCCCATGACCTTCTACGTGCTGTTGCTGTCCTGAAATCTTCCACCCAGTGATTGCTCTTGTTCCTGACACTTTGGTGAAGATCAGACAACCTATTTCTTTTTCCTTAACTTTGCCCTTGATTTTGTTTGTGTTTTTAGAAATGTCTCTTGTAGTTCACTTTAAACAACAGCCCATTTTCATAAAACCTGTGAAGACCAGTGGTGTTTTCAGCAGTCACACCTCACACTTCAGACATGTATCTGCCTTCCATTTTCTCTTTAATATGATACTTCTCAGTCTTCTACCACTTAGCACTAATTATTTCTTTTTCTGTTTTCACCTTATTACCTTTTCATTAACTTCAAGAATTTCTCCGGGAAAGAACCAATAAAATAATTCTTACCTGCTGTGTAACACCTTTGAAGGCCTGTCTTATCATTGCATCCCATAAATACTGGCCTTAGGATAAACTGGAATTATTTCCCCATCCTATACTCTGTCCATACATGGGAAAACCCAAGCTTCAACAATTGAATGTCCAGAATACATACAGGGTGGATCTTCAGGCGACCTTGGTGAGAAAACCCATGTTTGAAAAGAACTTCAGCCCCATCCCTGAAAAATCTTGAACATTTAAGGGCTCCACACTTAACAGTGGGTCTTCTTCCAGGAGGGTACACTCCCTGCAGAAAATACACGTGCTTTCTTCTTCACTGCTAAAGGTTATGAACCTGTTAGTTACTCTGAGAAAAGAACATAACCACATTGACTGCAAAAGGGCAGATCCTGCTGATAAGGAATGGTTCCCACTCAATCAACCCCTCTTTAATATTGTGAGACAGTATTTCGAGCATAGCAGAGGTGTCTAAGCCATATCTAAGCAGAAGTATTTGTCCTGAACTACCTTACTGTGCCATCTGGTTTGCCACTAATTCTGGGGAGTTGGCTGGGTCTCTTAGCCAGACCAACCATAGTTTTCCTTCCCCCACCTGGGCTACGTCCAGGCATCCTGTGCAGGCTTTTGGCATAGACACACCCATGCTGAGCTATCAACTTTCAACATAATCATGAATCATTACTGTAACTGAAGGGACCATTCCTACTGTGAGCTGTAGGAAAGGACTTTACCACCAGAAAGATTAGCGCAGATTTCTTCAATCCACAGACAACTACATCACTTCTACGATGATCAGAATCTCTACTGGAAAAGGTTATGTGCAATTCAAAGAAGTCGTTTACAATGCACTTACAAAGCCATTCCAAGTGATTATTATAAATCTTATGTCTCTTGCCTAGACAGAGCTATGCTGGAGATGATTCAGCCGGGTTTAACAGGAATGGCTGTCAAGATCCCAGCCAAAGTGGCTGTTCTAAACCGCTTTTGGCAAACTCTGTTCCCTGCTACTGAACTTCAGTCTCCCAGAGGCAGTGCTGCTACCCTTTGCTACCCTTTGTTACCCTTGTTTCTTCCTAGCTCACCAGTAAATCTCTGGTCTGGAAGTCTCTAGGTCGACTACATAAAGGTAGTAGATTGTTCTGCCTCGTGCTATGACCCCTCTCCTGCTCCCACCCTAGCCTTGCCAGGCACCCCTGGCTCCAGAAAGAGCTCTTCATCTTCTAGCAGTGCCCTTTGCATCCAGGTGGACAGTGAAATCATTCCTTCCAGCAATATAGAAAAAGTAGCCATGCCTGCACATTATAAAAAGCAGATCTTTTCCAGTGTTACCAACGGTGACATCAGGATTTGCACCATTTTACAAATTCTTCTTGTCGGTCTTTTTTTTTTACCTCTATTTGATGATGTGTTTATTCCCTAAACCCTGGATGACCTTAAGAAACTTTTTCTCAGTAAGTCTCCCAAGACCCTTAATGTCATTCACAAGTGACCTTCCAGAGGTCAGAAACAAGCTCAAATACAGTTATGGACTGTTTCCTTATGAGTCCAGTAATTCAGGGTCTTAATTCTTCCTTGATTCCCTTCATTCTTTTCTCACTGATCCAGAGCAATATTAAAATCCAATTGCTTTGCATGTGCAGTATACAGACATACTGCCAACAGCTTATGAATTGGACCCTGGGGAAGAGGGAGATCACAGACCCACAGGATGCACCATCACCAGGAAGGCTTACATTGGGGCCAAGCAGTTCTGTCAGTGTAAGAAATGGTTAAGACTGTCAAACAATATAATTGGCTGTGCTAGGGAACTGTGTAGATAGCGATGAAAAATGAACTGCACAATCTGTGTTCTCCATATCTCCAGGAGCACTCTTGTCTTTCTGCAGTGTTAGAAGCCAGCCCTCCAAGTTCAGGCAGACAGGACCAAGGGCAGGATGTTTTTGCTGGTGTAATCTCAGACCCACATGTTACCCACATTTGAAATTTTTTGTGACTGTTCTCAAAACACATCTGCTTTTCAAGTACATTCCATTCAAGCTGTTTTCTGAAAATTAAGATTTCTAAACAGAGGTTTCAGCTTACCCTAGCAAACTCCCTTTGCACAGATAGGTTGGAGTTCTGTGTCTGTGTCTGTGCCTCTGTGCCTCTGTGTCTCTCCTGTGTAAAAGTGTCCCTCCAGCTCTGACCTCTAGGTTTAGCTGCAGCAGCACCAGGCAATCTTTTCTGTGGAGTTTCACAAAGAAGCAGTGCTTGGGAATAGCTGTCAGCAGCTGATGAATTTGGTGGTATTGCATGGTAAAAACGTTTGTGTTTTATGAGAGCACAAAGAAACCTTAAGGAACATCCTTGCAGGAATTTTTGCTGATGTAGTTTGTTTTGTTGCTTCCTAATTGGAATGAGGACTTGTTATCAGCATTTGTGCCCAATTGCACAGATTGTTTGCCTGCTGTGAGGGAGCTGCAGCTCTCTGTATTTTAAGTCAGAGCTGCTAATACTGTTATTTTCTGAGGACACAGCTGACAAAAAATCAAAGCTGTCTGGGGTTAACATGATGGTACCTCCCCTTAGCTTTGGCCTCCAGCTATAAGAAGCTTTGTGGTTACTCAGGGAAAATCTCCCAGTTCTTGAGAGTTTAAACTTTAGTTTGAGTGGACTTGAAGGAGAACAGATTTATGCTACTAAGGGTTATTTCAAGAATGATGGTGGTTTCAGGAGCAGAGTCCTATTTTCACTTCCCAAACTCTTCTGAGAATCTGTTTAAACCCAGGGTGACTTTTTTTGAGATGCAGTTGTGAAGGGCTTGGGATACACTAGCCAGTACATATCAATATTGATAATTGAGACTGACAAAAACATGATTCTGTATCCAGATGTTCCCTGACATTTTCAGTGGGGTACAGCGAGCCCAGGATCCCTGCAACCTAAAGTTGGATGGAATGCAGTCAAAGAAAAGAGGTTCATGCCCTGAAGGATGGGTGGATCTCAGATCAGAAAGCAAAAAGGAATGAGGGTCAGTGATTCATCTCATTTATTTGGAGCCACTCAGCTTTACAAGAAATGAGAGAAGAAGCTATTCTTTGGTATAGAAAGACTGGGAAGAAGGAAGCTATTACTCTCAGCAATTGAAGAGGAACTAGAAACACTCTTGATTAAAGGGTATCTTCTCAGAAACCTTTGTTTAATTTAGTATTAATGCATTCATCAGTCTCTTTTTTTAATGGATTGTTCTCAGTAAATTTATGACGTTTTCCCTGAAGCATCCAGGAACATGCTGTATTTACATATTCACTACTTATACATAAAATGGGAAATATGTGTTTACTAACCCATTACATTCCACTTGTCTAGTGAAGGTTATTTTTTTCAGTTATAGGGTTGATTGCAGAATTTTTTTGCTTAATTGAGTACATATGTGCTGTCTACATCTGTGATGGCAGAGCCCCAAAAAGGGATGTGAAATAGGGAAGTGGCTGAAATTCACCGATCACCTCCTATTCACATGCTTCTGTCTGAAACAGGTGTATTGGGAGGGAGTTATTTTAAGCTTAAGTCAATGCTGACCTCAGCTGAAATAATTTACCCTCTCACTCTTCCTTCAATACAGAGTCAAGGGGGAGTTGTCTGACTGCTCTGTGTGATTGTACACATCTGTCAACAGAATTGGAGATCTGAATGCAAAATGTAGCACTTGGGAGCACCGTGTGGGTTTCCAGCAGTCCCTGAAGGACACAAGGACCATAAACCAGTGAATGGATTACAATAAGGCATAAATAGAGCATTTTTATCTGTGACAGATGTAATCCTGCTCCAGCACTGCTTACGTTATTTAAAGGAAAATGGTGTCTATTTCAGACCAGCTCTCTGAATTTTGAATGAAAAGAGAAATTATAAGCCTTCTTTCCACGTTGATAATTGTGAGGTTCCTTTGGAAGTGATTTGGCAGCCTTATTTTGAGGAGGGCTGGCCATTACCTCCTACGGGGCACCCTCTTCCCATGAGCACAGTGCCATGGAAGGGACTGTAGGCTTTCACATAGCTTGCCACCCCAAGCAGGGAAAGGCCTGCTTTGCTGCCCTGGCTTGCCATTTGGAGCCTGCAGCACCGCAAGCCAGCCAGGCAGTAAGGAAGTTGTGAGAAATAATGTCCCAAAGCCAAGAAGCAGGTGTGAGACATGCTTCTCTATTGCGCAGACATATGCTACAAAATGTTGCAACCTTTCTTGCATAATATCTTAATGTATAGTCATTAGGCAGGACAGAGTGGAGAGCACATTTATGGAAAATGTCTCTTACTTGGAGATAGGAGCATGTACTTTCACTTTAGTGCTGGCACATGCAAGGAAAAACTGATGCGTCAACTCCAAACTGCCGATCACAACCCAATAAAGAGACAATCTTGGAGAAGGAAGAAATTTTACTGGGTTTTAGGCTATAAACATTTTTTTTATTAATTATTCCCAGAAGTGACATAGCTGGATTCTGGGTGACTGCATCTGGATGTCAGTGCACTGGTAAGTCTTAAGGGAGAAATAAGCTGAAAGGCAAAGACTGGAAGTTAAGGCTGTGCTAAATTCAGCTAACAAGGGCATATGGCACTCCTTTGCACAACCTCCAACATGCACCCAGCTTTTGAGGCAAGAGGAGAAATGTGCATGTCAAATACCTGGGCAAGAGTATGCAGCTGAATAGGATATTCATGTCAAAAAATGGCCATATTGTAACGTATCTGTAGTATTGGATTATTTTAATTTTCACCAAAGTAGATCCTGATGAAATTCGATGAAATCCAGGACATTCTAGACTATTTAGCCAGCCAAGAGCCATGGTTTGCCATGGGAAACAAACTCGCAGAGCAGCTGATGGCTGGGGTTTAAGAAACTTTGCATTGTATTACCAGGCAAAAACTGGTAGAATTCAGGCAGGACAAAATAATTCTATCACTGAAAAGACTAGATTGATAAAGGTCTGATTATCTATAGATTTTTGAAAGGTTCAGGCATTAAGTGAGATAAAGAATGATGTCTATCAGTACTAAAGTGAAATTAGTAAGTTGAAAATGTTGAGTGAAATTTAAAAAAAAACCCAACAAACAAAAGTCTTTGCAATGTCAACTGAAGCAACTTTTCTTGGGAAGTTTCATTTCTTGAGACATTGAAAAACTAACTAAAAAATAGGAAATGTGTTGCAGAAGATGGACATACATTGTCATGAATTAGATGAACTGCTCGGCATGAATTAGATGAACATGTCATGAATTAGATGAACTGCTCGGCACAACAGGCATTTTTTCACCTCTGTCCCTGTTAATCTTTAGCTACAGAGACATATCATACAGGTATAACAATCCAGTGATTTTGTAGACTTGATCTTTTGACACAGACACATAAATACACCCCAACAAATTCCTCTCTTTCTCTCAGCCATTGTAGTTTAGATTTTTATACAGATCACATCATGTGCTGCTGTTCTCTTCCCAGCTGGGGAGATGATCGGTGACTTCCAGGTCAAATAAATTCAGCAGGGTCCAGCAGCAAAAATAACATACTGACGCAAATCCGTGCACATTTATTCAGCTGCCATTGAGCCCATGCTCAGGCTCAGTCCTGTTGCTTGTAGTGCACTTCCTGCATATGTGCCTGCTGGGACAAGACATGGGCACTGGAGCCACACAGCATCCAGCTGTCACATTTCTCTCCCTCTTTTTGGCCTTTCACTTAAACTGCTCAGATCCCAGACATGAAATCTTGGGCTCTCCCTCAGCGGTACCCAGAGAAGCAGAGAATATATTACCAAGGAAGCATATAGCTCTTTTGCTCTCCAAGGGAGCCAGTGGAGCCAGAGGTATATGGATCCTCTACTCTGCATGTTCCAGAGTAAGAAAAACTTGCAAAAGATGAAGATTTCCTCATGCCTATTTCTTAAAGGTTAGGTTTGTGTGGCATGAGCTATAAGTTATGTATTTTTATGGTGATGTTACTTATACTGACTGTGAAACTTTGACACAATGAACTAGGTAAACCTTGCCATGTTCATCAACTACCCAAGCTGCTTCCTAGTGTATCTTTAGCAAACGACAACCCAGTGGCCTGTAGGACAAGGAATTTTTGGGCGACTGTTCTTCAAGGGCGGCTCCCAGGTAGGCAGTAGAGGAAGCCATGACACAACACCGATCATGGAGAAGGGCTCTCTTTCCCCTGCCACCCATCCAAACCAAAGTACACTCGTGCATCTGCTTTCAGAAAAGTCAGCCTGTACAGTGTTTTCTGCACTATGAGTGTCAGTGCACTGAAGTCATCCTATAACTCCCTGTTATTTATAGCACTGGTGCATCTTTCCAGCTGCGGCCAAGGGAGAAAGGCTCACTGGACTTGCCACAATTTGTAAATGGCACAAAACGTTTGATTTGTTTCAAGCACAAGGGCATATTTGGTACAGCCAAGACAAGCTGCAAAATTTTTCTGTTTTTTCAATGACCTGTCATCACCTGCCTTCTAGCCAAGACGTGGTTTGGAAGAATCAGTGGGTAAACAGCATGTGGAAAAAATTATTTCGGGAAAGAGAGGAAATCTGAAGCAGTGCTGCATGCCATGCTGGCTGTCATGCAGGGATCTTCTTGCTGGTCTCTGCGGGCACTTGGTGAACAAGGAACATTTCTTTCATTAACATTATCCTGTACTCTTTCATGTTATCTCCCAACCGTACCTGCTAGTAAGCAAATGATGATTTTAGTACACATGATTTAGCGCACATGGCCTGAAATCTGGTTTTGCTGGGGGAACAAAAATTCACCTCTCAGGAGAAAAACACCAAGCCCATGCCAAGTCTCCTTTAGTTTGTTTTCTATTTGTTGCCATGTGGTTATATGTAACCTGTGCATGTAACATAGTTGCATGTAACACAGTAGGGATCAAACTGTTTTCAATTTTATGGATGCAAATAATATGACGTACAGTCATTTATTTAAGGAAGTTATCTACCCATATTACAAATGATATAGACAAACTTTTAAAATCAAATCTTTTTTCTTCTGACTGCTTATGCTTCTTTATTTTATATGATAAGTGTTGAGTAGGCTTTTTTTAGCTTGGGTAGTTAAGGCAGAGTTGTTTTCTTTCCTGCTTTTCTAGTTCCTGTATGCCAGAGAAAAGAGCTGGCTTTGATTTCTAACAATGTAGAACATTTCAGTTCAGAATTATAGCAATAGAATTTAAACTGACATAGTTTTGTCAAATGTTATACATTAAGATCATAGCCTAGTCTGTAAAATCCACTTTAAAAACTACTTAAACTATTTAAACTGCTCAGCAGTGGCAGTATGACAGGAAAGAGGAAAATAATAAAACTAACTGTGCCTGATTTCCCTTGCCTCTGTGTAGGGAATTAAAGTCATAAAGTTTCCCATCTCCAACCTGCTATCAGGCAACGCTTCCTTCTCTCTGCCAGGCACCGTACAGCAGGGAAAGGGTCCCTGCCTTCCCCCTGTGCCCCACCCCACAGGGGGGAGGGAACACTGCTGAGACAGTAGGTTGTCGGGGATAGAGTGCATGCTGGGGTAGGTGGGAGGGATGGGATGGGGAACTTGCATAGGCCAGAATGAGGGGCTTGGAGGGAAGCACTGAGGTCCATGTGTCACTCTGGAGGAAAGGGCTGGTGGGCCTTATGTAAGTACACCGACCAAGTATAGGTAGCTATAGCCCTGGCCCCACACCCAAATGGCTGCATGTGGGGATCAAGGGAAGAACACCTAGTGCAGGAGAAAGGAAAGGATATGGGAAGAGATCACCTCCCCACCACTGTGCAGGTGCTGTGCCTCCTGCTACTCGTTTTCCACATGACTATTTGGGGCCAAATCCTGGATGGCAGTAGTGTTTTTCTGCAGAGAAGAAATGGGACCTCAGCTGTCTGTGCTTGGCTATCAGTTTCCCCCTCCATGAGCTTGCACTGTCCTCACTTTGTACTCTTCAAGGAAAGTCAGTTAAGTTGCTCAGGAAAGGTAAAAATGCTCAGCTATGATGAAGGACTGGTCTTTCTCAATATTCAGCTTCTTCTTTGCCTGATTAGGACCTCAGTGGGAGAGTGACTTTCTCAGCCATGCTCAGTGGTATGTCTGCAATTGTTTCTTAACTTCTCTCTACCTCTGAGACCATGAGACCAACTAATATTGGATCCCTGGGGAGGGTTTTCTCTGTGCAGCTGTCCTTTTAACCTTTTAATGAGCTTCTAGTTTAAGCTGTTTGTGGCAAGACCCAGACTTAAATTGCAGAACGCAGATGTCACAAATTGCTTTTCAATATGCTCTGGTGATGCCTGGAGCTGCTGACAAGACCTGAAAGGGTGAGTTTTAAAAGAAGGTTTTAGTTTGGACAAGCTTTAAACTGCTTTCTCCTAGTTCAGCATCTGGTCCCACATGAGTGATGAACTGATGAGTACTAAGGAAAAAAGGAAAGTGCTTTCTCAAAGAATAGGCTCATGGCCTGTTGAAACTCTGCCAGAAGATAAAATTAAACGTTATAAAGAAACTCAGTTCTGAAGAAGGTAGGAAGCTGTCTTCCATGCAGTTTTCAAGGAGAAACTAAGAGAAAATGTGAAGCATGGCCGTTGGCAATCACCTTCCGTGGGATTACTGCTGTATCCTTCCTAAGCAGTCCGTGGCAGGGACTACTAGATCTGGGTAACTGGACAAGACAGATGCTCTTTCCAGTTGGTTTTGACAATTCCTGTTTCCTGAAGGACCTTTGATGGTTCAGCGCAGGAGAGAAGGGGCCTCCAGAATGCCATCTGGGAAAGACACTGTTCCTGCAGCACTAACAACACCAGAACCAACAAATGAAGAACCTGTTTAGGAAAAAATGTCGCTCTTTGGTGCTCATCGCCAGAGGGGCAGAGAAGTCAGTGCAAAAATCCTCCCTTCTGTACCGTGACACATGCTTCACAAGCACTGCCACAAAAATTCTCAATCAAATCCACTTTAATGAATGGACAACATGTACCAAAATATGCTTGAAGGCAGTTACATATTTTTTTGGTTATTACCTTCTTTATGAATGTGTTCATCTGGCTGTAAATGTCTGTGATATTGGCTATTAAGGTTGTATTCCTCTTTTAATTATGGGAATGTCTGGATCTTATTTTACAAAGAATGTTTGCTTTTTTTTCCTTCCCCTGTTCTCCTCTTTTTACCCAAATTTTTGAAGATGCGTGAGTTTACTGGTCTGCAGTAAGTGACTGGAAGGTTTTGCTGTGCTTATTGAATGTGTTATTTAATTTTTATATCGATATTGATATTTGATATAAACCTAGTAGGCATGATTCTAGTGCAGATATCTAGTTATTTGCCATTTTTTTTCCCCAAAATGCATCAATCTTGTTGACTCCTTCACTGTCAATTGCAGACCAGTCCAGACTGGGAACACCTTGCTGACAGGTCTACACGAGAAGGAATAAGTTTTCCCTTGCTGGCTGCTGGTGGTTCATTTGAGGCTGTGTCTGTGCCGCCAGACCCCAGCTTGTCCTAAACACAATGGAGAAGCTGGGATGGAAGACATAACTGCCAGCATGCCACCTTGTAGTGTTGGCATGGCCTCTGACACCTTGGAAGAAACAGCATCATGACACGTGTGACTCAAGAATTTGGGCCTGCTGAAAGGATTATACTTAACAATTTTGGGTTGTGCAGACCTAGGAGTCAGAGTGGGACACAAAATTATACATCTGTCCATGACTAGCAGAAAGAGGCAAACCCTCTCCACAGACACAAATTCCCCAGGTCTCCAGCGGGAAGATTTGGCTGCCTACTGGCTCAGTTTTTGAAAGGGTATCCAGCTCACCATGTGGTTTCCCACTGAAGCAGTCAGATATGAGCCCCTGGGACAGGGAAAAGGAGGGCACCCTGGCACCTACACCGTGCACAGCAGATCACAACTGCACCTGGGCACCACCACCTCAAGGGCCAGAAATCACTGCAAATTTCAAAGCATGTAGCTCAGACATGGGTTCAGAGCAGAAGGAAAGTTGAGTATAAAAGGACACTGAGAAAAGAAAACCTTCACATTTGGTTATGCTACCAAGCAGGAGAAGGGAGCTACAGGCTAGCAATAAAGAGCAGCAAAGTCCATAACTGCATTGGCACAAGCGAGGCAGGTCTCCTTGTCCCTGACAAAACGAGAACTCTATTCTGACAGGACACAGCTCTCTACCTTCTTCCTGCTGGTGCTCGGAGGCAGCATGTTTATTTATCTTTTAAATTCAAAATCTCTACGATAAACACCAGGTAGCACATAACACTGTGTTTACCATCGCTTCTCCTGTGAGCAGATTTCTTAATTGTCTCGAGTGATGACTGTATATTGCACTAACGCTCCCAGTCCCCACGAGATCTCACGCTTGCCTGGCTTTCCTGCAGGGGTTTGCTAAGAGCAGATGGTTTTGGTCTCAAAGGCTGCATTTTTTTCTAGCAGGAGGAACAGTTATGGCCCAGCAGCTGAGCGGTCCCCAAGGCAGGTGTGGGACTGTTTCTGGAAAGAGCCTTCTGGCAGAAGTGGGAATGGATCATAGCTTGGGCTGCTGCCTAGTGAGAGAGCAAAGGCCCACAGGACAAGAATAAAGCACAGCAGGCTGGGTGCAATCCACTCCCACAGTAGCACATCTGAACTTTCAGTTTATTTAAAACAATATTTCACAATAGGAAAAAGACTTGATGAGTTCTCACTCATCTGGGCACTTTACCTTCCTATCTTTCACAACAGTGCCAGCTAATCAGGCAATTTTTATGTATAACAATGAACAACCCTTTCCCAGAATGATTTTCTGTGCTCCTGGTGCAATTTTCTTTGTTATATTGGACAGCTCTCAGAGAAATGATTATATTCACTCTGCAAATGAGGAAGATGAGATACAAAAAACTTATGTGACCAGGTCAGGACACAATTACATTCACAGAAACAGGTAAGAAAATTCTGACAGCTGCATTTTCTTTTCATGGCACCAACACTAGCTCATTCTCTAGCATATTGCACTGGGTAGGGGCATTTATTGCTGGTGCAGTTTGTTTTCTGTACTTGTTTCTCATAAAATGAGCTCTAACAGAGATCCACCAGTCTTGAGACTATGCAAATAATTATTTAACCTATTACCAGTGGTTATGGTCATGTGGGCACATACATATTTGTACACGAACTCTGCATATGGAAACCACACAAAGCAGCTGCTTTTGAAGTGTCATATTTTAAGTGATTTTTTAAAAAGAAAATGTCTAAGGAATGTCTCCTCAAGCCCTTAAAAAATTCAAGTGCACATATTTTGACTAATCTCTTGCCAAAGTTTGTTTTTAATTGGCATTTTTTTACATTTAATTACCATATATAAGCGCAGAAATACAAATCAAACCACAAAAATCCCCCTATTTTATTTCACACTCATAATAACTTACAGTAAAATTATCAAATGCATGTATTTTTTTAACAAACTTAGAAACCCTTTGTCTTGAGCAGGGACAGTTACATTTTTGCATCGAAGCCACTCTGCAATAAAGCTATTTCCCAAAAAACCTCCTATTCTTAGACTAGGGAAAAAACTTGGTGAGATGCTCTTTCTTAAAAATAGTAACAGTATATGCTCAGTAAAGCAGCAGGGGTAACCACGAGGGTTTCCAGCAAAATGATCTGACTTGTATATGGCAAAGCATTTCCACCAACATTTTGGAGACAAAGTTTTGGGAACGAGTTCAACCTCTAAGTTCCACAAATTCTAAACTTGAAATGCCTTTGGGTGCTTACCGTTATGATGCTCCTGGGACTTATTTCAGGACCACCAAACACACCTCATCCTTGTTGACACACTGGGAATTAGGAATGCTTTTTGAAGGTTGGGCTGGCAGCATCTCAAAAATCAGTTGCCTGCTAATGAGTTGCCACATCTGACAAATTGATCCTGAATTTTTTAAGTCCTTTCAATTACGAAGCTGTTGCCCACCTGATCCTGTCACTGCTTACAACATGCCCTACCACTAACTTTAATGGCCTTTACAGTGGCCCGAGGGAGAGGGTTCTGTACCTTAATACAAGCGTCCCCTCAGGGATGGAAAGGCACAGCCAGTCTGTGAGCACATTAGAGGTTTAACGCTTTGGTGTCCTGAAGACAAAGCTATCTATGAAGGACTCCTATGGCTCTGTGGTTAAGGATATATGGAGTGGAGGGCAGTGGGATGCCAGTGAGGGTTAAACCAATGTCCTGAGAAACAACAAAATGTGAAATTGTGAGACAGGGGCTTTAAACCAAAAATTCAACCAACCAAAAAACAAAACAGAACAAAACCACAATTAACAAACTGAGTTTGAAAATACTGCAATCTCTTGTTATGTGGACTTGTAAGCCTGTCTGACTGTTTAGGGGACAGAAAAGGCTGGGTTCCAAAACAGGGAGGAATGTAGGATCAGGAGGAATGCAGCTAGACAGAAAAACCCCTCAGACTTCTGGGGAGAACTTCAGGGATTTTGAGAAACAAGCCCATTTCACATGAACTGCCCTCACACAGTGGTTTCATTTAATGCTACAGCCTTGTTTTTTGGCTACCTTGTCTGGCCTACTGATTAATCTCAACCTAGCAAATGTGGATGTTTGGAGATGTAGCAGCAGATGGATACCATTGTTTCAGTAAATCTTTATTACAATGTTTGTGTATAGTGCAAAGGAAGGGATGCTGAAGGAATCCAGAAAGACGGGGATTTCAAAGGCTCTGCAGATTACTCGTGAAATAGATTCACCACAAATCTGGTGACCCATGAAGCTGGTGGGTTAACCACTGCAGCTGCTGCAGCGGCTTATCTGCAGTGGTGTCCCAAAGGCAGATGTTTGTGCTGCTGAGCTGCTGGACATCTACATTGCACCAGGACGGATGACGAAGAAGCACACTGCAGAAAAGTTGCCCAGATTATTTGCTCTGTTTGATTGAGACCTTGGACATTAGATCAAAACCAGTTTACTTAAATGTGATTTTTTTTTTTTTTACAAGGGTCTGGCTGGAGGTATTCATTCACTGATCTGCATCCACAGTTATTTCTTTGAGATCTATGTAAAAAAGGCATCAATGAATAGATAAAGATATACATATAGACAAATGAGAGCTGGCTGGAATTGCTTTAGCATATTTTTTTTTACTCTTCAGACTTTTAAAAAAATAATTTAATAAAATCAAAGAGAAATAAATCAAGCTCTAAAGGGGAATTGAAATCTCAAAGTGGAAACTCACAGCATCGGTCTTAGCTGACAAAATACACCATAACAACTCCCAGAGAGCCAGAGAAGACAAGAGCTGGAATGTTCCTCTCTTTGCACCCAAGTTAATTCCAGATTGAAGACTCCATTTCCTCAGTCACTGGTGTGGTACTCCCCTACGACCATCAGTACAGGAGATGGCATCATTCTGTACAGCAGTACTGTAGCTTGGAAATACCAGTTCCAGAATGATAAAGACAAATTCTGGATGGGGTATGTATGATCCTAAATCCTATTAGGATATATACAGGGAGTAAACTTGATTTTTTCAATACAAAAGCTGAAGTAAGTATGGCTAAGGCTAAAGCATTGGTATTCTCACTTAGAGGCAGTAATATTTCCTCTGTATATATATATATATGCTGTCTACAGATACATAGGGATATCTCTAGCTAAATCCATGTAGATTGGCACATCCTTGTAGCAAAAAGCTACAAGGCTGTGTCCTGAAAGCCCTGTAAGCTGTTAGGAACTCCCCTGTTCAGTAGCAGCATGAGGAGCATCCTTGTGTCCCATGGCCCCCCACATTGCAGTGTGTCCCAGTTCTGCGTATCCCAGCCACTCACAGGAAAGAGCAAGATCCCTGTGACTACACAGACCACACTTGCCATGAGTGATGGACTGGCTGAAGGCGATTTCAAAACAGCAGAAGTTGCTCAGAGGCCAAGCACTGTTTCTAAGTCAGTTTTCTGCTATAAGCAGGTCACACAGATTGCACCTCAGCATGCTCTCTCTTTTCAAGAACTTGGAAGGCTCATTTCAGAGAGATTAATGGGGGCTTTTTTAAGTGGCTGAACTTGCCTTAGTGTGTCCTCGATCTGACCACGACCTTTTATTTCATTGGAACCGAGACAGGTTACTCCCTCTATCTGTCCTTGGCTGAGAGCAACCTCAAGGTGTTCGACAGTATCACCGTCAGGCTGTGTTCGTCATTCCCTAATGCAGCTGACACTGTGACACATTTTCTGTCAGGTGAAATTTAGAGGCACATTAACCTGCCTGATGGGAACAGTGAGTCACAAACAGCTCCTGAGGGGAAATTGTCACCTCAGTCCTCACTGTGGAAAATATTTCTGGGTTTTTTAAGCTGCAGTTTGATACATCTGCTGATTGTATTCACAGACTCACAGATATTCCCCACCAAAAACCATAAAAATACATAACCTTCCTAGAAACACAATTGTCTTTGCTGCCTGAATGTTCTAGACCTTTCTGTCTTCTTTAAGCAACCAAAAGCAAAATCAGCTTTGAGACTCTCTTTTAATGCCTGCTATTCTGCTGGCAATTTCAAACTTGTTTATCTACATCATGAGGGCTGGTAGTGACCAATTCATGGGGTCAGGAGTCAAATCAAGAGTCAAGAAGAAATGACCTTTCCCTGGCTGGACTTGCATACGCCTGTGTGTCCTGCAGAGTTTCCAGCTATTCTGGCGCTGGTGCTGGACCTGGTTGTGTTGCCATCTGTGGATTTGGAGGGGCCTGGTTTGGCATTTTTGCACTTAGTAGCTCTGCAGAGCAAGAGGGTTCTCTGGGATCCTAGCTGTGGCACAGTGCAGGGACTCCTATATAATTTTCCTTCAAGGACTGGCTCTTTCCCAGTTGGTGCACCAGTGAGACATTGCCACTCAGCTGATCTCCATCGAGCCCTGAGGGAGCCTGAAAGTGATCTGAGCATACCAGGCAGCTTAGGAAGAGCAATTGGTACTGATTATCTCCAGTCATTTGCTTTAGAATAGTCATTCTTAGTTGATAGTGATGGCTATTATCAGAGATGTTTGAAGCCAGAGTCAATAGTGCCACCAGTATCTTTAACTTGAAAGTGACCATAGTTGGAAAGAAATCTTCCTGTAAAATATCATGTTTCCTGGTTCAGATTCATCTTATAGCCAGCAGTGTAACCAAGCCGCATTATTCCCTTTTTCCCTTCTCTTGCTCTCATTCTATGTACTTGTATGGCTCTTGTCACACTCATATCTGAGTGTCTCCCCCTCAATGGAATTTAAGAGTAAATATAACTCTCTATCTCCTTTCCCAGGCTGGAAAATGCCTCCAGTTTATAGTTTCCTAAAAGAGCATTGAACTTTATCCCAAAAGAGACTCCTCCTTCGATGTGGGTATGTGATGGGAAAGTTACATAAAAAAAACAGCTGAAGGTAAAATGAAGAGGGAGAGATTATAGGAACTGGGTCTGGTCCTAGACATCTAAGAGGAATGTGATTTCTGTTATGTTTGTGTAATCTTTATTTACACCAAGGTACTAAGGAAATATTTACCTGCACTACTTCACCTATTTAATTCAAGTGGAGGATGTTTTGTGATGAATTAGTTAATGCTGTAGGCTGCTATGAAGATGCAAAATGCTACATTGGCACTCTGTATTTTTATCATTATTATTGTTATTAAAGGTGAATTGACTAATGTAGTAAAGATGTTGCAGAGTAATTAAAAAGAAACATTTTTTCTATCTATTTAGGGGAACAAGTATAGAATGATTAATGCCTCCTATAAAGAATTAGCAAACCGTTAACTGCACTTGCTGTAGGGAGATAAGTGTTTATTTCCTGGCAAAAGACCCTTTTCTAGATAGACCCATCCATTAGACACTTCCAGTTACATTGAACAACATGTTTCTTTTTACAGATTTTTTACTGCTTGCTACTGATGCTAACAATTCCTATGAAAAGACTTGTAAATCCTAAGTACTTGAAAGTAGTGCCAGTATAAAGGAAGGTATTAGTCTATAAAGCCACCTGGTAAGACCTTGAACTGAAAGATCAGGAGACATTTGCAACTACACTTCCAATGTAAGGAAGTGCGCTTTGATCAATTTATGGTACCACTTTTCTACCCTTACAGTCATTTCTACCTTGTCACTCTGGCTTCTCAGGAAGTAACACAGGCCTCTACTCTGATTCCATGTATGATCTCATGCACCCCAGGCAAAATTCCATTGGCATCAGTAGTATATACAGGGCAGGGGATGTGTACACACAACATGATGAAAACTTAGTCTGTGTAGCCAGTACTTTGTACTAGCAATGACACATCTTCAGAGGCAGGTAAAAAGAACTGTACCTTTGTGTTTGAAACAATACCTTCAGAGTGGCTGGAGATGCAGGCATCTAGGTTGGATTTTCAGATGCTGCTTAGTGTCTAACTCCACAGACTGCAGCAAGTGGTGAGAAGTTAGCAGAACAATTAACAGATGTTTTTGATCACACATGTAGAAAAGGCTCAAAGAACCTTAGAGTACTTGTCTAGAGCAAAACATGGATGGACAATTACATACTGATTTATCTGTAATGGAAATCCTATTTAGAAAAACACATGCCCTCGTGTATACACCCATTTGCTAAGAGAATTGTTACAGCATATAGAAGAATTTTCCTTAGGCATCTCTGATATGTAGATGCCTACTTAGTGGCAACATGCACTCTTTATAAGACAGCCAAATCCCCAGGTGATTCAAATTTGAAGGATGCAACTGAGCTGACTGATGTGTGTAAGAACGCAACTGAAATCAAAGAGCTCATCCTGGAGAGCTTTGTGATGTATCCCTTTCAGGGAAGGCAGGGAGGAACCCACATTATTCTCTGGGAGTGCACAGCAAGCTCACCAAAATTGAATTAAACCTTTGAAGGCAATCTTTAGCCTGTTATATCTGAGTGGCTGAACCCTGTGTGAGGTTACATACAGAAAGAAGTTATTTTGCATTAGCAAAGCTGATTAGATTTTCATATTTTACTCTTTGTTGTGACCTTGGCTATGCATTAAACAACAGCAAGTGTGAACTCACCACGGCTTGCTCCTTGGGGAGAAGTGGAAAGAAGTATGTGATAAACTCTTGATTCTGCCACTATATGGGAAAAGACTCTTACAACCAGCACTCCCCCATTCCCGCACATTGTGCCTGTGGGATAGGACTCTCTTAACCCTTTTTCTTGCTTAGGTCACATCAGTGTAGCATAAGACATTTTCAGAGTGGACATGAACCTTAGTTAATGTTGGTTCAGGGTCCATGATAAAATGAGTTTTTGCTATTTCCTACTGAACTGGCTTGGTGTAATAAATAACAGGAATATATTAATGAATAAGGTATAATCCTGAAAGTCTCCTCAGGACTTCTCTGTATGAAAGCATTAGTACTTCAGTCCCAGGAGTTGGATCAACAGTTCTTTACTGAGCTGTTGACCTGAAGAAGTCAGGATAAAGCAGAGCAGCCCCAGAGCATGAGGGTGGCTGGACTGATATGGAATTGTTAGTATGCCTATTCCTCAGCATCAGCATTTACTGTGGCTCTTATTACCACACGTCTCTCTTGGAGAATTTTGCCCCTCTGCCAGCTCCAGCCATGCTCTGGATAACCCAGGCCAGCAAAGGGGACTCTGGCAGCCACCCCCAGCACCAGGTCTTGTGGTGGGACTTCACACCGAACCACCAGCAATTGCTTTTTCGCGTGTACCTTCATGTCACAAGTATCCCATGCATCTGATCCTGTACCAGCAATTTGAGACCACAAATCATTTTGCTTCAGCAAGAATGTGTGTTTGTCTAGTGTTTCTGTGTTTGGAGATTCCTTAAATGCATTCTTTCTTGGCTTCATTCAATTAAGCTGGCTAGTTAGTAAAAGCTGACACCCCCAAACCTTATACTTCCTTAGTTTAGGAATGCTTTGGTGTCATTAGGTGATGGGGGACTTGGCCCGCATTCAATGTCTCTCATTTTGGGTGAACTCTTAAAAAACATACTCTGTAAAGAACTTGACTGAGATGCAGGGAAAAAAAAAAAAGAAAAGAAAAAGAAAAGGAAAAAAAATGGCATCACAAACAAAATATATTCTTCTATCTGAAGAAATAAATTCACACTATGAATTACTCCAGTAAAACTAAATCAGTTTGAATTCATGCCTTTGTTTATGCCTCTGTAAGTTTTCCAAGAAGTAGATAACCCCATATAGGGAAGTTACATTTTACATTATAATGAGGTTACAATGTGCTAATCCCCTTGGACTGAAGCAATTATCACCTGACTGCTAGGTGTTAAATGCTGCATTACAAGGGGATTATTTTCTCTTTTGTTCTTACTGAGGCCTGGTCTACCCACAAATTCACACTAGTTAAACTGATTCAGGAGGGAGTTTTGCGTTTTGCTGCCTTTGAATCAGTTATGTATTGCATTATTAAAACTGGACTCAATGACAATTCCCTTGATATGTTGTAATTCAATGTAGTAAAATGATTATTTCTGTGCTACCTGGCCATTTACCATTATTCTCTAGCCTCAGTTTGTTTTTTTTTTATTTTATTAGTAGCACATTTTATTTTATAGTTGGGCATTTTCTCTTCCACAGCCTAGCTTTTAACCATGCATTGAAACACAGTTAAATGCTATAAATGAGGCGAGTTTGAGACTTTTTCAGTCTCTCGAATAAAACACAGTGAATGTTGGTGCCACAAAAAGTAGGTCAACAATCGACCCTTTTTTCCCCCTTATCACTTGGTGCAATAAAATAGTGCCAGGGGACACCTGGTTTTCAGAGATGCAGTCTTTTGAACAAGCTATAAACATCTAGCTCCCACGTCAGTCCTCACCATAGTCATGAAAGGTTGCTGCCTTGAGTGTCCTGGGTGAGTTCCAGCTACATTATTACAGTTTACATCTCAGTTTCCTTATAACTTCTTTGTATGAAGAACTGATCACAAACTTTTTGTGCAGACATGCATCAAGTTTACAGGCATCCATCTACCACTTCAGAGCAGATCGTGGTCTAGTGATGGTTGAGTGAGCTGTACCCGTACACAGATCACACACCAACACACACTGCTCCTCATCTACAGTCTCAAAACACACAAGGAGAGAAACACCCACTCCAGTGTGTGCTTCAGATCTTGTATCCTGAGCTGGCCCTTTGCAGTTCTCTTCAGAGCTGAAAGATGTGTTATGGCATGAGCCATTGCGACCTATTCTGCTGAGTGTATTCATAATGCTGCTGGGCACAGCTCTTGAATGCCTCTCCTCCTACCTTTCTCTCCACACTTCCTCAAGGTTGCAGGACAGACATTATTTCTTTAGCCAGGAAATTCATGACTGTGCACAGTTGTACTGGACTTGCCCAACGTTTTGAGAACATAGTCTTATTTGGAGGAAAGACACCATATACTACCATAATTTGTTCCCATCATTTGTTATTTGTAATGTATCCAAAGACTCCTTAAAGACCAATTATATTGTGCCTATTGTTTCAAGAACTTGGAAAAACTTCTGTGAAGTATCTCAAATAAAAATAGAAATTTTTTTGTGGCTGTACAAATGCTCTTTATGAGTCTGAGTCCTGCAGACACTGTCAAGAACAAAGTTGATGCCAGAAATCTTCATAAAACTGTCTTCAAACATGCTTCTTTTTCTTACTGGTAAGCTCAGTCACACACTTAATATTATCAGTGTAAGACCAGCACATTTTAAAACAATCTCTGACTTCAAATAGGTCAGTAATAATAAGTAATAAATAATAAGTAAGAAATCAGTGTTTACCTTGCAGATTACTACTGATTTCATGGTGCTTATAACCTAGGTGCTGTTTTTCCCTGTTGGATAAGCAATACCAAGACTTCCTAATACTGCTATTCTATGTGGTGACTCAAATCAAAAGCCAACCCAATCTAGACAGCAGATTAAGATGCATTTGCAGTTCGTTTGTGCCATAGGAGAACAGCAAGCTTCCTGCACTGGCTTGTCTATCATGATGAGGTGTAGAATATCAAATCAGGGACATACAATTCTCAAACAACTTCTAATACTTGAGAAGCCCTGAAGGGTGCAGGTCCATTCAGAGGGAATGCAGTCAATGTTTTGAATAGGTGATGTCACATTTAGCAAAGGTCTAAAAGAGGCATACAGGATGTTGGCTGAACTCTCTCAGTCATCTCTTTCCACCTTAGCTGAACCAGGAAACAAGGTAGAGTCTGGCCAGGATTGGCTGCCATCACAGCAAGTGTTTATCTGTGGAAGGTGTCTCTGAGCATGCAGCAAAAAGACTGGCCTTTTCCCCTGGCAGAGTTCCCTGCTGCTGCTTCTGGGGAGTAAGTGGGAAGGAGGGAAAGGAGCTGGCAACACTGAAAAGAGAAGTGTTACTCAGTTATCTTGGTATGCTCTGCCCGCCTCTCTCCCCCAACCACTTCTTGTGATGGAAGTCATTCAGTCTCTCCTTCTTAGGAGGGCTTAAGTAGGAGGGCATATTCCACCCCTAAGGAGAAACCTGAGCCACCTTTGGCACAGGGAGAAGAGCAAAGGGAAAGGCCAATCTAAAGTAGCCGATGACTGAGCTGAAGTCAGGGAAGGCATGTGACAACATATAACCAAAAAACTGGCATTTCCAGTTTAGCCCTGGAGGGGATACTAAACAAGTTTGCAGACAACATAAAACTCAGAGGAGCTGTTGACTTCCTCAGTGATAGGAAGGCCCTGCAGAGAGACCTCGACAAATTAGAGGACTGGGCAATCACCAACTATAAGAAGCTGAACAAGGGAAAGTGCCAGATTCTGCACCTGGGATGGGGCAACCCTGGATATATGTACAGACTGGGGAATGAGATGCTGGAAAGCAGTGCTGCAGAAAGGGACCTGGGGGTCCTCATGGATGTCAAGTTGAATATGAGTCAGCAGTGCCCTGGCAGCCAGAAGGGCCAACCTGGGGAGCATCAGCAAAGCATCACCAGCCAGTCAAGGGAGGGGATTGTCTCACTCTGCTCTGCACTGGGGCGGCCTCACATCAAGTACTGTGTGCAATTTTGGCCACCACAGTGTAAGAAAGATATAAAGCCATTAGACAGTGTTCAAAGGAGGGCTACAAAAATGGTGAAGGGCCTTAAAGGGAAGCCATATGAGGAGCGGCTGAGGTCACTTGGACTGTTCATCCTGGAGAAAAGGAGACTGAGACCTCATAGCAGTCTACAACTTCCTCATGAGGGGAAGGGCAGGCACTGATCTCTTCTCTGTGGTGATCAGTGACTTGACCTGAGGGAATGGCCTGAAGTTGTGTCAGGGGATGTTTAGATTGGATATTAGAAAAAGGTTCTTCACCCAGAGGGTGGTTGGGCACTGGAAGAGGCTCCCCAGGGAAGCGGTCACAGGACCAAGTCTGACAGAGTTCAAGAAGCATTTTATTCTCAGGCGCATGGTGTGACTCTTGGGAGTGGTCCTGTGCAGATCTAAGAGTTGTTGGATTCGATGATTCTTGTGGGTACCTTCCAACTCAGCGTTTTCTGTCATTCTGTGATTATTATTTTTTCCCTAACTGTCTTGCTACTTGAGCTGCATCTCATCTAAATCTAGTAGGAAGCCAAAACTGTAATTGCTAACACTGCTGAAGGATTTTTTTTCCTCCTGCTGATTAATGATGGCAAACGAAACCCTGACTAGGTCCCTGCCTTTTGGCTCACAATAAAGCCTAGAGTGCTATGTATCTTGCATGGCTTCCCCAAAGGGCTGCCCAGTTGATCCACTTTAATGAGGAATCCAATAGTGATGGTCATATTTGGCAACCAAGCGTTTACCAAAATCCTTAACTCCAACAGATGGAAGAGAAGGAGGAGGATGGAGCAGGAAAGTCATAGAACCAGCTGTGATGGAGGCAGGAGGAAGCAGCATCTGTAAGGGATTCACAGCCCACTACTTCAGGTCTTTGCTGGTTTCCCTTCTGCCTGCCCTACCTGTCCCACCACCCTGGGAACTCAAGCTGGCTCCTGGTGCTCCTGCCAGGTATGGAAGATAACAGTGTATGAGAAAGTGAAACCCTTTTAACAAGGACAGTCATTGTCCTCATCCTGTCTATTTCCCTGGTGGCAGGAGGAGCAATAATACTGGTTTTATGGATCCCTACCTACCTGGGGAGACTTTGACCAGTGTTGACTTTTCTCCCTCCTATGTTCTCTGCTTCTTCCATGCCTTAAAGCTGCTCCCAGGATGACTGGAGAACATTTCTAGAGCAAATTCTGCTGAAAGTGGGCTATAGCTAAGTGCTTTTCACTCTGGTTAAGAGCAAGACAGATAATTAGTATACTCCTTTGCTGATAGTCCCTTCAGATGGCTGGAATTCCTGGTCAAACATTGTTAAATTCACAGCAGTCTGCACATGACACAATCTTCCCAAAGGTCATCATTTTCCAAATGGTTTTGTATGTCTGGCTTGTGGCACTAGTTTTCTGATTTGCAGTGACAATCTTTAACTTCAGTTCTTGTAAACTTCATGCAGGCTTTTGAGCCTCTGGCTCTACTCAGAGACAGGCCATCGTGCCTGAAATTGGGACTGAACAGCTGATGGCACCCCAAAGGAATGAATAGAAATTCATGGAAATGTGACTATAAGTGCGCAATGAGCTTTATTCTAGGCATGTGAGAACAATGCTCTAGAAATCCTCAAGTTCTGCCTCTGCAACAAAATCTCAGGGACTGAATGCTGATCATCAGCTCATACTGAAAGGTATTTTAACCTCTTGAGTTTATTTATAGCTCAGGGAAACCTTGTCCTTGCCCTTTTTCCTTCAGAACTTGTAATGATTCAGTGTTCTGTGACTGTGAACTTTCATCTTTTCAGGGTCATAAACTCCCTGTGCTGCTGCAACATTATTGAAAGGAGCAGTTCTCCTTGCTCCTGTCATCTCTCGTGCACTAGGTCTGGATGAGGGGCCTCGCACTTGGACAGCAAGGTAAATGATATAGCACTAAAACAAGGACATCACATTTAGCCATTGAGGTAGAAAATTATCTGTTTCCAGACTGAAAATGCTTCTTTCCCCCCCCACCCCCCCTCAATATTGACTGTTACAAACCAAGAAATGCTGTGGGAGAACCATAATTGCAATTCATATAGATGTCTTCAGTGATGAAATTTCCTTCTGTCAGACTGCAAAGAAGAAAGATGAAATCCTCAGCTGGAGGTGCCCCCAAATTAGTTGAATAGACAACTAGTTTACATTAAATTTCAAAGGCCTGCAATTTCAAAATTGCAGTAAGCCGGAGTTCAGATCTTTTTTCCCTGTAATGATTCCTTCTGAAGTATCACCCCAATACCTTCATCTAGAGCCCTTTTTTTGCCAGAGGAACTGGGAACTCTGTTGTGGCCACTGGTTCTTATGTTCTAAGGCTTTGGTTCAATGGTGTGTGTTTTGCACCACTGTACAGCACATGGATCTACTCTAGGATTAAAAGCAGAGAAGCCCATAGAATGAAAGAGGAAATGTTGAGAGATATGGCATTGTTATCACCTTCTCTGGAACTTGCAGGGTTAAAGAGTGCTCCCCTTCATACACGCCTGTAGGTTTTCTTTTGTGCCTGCTTTCCAAGAGGTTCTTTTTCCCCAGTGAGCCCTGAGAAAGCAGCTCCTGGAAGAGGGTCAGCACAGCTTCTGTGATCCTGAGCTGCCTTCTCTTCCTGGAAGGGCTGTGTTGGGAAGCAGGACACCCATACCAAGACCCTTGCTCTTTAGGTCACACAACTTTGGCTGAGGAACCTGTTGTCATGTGTCACTTAACTCAGGATAAATTTAACTACTAGATGAAATTTAAGGGGGAAATATTTGCAACAATGCAATAGAATACAAACATAAAGCAATAAAAATCTCATTGTTTATATTTACTGCTAAGGACTCCTTGTGGATCTCAGCTATTTTTTGTATTTCTTTATTCTTGTTAGGCACCAGAATCTCCCTTTATTGTCATAAGATGGAGTTTCTTTGTCAGATATGGCTGTTGCCCCTACTGCCTCCTGTTACTCCCCATTTGCCCAAGGAAGAGGGTAGAAAGAAAAAGCTAAAACTGTTTTGCTATCCCATACCAAATACTCCAGTTTTGGCATAGCTTACTTGAAAAAATTATCTTCTAAACATCTGTGGTTAGTTTCTGGGCTCTACATGGCTTCATATAAAAAGAGTTATCTTCTTTCTTCCCTCTTCCTCAGGATCCTTTCACTAATTTTTTTTTATCTATGCCTGAAATAGCAAAGTCCTCGCTCTGGAATATTGTCTTTGTCTTCTGCAGACAAACAAACCACTGTGCCTATGTAATTCTTCTCACTAGGTTTAAAGCCACTGGTTTTTTGGTGACTATCTTACCAAAAAAAAAAAAAAAAAAGAAAAGCAGATCATGTTGAGCAATACCAAACACTACTCTCTACATTTTAGTTTTGATAGACATTATCACAAATAATATGTGAAAAGCCATCTCAACTTATACCACATGCAGGAAAGAAGCAGCCTTGCTTCACTGTCTGCATGTGGGTTTTTAAGCAAGATGTTACATCTGAGATTGCATTTATCCAAGAACTGATTAGTATGTGAATAAGAGTTACTAACAAGATGGCAGAAATTAAAATCTATTCATACTTTTGAAAGACTGAGATGTGTAGGCACTGCAGTGCTCCGTTCCATGCTCTGACATCTTCTCTCTTTCTCTTGAATAATCTAATAATAACTGAAGTTTCCACTCCAAAAAGCCCTCTGCATTAATCATTTGGTCTGTCGAGATCTCAGCTCAATTATTGTCAGTCTTGCATCTCTGCAACTAGGAAATTACATTAAAAGTTACTTCGAAGTGATGTCAGAGTGCAAGAGTTGAATGGAGAAGGGGTAGCTGGGCTTTACTCTGTATCAGCAAAGCATCCTCTCCAGGACAGTGCTGAGCTGGTATGCAGTACTGTTTCCAAGGGAAAAAAAAATTAATGCAATCAATTTACTTCACGTTTTGCCTTGTCTCAAAAATTATTGAGTCATTAATCTTAGCAATGTCATGGTGTTGTCATTCACTGAATTAAATTAAGCAGGAGCTCACCACTGGAAATCTGTGTGTTCTTCACATGCAGTAATAGCCTTCCTGACCATAATGAATGGAGCTCCCCTTGCTGAATTAGGGAGAATTTAAAGGAAAGGAGCTAATGAAGATGAATAGGGTAAACTGCTTCAGAATTCTACATTTTGCACACACCTAACCCTGATAGTACTGGGGCAAATTCTTCTTATATAGGCATAGGCATTAAATGGAAATGCAAGTTCACAAGCTTGATTTCAGGGTCCCTAGCTCTTATGCTCTTCCATTCTCTACTTTCCATTTTCACTGAGCTAGTGAACAGTCTAAACCAAGAGTCCAGGGGCTTTCATGCACAAGGGCACCCAGCTGCCTTCCCCTGAAAGCTGTGCTGTCAAATGACTTTGTACCCTTGTGTCATGGTAGCCACTGTTGAAACAGCACAGAATTGCAATGCAGAGAAGTGTTCATCAGAGGAGCCAAGCGCTGATGCTCTGAAGGAAAACTAGCAGGTCTGAAGAGAAATTGGAAAAACCAACATATGTCAATAGGTTAATTGAGCTGAAGCTAATTTACACTGCATGAGCAAGCAGAAGTTTCTGTGATGCCAGACAAGAGTGGGATTAACATGGAATATCAATGCAACTGCATTACATTAGATCAATAGATCATCAGGAAAAAAAATAAATCTGATCATGTCTAAGGGAACTGCCAGAACAAAAAGTCAGATAGGAAACTTGGCTTTGTCCAGCAACTTGAAATTACAACACTGGGAATGCTACAAAAGATGGCTCTGATGAAGGAAAAGCACCGCTGCTGACTGCCAGGGAATGCTTGTTGGGGATCTTGGGGTCACCTCTACTTCACACAGAGCATGGTGCCAGGAATCCCAGGCTACCATTGATTGATCTCTGACCACCTTAAGACACAGGCTGCAGGCTATTAGTGATAACAAATGTTAGTTTGATTCCCTAAGAATGTATAGGTGGAAGATAACACGGCTGCACATAAGGTAATTAGTCTTGCCTGTCAGCAGAACTTATCAGCTATAGCAGTAGTGATAGTATAATGGTATAACAATAGGGCTTCTGGTTTCGGATGGTGTGGGATGGCATGGATGGGTGTCTGTGATCTACCTGCGCAGTATGCAGCACTCATGCTATCTCATGCACCAAACTCAGCCTTAAATCCAGTCCTTATGCTTTTAAGTGCTATATGCAAAATGTATGCTGGATACACATGAGGCATTTTTTGAGATGTTTCCCAGAACTACCAATATGAAACAGGATCACCACATGTATTGGCTCTACTGCCATTGTGTCATGGGGCTGTGCAGAGCCACGGGTAGGTGGTGTAGATGCATAAGCTGAAAGATGGTTCTGGCTTTGTCTCTGAAGACCTTGCTTCAAAAGAAACCTAAGTGGAGGAAGGGACAGAGCACACAGGTACACACACACAGAATTTACTAGGAACATGTAAACATGGAATTACATTACAGTAAATTACTAGAAAACAATTCCACTCGGTGTGTGATGTTAATGCACCTAAATTACAGAGTGTAGAGTGTGTTAAATCCTCAGGTGAGTAGTCTCATTCAGATGTGTATTACATTTTCACTGCAGCATCCTCTTCAGAGGATAATGCTATTCCCAGAGGAGGATATCTGCATAGGAGCTGAATACACTCTAACTTTTGTTTATTGACTTTGTATTATTAACTGACTTGTTATCCTGAATGCACCTGGGAAGGATGAAATTTTGTATCACTGCAGCTCTAAT
This sequence comes from Pyrocephalus nanus, assembly GCA_038380795.1. Classification (NCBI taxonomy): domain Eukaryota; kingdom Metazoa; phylum Chordata; class Aves; order Passeriformes; family Tyrannidae; genus Pyrocephalus; species Pyrocephalus nanus. Next base: position 74,459,975 of record CM076260.1, on the reverse strand, counting down.
CTTCCCAAGTAAAGCCCACTGATGTTATGGACCAAAGAGACAAGGGCAAATTATCTCTCACACTGTGCTCCTGCGAGCAAGACGTGACTGCAGTTGCAAAGGCAGTGGTGGTGGTGTCACTGATAGTGCCCCACTTCTGTGTTATAAAAGGAATAGAAAAGGAATACCAAGACTTGAGGAGCTTTGCTCTGTCTCTGGTCAGGTGTAGCCACTGGAGTGGTACTACAGAACTGATGTATGCGTCTTCATCTCTGGTCATTTCCTGTACTCCTAGGCCAAACAGATTCTTCCAGAGGGAAGATTAGGTTCTGGTCTAACCCTGTGCAGTTACTCAGTGCATGTTTCACATATTCAAAATATTTCATCAGGTATATGTAATGACTACAGAGTGCAATAGGCACTGATTATTATTCATACAGTAAACATCCCCATCATTTGATTACTGACCCTTTTTTGGAGATAATTCCTTCATCAGAAGAGAATAACTCCCAATACAAAATGTAGGGATATGAAAAGAATAAGTCATGACAATCTGGTGATGAGGAATAAAAATAGTCTTTATTCACATAGCTGTGTCCATTTGTAACTGATAATTTTCAGCAGATTTTTCAAGTACTTGGAAATACTAAGTCCTGTGTATTGATGGCTTTATCACCTTACACATTTTTTCTGCATTCTGTCCTTGTTTTGTCTTTGATAAAATATCTCTCACTAGGAGGATAAGGAAAAAAGCAACAAATGGGCATAGCTTAAAAATGAATGGTTTTAGTTTATATATTTGCACCTTCCCTTGTGTTTCTGATAGGTTCTCAGTTTGCAACACATTTTTACTACGTTGTAAAACTTCAGATAACGTTTACTATTATTGAAGTAACCTCTGGGTTCTCACAATGTACAGCAGAAAACAGCTTGTGTCTGCATATGTGTAACTATTTTAGTTCGTTAGCTAGTTTGATTATTAAGATGTTAACAGCAGGGAGGAGCTACCTCTGTCCTGCCCTGGGACCACTGCAGCTGCAGTTTTTTGGATAATGAAGCCACCAAAGCTGGTCTGTGCTAAGCAGAGGGTGTCATCCCAGCCCAGCATTCCACAAACAGGCTCATCCTACATCACCTCTGCCATGGGAAGTGGCTGGTGTGACAGCTGCTGCAGGATCCCATCTGAGGCATGGAGAGGGCAGATGGAGCAGGAAAGCTGGGGTGGGGAGGAAAAGGAAGGGAAGGCTAGCACCAAGCAGAGAGGGTACAGGCAAGGGGGACTGGAGTAGAGCGGGAAAGGGGAGGGATGGCCCTGCAGATGAGATGGGGGCACTGGGAAGGAATGAGAGCCCCAGCATCTGGGGAGAGTGGGACTGCAGAAAGGCAGAAGCCTGAGCAAAGGCACCAGCACTAGGAGAAATGCAAGGAGAAGGAACTGGGATGAACGGGATGAGATGGGAGGGAAAGTGGATTTGGTAGAGGTGGGAAGACTGGGAAGGGAAGAAAGCCTTATCTGCTGCAGAAATCATCAGTTATGGGATGAAATAGGTATTGAAGAACAGGAAATTAAAAGTTTATGACAAGGTTGAAGGAACTGATCATTGTTTTAAAAGATCCAATTCTGACCTTAAAATCATCAAAGAGATCCTGTGTCATGCCTGACATGCTATTTAACCCAAATCTAGTATTAGTGATCACTGATGCTGTATTTCTTTCCTGTTTTTTGCTGAGATGCCAGAGCTCTTACATCTGCAGAGGCTGACAATGGACAGAGCTAGGGGGTGTGTTTCTTGCCCTAAATTGTCAAATATGCCCAAATCATCACACCCCCACTACTTCTATGACATGCTGAAATCAGTGCTACCTTTTGGCCTTATCCTTTCTGTACCTCAGCTGTGAAACAGGATCAGACAGCCTCCACCCCTCATAGCACCTGCTATAGTGCAAAGTCATGCAAAAGTACATTGGGACTTCAGATGTGAATCAGCATGCAGGGAGGCTGCTGGCCCGTGGGACACACTACAGGGCTGGCTGCAGAGCTGCAAGCAGTACGTCAGAGGATGATGCTTTGTCTCGGCCACAGTGTGAACGAAGAGTGTTGTTACGGGTCTCACCAGGAAGGCTGTAATGGGAAAAGCAGCTTGGAATTCTTGGACCAACATTTGAGATGGGTTCAAAGATGGTAGTGGTCTCATCTGGCAGGCAGTCAGACCAGAAACATGGCTTTCTGGGAAAGGTTTTGTATAGTGAGCAGAAAAGTAGGTTTCATTTGAAGAAGACTGCATTGGAAACAGAAAATATTGACTATCTGCCCATCAAGGGAGCACAATCTACTATGTATAGCAACTGCAATAGGCTCTACAATAAGAAAAGAGATGTGGGCAATGCGATCTCAGACATGATGCATTTCTAATTACCTAATTTTTGAGCATATCATTTGACAACCCTTATAACAGTTTTCAGTGTTGTTTTTCTCTTTAATGACTGGCATTTGGGAAATTTTCAGCACCTGTCTAGGACAAAAGCAGAATATATTCAGCCTCACTCTGCAGGGCTTTTAAAAAACCAAAGATTTCAGACACATAGCATTTCATTTGATCCTGTATTGAGCTCAGTTAGTCATTTATCACCTTTGGGATGGAATGAGGTTAAAAGTACCAGTGTCACTGAATTTCATGTTAAATGATCTAATCTCCTAAAGAAATTCTTATTATTAATGACACTGTAACAGACTTTAAGCTGAAAAGAGTTCTGATGGAAAATGTAGTCTAAAGATGACATCAGCGGGGACAAAGCAAAAACCAGTTTGACATATTGTCTTACAGAAAAACAGACGTTTCTCTCCAGATCCTTTTCTCTTGTAACGTTTTGTATCTGGAATTAGAGATGATATTTTTTAAGAAAGTTGCAACTGTCTCACAGGAGAAAGAAAGGGACTGGTAGGTGGGAAACCTCTGCTATGCCACTAGGGTAAGAAATTCTAATTGGGACACTGTAAATCAAGATACTTTCAGGGGGACAAAAAAAAATGGTTGGGTAAAGAGTCTGTGTTCTTTAGCCATTTTGTCTTTGTACAGCATGGGACGGCCAGCTAACTTGTCTCTGTGGCATCTGTATATACAGTTCCTATTAAGTTCAGAAAAAGGAAAAGTGGAAACAGTATGGAAACAGTATGAATGCCTTTCAACACACTCATTATAGACAACAAAAGCTGAAAACCTACCATAAAAAAAGTCAAGTTGGAGAAAAATTGCCCTGTGTGCTCAGGTCACATACTAAAGTGATGATATTATAATGAGAAAGTAAACAAAACAAAGCCCGTCAGTGAGGTAAAGAAGCCAGCAGTCTTGACACGGTATGGTGTGGACCAGGGGAGAAAAACAGTCTGTCACTGTACCTCTTGCAACAAGAATCACAGTGCCACCTCTTTATTAAGTAGGTTCCCAGGATCCAAGGGGCAGCACGGCAGGGCACATATGAGAAACCCCCAGATTTTTGAGTAGGGTTATTTCTGAGTGCCTTTCTGGAGCAGGCAACTGCTGCACTTGGGCATTTGCCACTATATTGCTTCTCTCCCAGTCCAAGGGTTTCAGTTTCAGTCAGTAATAAAATGGGAACAATACACCATCTTTATTTTACTTTTTGAACCATTGTCCTGGTTTTGTCTGGGACAGAGTTAATTTTCTTTGTAGTAGCTGGTACAGTGCTGTATTTTGTATTTAGTATGTGACTAATGTTGATAACACAGTGATGTGTTAGTTGTTGCTCAGTAGTGCTTAACCAAAGTCAAGGACTTTTCAATTTCTCACACTCTCCCAGCCAGCAGGTGCACAGAAATCTGGGAGGGAACATGGCTGCGACAGCTGATGCAAACTGGCCAAAGGGATACTCCATACCATAGAACATCATGTCCAGTAAATACACTGGGAGGAGTTGACTCAGGGATGGGATGGGCATGGATTTGTGAATGGTGAACAATTGTATTGTGCATCACTTGTCTGTCTTGGGTTTTATTCCTCTCTCTTTGTTGTCTACCTTGAAGTTACTATTACTATATTATTATTTTATTTTATTTTGTTTCAATTATTAAACAGTTTTTATCTTATTTATCCTTTTTTTCCTGATTGTCCTCCCCATCCCACCAGGGTGGGGGTAGAGGACTGAGCAGGCAGCTGCATGGTACTTAGTTGCCAGCTGGGGCTACACCAGACAACCACATACACAAGCAATATTTATAGTTTGTGAATAACAGGAAAAACCAAAGATGCTACCATGTAAACCAAAGCAGTCAAAACACTAGGCTCATCTGTCCAGCTTAGAAAACAATAAATATCATGGCATTTAGTGAAGAGGCAACACAGTAGTGATAATGAAGTACATGGTTTTTAAGGCAGTGATTGAAAATAACCAGTTCTCAGGCAAAATAGGTGGGACCAAACACATTAGGCACACAAACCTACTAAGACTAATCAAAGTAATGTTCCTAGGAGGAAGAGTGTGACTAACAGAGATGACATGCAATTTTTTCCAAACAATAGCACATTGTTAAAAGGCCTTTAAGTGGAGTAATACAACACAAGAGTGATCCCACCTCTTATTTCTTGCCTGGCAGACCGGAAAAAGTTTAATAGATACAAAAGGCTGCAAGCACATACATGATCTTCCTTTGTGGTTATGTAAGCAGTTCTTGACTTTGCAGTAACCTGTGTGCTTCAGCAGAGAGTAAGCAGAACTCAGCTTCGATTCCTGTTGAAAACAGAGGCAAAAATACAAAACTGGTGAGGAATCATAGAATAGTTGAAGATGGAAAGGACATAAAGATATCTGTTTCCATCCTACCTGCCATGGGCAGAGACACCTTCCACTAGACCAGATTGCTCAGAGATCCTTCCAACCTGGCCTTGAACACTTCCAGGGATGGGACATTCACAGCTTCTCTAGGCAATCTGTTCCAGTGCCTCATCATTCTCACAGTAAAGAATTTCTTGATAATATGTGATCTAAACGTAATCTCGGTTTGAAGTTATTATGCCTTGTCCTGTCACGCCCTTGTAAGAAGACCCTTTCTACCTTTCTTGTAGGCCCCTAAAGATACTGGAAGGCCCCATTAAGTTCACCCCAGAGCCTTCTCTTTTCCAGGTTGAACAACCCCAACTCTCCGATTGGAGAGGTGCTCCAGCCCTCTCATCATCTTCCTGACCCTCCAAAGGGTCAGTGTCCTTCTTATGTTGGAGGTCCCAGAGATCAATACAATATTCCAGGTGGGGTCACAAGAGAGCAGAATAGAGAGGGAGAATCACCACCTTTGACCGGTTGGCCAGGCTCCTTTTGATGCAGCTCAGGATATGGTTAGCTTTCTAGCTGTAAGAGTGCTTTTGTTGGGTCATGTTGAGCTTCTCATCCACCATCAGCCCCATATCCTTCACCTCCATTCTCAATCCAGCCTATATTTGTGCTTGGGATTGCCCTGATCTGGGTGCAGAACCTCCTACCTGGCCTTGTTGAACTTCGTAAGGTTCACACAGTCCCACCTCTCAAGCCTGTCAAGGTCCCACTGGATGACATCCTGTCCTGGTTCTGTCCAGGACAGAGTTATTTTCTGCAGTAGCCATGAGGAGATTGGAGCCATTTGGGCTTAGCTAGGAAGCTATTCTATACCACCTCATGTCAGTTGTCTGTGGTGTGGGTAAGGGACTCTCTCTGGCTTCCAAGAAGAAGGGTGCGGAGTTCCAGTGGAACAAAACGTGGTGGTGTGGGGAATCTGTCCACCACTGTTCATTGTGTCAGCATCCACGGCGAGTATTTTTGCATGTGAATCACCCTCTTTTTTATACTTTTGTTATTAATAATTTTGCTATTATTGTTCATTTTCTTATTTCATTGCTGTTTCCAGTAAATTTTTGTTATCTCAATGTGTGATCTCTGCCTTTTGTACCTCCCATGTTGGGGCGGGCAGGGGGGAGAGTGGTCTTAATGGAAGTACTAAATTGGGGAGTACCATTCCTAAACCATGACACATCTTTTTCCCTTCACTGTTATTGCCCCACACAGCTTGGTGTCATGGGCAAACTTGCTGAGGGTGCACTCAGTCCCACTGTCCACACCACCAGCAAAGATGTTAAACGGTTATACTAACCCCTGCGGAATGCCACTCGTTACTGCTCTCCACTTGGACATTGAGCTGTTGACCAGAACTCTTGGAGTGTGACCAGCCAGCCAATTCCTTATCCATTTAGTGGTCCATCCATCAAATCCATGTCTCTCCAGTTTAGAGGAAAAGATGTCAGGCGGAACAGTGTCAAGTGCACAAGTCCAGGTAGATAATATCAATTGCTTTTCCCTCCTCCACTACCACTGTAACCCCATCATAGAAGGCCACTAAATTTGTCAGCCACGATTTGTCCTTATTGGAGCCATGTTGGCTGGCATCAATCACCTCCTTGTTTTCCATGTGCCTTAGTATAGTTTGCAGGAGCAGCTTCTCCATGATATTGCAGGGCATGGAGATGAGACTGACCAGCCTGTAGTTCCCTGGCTCTTCCTTATTTCCCTTTTTAAAAATGGAGGCTACGTTTTTCGTTTTTCAGGGGAAATGTTTTCCTTATTAATTCCCTTTGTAACACCGAAGCCTGTGGCCAGATCCTGAACAGTTACCAAGGAAGATGATTCCACTGGCTCCTGATGAACTTTCCATTCTCTAAAGGTTGCAGACCTGGCTGGGAGTTTTGCAGCCCATTAATTCTTTTCAAACTGCCATTGAATCTCTAAATAAAAGCAAAAGCAGTAACCATACAGCCCTTCTCCCGACCTTTGTGTGTGCCCCTCTTTTAGTATGAGCAGTGCAAAGTACAAATAGTGAAAATTAAAAAAAAAAAATATTTAGTTTTTCAAAAGTCAGTGGAGGTTCACATGAGGTCTCATGTCAGGAAGCTCTACCATCTCCAAAGATGGGTCACAAGGAATTATTTTATTTCTGAAGGGAACACTTGAAATGAGGCTGAGTCAGAGTTTGACCTGCTCTTGGAAAAAACTGAGATGAAAAAGTGGAAAGATGCTCCTGTATTTATTACCAACATATTTGGTTGCCATGTTAGATGCATCCAGGAGGTGATCCTGCAAGATGCATCCAGGAGCAGAAGTTGGCCTTCCAGAGATCAGGCCATTGTCAGTGCCCCAGTCTCCTTTTGCCCTTCAGTAAAATGCAGATTCTTCAGGAAAACTTATCCTGTTTATGCTGTCATTCAAAGGTATCAAGTTAGAAAGACCTAGGCTTCCTTCATAAATTATCAGTGTGATTTGAATTTCTTTCTTAGAAAAACAAAACCAAGAGTCTGTTTCAATCTTAAATGCTTCTAACTCACATATTTGTATTCAGTGCACTGGCTCTGAAAATGTAAACAGCTATTCCACAGTCATGTCAGAGAAAGATTTAACTGTTTCCATTTTTTTCTTAGCTAATTTCTTGTAAAATATCCTAAAGTCATGGGCCATGGAACTTCTGATTAATGTGTACAGAATCGGTTGCCTTAGTGGCATAAAGAAACCAAAATAAATTACTGAACAACCAGATTAACACTTTAGCTCTTAGCTAAATATGTAAACGCAATTCTTGATTAACACAGTAACTTCAACATCTTGCCCCAATGGCTATAACAATCACTAGCACCTGCAATGCTGCTGTGCCTCATTTCTATAGTGGGGGCCCATCCGTGACCTGGCTAGGGCAAGTTTCCCAGTAGAAAAAAAATCACAACTGACAAATAAACAAAGGCTTTCTCCCTCCTTAACAGACTTGGAGAGGAGAAGGGATGCGGGTGACAGGCTTACTGCTGTCATGAGTGAGCATAATGTAAATACCTTGACAGGCAGAATCTGAGATTTTGACAGATGTAACATAGCTGCAAAGCCAGTAATAACCGAGTGTTAAACCCCCGTAGTGAGGGCACAGCCCATCTCTGCTGGCATTCTCCTTATCCTCTCTCCCCCACCCCTTCTTTGTAAGATCTTCTTTGTGTTTTTTAGCTTTTTCTTCCACCTCTGTCTGCCTTCCTTCCTTCTGTGCTTTCCCCCCACCCCCTTCTCCATCTTGGGCGCTGGCAGTTTGGGCCCTGCGATTCTTCATGGTTCATTGGGTTTGCTTTGCAAGGCTTCATTCCTCCGCATCAAACAAAGATTGCAAGGAGGAGAGAAGAGGCTATAGAAAGGAGGTTACATCAGGCATGTTGTAGACAGCACTGAAATGTGTTTGTAACCTTGCCAGATGGATGGACAGCCCCTGCACAGCAGGAGTTCTCAAAAGCAGATTCGAAGTCATATATACCAGAGGGTGGGGAGGGGGACAGAGAGGCGGAATGTTGAATTTCCATATATTTCCATGAGCTTACTGTCATTTCTGCCTAGCATGTCACTAGCAGCATATTACGAGGCTTTCCTATAATAGTCCTGCCTATTAAAAGCATATCCTGACCTAGTTGCTTCATTTCCCCCCCCCCCAAAAAAACCCCACTCACACTGTGGAAAGATAGTAGACACTGCCTGGAGCTGGTAGGAAGCATTCCCTGTCATGGTTTGCTTGTTCATGCTTGTTGCAGTTGCTGTTCTAAGCCATGCAAAACAATAAACAGCTATAGATAGGGGTATCCCCGTCACTCAGCTTATCAAGGATTTGATTTAACATCATCTAGACACAAAGGAATGTGGTATAAGCAGGCAGATTCTTGTCATGCTGGCAAGTCATATAGGTGTTACAGTCCATATTGCTGCACTGTGTGTGGCTGCAGCCCTGGCTGGAAATCTGCAGGGCCAGGTGCCATCAAGAGGTCAACAGGGAAGAGCCTGGACCGGGGAGCTCACATGGTAAGCACATCTGAATAAATGTCATCATTACAAATAGCAGATAAGAGCATTCAGCACTGTCTATAAAAGGGTCTTTCAGCAGTGGCCAGTCCTCGGTACTTCTCTCCTGTCAAAGCTTCAAGATGTGGTCTATCTTGGGCATGGTGGGCAGCATAAGTCTCTCCCGCCACTGCCAAGCCACCACCATCAGCTTTGCTACCTCGAAAACCAAAGAGATAGCTCTGTCCAGGGAGCCTTGAGGATGAGGTGTTTTCTGGAGACATGCACTGGGAGGATTCATTCTCTCACTGTTCATACCCAAGCAGGGCTAGACAGTTTTGCAGGAGTTTCTGCCTTAGAAAGATTTGAACAGTATTTTAGTATCCATATTTTAGTACCCAAAAATAGTATTGTATCATGTCTGTCTAGTATCCACTGCAAAAACAAGTCTAGTTCAACTCAATTTATCTATTTACAAAGGCTAAACTATTTTTGAGATAATTTTTATTATATTTTGTCTTATGCCAGCGACAACTGTATGTGAGTGCACATGTGTGTGTTTAACTTTCTCCAGTGAGCCAATTCTTTATTTTAGCAAGAAATAAATAATCTTGTTCCTCTCCATTCTGTTGTCTACCTTCCTGCTCCTACCACCACTCCCTGCTCCAGCAGCTGAAGGCTGTAAAATTTTCAGAGTTCACTGAATCCTAAAAAAATGTACAAGATAAGCCTGAAGACAACAGGTTTTATGGTGAGAGGGGTCAGCTGTACCTCCAGCCCATTTTGCCACTGTGCGTGGCACTACAGAGTCCAGCATGCTCTGGCATGTAGCAAACTGCTTAGCTGTTAGACCACTTCCAGCAACTTAAAATAAGACCTTCCCTCACAAGCAAATGTAGTGGCTGAAAATGAACAAGAGCATCAGAATGAGCCTTTAAATGCAGTGGCTTTCCATTGCTTTTCTAAAGGCATTTCATCTTTCCTTGGCACTCTGTAAAACAAGGAGTACTGGGCCCCTCAAATGCCTTCAGTTGCTGCTGAGACATTTGTCACTGAATGTTAAAGCTGTTGTTTAATCACTTTACTCACAGCCAGATTCCTCCTTTTGCTTATAGAAATTTCTGCAGTCTGGTATGTGTTTTCAGGCAAGATCAAGCTGTTTTTCAGCAAAAAGGTCTTTTCAAATCTGCAGTCATGTCTTATTTGAACTCCAGCTGGGCTCCTTTCTGAGTGCAACTTGTCATGGTCTACAACACATCTCTTTCTGTAGCTGTTGTTTTGCTATTCATATTTGAAGCTGACTCCAAGCTTCTGCCAGTCTGTGCCCATATCATCTGGTAGGAAGTGCTGGGAAATAGGGGCCACCACAATGCTGTGCTTGGTTTGTTGTAACACAGAAAATACATAAAGATGTTATGCTATACTATGTTATGTTATGTTATATGTTATGTTATGCTATATGTTATGTTATAAGCAGAAAGCTTCAGCCATCTGTGCAGAGCTGGATCCAGAAGATGTATGAAGCCATGCCTGACAGGCAGCTGGTTTACCCAAATATCTGGTGAATACTTGGGAGTCTGCTACGGTTAGATTACTGTCTAACCACTGTTTCCTACACCCTTTCATTGGTTTAATGCCAGTAATAAATAAAAATGACATTTCAGGGAATTAAAATTTTGGAGACATTTTTAACTTCACAGCTCCACATTGTCTCATTTGGCAAGTAAATGATCAAGTCCAAGATCTCTCTTAATCTGCTGTCATGAGTGAGGCATGACTAATCTTTTTTTTTTTTTTTTTCCTGGGTCATTTATAGGTTTGGGTTTTGTTTGGTTGTTTTTCTTTCCTTGCCACTTAAAATAAGAAAAGTTTAAGTTAAAAATCTTTCATAGTTAAAATGATCTTTTTTCTTCTTCCTAATTTCTAAATAATAATAATAATAATAATATAATTTTTAAAAATCTTTCACCTCAACCCAGTTTGTATCAAGTGTAGAAGTAAATTTTTATTGATGTTTACAATAAATGCTGTTTAGGGAATGACATTTCTTTCCAGAGGGTCTCACATGTGAACTTTACAGTGTTCAGAGTAAGCAAAAGTAGACAGGATAGCCCAGGTACATCCCAAAAATTAATATAACAGTGTCAACAGCTGATCTACTGTTCAGGGGCTGTGTGCACAGAGCCTTTTCACTGCACACAGATGTAGTTTTCATAAAACTATTTGGTCAATTATCTACTACTGCCCTGTTTTTCTGTATGCACAAAGGGGAATAAAACAGAGAAAAACCCCCAGCATACAAACCAGTTAGATATCAAAGTAGTAACAGGACTTGTAGGATGACTGCTTACAGTAGGTAATTTCAGAGCTCACAGATAGCATAATCTGTTAATTTATTTATCACTGCTACCCAGCAATAGTGGTAAGTGTGGATGGATAGAAAAGGATATGAGAGAAAAAAAAAATTCTACAAAGTTTACATTAAGTTTGGCAATGTCAGCCGACAAAAGGGATGCAGCAGAGCAGGTCACAGACAGGTTAGCTGCAGAGTGCAGAAGTAGCTCTGCCCAGCACTCAGCCACTGCTGCCTCCCAGTGCCTGGACTGGTCTGCTCAGCCATGGGTGACAATGCAGGGAGCAACATCTCCTTCAGTCCACTGGCAGATCCACATGTAATAGGAGAGGGGTTTTTTCCCCCAAATCTCAGTGAATCCTGCTTAAAAAAAAAATCATGGAATCTACCGATTTTGTTCCAATTAGTTATGTATACAGAAAAACTGGTCACTGAAGAGGGAAACTAAATGGATTCCTAAGCCCCAGAGTTATGAGATTTCAGCTCCTGCTGAAATCACTGGGATTGAGGCACCTATTTTTCCTTCGAGCTGATGAACTGAAGTACATCCTGCATCTCATGTAGTTAAAGGAGTTCCAAAACAGGAACAGGACTGTAAAGCTTAATTTCTAAATGAAGCAGTGCACCCTGACAAAAAACTCATGTTATATTTCCTTTGGTGGTTGCTCCCGAAATACTCTCAGCAGCTGTTGCAGTTTATTGGTTGGGATTCCTCTCACCTAACTTTAGTTCTTCTCAAGTAAGACCTCCAATCTAAACTTGATCCCTTGGCCTCCCCTGCATCCAGGTGGCTCCTCCAGATGGTGATTCAGAACTCAAAAAATGTAGTAAGGGGAATTTCTGTGGCTCCATAGTTGAATTTATTTCAAACAATCAACCTGTTTATAAAGTCCTGCTCTGAGGAAACACCCTTTAAGCCATTAAAAATCACAGCATTTCGTTACATGGAGCATGAGACACACAGGAACCTTGATATAAAATAAAACAATTGTGTTTTCTCTTTGAGATTTCAACAGCTCATGAGCTTCGAACTGACAGGGATCTGGCTGGGGATCACCCCCAGGAGCAGGGTGCTGAGCTCCCAGGAATTCCTGTGGACCCAAACCCAGAAAATAACTATTGCTGTGGCCTCATTTCTGTCTCCAAGAATCAGGGGTAGCAGGGCAGGATGCTTCTATTTCAACAGCATTACTATGTTTGAATTGAGAGTGGCATAACCTGTAGTATCACACTAGCTAGAGTTGGAGTCTTCAGCTTTATAGTAAAAAGGCCTTTCCAAGACAAAGGGGGAAAAAGGAAGAGTAAGGAGATTGCTTTGGTGCCCATGGCTCCCTCCCAGCACTGCAGAACCAGCTCTGGGGCAGCCATCAGAGCTGAGACAGCTCCCTTGGAGGCTGAAAAGGAAAGGAGTTACTTCCCCAAGGAGCACTGGTGAAGTCCTCTGTGCCACAGCTTTGTCACATTAGCAAGCTCTACTTAAAAGCAGCTCATCCTTCCAGGTGAAATACAGACCTTTCCAAAACAATGATCTCCTTCAGCTCTGGGTATAAAGCAGTTTCTAGAATATGCAGAACTGAATCCTTTGTTGTGCAGAGACCCTGAAAAGAAATGGGATTAGGACAAGCACCAAGACTTTTAGCAGTATGGCAAATTTAGCTGTTAACTTAGGCTGCTAGTGTTGTCTTCTTTCTAGACAGTTTTGGGTTTTTTTGTTGTGGAGTTTTTTGTTTGTTTGGGGGGCTTTTGTTTTCGTTTTATAAATTCCCTATGCTCTGTGCATATGAGGATGGGACATTTTTGTTCATTTAGGCCACCTGAAGGAGGTAATTTAATTTACCAGTGTGGTAGTCAAAGCTGTAATTATTCTCAGGGTTTACAGTTGTGGTGAATGCTCACCAGCTGTCACTAGTGATAAGGTGCTTCTGCATGGGCTCTCTGGCTGTACAGCCCAGAGAGAGGAGGTCAGTCCTGTTGAGAAGTGAGGTAAATCCTGACTGCCTTTGGGTGGCTGATGGTGAAGTGTTGTGAAGCTGTGCCTGCTGTAGGTGCCAAGAGCTGCAGAGGCAGTTTTCTGGACTGAGCTTCATAGATATCTGAAAAAAAGAAATTAATGGTGAGTGTTCATTTCTACCCACTAAACCGTTCTGCAGGAGCTTGACTACAATTAACAGAAGAGAACATGGTAAAAGGTGACTGCTTAAAGTGTTTATGCCCTTACTAATCGTATCTGAGCATCCCTTTAGCTGCCTTAGTGGCAGAGTTCTTTGAAAAGTATTGCTTTCAGATGAGGGAGTTTTACCTTTGCATGTTGAAACTCTGGTGCTCTGTTATTGAAGTTTGCAGTAGAGTTAAATTTGAGAGTAATCTTCTTCTAGTCAGACTTTTCTGGACCCCGTTGAGGTCTAGGCATACATCCCTTTTGCTTGGAGAGACTGGTCCTGACCATGCTGAAATAGGTCTGCTGGAAGAGCTGTTCTTGGTTTGGCCTGAGGTGACTTCTCCCTTCTCCTTTGAAAAAGGAATTGCTCCTTTTGAACTGTTTTTTAATCTCAGCTTTTAGATCTCTTTCATGTGAAGAGGCTGTGTCCTCCTGGGACGTGGTATTTCCCTTTCCTTAAACCCCAACTCCTACAGCCTTTCCAGCTGGTGCTGCTTCCAGAAACTAACTTTGTCCCTGTTGGTGGAGTCTCAATCTGTTTCTCAGAAAGCAAAACTTCTCCCTCATTCTTGGGGTTCTGCCTGAATGAATGGTGTGAGTTCCCATGCACTGGCTCAGAGCCATGAAGCAGAGAGGTATTTCTGGGAAGACTTTAAATTGAGGAAGAGGAAGCATTGACCTGCTGGTGTATGACCACTGCCACAGTTGTGCTGTGCATATCTTGTCTCTGTGCTGTAGCTTCTATTCTGTTGGTAATTCAGTTGAAATCAAAACATAACCATGTCACTTTGGCTCAGAGAGGGATACTGGCTCTCCTGGCTTCTAGCAGTGATAATGGGCAACTTGTGAGCATGTGATAATAAAGCCTGAGTCTTAAGGGGCTGCATAGCAAAATTTCTGGCTTCAAACTGCCCCAGCCATGCAAATGGTGAACAGGAAGGTTGATCAAAGGGATGCCTGAACACAGTTTTAAAAAAACAGACTATCTTCTAGGTATTCCATTTAAGATAGTAGTTTTTCAGGTAGGTTGGGTTTCTGTTGGGAGATGTTAACTTAAATGAATTTGTCAAGTTTTGGAACCTTCGGAAACTTCCACCACAAGCCCATGGGTCAATGACTTTCCCCCCTCCACCTTTATTAAACCCATAGATTTATTCTTTTTTTCTCTGTAGTTTTCTCTGTAGTTTGAAGAGGGCACAGAGACTCTCCATGAAGCGTGAACTGTCAGAGTGAGTGATGTCAAGGTCTGGTCGTGACTTTGTGGACACATTTTAATGAGCTCTAGTAAATGTCCCTGTGAACAAATAATAAAAATATAATTTGTTTTTTCAACTTCTTTCATGACGGCAGAAAAACAACCCTCAACCTGCCCATTTGAAAATATTTTTTCTTTGAGTAGCATATGCAAATTAGGATTTTGTGGATTTTATAAAGAGTTATTCCAGTTTTACGTAGAACTGCCTTTAACTGCTCTAAAGTTACATTAGCATTGCCAGTCAAAAATAAAATGTGTGGCTAGGTATAACCCCTCAAAAATCATACGATGTCTTTTTATTATTTTAAAACAGAGATGATAGATATTTGAGACAACTTGATTTATGTATTTAGTAACAGATGATGGATGAACTAATATTTTGTTTAATTTCTGGTGCTTTCTTAGTTGGATCTGGGGAAGTTGTATAAAAGACCCTTTGTGTGAGCATGTGCAATTCTGTTTCAGTTTGTCATGGAAAAGATTGCCTATAGTTTGAGTTCTTGATGTGGTATGTTGGCACTAATGTGATTCAATCTACATTGGGAAAATGAATCTATTGCTTCTGATCTGTAGGTCAAATCTGTTGCCACTTATAATTGCCTATATGAAAACTTCTGTGTAAAAGGCCTTTATGCTTCACAGGCTGGTTAAAGACACTGAGAATAGGGGTTTTTTTTTCTTTTCTTGAACTAAGGACTTCAGTCTTAGGATTTGGCTATCCATAACACTAATGTATTTTTTTTCTCTACCCAAAAATATTAACCTGTTTGCACTGGATTATATTTGCATTATATGCTTTGAAATATGCCCTGTTGTCTTCAGTGCTATTCCTTAAGATATAAGACGAAGGTCTAAGGCAAAAGTGGCATTTAATTGAATACTGTATGGAACCACCTTCAGAATTCCTTGCACCAGGATATTCCTGGTGTTCCCCTCATGTGAATAAAGCAGGGAGTGGAGACAGCACACAGGGAAGTAGACTTTTGCCTTATCAGATTTCCTGTTCAACTACAAAGCAGTATGACAAATAGTTTCCAGCTCTTCTTCTAGCTCAACAGTTTTGGAAGTCTTTCCAAAACACCCTGGCCATAATAGTAGTTGTACAGCTTGGATGTCCGCCCTTGCTGGTTCAAAAGCTCGTGCCTATCAGTACAACCATTTCCCTACGTAAAGCTGCAAAACTGGTTTTGTCTTGCCTATGGGGTTCACCTATCCCAGCTTACAAAGCCAGGTGTGAGCTGGAAGAATCCCTGAATTTCTGTGGTGTGAAACTCCCTCTCAAGTTTCATAAGCAAGATGAATACATTTGGACTGAAATACAGTGGGAACAACAGGCTAGGGCACTTTTGTTACCTGTCTTTCGTAAGTTATTTCCTATTTTGCATAAGTCTAGTGATCTCTCACACTTTGTTACCCAGGACATGGTTTACAAGCAATCTGATGTTTCTGTCAACACTGTAGAAGTCTCTTTCATTTTTGTTTTGGCAGTTTCTATGGCTCTGAGTTACTCACAAGAAGTAGTCTGTAAGCTTCCCTATCCCAGCTCTATAGCACAGATCAGGCTCCAGGTGGGTTGCCATCCTGCAGGGAATTTTACGTTGTCCAAAACTTCTAAAAATATTGTTAGTGAAGTATCAGCAGCCTTGGGGACCTATGAGATTATCAGGGATATAGAAAGAGCAAGACTAAAGCCTCTCTGACTTGGGGAAATAAAGAATTTGAACCTTTCCCTACTAGCTATGGTGGGAAACATGGGTGGTTTCTTAATTAATTTTGTTTTGTTTTGTTGGTTTTTTTTGGTTTTTTGTGTGTGTGGTTTTTTTTTGTTATTTTGTTTTGCTTTCCTTTTCTTGATTAAGAAGACTAACAAAGCATGATTTCCTCAGGAGGGATACAAAATAAAGGTTTCTTTTAATAGGATAGTAAAAATATTTCCTGCAGAGCTCTAATAGCAATATTCTGCTAGTTCAGGCAATATTTCAGGTAAGCAGTGTCTCTGGGCAGATGGGAAACTTCTTGGAAAAAAAATTATATCCCAAAAAAACATCTGTTTCCAGTATTTTCTGGCTCCTGTTCAAGTCTAGAATTAGTTAAAGATGGCCCCTCATTTACATCTACCCTCTGTTCTTGCAGGATCCAGGGGAAGGCAGAAGATGCACAGGAAGGGAAGGCTTTGTCATTCATATTTGTGGTTAACCAGGCTTGAAAGTCAGCTCAGCCTCCATCTGAGCTGAACTTTGTGTTGGCCAGTGGCTCTTACTCTGTCAACACCGATTCCCTCATCCAAGTTCATCAAAGTGATTTATAGGAGTCTGTACCCAGGTGCTCTTGTCAGTGGGGAGGGGAAAGCTTTCCGCTCCCTCAAAGGTGATAGAACTTGGTTCTTGCTGCTGGGTGAGAGCAGAAAGCTTTCTGGAAAAGCAATGAGTAACAGGGAGGAGCAAGGATGACTTGGCACTTGGATCTTTTCCTTGCCACTGTCCCAGCCTGCTCTGTAGCTGCTTGATGCCCCTGTGCTGCTATGGTGACAGCCAGCTGCAGGATGGGCTGGGTGGGGTGTGATCTGGCCCATGCTGTGTTGCTCCAGTCAGGTAGAGAACAGTTCTGGAGAAGTCTGTGCGTACAGGTTGTTTCTAGCAAGCACTGCCATTCAATAAACCTGCAAACAAATCCTGTGCCTCATTGCTTAGCTGCTGGAGATCCTCCTTAAAAGAAAGCCCTGTATTACCCCAAGAAAATGTGGTTTTGTTGCTGGGTTTAGTTTTTTCCCCTCACTTGAAACTTAGTCCTGCTAGCTTTTCCCCAGACAGCGATTCATAGCACATAGAAAAGATGAATATGTAACACAACAAATTTCATTAAAAAGAGAAGTTGTAGCCTTTGCTGAACTAAGCTGAAGCGTTAGATGACTGATGAAAGCCACTAGAGCTAGGCCAGTTCACATCTGTATTATCAGTGAAATGCAAAATGCTGTCTCCTGCCTCTCATTCTGTACAAATTGTCACATGCACATGCCTTCTAAATGGCAGTGCTACTTGTGATGTACCTTTTGGTCTTGTTGATTTTGCTTTTTTTTGTTTTGTTTGTTTTTTTTTTTTTTTTTTTTTTTTTGTTTTGTTTTTGTGTATTTATTCTTGCTAACCATGAGCTGCTCTGCAGTCATAAGAGCACAAACATCTGCCCAGGGTGATCTCTTGGCCTGCTGGTTCTGTCAAAGGGGGATAAAGCCTCTCTCCTCCTTACCTAGAAGAGTTTTCTACTATGCTGCACCATGAAGTGAGAAGGGTGAAAAGGAAACCCCAAGTTATGCAAGGCCAGGAAGGCCAAGTGTGTGGAGGAAGCATTTAGATAGAAGAGGGGCTTTTAACTGTAGGAGCTGAGACTCTGCACGTGCTAAAGGAGCAGAATGGCTCTCAGGCTTTTAGAGAAAACCCCATGATAGATTTCCCAGATCCTTAGCCTAATGTTTGGGATTTCCTGTCCAGGCTTCTTCATTTATTTCAGGCTTAAGCAAATGAAAATACCATAAGCCCTACTGGGGTCTTGTAACCACAACCTTGAGCAAATTGCAATGCTCTAGAGCATGAACTCCTATTGGTGAAAACTGAACCTGCAGACAGAAGTGGAGGGGTGTGCCACCAGGGGGTGGCATGCTGAACTCTGGCCTAAACCCAGCTGAGGCACAGGACCACAACAAGAGTGTCCTAACATGTGGGTTATCAAGATGAGCTGGTGTGAGGCCAGGTTTTGGAGGCAACGCTTTCTGCCCATGGCTTTGGAGTCAGAGCCCTGGTCTCCAGAAGGTTGCATGCCACCAGGGTCTTTCAGCAAGTGAACACTCTGGTTTCAATTTTTTGCCTCTCTTCTCCTGTTCTTCACTAGATCCCTTCCTGCCTTCAAGGATCCACAGCCACCTCCCAGCGATGACAGCACATTGATGCACAGAACAGTGTCCCCCTGCCCCTTCTGGAAAGGGAAATTTTATCCATCTGGTGCCCAGTGCCAGATGAGTTAATTCCTTGCTGGAGCATGTTTGTAGGGTGTGCTTGGGTGTTCCTCTGAGCTGGTGGCAAAGGAAACCAAACAGGAGGTGCTAACAAAGGAGGAAGGGCCTGTCTGCAGAAGGAAACTTTGAGAAGTAGGAATTTAAGGGATGAAAAGTCGTCTGTGGTTGACATGCTGTAGCTCGCGTCAGTCTCTGGCAGTTCTGTGTTTATATATCTTGCATCCTCTTCCTGTTTACATCAGATTCCTCTGAGCTATGCACCTTGTGTGTGAAAGAATTCAAAAGTTAACACTAAGGATGAAATTCATGCTTTAGGCTACTATTTCTTTTAAGAGAAAAATCTTTACGCAACTGTGCTTTTGATGGGTTTCTAGTGTGCAATTTCAAGACCATGCTCCTTCATAACTTATGGGTGATGCTCTGCAGGAGTAAAAATGTGTAGTACACTGAAATCGTTTACATCCTACCTTGGGTTTGAAATGGTGCAAAAAAGTATGTTCAAAATAACAACATTCCTCAATAGAGACTTAATCATTTGATCTCCTTAGGAAGATGTAATGCTCTGGCTTTTGAAAGGACGTGGGTCCTTTGAAGTTTTGTACCTAGCTTTTCTTGTCAGAAGAGCCAGGTTCAATTTCTCATCTGGACAGTATATGGAATTTAGCATATAGGTCTTGTCTCAACTTTGGGTTTGAGGATCCATCTTGTACACAGTTGTAAAAGACTTTGAAAGCCCGCAATCATAGGCACTGAGATGATTGGCTGAAAGCATGCCATGAACTTGTAAGGAAAGGCAGCAGATGCTGACCACACGGTCTGTGTGCAGCCAAAGGGGGCTGCAGCACACCAAGGGAAATTAAGTTGTTGCAGATGCTCTGTCTGTGACTGAGCCAGTGAAGGAAGGGGAAGAGGGCCATATTATCTCTGACCTGCTCCCCTCACCAGCTGCGATTTCTGTGTATGTTTGGGACAGATTAAAGCTCTGACTTGAAACCTACTACAGTTCTGTATGGTAAGGAATTGGGCAGCCCCTTGGTCCTTTCAGGTCTGTCCTTTCTCTATCTACCCTTGATATCTGTCTATCTAAGACAGACTACTCAGTGTTTGAGAGCTGAATATAGCAGCTAAATGAGGAAGAAGCTTTCTGGAGTCCTTAAGGCTGTATAGCAAGCACCTACTTTGCTAATCTTATATGGTCTTTTGATGTCAGCATTGCAAAAAAAAGCTCTGAAGTATCCTTTTCACTGTAACTAGAATAAAAGAGAAAATATAAGAGATGACTCTTGAGCTGACTTTAGAGATGGAACAAAAGCCTACAATTGAAGTTCTTTTACAGGTGCCACAAGCAAGTGCAACAATACCTGGGAAATCAATCTGAAAGGTCTCAAAGTCAGATTAAATGGTTGAAGCTTATGGTCTTAAGCTCTGACGGGGGAGGTTTAGGTTGGATATTAGAAGGACATTTTTTTACAGAGAAAGTAATAAGACATTGGAATGGGCTGCCCAGAGAAGTGGCAGATTCACCATCCCTGGAGGATTTTAAGATGAGACTGGATGTCGCACTTAGTGCCATAGTCTAGTAACTATGGAGGTGTTGGATCAAGGGTTGGACTTGATGATCTTGAAGGTATTTCCCAATCTGGTTGATTCTCTGACTCTAAGACACTTGGAGGATTTTGCCGTCACTAGTTCACTGAGTATCGTCTATGAAATAGTTCTTGAAAATAGAGATGTTTCCCATGTGACAATGGATGGTCAAAAAACAGAACCTTGCACTCCACTTGACTCTGCTTGTTGCCAGCCCTTCTGGGGAACGGCTCTTCCTGGGACAACCAAGCCTTTTTCTGCTCTGCAGTCATTTTCTTCAACCCTTCACTGTTGACCTCCTGAGCCCTGATCCAGGATTCTGTTAAATTGAACAAACTTGACTCAAAGTATGTATGTAAGCACCTGACCTGAAGGATTCTCATCTTCACAGGTCATAGCACCTTCAGCTTCCTCAGAAATGGGTGAGAAGCTTGAGCACTCCTCTCTTTGGAAAACCAGCAGAGCCTCTTTGACTCCTGGAAGACAAACAGGAGACACTATAGGAGAAATACAGCTATTGTATTCCTCTTGGGATAGAATCTCAGATGATAGTGAGATGTAACTGAGAAAATACAGTCACAGATGTTTGCCTCTGTTTGGAAGGGGAGCAGTGTTTTTTCTGTTCTCTGCTATTTTTATCTGTGGAGTCCAAGTTCCACAAATGGAAGATAAGCAGGGTCTTTACTCTAGCCCCCAGGTCATGCTGTTACATTTGGCAGCCAGAGGTGAAGACACTAAGGAGCTGCCATGGAGGACAAGGACAGTCCTGCATTTTCCCAGGAAATGCTATTATCTGAGCGAGTTTTGGCATGTGGGTTTCTGTTGTTGTCTAGGCACAATGTGGGAGGTGGTAGCAGCCCAGAGTATCAATGTACACACTGGGTCTATAAATGTTACCTGCTGCACTGTGCTATCAGGCAGAAGTGTTAAGCTCATCATCATGAGAAAAACTACACTATTCTGGCCTAAACTGAAATGTATGGTAGTCCTAACCTAGCTACCTGGAAAATTGGCATTCAAGACCTGCTTTTCAAAACAGCAAAGTGCTGTCTCTAAGTGGAAAGCAAACATTTTTCTGGTGTTGGAAGACAAAGAATGCAGGTGAGCCCTGAACTTAGAAACGAGCAGCTCTTCAGAGACTATGAATGATTTCTGTTTTGTTTGCTCTGAATGGCCAGAGGACAGGTAACTAATAAGCCAGTATTCAGATGTGATCCTTGAAGATAATGCAACATCAGCTGTTTTGGGACCTGGCTGCTCAGTGAAGTCAGGCAGGCTGTTTGGTTTCTGTCCCAAATGCACATGTTCACAATAGGAAGCAAAATCAGAACTAATACTAATTGGCACAGCAGCGGCCACCTGCATGTGAGGGGAGGGTGAGCAGGCCCTGAGCACATGGGCTGGGAGAGGACTGGCCCCAAGCAGGGGATGCTCTCTGCTGCTGACCGCGCTGAAAGCAGAGAAATCAGGCTGGCACTGAATTTAATGGCCTTTTAGGCTTGCTGGAGATATGATTCATCGTGTGAGAAGTGAAGTTGTGACTCCACACTGGGGAGGCTAGTAGAGACTGGGAAGGGATAAACTCTCACCAGTTCAGAGCATATCATAGAATCATTACATGTCCTGAATTGGAAGGGACCTACAAATCCAGCTAGTGGCCCTGCACAGGACAACCATAATATGGTTTGTTGAAGCTAAGAACTTTCTGCCTGTAGAAGAAGTCAGTGGTTCAGAAAAAAATTTTTTCCTGCCCAGTCTGCCCTGATCCCTGTTCTCAGCTGAGGTTTTAGGGCTACTGGCACTTCTGCAGCAGGGCAGGGCAGCTCCCCCACATTCGAGCTGTAAGTCTGTGCTAAAGGAACCCTCTGCATTAAATACCCTGACAGGGGATAAGGCCAGTTATTGCTGGCTCCCTACTTGTTTTTCAGGTGAAGCACACTGCAAACAAGGTTTCCATTAGCTGGAGGGGAAGGTGGGAATGCTATCTATGTTTATGAGTGCAAGAATCCATACGGAGAAGAGGCTTTACAGTTGAGCAAGTAACATTTGTGGTTTACCTTTTACCAGTGCATGCATGACATTTCTACCATACGTGCAACTCTGCCTCTTCTCCTAAAATCCACCTGGGAAAATAAATTAATCATTTCTCATCAGGCTACAGGAATTTTGAAACTCCTCTGAGGGTTCCTTCCACACTCTTCTGCGTATGTCTTAATTTCCTGTAACAGTCCTAATCTGCTTCCCATAGGTACCCATGGGAGCCTTGTTATCGACCTCAACTGGAAAAAGGATTGTTTCTCTCCCTCATTATAACTGCTATTAACTGGCATAGTTCTTGTCTGTCTCCATTGCAGGGGCCATTAATGTAATAGGTCAGAGGAACTGAGTTCTGCCGGTGTCCCTATAGTGTAGGGATGGAGCATGTTGGCTGTGCGAGAGAGAGCGGGTCTAGCTCCCCATCTGCTCCGGGAGTGCCGAGAGCTGGAGCTGTCAGAAAGGGTATCCACTGCAGCATTTACACCCCCACATGACGTCTGAGAGAGTGATACAGGTGACAGGCTGGAAACTTCCTCTGGTGGCTGCTTTTTAATTGCCTGTTCCTGAAGCAGCCTCTGGGGTGAACTGACACTCAATAACTTGTTACCTGTGTGGCCTCCATAGGATTCCTGAAAGCTGCTGGGTAAGATGCTGAATTGGCCTTGGAGCTTGCCTTCCTCCTCTGCCTTCCCAAAGTAACTAGGCACCAGAGCTAGGGTGGGCTGCCGATTTAATCAGTGCTCTCCCTCTTGCAGTGGTGTCCCAGAGCACAGTGATCTTCCTCTCTAGCACTGAGAATACCCAAATATTAGGTCTCAAGTGGAGGAACTGGAAGCAGATTTGGTGGAGAAAATAAGAGGATAGTGTAGTCTCACATATATTCTAGGAGCAGGTCACAGATCTGCAGTTAAAATCTGACTGGTGTTACAAGCCTCATTGCCTGATGTCTGTCCTGAATGTTTTCTTTTGGTCATACAGACTAAAAGGAATGTAGAGGAACAGATAAAAGTAAGCTTCTGTGATGGGCAACATATAGTCTTCAGTCCTCAGAGGTCAAAAGCATCAGACTTCAGTCTTGGAAAAGGAAGACTTGGTGATGTGCTTTTGGGGAGAAAAAAAAGAATCAGAAAATGAGATTAGAGAAGTACTCATAGTTCTGCACATGGCCGGTATGCAGAGCTTGCTAAGAGCCATAGAGATCTGTAATTATATTTGTATGGATTACAGTAATCCATGAATTTGTAGCCCATGGGACCTGGCCATGCTGGGTCAGAGAAACACAGAATTATCAGGTAGTGCTTTGTAGTGTGCTAGTACATGTCTTGTGGCTTTTTTTTTCTGGACCTCAGTAGGACCTTTCTGGTAAGGTGCTGCTGCCCTTCCCCAGTCTGGGTTCTGGTTGACAATGATAATTTGTCTTTTTTGGAGTGTAGCCTCAATTGTATATTTAGGAGGCAAGAAAACCTTACCATCCTTTGCACTTCCCTTAAGGGATAGCATAATCAGGGATTTATTTAAATATAATCCAGGAATTTACTTAAGTGTTCTTATTTTCGTACTGTAGTGTTGGTTATACAGATGCAAGCAACCTTAAAGTTACAGACCACAGTTTACATTGCTCACCTTTGGGGTTAATCTCACCCCAGCTTCACCTGTTTGATTTCTAACATTCCTCACTCTCTGGCTTAATGCTGCAATTTCAGGGTCCCAGTCCCCACAGGGGATGGCTCAGCTCAGGTTGCTCACTGGCATTTCACTATTTGAATCTGAGCTCTCCCTCTTGGGTAATCCCTCTTGGTAATTGTTCGGATATCCCTGACAGTACACACTTACTTGAGAAAAAAAATTAACTTGCTAATGTCTCAAATGAGGCAGAGGGAACACTTCTATATGCTCATCCAAGAGTAATATTCTTTAAAGAGGCTGTTGAGGTGTGTGACCACTCAAATATCCACCTGAAACCTGTACTCAAAGGAGTTTGTGGCCAAGTTGGAACACCTTACACGTTATTAAATTTAACTGAAGGATAAATTTAAAAATCATCAGCATCAAGGGATCAGGGCATGGGTTAAAGGAACTGACCCCTTCACTAAGCTTTTGAGCATCCTCTGTGCCTCCTGAAACTGAGGATGCTGGAGGGGTTTATGAAGTGAACATCTAACACACCTACTATTGAACAGTTTAAGCTTAATGGGGAACAGCGATGGGATAACACCATCAGCTCAATATTTGACTGGACTGGACTATGTTTTGTGTTACAGAGTTTGCAATACTAATGTTTTCTGAAGCCAACCTAGTGGAGGTCACATTCCTGTGGGTGCTGCAACTATTAACTTGTTGGATCTTGGATCTATTCAAAGTGCTTTCTTTAAAGATGTAAAAAAGCAGGCAAGGCAGATGGGTTGTGCTGGGTAATAACCCTGCAGAATCTTTCTGAATAGTCATGTGCTTGTAAGGATCCATACTGGTGGGAAAAACCACATAGAACGCATCTTCCATCTACTGGGGTCATGGATATAGCAATACAGTGATGGAGGGGCAACAGGGCTCACAAGTGCCATTTGGGAAGTGTTGGAACAGCAGTAAATTAATTTCTGAACTTCAGTGTCCTTGTGAACTGCTAACCTGCTGTAACTCCTTCGGCACATAAAGTGCTTTAAAAAATGTTTCAGAATGTAATGCTGCCATCTGCTATGAGATGGTGGCATCTTCCTAGTGGCCTATAGCAGGATTTCTCTCAGCAAGCTTCATGTATTCCTCTGTAAATATGGATGGGCTCTCAGTTCCCTATCCAGGCTCTTTTTTTAAATCAAAAGCAAGGAGCTGATCCAGAGCATGGCCAGCCTTTGTCCCAGACAAAGTGGATGTCTGGGTTTTAAATTGCCATTAATTTTGGTGGCACTGGGATTCAATACCTCTAGTGAGGTGTATGGGAGGAGGGAAGAGACAGATGTACCTATACTGGCTCACATGTCAGACACTCAGCACAGGGGTTCAGACAGATAGCCCCGTCATTTTTTACTTAACCATGTCTGGACCTAATTCAGAGTGTGTGGACTGATGCATGTTAGAGAAGGATAGCCACTTTTTGGTCCTGGCTTGCTCCAAGATAGTTAGTATTCCCTACCCTAAAACAAAGTCTAGAAGTACCTTCCCAAAATAAAATGTTCCCTCTCTCTTAGTCACATAGTGCATCTGCTCTGGGCAGAAGGCAGTGTCTGTTCCTCAATACTATTTGATCAAGGGGCAATGTTTATGGTACCAAGCCTTCTAGAGTCTGATGGGCTTCATCTATCTAGCAAGGGCAAAAGAACCCTAGCATGTAAGTTGGCAGGGCTGATCAAGAGGGCTCTAAGCTAGGTTGAAGGGGGAAGGGGTTGAAACCACGCTCTCCAGAGATGAGCAGCCTAAGGGTGGAAAGCCAGGGTTAGGAGTGATATCAGCAATGCAGCTGGAGTGCATGTACACTCATGTACACAGTTTGGGAAAAATGCAAGAGGAGCGGGAGGCCATCTTGCAGTAGGAAACTAATACTCCATATAATGCAAGGAATGGGGCATACACTGCCTTCTGCACGGTCTTGCTGGTAGCATAGTGATGCTTGGGACTCAGTCTGTGGACTGTTCTGGGAAAGGCATCATATATGAACACTGCCTCTGTCATGATAGGGCTGCTGAGAAGATGGGTCTGTGCCCCTTTGTGGCTGTCAATATTTATTAAAGAAATGGCTGAAGACAGATCCTGTTTTGGAAAAATATATACCTTGCCCTTCCCAGATGATCTTTAGCATTTCTGACTTATTTTTTTTATTTCCTTATTGTGGCTAAAAATGAGGACTGCATCTTTCCTTTTCCTTTTTAAAACTGTTGTAAAGCATCATTACATTAGAAAGATTCCCATGCCCTTTACAAAAGGGAATTTGTTTCAGCTAGGGGTAAAATGTTCACAAGATGTTTTGGATGAATGGGGAAATAAAAAGAATCTAAAGTAGTGTTTTCCTTAGTGAATCCAATGATGTCATGGCTGCTATCCTGAAATGCATGAAGGGCTCTGACGTCCTACAAGCCCTCACTTAAAGGGATCCAAGAAATGAGCTATGCTAAGTTGTGCCCTTTAAAGAAACCTACCTCACATCTCCTGCTTCACTGGATGAAAAGTGTCACTCATGGGTAGCCTGTAGAAATTCTGCAGGGTCTGGCCTGAATCTGTTTTCTGTCTATTGCAAGAAAGTAAATTTCTATCACCCTCTGAAAGCTTCACATCTGTCCATGAGGTGAAGGAGCCAGGTTTGTCCTTTACTGCTGCAATGCCTATCTTTTGGGGCAAAGCTTTTGTGTCAAATGTCATTATTGCTGTTATTTTATGAGCACAAGAGAGGAACTAAGAGAGGGCTGTCTTATACCAGTTTCAAAGAAGAAAAAGACATGAGGAGCCTAAGCAGAGTTCAAATGCTGTAGTGATGTTGTTGCAGATGTCAGAGGTCTTTATCTTGTTACCTTAGGTCAAGCTTTCCCTTAGCAGCTCAGCTGTTACTCCAAAAGGGACTGCAAATTGTTGTTTGTGCTTAAGTTTTACATCTGGGTCAGTGCTTCTTGTAAAGATGCAATTTGAAAATGAAATGCACCTACTGGTTGCCATTACAAGAATCCTGTGTCAATATCTATCTAATCTCAGGTTTCTCCAGCATTTTAAGAGCAGAACTTTGGAGCAGTATCAGCGGTGTGCCTCTTGGCAGCGTTTTTTTCCTGGTATCACTTTGTGACTCTCCTTGGAGAACTCTACATGATCCTGCACACTTTAATGCTCCCTCCAGCAAAACCTCTTAAAGGATTACTTTGACTTATGATTAAAAGTGGCAGGGAACACTTGGCAGATCTGAAATTCAACTAAGTAGTGCTGTTTACTTTCTGTGCTTTTTTTCCTTCTTATCACAGAATGATTGGATTTGGAAGGGACCTCTGAAGAACTTCTAGTTCCCTCCCCGTGCTAAAGCAAATTCAACAATTGCTTATATTTTAAAGTTGTCAGATTGCATATGACACCTGGAAGGGCAGGTGGGGTTTGGTTCAAGACTCTGTGTTTCTCCTTGGAGACAGTGGGGTGGGAATGTGTATATTAAAGTGCAGGAGCATCTCTTCTTTCAATGGCTGTTGATAGAAATTCTTATTCTCTGTCTTCTGCTAGAGAAGGTGCATATATGCAAGGGGAAAGCTGAAGAAGCAGGCAAGGTCTCCAGAGAGCATCAGAAGGTGGAAAGAGCAGCTGAAAATTGGTATTAGGGGAGTAGCTGAGGATGGGGGAAGTAGAGCTGCTCACTGGACTCATCCACACGAGTGGTGCCTGCTGAAACTCATTGCCTCCCAGATTCAGAGCAACATAGTTCCTCCACGTAAGCAGTAGTAAAAGCTGTCAAGCCCTTCTTTTAGACACAAATAGCGTGGGAGAAGTTGTTCTACCTCTTGATGAGTCTTGATGTGAGCACTGTAACTTCTTGGCCAGTGGCTGGGAGTTGAAGTACCAGGCTCCTGCTGGGGCATCTTGTTCAGTCTAGGTGAGAACTAAGCTGCATTCAGTGACACACTGAGATTTACAACAGCGTATGATTGGAATCTTGTCACCAAGTTGCAAGGAGAAACATGACCTCTAGTGGGTGCTGTCTTTTGCAGTCCACGTAGTCAAGCAAAGTCTGCCTTTTCCTATGCCACATCCTTCATGGAGGATGTCTTACAAACTTTATTTCTTCTACATGGATTCAGGGTTATGCAAAGCCATGATTAAGGTCCTCCTGCAGAGGACCATGATTACCCCAAGCCTCACTGAAGCACTGTAGGTGTTTTCAAAATCAAGCTAGTGTTCAGAGTCACAGACTTACATGGAAAAAAGGGTCTGAAAGTCCTCTGCCAGATGCACAGTGCAACCTTGCATAGGGGGTTCCAATAGACTGGCCAGGAGACCTGACTGGTGAGTGCTAGGTTCACCAAGAAAAGAGAGGCGTGTGGATTTCAGCCTAGGCTGACTAGAAAGCTCAGCTTGGACAGCTTTGACAGTATGCCATGTTTTTATTGTAAGGTTGTTGGTAAAATTTACTGGGGACTCAGGTTTGTATTCTCAAAATCACTGATGTGCTCAAAAGCCCTGAGGAACAGGGGCCTCTACCCTTTCATCTGCCTTCAGTGAGCACTGTTAATTATTTGGGGATAGTTTGGAGTTGCCTATAAGGCATGAGAGATTCAACTTTCCTCTTTCTCTAAAGTCTTCCACAACCAGTAACTGAGCTACACAGTAACCACCCAGGACTGATATGTTAACTCCAGCTGAGACTGGTACAGTGAGGTGCTGAAAGCCCATGCCCACACAGCCCAGCTTCGTTAGGGTCAGACAGAGATCCAGGCTATTCTTGACTCTTGAATTTGCTTTTGCTGCATCTCCAGGCAGATGAGTTTGCTTTGCCCTTGCAAAAATGGGAAAGAAGGTGTGTGAAGGTACCACTGCAGCTGATAACTCACCTTGAGAGCCTGGGCCTGTCGTACCAATTTGGGTCCTGTAGCTCTCCCTGTGATTCTGTGATGAGATTTGCTCTTCTGGGAGAACTGCTGGGGCAAGCCCCTGCCTGCCCAAAATGTACCTTTTGCCTCCTACTTCAACCAGTAGAACTAAACTTTTTTGCCTATCTGGTGGTGTTCTGTCAGTGTTTTTGCAAGGATAGGGAGAAGTTTAGTATACAATTTGGGTGTGGGGTTAGAGACAAACAGCTCTGCTCTCTGCTTGGCTAGCTTCAACCTCTGAAGAGGCAGATGTGTGTAAGACTCGGCTGAAAAGAGCTTCCTCCGACCTGAGCTCTGGGGATCCTCAATCCTTGATGAGCATGCCTGCCTCCCCTGAGCATCAGGCTTTCAGTAGGCTTTGTCCCAAAATCAGGGTAAAGCATCTGGACTCTGTTAATTCCCTCGGATGGATCTTGCGTGCGAGGAGGGGTGTGTGTGCCCACACACATTTGCAGAGTGCAGGGGTGAGGACTGCCACAACCTCCCGTGTCTCAGAGCTGATGTGCCAGCCCCACGGCAGAAGCAGTATGCCATGCAGGGAGATCAAAGAGGAGAGATGAAATGAAAAGATGACTAGTAGCAGTGGGGAAAAATACTTGAATCACAGTATGAAGTTTCCCCCTTTCTTTCAAATTGGTGCACCATTTAGGACATGCATAAGCCACATGTTAAAGGTGTTAGAGGGATGAATGTGGAACACATGTGTCTGCCTGAGCCTTTACCTCAGGGATGGACTGACTGGAGGGAAGGATAAGCACTCTGAGATCTCCTGACCACAAGACATCAGATGCTTTGCTTAGGTTTCTCTAGTGGACTGTCCATACACAAGAGTTTGGATTATTTTCTTCTATTGATTCAACTCCTTGAGCTAAATACCACCTTCCATAACAAATGACCGTTAACAGCTGGACGCAAAACTTGAAGCTTACCAATATCTTTTGCATTTAAGCAGACTCTGTTACCAATTTCTGGGGAAAGTGAATAAAGAAATCCCTGAATGATTGTTCTGCTGACCTCAATTACATCTTCTGAGAAGAACTTCCTAAAGCCAAAGAACTAAGGCTACAGAAGAGAAGACATTAACCAGGCCTGGTGATTTAGTTCTCTTTAGGGAGACAATATTGCTGGTTGATTTTTTTAGGTTTTGTTGTGTTTTTTTTTTTTCCCCCTGCTCCTCTATAGTAGACCCAATCAATATTACATTTCCAATTCAGGATAAAAAGAAATTCACACAGCAGAAAGAAGGAAATAATGCTGGTGATGCCTTACTATTCCCATGTTGTTACAACCAAGGGAGTATTACTGTACTAGAAGAGCTGTTCTGTGTTGCAGCCTTGTGTTCACAATGCTAGGGAGAAGTTTTGAGGACAGCTGGGGGTTTGGTACAGCTGTAGTGTATTGATTCAAAGAATTAGGGGTACTTGATGAGAAGACAAAGAAGAAACACTTCCCATCAGGATTAATGGAGAGAGACTGGCTTCATTTGCTACAGCTCATTACAGAAAATTAGCAATGACAAATCATGTATGGCTGTGAGGGGCAGGGTGTTCTTTTCACCTTTTTTTTCTCATTTAACAAAATCAAGTGGCACAACGCTGATGAAATGACAACACTGCAAGCCAAGACAAGCAGTGCCTGATAGCTGGTGCTGGTTGAGTTTCTTCAGGTTTTCCTTTCTGCAGAGGAGGATGCTCAGCACTGCATGTGGGTATGCTGCTTTTCATGCTGGAGCACAGTCCAAGTGCTGTGGTGCTGCCTCTCCTGCCCAGCCACCAAATCTGGTGCCAGGATCACCCTGTTCTGCCTGGTACTACTTCATGAAACATGTCCCTAGCCCGTTTAAGTTGCCTGCACCTTGGAGGGAAGAAATTTGTCTCATAAGCCTAAGCTCCTCCCTAGTCAGGCTGTGAACCATTTTGTAATAGCTTCAGTCTTTGCTTCACAGGAAAGATTTACAATAAGGCCTTCCTTAGCATTTGGTTTCACTTGCCCTTTTGAGCTAAGGTCAAGATCAGAGAGTAGGTAAATGGGCTTTCCCAACTTGCAGACACCCAGCTGTTCTGTCCTCCAACTCCATCTCTGCAGCTAAACAACAGTTTATGAAAGCATTTCTTCTTTCTTTGCCATTTTTTTAAGCCATTAAGGAAAATACATATATTTAAGGTAAAGCACTATGACTATTACTCAGTGCCGTATGTATCATGCAGGCTGTACAAACTTGGACTGTGTTGTTTTCTGAATCAAGTGCATTGCATCTGGAATGCAGAAGGGCTTTATTCACAATTTATGGGGAAACAAAAAAAAATGCCACGGTTCCTTTAATTTTGAAAGACAGTTTTGTGCTCCAATGGACAATTACTCTCCACGAGTAATCTCTCTGGTGGAGAGTTCTGTTAGACGAAAAAGCAATAGGCATTGGAAATCTTTCTCCATGTAAATACTAAAGGACAGGAGCAGGTCATTTTTTGGCCTTTAGTTAGTAAGTTATCTGTACTGAACTTTGCTGGTATTCTGTTGCAAGGAAGTTAATTTGTCCTAATCTCCAAGAGGTTATTGTACCTCTTCTCCTGAAACTTTGCCTGCTTTTATTTTGGGGGGGCACAGCAGAGTTGGCAGTGCTCATAGACTTGTCAGTGCTTTGTGCAGATGGCAATACCACGTTCCTGCTCTTCAGTGTTGCCCACCTAAGTGAGGGAAATAGCCTGGTCAACTCATCAGCTGCTGCTCCAGGAACTCATGTTATTGAAATTAGAGGAGTAAACTGTGATCCAAGGTCATCAGACAATAGCTAAGAACAAATAGATCTCACTGCTTGACCTTACTGTATTTGAGTCAGGACAAATAAAACAATCCCGGTACCTCTAAATTTCAGGTTATAGAGGATGCATAAGGAACTTTCTGAAAACCCACTTTAAAGCAAAAACAATAGGAAAAAATTTTAAGCTTCTAGAAGAGTATAGAAATAGTGAGGCAGATGTATCAGTATAACCCCTCCCAAGCCCCAAGGAATGAAACAGGTTGACCCTGGTACCTCTAACTCAGTCCCTGCAACACTGACTCCCAGAACAGTCATGAAGAAGCTCCTACATGCAGGGCTGTGTCTGGCTCTCAGCTGCTGCCCCTGAGCCTTGCCCTGGGACTGCTACTAAAAGGAAGCCTGAGAGTGGGCACAAAGCTCTGGGTTTTGGGATTGAGCTGGTAGACTTAAAATCTTGAGTCTACTTGACAAGAAAACACAGTGGTCCTTACTTTGGTGTTTCAAAGTCTCATTGTCAGAGAAGTAACAAATTTGAGGTTGTTTTCTTCTTATAAATTGGACTGTTACTGTGGAAAGGTCTCCTAATTTTCCATTTCTCCAGGGAGATCTATCATGCATCTCCTAGCTGTGACTGAGTAGTTTAATATTCTCTTTCTTTTGCCACTTAGTATTCCTGTACAGCTGCTTATTATTACAAACTATTTGTTCAACTTTGCAGGCGATTATAAGAACAAATAGCCTAGTGATGTATTGACATTGTGTATGTCTTTGACAATACCCCAACACCCCCTTCCCAAAGACACTGCTCTTCCAGATGAGAAAACAAGGACAGTGTGACTAAATGACATGCATTTGCAGAACTCAAACATTTCCTTACTCACTCAGCCCCAGATGTTCTTTTCCCAGGCCTCATATTCAAAACTTCATTAGAAATTTGAGAGAAATGCTTTACTGTGGCTGCTGGCTTGGCTGCTTTTCAGGTTTAGGCAGAATTTCTTATATTCACAGGCCCTTTTTTCTTTTAATTTTTTTTTTTATACTTCTCCAGAAACTTGTATTATCATCTTTAGCAGTGCAGGAAAATATCCACATGAGCATAATATTTTAGAGCTTCTTTGTAGCGTGTTAATCTCTGAGACTAACTAAAAAAAACCTCTTGGTCCCAGTCTCATTTTTAACAGGATAGTAAACTAAGAGGATACATGAGGATTATTCTAATCTCACCCTTGAGCTCTCTCCAGCACTACTGCCTATCTGGGACCCATTATTGAACTGACTTCTCCAGTGCTCTAGAAAAGAGGCACTTATCTTGATTTAACAAGTAATGATAGCAAAAGCCTGAGCTGTCATGCTTTAGAAAGAATGGATTAGCTAATTGATTATGAAGAAAAGAAATATTAGGCTGGAGCTAAACACCCTTTGGGGTGCTTTCCTTTTCTTGCTTTTGTCTTTAGTCCCTTGAGAATATGTTTCTACACTGGGGGGGGTAGGAGGTTTATGTGTGTGTATTCAACACAAACTACTCTTACAAAGCACATGCAAGACACTGCTAGCCATGAGTTGTTTCCTCATTTTGCAGCTTTCCTGGAGCAGTCCATTCTATGTGCTTTGGAAGAGCAATGGAGCTGGTAATGGGGCTGGAGCACAAGTCTTACGAGAAGTAGCTGAGGGAACTGGGTCTGTTTAGCCTGGAGAAAAGGAGGCTCGGGGGTACCTATCACTTGTGTTACAACTACCTGAAAGGACACTGTGGGAAGCTGGGGGTCAGTCTCTTCTCCTAGGTAACAAGTGTTAGGGCAAGAGGACATAGCCTTAAGCTGAACTAGCGGAGGTTTAGGTTGGATAGCAGGAAAAAATTCTTCATTGAAAAGGTTGTTGAGCACTGGAACAGGCTACCCTGTGAGGTGGTGGTGTCACTAGGGCTGGAGGTATTTAAAACGTGTAGATGTGGCACTTGGGGATGTGGTTTAGTGGTGGGCTTGGCAGTGCTGGGCGAATGGTTGGACTCAGTCTTAAGGTCTCTAACTAAATTATTATTCCATTGTTGTGGCAGAAGATAAACCCATAAAACTTTATATGCCTACACACTCTTGAAACCCTTTGGTCCGGGGTGTTGAACAGGGACAAAACCTGTCCTGGGCAGGATAGGGGCTTATTTCTGGTTATACTTATTGTTTGCAGGTGATGGGAGACCAGCCTACCTGGAAGTGAGAGTTCTAGCAAGCATGTTTGAAACTGGTCCTTGGAACACTGTATGCACCCTCCTACCTCTAATCGTGGCAATGAATGTGTGCGAGGTCATGACTTTGACCTCAGATATCGCTGTAGCCAATGCAGAGTCATACTTCCCTTCCCTCAACCCTTAACCATGGGTGAGGAACTGAGGGAGGGGAGGCAGGATTCAGTTGTGCAGCAAGACACAGTAAAGCTGAGACTCAAGTGCAGGTCTTACCTGTCTGTATAGTTTACTGCCTGATATTTCCTTCTCCCTCTCATACTGAAAACAGCTACATTTTTGCAGTCAGACTCTAGTGTTGAATATGTCTTCAGACTATTTCCAAAAGGCATAACAGACTCCCCCAAGCAGATAAATTACTGCTGTCAACAGCATAATAATAGTTGCACACATGGTTTCTTTCTCCTTTCCTCTCCTCCACTCCCCATGACAAAATTTCTAAAATGTTGTACACTGGACAGAAGGTGAACAGACACTGGGTTAGTTAAAAACATACTTCTCTTTATTTGAAAGTTTTCTATCCACATATAAAAGGCAGTTGATACATTGCATAGTATACTTTTTAAGTATGCTTATTATCAAATGTGTCTGAGAAAAGGGATGGTTACTGGCTCTAACTTCCCACAACAAACAGTGAAGTTAATGGAATAATAAATTAAAGTAGTAGTAGTCAACATTACATATAAAACAAATGCTAACAGATACAAATATAACACGAACGATGACTGATTCAGTTTCCCTTCTCAGGAGTTCAGTGTCTTATTAGAGTGGTTACCTAAGTGGAGTTTTTATTAAAATGCAGTGGTGCTCTGAAGCTTCAAAACACAAAAGCCACACAGGTTTTTTTAATTGAATGGGAATGTCTTCAAGAAACCTTGCTAGTGAGAATGAGGGTGCTGTTTTCCTGCCCCTCTGATTGTTGTTTAATATCCCTGTTGCTGAGCCTTGCTGCTCCAAGGAGGCAGACTTCATGCTCCAGCTGTGGCTGATCCTGGCTCTAAGGCACTTCTAGGACCTACCACCTATTTACATTGTAGGCACTAATTAGTCAAAGGACAAAACTCCTCCGCATACTCTGCAGTGTGAGAGAGGGGAGTGTCATGGAATCTTAATGTACTGGCCATCATCTCTGGGACTGTCCTCATTGTCCTATATAAATGCTCATTGCTGGGAACTCAGTACCTGTGCCCTCTGTGGCATTAACCCACAAGGAACTTCTGTGGGTCTTAAAGAAACAGTTTTAAGAGCTCTGTCTTGTCAGTGTGCTCTCTTTCTTGTTAGCTGAACTCATGTGGATTTCCATGAGTGCTTTCCGGCAGCTGGGGTTTCCCACTGAGCTGGTCCTGTGCATGGGCTGATTGTCAGGGTGCTGCAGGCTGCCACCCATGCTTGTTGGGCTGCCTTGAGCTGGAGACAAATACCTTGTTCGTCTGTTCAGGATTGCTTCAGAAAGTGTCAAAGCTACTAGGGGGAGGTAGGTATTGAATAGGGACTTAGAGGAAGAAACATGTCAGGGCAGCAGCAGAGCAGCAAAAGACCTCCCTTTGAAACAGGATGGGAACCCAGTAGCAGAGTCCATGCAAGCTGAAGGTCCAAGAGTCTTTACAGCAACATGGATGCTGGCCCATTTACTACATGAGAAGTCAGGTCTGAATTACAGGGTTGTAATTTGACCCAGAGGATCTTCTGACCAGAGAAACCACCTGAGCTCTGTTCCCCTGGTTTGACAACTGTATGCTCCTGCAGGCAATTATAATCCTGTTGTATGTCTCAGCTGCCTGGCACTTGTTTTCTTCCTTCCTTATGTACTTAACATTGAGGTAGAAGTTTCAACTAGTATTCAAGCCCACATGAGAATGCACACAATCTTATTGGGCAAGTAGTCCAGTGACCTTCAGAATTCGCTAAAAACCTTCACAATGTGGCTATAAAATGAGTAATTGAAGTAGCAGAGAAAAGGAATTCTAAACGTGTCAGAAAAACAGTATCAAAAAAAGTACAGCACTGAGTTGCAAGACATTTTCTTCATCTGTTGGATTTTTTTTTTTTTTTTTTTTTTTTTTTTTTTTTTTAAATTTTCCCTCTGGAACAAAGGACAGAAACAGAATTTTTTATGACATCGAAAATATACTGGTATCAAAGTAAGGGTACACAATGAACTTTTTAAGGCATTAACTATTTTGAACAATGATCTAAATAGAGGTAATTTATAATGGTTGGCTTCAGTTGAGCATTGCTTTTATTTCCTGTAAAAATACATGTTTAGGAATGTATATATAGAAATGTCTTGAAAAAAAAAATCTGCATTACTTCTTATGTTTATAACGAAGATCAAAGTAATAGTAGTAACCTTTACAAGGAGACTTTTAAATGTCTTACTGTTCATACAATATTTAAATGTAAGGAACACATATCAAGATAGGCTTTTTTTTTTTTTTTTTTTTTGCTTTACAACCCCTGTTAATACTAAAGCAAGTTTATACCTAAATAAAACTAGTTAAACTACTGCTATAGGAACTGCTGTTAGTTACCTCCACTGTACTTAATACCACAGAGTAAATGAGATCCAAATTTCAGTTGAAAGAACTTGGTTAGCTTGAATTTCATCCTATTGATTTAATTATTGGCAGGAATGTGAAAATACATTCAGTGTAAGAAAGCTGTTTAAAGCCAAAGGGAAAAAAAGTTCTTATTATTCTTACAGCTATTTTCCAAGAAATACTAGCTGTTCCAGCTTTAATGCTGCATTTTTAAATCAGGGGAAAAAAAAATCCATGAGAGAGATACTGTTTATGAGTCTTCAAGGAGAACATTTCACTGACATTAAAGGCAACTTTGCAGACTCACTTGAAACGTATCAGTTTGTAATCCACACATTTACAGGAGCTGCTCTGCTCTGAAAGCTGTTTCCCAATCTGTGCCAAAACATGTGAGGCTGCCTAGCATACTTCTGATGATAGACCTTCAGGCTCTATTTCTCCATAATTGATTTAGTTATTAGTTATGCAGGGGAGAGAAGAGATCCCTGAGGCTTAGTAAAACAGTATTCAGTTACTAAAAGCAGCCCTTTGTGAATTAATGTTATCCTACCAGCACTTTCTGCTCATTATTCCTTCAAATCTTGTTTTCCTGGACACCAGCTGTCACAGAGGAAGTCTCCAGCCTTTTCTTCTCCTGCCTCCTTGACCGACTGAAGTTGCACGAGCACGATCTGGAGTGTCTCCTTCACTCCCTGGATCTCCCTCTGCAGAGACTGTGCAAGCTTTATTAAGGAATAATCTATAGGTGATTGGCAGTCCCTGTTCTCTTTCCAAGTTATTAAGTAAATTCTTGTTCTGCTGCTCACGACAGATGGCCATGGCTATCTAATTGTAGCTTCAGCTTCTTCCAAATTGTTTGGATTAAACATTAATACATTTCTCACACTTGCTTTCAAAAGAAAAATCCAGGCAAGCTCAAGTTCTCAAGAAGCATTATTTAGCACTTTAAAAAAGGGAGGGGATGGGGGATACTGTTTTCATGGGAAGGAAGGAGATAAAGAAATTTTACCATCGAGACAGCAGCACGAGCTGTGAGCTCGATGAGCTGCAAGCTGGGTCATTTTTAAGACAGAGACACAGACCTGGGTGGATCAGATCCCAGGTGAAGGCAACAGGGCAGTGGGAACAGTGTGAGACGTAAGCCAAGTGACTGCAGCGTGTGTGGCATTAGTGAGCTTAGCAGCGTGTGCTGTGCAGGGCAGGGTGGGAATCTAGGTAAGAAGCAAAATGAGCTTATAGCAGAGAAAGTGTTTCTGCTCCACTTACCTCCAGAAACCTTTAATGTTAACTCAATTATCAATATAATTGTGGTGCAGAACACACAAACATAAAGCTATACGAGACTCCACAGGCAATGCTTTGAATAAGTTGAAAAGCAAAGAGGGCAGTACCAAGGTTGTACTGTTGTGCATTAGAAGGAAGAAGGCCACTTGAAAAGTATGAAGTAATTCAGTATAAAATGCTTAATTTGGTTAAGAAAGTTTTCCACATTTTATTTGCCTCTGTCTAGTTTAGGTTACCTATAATGCATTCAGGAAAAAACTGATGGCTA
Organism: Pyrocephalus nanus; assembly: GCA_038380795.1. Taxonomy (NCBI): domain Eukaryota; kingdom Metazoa; phylum Chordata; class Aves; order Passeriformes; family Tyrannidae; genus Pyrocephalus; species Pyrocephalus nanus. Next base: position 74,422,134 of record CM076260.1, on the reverse strand, counting down.
ATGGCTCAATCTCTGAAAAATACCTTCTACTTCTCTCTTTCCCACGTCCGCAATGACAGAGGGAAGGTGTCAGGTGCTGGCAACTAGAATACAAGGGGTACAGCAGTGAATAGACTGGCAGATGAAGGTAGGACATGAATGGAGATAGTAGCAACTGCTGACATGCACAAGCGTTTAAGTAGCTGGGCTTCCTAGGCAGCACAGGTTTTGTTCCATGACTAGCCTCTCCTGGGAACAAGCAGTTTGTATTATCAATATATTGGCCTTTCTGCTGATAATCTTACATCATCAAGACTATTCATTGTTGAGAGTGCAAGGACTGGGTATAGCTCAATAAGACCAGCTTTATTTTCTCTTCCATAGCTTACACTATGCGGAGTGGAAAGCAAGCAGAGGCAAGTTAGAGCCTGCTGAAATGCTAACCAGTGACCAAGTCTCTGTGAACAAGGCCTAGAGCCCATTCCGACCACACTGAGGCCAACTGTACAGGTATGGCTAAAGGGCAAGGGCCCCAAAAGACTGAAATAATTTCATGACACACTGCTGGAAAGGAAAATACTCCAGAACCTCACTTCAAGGGAAGTGAAACAGGATGACACTGAAACAACTCGGTTTCAAAAATACAATGCACAAGGACAGTCTTTATCCTTTAGAGAGCTCATACATTAAGAAATGTTTTACTTGACCCTTGATGTCAATACAATGTCAAGAAAAAAAGACAGCCTCAGGTTATGGGACTGTAAAAAGTAAGACACTCCTTCTGAAAAACTGCAACTAGAGTAGACTGTGGTAAAGTTATAAAAATCACTTCTATTTCAAGAAGTCATTATTATGCCTTTGAAAAGTGTTTTGGCTACTTTTGATTCTTTTATCAGTTCCTCAAAATTTCACCCTTGTGTATTTACATGCATTTACTATGATGTTTTGCTCTTACTATTTGTGCATACTTCTAATTTCTAGATAGCTCTGCTAATCTAAAGGTTTTCTGTCTCTGATTACAAATAACAGCAGTACACAAAAAGCTTCCCCTATCCAAGAATCTCAAAGCAGCGTACAAGGACAAATTAATTATGTGTTGCATCTTCTCTGAAATAAGAGCTATTATCCTCCTATAAGTGGTCCTGGACTCTCCACCCCTCTGTAACTTAATCATAATGCTCTGCTGAAAATCTAAGTGGGAAAAGAGAAATTCTTCAGCTTAAGAACACCATGAAGTCTCTGAAGTTTAATTACTTCTAATGTGTAGCCTCTGACTACATGCTGTTACTTGTAATATTCCAAGCAATTAAAAAATTCTTTTCAGGTTGAGAGAAAAAGCAAAATTGAAATGTTTCACCGCCAGTGGATGAAAAATCTTGAAGGATGGAAGAAAACGATGAAGACAAGGAAAGAAACTCCTAACCAACAGAAGCTGGAGCAACAAAAAAGATGACTGGATACTGGATAACTACAGCAAGATCTAATAACCTCATAAATAATACCACAATTATTTGTAGACAACCATCAAACAAGCCTTTATGGCTATGCCAAATACATGGAACATGGCTAAGCATGGAATCTCCATCCATATACAAAGGTTATATCTGGATAAACAGCTTCACCCATTTTAAAACTTCAAATAACAGTTTTACATGGGTCCATATGCAAAGGTGTTCTTCACGCTTAAATTCTCTGCCCAGTGCTGCAATTATTGAGCCAATATCCAAGGCATGAGCAAAATCAAGTTTCAGCTAGGAATATATTCTGGTTCTGCTGTCTTCTTGTGAAAAACTCACAAAATCTCACCACTTTCTCATAAGCAGTAAATTAAAGTACTTGGGTACAACTTCACACAGACACAACCCATTTCAGCAACACTGCAGCTCTAAACATTGTCTTCCATTAAGCTTTTCACCTACTTGACTTCTTCTCTTTAAAAACTTGAGCATCACGAGAGAGTCCATGATTTACAAGGAGATAAAAAGCAGATCTAAATACTTTAGAGACTTAATTTTTCGAAAAAATAGGCTCACCAATGCAGCTCCTGTTCTCTCAGCACAGATGTGTAGAGAGACAAAAGGTAGATATTATGAATCAATTGCCTTCCTATAGGAAAGACGAGCAACTAAGAGTATATGTTGTAGGACAAAAGACCTTAGAAGGATAATCAAGGACTACTGCTGAGATGAGGTAAGGGCCTATGGGATTTTGGAGAAGAACATCAATTTTTGGACATCTGAAGAAGAAATTGTCTTGAAGAACAGAAATAATTGAGGAGGGTTTGTGGATTTTTAAAATTGGTTAACTGTTTTTGTTTCCAACAGCTAAAAGTTTCAGTGTCTGGAGACAGAAACTCTGCTAGATGTACCAGCACCTAACTGCACGTGTCTTTTCTAACCCCAGGCACCACTACATATGAAGTGGCCAGCCAGCTGGAAAGTAGCTCTGCAGAAAAGGACCTTAAGGTCATGGGGGACAGAGCCTCCCAGGCTGGATTAAGAAAACGCCGCCAGCAGGTGCAGGGAGCTGATACTTTCACTATACTCAGCACCGGTGAGGTCCCACCTGGATGCTGTGGGCTCCACAGCAAAAGACCGAGATGGATTCTCAATGTGACTCACCATGGGAAGGGCTCACCCTTTTGTCATCTAAAATAAGATCAAAGAGAGTACCATTGCCACCTCTCACTCTTGTGGGATACCAAAATCTCTTACAAGTTAACCTAGGCTGAGATTCCTCAGTGAGGTACAGACAAGGCTAAATTCTGCACTCCTGATTCTGTTGAAAACCTACTCTCTGGTGTAAAACAAGACTTGTTATGAGTGCCTGCCGTATGACACAGGTGAAAGGTTAGCAAAGTGATCTGCAATGCTTAACAAACATTTAGGCACAAAATTCCATTTTCAAAATAGCCGATTAAAATGTCTGTTTTAGGGCAAGGATTGAAGATTGCTTTTATAATAATACTCCAGCCAGGTTTTCTTCCAACAAAGCATTTTCCCGAGGACAAACTATTACATGCATTCAAATTGTCTATCAAAATGTAACTGCTAATTAAGAAGAAAAATGACTGTGAAATTGCAATATAGGCTCCATTTAATTTTAGTGGGAATTCCAGGCCTTTACTGTCAGGAGAGTAACACCTCTCATCAGCTCTGCAGACACCAGAATGAGTCGCCTCTCATCCTTTGGTTTTTCCAATTAATGATGTGGACTGTTTTCATACACTCACTAATGATTAACCATAATTGAATGTTTTGTGGGTTTATTTGGTTATACTAAGTAGAATTTAGCAGATCTGTCATAGTGCTGCAGAGATATCCAACAACCCCCCCTGCCATTGTTTGATGCTTTTAATACAAAAGTACAGTTTAATGTTTGCTGTGAACAATTTCAATAATCAATTAGAATCACCAGTGGGTCTGTGCCTATACTCAGGACCAAGAAATATCACTAAATTTCTCCTTTGTTCAGTTCATGTTGGCAATTACGACAAGCAGCATGGTTGATTTACATGTGCTATGCCATCAAAACATAGAATGAAAAACAATGACATCTGCGTTTTTTCTTCTAATACAAACGTAATAATTAATCAAAGCTATGACACACACTAAACATTGGCAAATGGCTCGAGAGTATCATAAATTTATTTTTCTCAGTGGAGTCTTTGAAACTCTTTTAATAATCAGACCATAGGACTAATTTACATCTGTGCAACCCAGAGATAGATTTTTGACCTAATAGTTGGCTACATTCATGTGCAAGGAAGTTTTTTGGAGGGATGATGGGGAGGGTGAAAATAACCAGTTAACAACAACAAGTTTGAAAAACTTATCCTGCTTTCATTACAGTTTCAGATATTTAAGCTCATGCTCCCAGAGTTCTACAGATTTTTAATGAAGACTGCATCATTTTCCACTATTGTGATAGGAAATTATTTAAAACCAAATAAACTACCATGCAAACAACAGATCCATCTATTAACCATCCATATTTTATTGAGGCTAATTGTTTTCTCCTATCTCAGTACTAGGTGCTGAAATATATTCAAGTTACCAATGAGTGAAAGTTTAGTTTATAGGCACTGAGCAGTTTTTATTTAAATAACCCCACAACAATCTACAGGTCTATAGCACTGTGGTAGCTATTTTTCTCATTCCTTTTTGAAGGATAGCACAGCGGTTACATGTACCAGATGGTAACATTTTATGCACATTGATCTGAAATAGCAACTGAATGTTAATGAGGGGTAGCTGAATCGCTAAACTGCTTCTTTGTATGTCCCTATGTATTAAACATGGTTTCTTATTTTGTGACTGATGGTCTTGCTAGGACCAGGATATCACACAGTGTGCATTTCTGTATTTAGATAACGTGAGCTGAATTTCACTGATAGAGGAAATCAGATCTCTATCAGACAACTGTGGCTTAAAACAAGACTAATCTATAACACTTCTGAAACTTCCAATGATTAATTTCATTTTTTCAACTAACTCTTGCAGTTTGAGCAGCTATGAAGAAATAGGCATACTACATAAAAAGTACAAATACTACTATTTTACATACTTGCAGTGTATTATCTTCTGGAACCAAAAATGCAGTTTTCCAGCTTATTTTACCTTATCTAGTAAACTTTACCCATGATAAGACTTGGCTTTTCAGAAGGTTGTTAGTTTAAATCCCCTGCAAAGAACCCATAACTCCAACCCTCAATACTGTTCTTCTATTAGGGCCAATAAGAAAAGTTCATTTAAGAGTAAATATACATAAGGGAGGAGGGAATTAGATGCTGTACACACAACCAAGCATGTACACTGTAAATATAATTAAAAGAATGTCGAATCTTTCTATATATTGTCTGTATATTGAAATGCTTAGGAGATTTGAAGCAGTAACAAATTACTGACTGGATTTTGTCCCCTCTGATGCAACTTTGCCCCAGCTCCATTCTCCCCTCCACATGTCCCTTAAAGTTTATCCTACTGATACCTTTAAATAAACCAAGTTTTTACATAGGAATTTTGCAATGACTTGGCAACTGATGCCAAATTACTTAAAACACAGTGGTATTTCCACACACTATTCTTTTACCTTTCTTTAAACTATCCCCACCTTAGCTTAGTAGGAGCTGAATCCTTTCTAGTACTATCATCACCTTAACTCACCTTCAGGTTTCTGCAAGGGCTCCTTTGCTAATCTCTCCAACCTGAATTTATTAATCTTTCATCATTATTCCCTTGACTGACACCTCTCCTTCACGAAAAACCTTACCAGCTAAGTATTCTCATCTTTCCTGGCCAGACTGGTTCTTATTCTCTTTACCCTTTCTCAGAAGAACAAGATCTCTTTTATGATACATTTTTCCTATGAAAGTTACAAATTAAATAAAAAAGAAATCTCTGCTCTTAAATTTTGAAATTTTAAAAAATTCCCAATGAATGTCTCATAAGGGTTAAACAATCTTAAAAAAATACTGACAGATGAAGCACAGAAAGAGATAAGGGTGCATAAGACAACATCTCATCTGGTTACTTCCACTGCAGTATTAGAAGCAGATTAAATTGTGTAGGATGCCACATGATACATCTGTTGCCCACTTTCTTAAAAATTAAAAAAACCCAAACTATATGTGACAATATACACAATCTGAGTCGATAATGTAGCACTTAATTTAGTTAAATCATGTAGGAAAATGCAGGTGCATGAACACTTGTATCCATGCAGCTTTTGGTGCATCATGTTTTTACTTATATGAGCATTACAAACAAAAGGATTTTAACAGTAAAATAAAGGCTTTTCATTGCCTATTCTCACTTGATAAAGAACTAATTTCTATTTAAATCAATTAAAGATGGATCAGACCACAGAGAAAATGCAGTGTAGGAAACAAAAATGCCCATTTCAGCAAAACAATTAATTCTTCTGTTCTTAATGTATCAAATCCACAATAAGAACTAGCTTTCCATGTGAATCTGAAAGGCAAGTATTTCATGTACATACTTACATAGATTGATACATATCTATAGCTATAGCAAAAAGGATATGAATAACTCCTTCATCAACTCTGCAGGTGGAACTTTGCAATTGATCTTCCAGATGCACCAATTTCTCACTTATTGCTTCACATTTTTCTCCCAACTCTGCAGAAAATATGAAGAACTCCTACAGAAAGTTGAAAAAGAAAAAAAAAAAAAGCATGTTTACTGCTGGCTGCACTTTTCTACATCAAATTTGCATCAAATAAAGAGAAAATAAAATATTAGTGAGAGGATATGATGCTTTGCCTAACATTACCTAAAAGCAAATTCCCATTAAAGAGACAAAAAGCTGTTACTTTATAATAAATTGGTGATTTATATGAAATGGAATAAGTTTGTGGTCTCAGTCTACTTCCCAGCAGAAACAAGTCATGATCTCACTTTCATGACTAAAGGGGGTGTGAAGACCAAACTGCTCTCCATCTTCCCCTGTTGACTCACCACAGCAGGGGAGGTCTCATGCTGGCCACACCATTTAGGTTTCCGAATTTCAAGTTGTTCATGTAAATATGATTTACACTTTTAGGTCACTTAAATATTTCAAGCAGCATTACTTTTTGTATCCATTATAAACACAAAATGTACTTACATTTTTGAAGAAAAATCTTGGCTAGAATACTTAGGGATTTTGTTCAGCTGATCAAAGAAAAAGAATCGAAGTCTTGGAGATTACAAGATGAAACCATGCTTTTTTACTGATTTATCATCAAATAAAATTTTCAAAAATAATAGTTCTCCATTTAGAATTTATACGGACAAATACTTCTTCCATTTTACACCAGTTTCAAAGTCCTTCCCATAAGTTTTTTTCAGATACGCTGCACAAGAATAATTTCTTTTACATTTTCCAGTTAATAATACTTTGAGAAACGACCTGAGTAAGCAGCAAATATGAAGAGGGAAAAAAAATTAAATCAATCTGTGCAGCTCTGAGACAAGCCTTTCCTTTCCCTCCCATGGCACCATAGTGCTGCCTACAGTGAATGACAGGGGTTATTTGTAAGGAAAAGATTATGGTGCCAAAATGGAGTTCTGCTGGAGCCATGTTGAAAAAAAAAATTGAGTAATTTATCAGGTGGAATCCAGAAAACACGATTTTCTCTGGACCCGGCCTATGCACTCATCCATATGAGTGCATATATGACCATGGGGCCATATCCAATTTACAGAAAGTTTTTCCTCTGCTAAAGAAAAAAAGAAAATGTACTTGGGTCCTTTGCAATGATTTGTTGCTGTAAGAGCAATCACCAGTGGTTGTTTAAGAAAAATCAAGTCTTCAGTCAAAGGGCTTCCAAATAAATTGTACCAATACTTGTTGGAACACTGCGCATTGTCAAACAATCTGAGCTATGGTAAACACATTTACCAGACCTCAGTTCTGTGCTATCCTTTCACTTTGCATCACACAGTGCACAGGAGGAGTTAAATGTGAGAAGAGCTGTGCTTGCTGGGACATCCTCTGTTATGGCACAGAGCTTTGACCCTCCTGCTTCCCTAGGGCCTCTGACACACATGGCTATCCAGCACATCGTACAGGTACGCAACCACCTGCAGCTCAAACCCTGGGTGGGTGTGCGTGTTAAGAGAGGTGATGTTGCAAACACCAGCAGTTTAGACACAGAAGAGCACGCCTGTCTCTGTGCACAAGACCTGACATCTCCAGAGACATTACCAAACGTGAGAATGTTCAGCAGCACCTCATAGAACTTACAGATGTGAAAACGATCCATTGTTTTTAAAATGAGAACAGGGGAGGAGAAAGAAAACATTCTCCTTGCAGATACAAGGAACATCCTTATCTCACGATCGGGGACACAAGATGAGGGTACAGTGTTCCATCCAGCAGCTAAATTATTACTCAGTATACCAGCAGGACTCCACATGCTGTTAGGGAGCGGGATAACCCAAGCAATTTCTATCAACAGAAAGCTCTTAGTGAATCATTCTGTGACATGCACACAAGAACAGATGACAGTTGTCTAAAAGACCTTAGGTCTCAGGCTAAAAATGCCAGTAAACTGAAAAAAACCTCTGAGTACTCTGAAATCACATCTAAAACTATGACCATGTATAGAGAACGATCCACCTTTGAACACTGATTTTTCTCTAACAGTAGTTACATGTAAGAAAATCAGGTCTTCACATAACTGCCATTTCTAACAGCAGCTTAATTTCTCTTTAACACAGTCATAATAGTGTAGGGATAAACTACTTCTGCATCTATATAACCCAGCTGCCTTTTTAGCTGAAATGAAAAGTTCCTCCAATACTTTAGACCAGCATCATCTCACAGGAACTTAGTTGCACATGTTATGTGAAAAATGCAGGAGAATCATCACATAAATTACGATTTTCCAGAACTTAGAAATCTATATGAAAATGGAAAAAATATGCACTGCTTTCAAAAATACACAACAATAATTCTAAGTATTCAAACAAAACCACAGTTTCTGCCCCCAAGACTTTGTTTGAAAAAAGTTTGATAACCCAGAGAAGTAGATAGAAAAGATTTCTCTTAGTGCCTTTTATGCCTGGTAGCATTCCTGGTAACATTATTATTTGACATTTGTCTGTGTAGGCAGGGAAACCACAGTCAGTGACATACAACTATTCAGAATAGCTCCCGGTTGGAAAGTGGCACTTTACACTGATCAACAATATCTCTGAGAGGGGAGTGGACTCTGCCTCAAGCTGAACATATTAATAAAATACAACTCATCCAGGCTTGTAGGTTATGTCAGTGCTACAAGCTTCTGTAGGTCTTAAGATTTCTTTGGTTATTTTTGCACTAGCAGCACTTTTAGGAAACAGCTAGGAGAGATTGCAGGAGTCAGGAAAGAGCTGAGATGCAATATTGCTTTATGGATTTTTCTGTAAACAGGGAATGTAGCTGGTTGGGATTTTTTTTTTCCTCTAAATCCTCAAGCAGGTGAAAACAGCACAAATACGGATGTGAATTGTTTTTTTAAGGTGAAATTTTTCTGCCTTCTCACACAAAGTAGAAATTCTCATGCTTTCCCAGAGATGTAAGAGTCTGATGCAAAAACCAGTAAGAACAGACAATGTTCCAGATGATGCATGGCTGGAACATCAGCATATTGCCTTAAGAGCAGGGGAAATGGCTTCTGGTTTAGTCTTCTGCATTTCATTTTACTCTTTTACAAGTTGTTTTAGTCACCTATGAGCAACAGCTCCTCAACAGCACTACTCAAGGAGAATGTTTGATCAGCTTTTCCAGTGCAAATACCTTCTGTGCTCTTGAATCTACTTCAATTTTATACAGAAGAATCAGTATTGTAGTAGCTAGATTAATCTAATTCTATTATGGATTAGAGTCTATATTAGAATCTTAGGTTGTTGTGCTGAAAAGCAGGATTCACAGATAGATCCTTAAAATTCATTCTTCCTACAGAGGAACTTATGTAAAAAGGCGTTGCCTTACTTCCAAGTACCAATTCCAATAAGATACAAGCCTTAGGAGACCTGCAGAGTCAATGCCAGATTTATTTCATCTGCACTAAATTTTCTCTCCTATAACAGTTAAAATAATTCAAAATAACACAAATAACAACTACAAAAAGTTGCCCTTGCAGACAGATACTTATTATGGCACAAGGTTTAGAACAGTGACCTACTGTTGGCAGAAGTGCTGCATGTTTACCCTCGACCCTTGCAGAAGTTAATGGCAACTGTCAGCACTTGAGACTCCAGAACATCAGGCCAGGGCATCTCTTAAATAATTTCTAGGAACAAAACACAACCATCCAAGTGTTTGTCCTGCTTGAGCAGATGCTTCAGTCACATGTAGGCTAAGTCTACATGCCCCCAGATAATGAGCTACACAGCCATGAGGTGTCCAAAGTGCAGGTGGAGGAAGCATTCATTCCTGCTCTGCATCCCACATTTCCTGCCCCATATGCATTGTTCCGGGCAGAACAATTGTAGATGCGGAAGGCAACGTGGCCACTGAGAAGAGGTCTAATCTCTGAGTTTGAAAATAATGCATGTTACTTATGACCAACACCATCACGGCAAGGTTGACCAGGAAGCAACCAGGGACCACTGAAGCCCACTCTGTCATTTTCAGTGTGACCGAGCCTACTGTGACTGTCCTCAGCTGGTGTCTGTATACGTGGCTCTTAGCAGCTGACAAGGGATTTGGTGGTTCTGGTGGCAGGGTACTGGCTCCAGGACTAAACTGCCCTTGCCATGAGCAAGTCTTCCTCCTGCAAACTTCTCTTGCTACAAACCAAGATGGTTGCATTTCCTTTTACCCTTAAAAAGCACACCCTGATAACTACTAGTTGTCCTATTTATCGTTATGATTTATGTGGTTGAAGATTTTGCCTTTCAACCAGACTAGGATTTCTAAACCTTTTATTTCTATTCCTTTCCTTCTTTTCTTCACTATGTTCCTGTCTTCTACAGAGTGAGGTGTCCAAAACAGTGCAATAGTCCTCTGGAGGCTTTGGCATTCTCAGCTAAGCACAGTAATTATTTCTGTCTTACAACTGACATTCCCATTAATGAGGCTGCAAGTGACATTTGCCCTTTCTTTCAGCTCAATGAAGGTAATGAATCCCACTATATTTGTAGTCCACTATAACTCTAGATTCTTCTTCTGCAGTATTGTCATCTTAGCAGCTATTTACCATCGGTATACATAAATCAGACTCTTTTTCTCAGTCATGTGTAATTTGCACCTGTCTTTTAACATATCCCTTTTTATTGATTTCAGGCTATTCTTTCAATCTATCAAGAGCATTTGGAATTCTAATCCTAATTGAAATTATGTTGACTGGCACATAAACTCCTGGCCTACCTCCTTTCTAAAGGCAAATACCATGTCTGCCTTTTACCGATCCCCCGGGACTTCAAGCTTCCTCTAGGAGTTTTCAAAGAAGCTTGTTAATGGTTTGGAGATTGTTTTTCTTGGCTCCTATGCACTCAGAAAAAATTTCATCAGTCTAGCCTGACTTGAGTACATCTCATTTGCCTTAGAATCCTTTACTGTGTTTGCCTCTTGCTACCTGGTAGCAAATACCAAGAGCACTACACATTTGGACATAGCTTACCATTTTTAGAAAGACCAAAAGTAATAAAAAAAAAAGAAGAAAAAATAATTCTGATCTCATTTCTTTTCTTATTCACCTTTCTTATTAGAAGACACACATGCTTTCTTTCACCCATCTCTTACACACAACCTAAACTCCTTGACATTTCACATCTTCTGTTTACAGTAACTTAGTGTGCTTAGTGGTCTTGCTACCTTCACTCTTACATGCTAAGTACTCTTTTAGAGTCATTCTTAGGAACATTTTTGTCCTTCCTTTTCAACACTCATTTGAGTTGCTGAAAAGCTGCTGACATAGATATGTAGTCTGTGACTCTGCTTGCTCTTTTTTATACCAAAATAAGATGGTGCTGTACTGTAAACCGGATGTCTTCAGGATAGTACCGAAGAAAATCTGCTGATTCCTCCTCCTACAGAGCTTGTCCCATGTAAACTAACTTGTTGATTCTTCCCTGATTTTGTTTAGATGAGTTTTTCTTTCATGGAGGTAGCTATCCACCTTTTCTCAGAAAAGGGATCAAAGTTGTTTCCCATTTACTCTTGCTCTTGCTTGTCACCTTCCACTTACAGACTGCTAGCTCGTTCCATCAGCCTGTTTATGTATATTTAGGAGACTTCAGCACTACAACACACTCCCCACTATCTCATATGCAACAATTCAGGCATAAAGCTTTCCAGACAGCTGTTTTGCAACTGTGGCCTACCTCCTTCCCACAATCACACACTTTTCCCACATTTCCTTTGCTTGCACTGATCCCCTTCCCTCTGCCACAGGGATACAACAACATATGGCAGTGTGAAATGACTCATCAGAATTACAGTGCAATATTGGCAATTGTTCCCTTCATTTATCTTCCATTACAGCTATGGAGGAGTGTCCTTGGAAAAGCATCTATGCAGGAATAGCGTTTTTCACTGCCTTCCAGCACCCTGCTGTAGGCTGACAGCAGTCTTCCCATTCTCATCCCTAGTAGACTGAAGATCTTCCCCAACTGCAGATTTCCTAAAACGAGAGCACACTACTGCACTGGTTTATTTAATTAAACTGGGACAATTCCAGTTCCTGCTGTGGGAGGATAAGGCTATTTACTGACTTACCAATAAAAATTCACAGTGGGTCAGGACTTCGAAAAGGAAACAAAAGCACCAAACTGTTTTCCAGTATCAACACCCTGGTGTGCAAGGAGTCAGCACAGCTGGGGATCATTTAGAGGTGGTTCCTGATATTCACTCCCACCTCTGCTCCTGAGTCACTAGGATGAAACAATCTGGAATGACTAACTGGGTGCTCTCCTGCAGAGAGTGGGGAGACTGACAAGAAAGGATTAGGGGACCAGAGCATCAAAGGAACATTTAGGCAAAGCCTTGACATGGTACAGGATGCTGACAGTTTCACAGAGCTTTTATAGAGCTGTCTACAACATCAATCCATCTCTGGCAGTGTGGTAGAGCCTTTCTAGCATATTTCCATTTCCTTTATTTGTTTCATTGCTTTCTATTATCTTTATACACTATCTTCCCCCCTCAAAACTTCAAAAGAGCAAAGTTGCTCCACTTCTGAGGACTCTAAGATATTAAGCTCTTGGAGAATACTTCTACAGTGGTAGCCCTGTGAGCTCTGGAGCCCTCAGTATTTTGCCCTGATGGAAGTAAGGCTTTTTGCTACCTTTATCCCATGGAACCACCTCCCCTATTTCATGTCATCTGTGGACACAAGCACTTGAATAGTTTTGCTTTAATTCATAGCAAAGTTCGTTGATTAGAAAAGCCATTTGCATTTTCTGCAAAGTTCACCTTCCTTCGCAAGGCTTCCCTGTTTTTATTTATGCTGAACTCACATGCAGACAAGCAGTCTGTCCTAGGCGTGCTCTCATGTCACATTCTCCCCGAACACAAGGTCAACAATCTGAATTTGGTCTTGCAACGTCTTGTATCTTTCCTACAGAATTCCAGCCGAACCAGTCTTTGGACTCACTGGTGGGAATCTAAAGAAATGCCTCATCTGAATAGTTATCCTAAACTGCAGTATTTGTTTATTTAATATTTGCTTGGCTGAGCACTTGTCACTTGTACTTGACAGGTGGCATGTATGCTATTATGGAAGGTGAACTGGGGGTTACTTGTTTATGTAATTTATTTGCTGGCTGGACACAATGCCTGGATATTACATTTCCTTTTTAAGTAAGTTGCAACCCAAGGTATACTGACGTAAAAATGGGCCAAACTAAAACAGTACAGCTATTAGAACCAGTATAACTCTTCTTACACATATATTACCGAAACTCTTAGTTTGTAAGTAGGTGGATTTTTGTATGAAAGCAGATTTTTCTCATAGGAAATGCATCTCATGTTACTTAATTATTCCAGCCTTCTTAAATACATGGACTAGGATGTGACATATTTTTGTTAATGAAAATAATGTAAAATTACAAACATCCAGTATTTTTATTTAGATGAAATTCCTATTACCCTGTATTCTGCCACAGTCTGTATGCTTTTATACTTCAAAAGTAAATTGAAAGGTATTTTTAATGGTACACAAGAAAACAGGCTAAGCTTCATGATTTTGTTCCATTCCTAAGCATCGAGACAGTGCTACAGTAAAGCTGGTAAATATTATTGATCCTACTTTTCCCAAACATATTCTGTTTGTTGGTATGTGTTAAAAATATTAGCACAGGATTTAACTAAAAACTCCCTGAAATACTCAGAAACTTTGCCCAGCAACTTTGCTATTATTTTCAATAGAAAAAAAAAAGAAAACTGGAATGGGCCCACTCTCATTGTGATTGTGTTGCTTTCCTAAGTGCTCACACACTCTCTAGCAATTTTTACCCCAAGGTAACTCTATAAAAACAAGTGTCATTAATTCTAATTGAGACAAAGAAAAGTCTGTACAATCCCACCACTTTATATTGCCTAGGAAACACTTACCTCAGATAAATGACCCTCTGTTCCAAATGAAATGTCTTCCATAACCTGTTAGAGATAAATTATTAGTATATCGTAGATACATGCTATATAAACAGTACAATTTCAATATAACTTATAAAAACCATTATAGCACAATAAAATTTATATAAGCTGAACAACTGGATCAATTTGCTCCACATGCATGAAAGATTTAAACTGCATTTGTAATGGAGCAGTGGCAGCCACCCAATCTTTAAAACTGTATTTGAATACATTTTATTTAAGTCTGTCTTTGGCTTCTCAGTTAAACTGCACAAGGAATACTGCCTCTAAAATGGAAGGACTAACTACAGACTGGAACAAACTTTTCTGTGAAGCTTTTGAAGATCTGTATACCATTCAAGAGTCTACAGAAGTATTTTTGGCATAAACTCTGTACATGATTTTGCTCAGGAGAAATGAGAGACCCCACTGATGTTTTCTATTGGTAACATGTGCTAACTATAGTCAGTTCCTCTTTTATTTCATCTGTGAAGTCTGTAAGAAATTAGCCATTGATTGGCCGAGAAACGAAGAAATTTGATGTTAACATTACTGGAAAGTAATTAATACTTATCACATATTACAGTATTGATAATCTTTATATAAACTGAGATAGGCGTATTGCTTTGGTAGGGCGTTACTTGCTATCAGAGGTAGGTACACAAATACATTAAAAAGTGCAAAATCATTAATCTGCCATAAATTCATCATTGTTACTGGATACTATTTTCAGTAATCAATCTGAAAAAAAGGTTGCTCAGATTTCTTTTACCTGTAATATAAATTTTCTGATTATATTTTTGCTGCAAAATACATGTAAGCTTTAGGCCTACTGCAATGCTACAACCCCCTAGCTCAAGAGAGTTTCACTATGTCACAGTATCAGATGCAGCTGAGGGGCATCGTGCTGCACAACTACGCACATGACTGTATAGCGATGATTTGACCACTGTGTACAAGCCAGCTGCCTGCTGTTACTGAAATCCTTTCCAGCTTGGATCAATACAAAAACCACAGAAATGCTGAATTTCAGTAGTGCTTAATACTGACATTTAAAACTAAGATTAAATTTTAAGTTTCCGAACTATTTTCGAAGCTTCACAAATACAGAATTTAATTAAAACTCAAATGAATGCACAGTTTATTTAGTTTTTGAAAGGCTTTGTCCTTTACATATTGCACATTTACCTCCTGGACCACAAGCTATCTCAGTGCACAGCAATGAGTTACAGCCTGCTCACAAATTCTTTCTTGGTGCTTGCTATCACTAAATTCTGAAAAATGTTGTATTATGTCCTGGGATAGCTTCTTTTTAATGAGAAACACCACAGTAGATATTATTTTTTTCACAGTGTTCACTGGTATCACTTAGAACACTCGGCACATTTTAAAAAGTAATTACATGAAGGCTTTACAATTATAGAAAATCTTTCCAACACCAGCATGATCTTCAAAAGACTCCGAAGCATCATCCCAGATGTCAAAAATTAAGTACGCAGTGATGAAGAAAAGATAGCAGCCCTCACCCTTATCCCCGTTCTCTACTCTTTTATGATGAAAAAGGGAGAAGCGATCTACAAAGAATTCTCTGGGGAAACTACCAAAAATGCTGACTTACAAAAGGTAAAACTACTGAATTTTGGATTTTACCTTGTAACTTTAATCACCTCAATTTTCTTGAAATCTAGTAGGTGTTTCTTTCCTTCATAGTGATTAAGAGGGAGCACTGCACAGCATGCCAGAGAGCAGAAGAAGAAGAAAAAAGGATAGGTCAGGAACTCAAGCCCGCAGGTGCACACATAGCCATGTTCATCAAGTTACTTGCTGTTAGGAAGGTCCCAGCATACACACATCTCTCAGTTTATTAGTTATCACTGGAGTTTCTGCTGTTATAAAAAGCTTTTGCTTACACGCACGTTATCAACAAGAAAAAAATAAAGCAAGTTATCGTAAGGAGAGGAACAAGCAGGCATTGTTTGAAGAAAAATTAAATGCTACTGTATATTTTAAAAATCACAGATATATGTATCTAACTATGTAGTAATGATCGTAGCAATTTCCACCTGACTCACATATCACCCAGGCAAAATAATTTGCAGTCAGTTTAGAAGTATGGAACATTTCTGGGATGAAAACTAGAACCTATCTTTAATTCCTCAGAGACTTGGGAGAAAAATCCAGCCCAAATAGTCACAAAAAGACAAACTACAGCCGCAATGAAAGGGTACCTAGTTTCATCAATATAGCTACCAGCTGGAAAGTATATTCCTATAAGAAAATTCAATAATCTATATCAAATAAATTAGACAAGTTGACTTTCACATGACTGAGGGTAGTAATATTGTCTACAACTTTGCTTCAGAATTTTTTTAATACTGTAGTCTAATGAGTTGTCTGTAACTGAGAGAAATACATCTTATTTTTTAAGTAACTCAGGGTGTTTCACAGGATGATTTTTGCTGACCCCACTTTATTAAGTTCTGACCGAGACATTAGTAATGATGCTTCAACAAGCTGAGCTGTAAAAGCATGTGACTGTCTTCCCTGGTTAACAGTCAGTGTTATAAAGGAACCCTAATTTACGGAATTATTTTGGGATGCCAGCCTACCACTTAAAAACTGGGAAAAAAAAAATCAGCAGTCTTAGAAAACACAGTTATGAAGACTATAAAATAACTGTTGACAGTTAATAAACCTGTGCTCGTATGACAGTAAAATATGTAACTCTCAAAGAATTTATATGTTACATATTTTTAAACCAGAACATGTAATATTTTATGATCTAGTGGGGATATTTAATTAAAAATGATACATGGCCCTTCTGCAAAGCAGTGTCTGAGGATCTAAGTGCAGGGCTCTTTCGATTCATCTATTTTGGTTTTCTTATAATTGTTATGTCTCTTACTTGGTTTTTTGCTTTCTAATGAAACATATACAGTAAGATAGAGTTATATGCAAGAACACTGTTTATAGTACACATCAACAAAACCAATATCCACCCAACACTACTGTTTAGCTAGATATGACACAATAAATAACTGGAGAGCTTCATTTATAGCATTTCACTGTAAAGTAAATCAATCACCTGGGAATGAAATATGCCCTCCAAGGCATATATGTACATATGCTATCATTATAGCCTTTCCTATGGTGTTTTGAAGTAGGAAATTCAGTACCCTCTAAATACAAAGAACACCACTTTTTCCTTCTACTTCAGTGACCAATGGTGCTCTCTAGAAATTCCCCAATGGGGAACAGAGGTTGTGACATAGCTGAAGAGATTAGTCATTTCTCCTAGTTTTGGCCAGGACAGGGTTAATTTTTTACAGTAGCCAGGAAGAGAGCATGGCCAGACCCTAATTACTAGTTATCCAATACCATCTCAGGGCTGGAGTAAGGGACTCGCTCTCTCATTTCCTGGGGGAGGGGAAGATAGGTGTGGTGGGGAAGAGCGAGTTGGTCTTTTGTCGGTTTTAACATAGAGATTGTTTCTTTGTCTTATACTTCTTGTTATTGATATTGTTGCTGTTACTGTTCCTTATCTCAACAAATTTTCACCTTTTTGGACCTCCAATTCTCAACCTCACCCCAGGAACAGGAAGGGTAAGGGGTTAGGGGGGAAAGGAGCTAGTGAGCAGCTTCCAGTTTGGGGGAGTCTCATTTGGGGATGGGCATTAAACTGGGGAGTGCCATTCCTAAACCATGACATTATTCTAGAAACATGGCAACCAAAGCAAGCTACTCCTCTCACAGAGACACCAGAGGCTTGTTAAATAATATCAAACCAAGTATTTTGACAAATTCATGCTTCTCTATTAGATAATCTCACCTGCTTATAAATGGCTATAAAAAGGTTCCCTACTAATGGACAACAGTAAGGTTTTCCATAACAGTCCTAAGTAATGGCTAAATTTAGAGAATAAGCACCCCACCACTGTTTTTGGTGAGGTTTTTTGGCCACAAATACTAAATTAATTCTTAAATAAAATAATACACTATCACATAATGGAGCACTTAAATGTTTCAGAAGTGTTTTGTTTTTCAACTAAGTCCATTTACAAATCAAGGCATATTCTCTTTTGTACTTCAACACAATCAAAACTGTAAGTTAGCATGATTTGTGTCAGACTTTTTGTTTGCTTTTATATTTTGCCTGGTGATGAACTAATAAGAAATATTAGGGATGTTATTCTGCTATAGCTCTTCTCTAAATGTTTAGATGCTGCCTGTCAATCCTACTGACATCCTATCAGTTTTACAACCTAAAGCATTCTTTTCTGGGTAAAACTTCAACACCCCACAACAAAGAAAAAAATCTCAGCTTCTAAAAGTATAACAGCAGGCAGCCCAGACCTAATTCCAGAGACAGAATACAGTCAATATGTTGGAGGGGTTTATGGCTGCAATGGGTTGCAGTCATCACTGATGCATAACTTTGCCTCAATGGTCAAAGCTGCAGGCAGCACCAAACCCGTAGAAAGCTGATTGAGTAAGTCATGATAAAACAGAGCTCTGTTGCTCAACTCCATCTAAAAGTTGGACAACACATGACCAGTCTCATACCAGCAAAACTGCTTCATTTTTTTCTTTCATCAGCCATAGGAGTGCTGTGGAAACAGATGGAGGAGTACCTTCACAAAGCCTTCCCTGAAGGACATTTTCCTGTTTACACATCAGCTTCTGAATGATTTTAGCATATTCTCAAAATGGAGTTTATTCAGGATACCGGGATAGGCCAGATCCCAGGCAAAGACATTTATACCACAAAGTTTAAGCAGCTAGATGAAGAACTGAAGTTAGTCTTTAGTCTTCCTAAGTTCCCTCCATGGTTGATAGAGGCAGGGAGATAAAAATGGAAAAGTAAGTTCAAAAGGAGGAGTTTAATGGAAACATACACTTTCCTCTTCCATTTGAGATATGGGGAACCTGTGCCTTGACTCCTGCACATCTCTCCAGAACCAGAGGTCATCTAACTTCAGCCACCCAGATGTCTTTCTAGGACAGCGAAGTTGATTTTCAGGGAAAGGATCTGGACTTGCAGGGGTGAAATAGGTGATAATCTATAATACAGATCTCAAGAGTGCTACAGAAACAGTCATAAACCCCTAAACCCTCCAGACCTTCTAAGGTGCACTTTTGAAAAGGGAGTGCAATATTCCATAACCAACAGAACTCCTCATATTATGTTAGCAGACTCATCAGAAATATGATCAGGGAGGGGTAGGGGTGGAATCAAAGCCACAGCTGACCATTTCTAATAAAAGCATTGTCTATGTGGAGTCAGTCAGTAAACCATTTTCCTTGGGAAAAGACTCAAAGAATTACTGAAGCCCAATATAAAACCAGAATTTTACTACCAAAACGAGATTTTACAGTAAGGTAAGCATCTGCTTTCCACTAAGTCTCAGCCAGTATCAATGCAAAATTAGGCATCAGATTTCAAAGCAATGCATAGTTCAATGGCTCTTAACATCAAATACAATTAGGCACACTTTAGATTTTTGTCAACTAAATTCCGTGGTAATAAAACTAACGGCTCCTGTTGGAGGGTCTTTTTGTCACAGTGGTGCTGTTGGGTTGATGAAGCTTTTTTAACAGCTTGTTTACCTTGGCAATAAATTAAAAGACTATTAGACAGTTGTACATTTTTCAGGCAGGGATGGCATTCCAGATCAGAACATGAAAACTTAAAAGAAATTTGTCAAACCTTTTAAGCTCATGATTTTTTTCTCCTTTTAGTATTTGTTGGATGCTGTAAGCCTATTAGCATCTGAGCTTGGAAGCCTTTGACCATTTCACTAAGGGAGGAAAAAATTTACTCTCTCCTCCAGATCCAAGATAAGAAGTCAGCAGAACCAACTCCAAGTGAAACTTGTCAGTGTTATGAGGAATACTGGATAATTTCAGTTAAATACTTAATAGTTTTTCCTTTATATCCTGATGCACAGTCTATATTTATTGCCTGAATAATTTCAACAGTTTAAAAAGACTGATGGTAAAAGGAAAAAGGGTTGAAGGGTTTCTGAGAAGCTAATAAGCTATTTTATTTATGTCCCAGATTGGAGGCCAGATGTTAAGTTCATACTTAACCTGCCCTGCTGACCCGTCACCAAAATTCAACTCTTCCTCTCAAAAGGAAAACCAGTAGTATCACTTGAAATGCAGTGGTAAACTATTTCAGATACCTTTTTCAGCTCACTGTGTCCATGGCAGGAAACAGTACCCCACTCTGAGCCCTTTAGAAAGTGACCTTCCTTTCTTTTTTCAGAGTCAGGTGGGCCATCAGCAGTCATCTCCATCTCCTGCATTTGGTTCTCTTCTTCCTCAAAAACACAGCAGCTGGTTTCTTTCAGCTGAAACCCTTGGATCAACAGCTGACATGCCTCCAAGTCAGCTTCCCACACTCTTTGGAGCAGCTGGCTCCCGCAGCTGAAATGAAAGCCAAAAGAAAATAAAACTGCAGTTCAGGGAAAATAGTTGCTATTTCAAGTAACATTTGGGTTAACTGCTTATTATTAGACAGAAAAATAAAAACAAAAACAAACAAACAAAAAAAAACCCCAACAGCACCTCAAATACCCCCACATGGATAACGAATGCTATATCAAACTGAAAAGCAGTAAAATTATTGCCTTATTACAAAGCCAATGACATAAAACCACCTTTGTGCTAAGATGTTGTTTCCAGCTGTGGGGCATACACTGGTTACATGTGACTTTCTCCTGTTCGGACACAGGTCTAGGGGTCTCGTGATCAAAACCTGAGCTTCCTTCACGCTACCAGATATACTTTCAATCCATTATCATCTCTCAGACATGTCAGTGTACATTACAAATACTGCTCCAAGAGTTATATTCACCTGAAGTAAATAGGAATTCTACGCATAGATAGTTTTTCAGAACAAGACAATGAATACTAACATCACACTGTTTGTGAGTGATGTGGTCACATCTCCATTTAATACCTGTTGTCTCTAAGGAACCAAAAGATTAGGTTGCCTACTAAAATATAGCAGATCAGTGGCAGAGCCTGGGATGGGACTCAGAAGCAATAATTCCCATAGCAATACACACTGCCAGACAGATACAAATGCTAATATCTAATAACATTTCCAAAAATATTTTTTCACAGTTCTTTTTCAAATTATATAATTTACTACATATATATAATTGTGAGCAATTTTAAGTCACTAAAAGAGGAAAAATAACCATTTGATTTTAACTTTTCAGACTAAATTAAATTCCAGCTTATCTTCTATCTGAAGGAAGCATAAAGGAGCTGCACTGCTCACAATAAATTCAATAATCTAACAAAGGTACGTTTTGAACTCCACAAATTCTACATGATGCCAAACTGTAAAAATCACACAGCAATATACAGGGAATGAGAGCAAAATTAGGAGTCAGAAGCTGAGCTATTTGATCTGTGCTTAGAGTCAGCATCTATGTTTATTGAAAGCATAATGCAGCATGGGGTCCACAAATTATCTCCCCCAAGGAGTTCAGAATATCACTAATCAGAATGGGAAAAATTCTTCACTGGATTACATGTCTGTGTTCCATCCAGGTAGCATTTCACTTAGCAGGACAGAAAAATAAAATAACTCCCACCGTTTCTTTACTTGTCAGTCACAGCATCATGGTTACACAATCAAAATATTTCCCCGCAGACATACATAAGCCTATTTACTTGCTTTTTGAAAATGCTTGTTTGCAACTTTATATGGCTTATTATTAAAGGTTAAAAAAATACTCTAGAGACCTGAATCACAATTTCCAGTGGATAGTTTATTTTGTCTATTTAATTTAATGAAGAGCACTATTGACAAAATTAGGGCAGAGATGTGATGTATGCCATATTCAGAGTGGAGAAGATGAACAGCATTTGTAAAAGTACAGCATAATGGTGCCTAGGCTGCTCTTATTCAGCCATCACTCAGCTCACTGGTCAGTGTGGTTTTGACCGTATCTAAGTTTTACACACATTTTAGTAACCAGCAGTTACTGAACACAAGGCTAACAGATTGTTTTTATTTGAAGGCCCTCTTTGTTTTATCATGGTATCTGTAAAACTGTGATTTATCTCGAGCTAAGATGCTGTTATGCTGAATTTTCAACGGAAATCAGTGAATGCACATACACTTGGATACTCCAAACATATCTAAGCCAACCTATTCAAGCTCCATCTTTTAGTCTGTATTTTGGACTTTAGTGCCTTGAAGCATTTTTCAAATCACACTTTTTGAATGAAAATTACTTGAAAGCTGCAAATAGCTGACACAGACACACATACCAAACGATTGTTAAAAACTATGCTGACTCCGGCATGCAAAAAACTTCAGCTTTTACATCAGATGTAAATTTAAACTCAATTGAATTCCAAAGTTTGGTTTATTCATGTTCAATCCATGCTAAAAGTACATTTGCAGTCTCCATGAAGCCTCCATTGTGACTGTACTGAACACAGTGAGATTTTTCAGGTATGCAACTTTTCAAAATGATGGATCAAGTCTGGATTGGATTTTATATTATTCCTTTCCTTACAAATATTTTATGATATATCAGCCTCTAGGTTTTATGCACCTGTTTCTCGGGACAACCTTTAAGTTTCAAACAAGCAACAAGAGCTAGGATACAGATGAAGACATTCAAAGGAACACAGTGAACACGGCATGTTATTTACAATACAACAGTTTAATTAGTTACACAGGTAACTGATTATTCTAATTGGTGTCAAGAACACTTAGGTATCACAGCGGTATCACATTTTAAGGATTTGGAGGAGGCCAATGAAACATGTCATTAGATATACAAGATCTCCATCCCTCCATAAAGGACTCACGTAAGAAAGACAAGAGATGCCAGTAGAAGAACACAATGGGCAAGTGATTGACACCAATGTGGTTTAACATCTGTAGACAAATGCCAGTCTTTTGATACCAAAAAAAAAAAAAAAGGTAAAAGATTGTTAGTAGTCCTGATATTAGAGGCTATGAATTAGACTTGATAGGACAGAACAGAGGGAGTCAATGGAGAAAAACAAAGTGAAATGAACAAAAGACAGAAGTGCTGACTTT
The DNA here is from genome assembly GCA_038380795.1 of Pyrocephalus nanus. Lineage (NCBI taxonomy): Eukaryota > Metazoa > Chordata > Aves > Passeriformes > Tyrannidae > Pyrocephalus > Pyrocephalus nanus. Next base: position 74,399,012 of record CM076260.1, on the reverse strand, counting down.
GAGTGAATGAGAGCAGGGCAAGGGGCAAGACTGCTTTTGTCAAGTCACAGCCAGGGAAACGGATGTCAAAGTAAGTGAGATGCAAGACTCAACACGAGTAATTTTTTAGCTGCATGGATAGCTGTGGCAGGTTTTATCTCAAGGATACTGTGCAGGAAGAATCTACAAGATCAGGCCTAAGCTGACTTGAAGAATGGCTGAGACATCCACACAAACAAAAAAGTACACAGCAGAAAGAATTCTGTATTAAGTCAAGTTGATGATGAAGAAAGAGCTGTCAGAGAAACAGAGCTGTTTATGGACAGGAGGAAATTAATATGGAACAGAGAGATTTATCCTTGAGTTTTCTTCATAAAGTGGCAATTGACATTGTAATTGCCCATGCTTTCACCAAGTCCCAAGCGGTTTTCTAGGAAGAGCCATAAGAGACCTGAGGGTAAAAGGAAACTAGAGGATATCTTCAATCTACTTATGATGTTGGGTGAAATTCATGTCTAGAGACATATCCAGCAAGGATTCTCTCCTAAAGTCCAAAAAACATTGCTCCTCTGTTTTTTCACAAGATTCTGGGAGATATCAGTGGGGGCTCTCTTTATGGCTCTCAGCACAACATTATTCTAAAGCTATTTATAGTGCAAACTGGAACTACAAGAACACGACTTTTCTATTGAGTGCTCTGTATATATACAAAAGGCACATTCAGTTCCTGAACATTATAGTCTAAATGAAAACATGCCCATATAAAAATAGTCAAAAGATTTTATATTAAACCCTAATTAAAAAAAAAAAAAAGGCCAAACCAAAACAGAATAAAGTCCCCCAAAACATCCTCAAAAGCAAATTGGAATCGACACAGGAAGATGTCACTACTCGTAAATCTCATCACCTACAGTTTTCAGGAATGTCCCTCAGTGAGTGAATTGTTAAAAGTGGTTTGTAACACCCTGAGGTCAACACTGTGTGTTGATAAGATGATGCTGCTTATTTTAAGGGAAATGCATGTAAGAACCCACACATTGAAAGCCAGGATAGTGAGACTGAAGCTAAAAGGTTATATAGTAAGACATCTATTTAGAAATTGCATAATCAAAAACTGACTTAAGAGGTGAGATTACCCATCGCTAAGAAGAGATACCCTAGACAACCTCTTTCTAACAGGTGAGCCACAATAAAGTGTGGATTCTGGAAACCACGTACTTACCTTTTCCCAGTACATGGCACAATATATTAACTGCCTCTAAAGGCAGTTTTCTCCAACAAACAAACAAACAAACAAACAAAAATGCAAATGAAATGCAACAAAAATAGTCAGGCAAAAGAACAGGGATTTTCATTATGACAATTAAAATGATTGGAAAGTTTTGAGGCTTGGAGAAAATCACAATATGAATCAAAAGACTTTGTTCTATATCCCCATCTTTTTTGAACTATTGTACATACTAAAGAATGTTTCTCTATATTTTAGTCACTCGCTTCTATTTATGTTTTTCACCAGAGGGAAGGAATGAGCTCTTCTTACTAAACATTTAGTAATGTCTTTGTTGTCTTTCTTAAGGCAATAGCCACACAGTGAACAAGGAAGGCAAGCAAAAGAAAGTATCCAGTAATAATACGTAGAGGAAAGAAGGCAACCATATTGCTTTACTGTTAGCAGAAACCCACCATTTTATTTGGTTTATCATATTAATTCACAGTCATGGATTAATAACCCTTCTTACACTTAACAAGTATTTACTACTTCGGGACTATGCTTTGCTTCTCTCCTTCTTTAAAAAAAGGTTTCCAGCCTGATCAGTTCTTGCTCCTTCACCTTGGCTGTCATATTTTAAGATGCCTACAACCAACCTATGGAACAAAGCAAGAACTATAATGTGCAGATGAGTGAGTCACACGAGGCTCTGAGGGGAAGGAGGCACATAACCTGGTTTTCTCCATCTGACTGGTGTGCAATGGTATGCACCGATAAGGGCAAAGGTACAGCTAGGGCCCACCAGATCACAGCTCTCAGCTGATAAACTTAAAAAAGGGAAGAAAGAAGGTGTAGGAAAAAGGACAAAGAAAACCTGGACTCTGCACAAACAGCAAAACATTTTTTTCTCTCGGCCAGCACACTAGAAAGTCATCTTTCCTAAACATTGGAAATCAACACTTTTTTTTTTCCTTCTTGCGAGTCTCCCTAATCCTATAAACACCTTCAATATAACCTCAATTTCACAATTCGATTCCTTGCATTGTGGTTTTCCTCTCCACTCTCCTCAGGAGCCGAAAATCTCATGAATTGACTTCATATCATTCCAATCACATGATTGTCCCCCAGTGAGGGAGACATTCTTCCTACTCCCTTATTTCAAAGCTCACTGATAACACTTGTTTGCTGCTCAGCACTATTGTTGCACTTCTCCGGAAGAAGACTTGCTCCCAGTAGGATATTCCGTATATTCCCCTGTCAGATGACAACCCACTCTATCATCTACCTTGAAGACTAGCTAAAACTCCCAGGCAAAGTCTGATGCTTGCAGTACTTCTTTCTGGCATAAGCAATTTGCTCCTCTGACCTTGCCTTCATCCTTATAAAACATACAATATCCAGAAAACAATAAGTCGCTGACCCTCTTAAAATGTGATGTTCTGCCTACTAGAGAATATTCTGAACCAGAATCACTAAAAATCAAAAAAGCAATCCTCACAATCCCAATCTAGCTTCTAGACTTTCACATCTTCAACACCTGAAAAATTTGCTCTGGGCTGACTTTTCTAATATCTATATTTTTAGGTACAGACAAGTTCTCTGCATGACAGTCCTATTCAAAAGACATCCAGTGCACCCAGACAGGAAATGATAGTGCAGCACAGAGGTGTGGACACAACTTTCATGCAGCTGGAAGAATGGGTGATAGCAGTGGCTCTGCTTTCTACAGCATCTCACAAGTAGGGGCAAATGTGCAGGAAGGGGCAGATTTGAGGAAAAAGATGAGCTGAGCCCCAAAACCAGCCCTCAGTGTAGTGGTTATGACACCCACATCTCCTCAGGGATATAGCAGCACAGGTACATCTGGAGGTGCAGCAGACAGAGTACCTGGAGCCAGGTATCCTTTGTCTTTATTTAGTGATCCAAACTCTACAGTATTGCTACAAAACCCCCATCACAGTCTTTTAAGTTATGTTGGGATTAGGAGCTCCCACTTGTTGGCTTTGTGAGCAAGGAGAGCAACAGTTCAGTTACCTCCTTGCTCACATCTGCCAAATTTCAGACAAGTCATAATAGAGAACTCCAAACACACTCAGACACCTGGTCACCTGAGATATTTATCACTATGGTCACTCAGCCCAGTATAAAAAACACCTAAAAAATGGAACTGAAGTGCAACAACATGTATGTTGGAAAGAAAAATGCCACGCTGAAACACAGCCACTCAAACACTGCACAGTCTCCTTCAGACTGCTGCCTGCTACACAGACCTTGCTTGTTTCATCTGTCTCCTTGCCCATATCTGGACTTTCACTCCAGGAAAGGTGTACCTCTACAGGTCCTGTCCTCAGGGACAAACCCTACAGGTCTTTACACTCCTTTCAGTTGAAACCTTAACCCTTTTCTTCACTGCCTCTATTTTCTCCCCCTTTCTGTGCTGTTGCCCAGCAGGTAACACTGCCATTTTATTCCTTATGGAAGGTCCAGGTAGTGTCTTTAAAGACATTTTATACATATGCACAATGAGGCTACACCACCAATTCTATGAATTGTATAATTAAGAAAAAAAGGGTAAACACATTCTATTATGATGGATTCTAGGATTCCTAAGGAATTTTCTCAGACTTTGCAAAAGCTATTAACCCTTCCAACTCAGCACATTATGTGATTTTGTGAATCTGAACTGCCTTCATATATTTTAAAAAATTCATTCCCCTCAAGACATTCAGAATTTTTCACAGAAAGATGCTAATAACAACAAATAAGAAATATATTAATGTAAAAATACATGCCCCCTCACAGTGATCTCAGTAAACAGAAAAACATAAATATCTGACAGTATTTTCTGCCAATTTTTTTTAAAAAATTAAGCTTATCAGCTACACTCATTACCCACATTTTTTCCACTCAGTAAAACATTACCTACTGAATCCACCATACTGAAAGATTAGCATCCAAACTGAAATCTAAAAGCAGTCTGCTAAGAATTATGACATCTTTCTCTTGCCCCTAAAAAAACCCTTATACAGCATCTTAAGGACAGAACTACCAGCTTGTATTTTACATGAAATGTACATATTTTATGTCTGCTTTTTCTTTTCTGAAAGGCCTGTTCAATACAAAGAGGAAGAACAATTTTTCTAGTGAAAACCAACAATGGCCATTTGATTAGTGTTATTAAAAAAAGAAGATACCACACAATACCGAACAATATTTTTGTTGTTTTCTCTTCAGTCCTCAAGCCATTTATTTTACCTGGAACAGAACTTTAATCATGGCCTGTCATCTTTCTAACAATATTCAATGTCTTTGTGTTATACTTAAATTATCTCCACTGGAAACACAAAATGATAGACTGCTGCAGCTGATGGTTTTCACTTTGATTCTTAACACAGGGTGGATGCAAGAATGGGATCAACATGTCAAACACAGGAAATTCAGTAATTTACAAGGGAAGAAGGAAGGCATCTTGTAGTGAGAATTTACTATTCAATTTTGTCCCTGTATTTACTGTACAGTTTATTTTTACTACACTACTTAATCTATAACATAAAAATTTACTACCTGCTTTCAGGGCTATTTATTTCTCTTTAAAAAAAAGGAATGGTCCTCTGCCCCTAACTGCAGTGAAACATTTATGACAAATAATCTATTCTAAGAGTAAAAAACTTAACTTTGATAGATGAGGAGAAAGCTACCTGGGAATTCCTCTTATTAAGCAGTCCACATAAAGCCAGCTTCTCAACCCTAGTTTGTCCCCCACCTCGTTCATAATCTGATAAAGCACCTTCAAATTTGGTACTAACTGATAACTCAGTCTGCATCCTGCTTGCCTTTGGCTCCTGCAATAACAGAAAAGCTCCACATAGTCACTAATTTTGGCTGGATCGAAATAGCTCTGAAATGAGATTTTTTTTCCGCACTATTTAATACTTGATCCCAAATCAGATTTAAAGGAGAGGCATGAATTAGGCCACAGTTTTGGTAAACATGCATCTCAGGATCTACATATTCATCTAAGCTCTGTTCAGCTGAGCTGCTACACTTTCTTAATACTTTTTCTCAATACTTTCTGAAGCCTGAACTCCACAAAAGATTCAGCTTCTAGTGAATTCCTCTGGAACTGAAGTAATTCAGTGTCTTTCAAAGTCACAACGAATTCCTATCCAAGAAAATAATTTGTTTCCAAAAGAATGCCACAGGAAGAAAGCACAGCATTTGCACTGAGGCCACATTCTCAGCTGCCACAAATGCACACTACTGCAATAGCAGCAAAGGCTATTTATACCAAAAGAAGAACACGATATTGCAAAGCAATTAGAATAATGAGCCTGATCTCTTATTGCTTATTACAGTCTCTGGCCACAAGTGTTAGGAAGCACATCAAAGGAATTTACAATTCCCCTATCATTTCTATCCACCTCTGTTTTCTGATATAAAATTCAACAGTTTCTAATATATTTTTCTCTCTCTGAGATGATGAGAGATTTAGACTTTCAGTGTCAAGTGAATATGGGAATGTGAATCTCTCTTTCTACTACTGACTGAACTGAAATTAAGCATACATAACAATTAAAAACAACAAGGCAAAAAAATTGCCCTTTTAGAAGAGATACAGTTGGGACAGATATATTGTCATCATATGAGAACGTTCTTTGAAATTCAACTTTTGTAACCAGGAAGACACACCTGGAAAAATGAGAGTGTTGGCCAAATACTGATGTCAATACTGTGCTTACTGAGTTCCTCTGAAACATCCAAGGGCACCTCTTCTGTAGTCATGCAGGGTCCTCTAAGTTCAGGAGCCAAATCCTGTTGTGGATCAAAAAGAGCAAGGAAGGAAGGGCAAGGTCTACAGATCTTGCCTGGTTGGACCTGTTAGCTATACTGAATCCTGCATGGCTGCAGACAGCATATTTAAAATTGCTGGGCCCTGTGTGTCTACCCAGACTGGCACAGTACACTCCCAGCAGTAAGCACATTAAGTAATGAGAGTTTACAAATGCTAGGGAGAAAGACTGTCCCAGTAGCATGCAAGATAGGGCCATCCTTCATCTTCATACTCGTGCTATGCAGATGGCAATACTTTATTTATTTTCTACTTCTTTAATGATCATGATGTTTCTATCTAATTGGTCAGCCAGGGCTTTGTGCAAAGTATCATTCAAAGACAGGACAGAAGAATTTAGCTGCACTGCTGGACAGCAAGCAGGTGACTGTCAGGCATCCATCCTCATTTCCCTTGATTGCTCTATGCCCATTACTACTGTTGATGGCAATCCTGCCCAAGAGAGATGACAAAGTCTCTGAGAAATACACAAATTGAGTTTGAATCTTGTCTTCGGGGACACATTCAAAATCAGTAGCAGTAGAAAAATACACATCCACTTCTGAACAATTTTCTTGCCAAGTTCAGAAGGGAGCAGCTCTTTCTCACTACACATATTCACCTACAAGCAGCCACCAAGAGGACTTGGTAAGAGAGCAGAAGCTTCATACCATGGATCAAAAGACAAACAGTTTTGCGCATCTCTCCCTCCCCTCACACACCTTCACAGCTAAGACAGGTTGAGGTTTGCATGAAATCAGCTTACAGAGAACCCAACGGCAGGGCAGAGCTGGGCAAGGTACAGGTGATGCTGAAGGGCAAAGAGAAATACTTTGAAAAGTTTACAGTCATTCTTCTCAGTAAGACTGGGAAAAGTCCCATGAAATTACTGGAAAGTCTGCTGTGTAAGTGGATATGTTTTCATCAGTTTCTCAGTCCCCAGTTTTTAGACTGCCTCTCACCTGACACTATGCTCTTACACTGCTGAACACCTGCCTGCTCATGGGAAGCAGTGAATTAATTCCTTGTTTTGCTCTGCTTGCATGCACTGCTTTTACTTTCCCTAATAAACTGTTCTATCTCAACCCATGAGTTTTCTCACTTTACTCTTCTGATTTTCTCCCCGATCCCACTGCTGGGGAAGTGAGCGAGTGGCTGTGTGGGGCTTGGTGGCTGGCTGGGGGTAGATCACAAGGCTGTGACATGAATGAATTTCAGCCATGTTGGACTCTATAGCTTTACAGGCATAACTGACCAGCACCAGAACAATGCAGTATAAGAAAAAGGCATACAGAAAAAAAAAATCCTAACAAAACACACAACTACTAATCAGCTACAGAGGCTGTGAACTTTCATCACGTTTCCTTTTTAAGCAAGGGTAATGCTTAATGTTTTTAGAAGGCTCAGCCTTCTCCTCTGATGATTTTTGCTATGCTAAGAATAAAATGAATGGAAGACAAAGAGCCTGGAGGGAAGGAGGGGGGGTGGGCAAGCTTTTCCCTGAATAAGCAAAAAAATCCTCTGTCACCTTTTCTTTGACAATGCTGCACACTAACTACTGAAGTTAATTCAGTAACTTGGAAAAAACCCTGGATGAAATCTGAATTAATATGGACAGAGAGTTAGTAAAAGCTGTTCAACCATGTGCTTTGCTTTTTCTAAAGCTCTGAGGCACTGGAAAGTGGCCTCCAATTTGACCTTTTTTTTTTTTCTTTTTTCCCCTCTAAAATGATCTAGTTTCAATGCTGAGAATAGCTAAAAAGAACAGAGCTTTCTGTTACTTTTCATAAAACTGTACACTCATGTGCCACAGTTCCCTTACCTCCCAATTAAAAATCAGTATTTGTGACCCAGCGCCTCCAAACAGGCAAAAAGCCAAAAAAGGGAAAGAAAAAAAACCACAATAGGAATTTCTAAGTTTGTAATTCTTATGCCCTTCTTCACTTCTTACTATCCCATATATAAGCCAAACAGTCATTAAAAAATGTACAGTGCACAAAATATACCACATACACATTGGTACAATACAAGGACTTAAAGTGTAAAAGTAAAAGTAAAAATTGCATTGTCCCCTCCTCCATTACGTTTCCACCACTACTGTTGGACCAAAAAGCCTTCCTACCTCATCCTCCCTTTCTGCAAAAATCTCCCTCTGCATTTTAAACCAGCAGATGTTTCCCCAAGAATTTAAACAAACTTCTCCTTCCTTTGTAACAAGAATTCATTTTATCACTGCAAATTCTGACCATTTTTGCCACTGCCACAAAAGACATGGTGTGCTTGATCAATGCTATTATATTGTGGAGGCCACAGAGAAAAGCGGCGGGATTTTTTTTCTTTTGGTTGGTTTTTGTTTCATTTTGGTGGTTTTTTTTAGTATATTTTCTCACTTGGTGGAAGAAGCAGATTGCATTCTTTGCCCTCCTCCATTTTTACTGCTTGTGCAATGTACATTTCATGGGCATAAATATTAGTTCTGCCAGTGCTGAAAACACAAGTTACAGGCTTGGAATCAAGAGTTCTATCCTGGCATAAGACATGAATTTACCAAAAGATCTCCACTAGCACATGGCACCAGATAACACTGAAGATAAAATGCACATTACGCTGTAGAAACATGATTACAAACTCTAATTTCCTGTACTTCTAGAGATGATTTTCTTTTCCACCTCCTGTGGGCATAAGATACACTTGCCAAAACCATAAACAAAAGTAATAGTTCTCCTCTAGACTCAATCTAGGCTAATCCATTTCTGTAAAGCAATACCATCAAATTTCTTCTGACACTATTTACATTTACTAAAAGCTTCTAAGATACTACTCTGTCAGGACACTGCAAACATTTCCAAGTAAGTGACTGTGAAGACAATAAGAATATTTAATGAGAATTTGCACTGTGGCTTGAAAAGTAACCTGATGTTTTCTAAAGGTGAGAAAAGGTTTTCTGCCAATCAAATATTTTATTGTATTTCTACTATCCAACTTCCCCTATCTCCATGATAGACAAAGGAGATATGCAAAAAGAGTGTCCTATAGAATAAAGTTGGAAAAAAAAAAAAAGGTAAGAATAAAACACACAAAACAGAAATGAGACAAGTCCAATGAAGGGAGACAGAGGAGACACAATAAAGGGAAAAGCATGAAGAGAATCAGAAAGCTCCTTTTCTCATATTGCTAACTTTAAGACAAAGTAATTAATGAACAGCAAACGAGAAGGTACACAAACATTTAAAGCAGAGGGGAAAAACAGAGCAAGAAAGAAACTTAAGTTTTTCTCCTTTGTTAACTGAATTCATAACTGTGAAAATGAAATTTTCAGAACTATTAAAAAAAATGGGATGTATCTCTCAAATAAGCCTGGGTCAATACAGTCACCAAAAAAAATCACCTGTAATTCAATAACCAGCACAATTAGCAGTTTGCTTTTCATTATTCACAGCTCCTTTTATTTACAAGTATTTTGGACGAGTTACCTTCCCTTACTACAATACCAACAGATCAATGGAATCTTGCCAAAATTTCCCCTCCTCCACAGAAATCTCTTTAAAATGCTTTTATTCACAAGTTCCTATGTTCTTGTTACCAGTTACATAGCTGAAGTGATAATCCTTCAATTCATAGTACCATAACCTTTCCACAGCAAGGTGGAGTTGCTGTTTTCAGGCTGGAAAAGAATATCAGGAAAACATGAGCCTCTAAGAAAAAATAATCCTATTTTCATAACATCATCTCTCACATAGACTGAAAAATAAGGTAACTGAAACAACACAAATGTCCTCACAACAAGGAGAACTGATTCTCCAAAGTAAAGTGTTTGATCGTTCCCATGAGGGTTTGGTGACACTGCACTGTTTTTTTCAACATTACTGAAACCCAACAAGTTATTTGGTGTTGCTGGTGTTTGAAAGCTTTTTGAGTACCCAATCAGTATGATAAAACTACTCATGTTCAAGAGAGACTATTTTACTCTAAAGAACAGCAAACCATGGTTTAAGAAGAATGTCTTCAGATGTCAGAGAAGTGTACGAAGATTTCTTCCAAATTTACAAATCTGGTAAGTAATGTACCATATTCCCTTTCAGCAGCATAAGCTTCTAACTATGTTCCAAATTTTCAGTATTTAAGTTAATCACATCAGGCCTAGTCCTGCGGTGCTTTCTTGCAGGGGCAGGCAACACAAATGATTTCACTGCCATTCAAGGGCATTTTTCCAGGGAGATAAATAACAGCTCAAAATCATGAGCAAACAAACCCTTTTTGGGAAACTACCCCTATATAATCAATGTTACATTATAAAAAATAAATATCCCATACAGACAGGAACAGTAGAGAAAGAGTTATGCATCTGCAAGGACACACAGTTTTTTCTATGTGCTCTAAGACAACTAAGACCATCAGCAGTGTGAAATACTGTCCTTTCAGTGTGCAGTGTCCCTATTAAGCATTCCTAGCCAGCTTAGAATACAAAAAAATTTCTGAAACTTAGTATATAAAGGAGACTTGAGACATGGGGTATGTAAGCTTAAAGAATGAATAATAAGAGAATAGCTTTTAAGACTGTTTATTTTCATATAAACTGGAATGTGATATTGTGGCATTTAATCATGACTCGTCCTCTTAGGGCATGGGACTCTCAAAACACCAGATGTCTTGTCTGAAGGGACAGATCTCAGTGAAGATGACATCTTCAAATGCACTAAAAACACTGCCTGCATGAGAAAACCCTGTTTCTGATAGAGAATGCATGCATGCCCTGGCAGTCTGAGCAGCTGGGTTGCAGCCACATTTCTTCTGAACTAATTGAGTAACATTTGACTGAAACCCTTAAAAAAACAAACTTAGAGATGAGATCAGGTAGAACAGACAGGTAGAACAGGACTCTATTTCTGCTTCTTCAGTAGATGCACGTTGTCCTAACCACACACAATCATCTTCACAGCTCAGTGAACAAGGAACCATGAAGATGAGCACAGCTTGTATCAGAGTAAGATTCCACATCCTTTTCCACAATGTGTATCCATGACTTCAAGAAAAGGCACCCAAAAAAAAAAAAAAAAAAAAAAAAAAAAAAAAAAAAAGAAGCCAACACAAAGAGTGAAAAACAGTCAATTAAAGAAGAAAGGTTTTCACACATTTGCAAAGCTACCAGGTGCTTTATAATTCAATAATAGCAAAGTACAGTCATTGCAGTATTGCATCTTAGTACACTTATCTGTTTCCCCTTTCTTGCAAAATAGCACAGAAAATAGTTCAGTAAAATACCTTTGTGTAATTGTCACCAGTTATTTTGGAATGATATTATTCCCCCAAAATAATTTAATGATTCCTATCTGGGAATTAGGAAAAGGCACTTAAAAGCCCTGTTTTTGTGATGAATGGAAGTCACAGCATAATCTTTTGAGGCCCAGAGAACAGTACAATCACATTAAATTCCCTCAGCTCAAGAAATGTCATCTTTACATCAGCTGGTATAAAAAAATTGTTTCCAGCCTGAGGCAGTTATGATAAGGGATTTAGAAATCATCACCATGTGGGCCATGAGATATAAAGGAATGCATCAACGCATATAAAGTGTCTGCCGCTCACAATTTCAGAGCTAATGTTCTCACAGCTGTGTATGACTTAAGACCAGCTGGGAAGAAGAAAGGGACTAAGTGAGTCACTAGTATTTTGTCTAACCTGCATTTAACACTCCACCAGCAGAACTGCTGGTAAGCAAAATAAGATCAGATCATTATCCAGCCAGGGATGGGGCCGTACGGTCCCTTGGAAGCACAATAGAAAACACACAGTCTTAGGGGGAGGCAGGCAAAGATGGCATTTCAGTCCTGTCTGTGCACTCCTAAGGTTTTACCAGCAGCTGAAACAGCCCTCAGTGAAACTGAGGTGGGTCATGGGTTACACAGAATTGCCACAGGCCATCTGGCACTCCCAAGCACACCTGCACTGCTGCATGTACAAGAGGCAAAAGCTTTCAGAAAGCCTTACTCAGCAGCCTTAGCAGTTCTCCTATGACAGGCATCAGGGTTTCTATAATATGACATGCAGGGCACTAACAGCTCAAGATGAAATCTTACCCTTACAGAAGATAAGGGTCTGTAGATGGCCAAAAAGGGGCTTTGTCATGAAAATGTTCAATACTTGCAAGCTTGTGCTTGTAGGCTTGGCTACCCCAGGCTGCTCTTCAAGAGCACAGTGTCAGACTTCAAACAGAACTCTGAGTGGGTGCAGGAGGCTAACAAGCTCCAGCTGGATGCAGGGACCTCATCTCACTGCAGAAAATCATTGCAGTCTTGAGAAAGGTTTAAATCCCTAATTGTTTAATTAGTGAAGAAGGCAGCTCCTTCTGGGGTTTCCTCTGCCTCAGGGTGTAGTTCTCCATGACAGGTCTCGCTCTTGCATTGTGAGTACCTGCAGAAGGAGAGACGATAGTCCCAAGATCTTTGGTCTCTTCTGATATTTTATTTGCTCTCTGTGTTTTCTCCCCAAGATATATTTTCAGTTATGAGATGCTCCTTCACTATATATCATATTTAACAATAATTGCTTAGGCCATGGGTCAGGTATAACGTTTCATGTTAGCATACAACGCCACTCAGGAAATATTTGGTATGCCAAATAAAACCAGTTCTTAGGGCAAATATCAAATAATTTACAGCATACAAAAAAAAAAATACCTTCAGGTGACACTCTCCTCTAACAGTTTCACCACGTTTATTCTGTCTGCTTAAGAGGGCAATCTTTCGCAAATTATCAGTTTCTAATAAATTTCACAGAGGCAGTGAATTCCAAATATGTTTCTATGGACATATAGCAGGTGGAGACTTGAAAATAAAAGCATTGTTATTTCATCCTAAATCTAATGAAGCTCATTTGCACCATTAATTTAGCCTTAGTTGTCTTCAGTATAGAGAAATCTAAAGGAAGACTTCTTTCTCTCTACTATTACAAGAAGAGCACAGCACTGTCTCCAAAGGCAAGACTGATCTGAAACAACCAGTCATTTTAGTACATGTTTCAGTAATGTAACTGAATTCCTGCACAGCACTTTATAAGATAACTGCATTTACTGTAGAACATTTACCAGCTTCTGCAAGGGCAAGGGTCTGAGAGATTTTTAAAAATTTTTATCTTGTTCTACACATTTGTTTTCATTTCTCCAGCTATCGTATACAGTTCTTACACAGATCAATCTTTCTATGCACAAACATTCTCACAACCCCCTCTGCAATGGAAGGGAATCAAACTGAAGCTAGGACAGAGATTTAATGAGATACAGGGTGCATGTAATATGTGACAGATGCACAATGGCTCATGTCACATGACCTACATTGACATACATAAGAGCTAGCAAATAACTCAGAAGATGATGACTTTTCATGCAGAAATACGTATCAAGGGTTTTTTTCTTCATTTAAAAGACAGGCAATTTTATTTGTATCTTCAAAAACGAGTGACTACTTTCAAACCCTAAGTCTGGACTTGGATTCCAGCATCTAAACAAATATAAGTTATGACTTTCTCTCCATCTGCATTGATTTAAAAGGTGTTTATTAGTACTCCATACCTTTTTCAATATCTGACCACTTTTATCTAAGTTTTGATTTAGGAGACAGCATTTAATCGCAGAATCCCAACCCAAATCTCCTTTTACAGCTTTATAGCACTCTTTCCTAGGCACAATTCATGACTCGCCATCATTTACATGACTTAACCTCACTTGTGGCAGAACTTCATGCTTCTTGAAAGAGTTGGATGGTTGAAGCTCACTTTACTCATGGCAATGATATAAAGCACCAGCAGAGCCTTCACTCGGTGTGGAAAGAAGCAAGATGAAAAAAATAACGCTTTCTGTGACAGAACAATGGTCCCACAAGAAGACACTCCACTGAATTTTTATGAGCTAGATCAGACTACTATGGTAAACTTCTCCTGTACAATCCCTCTTAAATGGCTCAAGTGATGGGCTGAAGTTATCTAAGCAAAACTTCTTGCCTTTCAGATATTCATACAGACAGAAGTCTCTGCTGAACACACTTTCATTACCCTAACTCTGACTACTTTTGCACATCTCCAGTTTACTAACAAAAGGTAAGGGATTTGCAAGGTCTACCTTGGAAGTGATGGTAATGGTATTTACATTCTCAAAAGAGCAGCTAGTGATTTAATGTATAAATATGAGTGGCTTGATACATATTGGTGACTGGGAAAGAGACAGCTAGCAGCATTAATTACAAAACATACTATTTATTTATTTTTTTTTCATCGAGGATACTGTCCTCAACAACTGTCAAGCCACTCCTCACAATATAACCTATATTTTAAAAGGAAAAAACAATGTCAAGTAATCTGTGTACTTAGTGGAGGTTTTGCCTTCTTTGGGGCAAAACTATTAGATACTGATTATATTTCAGGGTTTTTTTGTTAATGCATATTTCCCCTTTTTTCCCTTTAGGTGCAAGGCTATCAGAAGAGTAGTACTCCTAATCAAACATATGCTATTAAGCTACTTGACAACATGTACTTTGTAGGCTGCAGTCAAAAGTATTACATTTGTTTTAAAAACCAACCAACCAAAAATAAACAAACAAACAAACAAACAAAACCATGAAAAAACAAACCCCAACCAAAACCCCTACCTTCCCAAAACATCCTCCAGTGAATAAGCTAGGTTCCCTCACCCTTCACCAACTCACCAGAAAAAAAAAAAAAAAATTACAAAATAAACAAAAGAGAAAAGAAGGGGCGGGGGGATTAACTGATAAAATTGATTTTTTTAAACTCAAATCTTCATTAAAGCTGTTTTGGTCTGAGTTTTCTTCGCTAATTTTCTTCTGTTGCAAATGTGGTCCAAAATTACATTTATAAGAGTTTTACTTTACTCTGAAGCTCTATTTTAAATTGAAGGGTTCTGAATTCAGGCTGTTTCTATTCGAAACATTACCTAGCAAAATGATATGCTTCATCTGGAGGAAACCTCTAGAGGCTTATTTGAATCATGCTACCCAGACTTGATCCTCTTTTGGTTTCAAGAGCACCCCCAAAGGTGCATCCACGAGCCAGATGCAAATTCTACCACTGTCTAAAATGTAAACTTAAAACTTATTCCTTAAACTTTCCTTAGGGACTCTTTCTTTAGTTTACGATACATATGAAGGAGTAATCTGAGCATCTATATAAAGGCCAGAAAAAGATAAAGACCCTCAAGTTACTTCTCTAAATGAGGAGGGGGCACAAGGGGTGGGGAAGCCTCTTGGGCTCTTGCTTAGTTTTTGGGTTTTTTTTAAATTCAAGCTGTAAAGCAGTTGTAGTTAATTACTTAAAGACCCAGAAACCTTTAAAACAAAAAACTAAATCACCTTATTAGTATAAATATATTTTTCAAGACATAGTATCTTAGAGACTTCTTTGTGATAAAAACCTTACAGATTTTCTCTTTCCATCAATATTAAAATAAATTTGTAGCCCTTAATTACTTACGATGAACTATTTTTAGACTAATAGCATTTGCACATATTGAAAAACACGTTCAGAACTGAATCTTCACCATCTGGAACCTTGGCCAGCACTGTGCTGAGTTTTTTGGGGGAGTATTTTGTTGGGTTTATTTGCGAAGTTTTAGGGGGGTTCTGCTAGGGGTGGGGGAAGTGTTTTTGGTTTGTTGGTTTTTTTTTTTGGGGGGGGGTGGTTCATTAGTTGCCTTTTTTCTTTTTTTTTTTTTTTTTTTATTCTTAAATTTGGAAGGAGAATTTTAGAATCTTGGCAACAACCCGGCAGTCTGTTAGAGAAGCTGGTGGCAAGCTCTGAAGAGCATGTTCAGTGCAGCAGTATAGATCCATTTGCATCCTCAGAATAGTCTGGAAAGAACATTTACCTCAACACCAAAACTTTGAAGCCTGTAGCACAGCTGCAATAGAGAACCTGGACTAAAACAAGCCCAGCTCCACACGGTACAGAGGAAGTCAACCCTTCCATACAAAAGCAACAAAATACATTACAATACTCGCCAGCTCTTAAATTTGCTAAGAATAGATCAACTACTGTTTTAAACCGCTGTTTGGAGGCATTAAAAAATGCCTCCAAAATATAAAGCAGTGCCAAAAAAGAGGGTTTAGCTTTTAATCCTTTCCCTGAAATGATACTTGCCACAGAAGCAGGATGAATACCAGTAGTTCAGCATGCAAATTTCTCCCACAAATAGAAGGAAGAGAAGAAAAAAGCATGGTGCAAGCTCATTATTAACATCTACCAAGACACGTAAAAAGGTGCTGCAATTTAAGACACTGATGTAGAAAAGTCAAGATAGACAACTCAAAAATATACAACTGTATATATATAAATATATATATACACACAACATAACTAAAGCTAAAAAACACAAACCTGCAATTTCTATCTGATGAGTCCCTAGAAGGAGAAAAAATAATATACAGATTGTCCCAGTATTTAACACCTAAATAGAAATTTACTTCCTTCTGGGAGCCTGATATATCAATTAAATCCATACAGCCTAGAAGCATCAAAAGACTTCACAGAATTTACTGAATTGGAAGGGACCCACAATGTTCATCAAGTCCACCCCTTAGGCCTGCACAGGACCATCCCCAAGAGTTACACCATGTACCTGAGAGCATTGTCTAAACTAAATAAAGAATATTGTTTTCCAAAAGGCAATGCACCTAAAGTCCTTAAGACTTGTCTTAAACTTATGGATTGGAGTACATGGAGTATAAATCTTATTCAGGCAGCCCACAGACACACAGCTTGATCCTCCATCATTTTTTGTTCCGTTCTGAATTACCTTCAAATTTAAGAGTTGAGCCAAATAAATACTTCTATATACAAAAGTATGAGTGAGCAAAAAAACAAACAAACAAACAAACAAACAAACAAACAAAAAACTTAGCAGTGGAAATGGAAGTGGTGCTAATTTGGTGAGTTGCATTTTATTAAGTCTCAAACTCCAATGACTATGTATGAAAGCCTTTTTCAATACAAATATAGTTGTTCACGACAAAGTTTACCAACGCAGAAGATTCCATTAGAACAGCACGGTAATATTTGCTAACTGTATTTCAAGGAAAAGCCTTAAGTTGGAGGGGGTAACGTAGAGCCCCCTTCACACAGCAAGAGAAGGAAATATAAATGTTAGCATTCACTTTTAAAAAACCCCAAAGCCATAAAAATATGTAAATTCTGCATTGGGATTCAGTTCTTAAAATATCCCTATTGTTGTCTTGGTTTCTATTTGCTTTCTACAATACCTCAAATTGGCATTTTTTCGAAACTGTTAGAGTGCCTTTACTTGTTCAAGATGCCCAGAGTTCTGGTTAGGGACTTCTTGGCCCTGCTCAGAATTGGGGTTTGCATAGTAACAAAGGGGTGATTTCTCAACCAGCTGCCATGTCCCTAAAACTTTGAGGCTTATGGGTGCTTATGTGGTCACACGTCTGGTTACAGGACCTGCAGGTCCAGCTGGAATGAGACACAATAACTCCATGCGGGGTGCCCATTCTCTGGCTGTTCCACCACCGCTGTTCCAGGGCAGTCCTGTGCACTGAAGAACAGTGATTCTTTCTTTTACCTGCACCCATTGCCATGCTGGCAGCAAATCTGCTGAACATGATCATGAAGAGAGGTCTTAACACTTGTGGAATTTCCTACTTTGAACTATTTTTGGTAGTATTCTAATGCAAATTCCCTAACACTTTATGCATATCAATGCTGCATTAACAAGCATTTTTAAGATTTGAAAGTTTTCCATTATATCATCCTTACCTATGTAGTTTATCCTCTAGAATCTCCATGTACTTCTCAGCATTTTCTTTAACACTGGTCACTACAAAACAAAGGTCAAAGTTAGGTAATGATATAAAGTACAGTTCTGTGGGGGCTTTTTTTTTTAACCAACTCAACTCTTACCCGTGTATTTTACATATATCAGTTATTAATAAGAAATCCATTATTCTTTTTCACATTCAAATTACAGTGTGGGTGTCTTCTCCCTTTTTTCTTGAAAGTCTATTGTATCTGTATTACAGTAATATATCTAGTAATGAACGCATTAACCTCTTGGTTGTGCCAGAAAAATGGTAAGACTAACAAAGGCATAGGTTGTAGAAGTTTCCTCTTGACAAAAAAAAAATGAAAATCATCTCCACAAAAAAAGAAACAGCACCCACACAGCTAGGTCCTCCTCTTTACCTTTAGGAGAAGGTAGCAAGCCTAATAAATGCATAATAGTCCTTTAAAATGTTATAAATCTTTATACGTTATCAAACTTTTTCTGATAAAACCAAAAAGGTATAGAATGGAAAGAAATACTACTCAAGACCATTACGAAATTTAGGTTGGATTTTTTTGTGGTCTGGTGTTTTGGGGGGTTTTGTGTATTGGTTTTTAAAGTTCAGGCCTAGATATTGTCTAAATGAGTCCCTACAACTTCTTCACCCAGAAGAAACTCCAATAGACCATAACACACAATAATAAAGCCATTCTTCTGGATGACCATTGGTACTTATTAATGGAACAAATGGGGAAAAGGTAAACATCCTCCAGGAAAATGGAGGCTTTGAGATAATACTCATTTTCACATTATGATAACTTTTTTCCCCTCCCTAACAGCTGCTCGCCAACTTCAAGTCTAGTAAGACTGTAAATCAGACGGTCTCTTTTAAAGTCTTAAATCACTGTACATCAATTAAATATATATTTTATACGAAAATGTATCCGACGGAGCATCCCTGTTTTTATGGGCAAAACTTGTGACATGGATCAGGTACCCTGTTAATTTACCCACTCATCTCTCCTATTTTCCCCACAATATAATGCCACTGAGCACAGCTTACACATATCAAGTGCTTCACATATTTCTCACTTTTCCCTTTTGTGTTTGTTTACTGGGGCTTTTTTCTCGAAAAAGTAGAATGTCACACACACTAAAGCTGAACCTGAAAACTCAGCATTAATCAAATCAGCTGTGCTAAAGTTTAGTTCACACACACACACACACAGAGGAGTTCACTTAGGTCATACCATTAGCAGCAGGTATGAGGGTCAATGTAATATTGACTATCTGCTGAAGGTGGTGTTCACCTTGTCACGCAGCAGTCACATATCACTGAAGAAGCTCTGCCTCCCAATAGCAAGTATTTTGCCAAGTGGATTTACTTTTTGGTTGTTTTGTTGTTGTGTTTATTTTATGAGTTTATTGGATTAGCAAACAAAAAAATCAAAAAATCCCCCAAACCTGAAACAAACAAAAAACCCAAACTCACCACAACCCTAGTACTCTGGAAGCAGGATTCCACAATATTATATTGTACACAGACAACTGCATTAGCTTAAATATTCACAGATCCAACTGACAATTAGAAGAATGCTGATAGATGTTATGCAAAAGGTTCTATAAGGATTTCTGCAATAGCACTGGAGACTACTTTCCCTAGCTTGTAGCAGTTCTGTAACAACTATAGGCCTTAGAAGTTCAGTTTCCTTACCATGCTCTTATTCCTACACTTCCTGTGGAACTGCAGAGAGTCTGCAAAACTGCAAGTCTTCCTTTAATGACAGACTTTATTGACCACCACTTTTTCCAAACTCCCTATCCATCAATCCCCAAATGCTCTGACCCGAGGCTGAGTGCATGCTTTGACAGAAAATAGCTTCAAGGTGTACAGGTGCCGTACTTCCCCTTCTCTTGCCATTGTCACAGTGTCCTTCAGCATGAGCCATTACAACTCAGGGGCTTATTCTTTTCAATAATAAAAGCCAGCAGATATTATTAGTTTTTGGAGAGGGATGAGAAGAGGTGGAGAATCTGTTTCACACTCACTTTGTTTCTAACCGATATAGTGACTTCTTATGTTACATGAAAGATAAACCTTGCTTTCAATTTCTCCTGCTGTGCTTGTCACTTTTTAATTGGGTTTGATCTGATGGAGTAATTCGCACTTTCACAGTTCAGTCCTGCCCCTACATGCAATTTTACAATGCCCTTGAAGCACAAAGCTTAATATATCAGCATTATTCAATGACAAAAAGTAATGGACAAGAATACACCACTAGTAAAAAGTAGGTCAGTAAAAAGCTAACACTCATTTGGAAATCACCTCACATCACTAAACCCTACTCTCTCCTGTCAAACATTTTAACTACATTAAAAGAAATGCAAACTTTGCTCATGAAAGAGAAAGCTCCCCAGACTATCTTTGTCTCCCTGCCTTCTTCTGCATGTAATTGGAAAAGCTGTGACCTGAAGATTCTGTTGGAAGGAAAACTCAGCTTAAAAATCTGATTAAGGTTACTTCCCTTGCAATAAACTGCAAACAGGACTGCAACAAATACAGAAATACTTTCAGCCTTTTAGATAACCCACTGAAACAGAAGACAAGCAACGAATTAGCAGATTTTTTTGTTCTAATTTAATGAATTTATTCACCAACACTTCAAGGCAAAAAAACACATACAGGAAGCTTTGTATGCCTTCAATCTGGCCAAGAAAGTACTAGATGACAGAGAAAAAAAAAAATTTATGAGATTCTTTTCTGCATGCCAAATGGTTTATTTTTACATTTAAGTGAATGGGATTGCCTTTTTCATCAGTTCTCTGGGGATTTACATGCTTAGCTCATATTGGCCTTGAGGGGAGTTATTAAAATAAAGAAATATAAATACTCTATTAAAATAAAGAAGTATAAATACTCACAGAAGAACAGACACCGGGGAATTTGCAAAGGCTAAAAATAAACTTTCCTTGTGAAGTCTTAATTGAAGAAAAGTGAGTCAGCATTTCTTTTTCTGATTTTTTAATTTTTTTTTCCTCCTTACAGCAGCAAAGTCCAATCTTGGAATCAGCCCTGGTCAGACAGAGTTGAGGAGAAGCAGTGAACTCCTATGGTGGCCTCCTATGGAACTCCTTTATGGTTGTAATAGAGCATAAATCTGCCATTTTAGAAGCTGCATAAATATCTTTCAATAATTAACCTACATAGCATTCTTTTAAAATAACATCACATGTCATTTCTCATCTGAAAGCAGCCCCAATGGGGTAATGCTATTTCTATTACTTACAAAGACTATTCAAGGCTGCATATGAAAGTGTATCATCACTTTTATTCTTTGGTCCTCAAAAACTGAGCTTAAAAAGACCTACGGGCCATGATATATGCTTTGGATTCTATTATCCATATTTTCTAAAATAAAGTATCTGACTGGAGACACCTTGAACACAGTGTTCATATGGGCATTCCAGATGTGGATGCTTGGCAACTCAGAAGAATAAGGCTTTAAACTTGAATTAAGTGCCTAAAAAAATTGGTAGTCAATATCAGAGTAGTTTTTTATATGCTACCCCACAGGTCTGTAGTTCTCTTCCAGAGAAGTGATCCACTGAGTCCCAGAGATACAAAGTTAATCTTTTGCCTTCCACCCTAAAAGTTATTATTTTTTCTTTTTTTTTTTTTTTTTTTTCTTCTTTTTTTTTTATGTGTGGACAGCGCAGATGCATAATGTGAACACATATTTTTACACAAAATTTAAAGTTGGAAGAGCTGCAATGGCTGCTGGAAGATCAAGACGTAACTGCCAGACATTACCTGCCAGCACGATGAACCTGAAGCCTACAAAATTAGTCTCTCCAATTTGCAAGCATTATATTCCTTCTCAAATACTTTATTAGTCAGGTAGAGCAAAACTCCCACTGGCTTCAATGTTATTTTTGCCTGACTTAAGGTCTAGGATGTGATTTGTCTTTTAGGATTTATATAAAAATAAAAGTAACTGCATGGACAGGCATTGATCCACCTGGGGCAAACTGAGGGCAGAATTAGGTGTGAACAAGGCTGACATGTTGCTTGTCCTGTCACTATTCTATTTTCTAAATGTAGAAAATGTTACTAATGCTAAGAGAAAAGCAAAAGCAGAAAATGATTCTATGAAAATTATTCCAATCTTTTCTGTCATAGAAGATATACTACATTAATGTGTGAAGTTGGGCTCTGAAAACTGAAGAATGGCTTCAATACATTTAAAGGTTATCTTGAAAAGACAGTCAAGCTTCAGAGATGACATCTCAGCTGCTCAACTACACGTTAAGATGATTTATCCAGCCCCAGTAAGAAGATTTTGGATTACAGAAGGGTAAGGAATTTTGCATCCTGCAGACAGACAGGGTAAAAACCCAAAGAACGAGTTCTGCATGAAGAACAATGGCCTCCCTCCAGTGCATTGTTCCCAAAGAACTCTAGAAAGAACTAAAAAGGCCAGGATTAAAGAGAGGAAAATAAGTGATTTGATAAGAAAGTGCAAATACTCAGAAAAGGGGAATGAAATTCTGTGCTGGTTCAGTGACTGTTTTTCAGTAATGAAGTATATACTGAAATATGTAGTTATTACCTGTTTCTTCCAGGAATTGTGGTTTGTTCTAAGGAATGTGCTAATCCTCAAAATATCACTGTGAAACAGCACAAAATTTGCCTGAGGAAATTACTGCCATCAGAGATGAGGTGACCAAAATTTAGGAGTCCAAATGGACTGGCTATTTCATAAACAGAAACACTACACAAAGGTGATCTGGAAGGACTAAAATCCAAACATCTAAGAAATCAAAGCCAGGCATTTAAAGTTGTAGCCCACTCTTACTTGATGGAGTTGAAAATACCCACTGCCTAGTTAGAGATGATTCTGTAACTCAATCACAAGGTTTTTCCCTCCTGAAAATAGCTGGCCTAGAGAATAGGATACTGTCATACCACACAAATGGTAAGCTGTACTTTGCGGTGTCATGCCACTGGCAGGCAGGCCAAGAACAGTAGTTCTGCTGGGACTGAGATGTGTGAATGCAGCAGGGCTGTACCATGTGGGACTGCTAGATGGTCTCAGTCCCTCTGCGTGGGAAAGGGTCTGCAGCAATTGCTGGGTGATTCAGAAGTGTTGATCTTGTCACAATCCCATGCCACGAGAGAACAGGGGGCTTTCAGGGATCTATTGTCAAATGCCACTCCACTGCTTTCAGAGCTCTCAGAAGGATGTAGTATGTTGTATCTTGTCCATGTGAAAATTTCCATCACCATCACTTGCCTCTTCAGCACTAGATAGTCAACTGCTCTGATACTGTAGGGCAACTCTTCTGATATATAGAAACAAAGAATTAAAGGTTTTATCTGGAGCATCACTGTCTTTAAATACTTTGCTCACTCTTGCATTTAAAATCTTGTGGTATACTTCCTTCACTCCGTCTAACTTTGGAAAAATATGGGAAGTAATAAAAATATATGAAGACTAATAGAGAAATACAAAATTGGTAGAACACAGGACAGCATAGCGTTTTCCCACTGCACTGAAACAGGAAAAGACTAAAAGTACAGTGTGAACAACTCGTCTTCCTCAGGAAATTCCCTTTGGAGCTGTGGATACAGAAGGTCTACTGTTAAATTTCTCTCAAACACGTTGGTACATCCTGAACAGGAAGAAGCATAGTCTAACCTCTAGACATGCTGGGAGTGGGTGGGTACTGCAAAACCAGGAGAACCAGTTTTCTCTCTTTAGGAGATCCCATAAAGGCCAAGTACTAGCTCACTTGGAGAAATGATAGTATTTTACACATAGCAGAAGTAGGCAAAGAACACGCTCCATCTGCTTGTGTCTCTGCCTACAAGGCTCTCAATGTATTTACAGATGGCTTAATTTGTAGGCCTTGGTGCAACAATGAATTTTGAGCCTGCAATGAGACAAGTGATACCTTGCCTTTTATGTAAAAAAATTACAGCTAAACATAGATAGTATATAGGAAATACTGATTTTAACTGAGATGCCACATTCTGCTCCCAAGTTGGATGTCAGGGAGGATATAAGGGTATGGAAAATCTCAGCATGAACAGAAGTTTGACAAAGAAATAAAAATCAGAAAATAGATCTCACAAAGAGAAATGACAGGAGGTGCCAGCAGCTCTGCCTATAACAACTGACAATTCTGTCTCACTGTGAAAAGCATAAAAGATTTGCAGAGGTGACAGGGAGCAGGGGGAAACCACCCCGCATAAAAAGGCACATCTGAGAAACAGACATTCCCAGAATTTGCTTCCTGAACCTTCTTTGTTGTATGCAGTACTTTTCATCCAAAGAGACAGGTCACCCTTCAAGTTCTGTGATGATTAAGTTGCCTAAATTCAGAGAATTACCATACTTTCACATGGGTTCTGAGCTTCTTTCAGATTTCCGTAAAATCTGTCAAGCCTGACACAGGGGGTCCTTCCAAGCTACACGTGGGAGACAGCAGGCAGAAGGAGGAAAATTACTTTCAGTAAACAATCTACCTTTTAAAAATAACAGCTGAAATTCTATCAGTTGTTTTATTATGCAGTATCAAAGCAAGCATACTGATTTTAAAGTAAACGGGCGGTAGGTGAGATGTTGGCTCAGCAGGCCCCAGAGCACACATTGCAAAAAGACCTGCCTCGATACTTTAGGAGACTATATAAAGTGTCGGGAGAATTACAAAGCAAATAGCACAAGACCACCCACCTGCCCAGCCTCAGGCCTGGAAGCAGCCTCCTGGCCTTCCAATATCTTTCCTGTATGTACCACCTCTGCAGTAACCACAGGCTGGGTGCAGATCCCCCATCACAGGTTTGGTTGCTTTTCCATAAATGATTCAAAAGCTACAGATGATTGGAGTGCACCAAATGGAGTTTTAAACTGGCTTCAGAAAACCACGGAGAAAGCCATTCTTACCTCTTCATGTGTTTGGTACTGGATGGCAACGTTTTCACTACAGGGAAATCAGAACTCAAACCCAAACTCCCTCTCTGCTTTACACTGCTGACATAAATAAGCCAACTTGCCCAAAAAGGTTTCTTCATTACTGACAGGTTTTACTTTATTTAAAATAAGTAAAGACATGGATCCATGCACAATTTCTCACTCCAGAGTGACTGCATGGTACCACTTCTGGGAGAATGCTGGGGATCTGCACTGACTACAACCTCAGGGAATGGACGCTCTTGAATTCTCCTTTGGGAAAGATGAGGACTGAGTTACACTTTCCCATCCCAGCACATGGACAGGACCATCCTGTTTTGCTTGCTTCTCTACAGCAACCCAAATAATTGTTTACATTTTTCACACAATAACTTATTAACCTACCTTAGCATTGAAAGTATCACATCTTTTCTAAAAACTAAAAGGAAAGTTTCCTTTCGCTTTCCATTCCCATTTCCCTTGCATTCTTCACTAAGCAATTGGGGAGAAATGAAGGGGAAGGTAGAGGGAGAGAGAGCAATCTGCTTACATTTTCTTCACATTTTCTCTTACCTGGTTTTTCACTCTGCCGGTTCACTACCTATTACTTCAATCCTCTGCTAACCATCTGTTCAGACATCACCCTCCCCCTCACAAAAAAAAAAAAAAAAAAATTCTTTTTTCCTTTCTACTTACAAAGCAAAGTCTGAATATCAAGGAGAGCCATGTGGCCAGCTTGCCCTCTGCAGATTGTCAGCAGTCACAAGGCATCATCTGGAAATCATTACACAACTGAACAAGGCAACCAGACTCAACATGTGCATAGGCACCAGAAGAGTTCAGACTTGTTACTCGAATTGCCACAAGTTTTTTCTGGAAGTAAGATTTATTTTAACACTCTTAGATAAGATAAAAAGACCCAGAATGAACCCTTTATATAGCTATCCAAGACAAACAACAGAGAACAATTAGGCTTTATGGAAGAGCTAAGCTCCATGACAATGACTGACAACACCTAATGCTTACATTCTGAAAAGCAGGAACAGGTCAAAAGTTTTTGTCTGAGGAGAAAAACTATAAAAAAGTGAAATAACTGTTCAATTCTTAGCTTAAGAGGATACTTTATGACTAATATGAATGATACATAGACACCTGGACATATGTCACAGCCATTCAAGATCATAGAGGCTTTTAAAATTACAGTAGCTGGTTTCAGTTATCACATAGTGGCTGTTATGCTGAACTTTCAAGCATTCAGTATTATATCTAATGCTTTGGTACCTAAATTGCAACCAAAAAACTATATTAAATTACTGGCCCACTCTGACTTTTTAATTTAAGATCACAAAGGAAAGATGGTCAAAGATTTCCTTGAATCACTCTAAACCCTCCTGAACTTTTTTTTTTCCAAAAGGGCTCTGCAGAATTCCATTTTAGTCTTATTAATGCTAATTATTTTTCCCCAGCTCAACATGCTGCTTAGTCAGGCCATACAAATTAGCAAGAATCCAGGCACCTACAGGACCTACACTCCTCAGTCAGAGGATAAAATATATTTCTTACTTCAACAAATACAACTATTTAATACAGATGATGCTTGTACTCAAAATTTCTTTACAGAACAAAAACATAGCACTGCAGCACAGCCAAAAAAAAAAAAAAGTTAGGAATTTGTTCCCAAATGCTGCCTTAGAATCTAGTTACTAGAAGAGATTAAAGGGAGAGCAAAGTACAAGCATAAGAGCTTTGAAAAGCAACAACAACAAAAAGGATAGTGTTAAAAAAGGCCAATATTATCACTGACAAAGGAAAATCACAAACACTTCATAGTAGAACAAATTGCTGCTCAGACATCAGTCCTTCAGATTATTTTACAGAAAGCAAAGCTAATCTCAAAGGTATATAGTGAAGGTTAGAAGTAATACAAATTGCAATAGTGATGACAAAGAATATTCAGCATGGCAAGCTATTTTTTAACAACCTTGAAATGACATCAAATAAAGCAGGGACTTCCTGTACCAAGGCTCACAAACGATACCTTGCATTTTTATACTGCTGTTCTCTCCAAGGATCTAGAACAGGTCTTCAAACTTCAGAGAAGCAGCAATTTCTTTTTTTAAGAATAGCTGACAATGAGACCACGACACAGAGAAGCAAAGTGCCCCACATACACTGAAGTTTTCAGAAACCCTTTGTAAACTACTTGACTGCTGATGGCTATATCAGGCATCCTTTCTGCAGTGCATTTACAGGGCTTCCAAACATGAAAAATGTGAAGCTCCCCAGCAGAGAGGCTGAACAGAGGCTGTTCCGTAGCTATTTCAGGGACAAGGAGTAAAGCAGACAGCTTTAATATATCACTTTCCCTAATCCCTAATATCTTTTCCCTGGCTGCTTCCTTCTCCTCCTCCTCCTAGCATTATGCAACCTGCACACAACTGCTTATGAGTTTCATTAAACCAATCAATTATATTTGGCTATACTTGACGTATCAGTGTAAACATGATGCTTTTGGCCATGAACATGCAGCAATGCTTTAAAAGCCTCTCTGCTACTTACACACAAAGCCAGGGCAGAGATTTACACAATATAATTGGGAGAGTTACTGCAGCTGAGCAAAACAGATGTACCTACAAGAATGTATGTGCACTAAGTGCTTCTACTAATCCTGAGCACCCTAAAAGGGCAGAGTCACAGACACAAGGGCACACTGGTGAGTAGGCAGATGTTTTTTTGAACTGCTTTCAAGACAGGATCATTAATTTAATTGGCTGACTTAAAAATGTTGCTTACGCCATAAATTCTTTGTTAGTTTTCTTATTAACTTCCTAGTGCAAAACTCTACTACACTAGAACTCTTGAAAGCGACAATTTTACTATCTCTAACTTAAGGTGGTCACAATGAAGGCATAAAATTTCCCATAGGATGATAAAGTACATTTTATAAATGAGTTGTACACACCACTTTACACTCTGCAATAAACAAGGGATTCTATTGACATTCCAGTGGAAGACAAAACCTACTACACGCAAATTACCATGTAATTTTCGTCTGTGCTATTCTCTATTTCCTATCTTTTCCTTGACACCCTCTTCTGTCACCACAGCCAGGCATAAATCTGCATCTTCCTCTTATCTGAATAAACTGTAAAATATTTGAGCTCCCTGTAACCTTTTCTTTTTAAAAAAAAAAAGACTCAATTCATATTTTCCTTAGAAAGATTACGAAAATGCAGGCTTATTACTAGTTCAAAATCTCTCTCTAGATTGAAGCAGAGGGTTTCACCATCCATAGAAAATCTTTTATTTGAATTAAATCCTAAAACCTCTGTTTATGTAATGTCCATAAAAGAAGGAAATTAAATACCTTGCCCTTCATATCAAGTCTCAGCACTGCTATAAGTAGGATGAGTGAACTCAATTCTTCAAAGCAGTACAATGCTTTAATGCAGTGGCCTTTCAAAAAAAATTCCCTGAAAATAACAATTTTTGTTGGAGCTGACACTTCTTCTTCACTTTTAACTATGATTTTCTTTTATATACATTTTGTCTGCCATGTGACCCAAGCTGTCTTCCTCCCCAGCTTCTAAGTCTATGCTGTTTGTGTCTTGTTTTCTCCTCCATTCTTCCTTTTAATTTCCACTCTTCTGCCTTTCAAAATCCTCTTTCATTTAAGGTGTAAATCATTCAATATCACAGGGAACCTTACTTCTGGTTTTGCTCTCTATATCAAACTTGCAGTGTTTAATCTACTTCCAGAAAAGAAAGTTTTTAAGTACAATCTCATAAGGACTCCTGAGACAGTAGTTTGTGGGCATTCTATTGGTCATTCTGGTGATGTTGAAATAAACTCCCAATGGCTTTTACAGTAGCTTAATTGAACATTTTCTAATACCGAATGTTCTTTACGTATGATTTCACATGCTTAGTTCATCTAATCTTCATGATCTAAATTAGTTTTCAAGTGTTACCTGGAAAGTTTTAATTTCTTAAGTTTTGAAGACATGAGTCCAATTCTGGTAAAAATCAAGGTCCAGTTCTTCAAAAGATCCCAAAACTTGCAGCAAGAACAGTATTATGAGGCTATTCCAAAATGTACACAATTAGGAATTTCATGCCTCTTCTCTTCACCTTCTCTTCTCACTAAGGTGCAAGAGCAGCAACAAGTCTTTCTTCTTCTGGACACTCTCAGAACAAACTAATCAGCCCTACAGACAACATCCATGTACTTTGTACCATTCCTTCGTACAAAAGGTGGACAGGCAGATGGAATTGTCTACCATATGGACCACAGCAAGGGCTGTGACATCTACTGACTGAAATTTTCCACCAGTCCCACAGCCTGCACATAGAGAAGTTGACTTGGATTTCCTATTCTGGTATTCAATTGGGCAGTTAACAGCCTATGAGAGACAGTCTGCCCAGAAACACATGGAAGCAGTGCAAAAAAAAAGTGAAGGGAGTCAGATAGAAAAAAAAGTCATAATGAAGAGCAGATTCAAAAGTGCTGCTGAAGAACTGAGCCCAAAGGAAACTCCATTGGTCTGAACTGGTCTGCAGCAGATGAGCACATTACAGCCCATTTTCTAGGGCACTCTGTTCAAGTCTGAGTATAGCCAAGTGCTATAGTTCACCACACTAGACATTAAGTGTTCAATGAAGCTGCTGCCTCTTTGCCTGGCTGACTCACTGACTGTCAGCTGAGCAATTACAGTGACTTTCCTGCCATCTTCCCCCTGCCCCCGAGTGAGCTTTAAAGGCTGGGACAAATTGCCCACAGTCTAATAGAAGTGGACTTGTACCAGCCTGTATGTAGGGGAATATTCAACAGTTTTCTGAACTTTAAGGTCCCCCATCTATTTTGCTGCTAACACCAAATCAAGCAATAGAAATGAGAAATGCTCACACAGCGATGCTTCTACAGTGTTGCCTCCTTGCAAGAGGCTTTTTCAAACCGCTGTTTGTGCATTTCAGCCATGAAACTTTCAGTGATATCAGTAGGAGTCACACAGCTAAATCCCCAAGCAACACTTTTAGAAGATGATTTATATTTAAAGAAGGATTAGAAGAAAATACTTCTTAAACCATTTTCCATGTAACATTACCAGTCTTAAATTCGGAGAAATATGGAATCATTTGGGGGGAATTCGTGATTCACTGGGTATCAATTTTTCCATCCAATTAGGTTAGGCAGCTATGCTAAATATCCAACACACACCCTTGCTTCCCCCTCCCTTTCCACAGAGTGTATATATTAAACACAAGTTAAGACTTCTGGGTTTTCAACTTTGTTGATTTTACATTCCTTCTGGGATTTAAAGTACTATTTTGTTTAATTATTTTTCCTGTACTCATCTACGGTATTGAATGACAGTAATAATGAGCTCAGAATCATTGTACAAATCCCAGTAGGAACCATTCATAGTTTGCTAATAGGACATTATATTTGCATTACCAAGTTCAGTTCAGAGCACGTTGTGTAAATTAGCTCTGAGGGTTACTACCATGAATCTAAAACCAGAACATCAGGTCAATTAGCACAGCTCCAAAGCACAGTATTTTGGGTGAAAACACAAGGGGCATGATTAGAATTCTAGGAAATCCTCTTCTTGGGCTAAGCACCTCTCAAAAGTTGTCTGATTTCACTCTGGGAGAAGCCAGAATGTCTCAGCTCCCAGCAGTGTGGCCTGATGCTGGTGACTCTGATGCCTGATAATCAATACTGGCCTGAGAGGGCAAAATTAACTTGCAGGAGGTGTGGAAATCCTCAGAACCCCCATAGCAACACATTCTTTCCCATTCGAATTAAAAAAAACAGGTGTGAGGAAAAGAAGAGTATGAGGAAGACTTGGAGGATCTGGGAATTTAACACAGAATATACTGCTCATGTGAAAACCCAACTAACACACAAAAGCTATTCAGTTTCCCCCATGGAGACAAACCCAGCACTCACCAACTGCACAGCCAGAGACTAAAGAATCAGTTTAATAATGATGACAGGAGGCCCACAACAAATTAAGGCAGGAAGATCCCAGTAACAAGTAGTGTAGGACTGCAGGAAAAGAGGTATCCTAATGAAGTTCTACCTCAGGACTACAATTCAGATGAAGACAGAAGGTGTCACATAGAAATAAGAGAAAAGGCCAATGGATATTATTTTGGACAAGTCCATTAATTTGTCTAGACCATATAGTCAATTCAGGTCAGTTTTATCAAGCCAACAAGTCAGCACAGTATATGGGCCAAAGATTATGTTAAGATTCATTCCTTGGACCATTTTGTAGTAAAGTCTTTGCAATTTTTGTGTAACTGCCTTATAAGGCTGCTTATTCTATAAATGGTAACCCATAATACATCGCTACTCTCTGCAGAAACATAACAGAAATAACTGCTACTTGAAAATTATTTTATCTTAAATCAAATTATGGGATTTCAGATTACACAACAGAAATCACTCAATGGGCAGGTTTTATAGTCAACTGTGTAAAAATCATCATTCCTCACACACTTGGATGGCTAGAGCTGGGACAGAGACATATTTCATCATTAATATTTATAATTCTTCAATTCATTAGGCAAGAGCCTAATCTATAGGGAAATCTATAGGGGCTGAAACAACCAAAGCTTGTCATAAGCCCTGAAAGAAAATACTGTTAAATAGCAGGACCAGGTAGAAAGGTATTAAAAAAAAAAGAAAAAAAAAAAAGAGATTCTGGAAAACAAATTTGGATGTTTGGGTCGAGTACCTCTGCAAAATACTTTCAGGTCCATGTGCATGACCAACTAAACAGCTGTAACCTCCTGGTGGCAGTGGTGAGAATGAAAGGAATTGCCCATGTGAGACAGTGGACATGCTTTTTGAGAGAAAATGGCACACGAATACATGACAGATTCCACCCTAGCTGCAATACAAACTCATGTGCGAGACAGAAAATAGGCTTTTAGTGAATTATAAATAGCTGGCAAGGACTCCTGAATACTCAGCTGGGTGAAAAATGCTTTATATGGAAGACAGTAACACATGAAAGATCAGAAAGCATACATAAATTGAAAGAAAATGAATATATTGTCAGAGTACAAACAAACAAAAGGCATATTTTGGAAAGTAAGCACTATAAAATGCTTACTGTTGCATGAAAACTCAGCAGCAAAAAGAGATGAGCTAGAGTCCCTGAAAAAGTAAAAGAGATATGGTATAATAAGTGCTTCTGAACTAGGTAATCAATTGACTGCTTATTATATGTACCTATTTAGTAGCACAGGAAGGCTTAGATTAGCCTTAAGAGTCTTAGATTACAAGCACAAATGAATTTACAGAGGCAGGGAAGCAACACACTAGTGTAAGATTCAATAGGATCTACTGTGAAAAGATTCTGTCTTTAAAAGACTATTCAGGTGGATTTGAATTCTCGGGTTTTTTTGGTGTTGTTTTTTTTTTTTTTTCAAATCAGCTCATGAGTTGTTTTCTTTCCTTATTTCAATTACAGCTGTTCTTTTAAATTTGCTGTTCTTTTCCACTGGATTCTTTGGTGGCTAATGTTTCTTCCATCACATTTCATAACCATTAAAGGGGAAGAGAAACTGTCAAACATTTTTTTCTGAAGAAGAAAAAAAAAATTTCTGTCATTCTGCATTTCTATATCCCCAGAGAAGCACCAATTAGAAGTTTCCCTTTAAGATATACAGATGCACAAATGTGTGGTAATTTGTGTCAGACTTCTAGGTGCATCCAATGAGTCAGGGCAAAGAAGAGGAGAGAAAATAGCTTCTCTTTGCTTTCTCTGTGTTTCACATGAGATTGTCAGTCTGCTACCGTTTCCCTAATGAGTGGTCTAACTATTATTCCTAATTGTGCATTATTCCAATTTTCAGCATTTTTAAACCTAAATTATATAAAGAGAAAGGAGATGTCCAAAGGGGAATAATTCCCTAAGAAAATGCATTTGAGTAGCAGCAATTAAATACTCACTCTCTAAAAAGTTGTGAGGCAGAATTGCTTAATAATGATTCATTTAAATGAACCCAGAGAAGCTCAGATTTTTAATAACTTCATTCTCCTTGGTCTTCCCCAGAAGTTATCTAAACAGGGAACAAGACTGCAATCAACAGCAGGAAGCTAGTACTGCTTCACTACAGCAAAATGGAGCATGTCAGCATAGAAAAGTACAGCTGCCTACCTTGATTTCTGGCATTTCATCTTTGCTCCAAATGCATTTTTGTGGGAAGTTCCATGACATTTGGGTAGCTACAATTCTCTGAAAAGCATTAACATATTGATGTTTTCATAATTTTTGTTTGTTTGTTTTGTAACAGAGTTTTGAACACTTTTTCTCCCACCAAATCAGATGACCTGTACAAGCTATTGGCCAGCTGAACCAGCCAAATAGACAACAGGTGGCCAGGTATGGTCATTTCACAAAACTCTGACACTCAACTCCTACTCAACTCCTACTGCGTGAAGTTGCCACCTCTTCCTCCTGGGCTTCTTAACAATTTATTAAAATCCACTCTGTGCTTTAAGGAGCTCTCCTCTCCACTTTCCGTCATGCCTTCCCCTGAAAAACAGGAATCTCTGGTTCATGAAGGTTCAGGACCAGAAGCACACTCGAGCCCTCAGAGAGTGAACAGTGCCACCTTCTGCCTCGCTGCTCTGAGCTCCTGGGGCATGCCAGCCCTCTACTGCAGCCAGTCAGGCATGTAATGACTTCCCAGGTTCAGGTGGCAGGACAGACCTGCCGAGCTTGCACGGTGCAAAGAGGAGCAGAGAGGCAGACAAAACAAAGGGGAATGAAAAGCAACTCTTGTGCAACAGCTTCTGTCACCCTGCCATAAAGATCACCTTGTAGCCTAGCAAGAATCTTCTTTGATTAACCTTTTATCTTCCACTCTCCTTAGCTAAGAAATTAGCAACAAAGGTATTAAAGGACACTGGATTTCTTCTATTTGATTTGCACTGCCTTCAGACTTCATCAGTTCTGAAAGGTGTTAACATAATCTGCTTTCTAATGGGGCACAGGCAATACAAAACAGATATATCTCACCCCATTTATAAGAGAAATAAACCTCACTATCCTGCCTCACCAATTATTTGAAGAATATTTCTTCTTTTGACCTAAACTGTCCAAGAAACAGAGTCTGTGTTTTCAGTGTTTGCCTATAGTGCTTCTTGTATTTACAGTGATTTCTAGGAAGGGAATGCTTACTCTTAAATACATTTTTATGATGGACTTCAGTTTTCCCTGGGGGAATTGCATTCTTAGAAATGACACAATAATGCAAAGGTTCTTTAGACAGAGAAAAATTATACAGGCACCCTAATAAGCTATAAATCCTTTCCACAAACTTCTGCTGGCTTTTTAAGACTCTTAAATTATCTCTGGTGTTGTGGACTGAGTAATCATGGCACTCCAGATGTGGATAAAGGGAACAGATGGACAACAGAGAAAACAAAATTCTTCACTGTTCAAGAAAGTCTATTTCAGGAAAAAACTCTTACAAAAAGCATGGAGGCAGCAATGTACTTTGGCTACCCTAATGGAAATTCTAGCTGATGGGAACCACAACTATTTCAGACCAAGAAGCCTCAGACCAAACTGACAGCTTATATGGCTGGGCTATACTTGAGGGCAAATCTCAGACTCTTGTAAGTGTACTTTATCCACTGCAAATGCTAAAACAAAATTAGTATTCTCATTTTTGGCTAAAACAGTGAGCTGATTAAATGGACTGGCCAGGCTAGTTAATAGAATAGCCCTTTGGGAATTAGTTCCTAGCAAAAAGAGAGCAGCTCTCGGACTATGCGGGCTTCTGCCCAGGATCAGATGTTTCCTACCCAACAGCCTCCAGATGACAGCTGCATGCAACCTGCTCCATAAGGAATTTCCTGTGCCAAGGAGTGGTGGCCCTCAGGAGTCAGCACTATGACTGATACTGTTCAACGTCTTTGTCGGTGACATGGACAGTGGGACTGAGAGTACTCTCAGAAAATTCGCTGGAGACATCAAGCTGTGTGGTGCAGCCAACATGTTGGAGGGAAGGGATGCCATCCAGAGGACCCTGGACAGAGGTGGGCCAATGGAAACCTCATGAAGTTCAACAAAGAGATGGGCAAGGTCCTACAGCTGGGTCGCAGCAATCCCAGGCACACCTACAGGGAGGTGGAGCAGTGATTGAGAGCAGCCCTGTGGAGAAGGGCTTGGGGGTGGTGGTTGATGAAAAACTCAACAGGAATTTGCAGGGTGCACTCACAGCCCAGAAAGCCAAACTGAATCCTGGGTTGCATCAAAAGGAACATGGCCAGCAGGTCTAAGGAGGTGATTCTCACCCTCTACTCTATTCTTGTGAGACCCAGTCTGAAACACTGCGTACAGTTCTGGTGCCTCCAACATAGGAAGGACGTAGAACTGCTGGAGCAATTCTAGAGGAGGGCCATGAAGTTGGTAACAGGACTGAAGCACTTGTCCTACAAACACAGGCTGAGAAAGTTGGGGCTGTTCAGCTTGGAGAAGAGAAGGTTTTGTGGAAACTCCATTAGCAACCTTCCAGTATCTGAAGGGAGTCTACAGGGAAAGCAGAGAGGAACTCATCAGGAACTGCAGTGATAGGACAGAGAGCAATGGGTACGAACTGAAAGAGGGGAGAGTTAGGCTAGATATTAGACAGAAACTCTTTACTGTGAGGGTGGTGAGGTACTGAAACAGGTTGCCCAGGGAGGTTTTGGATACCCCAACACTGGCAGTGTTCAAGGACAGGCTGGATAAGGCCTTGAGCAATCTGGTCTAGTAGGAGGTGTCCCTGCCCATGGCAGAACAGCTGTGCCTAGATGATCTTTAAGGTCCCCTCCAACCCTTAACATTCCATTCAGCATCTTGCCTTTAAATAAGCACCATTTGCTGCTGGATCTCAAAATCAAAGTGATGCTCTTCACAGAGAGAGGAACTGTTTCACCAATTCACCATTTCACAGTTACAAAAAACAGACCCAGAAACACTGGGAACTGTGTCAACATCAGCCAAGAATATATTAATCAGAGACAGCAGCTGAATACAAGCATCCAACTGCTCGGTTTGTTGCTCCAAACTGTACACTGCTTCAACAGAACCACAGCCTACTAAACATAATTAAAATTAAGGCTATTTCTAGTGTTTCATTTCTAAAAGCACTACCAAGGGGGAAGCAAGACTCATCCTTAGCTGTAAAAGAGGATACACTGCACACTGCCAAAGCATATTTCACCACATATGATGGGCTGGATCACCACATCACCTGAAGGACCAGAAAGATTCAGAAGTTTACTGGGGATACCCTTGATACCAGAAGTAGCCAGCAGTCAGGGAGACTGCTTTCCAGCCTCCTGCAGAGGCATGTACCACCTCTCACACCAAACAAGACCTGGGAAATGCCAGTGCAGGGCAGGGCACCTCTAGGTGGCAGATTTGATGACCGATTGTGACTGGCAATGCCCATCAAGGGGGCCCTCAGACTCTCCTCAAAGGGAGACTGTAACTTGCAGAGGTCAAAGCAGAAAGTTGATCAGCTGGTACAAAAAGAAACAAACTATTAACTCCTCTCATTCTCTCAGCAGGGCTCCACTTTCGACCTGCCTTTTTCCTCTATTTTTTTTTTTTCACTTCCATTCACCCTTCTTCAGAAGGCTGTTAACAAAGACATTTCACCTATCTGCAGTCACAGCTTTAAGTATTTACATAAACTGTTCCTATAGAGTCAGCGTCTGCATTGAGCTTAACCCAGAAATCACATGAAGACATCTGCAGCTCAGGTGGGCTGGTAGGAAAGGCAGCCTTTGGGCAAGCAGACATGGCAAAACATATCATAAGCACAGAACTGCTGCAGAGAGAAGGGATAGGGGGTACCTGAGTGCTTCACTTTGAATCCAATACATTGAAAGGACGGGGAAAAAAAGCGGGAAGACAGTAAAAGAGAAATGGGAAGATCCCCTTTCACAAAACAATTTCCCTGTCTGTTCTGCATGGACATTAAGGTTTCTCCGTTTTTGAAAGACTAGCTGATAAAAGTAATGTCAGCAAAATCCCATTTTAGTTGCATTACTTAATGTGCTTCCAGCTCAACACTACTATCCCCTCACGTACTCAACTGCCAACACATACAAAGGTCGATCTCAGTTGGAACAGCTGTTTCTAGTGTTGCATCAGCATAACTCATCACAGGCAAGTTACTTGCCACAAGGTATAACAGGGAACATTCAATCCAAGCACGTCAAACAGTATTTCAATTCACTACTTTTGACTAGATTTCTTCCAACTGCTATAATTTTTTCACATTTCCCTTCATAATTTTAATGAAAATTCTTCTATCTACAAGCAAAATATTTTCAGAATTTCTAGTAAAATAAATTAAAAAATTAAGAAATCTCTCAAAAAAGTCCCTTGAAAAACTTATTTCTGATGGTCAGCCTTAGCTAAGTTTAAGTATTTATTGATTTATAAATGAATTAAAGGGAGAAAAAGAAAAACAGAATATCCTCAAAAATCAATGTAACACAAAAAATAAGGAACAGGAAGGACCCATCTTAGCAGAAGTGTTTTCACAACTGATATCTTAAACCCACCAAAATCTTTAAAAAAACCCCCTCAAATATCAAGTTTGATATACAAGATTCAAGCATTCTCATTTTATCTAGGTATGATATTCCTCATAAGAGGCAGAAAGTGCCATCATGCCACAGAAACTTGGAGGAATGGAACGAAAAAGAAAACATTACTCACCCTCATGTTCATTTTTAATAAGTTCAGTTACTAATTCTCTCATCGATGGCTTTGTGTCCTTTTTCCTGGTCATCTCCTGAGATCAGCACCTCTTAGCATTTGCAGCTCTTAGGGAGCAAAACTACAACTCTGAGATCTTCCTTTAATTGCTCTTCCCAAGCAATTAAACCTTTCCTATGATAATAATAGAGTTTGAGCTCAACAATCTCCCATAGCATTCAAAAAATGTTACTAGAGCTCCGCTTCGAAACAGCCCCAAATCATCACCATACTGTATAAAAAAATAATAATTATAGCCAGCATCATTTTAAATTGTGGTCAGGAACAAGAAGCAAAACTCTTAATTTATAAAGAAACAAAAAAAAAAAAGTCATTCCAGGAATTAGAAGGACTTTCTTTTCCATGAAGATTTGACATAGAGAACAAAATTACTGATGGGGTGAAGCATTGCAGATTGCATCAAAGAGTTCAAATAGATAGTGCTCACAGTACTGCCACCACAAAAAAAGAAGTGAAAAATCTCTTTGCCTCAGTCACAGCTCCTTTGTCCACCTGCAAAAAACTCCCAGACAGTCTGGAAGCCTACTGCTTCAACTCCTGATGAGCATTCATGGTTCACAGTAGGTAACTGGCACAAGAAGATATAACAAGGATAGAGCAAGGGGTCATAGGGTTGAACTCCTTCTAATGACAGCTGTTATGGAAGGGTAAATCAAACACAAAGTGTAGTTGTTCTGGGGCTCAACTGGGATACACAGAATTGACTTAAATGAGATAGAAAAGCTATGGCAAGAGGTTTCGTTTGGAATATCCTGCATGCTACTCTCATTCAAGTAATCACAGATGAATTTATGTTTATAATAACTTTAAAAAGTAGGAAGTAACCATTTTCTTTACTGAATAACTAGTCTCTGATACTTAAAAATGTATGAGTCTCAGTAGCATTTAACTTCCTTTGAAAGAACAATACTATTTTATTAATATTCCCTTTACTCCTTGTAGATTTGTTTTAAATTAAACAATAAAAAAACCCCAAAACATGAAGATAAAATTATGCTGGTGCAGTCCAAATATAAATTATTTTTTCATTTAAATGTTTTAGAGGTACCCAGAAAAAGCACAGAACAAAGAAAAAAATTCAGGTCAAGTGAGGATAACTTCTTCCTTCTTTCTGATAAACAAGTCTCTGCATATATTGCCTCAGAATGCATTTTATCTTGTTAGCACAAACAGCTTTGATATGAGAATTAAGAACAAAAATCATTGCTTGCTAATCTCTTGATTGTTTTCAACTGAGATAAACTAAAAATTGTGATGGGTAGTTTCAAAACACCACCATTTCCTTGTAGAAAACATATCAACTTCAATATCAAAATATTCCTAAAGTTGCACTGAAGCAAGGAGTATTTGACAAAGCTTGTTAGAGACCATATTTTAAGGAAAAAAATGGTTTTGGAATACAGTCACACGTGAAAGTAATGTCATGGTAACATTCAAGAGAAAGACTACTTCAAAGAAGCCAGATTATTCTTCAAGAAAATGGGAAGGTTATCAATCAGATTTTCTCTTCCTAATCAAGTAACTCACTGTTCTCTATGCTATTAACAGATTGATTTAGTTCAGCAGTACAGCTACAGAAACCTGAATTCAATATTTTTGTGAGTTCAAATCACCTTGAATGGACTTGGTCTACTGCAGACTCGGAACACAGCAAAAGGCTTACAAAAATGAAACTTCATCAACGCAGAGAAAGTACTCCATTTCAGGTTTTGAGAAAATGACAGGTCCCTCTGTATAGTCCCAGAGCCTGGTGTAAGTGTGGTGCTAACCCATGTACTTTCTGACATCATATCCTGACCTTGTTCAACCTCAAGGGTTCTGGTTGGAGATGGGGGGGTCAGAAAACGGAATTTGCATCTTTGTAACAGACTGAGGGTGATAACAAGACAGTGTGGAGACCAGCATACATCTCCCTGAGATGAACAAATTCATTATCCTGCAGCTGGAGACTGAGGTGAGCTGGTTGGTTTTGCTGACCTCAGACATAAAAACTGCTCTGGGCACTGTTGGCAGCTGCTGTCCTCAATCCTTCATCAGCGTAAGATTAATGGGTCACCATGGCACATTCACATCCAGGGCACAGGAAAAAGAAAAGGAGAGGCCTGACTGTTGTAACTGGAAGGCAAAAAATGTGAATGAAATGCGATGATTTCTGCTATACCCAGTAAGGAACCACCTAACTTTACACAGGCTTTTAAAACATGTTTTGTACCTGCACTGTTGGACCACATCCACTGTCCAAAGAGATGGATCTCTTTGGATTTTTTTCCCCCCTTTTTTTCTCCTGCTGTCTGCCAAGTTTTCCCAGAAGTTGGCTTTACTGTCAGAGCACCTCACATCCAACAAAGTCCCACAAAGTCAGACCAAAAAATGCAGACAAGTGGTGCAACATCAGGAAGCAGAGAACAGTTGGAATTGCTCTAGGGAGCATTTTCTGGGCAAATACAATCAGATCAGTGAAGCCCATAGAAAACCAAAGCAGAAAGTATCCTGGCAGAAAGAGAACCAGCCTGGCTATGAGAGGAGGCCAAGCATCACAAACTGACCATCTGATGGAGCAGAAAGAAAAGCAAAAAGAAGAGTAAGAAGAGCTTTATTTTTGCAGTCATAGTTGTTACTGCAAACAATTAGGCCAGCACAGTGTTCTCAAATCACAAGCAGATCATTGTGTACCACTGCTCTCCAATCACACCATATGGAGGTGAGATGAGATCAGGTTCATTTTAATGCTGCCCTTTGATACCAGTAAGAAAATTCAACATTTTTGCAAAGTGAAAAATGGTTCTTGACAGAATAAACCAAGACAGGCAGCATATAGATGAAGTAATTTTATTGTAAAACATTGTCTGCCTGGAAAACTGTACTACTGTATTTTTTTAAGATAAAAATTCAATGTCCACATTAAAAAAAAAAAAAAAATCAGAATTTCCAGGTAACTGTTTTAGAGCCTTCAGAATCCTCTAGTTCTAGTCAAGATAGAATGGGTGAGCTTTTTCTTGTTATGTTACCGAAAATCAGTTAATGCAGTTTTGTAAATGCAGTACACATTCACTGTATACCGTAAAAACTTAAGTAGAAAGTAAAAGTGAACAAAAAATATCCAGTCAAACAAGCACATCAATGTCATAATGAAGCAACTCAGGGCCAAGCAAAGATCTTCCTCCTGCAATTGAAATTAAATAATCTTTCTCCTTTATTGGTGTATGATCCTCATATTAAAAAAGAATTGTCTCAGTTTATTGGTAAAG
Source organism: Pyrocephalus nanus (assembly GCA_038380795.1). NCBI lineage: Eukaryota > Metazoa > Chordata > Aves > Passeriformes > Tyrannidae > Pyrocephalus > Pyrocephalus nanus. The sequence goes on along the minus strand of CM076260.1, from coordinate 74,358,203 downwards.
ATGCTGGGGAGGCTCTTACCTACATTGTCAGTTACTCACTTCTTCTGAATCCTAATATTGGCTGAAGAAGACCCAATCAGTATCAAAATGACATGTATTTCTTTGTAATTATACAGGCCATGAAATCCATTGCTTTCAGGCACACTTTTACACATGCACGAGTGAAGTGCCACCACTGCATCTTCCTCGTAGTTCTTTTTCCTTATCTTTGGTATCTCTGGCTAAGCTACAAAAGCCTAATTTTCACTAAATTCTACAACAATTGCCATTTCTTCTGGAAAAGAGCTCTATAGTCTTAGTCCAGTTAGAACCATTATTATGCAAATCCCTCAACTCTGCATGGTTACCCAGCCTTAGAACTCATTACAGATTCATTAGAAACACAGTTGCTCTGTCTTCTCTTTAGATACTTTGAAATTTAATCATTACCATGAACTAGGGGATAACGCTGCAGTATGAACATTATATTCATCAAAAAGCTTTTGTGCTGCTGCACAGGATTCTTTCATGCTTAATTTGTTATTAATTATAGTTTAGATTATAGTCACTGTTGTGGGTTTTTTCTACAAAAAAAGCCACCAAAAAAACTCCTTATTTGAAAAAACAGCCTGCATCATCTTCCAAGTAACTTCTACTCTGCTCACACATTTTACTAAACATATTAACAGAGACAAGCAGAAAGTAATTACTCTTCACAGAGACTAGAAACTGAGACTACTTTTTTTATTTTTTTGGTGGGACACGGAAAATTTCAGACAACTTGAAAGTGTGCAACATCAGAGCTGTAGTAGTTACTTTTCTCAGGACGCACAGATGCCGAAGGAAGGGAAGCAAAAGGGATGCAGGACTGATAGGACGAAATGGGATACTAGAATATCATTCCTTGATTTACAGAGGTAAGAAACATATACCAGTCTAAACAAACAGGAAGCACCTCCAAGATATTTAAGAATGAAAATAAACTGCAAAAGATATCTAAAAAGTAGAAAAAGTTATAACTTGTGTTCTTTAGGCCTGGAGAAGTTCCAGGTTTCATTATTTTTTTAGGTTATTATTGATAATTAACATTAATGCATGCAGCAATAATCATATCTCAAAGGTGAATAAGGAGTGGGTGATATAAAAAAAAATTCATAGTAAAACTGGTGACTTGATACATTGTTTAAAAATGGAAGGCACTTTAATTAGGCAGACTTGACAGTGATGAACAAAAAAGATGAACAACAGATTCCTTCTGTGGACATGAATTCTGCTGAACTAATCAATGCAATCAAATGCTTCTAAAGTCTTCACACTGGAGCTGCACACAGCAATTCCCCAGGTTCCCAGGAGAGAAGCGGGGAAATTTCCCCTTAATAATAAGGGAAGCACTAAAAAGATTAGGGGGAAAAAAAAGGCATGTTACTATTCTTTACTTTGCTGTCACCCAGGCAGGGAGATACAATTATAGACTTCACTTACCACCTAGTTGAAATCCCCACTACAGCTTCATCTGTTATGACCCCTTTTGCTGTTCCAGATAATGAAGAAGATATCACAAAAGGTAAAGGAAAACCATTATCACAACAAACCAAAGGAGAATAAAGCAACCACTGCACGTTCACTGCAGAGCGCTGACAGCAAGCCAAGCTTGGAGTTTATATAATGAACGTCTGCAAAACTTCACAGCAAGGCTGTTTTTCAAGCAACACAAATATGCTGAAGACTAGGGGAAAAAGGAAGAGAGAGGAAAGTAGAATGATTCATTCAGTCCTCTTTGTAAGAAAGAAGTAGCCTGTACTTGTTCACCGAAGGACAACTCAAAGCACATCCATGCTAAGCTGTGCATCAAACTGGTGAATCCAAAAATCTCTACCACTGCGAAGAGTGACAGAATTAAGGCTGAAAATAAAGCATTCAAAAAGCAAACAAAGATACACACAAATATAAACTATTCTTTTTTTTCTTTAGCAGAGAAAATGAGGGAAGGTCTGCAAAAAAATTGCTTGATACGTGATCAATACATTCATATCCATACCCGCTGCAGCAATGGGCATACCAAAAGTAGTTCTCTCAGTAACTTAGCGAAGCACGTTCTTTTCATTAACAATTCAATTCTAATCTCCTCCTCCTCTAATTTCCCCTAAGAGATTCAATAAAGCAGCTTCATCGGAAATATGCCATCTAGAACAACGACTAAAAAGGATATAGTAAAAACTAACTGAAATTGCAGTGCAGAGGCTGATCTGACCATTTAGAGCAAAGCATGAGAGAATAACTGACACATCCATTGTGAAGTGATAAAAAAAGCAGTCAACAGCATATTAGAAGCCACTTCACTGCCCGACTACTAAAAGAGTTAGACCTATCAGATCTGAAACAAACATTTCATTGAGATCTCCCAGACATCTTCAGAAGTGACTGATCTGAACAAAATTCCCTAAGCCACATACTGAGTAGTTAAAACTAGTGGTGCAAATCTTCAAGTTATAGTTAGTGGGGGAAAAGCATGGCAGGGGTGGAAATCAAGTGTGAACTCTGCTTCCATAGAATTTAATGTCAGACTTCAATGTTTTACAGAAAGCTTGATCAGTTTAGAAACAGGCTTACACAGATTACAGCAGCTACTTCATAAGAGATCATTTTGCAAGCCCTGATTTAGAGTTTCTTACAGAATTAACTGATTGCAAATGGTTGTTTACCTTCTGAAGTCACCATTCTTCACTTATGACAGTATTGATATTTCCACCACACTGTTCTTCACCATCACAGACTGGAATTCAGCAAGGGAATAAGCAGTAGAGATCAGCAGACTCCAACAGAGCCATATGATCCATTTTGCCATTAATCTCATTTAAGTCTTCAAAAACAAAAGAATTACACACCTTGCCTCTTTTGGAACACTACAAAATCATTATGTGACAATAAGAATGGAAGAATAATAAAGGAGGGAGGAAAAAATAATTAGATGCTGATTTCTGATACAATGCTAACAACCTTTTAGACTTGGAAAGCTTCTGAAATATCAGTTCTTGTTATCCCAAAAAGTGAGGTTGCAATTATTCTGGTAATTTGTTGGTTGTCTAAAACACTCAACATGTCCCTGAGTTCACTAACCTTCAAGTTCCACCATCAGCAAAAGCCTCTCAAGTCTAGTATCTCTGTTTTGGCAAGAGCAGGATGCTCAACAACTATCTCAGGTATTAATGTAGTTAAAATGCTCCAATGCTCATTAGAGAGGAAGATGAAATCACCAGGAAATAGTATTATGTATCCTCTTGGTTAGAGACAAAGGGAACTGGCAGTAAACCTAGGCTCTCTTTCCTTCCCTGGCAGTCTGGATATTCTCCAACAAAGTGAAATCTGTCAGTCTTTATCCCTTCAGGTGATTAGAGAAATTAAATACTGCCTATACTTTGTCCTGTCTTCAGGAGAAGGCAATAGTCTATGAACTCAAATGGAAAGAAGTATTTCCCTGAAGGCTGGGGCTAAATATCTAAGCACTAAGGAGAGATGCAAGGCTGAGGACTTATCTCCCTCCTTAGCCTTTCTTATGGCTAGCTCTAAGCAGTTGCAGCAGACCCCCATCCAAGGCACTACTTCTCACCAAGCACTGTATAGGATGCCCACACACATGATGGTGTGCAGTACCATGCATTGGAGGGTTTAGCATCTAGAAGCTAGAGATCTGCCTTGCAGCATCCAGTTCCTTCAGATCAAGACCTCAATAACTTATTAAAGACCAGTAGAAAACAACACATTAGATTGTCAGTGAAAGAGACTTTGTATGTGCGTTTGCCTGGCACATAAAAAGGGCAAAGTCAGAGTAAACGATGCAACAGTCTCTCCCGGCCTCAGACCTGTGTAAAAGAAGCTTCATCTCAGAGGAGCTGAGAGACTAATTAATCCATGCTTTAGAAAACCCTTCAGAAACTTGGAAGAATTATGCTACTCTGCTTGTAAAACATTCATTCTTCTTTGGTTAATTTAAGTCAGATTCCTTTTCCCTTAGCACATATCAGTGTATCCCCCACTAAGATATACTAAATAAAGCATGGAAGTAGAACATGCTTTGCAGTTCAAGGCTGATGTTTGTGTCTGTTGCTTCAGCATCCTGTTTTCATATTCTGTATATGCAAGGCTGACTGAAAAACTAAGGAAAAAATAAAAAAATTAGACTGTAATGAGGCAAGAGGCTTTGCCCTTTGTTCTTCGCTGTTGTTCTCAGCATGTCAAAAGGTTGAGAACAATACATGCCTACTAATATGTGATCACCTACAACAAAAAAGAGAACCAGGTACATCTGGGAGACTTCCTTTCATATTATCAAGATATCCAGGTTTGCTCTAAATTAGGATAAAATAAAATATCATACCACACCTCCTGCTCAAAACCAAGGTCTGCCTCCAACTAGGTATTTGAGGAAGAGTACTAAACACTGAAGAACGATCATCCCAAGTACCAGGATACTAAACCAGACACTGTAAACTAAATATCCCGAAGTAGTGCTAACAAGGACCATAGCTTGCCAGTCTGGGGACCTGTCAGACATTCTCCACCGACACTTATTTACTGAAATGAACAGTACATGAAAAATTTATCCTGCAAGACCACAAGCCTTGCACAGGATTTCAGGGACAAAAGACACAAATTCTACCACATCAAATATACAGGTGGGGAGCAAGCAGAGCTACCTTGTTCTTTCCTGGGACAGTATTGTAATTAGAACACAGTCTGATCTTAAACGAGTCTTAGCACCTCTACATTTTAGCTAATCTTCAAAAGACATGGTTCTCTTGGCACAGCAGGTGCAAAAGATTCATCGACAAAAAAATCATGCTATATATCAGAATATATACTGTATGTTCTGAGAGCACCAGACAAACACTATTTAAACAGTTATAACTTGCAAGAGTTGTATCTTTATATTATCTTCATGTTTATTGTATTAAATAGTAAGCTAACTTCCTATAATGATTTTAAAATATTTACACCAAGCTCAGCTTGAATGAGAGTTCTTTTTAAGAGGCACAAAAAGAACACTGTAAAATTCTAATAATTCCCAAATAAATTACTTTTGATGACTTGTGTACATATGAAGGGAGTTAGGTTTATCCAAAATTGCATTTTAAATTTATCGAAAAGAAACATTGTCTCAGACTAGAGAGTGGACACAACCATTTCTGTATCCCAAATTATTTCAACGCTACAAACCTGGTAGATTAACATGTCGGAACACAGATTTTATTTACAGATTGGCAGAGGGGCAACAAGTTTCTCAGTAGTTTAACTCAGTCAATTGATCAGTGCTCAGTTAAACCGTCACTGAACTAAACTAGTCAAATAAACCAAAGCAGGAAATTACTTCATAGCTCCTGCAGCAGAGACAAGAAAGACACTGTGATGTCAAAAGTTCAGTTTCAAACAAACTGGGATCCCAAATGCTTGGAGTCCAAACTTGCCTTCGTATCGTGGCTGTACTTTCCTGTTAAAATTTTAACTGTACATAGTTCCATTCTATGCACAAGCAGATAAATATAACAAAATGAATTTAACACATTGTAGCAAGCTTAGTTCTGTGCTATTTCATAATAATATCAACCCCAGTTTCAGACCATTTTTTTCACCTTTGGTTTTAAACCCACCCCAGTGTATTTGTTGGGGATCTGTAGCTGTACACTGGGATCTGCAGATGGATGTGGTGTTATGCTGCATGGGGCACTGGCCCGGGAACACACAACCAGGACAGGCTGCACTTCTCTGGCCTCTTCTCCCTCCCCCCACCACTCTTCGATCTCGTATCTTCTGTTACACAGAGGATATGAATCACAGCTGCAACTCCCTCAGTGAACCTCAAAATAATGAGGGTTTACTGCAGGAGCACTCTTCCTCTCTCCTTCCCAAGGCCTCACATCCTGATTGCAACCCCCCGCCCTTCCCAGTGTGAGGATTTATTTATTTGAATCACGAGCAAATAAGGCAGAACTACAGAGTACCAGTTCTTCTAGCCTCTCCCCAGGGACACCTCCACTGCCAATATGTTCAATTTGGTGTTAATAAACCATAATGAGTCAGCAGAAATCACTCCAATCCCAACCACATTCCCCCAAGGGCACCAGCAGATGTTCAAAGGAGAGATCAGCAGCAATGCACTGCCAATTGCCTCTGTGTTATTTTAGCCTCACTTGTCTGTTCAGCTTTTAATTGTCTATGTTGTAAAGAGGGGATTAAAAAAAAAAATCTTCTTGATGAATATAGTTCACTCCTGCAGAGATAAATATCTAGAAAATCCCATTCATGCTTTCAGGGAAAGACACACGTAATATTGCTTTATCACCTGAAATGATAAAAAGCCACTGTCATTTGAATCAGTTGGTCTCCTGTTTGCTGTACAATACAGCACAACAGAGCTCAAGAGGTTTTGTCCACATCTGCAGATGGTTTAACGGTGGCCTTTGCAGAGCTAAGTTAGCAGCAGTTAGTCTCTTCTAACCTAAACAATTCTATGAATTTCTGGAGCAGAGAGTTGAAAGTCCCCCTCGGCAGAGCTCTTGCACAAGCACGTACGAAATATTACATTCAGCTCTGGACGCCTCATTACCAGAAAGATAACACATTAGACAGTTATTAGAGAAGCAACAAAAATGATGAGTGAAGATTGAAGACACTTATTACATCAAGACATTAAAAGCTAACTGCTTAAACGTTGGCTAAGGAATGACTTTCTGGGGGACACAGTAACAACCTGTAAATATTTGAAAGAAGGATATGAAGGATATGTATGCCAATAAGGAAAATGAATTATTTAGGATGGCAAAAACTAGATACAATTAGGAATAAAAGGATGAAATTAAGAAAGGTCTGACTCGAGAAAAAAAAAGAAGGGTAATAGAAGGCAGGCTTTGAGAAGCCTATCGCTTGGATGACTTAATAGGTCTTTTGTATCTCTACCTTCTGTAACTCCATGATAATAAGGAAGGAGCAAAAGAAAGGACTCAAACTATGAAATCCAATTAATTCTTTGCCAGTAGGCAAACCATCTTTATCAGATATGTTGGCTTAGTAATAAGCTTAAACTTGGCATGATAGATCCTACCTGTCAGTTATTCAGATGTAGCTTTTTGTAAAGTCTTCAGGGAAGACGAATATTTTTATACTTTCATTAAAACACAGACTACATCCATCAAAGGAGGAAGTTATATTAAAAAGATCTGTGGCATCTTCAGACTAATCTGTGCATCTCACCAGTGCCATATTTAGCATTATCTGATCTGTTCTGCGCATCTAACAGACTGCAAACCCTTTGGGGCAGAAATCCCATCCTCGTCTTTCTTTGTATCACACAGCACTGAGTGTGTTGACAGTGCTCAAAAAATAATAGCCAGTTCCAAGGGAGGGAAGAAATCTGTGCTAGTGCACACTGTGCAGTATTATTTTCAAAGGATGAATCCTTAGATTAGTAATAGGACTCTTCATGTACATTTCATTAGAAGAATAACTCTTACTTCTCCCAGGAAGAAGAATTTTACAAACACAGAAAATGCCTCAGAACACACAATAGGTCATTTGGACAAGTGCAGAAAATGGCAGGAAGAAGTGACAGGATACAAATTACTGAGACATGGAAGAAAATAAATACTGAGATTAAAATTTAGCACTCATGAGGAGTGCTTTAAAGACACACACAGACAATTTGTATGCATCGTGATACCATCTTTAAAAGCACAGTCAGGCATCACTTCTCAAATAACAATTCATCACTGGGGTATATTTAAAACAACCCATATCAGTGTACTTATCTGTTTCCTGTGAAAATGTTTCATTCACAGCTCACACCATTTATTGACACTATTTTGGCTCATGCGAAACTCTTGTAGAAGTGGGTTCCATGTGAGGAGCCAACAAGTCTGCTCTCTGTCTTAGTATCTGCCAAAGTTAATTTTTGAAAGAGAATATAGGGACATACATAGTTACATAATGATATGCTACCCTTTAAGGTGTTCTGCATTAAAACATAAGCCACAGATTATTTATAAGATCAATGGGAGCAAGTTGTTGCTCGCAGCCTGCACTGCACACCTGGACACTCCTCTGACAAACTCCTCCTTTCAATATTTAATACTTCACACATATATTAATATATTACAGACTCACAGTTACAATTCCAACTTGGAATCATGTACCCCTAACAACTCTACTTCCACCATCCTGAATATTTGCTTTTAGGCAGAGATGCTGCCTGTGCTGCTCTTAGATGAACTTTCTTCTGAGAAATAATGCTAGCACCAAATGAAATACTGATAGTCAAGGAAGAGACAGGTTTTACAGAAACGCTTTGTTTTTTAAACGATCCCAGTTAAGCATATGAAGCATCTGTTGTGTACTGCTCCCTGTACACAAAATGGATATTCAGGAAAGCAATTTACACTGAAGTAGTACAGTACACTCCTACCTCATTTGCCACAGCCTTCAAATGCTGTGTGCATTTAGAGTTACTAACTTCAGAAACAGTTGCACTGTAGCTTCTCTTTCCAAGGATAAATTATCTAGAAGAATTTAAAATACATATTCGGAAAAATGCATTTCTTCTGCTCTCCCAGAACTGAGACTGCACTGGAAAGCCTATCCTTGCAAGATTCCCATAATTTTTTTTTTATTATTCTTTCTTTAGAAATCATTTAAAGAACCATAGAGAATCAGTGTCTGAATAAGTTCATCAGTGAAAAAAGGGGAAAAGAACTTGCAGGGAGGGAAGGTGGGTGAAAGATAAGAGAAGTGGCAGCCATTGTGCAAGGTGTTAGATGCTAGAGTCAATATACAACTGAAGAGCTGTCTCTATGAGCCCAATATTATTCTGTTGCTTTCAATTCCTGACTTTTTAGAATTAAACAAGGAAATGGAACATTGCTTGGGGCATTCCGGTTTGGAGTTCAAAGTACAGCCCTGTGCTCACCACACCGGAACTGTCTGAAAACCAATGTGCAACAGCTGCACTCAACATGAACTCATGGTACAAGGACGTGGTGACCAGCAGCATGGAAAAAAAAGAGATGCTATCTCTTCTGCTGTATGTAAATGTTCCTGCAAAAACTAGAAGACAATTCATAGACAAAGGGAAAACAATGAGCGCCACACAGTGCCTACAAACCCCCACTAACTCTACTGTTTTGACAGCCCTATAGACCCTCTGCTCACAAGTTAGCCCTTCAAAGCTCTGAGCTATCACACCATCATTATTAAAATTACAAAAAAGCCAAAGATTACTTCAAATTTCTATTTAGTCTTCTGGGTGAAACCAATCAATATTAATAAGCATTTTCCACAATATTTCGCAGCCCTTCAAACTTATTGTGAGGAACAAACCCTCATTTTTAGCTTAACTATAACTTTACAGTTTAATCTCTTGTTTGCACCTATGATATTACGTGCTAAGATAATTTATGAGACATTAGTTATTGTATGAAATCTCCACAAACTCCTCCTCAAAAGCATGTTAGTCATAAAACCTTTCAAGATAAGTTTAATTATATTCTGAATTCCCCATATTCTGTATAGTTTCACAGATTTAATCTCTTCCATATCTGGCAGCAAAAGCAGCAAAACAACTTTTGGAATGACTTCTATAAATCTTTACAAAAAATCATTCACTTGGGAAAACTATGAAGCAGTGCTCTTCACATCAGCTTCCATGTGAAATTTGCTTTGTGTCATGTTTCTGAGAAATCACCCCAGCTGAAAGGGGGACTGTAACACAGTAGCCTGCTTATTAAGGGTTTTCATAAGAGACTACCAACCTTTTTTTGTATCACCCCCTACCATTTCGATCCCACTCATAGCTAATTCCCTCATTTCATCCTGATTCTAGAAAACTCTATAATCTCCAAATTACAAATCTATGGCTAAGTGTTTCACAGCATCATACTGTAATTGAGGGCTGATTTTTTTCCTAAACAGATCTTCACAAATCGCTTTCGGCTGTGCTCACAGCATAACCTTCAAAACTGAGATACAAAAGTATAAGTCCTGGTTTCTAAAACTCTGGTAGAAACTTTGCTGTATGTCAGAGGTCCATAAGCACACCTAAAGAAATCCCTGCTGAAGAACGAGTAAAGTGAACTTGTTCAAAAAAAAAAAAAAAAAGAAGAAAGAGAACATTTCAATATGGTTGACTACACAATTCTTATTTTCCTCTTATTGCTAAAAAAAATGGCTCAACACCAGCACCGAAAGGAAAATAGCTGCATTCCTCAACATAACAATCATATTCCGAAACAGTAATTCACCTTTACCACTTGTATTGATTCTCAGAGATAATAACATCTCCCCCTAAAACATATTTCACATTGTCTTCTCTCCATCGATCAGAGGTGTTATATAAATGTTTCGATCAATCTGATGAGGCTTTTAGCTACACATGCGCATCCTGCAATTTTGCTGAGCTCCAAAACACACAGGTAGTCCCTGTTAAGTAAGAAGAATCTGTGCTTTTGTTACAGGTTGTTTCCTTCTACATATCCACTCCCTTGCTAAGACCAGGCTACACTGGATTTACCGGCAACAATCAGCTGTACTTCTACACAACAATCAGTATCTTCTATGAGACAGTAACTGTATCGAAAAGTAAGGTTTTACCCAACACATATTTTATATATTTGGTAAATTATTTTTAGGTAACCTGTTCATACAGATCCATATATTTTTTTCATCCTAGCACACTGTCACTGAGTTCTAGATCAAACTGATGGATAAGACATAAACTCTTACTAACATAGTAATTCTGACACTGTATCAGCATCATATGTTGCAGGGGCATAACAAGACAGAGGAGAGCAATAACACTCATAAATGCAGCTTCAGTTTTCATAATACAGATGCTAGAATCAAACATTTGTATTAAGTAGTCAAGAGACAGACACTTGAGGGCTATTAAAATAATTAACAATATACATCATCCTAATGGATTACAAAGACGTTATATCTGATAGTCTAAAGTATCAGCACCCCCCTGATTCCATTTCACTATTTCAATGAACCTAAACCCTGACCTTCAGGGAGCAAGCCTAAGAGAGAATTCAAGAGTATGCTTATAATGCAGTGCTAATTCATGTGCACAATTCTCATCAAGGTATAAAATGCCACTGCAGGTTGAGGCATAGCTGTAGGAAAGGAAAGCAAGCAACACACATTTTATAGACCACCACCAACTCAGAAATCTGACATAAGCAAATCCATTATGAAGATGGAAATCAACACACGGAAGGGCCTGTCTTTCATCAGCAGTTACTTGAAGCATTCAGCTGTCCTTCTGAAACTAAGCACGGTTTTTATCAACCAAATAACCTCTCTTAGCAAGCTCAAATCCCACAAGTAACAAAGGCAAAGAATAATTCCACCTCTGTCAGTAAAAATTATCACCACAGAAGGCTAATTCTGTGCACACAGTGGCTACACAGAAACAAATCTACAGCAGTGTCAGTGCACCCACTTGTTTCCCCCCTGTCCTGCCTTTTGAGGAAACGTGTTCTCTATTAAAAAGCACTTTATGTAGCTCCATCACTCATTACTCTGCAGGCATTTCAAAATTTGGCTTCATTACATGTTGCAACACCACCAGCAGTGATCAGAGATAATAATTCAGTTTCAATTATCAATTATCAGCACTATCATATTTTCAAGTTAGGATAGACAATGCCCAGACTTGTAAACAGACACTTTGAGAGAGAGAATCTTCCTTGAGACAGTGACCAGACAAGGGAGAAGGTGGATCTATCCCTCATAGGAAATCTGGTACCAGTGCAAGAAGTGCAGATCACTGTATTTACTACCTGGTTTGCAACCTTTGCTTGAGGAAGTTTTAGTCAGAAGTATCAGCAAAACATTTCTGTGGCGCTCCAACAAATCAAAAAACTTAGCAAAGTTTTTTACAAAAATGTATTCTGATCAGTTCTACTTATTAAACTGCTTGTACCACGCTCTTTTCTGTTCAGCATCTGAAAGAAAAAAAAAAGCCTCACGCTTATCAGTACAGTTTTTGAACAGGTATATAGGAAATGTAGAATATCGTTATTTCATTACACAGCAGAAGTAGCACAAAATGTGTTGTACACTCATACGATATTTTAGGAGTCTATTATTAAAGTGATTAACAAGGTTCAGCCACATCACTTTAGTAGCACACATGAGGTCTGTGAGCACACCTGTTTGTGACACTTTCCCACCCAATAATGTAAGTTGGTCTTCTTCTCTTTCAGAATGAACTCTCAGCATGTATTTACAACTCAAACAGAATTCCGAGTTTGTGAAGCATCCTCCTCTGTGTGAAACAGCTCCAGCTCTTCCATACTGCGCTACTGTGTAAAAATAATTACCATCAGGAAAGGTACCCACATAATATCCTAATTTAAATGGTTATTTTCCCCCTTGTTAAATCCTCAAGTGTTTTGAATACAGCACCAGGGTATAATAGAATGTGAATAAGTAATGAGAGATAAAGATGTGGATTTAAATAAAATATCCCTTATTACCATTCTTAATTCTTATCTATTGTTAAGATGACAGCCATCTGGAATATTACAGCAAGGTGCTCATTCAGGAAGAACCCAGACAGAACAAAATGCAATTCAAAACCCAGAATAACAGCCTTAAATCAAGTTTTAAGAGGACACCCGGCTACCAAGAAATACCTGCCGGTTTATCTTACTCCAGCCTGCATTTTGCCGCAGGACGCGAGGCTGGTGATGGGAAGCTGCGGGCGGGATTCCGCGGGACGCTGCCGGGGGGTGTCCGGGAAGAGGGGCTCCCTCTCCCGCGGCAATGCCGCCCCCTCGCGCTGCCGGGCCGGCAGGGAAAGCCCTCTGCCCTCGGAAAGGCCAGCACCGCCTTAACTGCTGATTAATTACCGCCTCTCACCAAGGTCAAAAGGGACATTCAGAGCCCGTAAAAATGTTATCATGTGGAAAATACATCATATTAAAAAAGCTTTTTTTTTTTTTTTTAAACGTAAAATCTGATATTTGCTGCCTTATCAAGTACAGAGCTTTCCTCTCACAGTGTAAACCCTGAAGTGAGGCACCACTCCTGTGCATGGAAAGAGTGACACTTAAACCCCATACACCAAACGAAATTCACCTAACAAGAGGCTTTTCTCCAAATCAGATCATTCTAGAAAACACTTTCTATTGAAATTAATTCTTTCCCAAATGAGACTGGTCAATAGTGTTACACTACCTCTAATTATATTTATGTGATATTTGTAAGAACATCAAACTTTCAAATGGATCCAATTCAGAAATAATGGAAACAACAGTGCAGACTGGCTGTTGAGTGCAAGCAATAAATCATATAAATTGCATAATTACAACTTCCATGACTCCAGAGACAGTGTGCACTAGGAAAAGCAATGAATGATAACGAGGGATGAGTTTTATAACCCCTAAAAGGAGAAAGCTCTAGGATACTAGTCAGGACACAGGTGATAGCACAGTCCCTCCTCCGGAGCACGTGCAACTACTGGGGAATCACCACCAACCTCCGGCAGGTCACAGAGAGGTGGATTAAAATCCTAGAGAAGGAGAAACTAAATCCAGATATTGCACACTGAGATAGTGCTGAGCCACTGATCTCCCACTTCGTATTTAAGGGGGGAGAAAATTGAATTCACCTGACTCTGGAGGTTTGAAAGGGGAGGAGACTTAAGCTTTGCTTTGGGCTAAAAGAAGCATTTCAAGCATTACTAAATCAAGAGCTGCTTCCAATCTTCAACACCTTCTCTTCAAATACATCCTTGGTTTTCATGGTTTTCATCCCTACTGCCACTTAAATTCTGCCACTAAAGCTGGTTTTTTTCCCCCTTTCTCTCAATTTTCCAGTTCATTAGAGAAAATGGAAAATAAATTATTTGCAGTATCCAAATCACAGCTGCCCCCTCAGGACAAGAGAGGAACAGCCCCTTTCCTTTTTGTCTTCTTCATTACCACTGATTTATTACCAGTCACAAGTGAGCTGAGCCAGTGCCATACCCTGCCAGGCAGAGCAGTGCCTCTTGGTGTTCTCTGATAACACAGGCACAAAGTAAGTGGCAAAGAAAAAACTGGCATAAGGCTTCTTCCAGTACTTTGTTAAGCTGTCGGAGCTGATGGGGCAAGACTCCAGTGAATGAACGCTACAACAGTTTAACTTAATCTTACTTTCTCTTTGCTAGCAAATTGCTCCCATTTTCCAACCAATTTACAGCCTACATACCTACTCTGCTGTTATAACTGTTTACAGTAAATCAGATTTGACTGTGATTGTTGGAGCAATAACTCTCAGCAAAGGGGGTAGCACGAACGTATTTCAGTCTAATAAAATAAATGATGGCAGATTAAGTTCTCTTTTAAAGAATGTCTTATCAAAAACTACAGAAAGACTGTCATTTCACAGAGGAAAGGAGATGGTTGCCAAAGCCAGGAAGAGTTAAAGAGCTTGCTGTCACTCACACATGCTGTGCCAAAATAACAAAAATAACGTGTGAAGAAAGCAATCACCTACAGTGAGAATGGGGAACAAAAGCTAAATGAGTTTTTCCTGTGCTAGTGACCTTTGACTGCTAGACAGTCAGATAACTTTCCCTACCTAACTGTTTATTACAGAGGTATTCTTAGACAGCAACTCTTCTATTACTATGCCTTTTACCTATTTCATAACATTAAAGACTCACAATACTGTCTTGAGACTGAGAATATACTCTTCACTGAAGAGTATATATATGTAATGTACTGAAGGAGAATTCTTCCTTGTGCAATTACTTCAGCTAGGTTATTTTCAGAAACCTTTTTGCTTTTTAAAACTTTACAGCTAATGTAATTTCCAGACACATCTTAGGTATACAAGTTTATCACCAGTTCTACTGTTTAGCAGCAAAACATCATGGCAGAAACAGACAGAAAATAGTAATTCCAATGCCAAGTTGTCTTGGGCTCCCTGCTGCTGAATACAGGAGAAATACTACCCTGTGGGATCATCATACTCTGCCTTGAGGGCTTCGTACTTCATCACAGCTCAACACAGGCCTTTTTCTAAGAGGGAATTGAAATAGCAGATGGGAATCTGGAAAGCACTGCTGAAGGAAATGCACATTTTTGATGTGTTGATGGTACAACTAAGCCAGGGTTACGCCACCACAAAACCCTTTAAACATCACATTGAACAGGGATAATGGGCAGGGTAAGAAAAATATTGGGTTTGTGATAAGGAAACTGTACTACAGTGGATGTCCACCTGAGAGCTGCACAGAGTGTTGTCTCTAGTCTGGTTATCAACAACAAGAGCAGACCATCTTACAGCAAGGGAGAGCAGTATTTTGACTGAAGGCACTTCATCACAGCACCTGCCTGTTCTGGAACAGGAAAAGGACCTGGGACTACAGAGATGGGTCTCCTGCTCAAGCGTTTCAAATACACTGGGACTAGGGAGTGAAACACAGCTGGTTAGTACTTGGTGGTTTACACTGCACAAATAGTAAAATAAAGAGATTTCTTGGGATAGCAAGAAAGCATATCCACAGGAGAAGAGAAAGAAGCATAAATAGCTTCCCATTTGGATTAGTCTCTTGCACTACAAATGTAGGCTGGAAAAAAACTACTTGTCAGCAAGTATTGGCAATTTTTAGAGCAATCACACAAATGGAAAGTAAAATCTGGAACTCAGATTTGCAGCACGTGGATTGAAACAAGAAACCAGTCTCCAAGTTTTTTTCAAGAGAAGTAATGTTAAGCATCGCATGTGAAAAGCTCAGTTAAACTGGGGAAAAATAAAGATAAGAAAAATAATTTACAAAACAGAAAATGAAATTAACAGCAAAGTATGTCTGTCAAAGTTACTTCAGGAACCATTTGAATTAGAAAAACTATTAGAAATGAGAGAATAGCATAATAAAATTATTTTGCACATACACAGATACAAATAAAAAATAAAGGAAAATCAAAATTTTTTAACAGAAATGAGGAAAAATAAAAATGATAAAAGACAAATAAAGGAAAACTACATCTTAACTGGACTTAGGAAGTTGAAGGCTTATCATGAAAGTAAACATATTACAAAAATAGGAAGAACAATTAAGGGGAAAGAAGATGAAAAGTAGTAAACAACTTAATGCCCAGATTTTAGAGGTTAAAACTTTGGTTTTCTGCAGCAGAGATGCCTGACATTTATCAGAGATGGAAAAGTACTAAAGTACATGCTTTGCAGAACATTTCATGCTAGGAAGAGGGTATAAAATAAACATAGGAATGACACAGATGACTGACTCTGGGGGTTCAGAACTTTTAAAACAACTCCAAAAACCTAAGAGAATTTTAAAGGACTAACTAATAATACTCTGATGGTTCTCAGCTGCAATTCAGCATTTTAGTGCCATAACAAAGTATTCTAACACAGGAACCTGGTACTTTATGCTGCAAAACTGTGAATATCTCTTCCATTTAGACCAGTGAATATTGGTTTTCAAGGTCAGGCAGACAGCTTGTAAAAATGCCCTGTGCTTTCCTACAGTCTCCATTTCCCTCACCAGTCCACTCATACACTACATAAGTAACCTCAGCAGGGGTCACCAAGAGAGGCAAAATGCAAACAGCATATGAATGAGCAAACACCTACATACTTGTGCCTTTGAGGAATTAAACAAGTCAGAGAAGACTTGTGTATGGCATCTTCTTTTAAGAATAAATAAATCAGGTAGAGAAAATGTGGTCTTGGTGAACTGTGCACTGCTCTGGAAAAGGTCTGAAATTGTGCTCCATGTGATTAGGAGTTCAGACAGACAGAACTTCAATGAATTATTGAATTGTAAGAAAACAATTTCAAATAGCGTAAGCTGGAGAAGAAAATAAACCATGCAGAGACTGAAAAGTATTGGGAGATAGTAAATTAAAAATTAAAGAAAAAAGCAGGAAGGAAGACAACCAGGAATTACTGCAAGGGCCAATGTACTTTAATAGAAAATGTTATCATTTTACACTGGGCTTTATTGATCAAAGAAAATACCAAAATACAAATAGCTTCTCTAGTTATCATTCTATTGATAAAACAACAGTTCCAGAACACAAGTTTAATAGAAGTTATTGCATTTGATGATCCTGTTCATCTGTAAAACACAGGCAGTAAGATTTTTCTGAGTTGATTCCAGCTGGAACTAGATGTGAAAAAAGCCAAAGAGTTACTGGAAACCTACAACAATCTTTTCTGAACTCTGGCAAAAGCTAATTGTCCTGACAGATAAAAGGTGAATTACTCTTTTTCTGTGTGTGTGTGTGTATGGTTTTTTTGTTTGGTTGGTTTTTTTTTCTTGTTGTTGGGGTTTTTTATTCTAAAGTTGTCAAGCTTCAATTACAAGCCATTAGAAATGATCCCTTCCGCTTGTGTCTATCACCATAACGATCTTTCCACTATCAAGTTCTGGTCTCTGAGAAGATAGTTGCAGGCTGCCACCAAACAATCTCAGACTTCTGTTCTTTAAGCTGAACAGAGATGGCTCATACCTGCAACTGGTTTGAACCAGCCTCCTAGGCAAAAACTATTCAAATCCATGGGCTTTATTTTCCAATTTCCTGTGATGTATAACCCATACTGCCGAGAGGTTGCAGGCAAAATCTTTCTGAGTACCGGTCAATTTGCTCATGAAGCATCTTTGAGCTATGACACTGACACACCATCCATGCTTTTCTGGGCTGACAAAAGACTATGCTAAGTACTTGGCAGAAACTGTCAAAAGCTCTGTTCTCTGGAATTTTTAAGTTTTCCCAAGACTGGCATTACTTAAGCAAATAAACAGAAAAGAGCTAAGCTAATAAATACATCTATGCCTTTGCTTTGCAATCTAAGGTGCTAAAAAGGACACCACCATTTTGGACATTTAAGTCAGTATCTAAGGCTTATTTAGAAGGTATCTATCTCTCCTCCTGGAAAACTATCCTCCCACCTAAGAACATGGATGACCATATTCATTGTTCATTAGCTCATGAAATGTTAAACTGGTACTCATATAGGGGTTTTTTTCACAGGTACTGAAAAGAAAGAATAAACTTTACACTGGGGTTTTAATGTTTTTCTGCTGGCACAAGCAAATTTTTATTTTGATAATAGATCAAAGAACATTTATACAGATCAAGAGCTAGATCGAGGACATGTATATACCCACAAGATTGCACACTGGAAACACGAAACTACAGAAGCAATAAATTTCATCCAGGTAATTTTTTACTGCAGTAAAAAGAATAAATGCTTCAGGTGATTCTGTTGGAAATGTCACACTGCAAATGCTCTGACTTGTAAAAAAATATTTTTCTCCTAACTACAGAGAAACAACATCCTAAAATAAAAAAATATTTGCAAAAGTCAAAGAGCTGTAAGTTCACTGAACTAAAAATCAATAGCAATCAGCACTTAGCTTAAAATCTACAAAATAAAATAACTGATTCTTCTCTAATAGAAGAAGTCTACCAACTTCAAAATTTATCATTTTGTGATGAGATTGAAGGATTCCCTAGTTAAAAGAATTTCTCACCAAGTTCTGCTCTTTCCTATGTGGACAGCACTTTCATCAAAACCAGAGGACCTGCATCTAAGCAGTTCAGATCAGAAATAAATGCTGCAGCTTCAGTGTAGTAGAATGCCAGAAGCGAAACCCTGACCTCTGCTGAAACTGGAGGCAAAACACTAATATCAATGAATCAGAATTTCTGCCTTCATGTATTTTCAAAATTCTCTCTTGAACAATACCTTCAAAAACAAGAAAATGAAAGACCTACAACTACTGCTGTTTTCTGCAGGATTTAACATTTTCCAAAGGTTCTTAAAGTCAAGCATACAGGAGACATAGCTGATGTCTGTTTGCTTTTCTCTGACACAGAGCACAGATAATTCCTCTGTACAATGTTTTAGAACACAGGAACTGGGGAAAAAATTAGTAGATAAAATGTTACTATGACTTCTGATCCAGATACAGGATTGTTTATCTGCACAAAAATACACATAGTTTCAGTCTGTCATTTCCAGCTCACACTGTTAATTATATTTCAATGCACCTCACTAGATAAGAGGAATAGTCCAGCCAAAAGCATATAAAGGTTGTAGTCCAAATTATGCAAGGTGTCTTCCAGCTGATAATTCCAATAGGTAATGAACTGTTTAATCTTATGCAGCTTGGCAAACATGCCTGTTTATCTTTACCCAAGCCTTCAACACGCACATCAAACCGAAGACATCATCCGCAAAGACTGAATCTTCTTTTCAGTTAGCATCATACAAAGCTTTAATTATATTCTGTCTACTAAATATTTTTGTACAAAGAAAAAAAAACCAGGGTTCAAACACAGCAACAAAAAGGGTAGTCTTTCAGATATCCAGTTTGATGTATTTCTTACATTTCTTACGTGATCTCAGCCTACCAATGGAAATCTGGCAGGCAATCGGAAATAATACTAATCGCGAGCACCTGTCGCACGTGGGCACAAATTCTTTGCAACTATAGGTGACAAAATCCCTGGGCCTTTTACCATAGCCTGCCACTATACCCTCTCCCGTGCTTAAAGATAGACCACAGACCTCCCAGCAGAGTTGTTACAGCAGCAGTGATTACCTCTAGTCCTCACACAAGGAAACCGTGGCCCAAATCAACTGAAACATGAGCCCACTCTCTCTGTTCCTGCTCGAGTAAGAAGAGAAATCAAACCGAAGGACATAGAGTTTCAGCTCCTAACTCCAGGCATTAGCAATTCTTTGGTCTTCTGACTTTTTCTCCGGTTCATGTCTCCAAGGGCAGAGGAGGAAAATTCTTGGATGAAAACTTTCAGTTCCTGAACAGGAGTTAAAAAGGTACTTAACTCTGCTCTAAATAACAAGATTTGCATTGCCTCAGAGTAATCATTTAGGATTTAATGGAAGTATAGAAAAAGACTAAAAGCTTAAGAGAAGAAATCCAAGAACTGTAAATACATTTTCTCTGGGGAATCATTGTCAGAACAAATAATCTCTCTTTCTTCCATTTAAATTCTCTACATTTCTCCTTTATTATATTGGTAAAAGGTGACAACTGGAAGAGGTTTTCTACTGTAAAGTCTTCTTTAGGATAATACATATAGCATTACACTAATTTCAGTGGGTTTATTCTGGGTTTATCATCACGTATTATACTTCCTCCATCTTTTGATAAACATTACCCCAGACTTGGTTAAACTTCCACATATTTGTGTTTATAAAGCCGCAGCATGATTGGAACTCTGTGGTAATTGAAGTAACAAGCTATCCAGCAGACAGTCATTTCATTCACTGTAAGTAATTATTAAGTGAAAAGTCAGTCAAGGTTGATAACATCCCTATTTTACAGTGTCTTAATTACATAAACCTTAATTTAGCTTGTGTCTTTACTACTGTATTTGCAAATACCTCAAAGAAAGCCTTAAACCAATAAAACAAGAAAGAATGATGCAGAAATTACTCTGCATCTGACAATCAAGAAGAATAAGAACTGAAGAAAACAAACCTGTATTTCATGAGGGACATCTTGTATTCCAAATGGAATGGTATCCCAGGGGGTTCTTTGCTTAGATATACATACTCCTAGGTGCTGCATCTGAATATTGCCAGTCAATATCAAAGCAAAGATTAAAGGCAATGCCACAGAAAAATAAATATCTGATTTTTTATTCAGTAAGGTGAATTTACCATCAAAGTAAGGAGGTACAATTCTTTACAAATTGCATGTATTTATGTAAGCACAGAATTAGACTCCTACACTATCAAAACCCTTCAATGAAAACTTTTAGGTGGAAATATATTCATGTGCTAAGATTTTGAATCAAAATACATACATCTGAAAAATACCTGCAACTAAAAGGTTAAACAGTATCTTCACTCTCTGCAGTGGTATAACCCTGTTCTAGGACATCGATTTTACATCAGTGATCCCAGATGACCCAAACCAACATTTTCTTGCTTATAGCCAGAAAAATCAAATAAAATCTGAAACATTCACTGAAAATAAACTGCTCTACTATTTTTATCTTAAATCTGCAGAAATTCTGAGTATTTCGAGGGATAACTGCCTGAGACTGGTTTCAGTGAAGTACTACTTGAAAACAAATTGACACTATTTCTTAAATATTCTACCCATCTCTATGCTCATCCTCAAAGAAAGCTAAATGAGGCAAAGTATCCTAAAGAGCCCTTTGCACATTTCTGGGACCTGACCATGTTAATCTAACTTGAACGATGTCAAAAAAATAAAGAAAACAAAGCAAAACCCTGCTGTATGACGTTAATAAAAACAAAAGGAATGTAACTTAAAGAAACCTGTGAATGCCAGACCAACTGTTCACTGACTTTTTCAATAAGCTTCAGGTTTTTAAGAGACCAAACCCTGGTTTTTTACTTCCAATCTATCAATGTTTCAGGATCAAGCTGTCAAATACATGCTGTAATCCCATCCAATGGCCCTGACCAAATACAGACAGGCAGTACCTGAAATAGCAAAACGAACAGAACCCAAAACCAATTACCCAAGTGCCTCCACTACCTTGTCTGTGAGACAAGAAAAGTACTATTTACCTTTCTTTGAAAAATAATTTGATCGTATCTGTTAAGTGTAATGACATAGGTCATCACTTTTCTTGATCCTTTTCTGGGCATCCTACCACCAGACAGAGCTTTCTGCCTGCTTCTGAGCAGCTCCAGTCACATGCAGTATCTTTCCTCCAAAACTAGAATTCTCTTCAGTAGAAACAGCAGCTGTATACTATCAGGAAAGGGGTTACACAATGAAATAAAGCAAATTTCATAGCATGAGCTGCTCAAAAAGTAGCAAACTTGCAAGAATGCTTGTTGGTTGTCACCAGGGCTAGTGTCATGCTAAAGTAGTTTGAATTGCATGTAGGAACCTGTTCCATCTGTCCAAGGAAGAGAAGACACTATTTTTTCTTTCTTTTTTAATCCTAGCTTTCTGGCATCTTAGCACCACATTCCTTCTGAAACTAGCTATAGTCATTAAGGAAAATAAAAACTGTGAAATTTTTCTGAGCCCAGTATCTCAGATGATGCAGCTGCAGAATTAGAATCTAATGCAGAATGATTAAAATTGGTGGTATACACTTCCACAGTTATTCCAGATTTACTTGTGTTGCTTCTTCATACTTATTCTGTTGCAATGCGGTCAGCTAAGAAGCTGAACTAAAAAGCAGAGCAATGCAGAAACCTAGAGCAGAGATGGCACACCAGGAATAATTTGATATGACACCCACCCCAAAAGTTTAATGCAATGTACATATATAGCTGGCAACAGCATTTTAGATGTAGAGGAATAAGCTGTCCTGCATACTACAGAACTTTCTGCTTGCTTGTTTGTATGTACACCAGCACACTGAAGTACGCCCACTGCATTATGGGGTTGAGGTTGCCCATCTCTCATTGCAGCAGGAAGCTGTTCAGAAACACTTTTCCTCACTGGATTGCATTTCCACGATTCTAACAGAGGCACTCTATATTTCTGTGGCACTAAACTTCCAAAACCTTGATTTCCTTATGCTTATCCTAGTTAAAGATGAAACCGTCGTTTTCCCTGAAGAGAGTCAGAATAAAACTTCAGACCAAGATCTATTTCTTGCAGCTGGTATAAAAGTCCTCCTGTGACTGCAAAACCAGTTTTAGTTCACTTCAGGAATTATTATTCTGTGTGTAATTATGTCATACTGCTGTCTATAAAGCATTACATAGGTATAGAAACCATTTCAATAAAGGTATTACCATCAGACCTCAAAAGAAAGAGATAGAAGAGAAGCTCACCTTCGAGCATCAACATAGAGAGACCTGATCAGAAGACCCCTACAGATATTGGTGGTCTCTGAACCAAGCTGCTGTGTCAGTTCAAGCTGCCTGAACACATATTTCATATTCCTACATTATACATATTTGCATCTGATTATACAGAATTTAATATCTGCACTGCATTTATACAAACTAAACTTCTATCCTCCAAATGAAAATCAAAGTATTTTACATATTTAAATGAACAACACCAGACAAGATGACCTTTATAATCACCATTTCAAGAAACACAATTACAAGAGACTCAAGACATATGGCAAACTTAATTATGCTTAAACAGACTGGTTTCCAATCTTTTCAATCCTGACAAAAATGGACATTTGAAATAAAAGCTTATTAGAGATTTTAGTTACAGGAAATGCCTAGCAGAACTGGATTCTTTTTACATTACTAAATTCTACTGATACTATTTATCAAAAAGGGCAATTCCATAACACACAAACTCCTCCCCGCCTCCAACTACTGAAAAGTTAAATAGTATTTAACAGATATGATGTGGATGATTTTGTGGAAGCATGACATGGAATGAAAATCATTAGTGTGAATATGATCCTCAAAACTTGTCAACAATTTGATATGCAGTTACTACCATTACAGAATTATAAGATCAAAGGATGTATATGGGTATATATAACCTAAAAGATCCCAAGTGCTTTAAAAATTTTACTCCTGCTCACACAATCAATGAAACACAAACAAGCACAAAATAAGCATAACAGCACAAGTCCAAGCAAATGCAGAAACTCCAGTTTTTCAAATGAAAGAGCAGAGAGCTGTACTGACAAGCAGAGTATAATTACTCATGCTGTATTTGGCCAAGACAAAACAAAAGGAACTCCGCAAGATTGAGCTTCTTGGGGGTTTTGTTCTTGTTATTTTATCCTTTTCTCTTTTCTTATGTGGACATGACTGTTACATGCTGCCCAACAGAAGGCTGCCAAGCGCTACTTTGGAGTATCAGTTGAACGTCAGCTCAGAATAAAGGATGATACCAGCTGCAGTGCCAATCCCTTTCCTGCATCACCACTGAGGGGTTTAGACCTTCCGTGAAAGCTAAATAGATTGAATGCTGGCTAAATCTGACAAGATCACTATTTAAGTGGAGATGGCCACAGACACAAGCAATAAGGCGTTCCATTTCACCACTCGCTTTAATGACAACAAGCATTTCACACAGGTATGACACGCAGAACGTAATCACCTTGCACAAATTAGAAGTGGGCACACAATGAAACTCAGAGCAGCTTCTTCCTCATGGAAGCCCATCTGTTACACACTATGTGGTTCTCCTTTAATGATTTATTTAAACAGAAGCAATCAAAAGGTTCAGCTTTTCAGTTTAGAATCAGATAATCGCTCAGACACACGAACTACAGAAACAATATGAAAAGCCTATTTGGTGCAGGAAAACTAGCACTGAGGATGAAAATTAAAAACACCACCTGGAAAATCACTGAAGTAAAACATGGAATCATTTTGGTCACGTCATAGGCAGATCCTGAGTTGGTACTTTTTGCAACAATGGTGTAAAGTTGTAAATAATCTTTGAACATTTTCAAAAAGCTTTACAAAAATCAGTTATGAAAAGAAAAATAGAAGCATTTGTATAATAGCTATTATTAAAAACAAATATTTAAACAACAACAACAACAAAAAAGGTAAGTTTCCCAGTGGGAAGCACACTGCATATGCTTCCAGTGTTTCTAGTTCTAGTTCAACTTTCATGGTTGAACCTGTCAGAACAAAAATGCATCTTTGAAAGAGAATAAAAATGCTTTGCAGTAAATGGTCATTAACAGTTTGATAAATCACATTCCATACAATTGTACATGGAGCACAGAACCTGCTCTTCATAAATATTTCAGTATGCAACAGCCAGCATTACTTTAAGCAGCACCACTAGTGTTTTCTGCTGTCCACACAATATTAAGTTTTAGACTAATTAATTGCATCCTCTATAACAGTCAAATATGCAGCTTTTGAAACAATGACTGCAAAAAGATCAGAATAATTTTTGTTATTCTTCGAAGTACATTCTGAACATATTTTATTCTTAAGTGGCTAAGCTAAAACACAGGGTTTTTTTTTAAAGCAAATAAAAAAATGGACTAGGATAGGTTTCTCATCTGTTATGGGGACAAAAAGCTGTAAGATATTCTGTGCAAACATGCAGTGTGAGTACTGAACAAAAGAAAGAAAAACTGAGCATGAAAGAAAATACCCAGTTTCCCAAGAAACCCCTCTGCTACATCTAGTTCATTGTTTAATAAATATTTCTGTTTAATTCCAGAAAGCTTTACTGTACAAGTAGGCTTGTAAGAGCTTTAGGTCTTACACAAGCAATTTCTAAGACAATAAAACTCAAGGATGCCAACAAGAGTTGAGCAGTAGAGACTAAAGTATCAGCCTTCAAACAAGAGGGTTTCTTTAAAAATGGTTAAAAAGTAATTTTCATGTGCATGAAAGCCTTTATTTTATATTTCTTATAGAAATTCTACTTTACATGACTTGACAAGCACAACCTAGCAATTTGATCAGGAAACACTGTCTCTCCTGGTTTTGTGCATACATCCACTACTTTCCAGGAAATGTTTTCCCTAAAGTGTAATAGGGCCAGAAAAAGGCTGAGAGCAGCCAAAAAAGGAATTCAGCAGATGAGGCAGGAAAAATGGCCGATCAGTACTGGTAATAATAACAAGAGGGTATGTTTGCTTTCCAGCCCTCGGTTATAAATGCCAATCTACCCAAGCCAGGACTTGTAAGTGCAATCCAACAGTTTGGCAGACAGGCAAGTAATTAAGCTTCACTTGTCTGGAACACAAGTTTGGTTGTTCCGGGTTACAAAGCAGTTCCCTTCCTTACCATAACAGAACGTTCCAACTTGATAAGGCAGGTCAACAACCAAGTGCAAGACCTTCAGCAATTTCCCCAGAACCATTATGTCTTAGGCTACCATCTAGAAGAATGTAAAGCTCACACAAAATGACAGTATCACTTGATTTCACATCTATTTATTGCAAGGGATTGATTCAATCAGGACTTGTACTGATTCTTAGACCATCAATTGGGAAACTGTTTCATCACCATTTCAAGTAGAATTACATGACCTCTAAGTGTCTGGCTTTCCTATCTATAAAATGACAATACAATTTGATCACTTTTACAGAAACGTTTTTAATGGCCTCAGAAGAAAGTCAATGTCTAAAGGGCAAATTAGTACTATTCATCCTAAAATGCTGATACATAGCCTGTGTTACTTGTCAATGCTTCTATTATCCAATGGGAAAAACATTTTCGAGCATCTCTAAAAATACAAAAGGATTTTTTGTCAAATTTCCTTTACAGGGAGCACTGACAGCTCTCAGTGCAGTAAGCCAAGCCTGATTTTTGCACTACATCTGCAATATCTTTTATACTTGGGCAGCTGGCACAGAGTGAGAAAATTCATTAACATGCTAATGATGTGTCCTATTTAAAATTCCAGCTCTGATTATTGTGTGATTAAGTCTCTTCCCTTGACGTCCGCTTCCTTATATCTGCATTACTGTGAGAAATCAACAATTATTAATGAAGTAAAAAGTAGGTGACCAATTTATACACAAGAGAAAGACAAACATACACACATTTTAGCATTTAATTTTTTTTATTTAATGCTTCCCATACAAAGCAGTATTACCTTCAGTTAAAATAAAGTTTTGAAGAGGCTCACAGGCACAAAACACAACAATTCAAGTTGTAGATGATCTAGAAATAGACATGTATAGGAATACCTAGGCAGAGGGTTTTAAGGTGCTATATAAAAAAAGAGAGAGGGCTTCTGAGGCAGGGAAGGTATAGGATTATGCCCTAGAAACAATTCGTATGCAAGACTGAGACAACACCTCTAGTTGATCTGATTACCTCTACTGAAGAAAAAATAAGCATCTCCTTTCTACAGTGAAGGACTTCTAAACCCACTGACTTAGTTAAACTGGGATAAACCTTTAAAGATGAACATCATAGAAACACTTGGGTTGGAAGGGACCTCAAAGACTGCTTAGTTCCAACCCCCCTGCCACTGGCAGGGACACTTTTCACTTCACCGGGTTGCTCAAAGCCCTGTCCTATTTGGCCTAGAACACTCCCAGGGCTGGGGCACCCACAGCTTCTCCAGGCAACCCGTTCCAGTGCCTCATCATCCCTACAATAAAGAATGTCTTCTTAAAAGCTAATCTAAATCTACCCTCTGTCAGTGTGAAGCCATTCCCTCTTGTCTGATCACTCCAAGACCAAGAGACCTCTTTCTCCACGTTGCTTTCATTGGCCTATGTTTAGTTTATGAACAGACACTTACTTCATAGCAAAGCTAAAGCACAGCACAAGTGTGCCACAAGGAGGAATCACAGGTACACCCCTACTGCACACCAGGACACAAATCAGCCAGCCTAGACCTGATCATTTTTGCTGCTTCAGTTGGAGAGCCCTTCAGGCTAAGCTAATAAATGCTGGGCAGATAGATATTAAAAAAATAGATAGGACATTAACATCTTCAGATAGTAGAATTAGATGGAGAAAGGATTTCTCTCTCTGGCTTGTAGCTTTAAGTCATCAAACTAACCAAGAATGGGTAGGACCAAGCAGTGGTACAACTCTAATTTTACTCACAGCACAGAGCAGCTGAACCTGTGGTGCCCTACTAGCTTAAGGAACAAGCATCATAGGAGCCATTTTCCTGCCAGGCTATACTCTCTCAAAATTTACACTGTCACCAAAACCAATGGGTCAACACACCTTGCCATCAGAAGTGCCACAGCCCTGCTGAACCCCTCATGCTGATGCTGGTGCTTCCACCACGCACTGGTGAGTCACATGGGCATTCTAATGCCTAGCTCACATCAGCTTTTTTGTCTGCACTGACCCGGTGTACGAGATGGGGCAGGAACACAAGGAAAAGGCAAAACAGCCTTCCTCCACAGCAACACAGATTTTACTGGCATAAACACAACACCAAGCCTGAGGCTGTGAAGTAAATCAGCTCAGCTACCCCAACTCAAATCCCACCTTTCACAGTGCAGATGAAGTCAACACACTTACCTCCAGTTCTTTTAAACATCAAAAACAAATGGTAGAAAAATTGTATTCCAACTCTTTATGCTTTATTCTCTAAACATAAAATTGCTGAATAACACTGGTTTCATAAAGGTGCATGCCATCTTCAAGACACCATCTGCACTGGTTTCCAGAGTGCATCAGAAGGCTTGTATTCTGTTAAATTCAGTGGTATCTAACTCATGCTAGTGTTCTCAAACCTGAGTTTCCATTTATTAAAGAAGAAAATAGCACAGATCACATATAAAGGGGGCAGGAACAAGAAAAAAAGGAATAGCTCATGTTTCAGTTTATGTATCTCTGACTAGTATCTGCTTGACAGAGTTTTATTTTAAACAAGGATAAATTTCTACTTATGCCTACCGAGTCACAATAAATTAAAACAACAATCCTCACAGCAAACAACCAGTATTTTGAAATTTCTTTTCATAAATTGTGGGATAGTGTATCAGATCAAGAAGACATCTCCTTACTGCTACATAAATGCAAAAGGGAAAGAAAAGAGTCTGAACTGCTACAGAGTCTGTTGCTTCAGCAAAAGTTTTTTACAGGATTTATTTAAAACCCTGCTGAAGAAAACTATAAATGGGAAGTAAATGTGAATTATAGGAAGTTTAATTGTCCTAGAAACAAAAGAGAAACAAAATGGACTGATTAGAAGGTTAGAACCCTTTTAACCTCACTTTCAAATCCAAGTAAAGAGAAAGGATATCTTGATGTGCATTTGTGGGTTTGTATCACAGTGCACTAAATTTAAGGAATAGTTTTTAAAATTTTTATCCAGATTTTAAAAAGGCAAGTTCTTATCTAGTAGTGTGTATACATATAAAGTTCTATTAATTTTTAAAACAGTTATTAGTCTTTGTAGTCCAGTTGCCTACAAATATTTTTGTTTCTGAGATAGCTCTGCTTATCCACTTGCCTATGAAGAAATTTCACATACTTTTAAAACAGTGGTACCTTACTCTTTTAACCAATCTACGGCTCATAAGACCCTGAGAAAGAAAAGATGTTTCAAACTCCTAAAGCATCAAAGTAGCTCTCAGAATTATACCTATAGAGGTAACTATAGTAACTGTACATTTGCAGGCAGTCAAATCTTACTTGGCCTTTTCATTTAAGCAAGCAGCAAGGCCATTTATCTGCTCAACTTCAGGAGAGAGTAGAGCAGACAAGAGGGTAAGCAAAGCCTAGGAATGACCTGGCTATTTGATAATTTGTCAATAACTTTCCCAGTAATTGCAGACAACCTCCCCATTTCCACCACGACTCTACAACCCAAGCATACTGCTTACAGTTATAGGAGAGAAGCATTTGGCAAGCTGTTTAAACTCTCCCTCAAACTTAAATTTGCTATGAAAACTCTTGCTTTCACAATCAGGCATTCCTTCCACCTCATACGTTCAGATCCACCACCAAATATGTTATATACGTACACATGAAACATCAACATGTTCCTCTATATGTGAATGCATGCATAGTACCATCATTACTATGATAAAAACGGCTTAGAAAAGAAAGGTTTTGAGAATTGGGCTAAGACAGATTTCAAAAAGTTGTATATCACTGTAATATCCCTTCTCCCACATAGACTCCCTCAACTCCAGTGGAAACAGTTGAGAAGATATTGAACATATTGTTTTTCTAGGTCCTGGCCAAACTTTCCTCAGAACATTCACTATGTTCTATAAAATGCAGAACAATTCATCAAACCCAGCACACTTCCAGGAGTTCTGGACTGAGCAAAAAGCTGTAACAGCCTCTGAACTACTTACCAAAGGCAGTCTCTCCTTGCTCAAGTTCTTGCTTCAGTCTGGTGTAATCATCTTTAATTCTCTCTAATTTTCGGACATTTTTGGCACTCAGAACCAACAGTTCATTGAGTAGTCCTTCCAGTCCCTCCTTCTCAGATGTTAATGACCTTATTTCTTCTGCAAGATCCTTCGCAGTGCCAAAATTACTTCCTGCATGTTTTGTAGGGGCAGGGGGAAGAAAGAAGAAAAGGACAATGAAGCAGGCACTTGCAACATCAGTAGGTTACATAGCAATCCCAGGAAATTAGGCAATTACACTTCCCAACAGCAACTGAAAGACCAATTTTGGGGGAACAAATGAAAAAGAAAAGGAAAATGTGCTTTGCAAGCATGCATTTCTTTAATATTACAAGAAAAATAGTAATTGTAACTGATTGGACCTTAAATACACAGAAACAGTATTGTCTTTAACTACTGATACAATTTACATTTTTTTAGGAAACCTGTTCCTAAGGGTTCATACTTCAGAAAATGTCATACTGAAATTCATTGTGGCGTGATTTATGAGACCATTTTCTTCTTTTGGAGCACACCTCAATTTACAGTACTTTTGAAATAAAGGCTGTCAACCTGCTAGACCCCAAAGTACCACCACCAGCATCTGCCAAGAGGGGCTCCATTCTTCAAAAGTGCAGGAGTGAATGGGAGCACTTTCAGTGAATAACTACAACCATTCTCCTGGAGGAAACATGCTGTTGCAAACTCAAGTGGCCGTATGAGGGCAGGTGAGACAAAGGGAGACTGTACTTCCCAAAATTTTGGAAAATACTGGCTTAAAGACTCAACATTGCTAAGTGTGATACTCTTGCTTTTTGTTTGGTTTCTTGAGGGTTTCTTTTAGTCTCAAGGCTATGGTAGTTTCAGTTAACCTCTCCCTCACTTAAAGCTGTTTCTTGCTTGTTTCCTCACTTAAAGCTTGTTTCTTTTTAAGAGGTCAGAAGTCCATTATTTCTAATTCCCAGCTAAAACTCTGTTTCCAGTTCTGTCTTGCAAAGATTTATACAATTAAATAACTAAAAATATGCTTTAAAAATAGTAGGATCTTATGGGTTACCAGTGCATTTATTGGGAAATAATAGAAGAAATTTTATTATCTTAATCTGTCATGTCTCTAAATAGGCAAAACAAAGCAGCAAGATAAGCAAGACAAAAATCACTAGAAAAATAGCAGATATTCAGACACTTCTAAGGCAATAGGATTTAAGTCCAGCTTTATTCACCTGAACTCATCCCAAGCATCAAAGCACAGGAGTCTTAATAAAACATGAAGGCAAGAGAATCTTCATTAGAATCTGGAGTCTGCCCTTACATTTCAGGAGACAGCAAGGAAAAAGGTATGATATTGCATATGAAAGTTTTATACATACTGAATGGATCTTAATTCCCAGAGGAAAAGCTTACATCAAAACTGAGGCTATAAGGAAATGGCTTCAGATACACACCCAAAAGTCAACAACTCCCCCCCTACCTGATGCAAGCTTCCCATGATAACAGAAATGTCTGAAAGTCTGAAGTGGAATTTCAGAAGAGCATACAAAAAAACTCATGCGCCACAAGTACCACCAGTGAGTTCTGACCTCAATCACAGCAACCAAAGTAACTGCTTTCTAAATGCCATAAGAAGGTCGTTTAAAAAATATATAATCCACAGATGCCAGCATGAAAAAACATGCCCTCCCAGAGTTGTTTGTTGAGGCAAAGTCACACTGGATGCCATAGAAATATACTGAAGACATATGTCAAGTTATTTTATTCTGTTAATATCATGAAAATGTTAAAATTCCTCTTTTTAATGATTAAATTATTATTTTGCATAAGTGAACACAGTAACTGTTACTCTGTCAACCACTCAAAGCTATGTTTTGTACAGCCATACCAGTGAAAGCATTCTGAGTGGATGATATAAGTCAGACCAAACTCTTCGCAGGAAACCCAAAAATCACTGAAGCTAATTGGACTAGTCACTCAGAAAATCCTGTACAGAGACAGCAAAGCTAAGGAACTAATAGTCTGAGACCAATGCTGAGATTCTGGATTCTGTGTGAAGGGGACTGAAGAACAAAATGCCACTTTTGCCATCTTTCCTCCTGTCTCACAATGACACTTACTAGAAATGTGCAATTTTAGCCACTGAATATGTATGTTCATATAAACATACTGGGTGCAAACTACTGCAGCAAATGTGAAGTATCTGGTCCTCTGAACAGGTAGAATAACATGCTTGGAGTACACTGTTATAAGGAACTGAGTATGTACACTTGACTTTGAGGGACTGCACATTACCATTATTTCAAAGACAGCAACAAAACCAGTTAAAACTTCCTCCTTAATCTTGCCCTCTGGGGCTCTCTCCTTGCATTCATTCTTCATAACCTGCTCTCTACAGATAGTGACATCAGGTAAGCTCCAGCAGCTTGATGTGAATGCCAAAAATACCAGACAAATCAAGCAAAACAACCCACGCTGGAAAAATAGTAATGAAAAAAAAAATCCCCAGGCAGAAAGTAGCTATATAATTGCCTTTACTTACTGTAAACATTAGTATATTTACCTTATTTCTTCTCTTCCGAAAATCCTACTTGTATGACTATAGCTAATAGTACTCTGCACATCAAATATATTTTATATATATATAGTTACATGCCACAAACTCATGCCCATTATAACAGCTCATTGTCAGATTTTTCTATATTGGGCATATTGTTGCCCATTTAGTAGCCTTGAAGTAAAATATCATTATTCTGATACCATTTGCCAGCAACAAATTGACTAAAAATATGGTTTGAAATCTGTCCTAATTTATAAAAACCAACAAATGTGTTATTAATTAAATGTGTTATTTATTAAATACTTCCCCCTTCAGAATACAAGACTAAGTTAATGGCCTACAAATTTTTTATTCACACCTTTTCTCATATTTATGGCAGAAATTACATGCACTCAGAGTTATCTCTCTGCTTCAAGTATAAATAATGGTAAGTCCCATCCCTACTGAAAATGCTCACTGTAGTAGAGAAAAAGGAGAAATTTTTGCATTTTAGTAAAGCATACCTATTGCACGCTGATTTGAATATAAGAAATAACAGACTGGTCATTCTTTATATAAAATTAATTTTTCATAAAATAGCACTACTACCTTTAATAATTCGTAAGAAAGTTTACATTTCAGCTTAGGGCATTTGCCGCCATAGTATTTATCAACAGCACTGGAATTCAAGGCTGAAAATCCTTCAGCCTCTGATTAATGAGAATACAAAGTGATCCCAACAC
The DNA here is from genome assembly GCA_038380795.1 of Pyrocephalus nanus. Taxonomy (NCBI): domain Eukaryota; kingdom Metazoa; phylum Chordata; class Aves; order Passeriformes; family Tyrannidae; genus Pyrocephalus; species Pyrocephalus nanus. Next base: position 74,325,198 of record CM076260.1, on the reverse strand, counting down.
CAGAAAAGAAATTGAAGAAAACAAATATCATTCACCAACTCACAAAGAAAAGAAAAAAAGCTTAACACATGACAGAAATGTAAGATCCTGGAAGCACTGCCAGTGTGTTTGCACCTCTGAAAAAATAAACAGCAAATGAGGGATGGTCTACCATCTCCTGAAACATTTTACAGAATTCCAGCATATTTGAATTACAATTATTGCTTTTAAGCAATAACATGTGCCAACGCTTTTATGAAGCATAACGCAAGTGAATGATTGATGTGATCCTGAAAGGTAATTGTCATCTAGAGGCAGGCGAGAGACCCCACAGACATGCATTTGGAGGAGTAAATTCTCAAGTAATTCTCAGCCATAGAGAGCCTCCTGTACCTGGACTGAATCAGTCACCACAGAGCAACCCAGATTAAAAAAAAAAAAAGGGGGAAGGGGGGAAAGAGGGCAAATAAACCTCAAAGTAATAACATTTCAAATCAGCAATAACAACTCGAAGGCTCAAGTGAACATTATCGATAAAAAAAGGCACAAATACACTGAAGTAAAAGGCGGAAGTCTGGAAGATGGTAATTCATCAATACTGAGACCCAACCTGTGCAAAAGAGCAATAGCTATTGGTGACAGGCTACCAGATGCTCTCAAGTGCCTGAACTGGGGATTTAGTCCAAAAGCATGTTAGTGCCAGCAATTTACTATGTAAATTAGCCAACAAATGATTATTGCCAGTCATGTATGATTTTCTTTCAACATGATGAAGGATGCCCAACTGAAGGATTCCAGTGTGCAAGGGTCACACAACAGCACAGACGTGCACACAGGCTTCTGTAATAATTGTTTCCCTCTCCCTCGCAGCTCCCATTCACCTTATGCCTTTCAATATCTGGTTCTTTTACATCTCTCCTCTTCTGCCCTTACCCCCAGTCACTACCACTACCAGTGGAGAGGAAAGGACTAGCTGAGAATAGAAAAACAGCCCAGAACTCATCTCCACAATCCTAAGAGCTGCATGAAATCATCAACCCCCTTTTTACCAACCAGGCCAGGGAAGAAAACCAGAGAAACACCTGGGAGAGAAATCATGCCACTTAGGTGCAGACCCCAAAAGTGCATGCCCTCAGATTCAAATGTTTGTCACCTTGCCTCCTTGGACACTCAGTGGAAAGAGAGACACCTTTCACAGGGGTTTCTCACATCCCCTCCAGACCACATCCTCCCATGGGGTAACAGCACCTTCCCTTCACACCTCTCCCCATCTACCATGTCTCCTTTGAGTACATAATCCCAGAAAAGGAACTGCCAAAGAGGTAAGTTGACCTCCTCTCCCACTCCAGGGATAACTGCTTAGGTAACAGGAGAGAAAGAGAGTAAGTTGCTACATGACTGACTTCTGTAACAGAAGCAAAGATTTTCTGCTGTCTGGTCACATATCATGCTGGAACTTCAGCTACAACAAATTACCTTTGAAGTTCACTGAAAGCCACTAACATCCAGCAGTCTCATTTGGAAATGAGACTAAAAGGACAAACAGCACAGTGTCCTGGTTTTGGCTGGGATACAGTTAAGTTTCTTCTTGGTGGCTGGTTAAGTGCTGTGTTTTAGACTCAGGCTGAGAATAATGTTGATGACATACTGATGTTTTTAGCTGTTGCTAAGTAGTGCTTACCCTAAAATCAAGGACTTTTCAGTTTCCCATGCTCTGCTAGTGAGCAGGTGCACCAGAAGCTGAGAGGGAGCACAGCCAGGACAGCTGACCCAAACTGGATAAAGAGATGCTCCATAACACAGAACATCATGCCCAGTGTACAAAATGAGGGGAGCTGGCTGGGAGGGGACAATCACTGTTTGGGGATAGGATGGAAATCTGTCAGCAGGGGGTGATCATCACTTTATTGATTTTGTGCATCAATGCCCCTCTTGAGTTTTATGCCTCACTCACTCTCCTTTTCATTATCATTATTAATGCTGTTTTGATTATTAAACTATTCTTATCTGAACTCCTGAGTTTTACTTTTTTTTTTTTTTTTCCAATTCTCCTCCACACTGGGAGCTGAAAGAGTGTCCATGTAGTACTTAATTGCTGGCTGGGGATAAACCACAACACATAGCTGTCGGAAGTCTGAGTGAACATTAAAGAGTTGGTTTGGGGGACTCACTAGCATTATTTTTCAAATGAGTTAACAGGTGTGCCAAAAAATACATTGCTTGCACCAACACACAGTGGCAAATTCTACTTCATGAAGAACAAAGCAACTGTAGTGGAAAGATGTACCAGTACACACCACCATTTGCTGGAGTCAGACATTGCAGCCATGAAGTAGAATTAATTTCCATATGTCTCTGTTATCAACCTAGGCTGCAACTGGAAGTAGGAATTGGAAAATGTGGAACTATGTATGTCGTCCAAGAAGACATACCAAACAACAGTTCTCAGAAACAGAGAAGATTAAAAAAAAAAATAAAAAACAGGAGCACCACTGACTTCCAATGAAAGACAAATTGAGAGCTGTATGTGGCATGTCTGGAGATGAACTCAACATCACACCAAGAACTGTATGTCCATTCGTATTTCCGCATGAAACGACCAACTACAGCACAAACATGCAAACAGGACATCCACATTAACATAAATCACAGATGAAAATGTCCTTCATCCTGCACTGACATCTTTCAGCCTGATGGCTCTGTCCCCTCTCTAACATACTCATTCTCAACAACAGCACTTAGCGCCAAAGCTGGAAAGCAGGAGGCTCTTTTTGGTACAGTTGTTTTCTGAGCCATGCCCAATTTGCCCTAAACGAGCATCAAAGAGAAGCCTAAGAGGCAAGAGTACTAACATGAAGCTTTGTGAAACTTGCTATCTAGTATTTATGTCATGCTATGTATAAACTACATTTCTATATTAATATAAGGAAAAAACCCTTATTGTTTTACTGCTGGATATCATCCCACAACAGCATTTCCAAGCAGCTCCAACTTGCCAGTATATAATGAAATCAAGGTAATGCTAATTATAGGATGATGACACATGATCTCTCATTGGTACAGACAGTTTTCAGATTAAAAAAAAAAAAAAATTAAACTACAAGTCACCTCACTCTGACTTCTGTGTTTCCATCTAACTTGTATTTGCAAAAACATTGAGGAAAGTTAATGACAAGCATCTCATAGATAACTAATTCAGTACTTCATTCATGCCTGCTTAGCTCCCTGCTAAGCCACTTTCTGGCTATCTAGTCCCATGCTACTATGCATTTTCAAGAGGAGAAATTTCACAGAATTTATGAAGACATTACAAAACATATCAAACACTTTTATTCAAATATAGGAAAGAGATGTAACAGGACTAAAATTCATTTTAGTTTGCATCCTCCCTCCTATTACCAAATTATTTTCTCACTAAGGAAAAATGTGAAACACACCATTTCTCATATATAATTTGCTCTTGCCCAAAGTATGAAAATAAATTTTAATAGTACTTTTACAGTTATGTTCACACTTGCTTACATATCACTCTATTTGAATTTTCCTAACAGTTTCCAATTATTTCACCTGAAATTTATTCCCTCAAAAAATTTCATGCTAAATAGTACAGGACGCTAAAAGAAAGGAGTACCATGTACTGTCACATTCTTCCCATAACTGATGACAAAATTTTTATAAGCAAGTTAAGAGCTACTGTAAGAAGCAATGGTTAGAACAATCATATGCAGGTTTCTAAGCACTGCCATTAAGGTATTCTGCTGTGACTAAAGAAAACAAAACAAACAAACAAACTATTAAAAAAAAAAAACTACACAAAACAAAATACCTACTAGATGCCAAACTATAAGATTACATGAATGAGTATTTACAAACGTGTATGTCAACAGTAGCATCTCAAGCAATCAGGAGTACTTGTTAGTTATAATTACCTAAAGCTACTGACTTAAAAACCATGAACAATATAAGGTTCTGCTAATTATCTTTGGAGGAAAGTTCTGGACTAGCATCTCAGGAATATTTGTCACTACAGGCCAAACGGAAGTGAGCTGTTGATATACAGGAATAGAATTGTAACTGTTGATAGAAATACCTCTTGAACGTTTAAGTATGGACTTCTTTTCTTTTTCCCATATGAAATCTCACTGGGATTTAATTAAACCCACTGTATTTATTTTATGGCCTTCAATAACCCAAATATTCATAAATTGTGTTCTAAATTAAATTTTATATTTCTTCCCAGAACAAAATAATGAGGAGATATGTTTATGTACATAGTATTGTCTTTACAGTGTCATTTATCATACAGCCTTAAAATCCAATGTATTGTATTGACAGAACTAATAGAATTGTTATGCTTACAATGCATTTATTGTGGTATTTTCCTCTAAAAATAAGATCAACTGTATTCTTACATTTTCTGTTGCAAATACATCAATACTTTAAATCAATGTATTTGGATTATAAAATACCATCCATGTAGAAGATGAATGTTGTCTGAAGCTCCTAAGGTAGCCATTAAAGGCTGAAGTATATGTCAAAGCTTTACAAGCCATCATATTACTAAGTCACCACATGTAAGCTCTGAAAACTAATTATCACTTAACTATATTCTTAAACTCATCTAATTTAACTTCTGGGATACAGTTACCTAACTTTTACTTTGACACCATTCCGAAGTCACTTAACTCTTACTGCTTCCTCAAGAAAAATGCTACATTAAAAAAAACTGATTTAACAACTATATAGAGAAGAACACTTGTTCTCCGTATCTATTAGTACTGGTTTTGAGGAAACTATTTGAATGAATTATCTAACTACTATGGAAAAAGAGTAGAAGTAACAGACATTTATTTATCCCTGCCTGATGCTTCCAGACAAAATGAAAACCTCTATGACCATCAAACTTTATTATTACTGCATATTTACATGTCCGCACTACAATTCCTTCTGAATGCCATGCTGTTCCAGGGCTGTCCTTAAATAATTGCACATTACCCAAATGAATATTTTTCCATCTTTTAATGATTCAATATATCCAGGCTGCCCATTAACATCGTTAGCTGACTGACAGATCAGGGGATATGTACATACAGTATCTTGCTTAAATCTTAACCAGTATTTAGAAGGTTAAGACCTCCTTCTTAATTATGACTTATTCGTGTCTTCAGAGAAATAATTTTCTTTTTATTCTTATATCTCTCCTGCATCCTCTGCATACAAATCTGCATTTAATACAAACTAGTGCCATCATATTAACTAAAAGTATCTGTACCTTAAATGGAGGTGAAGAAATTACAGTATCCACTGTCACAACATTATCTTTTGTCCTTGATTTTAAAACTGGTGCCATCCAGAATTCTGCCTTAGTAACAAGTTAGGATTGTACCATTCACAGTCATTAAAATCCCCTAAAGGAAGAATTTTTCAGAGCAAGAGTAAAAAAAGAAGTAGTGCTTCTTATCAGTACAAAGAACTTGCACAGATACTTAAAAAGCAAAGAAGGGCAGTCACAGTCAAAGTATTGTGAAAACAGTTTATAGAAACAGCAGCATTAAATTGCCTTTGGAATTCATTCCTGAAACAGGCAACCTTTTTCAAGAGCTAACAAAGTACTGTTATGAACGTTTTGGAAACCATCCTCAAGTTGTCATTCACTCTCTCAAAGTGTCAGACTGAGATACAGCTTTCCTGGCCAAATGCTTCCTACTGGCAGCATGAAGCAGTTGCACATTTTGTTCTGAAGAAAGGCATAGAATGGCTGTGGAAAACTTTGACCCCATTTCTGAGAGTGAGAAAATTACCTACACTCAGACAGCCTGTGGGTAGAGAAGGACGATTGCTCAGCTTACCTCTTACAGGTTGACAGAGAAATAAAGAGGATTTTCATTTTAAAAAGGTATTATGAGAAGTAAGAAAATTGAGCATGCTCAGCAGCAGTACAAGATCTGGGCCTTGATTTCCTTTCAGATTTTGCTAAAGCCTGATGACATCCATTTCTGGCAAACAAACCATGAGACACTATACAAAGTTTTATTTTAAAATAATTCATGTGTGCAATACAGATTCTTGCATATAACTGAGAAGATAAATCATCTGTGGAGAGCTACATCATCTCACCTCGACATCTATCAAAAACCCTTTTGCCTTTCTTTACTTGGTGTAACACTGGAAAACTGCTTGTACTCCAATTCACATCCCCTTCTACTCAGCTTGCTCTCTGAGACAGGTATCTAGCAGAGAGACACCTACTTAAACATTTGCAAACCATTTGCTGAATTAGAAAACCCACCTCTTCCAATTCAAAAGAAAGAACTGTGCTTAATCTTCTTTCGTTTGTCAGCAATGCAGCAATGCCAAGTAAGGGGCACATAAAGCTGTTATGTATCAGACTCTGTAACCACATTTCAGTGTTTTCATTGGTTGTAAATAACATGCATGAGTGCTCCAAGGACAAAATTGCTCCTTTGCTGCCAGCATTAGTTGTTTAATGATCTGAACAGCAGAAGCTGCCAATTATTGTAATCCATTTTAAAGTGTCATTTAAAGCCACATTTGTAATTTTGATACCTTAGTTATACATTTATAACTTAGCCAGAGAGCTTTAAGCATGTAACTTGTAGAGTCCAGGAACAGCTACTGATAATTATATACCAATTTCATCTACGGAAAAATACCATGTCTATTGAACGTTTACTGCCTACGACACAGCATCCTCTCTGCCAGTAGTTCCAAACTACTACAGGAGAGGAGCCTGAAATACCTTACACAAGATGTGACACAGCCCCATTCTGCTGGACTTGCCATCATTTCAAGGCATGTACACAAGCATATCAACAACTTTTTTAGGAAAAGTCTGTTATAATGAGGTCCGTAACTGCTCTGATACAACCTCTATCGATGTTAGTCCTTCTCATAGCTTAAAACTTACCTGAAACAGCCAGCATTTTGGCTTCAAGTAGAGCTGGTAGCTGAGTCTCAATATCACTCACTTTCCTCCTCAAAGTACTGCAGAGTTTCTGACTTGTGCAAACCTAAATTGAGGCAGACAGCCATGATACAGAATTCATTCATGTAAAAGTATAAGGCAGCTCAAATAGGGCTTCAAATGTTCTTGGTTTACAGACATGACATAACATCCTGCAGCAAGCTAAAAAAGCTTAATAAAAAGTGATGTCTTTAGAGACATACCCAAGATGAATCAAAATTTTCAGGCTTTGCTACACATTCTATTATAAAAATAGAGAAAAGTATTAGCATTAGCTCCTGCATGAGAGAGGACACATTTCACTACTAGACACTGAGGGCTGCACACAGAAGAAAGGCCATTTTACAAATTCTGTACAATTTTAGTATTGACAGTGATGCTTGGAGTGGAGCATAAATAAACCAACATTTAGAGATTAAAGTGCCATAACACAATGTGCAGCAATTTTTACACAAAATATACCCTGCTCCACATGGAAAAAAAGGCTGCTTAACTGGAAAAAAAGGCAGCCTTATTTCTGTACAGGTAATAAATAAGGCTATACTGTACTTTGTTTCATGATACTGTATTTTGTTTCACAGTCAGGAGACACAGATGACTGGGATTCAGGTTTCTGACTTGCCCTCTCTCTTTTTTTTTTTTTTCTTTCATCTTTTTAACTGGAGGCCTCTCAGCAATCAATCAGAACTGGTATTAAAAACATGGAGAGAGACAGGAGAGAAAAAAACATATAAAGGAAGTTCAGCTGTTTCTGTACTTTACTTTTCAGTGTACATTGCCACCTCAGAAGGACTGTATGCAACATATGCAATTCATACAACTCTCTCATATTCAAAACTGTTAGGGTTTACTCCTTATTGCATCATTTGGGAAGGAAAGCAAAATAAACAAATAAAAAAATCTTTCATTGAATGAAGGCAAAACACTTGTTCTGAAGGCAGATGTCAAACACTTGCTCCAAATTGTATCTGACACTTAAGAAAACATTGGAACCAAGGGCAATGCAATAGTCAAGATAGGCACAGGCCAGTTCTGAAAAGATGTGATGTGAAATGAAATCTCCAGAGAGAAGTTTCCCTGCCTTCCTTCACTTTTTTTTCCTCCTCAAAAACAAGTGCCATGCTTATTAACAGAAGCACATCTCTCACCTCACCTTTTAAGATCAAAAGCGTTATAGTTATAATGGATTATCTGTTTTTACAATTAAAGTATAGTATTTCAGATCTGACACTAACTGTAAATCCTTTTAAATTAATAATATCCTCTTAATTTAGCTGAGATTACCTCTTAATCATAAATGGGTCATATTTTTTCTTGAGTCAATGGAACTATCCTCCAAGCAGTAACTGTTACTATCTAAAGACTTGAGAGTCATCCTATTAATTTAAAAAGACATATCTCATCACTTCTGCACCTACTACAATTTTTCAATTCCCAGATATCTCACTTTGTTTCAGTACCCCCTTCAAAGTGATTCACCAACTAATTCAGTTAAAGTATTTTTAAAACCCCAAACCTATCAGAGGTGAATAAATGTGCCCAAAGAACCCAAAGGCCATTTCTGTCTCCCATCTCCAAAATAAATCTGAAAGTTTTTAATGACTTCTTTCTAAGCAGTGCTCTCTCTTTAGGGGCACTGAATGGCTCAGTGAATTGCAATTAGATGGGGAATCTTTCAGCTCCAGGAAAACTGCATGAATATATCCCATGCTGGTAGTAACTTAAAGTCATTATGACTAGACAGCTGTTTGGCAATTATGCAAAATAAGCTGGGAGGTTTAATCAGTTTCTAGTGAACACTGTCCAGTTTGTAAGCACTACTATCAGAACAAAGCTTGCTGGTGCTCTTTATTAATGGACCAAATGCAGGGACCAGAGGCTGAAATGAAGCTCCTCCAACTCAGAGACGATTCTTCTGGAACATGAACACGTTGCCGAGCCTCTGCCTGCAGCTATGTCACATGTATTCCGCAGATAAATGACCAACATTAATCTTCAGGCCTATCATATGGCATAGTTCAACAAAACTAAATAAGCAACTGGGAAAGGCAAAGTAATATCCTCTAAACTAATAGCCCCGCTCCTGTGTTGCATCAAGTCTACTCTACAAGCTCCATTTCTTTTCATTTTTTCTAATTATTTTATCTTAATAACAGATACTATTATTCATTACAGTAGCTTATTCAGCCACTAAGGAAAGGTTATTTCTTCGCTAACAAAGATGGTGAACATTCACAATGCCAATGTCTTTTGCTCCCAGAGAATATGCCATCCTCCTCTACACATACTCACTGCAGGTGCCTGGGGCCACAGTGATGACTCTTCCCTGTTCTCAGTGACCAGCTCTGCTGTGTTCCACAGACCAACAAATTTCAAGTCTGAAAAAACTCCCTTTCTGTTTCAGGGAAGTTTTTTTTACAGTCAAGTATATATTGTATCTTTATTTAAATCCTCTTCAATGATTTGTGAGGTTTTTTTAAAGCAGACTTAAAAAAAAAAAAAAAAAAAAAAAGGCCTCTTGTTTGGGAATATACCTTACAAATCTGTGTTCAGACACAAACACTTCTCAAAGAAGCAGTCTATCTGAAACCAGTAGGAAGCTGGTTAGCAAAGATGTGTGGAATCAAGATGAAAAGCAGCAAAATATCAAAAGCAAATTGGCCCACTGTCATCCTCTTCCATCTTTCCAGCATATGATGTTAATCTAGAGCAGCAAAAACAGGGACAAGGACAGCAACTAAAGCACTCGAATTTACTCGTCCTCCAATCATCTCAAGAAAAAAGAATTTTGAGTAACCTTCACATTTCTTTACAACAGCACCTTGGAAAAGATAAAGAAGTTCCCTCAACACTGCCTGAAGGAAGGAAAAGTCCACCTGGCTTCCCACACAGTATAATCTTGCCATTAATGAAAGCAGATAATAAGTTCTGAAGGAAGGTGGTAAATAAGAGACATTATTCCCTTCACTAGCAGGCAAAACTTAGCTTTTGCAGTCATGGCTGAAAACAACACAGACGAGGCAGAAAAGGCCACAGAAATGCCAGTGGCACAGAGGGAAAGAAAAGATCTTTGACAAAAAGACCAGCTCTATTTATTTTGAGATGAAAATAAAAGGATGAGATGATCTGAATAAACTACTTAGGAAATTATTTGGAGGAGTCTCATTATTAGAGAAGATAAATAGAAAGCATGTAGATAAAAGCCATCACACAGAAATAGAATGAAATTAAAATAATATTTTATGTATTGAAAATTTAAAGAAATAAGCAAGCTGTGAAATTCTACCTTGCAGACTTCTCTATTGCTACCCAGTGTTTCAGCTCTTATTGAAAAAGTCTCCAGATACTATGGTTGTAAAATAAAACCTCAAGAGGCACATTTTCTGGAAAGAAGGTAAATTCTGTAACTTCTCTTTTAGTTTGCAAATGGCTTGAAAGAACACATCACTTTGAGGTACTGAATGACTCATTCATTTTTGTAGATAAGCCATAGGTCAGTTAAAATAATTTCCTTGATACTTTATTCATAGCAATATAAAAAATACAGAAGGAAGCATCATGTTATAATAGTCTATACTAATTTTCCCAGTATGTAGGCATTAGCAAGGAAGAGAGAAAACAGGCCCAAAATAAAGCAGAAGAGAAAGAAGGAATGATATTGAGATGTAGTCTTCAAAGATCTTTTTAACAGTGCATACTAAAAGTGTTGGTCAAGATGATTAGGAAGAACAGATTAAAGGATAAAAGTTTTACTGACTCAGGTGATTGCTACTAGAGAAAGAACATGAAAAACAAGTTTATTTCAGAGCATAAATTAATTATGCTCTAAACTGAGAAATATTTTCCTCTCCATTTCATATAGATGAACTTACTTAGATGAATTAGCTAGAGTAAGTGATCATATTTTTTTCTAGAACATTCATGGAGCAAAGATGCTCTGTGGCTCACTGAGCTACTCTGAAAGAAAAAGAAAACTTTAGTATTCTCCTTCTTAAAAGGAGGCCAAGAGAAATAAGAAAATTAAAAGAAAAGTACGAACACTTCCAGTTAGAAACAAAAGTTATGATAATTATGCCATAGCACTTTTTTTTGTATTTTTAAAGGAACATGAGAATGAGATTGCTAGCTAGATTATTAGTGAAAGGGCAGGGAAATGAGGTACTTAGTTTATGCTTTTCCCTTCACACAAATAAAGCCAATTAGGTAAGAAAGTAAGGGGCTCACTCTTAATAAAATGAAAACATTCAGCTATGACCAGAGCTCATTTTATTTAATGAAGCTAAGGAGTCTGTTCCTGAACTGAGACCTGAGCAAAAAGGACTGATCACTAGTAAAAAAAGCTGAGAAAGAAGAAATTACTCCATCTGCTTCCTTAAGTATTATAATCTCTGTGGCCCATTCAAATGTAAAGCTGGGGAGGGCTTTTCAGTGTATGTTTGAAAATATTCATGTGCAAAGTCTTTTCAGAAGGAACACTGCAAAACAACCCTTTTAAAACACAGACAATTTATTAAGATGATCTGCTTCTGTAAATATCCTGAAGAACTGAAAACATGTACTTACTTTGGCAGTAGTTTCTTTAATGGACATGCTGAACAATCGTTCCTTTTCCTGAAGGCTAGAAGGGATTAAAACAAAATAAAGTTGACTTCTGCTCAACACAGGCTGCTATACAAGACACATTTTAATACAGAAATAAGGCTTTAAGATGACTTATACTAACACAATAGAGCTAACACCAGGAAAAAAACTACATCTAGTTTCAGTGTTGCTAGGGACTAACCAACACCACCTCTACAGTTATTTATGAGTATATGGATTTTACTTACCATCTGAGACAAAATTATGATTATTTGTGTAATGATGTCTAAGAAGTCCCTGGTAGTGTCCAGGACAGGTGTTTTGCTAGACTGTCATCCAAACACCTAACGCAAAGGCATTTCTGACACAAAGAGTTTGCACTTGACTATCCTCTTACAATCCAGTTTTCAACCCCACTAGGAGAAGTTCAACTACACTCACCCGTTCTCAAGGTAATTATATGTGAAATACCACTACTCAATTTCTTTAGATCCTTAAAATCTACCAAATATTTACCAAATTGATTCAACAGTGGGCTGAAATCGAAGCATCACACTCACACTTATATGAACAAAGTCAAGGTTTTCTTCCACATTTATAAATTAGTAGGTTTACTACTTTTATATTACCAAATCTAGTGCAAATCTGTGCCCTTGATTCCTGTAAATAAATTCATGATTTACATTTTTAACATAAAGTTCAGAAAATCCAAGTCAAATCAAACATCAGGAGTTAGGATAGAGATTATTTTTGCAGCTTGATACTTCCCTCCCTCCTACTTAGTTTTATACAGTCTTCAATCACTTGATCACACACTATTTTCTGTCAGACACCTCAGTTCTGTGTACACGACAGTCAGAACTCCCCGTCAGCATCATTTCAATTTTTCCTTTTACCTGTGATATAAAAAACGTACTTCTTTCATGATCTACTGTTACTATTCTTCCCGAAGAACTATTAATTTATTCCTGAGCTTTTCTTTAGTCCTCAACACTGAAATATCCAAACACTTAGAAACATCACTGGGTTTATTTCAGTGATACTCTTGCATGATAAGGCAGTGCTGTATTCATTTTACAGGTGGAAGAAACACAACTCACTGTTATTCAGAAAGTACATTAAGATCGAGTGCTTGTTTTGACATGTAAGTGGTTCATGCTGCCTACCTCCTCTTTATATTTCATTTTTCTTTTGAGAACATGCTCCTTCTTATTTTCCAAACACAGCATTTACTGAGCCGTATTTCAAGAGTCAGCATTTATACGAGTCTGAATCCCAAAGCACCTGAAGTTGGACTCACATTCAGTTGCTGATCACCTACAGAAAGACTGGCTGGGCCATCTTGCCCAGCTGCACACAGGAGTGAAACAGCCTCAGAGGCAGAATCCAGCATATCATTTAATCACATTAATGAGACAGCTATTTGCAATGCTTTCCCTAATATTCTGCTTCATGGAGCACACACCTTTTCGATCTGCAGCCCAGCAAGGCCAGTCACCTCATTACCACCCCAGCACGCAGGGGTCCCTCCAGCTCCAGAGGAGGCAGCCCTCTCAGACATGGCTCATGACAGTGTAAGTCAATGCCTGTGTAAGGCAACAAATAGAAATGAAGCTGGCTAGCTATGGTAAAAGTAGTTTAATGACATTTCCCACACAGCAGTCTCAAATTTCTCCCTTTTCTACAGCAATATATGTGCAAAACAGAAAGTATTACATGTGTAATGATGCCATTATCAGCTTCCTGCTTGCCTCTGGGCATGCCAGAGGGAATGAACTATTTAGCCACTTCCTTTCTCATGCTTTGGAGCTCCAAGTGACTTTTAGCGTCTCCCACAGTTGGCATCTGAGCTGGTCAGGTTATGTAAAAAAAAGCTGAGCTTTGTGTACAGATGTCAAGGGGGAGCATCAAGGCTGCAGTGTGCAATTGAATGAATAATGGGTGACTGACCCAATTGTGCTGAAAATGCCTTATAAAATTCAACTCTAAAGACCCAGGCCATAATAAAATGTAAAGTGCAGTTATAGCCAGAAGAACAACAGTTCATAGATGGCAAGTCTATTTAACAAATCTCTTCCATGTGTTCTTCCCCTTCTCTATTTACTTTTCTCAAAGAAAGCCCCCCCAGCTTCATACAACGTTTCACTGCTCTGCAGAACTCACACTACTAATGGGAAGAGAGATCAATTTTTAACTTCCTTTGAAACAATACATACAAAACAGTGTTACAAAATAAGTCTGCATTGCTAACAAAGATGCACACCCCCATACAGACTTTCAGGGCCAGGTGCTGAGTGGGAAAAAACACCCTCTTTATACACAGATTTCTTTTTTATGAGTCTCTATCAACTCACTGAAAGGTAAATAAGGAATCAAATGCTGCTACTTCAATAACAGAAGAATTATAATTAAAAGAGAATTTTACAGAACTATAATTTTAAGGGATTTTTTAAATTAAACTGACCTATATCAATAAAGGGTATCACCAGTAAGTAATTAATTTGACTAAAACTACTGATAGCTGCATTAACCACAAACTTGAATCTAAAGAATCCTTTTGTTACAGTTTCAGCATTCACACAGACTCTTGCAAGTGTATTTGTGTTATTTATGGTATGAATTTCACAGTTTGAATCCTTTTTCAAACCCTTGTTAGCCTTCAGAGCAATAGCATAGAAATCCCTTACCCCTTTTAGAGATTAGCCCAACATACAATGCACACACAGCAATCAAAACCATGTAAGAACCAGCCATGGTTACGAACTACAAACAGCTTTTAACTACATTTATTCCCAGGTTGTTTTCTTCTACCACAAAACACCACCACAGAGAAGCCCCTCACAAGCTTTCCAATTAACTGACAAGCTAATGACCCGCAAGAGAAACCAGGCAGTCAATACTGATTCATTCTACCGACAAAGAGCTTTAACAGCCATGTGACTTGAACCAGAAAGAGTATTTTCTTTTACAAGCACCCTGGAGCATCATATTTCATTTTAAGAGGGGTATTCTGTCTGCTTAAAAGCTGCTTTAGGTATTACTACAAGGGTAAATGGCTTTAGAAAGAGCTGCTTGGAATAACACTAAATTCTTGCCTTGGAAGACGTTCATAGTTTTGACTCATTGCTATTCTTCTCTGACAGAACAGCTAATCAAGAATTTGACAGCTTATCCTCACAATCTTAGCAAACCATTATAAGGACCATTTAGAACTTACTTCTCGAATTCAATATAAGCTAACTCCATCACAGAGAAAGCAAAGTTCTTGACCCAGCTGATGGAAGGGCTAGAATAAGACAGAAATTCAATTAATGCAAATTTAACTGACTAAATATGTAGGAAAAGAAAGGTTTTTAATACTTGCAGAACCCACAGCAATCTATACATCATGTGCAATTTCTTCATTCATGCAGATGCCACGCAGGCCTTTCATTTAAATGACTTGCAGTGGACTTACACACGTTAGGATTTGTAATGAGGACAGAAGAAAAGGAACACAGACTTGCTATATCCTAGGGTCTCACTGTATATACGTTAGATCAGAACAGGAAAACAGGAGCTGAGGAATGATGTAATTTCTGGATGATAAATGAAGTAATACTTTGACATAACATGGACTTCAGCTGGAGAGTTGCAGGAGGATATGGGAATGCTGCATGTTCAGGAGCTCAGGCTGATCTGGCATGTAACAAGAGATTATGGGAAAATTTTAAGATCCAAACACTTCAGGCAAGCCAGTACCCTTTACTTACCTCATTTTACTGACTTTTAAAAAAATAAAATAGCTCCTGAGTATATTGAATTGTAGTAACACAGAACCTGCCAAGACAATGATGTTCGTAATTGGGAATGGTGTGCAAGCTAAATAAAGGAAGCCAATTCAATGCAACAGGAGACAGAATAAGAGTAGGGAACAAGTGGTCTGGTTCACACATTCCTCACTCTGTCACAGGCTTCCCCCATCACTGCAGAGGACATTAAATGTCATGATATAATGGATAATGTTTGAAGTGCCTTTTAAAGAATATTCCAAGGAGTTACGATTTGCAGGCAGGAATTACAGCTAGTATGGAAGTGGCTTTGTTCAGAGGAAGGCAGACTAGCACAATAGTGGGAAAAATGGCTTTCTACTAAAGGAAGGCATGTTTCTGAATGTCTTTCCTTCTACTTTTCTATTATACTTCCCTTTGCATACCAGGCTATTATGTATTTATGTTTTGCTTCCGAAGAAAAAATTCAAAGAATGCAAAAGGCAAGTCATGCTGTTCTACACATTCAAGATATACAAATATACACACTGCTTAAACAGAAAGAGTTCCTGTATAATAAAATATACATAATAGAGTAACAAAAAATGTAGTCAGAATGCAGTTTCCATATCTACACAATAGAACATACCACACGTGTGGCACCAGTGTAAAACAAATAAATTTTGTACAGAAAATTCTTATTTTTCATAGAGAAATTAAGCTGCCATCTCTGATCCCTGCCTGAAGATCATGAAAGACAAGAGTCCTTTAACAGTAAATATTCTCCTTTACTTTACTGTCACCTAAAAAATTACTGTAGAACTTGTTGTTTGCTTCCTATATCCATAGCACAATATAGTGCTTAAGCAAAAAGCACTTTCATTTCTTTAAAACTAAGTACAAATCAGAACAATTTAAATTTACCTAAATTTGAATTTCTAATTCAAGAGCAACATCCTAGAAGCCCACATTCAGATTGTATGCATATGAGAAAGCATGATGGGCTGAACCCTCTATCATATGAATATGTAATCCCTCCTAGATAAAATCAGCAGATTTAAACAGTTTACAGTTTGAATTTGGCCAAGAGTAAGGAGACTGCCTGCAAAGCACAACCTCATTCTAATGATCACAGCCTGCATAGAGCATGGCTTTTACAACTTTATGTCTTCTAACATGATTCCTCCTCCAATTCTGAAGTCCCAAGAAGCTGTACTGTCTTAGATGATGAAAATATCTAAAGCAAGCCCTACGCTTGTAATCTTGTTTTTAAAGGCAAACAAAAGCTGACCTTCAAAAGAAGCTTTTGTGCAGTCCTTTGCAAAAGGAATTAGAAGTGCTACTTGGGGAATATTTGGTGTAAACATCTGTGACAGTCTACATTAGGCCAGAAATCCATGAAAAAACTTAAGTCTAGGGACTTCACTGGGCCTTTAGGGAAGACATCTACAATATAAAATCAAATCAGTCAATAACTTTCTTGTAGCTTTACAGTTCCGTCAATGGGTATATCTCAAAGTTTTGAAGACAAATCAGAAAAAAAAGCTTTTTAACACAACTATACTTAACAAGAGACAGCTAGGCATGTACAACTAGGACTAAAGAAAAAAGAAAAAAAAAAAAAAAAAAAGGAAAGCATGCTTGTACCCAAAGTTTTCTTGAGCAAAATCAACAGATTCATTATTTTCAGATACCACATGCAGATTTTTACCAGGACAAGACTACACTGTTGCTGGTCTTGAACTTCTGCTCAGTTAGGAACATGCAGAGCTAGATAGCATGAAATGCACGAAGGTAAACCAGCACTTTTTATTTACTGAAATCCTTTTTCACAAAGTTTGATTCTATCTAATCAAGGAAGACATTGGATAACAAGGTTTTCATTCTATGTGATCTGTTCATAAGCCTGTCTGGGCTACATATCTGAGTATCACCATACCAGAAAAGCAATTTTTCAGTCAAGCACATAAGTTCCTTCTCATCTCTGTGCAATGATCCATGGGACTTTAAACAATGAGATTTTCACAGCAGCACATCTCTGTAATGGGAAGCAAAATCATCCTTTAAACATACTTCAGGGTTTTCTAAACAAACACTGATTTTTCCTTGGATAATGCAGCCCACAGAAAACATCTATATTATGGGAAAGTTAGTTAAACAACTATAAAAAAACAAAATGTCTGCTGAACTGATGTGCTGCAAATCCAATTTCTCTGTCTAAACCTAACAGTGCTCTTGAGGCATGGACTTTTGACACTAAATAGGAGAAGAGTTGTGTTTAACTCATACTGAAAATGAAAATTCTGTCAGTTGCCAGGACTAGTCACCTGAATTAGAAGTAAAATGGAGAGTCTTATCTTGGAAAGTGTCCAACTTCAAAAATTAATCTGATCTGAGACAAAAAAATATCAAGAGATGTACTTTAAGGTACAGAAGCACTGGGCCTTCTGCACACTTCAATCTATAGAGTTCTCCAAGGAATATGAATGAGAACTCAGAATTATGCACCAAGCGCTGAACCATCAGAGAGAGAATTTTGCTCCAGCAATTTGCTCTTCTTCTAGCTATCACATGCAGAACAATATTTCTTCACCATTTTTTTATGTCAAGTATTGCTTCAATACATGTGCTTCCCCACTCAAAATTTATCAAGAGGCAAAACCAGAAGCACACTTTCCTAACATCTGTACAACCTCAGTTCACCAATAACATTTCTCACTGACTCATGGGTTGCTGGGTGACTGCACTTTTCTTCACTGACTCTTAAAGACTATAAAAACTCATCATCCTGCCCAGCTCTTGCATACACTAAGAACTCTAAGACTGCATATTAAGAATACTTAAGCTCTTGCATACACTAAGAAGTGATATGGCTCTTGTTTGCTGCAGTGCTTCAAGACACTAGCCCAAATTAGGAGGCCTGTAGAAAAATAAAAACATTAGATGACACTTCACTGTTTTTTATAAGAATTATTAATAAGGGGGTTTTTTTAATGCCCGCAATAGCAATGAGGCAGCCCATCAGTACGGTTTTGCATTTTATAACATAAAATCACTACAACAGAAACAATCAGTTCACAGCCACCTGAGAATGCTGATGGCATCTTTAATGATGATTCTAAGCTCAGTTTTCATTGCCATGTATTGAGAAATCTGGTCCTGTAACACATCATTGAGACAGCAGAACTGGCTGTCTGTTTGAACCAACCATTTGCATAGTGCTGCATTTCCCACTACTCTTATGCCAGCTGATGCTGCAGGGCAGTTGAGGCAGTTGTTGCTTCGGCTGCTACCTGAAACAGAAGCATCAGACGGAAAACAAAGGCACAGTCAAACAGCTCAACAGCAGGAGCAGTTCATCACATCCTACCTAATACTTTCCCCAATTTTTCTGATGTATCAATAGATTCCCATTCTTCTGCTACGTCTGTCTGGCGTGCAAAAAAACTAGAGCTTGCCCACAGCAGCTGCAATTATTCTCCTAAGAATAACATCCATTTTACTTCACTGGCTGAAAGAGTCTGTCCCTGGATGATGTTGCTAGCTGTTTCTCTTCATTATATACAAACAAATTCAGTATTCTACACTGATTGGGGCAGCTGGTCATTTTTCTCTGAAGAGAAATAAATCTCATTGTGTGCATACCCAGAGGAATCAGCACATATGTAGCCTGGGCTTCATAGGCTGCTACATCCCACTGGATGCTGTTCAAGCAAGCAGAAGGAACCAGATGCTCAGCAGGGAAAAACAGATTCCTCATTACACTGCACATGTGGGTACTCAAGCAAGTGTTAGTCATCTTTCTGCTTGGACTTCCTCCTTCTGTTTGGAAGGACAAAAAAAAAAAAAAAAGCGCCTCTAAAATTGCTCCAAAATATTCAGGTTGCCAGCAGTGGCTCTGTCCTCCAAGATGAAAGATTTGCTTTCCCTACCGTGTTTTTGGCCCCCATTGTTCTTCCCAAGAAAGGTCAGTGCCTAGGATGTGGAAGCAGACTTTGCAGAAGCCCTTTTTCCTCCCTCCAACAGGGGTCCCCACCAGGCCCAATGGGATCAGAATCACTATGAACTTCAAAGTCACATTTGCACCTTCACAGGAAGCAAATTCACTTCATGAATGCCTGAAGCACAGGCATTGTATGGCATGCCAAGCTTTCAGTACACAGAGTTGTTGCCAAGAGTGAGAAAAAAAGAAATAAAGCTACTTGCCCATGGAATCTACTCTTCAATCCTAGGCAGAGAACAAAGGAATGAAATTAATCCTGGGTAGAAGACAAAATGGAGAGCAAAACACCCATCTACCTACAAAAAGAAAGCTGAGCCTCCTAATCAGTCAGATAACAAAAGACGAGGCAGACCTCTTCCTTCACCTGTGACTTGTCTTAGCCTCTCACAAAAGACTACAGCCAACTTCTTTGAGAAAACCGAGACAATGATCTCATTGAAACACAAACCCAGATGTGGGACTAGCTGAAAATAAGACAATCCTATTATCAAGGCTTGAGTTGAGTTATGACATTTGATAAGAAATGTGGAGTTTCCCTTCAAAAGCCCCTTGGGGTAGAGGAAGCTGGCTGTGAGAAGAGTCCCTCCAAAGGCTGGAGGTTTTTTCAGGGCAGAGTCCTCCTTAGATGCCAGGGAACATCCTCTCTAGTTCTGCTCCTCACCTGCAAGCCCACTGCTGCAGATTTTGTGGAGCCATAGCACACAGAATAAAATGGATCAATTAAACAAGAGAACTACAATTTAAAAAAAAATAGGGCTCCATACCATCTTCATTATATCTAGCTATAATAGCAGCAGTGGTACCAGCTGTATTTTAAGTATTCTGTAATCATATTTTGGCTCATCTCATGCAACATAGTCAAAGACAGGTTTCCTACCACAGAGAACAGTGTTAAAATTCTGTGTTAAGCTCTTAAAAGAATAAAATCAGAGCAGCATGAAAGGGCCCTAAGTAAGGCAGTAAGGCAAATACTCAAAATGACCTATGCATCATCCTCACATCACAGAACATGATCTATCACTGATGAAAATTAAGTCAACCCAACAGACCTTAGGGGGGCAATTGAAGCTGTCAGAAGGTTCCCATGCCCAGAGCTTACAACTGGCACAGAAGAGAACGACAGGGAGGGCAGTTCTGCACAGCAGTTCTGGTGATGTACAGTACTTCTTCATCTGATGCAAACAGTCTTTCAATTCCTGCAGACTTGCAAAGCTAAAATAACTGAACTAGTGAGGTGACTGAGTGCTCTCTCTTCTTCACTCCTATTACTTGATGATGAAGCTCCAACTGTGGTAAGACACTATACAAGTTACCTGTCTTGGCTACGTATCTAACAACTCAAAACAGTCATTTCATCATGCATATCTATAAAAAGGAAATAAAGGGGGGAAAGCTGTCATCTCTCATTTATCTATTTTACTCACTTGCATTAATTTTTAATATTATCCTTTCCATGGACTTTTGATATTTTAGGAGAATACCATGTGGACAGACAGCATGGTGTGGGTGTGATACAATGACCTATTTTTTAAAAAGGTGAAAAAGAAGAAAATTTTCCATACAAAGCTGAGAAAAGTACGAAGGAAGGAGCCCAGAAGGTTCATCCTTTCACACAGCAGAGGAGCAAGAATCTTACAGAGAGTAGAGACATGTATGTGAACACAAACACACATGCTTACACCACCATCAGTGAAATATAACAGCATCTGGGAAGGCAAGTGGCTATTGGGTAGGGACAAGTGATAGCAGGAGGAGGAAAGTCTGGTCAGAAGGAAAGAAAGTCTTCCTGTCAAGGGAGCACCACAGGATTGCCGACATCCTCCCAGGGCAAAACTTGATGATGCATCACGGGAAAATCACCCACAAAGTAGAAGACGCAGAGGCAGATAAAGTTGGAGAAGAAGGTAAAAGCAACACTGGGTTGCTGAAATTGGCTCCATGTGCAGCCAGTCCCAGGACCAGCTAAAACCTCCCCAGCACCAAATGAGGCCAGAAGTTTGAAAATCATGCAGTGTGCTTAGAGGTTTACTAAACCATCAGGGTCTTCATGAACCAACTTATAGCATACAAATCCCTTCTGGAAAAAAAAAATAAGGAATATATTTAAAAAAAAAAAAAGTTTGGATTTTTCATTCTAGCCAACCGACCAACATCATTTTCTACTTATAATTAAGCACAACTACGGTTGTAATATCAGGAAAAAGGGAAAACAACAACAACAAAAAAATCTTTAAATAACTCAAGAAGTAAATCCAGAAGACTCCAAGAGTATCTGGAATTACAAGTACAATTCAGTTCTCTGCTGTTCCACACACAGTCCCAGAAAAGAGTCATGAACATTAGCAGCCTGTGCACTGTGATATAAATTTTTTTATGCCATAAAGCCACTTCATCCCTCTGCTCTTTGTATTTTTGCTACTCTTCTATTCCCAAAGGATATTTTTTATATGTAGGCCTTGTCACAGAAATAGTCAAATTAAAAATCAAACCACACAGTAAAAAAGAACTTTCCTGGATATGATTGCATGTTTTCTAGTAAACAACAGGTATCCTTTTGAAAGAATATATTGCAATTTGGTTTGATACTTTAAAGCTAAGATTTTTTGTGGAAAGGCTGATATCAATAAACATGGCTACATTAAAGCTTACTCAGTAATTTCATGAAGCTTGCTAACTTTTAATTTGACTAGAATATATTTTGAAGATCAACAAAAATTGTACCAAGCAGTCTCTCCTAATGACAAAGCACAACAGCCCATTTTAAATGCTACTTTCCTAAATTACTATGTGAAACTACATAAAAGCCTTTTTTTCCAGCTTTTCCCAAGTAAACCAAGTTCTATTAAAAAAACCACCATATCGGGCTTTGCCCTCAACTGAAGTTGCTGAATGCTTTGAGTATATTCCAACTAAAAAAGTTTACACCCCCCTGAGCATTTGTATTTCACTTCGAAATCAACTTTCTCAAATGAGCCCCAAGCATCATGAAAGCAGAGTGAACTGGCTACATAAATCTTCAAGTTCAGTTCCTTGCACAGCTGGCCATACTGTAACAATTAATACACATCAATAGAAAATTTGCCTATCTTCAGAAATCCCACACACCCACTGTAGAACAAATTCCTATTAATTAAAATTCATTCCATGCAAAAAGTGGAAGAGGTGGAGCATTCAAATATTTTGAAAGGTAATTAATTGAATTTCTTTCAGCCAGCAATCAGTGCCCAAACAATAGTCCAGATGGAATTTTGCAATTTATTTTAAAGGACAACATGCTGTATGGACACATGCATCTGTAGATATGGATGAAAAAAGAAAATGCTAAATGAAACTAAATATGAACTGAAGCATAAGAGATTTCCCCAGATTTTATTGTGAAATGAAAAAAAAAAAACAACTCAAAACACCAAAAACAAATAAAGGAAACAAGAAGTACCAAAGTCAGTCAAATAATTAACATGGTCTTACTTTATAATTGGAAAACTCAACTTATGCTAGTTAAAAACACATATTTCTGAAATGGTGTCCACTTCAGTAGCAAATAAGGAAATCATATATTTTGATAGCTTTTGCAAACTCCAGGAGAGAGTGCCTCACACTGAAACGCTCGTACCCATTTTCCTCTGATATCAGTACATTGCCTTTAGTTAAAACATGAGCACGTGTCAGAGTGCACACAACACCAGCTGCTCCTACCTTTTAAACACATCTCCACGCAACCCTATGGAAGTGAGTGAGCTTTTGCCCTGCAATTTCCTCATTTTATAAAAATGATCACACCCTTTAGCTTACCAAGAGCAATTAAGCCTGTCTGGATGAGCAAAACAACCACAGTCTGTGGTCTCAACTTCAATAAGAGTTCCCTGCCGAAACATATTTCTTTGCCCATTAACCAGCAGGTTTTAACCCCATCTTCCAATAGCTCTCAAGAAAGGTCCCATGGTAACTTGCCTAACATTTCTGAATTCTCCAAACTCAAAGCATGCTGTAGTTGTTGACAAAGGCTTTTTGTTTTCAAAAAGTTTATCACATACCAAAGACAAACAAGACAAAACAAAGAATATTCCTGAAAAAATAACAATTGACAAGAAAACTTAGAAACAATGCTCATCCCAGTGTTACACTGACTTGCTCTCTTCTTTCTTCATAATTCTATTTGGGCAACTATTCTTCAATTAACATGTTCTCTCACATTTCTCAAAGCTTGCTTAATATGATGCATTTAATAGCATTTAGTTGAAGCAAAATAATTTTTATGTTATAGTGAATTGCAAGCCACTGATTAAAATTCATTATAGCACGGTTTGTCTTAAGTTTGCTTTGCACTAGCCCTGCCTTGTTACTCCAATGCTGAATGCAATTTATGTAGTCAGCTAATAATTATACAAAAACAAATCACAGCAGTACTTTACTGACTAGCACAACGCTGTTAGAACAAATACGTAGTATCTTGCAACCCAATAGCCAGGAGCTTGTAACACACAGCCTGTCCATGTTGAACAACTTTCCACATAAGCACTGATCTTTAGCATATGTTCATAAGTAATAGAGCTATCTGTGTGAGAAACAAAGCTACCTTTGGAAAACCTGTTTGTTTTTTTTCCCCAGCAATTATTCATAAAATAAAATGCATGTTTCCAGAAAAATATCTTTAGGATCAAATATCTCAAGACTCTGGAATTGAAAACTAATATGCTGAACTAGCATCAATCAAGTATTTTAACCTGTTACCTAGTATGCAATACTTCTTTCACAAGAACTACTGATAGAGAATAAGCCAGTGCAATTTGCAACCATGGAAATTCTGCCTAGATATGAGACAAAGGAAAAATTCACAGCAAGGGTGGTGAAATGTAGGATGTCTAGCAAGGCTGCAAAATCTCCATTCTTGAAGATATGCATAACTTGGGAAGATGGAGCCCAGAGCGGCCTGATCTTATTTGGAAATTGTGGTCCTGCTTTGTGCAGTTTAACAAGATGACCTCCTAAATTATTCTAGAACTGTATGACAATGTAGGGGATGCCCACAGGCACATAGGAAATATACCCACACCAAATGTCTTACTATCTGCATGCTGCTTTTTCATCTTACAGAAAGAGAACATAACTGGATGCAGACATAAGATTACTGTACCTGATGTATGATGAAATATACAGCTTTAAAAGGAAGCCACCTGTCACTTAAGCTCACTGTTAAACTGAACAAACTCTCACTGTTAAATAACTGTAGCCTTTGCAAGGGCATTTTCTTCTACTCAGCCCTTCTGAATATATAGCCTGCCCTGAAAGAAAGAAATACCAGAGAACTCACGGTGGAAATGTGGCTGCTGACCACCAAGCCGGGATGCTTTCAGCTACCTAAAATAGCAAATGGTTTGGGGAAAGAGATTTGAGAATCAAAGGCAATGAAGCGGCCAAGTCATAAAGTCAAGTGGTTGAGTCTCACAGCTGGACTAGAGATTTCAGTCTGTGCTTCCAAGACAGCTTGTGCACTTTCCAATAGTCACAGACACAGCATATACAACACTCGAGCAGATTTTAATTCAGAGATGGCCACCATCTCCTGCAGAGAGGAGAGGAGCTGCTGAATAGGCAGTAAGTGGTACCTTTGAAAGGCTGCATCAGCCAGATTGTGACATGGTCCTACTAGTTCACTTTGCTTTTAAGTTGTAAAGAAGGAAAAAAAAACAACTCCAAAATCAAAACATTAGCACTTAATTGAGGGACTGTTGCCAACTCTCTCAAAAACTACAACCTCTCTCTCATCAAGTTGAGTGCTATAATTATTAAACTTCTCCACTTTCCCAGAGCCAGACTACTCTTGCCTGTTGGCCTATTGCTAGATTTCTGCCTTTGCATTCCTGGATACAATAAAGTCCAGTCTAAGAACTGTGATGGAGCACACTCCCAGCCAGGACACTGAAATCCTTGGCAGGTAAGAGCTTGCTCTGAGTCTGAAGGTTCAGATCCAGGCAGGCTGTGGAGGACCTCGAACACAGAGTTTCCACATTCTGAAGCAAGGACTATGTCTTCCACGTGACCATGCCATAGGTGGGCATCTACATCCCTGCAGTTATCGTCAGCAAAGGCTTTGGGGTTTGACACAAACACCCAACTATAACCTGAAATAGGAGACTTAAACCGTTCCCAAAGGCTCTCACAGATGCCTAAGTATGTTTACCTGTGCAGCCCAAAAGAGCATTTTTGCATCCTATATTGGGTCTAACTGGGATGGAGCTAACTTAACAGCTGTCACAGTGCTGTGATTTGCACTGGTAGCTAGAAAGGTGCGGATAACACACCAGTGTTTTGGGTACTGCTGAGCAGTGCTGGCAAAGCATCAGCACTGTCTCTCCAACATTCTGCCCTTCACTCCCCATAGGCTGGGGGTGGGCAGCAATTTCTCATGAATGTTAATATCAAACTAAACCCAATAAACACGAAGGGAGAAAAGAAATTGCAAGTAACATAGCTGTTGCTTATCTGGGAGAAATGTAAGTTAGGATAAACAGGAGTTTTATTTTCTCAGCAGTAGTATCACTTTCAAAGTCCCATCACCACCATCCAATACAGTCTAGGCCCCAAGTGCTTCTATTGCTTTTGTAAATAAAGATGAGGTTATTTCCAAAACATTACCAAGAGTAGCTACTTTTCCTTTTAAGGAACCATATGCTTTGCATGTAACTGCAGGTGTCCCAAAAGTATTCATGCTGCATCCTTTCCCCCACTACCTCAAGTCCATGGTCTGAGCTTAACACTCATCACATTGGACTTTATTACGATTACGAGTTTACTGAAGCAAGAAGCATCTCTAATATTTATTTGAATGGTGCCTAGTTCACACTTTCAGGTTGTGAGAAAAGTTTTAATCACTGCATTAACAAACTGGGAGGAAAAGAGCCACCAGTTAACAAGAAGAAATGTAAACTGATTATAGGTATTAACAACTGATGGATGCATATGCTTTATATAGGTGAGTCTATCATAAAAAAAAATACGAGAGTGCAAGAGCTTCAAAATAACTACAACCCCTTCCTGAGGAAGTACATCAATATTAGAATTTCAACATCTCTTCTTGGAAAATTTTCTAGAGTCTGAATGCAGCTAATTAGCTGGCACTATCACAAAGAAAACAACTGACAGTCAGTTCAACAGAACACTGAGGAAGATACAAGATTCTACATCTAAATTGAAATTTAGATACCTCTTTATTGTTCCTGGAAGATCTAGACTGAATGGAATTTGATAGGAGGATGCTAAAGTGTCCTCCACAGCCTTGCTTATTTCCTGCAGTTCTCTCAAAGAAATGCAGCCAAGTAAAGCAGTCAGTTCACAGTCCTGTGACTGAATAAGTCTATCTTGTTCTTCAATTTCTCTTCTTAGCTGGTGATCTTTTGCTTCTAATATGGTCAGTCTTGATCGGAGGTCTTCAATTTCTTTCTGCATAGAACAGAAACCAGAGTTTACTGTATGAACCCTGCAAAAGAAACTCCTCTGCCCCCAAAAAAAAACACAGTACAAGTCTCAAGAGTTAGCAGGAATTAAGTCTGTTCAACTTAGTAAAACATTAAATGAGAAGACATCCTTTTGCTGACATGAAAAATTCTTATGTTGCTTGCATTTAAAAATTCCAGTGCTTCCAACAGTCTAAAAACTCACCACCTCTTTCAACACCAAATTTCAGGTTTCTCTGCCAACACCCACTGTCAGTCTCTTTTACTTCTAGAATACACAGGTACTTCCCAAGTTAAAAACTTCCAGGGAGAAAAACAAACAACCAGATCTCAGTTCAACCATGGCAATAGAATCTCTCCCTACAGACTGGCAACTAAAGTGATCTGTCCTCCTGCAGAATGTCCCTGCAATGGTTCCTCTAGGCTTCCAGTCCAACATCAGGCACAGGATGCAAGTGGAGAAACACTCACTAACTGGATAGCCCTTTTGATAATTAACACTTCATTCTAATTGAGAGCACAAAATCCCTCCCTTGAAACGGCCAGAACTTCAACCTCACCGATCTTGCTAGAAGTTTAAACTCTGTGCATTATGATACTGACGTTTCTTCAAGAGCACATTATATTTTTTTAGAATCATAGACTTGTACAATCATTAATGTTGAAAAGACCCCTAGGACCATCCTGTCCAACCTTTGACTGAACACTCCCTTGTCAACTAAACCATAGAGCTAAGTGCCACATCCAGTTGTTTCTTGAACGCTTCCAGGGATGGTGACTCCAGTACCTCCCTGGACATCCCGTTCCAATGCCTGACCACTCTTTCAGTGAAGAAATTCTTCCTGATGGCCAACCTGAGTCACTCCTGGTGCAGCTTGAGGCCATTTCCTCTTGTCCTGTCACTAGTTGCCTGGGAGAAGAGGCTGACCCCCACCTGGCTACAGCCTCCTTTCAGGTAGTTGTAGAGAGTGCTGAGAACTCCCCTAAGCCTCCTCTTCTCCAGGTTAAACAACCCCAGCTCCCTCAACTGCTCATCATACAACTTACTCTAGACCCTTCACCAGCTTCATTGCCTTTTTCTGGACACGCTCCAGCATCTTAATGTCTTCCTTGAAGTGAGGGGCCCGAAAAAAAAAAAAGCTTCACAAATTTGCATGTCATCCTTGCACAGGTTTTTCCTTGAAAACCCAACAGATAGCTTGCATCTTCAAAAAGTCTGGGTTGCTGAGTCAAAGGTATTTAATATACAGCTCATTTGTCCCAGAATTTGAAAAGTGACTACAAAATTTGAGGGGGGGGGAGGGGAGGGGAGGGAGAGGAGTACTTGTCATCAAATTAGCTGAATGCCATACTGAAGAATTTCCTTCTACATTTCTACATTTCTTACAGTCTCTGTGAAACAACACAAGCCACTTAAACTATTATCTTCACACGCAGCCACAGACTATGTCCACCGTTTTCTAACAACAGAGATGTCTCTGACAGGACATATGCAGACTCTCAACGGAAATCAAAGTTCAATTCCATGCTCCCGTTTAGTCCAACTAAAAATAAAAATGAAAAATAAAAATAAAACCACAAACTCAAAACTAAACCTTTACCAGGTAAACAAGTAGGCATTAAAAAATTGACATTAGAAACAGTGTGGCTTTTTATGGCAATTCACTTCTTCATTCTCCATCTCTAAAATGGCTATAAGAATATCTCTTCACTTGAAGTGGTGTTACACAGATAAAATTGTTTTGAATCACTAAGATGTCACTTTGATTAATACTGCAAAAAGAGTCCATTCATTAATTAATAAATTTGAATCCAAAATAGGGTTTGAATGGCATAAAATAATGGGGTTCTAGGACCAAATACTGAGTAGTGAATATAAAATAGTATTCTGAATATCTGAACAGACACTTTCCATCTTCAGCAATGCATGAGGCAGGGATCTGTGGGTAGAGGGGGAAAGGCAGCCTCATATAATTAAAGACTCATAAAAACATACATACCATGCACAGATAACTAACTTTGGCATTTCTTTGCTTTTTCAGAGCTTCACTTTGAAACCTTAACATTATTTTAATGTTTTCAATGTAGTTTATGTGAAGTTTACTTCATTAATGCTCATTTTGTCAGCAAACATACTTTCAGGTTTGCTGCACTGTAACTTGTTTCTGCAGTATCACTTCAAACAAGAAGAAACAGTCCTTGCACATTCAAAGGTTGGCTGGCTCAAAAATTTCAACTTATAAACAGTGCTGCACACCAGATTCATCAATTATTTTCCTCCTTTTTTGGTTTTAGATTTAGCGACAAGAGAATGCTGTGGCCCATGTTTAAACCCACAGGCATTCGGCAAGGGCAGAAAGGTCAGCAGACCAAAAAACATCAGTTTTGTTTCTTTCAGTCTCAAATTAGGCTTTTACTGTGCACAAAGGACAATTCTGTCTGTATTACTGGTTTGGGAATACTGCCAAAACCTTAATAGGCCCTACTTAATACAAAGACCTTACATATTCTGTGAAAAAGTAGTAATTGCAATCACTGCAATAAGCAACCTACATGGGAACAGAAAGGAAGATGAACAGAATCTGGTTTTAGAAACACACACTTTTAGTACAGAAGTGTTATTGCAACATTAATAGATAGCAGAAGCACACAGTCTGCATTCACAGAGAGAAAGCTGCCCTGCTTGGGAATAGTTCACAGGCATTTTTGGGAGCGTGGAAATTTTAGTGAGTAAACTGGAATTCTCCCATGTTCTTTTCTAGAAATGCCAAGAAGCCTTTAATGTGCTCTTGGTCAGCGTCCAGGGATAGATAAAAAGGACTTGAAATCTCACCATGGGGCAGCACACAATATTCATCCCACTAAACATAAGCTTGAGTTTTATTCTGTGGATTTGAGCTTAAACTGATATTTCTAACACGACAGCTTATCAGTACTGATGCTAAATCTCCAGCTTCACTTACAGGCCAGTGTTCTCCATGAAGTACAGATTGCAATAAAAACATAATTATGTAAATTTTAGATACTGTCACAGGTTTTCAAATCCCTAAAGGCAAATGCAGAAGCACCAGGAGAGAGGGTAGAAGGGAAAGTAAAGAAAAGCAGGGCTGAGGGGGAAAAAATATTTCTGATCATGCAAGATTTTGGTTAGGACCAATCTTTAAGGGGTGCTGGGAGCAACCAATCATTACAGGTTAGCCTTTCCCAAACCTTGAATTCCTAATAATTTTGATTAAATGCTAACAGATAGCATGCCTGTACAACAATGTAGTTAATTTTTCCCCTAATAACTACACAGAAATAAAGATTCAGCTTGAACAAGGATAAAACATTAGCTGTTGTGGAGTTTCAAGTAAAGCAGTTTTCACTTCAATATCTTGAGGTGGCTGCTCAGTGTCTAGATTAAAAACAGTTTTTTGCAGAGTGATATTGTAGAACTACTCTTATATGTTATTGAAGTAAATCTAAATAATACAAAGGTGATGACTAGGATAGAAAAGATATTTCATCAGCTAAGTAAGACTTTGTGATGATCACCTAAGGTGCTTTTCTCTCTTTCCAGGTTTAATATACATACATATATGTATATATATATATATTTGTGTGTATACAAACACACAGATTATTATACTATTGGATCCACCAAAGCAATGAAAGTACCTAAAAAAATACAGAGATTGCAAGACAAGAGCACTGAAAAATAGGAAAATTAGGTCTACTAGCTTTCTAAGGTGCCACATTGCCAACTACGATCACCAAGGTCTAAAAGACACATAACTAGACAGTAAACTCATAATTTTGAAAGACAGTGGAAAAAAAGACCTAAATTTTGCTTAAAAGGCTTGCAGATTTAAAATTGGACAGAAGCCATCTTAAAAACATTTCATTTGCCAAGCTACCACATTGTGACATCATGTGTCACTATAAAGCTATTGTTAGGAAATGCTGACTGCTTCATGATGATTCCTTCATCCTTCTGAAAAGCATCAATCATCTTTCAGGAATAAAAGCTGGTAAATCATGTATTTATAGTAAATTCTTATCAGAAGCGGATGAAAACTTTTTATCTTAAAAAAAAACCACCAAACTTCTGAAGATCAGTTTAATATTAAAATGGCAAATTATAACATAAAGAGAACACTTAAAAAGATAATGAGGAAAGTTTAAGCATGCACACAAGCCACCAAGTCTTCTAGCTCTGCTTCTCTGTAATGAGATTAACACAACTCCTGTGGCTGCCATCTCCAATCATCACTTAGATTATCAACTGGACTACAGCCAAGGCTCTAATTGCAACACAGAAGCGAAGTTGCTACTACAATAAATTTATTTAATTCTGTGTGACAGCTTACAAGCTTTTCCCCACACAGCACTGGTTCTTACACAGAACTCTGCAGTCCACTTACCTGTAACCGTTTCTTTTCTTGAAAAAGCTGGCTTCGTTTTGTAGCTGAAACCTGCATCCTCTCCTGGTAAGTTGATCTCAAAAGTTCTTTTTCATGACAAAGATCATTTTCTTCATGTCTAACCCTTTGAAAAAAACATGACAAAAGCTAAAAATTAGTGTTATCGACAAATATCAATGTCTCAAAGATTAAACAGATCAGAATGCTACATGTTACCTTTAGAGGCATAACACTCCATCACCAGAATTTATGCATCTTAAACAGAAACAGTTCGGGAACGAGAGATTTTTTTCCTTGGCATATCTTCCTTTGTTATCTCAAACATTTACACTGTTTTTACAACATGCTGAAGAAAGAAAATGGAAAACTTGTGTAGCTTCAGGCTTTCCCCAGCTTTTTCATATTTCAAAAATTTGTACATCACTGTCTTGAAAGAGACAAAACTAAGGCATCTAGTTTCTATCAATACAGAGAAATATCTCTCTTAGACAGAAGTTTTGAAACTTGCCAAAGCCATTTTTGCAGCTTCTGTCAGCTTTTAGAGACTACATTAGAGATCATCTGGAGTGTTCGCTCCACGATGCCTAATTTTACTTCTCACTCTCTTGCACAGCGAGTTCTTTCAAAATTGCCATCAGTAGGTTTCCTCACAGTGGTCTGTATAACCCCCAGTTGTAAATCTTTCCATGACTGGACACCAAGGAAATCAGTGAATTATGTTAAGTATCAATTCTATAATCAGCCTCTCAAAATGCATCTGCAAACAATGCAAATCTATTTTGCCTTGCATGTTCCTGCTTAAGGGCACATGCACTTGCAAGGCCAATTGCACTTCTGTATCCATTTCTAGAGACAAGTGCATGCATTTCCACGTAAAGGGTACAGGTGCATGTCAGTATCTTGTTTACAAAACAGTCTCAAACAAAGAATGTTTTTGAAGTATGATTTCCCACTGTAATCTTGCAAAGCAAATACATCCATGCCACATACAAAACACGCATCAAAAGTCTGGTTTAAGCATGGTTAATCACACAATTATGATCTCCATTCTCAGCTGTTTAACAAGCCTGTAGAACAAGAGGTTCTCATCTATTCTCCAGGACCATCAAAAGACAGACATGCTTTATTCCCTCTCTATGGGTTGAAGAAGGTACTGAAAAAAACAAAGCAAAGCCTTGGCACTAAAAAAAAAATATCATTAGGCAAAATAGACACAATGACAGGAACTGTATTTCTGTAATAACAGCACAGATCAAAGAGACATCTCTACTAGGAGGTGTTAAGGCCATCACTATGCCTTAAAATTATTACAGGTTCCTGTGGACCCAACCAATCACATGTCGCAGCAGCTCTGAAGCCACCTTCTTTCAGTTGGAGCTGCATCTTTTTACAGAGATACGTAATGAATTTCCAAGTGGCCAATCAAAGTGTAGGAAAAATTCTCAGAACCTTCTTGGAAATCCCATGTATAGCTGCCCACTTGGTGCTGATGGAACAGAAACAAGATCTCTCTGATTTCATCAGATCTGGGTGACTGCACGAACACAGTGCGGTTTCCTAAACTAAACATAACCAAATCTGGCTTCTAATCTGCCCCCAATATCCTGTGTCAACATCAGATGCATTCACCTAAAAACTCACAATTTAATTAAGTAAACAAAACCAGGGCATGAATTTCAGCTTCATATATTAAACAAATAACCTGCCATACATTTCATTTTAGAACATTGCAAAAAGATCAGACTGGCTTAACTACAGTGAAACTGCAATGATCTGGTCTTCTGGGGCTAGTCTGATCATCTTTTTAATTTTCCAGGTTAAAAAACAACAACAAAACCAAACAAGAAGTCTCGGATGTACTGGTTTTGTTCCAATTCAAAATTAAAATAAAAACTGGAGCCTACAAATTTTCCTTGAAGAAGCAGTCATGTTTTCCACTGTACTATCTAAAATTAATTTTGGACAAGTCTTAAACCTCTTTACAGAAGACAAAGTGTATGCTTGCTGTATCAAGAAGAGAGTCAAAACACAGACAAAGCAGTGTCAAAGGCCACAAGAATCAAATGAGCAAAAAAAAAAAAATTCACAACAAAAATAGTCAAACTCAAGCTCAAAGAAAGGAGTGTGCACAAGACAGAAAACAGGATATTCATCTGACCCTGAAGAACAGCACTGCTCAGACCTGTACAAAGAGAGGAGTTACAGATCTAATCATACAAAGAACAAGAACACTTTCATAAATATATATAACATCTATTTTATATATAAAAAACATTGCATACATATAATATAGGGACAAAAATAAGTAGACTTTGTATCTGAAGGATGCTTTAGTGGCTCAGTTTCTATGACACCCGAGACATCGCCACCTCTAGAGCCAAAATCCTTATTACAAATTAATGCAGAGTGAACACATCCTAATGACAAAATACAGAATTGTGTATCCTAATCTTAAAGGAATGGTAAAACAGCCTTTTAGAGCCTCAGAAGGTAGAAGGAAACAGCTCTGAAGGAGTGCAGTTTGTTTTAAACCTCCCACATTAGCAGATACTATAAATAGAAGCTAAAAATAACTTCAAATTCTCAAATTTTACCCAAAAAAATCCTATTATCCGTACTGATTTTATCTAATTTTCATGTCTATCAAAAATTACATCCAAACGTATTGACTAGCACACTGCAGACTTTATATGTACCAGCTGCCAGAAAACAAAAGGTTTTTCTTCTTTCATTTGTGCTACTGCATTTGAGAATAGCTTTCAATACCTGTAAAGCATCCTCTTACTTACAACAACAGTAACTAGGAGCACAATGAAGACAGAAAGAGAAATAGAGATAATTTTTTTTTCCTAAGCTAACTACCCCCCTTGGGTCATCCAACACATCTCGCATTCCCCCAATCTTTGAAGCTGTTATCCCTTCAAGACAAGGCTGAGAATCTATTTTTGTGACTTTGTACAGTTCTGAGCACAATACTGCCACCTAACAAGTAGCATACAAAAGGAAGTTCCCAAATATCTATTCATATAAAAAAAAAATCTGGTTTTACTTTATATTTAAATATCCTTTCATTGCCTGAAAGGGAGCATCAGAATTAACTCCACAGGGAACCGCTGCTCAAGCTGTGTTGCTGTTGTATGCTCAAACTGCCATGTCAAGGATTCAATCCCATTCCCACTCAACATCAGTGAGAAACGTTCCATTTAATTTGCCAGTTCCTCATGATCAATGTTTTTCATGGCAATTCTGAAAGAATTGCAGAAAGAAAAGAAAAGGGTGTCAGGGTGGGATTTTCATAAACAAGCTCCATACTGATATGTTCAAAGGTAATTAAAACTCTTTATTAAAAGTATTTACAAAGTGTATTCTGCATTTTGAGAAAAAACAAAAGCATTATTTTACATGATAATAAGTCAACAAACTTACCGATGATCAGCAGCCCATCGTAACGCTGCCTGAACTTGGGTAATGAATCTATCCAAAAAACTGCTAACTGAAGGATGCCTTGAAGGAAGCTGAAATTTTAAAGATTTTTTCTCTTTCTCCAGTTCTTCCAGTTTCCGTCTAAATTTATCAGCTAGAAATTAAAAAAAAAAAAAAAAAAAAAAAAAAATTAAACGGTGACAAAACAGTCCTGTTTTAACCAAAGAAAAAAATCTTTTTTAAAAAAAAATCCACCTCATATATATGGTTCTTATTCCCCTTTTGATAAAAAGTACCACTCTGTTTTGCTCAAGGATGAATTAACAAGACTACAATGGAAAACATCAAATAACCGAGATGCTAAACTACTTTATTCTATGACAAGGACAAAACTGCAGGCTTCCCAGCACTTTCACAGAGTTTTAATTTGATAGGGCTCCAAATAATTGGTTCAAAGTTATCATCCATGCTCTTTTTGCTGGAGTAACAGCTGAAAATTCAATTCTAGTAACATTGCTAGTCTTCACTGCTTCAGTCTGTCTTAAAACTCAGATGGCAGTTACACATTTAAATTCTAGCCTTTTAAAAACTTGTATCGTTATTAGGTCAAGAACTGAAAAACCATATATGATATCGCAGCAGCATGTTTTAGCAGGAAATGCACATGTAACTATAGCAATTAAACAATCATCACATTCCAGGCTCTCCTGAATTATGCTTACTCTATCATCCAACAAAAATACTTACTTTCAACTTTAAATAAAAATAATAGCAGTCCCTAAGAGATTGCTTCGATTCTACCATAACTCCACACATTTCTTAAAGTAACCACTTCTCTGTATGTTACTTCTTATTTGTTTTCTATCCCTGTGTAGAAAACAAAGAAACTTCTTTCCAATTGTTAATTATTACTTCCAGTACATCTATCTTCCATTGTGCCAGCGAGCTAGCAAAATCACACACATGATGGATAACAAGACTGCCTAGTCCAAGATAGAACACCTTTGGTGATACATTAGTCAAACCAGAGAGTTTTGAGCTAACCCACAAATGGAAAACCTTTACAGTTCAGTACTTTCCTTGTGATCTCACTGCTTACAATTTTGTGTGGTTAGCAATCCTTCTAACATTTTCAATACATTACTATCAGAATAACATCCACTGTGCATTCTTTTTATTGCTTATTTTCTTTCTTTATCCTCAAAGGGGATTTAAGAAGAGTAGTTGTTTACATTTACTAGTTTAGTGAAATTATGCATTTTTACAATAATCTATCATTCGTATTGATCTCCATACTGCTTCTGTGCCAACAGGGTGGAATAAAGACACAGAACTTACTAATGAGACTGCATCTTCCAAGTCAGCAAACTGTTCCAGGGTAAACTCACTTTGTTGTTATCATTGTAGTGCAAAATGTTGGCAGAAAGCTCTTGCTGAAATGAGCACCCCACTCCAAGTACCCATGTGCATATTATTGCTACAAAGGAGAAACACCTTTCTAGCAGTGGAGGTGAACCACATCTGTGGTGCATTTCTTCAGGACTGCAGCTGAACAGATTCATCCTATCCCTGTCTTCACAAGGAAAACTGAAATTTGGGGCAAGATGAGACTCCAATCCCATATTTTGACCCTGAAAACATATCAGCATTTGCATGCATAAACTTGCTGCTTGAAATTTCAAACTCAGCTATCAAAAGTACCACTGTTACAAACCAAAGAGTAAGGGTTGAAAGGGCTGGATTGTGACCAATGATCACTGAATGCCAAAACACATGGAAACACCTTCTTTTACTCACACAATTCACCAGGGGGCTTGCTGGGAGTTGTGGCAACCCTCTACAGCCACTCAACAATGAGTCATTGTTCTTCGACATAATTATGCTCATACGGTTGTTTGTATGTCCAGTTGTTTCATCGTTCTACTCCTATCCATCCTGGCCCTAGAAACAGGCTATTTTTGGAAGGACAACAGATGAGGGGATCCACATGCCAATTCATTCTCTCTTTCATTAATTCTTGGCTGCATTCTGCTTTATATATTCCAATCTACACAGTATTCAATTAGTTTCTAGTAACAGACGCTTCTAAATAATTTGCTCCACTGGCATTTTATAAGTAATATGGCTGGTCATATTTACTAATCTCTCTGCACTAATTGATTCTTTTACTCTTTCAGCCTTGCTGAAGGGTTATGTCTCAAGAGACTCCAGCACCACTGAGCTGAACACTGAAGCATTCAGCTTTTAGGATCCTCTCCTGGAAAGGAAACTCCCGCCATTCGACCTTGCTGATATCTTCAGTGCACGGAGAGATCCAAGAACCTCAGTGCCAGTTGCAGAGCTGGGAACCATGCAAATAAGGCTCATCTTAGTCCAGCTTTCAGTCTTGCAGCTCAAGAGAAATCTGGATCAAGCAGAAGTAGTGGAAATTATCAGAAGTCTAGTAAAGAGGATGTGAAAAAGAGGGCAATAAGCACAGTTCCTCAATCTAGCAGAGATAAAGACTGAGGGGAATAACTTCTAGTACTATCATAAACAAGCAAGCTACAAAGAAAGCACTAATACAATTATTTTCACCCTCCCTTAGAACTTGAGTTCTCAGTACAAACCTGAGATGCAGCAGAGGACATGAGGAAAAATGTTAGATATAGTAAAGCGCTAAATTGAACTGCCAAGGTTAGACAGGAAACCACCACCAGTGTTGATTTTTAGCTCAGGTACAGTTCGGGCAGAGTTTTAAGGTTAAAGCCAGAAAAACCAGATGTGTTCTCTTCTTTTAACAAGGGCAAGTACAGGATTCTTTACCTAGGATGGGGCAACCCTGGATGTATGTACAGAATGGGGAACAAGAGGCTGGAGAGCAGTGATGGGAAAGGGCCTGACTGATGTCAAGTTGAATATGAGTCAGCAGTGCCCTGACAGCCCGGAGGGCCAACCGTGTCCTGGGGGGCATCAGGTACAGCATCACCAGCCAGTCAAGGGAGGGGATTGTCCCACTCTGCTCTGTGCTGAGGTGGCCTCACCTTGAATATTGTGTGCAGTTTTGGGTGCTACAATAGAAGAAAGATACTAAACTATCAAAGACCATCCAACAGAGGGCAATGAAGATGGTGAAGATGGTGAACAGTCTAGAGGGGAAGCCGTATGAGGAGTAGCTGAGGTCACTTGGTTTGTTCAGCCTGGACAGGAGACTGAGAGGAGACTTTGTCGCAGTCTACAGCTTCCTTACGAGGGGAAGTAGAGGGTCAGGCACCGGGTCTCTTCTCTCTGGTAACCTGTGACAGGACCTGAGGAAATGGCCTGAAGTTGTGTCAGGGGAGGTTTAGATTGGCTATTAGCAAAAGGTTCTTTACCCACAGGGTTGGGCACTGGAACAGGCTCTCCAGGGAAGTGGTCACAGCACCGAGCCTGCCAGTGTTCAAGAAGGATTTGGACATTGGCTTGGCACATGGTGCTATCACAGCTATCCTGTGCAGGGACAGGAGTTGGGTTTGATGATCCTAGTGGGTCACTTCCAATTCAGAATAGTCCGTGTGTTTTATGTGATCCCTTTCACCATATTTTCTAGGATTTTTCAGCCAAGAAGCAGACATGGAAGACCTTTGCTATTCCTAAGTCATCTAATTCATAGACACAACTTTCTTTTACTTTCATTTTAGTCTTTTAAGCATGTTATTCCAACACAGAAAAGACCTTCACAGAATCCCAGAACTCACTGATGGACTGAGACACCGAAAGAAACTACATGCACTCATATCTCTATCACAAAGAAAGGCTTAATATTTTTATTCTCTGTCCCATACTTCACTTCAAAATAAGTTATTTAATGCACAGCTTGCAAACAAAAAGCTATGCCTTCATTTGATTAAGTTCTTAAATGAAGGAACTTTAATGTATTCAGTATACAGAGGCCTATTTGGCCTCATTAGGCCTATCAGCCTTTTATTTCATTGTATTCTGCTGATAGGTTGCTGCCTTGCAGAGTCCTATCCTAGACAAAGCTTCTACTTTTGTAGTGCAAACAGTAGGAGTTAACTCTTACATTACCCTCCACCACAATCCTTAGACCTAGTATACTTCAGACATCCCACTCAATTTAAAGCCAGTCCAGAGTACAGGCCTGGAAGATGCCAAATGCTCTTCTCAGACAGACAGCAGTTTGAGAACAGTATTCTCTCCATAGATCATGTTTTGTAATAGCTTTGAGCAAAAGAAGCAATTTCTGTAATTTTTAATTGATCATGAGCAAACATCTGGCTACCTCTACTTTTTACATACTCTGAAATTCATTTTACTCCCTTGAAAAAAATGTTCACCTTATCAGAACTATTTATCATTATTTAAAAATCATTTGAGTAAATAATCTCAGTAAGGACAGAGCCTCATTTGCTACGTGCTGCATATATTTTGGTTTATTTATGTCTGTGCTAATAGGTGGGAACATGATCAGTTGTGCTATTCTACAAATTGCTGGACATTAAAAAAAAGTGTTTCTTCAGCTAGTTCAACTAGGGAAGGTCATTTAATTCTACCCCACAATTCAGCAGACAACCTTCTCCCTTTTTCCCCTGCACTTCCCCCAAAAATCTGAAGGCCCTAAAACAGGATTTATATAAGATTTGCATGCATAAGTCACACACTGCACTAAAATCTTTTTCTTGCCTGCTAGATACTTCCAGAGAGAGGTAAACTTCCCACCATTCACTTTCTTAAAACCTTAAAGCTTCCAAGATGACTGAAGGGTTTTTGTACACTACACATCAAAGACAGTTATCTATTCTGTAAGAACTACAGAAGTCTCGGGTTCAGATTGAAAGAGCCCTCTAGCAAGCTGTGTCCAACCACACATAGTAGAAGGCCTTTTGAGAGGACACTAAGAACCAAGGTGCAAGTGCTCCCTTACTGTTCCTGAACCTCTAATGTCTGTCAGCTAAAAAATTTCTTATTTAAGACACTACTCTTAGATCTCTTCACTGCTTTATTTTGGGGGAAGAAATAAAATCACCAACAGGCAGACATCTATCTACCAGAAACTTCTCTATTTTTTAGGCTATCTATGGTTTTGGTCTCCAAAATATACCATAACAGAGAACTTAAGAATTAAAAATGGTATGCCTACCCTAGTGACTATGTGGACTAAAACAAGAACATCTGCAGAGTAAAACAATTCAGAATTGAGGCCCCAACATCTGCAGTTCAGAAGGTCCTACTTGAGACTAAGTTTAGTGTAATCCCATGTATTGATGGACAGTAAAATAGTTGGCCCCTTGGGTACCTCTACAACATATCTTCAGACTTTGTCCCACCTGAAAGAAAAACAACCCAAGACTGCTTTACAATGCAAAGCAAAGCATATTAAATGGGACAACTGGGAGATTCCCTTCAAAGGCTCACACACCTAATCTGAACTAAAATGCTATTTGGGCCAGGGTTCACAGAATACTTCCAGCAGTCAGTGGAAAAAGCAGTTCCTCTGAAGGCCAGTAAGCAGAGGTTAAAGCTTTCCAAGCAAGGCTATAAACCCCTAGGTACCACAGCTAAACATTCAAGTTCAGCTCATAAAAGGCTGGAGCAAAACACAAATGAAATTATCCCACTTACTTACCACTTAACTTTTTCCATCCCAGTCAAAAAGGCAACTTTGTGAAATTTCACACTCCACCTGTGCTCCTGAACTATCAAAACTATCTTGAGGAACAGTGGAACAAACCAAACTCCCAGCTGCTGAACATCCTTTGGAGTCAGAAGCTACTGACACAAAATTCACCCTAAAGCAGGAGGGACAAAATCTGCAGAGAATGCTACAACTCCATAATTCCCTGGTTGGTGTGTAGTCCATAGTTTTGTCACTCTCAGTACAGATGACAAACCCTTCCAATTCCTGCTGAGATGCTAGACTGATGTTTGCTTCCAGTTCTGGTGCTATTTAAAGACTAGCAACCTGAAGAGTACAAGAAAATAGGTCTCCTACATTCCCTGACAGACTGAAGGCAACAAGAGTAGCCAAACAACACAGCAATAACTTCATGTAGCATTTAATGTCATGAGCTTCCCCTCCTGCAGTCAACATCAAGTGTCTATCCTTTCTAATTCCTTTTCCTTTCCTAGCAGTGAGGCACCACCATAAATAAATCAGGTGGGGGAGGAAAGGGAAGAAACCCTGGTACTCAAAATAATCCCTTTAAGAGAAGCAACAGAGAACAGTGTCTAAAAATTTTCTTAAAACTACTGCTCAAGCACATTCTTTGCCTCCCAGCAAGCTCTGCATTTTCCACCCATCAATTCATACCAATTACAAGCCAGGAAATTGCTTCCTCCTTAAAACATACAACATTTCAGAATTAAATGTACTGAACATCAGTGTTGCAGCAGGGTTGGGAAGTCTGAAAGCTTCAAAAAATACAAGAACAAACATTTTAGCCATTACACTTACTAGAAAAAGAAGTTTGACACATTGGCAGATATTAGTTTCCCTCCTCTCATTCTTATTCAACTTAAGAGTATTCATTTAGCTCTGAATTAAAAGCTAATTTCTCAGAAGTTTCACAGATGCTTCCTCTAAAGCACAACATCAAGTTTTCCACCTACAGTTTACACCTTAATGTTGAAAAGTCTATGCTGTACATGATATTTCATCACAGAAAGGCACTAGTGGAAAGCCTGGAGTAGACTTTCAGCATCAATTTTGACCAGCATCCCTACTTCGTAGAACATACACAGCAGCAGCACCACTGACAGATTGTCACTCAGATCCATAATTTGTTTTTGATTCCTAATAACAACAGTTAAATGGATTTATGGGAACAAGCTGCAGAATTCCTTGGGTTTTGTGAGGGAGTAGGTACAGTTACTTTCGACATCAGTCTGAACATAAGCAAGAAGCCACAAAGCCAGAAAGGTTTTTCCAGCACACCTCTGGGAAATATGCAGGGTGAGAGCCCATCAAGAAAATGTCAGAGTCCTCACATGGACAATTAATCTTTTAAATTATTTGGCCAAGGTTAGAAAAACTTTCCCATGTTACTTTCTTCTCAGCTGCAATGATGTAGGCTGAACTATCCTCACAGCTGTTCTTTCCGGGCTGAGTTTAAGGACATCAGGACTATTTGGATAAACTTATATTACAGTTTTCTGTAACATGACTATTCTGCAAGTGAAGTAGTTATTATTTTCCACTATCATCTCACAGAAGAACTTCAGTTGGAGGCTCCAGTTTTACTAGGCTCAGACAACAGGGGTTAAAAAAAAAAACAACCAACCTACTCCAATAAATTTACAATCCACAAAACAAATGACAGCTGAAGGGGCAATGGGATAGGACAATCCATTAGACTATGTTATGGTGAAAATCAGGGACAATAATTTCAGTGTACCAAAAGCAGTTTAACGTCCACTGCACTTAATCTGACACTTCTGAAAAACATTAAGCTTTTGTAGTATTTTAATAGCAATTTTTTTTAATATTAAGAGTTGCATAATTATTTCACATTAGAGCATAAACTAGATACTTCCATAATTTTCTAAATGCTGCAGTAACCACAATTTTTAAAGTCCCCAACATGCATAACAGTTACTGAAATAGCAGGCAGTTTTCCATATGTAGCAACCTTTGTAATTCAGCACTGTAACTGCACTAAAAGTGCAATTCCATACAGTGTCTATCCCATACAGTCATTCTCTTCAGATTTGCTGCATTTGTAAATTCCTTCAAAGACCACAAGAGTTCACGTATAGGCATGTTTTGAAAACATTTCTCCTTTAGCCAATTCACAATACAAAATAAACAGTGCCCCACTGACTGTTTGTTTTTCATAGTCTTTCATAAACCTCAAGCTTCCAATGAAACCACTAGGATGCCTACATTTCCAACATGACTTTATAATAAAAATAAGTTACAGTAACATCAAAAGATACATTAAAGGGGGGAAAAAAGCTGATTGCTGATGCACTTTGATACCACCATTATTCTGTAAGTAGTGCTGACAGTACTGTCACTACATATGAGATTTTACAGAAATAAAGAAAAACATGTACTGCTGATTCCAGGCTGAATCTGTATCCTTAAAAAAGTTGGGTTATACAGAACAATGGCACAGGTAACCACTGTGAATTAAATTCTACTCTGAAAAAGATCCCTCTAGACAAGAAAGCTGGCAGAAATCAATG
Organism: Pyrocephalus nanus; assembly: GCA_038380795.1. NCBI lineage: Eukaryota > Metazoa > Chordata > Aves > Passeriformes > Tyrannidae > Pyrocephalus > Pyrocephalus nanus. The sequence goes on along the minus strand of CM076260.1, from coordinate 74,282,452 downwards.
CAAAGCTCCTTGGCTTTGAGGTGGTAGAGGAAAAGCTTTAGTAGAAGTCTCTAATCAGTGTGCTTCACATACATGAACTATAAGCTGTATATTAATGTCAACTGTGGACGATTCCATCCCAGTTCACTGTCTCTTTCCTTGCTGCAAGAATCTCTAAGCCAACATCTGTCTGTCTTTGCTCCTCTGAATAAATGTCATGGGTTGATTAGAAAACAGGTGAGTCAATTAACAGTGAAATAACGCAATACTCTACAAGTAACTGCATTATATTGTGAGGTATCTGTTATTTTTATAAAGCAAGTTCTAAATACTCTGAAAAGAAATTTAGAAATCTGAGGGTCTAGATCTGGGCTTTTATATCAAGGATTTTATGACTAGAGACATTCAGATTATGTTGGGACTTTTTTGTACCAGGCTCTATTTCAGTACATATTGTGAATCTAAAGTGCTTTGTTCCAGCTGTCAAACAACAAAAGAAAGCTGTCAAACAAAGAAAAGGATCCTTTATTATTGCCTAAGTTGAATATATTGAGAATACCATCCTAAAGCACACCGTTTGAAAGATTATTTTTTTTAATAGAAGTCACAGACTAGAATAGATAATATACACAGTTTCCCACAACGGTTTATCCTCACACTTTTAAAAGTCATGTTGCAAAAAATGCACAACAAAGCAGGACAAATTCTAGGCTAAGAAACACCAATAAGTAGGTGCAGAGCTGCTTTAAGTTGAAGTTTGAAACAAAATAGCACAGATTTTTGAAGTGTGGTGTATATTAAATATTGTAAATGTATATTATTTTTCAATGTTTCCCAAGGACTTTAATATATGAAAAAAAATCGGCTTGCACTTCTGCTTAAGCCAACAGCTACAGATCAATACCATCAAAACCAAAATGCAATTAGACAATATTATTTTCCTCTGTGGCAAGGCACGCTGATGAAAAAGTGTAAAATATTATTTCTTAGAGAATGAATATTACACACAGAGAACTACAAAGAGAATACAAATGCATGCATGCAACTCCAAAGCAATTACTCTGAAAATTGCAGTGGAGAACTCTACAAGGAAAGTCCAAGTTTCTAGAAACAGTAGGGGAGAGAATAGATAAAGGAAGTCTTTGTGGTAACAGAGCTGAAAACAGTATATCCATTCATTGTGGATGAGTACCTGGATGCCAGAATTTTACTTCTGGTTAAAGCAAATCTTTTTTCTGCCTCTCTTGCTCCCTGCATTCTCCTTCATGAGTTTCCACAATACTGCTCAATGTTTGTTCATATCCCAGGTCTCCATTCTCGCATTTAGTAGCCTACATATTCTCAAATACGTACATCTAATTTTATTGTTTCTTTCGTATCCCCAGTGCTCTCCTAGACTTAAAAACTTAACCCTGAAATTAAAATGATACCCTTCCCCAAACACTCTGCATCAGTAGATAACAAAACCAAAAACTATTTTAAAAACTATTAAACTTTTGTTTAGCCCAGCAACTTTTCCAATTTCTACAATTCATCACTGTTCTAGATCCAAAAGTTACCCCATTCTGCTTTATCCAGAAAAGGCCATATTCTAAGAAAGCAAGTAGTAAGGGAGAACAGTTTACAAAATGCCCCAGTTGAGCTCAGACTACGTTGCCTGTCATGGTCAAAAAAAGATTCACAGAATTTAAAATTTCATCGAATCATACAATGGTTTAAGTTGGAAGAGACCTTTAACGTCATCTAGTGTAACCCCACTGCAATGAGCAGGGACATCTTTGACTATATCATGCTGCTCAGAGCCCCATTCAGGCTGACCTTGAATGTTTCCAGAGAAGGAACATCTCTCACCTCTCTGCACAACCTGTTCCAGTGTTTCAACCACCCTCACTATAAAAAATTTCTTCCTTGTATCTAGTCAGAGCCAATAATTTCTACCAACTCCAGGAATCTGAATTCAATGGCAAAGGAAATCATTTAAGCACAGAATAGCTTCGGACTGCTAATATCTGGTGACATATTTCCTGCTCTTCCTTTTGAACTTGGCCTCACTAATTAATTCCCTCTCCTTAACAATTCATAGGCATCCTTACACCTTAGTTTCTCTCCTTTCATCCTCTTCCCTTCCCACATCATTCACCTCAGCTAGCATCTGCTTCTCTGGCCACTTCTTTTCCAAAACCAGACAAAAAAAGCTTTTTAACTATTTGACTTACACCTGCAGTTCATCTGGCTTACATATACAAATACTGACCCCCTGACTGTTTGCTAACTACCATCTTCAACATTGCTTTCCCAAGTCTGTTTTTGGCACCAGAACTTATACACAAAACAATTTAAATACTTTTGGGCAGTGACACCTGTAGCTAGATCCTGCAACTTCCCAGGGAAAGCAAAAAAATAAAATATCAAATATAAAATCTGCAAACCCTTTTTTATTCCCCCCATTTCCCCCCTCACACACCACACCTCCCCCCTGGAAACTGTTTCAAGCACATTTTGTCCTGTTGATCCTGAATTTCAAGACATCCTATATTTTCTGACATTTCCAAAATGGTACCAACTTCTGTAAAAAAAAAAAAAAAAATTCAGAAAGTTTGTGGGGCTCAGAGTACTGCACGAAGTAAACTTCTCTGCAGAAAGAGGCTCTCAAGCTGAACTGGATCAAAGCCACATCTCACTGAAATAACCTCGGAGGAGGCACTTCCTCTGCTATCAAGTCATATGTCATGTTGGCAGCTTTGCAGCAGGGTAACATTTTGCCCTGCAAGTCACCACCTCCCTACAGAGCACTGCCCTGAAACAAAGACTTTTCCTGCTCTCTACTCATGTTTTACAGTCCTTGCCCTACAGACTTACTTCTGTGAATTGTTCCACTTTGTGAAAATTAGAGGACCTTCCCTTAACTGGCACAGAAACACAAGGAAGACAAATGCCTCCAAGCAAAGGTCTCAGGTATCTGTCTCAGGTAACGACTCCATTGTGGAAGTGATATACATTCACAGACATATATAGATGGGTTCGTTTGGACCCAACTAAAAACTTTAAAAAAAATTAACAAAAAAACCCCCACAATCCAGCAGGTTTGTATTCTAAGCACTGGTTCGGTTTTGTTGAGGTATTTGCCCGTTCATGGCCTGCAAGCCTATGTTATAGAAGATGAGCAGATATAACACACAACACTCATTTATAAACTATCAGCTTTGTACAGTGGGGCAACAGGGCAACAATTCAGAGGCACCACCTCTGAAACAGACCTATACCAACCCATCATGGCACTGGCAGAGTAAATACACTCACCACATTCCAACTGTTGGCAATTTCGACAAGCTTAGTCTTGGAGCTGCTCAAATTCCAACACCAGGGAAAAAGAATACAACTGCTAAATACAAGGCAGGCAACCACACCACACCACACGGAGTATAGTCAGAATACGACGAAAAGCTTAGATTACTTGGCTCAAAATGTTCTGCAAACAAAGCAGTTTGGAATATCTCAAAATTCTCTGTTTAACCATCCTCATTCATCCACCAGTATTTTTACAGGGTTTGGGGTTTTTTTGTGAAATTATCAATAGCCCATGAGTATTACAGGAAGAAAAAACCCAGGAGCAGTTACAGGCATAACTAAGATGGCCCATCTAGAAAAAGTAACTTTTCTTAGTAACTTAGTGTAGTTATGCATCTACACATACCTAGACTTCTAGGAAAAAAAAAAAAAAAAGGTAGTAGGAATATGTAGCATGGTTTCATGGAAAGGGTTCTGCCGTGGCTGCAGCAGATGGCTGGAAGTCACACTGTGTATTCTCCCATGAACACACATTACAGGATCTCAAACCAATAACCCGATTTCTTTCAGCTTCTAGGTCCTCTGTCTGTAAAAACACAGATAGTAACAATTGCTCCATAGGGGCCTCATTAGGCTTAATTAACACCTGTGTGAGATCCTCAGAGAAAAGGATTGCTATAATTACACAATTTGAACTGCTACTTGCATAGGAAACCTTGTATTAACCCTTTCATAATTTAACCTTTCCATAGACTATTCCATATAAAAGACTATCACATGCTGGAGTCACTTCTTAAATCTAGTTTCAAAAGCAGATGAGGCCCATCATCTTTCCTATTTGAACAAATGGAATTCTGGCTTTTTTTGGAGTTTTTTGTTTGGTTTTTGTTTGTTTGTTTGTTTGTTTTAAATCATTATTCCTCACCTCCTTCTTTCCTTTCACATACACGCTTCAGTTTTTTTCACATTTACAAAATTCCTTTCATCCCGGCTCTGAGCTCCTGGAAGTGTTTCAAGTGTAAGAATCACTCCTCAAACACACAGGGCAGTGGGTAGAGCTGCACAAGTGGATACCTGTTGCAGAGGTCAGTAGGGAGAAAACAAAAGGCTCTCTAAGGTGGTTCCACAGCCCTTTAACTCTATTTTGGTCCCCACTTCAGCAAACCAGTTAGGAATGAGACAACATCCCATCAACACCACAGGACTTGGAGGCCTGGCTGGATTGCATTCACGTGGAAACAGCAGTGACCATCCAATGACAGCCACTGCAAACAAGTCCAACCTCCTCCAGCACACAGATCCACAGGAGAGCCTGCCCCACCTGAGTGGAACACAACAGTGCTAAGGTGTCTTCACCAGTCCTCATACTTCAAGTTATGAGCCTTTAAGACTTTACATACAGGCTCACTGCCTTATCCAGCCTGAGCACACGAAGTTTCACTGCCTCCAGCAGCCTCTCCCCACCGTTCATCAGAGCCTCCTCAGGCTGGAAATGAAAGCTGCCACACCAGTACCTGTGTTGACTAAGAGCCAGGTGGTAAGGGGAAGGAGGAGCAGAGTGGGACTCTCATGGGAGCACCTCCTAGCAACCAAGCTCAGGAAGAGGTTTGGCCATTGCCATGCTCCCCAGAAGGGGTTCAGAAAAAGCAGGTGCTCGAGAGGACAGGGGAATTGCCATTTTACTATGAAAGGGAGAACGTCTTTGAAGTGTGACTATGGTGTAGGCCCCAGAACTGCAGCTCACCAGAGGCAGATTCTGCTTCCAGCTACTGCAGCTGAGCTTTCTACATGTCTCCTGCAAGCATCTAAAATAAGTGCATTAAAGCCTGCTATCTTCTGTACCATGCACTGACTACCAAAAAAATTGCAAGAAAACTTTTTTTATTAACAGACAGCTTCACAATAACTGATCTCTATTTTCTTCATGAGTTACAATCAAATAGTATTGTTGCAGTAGTGAATCTTGCTATGAATTTCACTCTATGTCAGTACACTCACACAACCTGTTTTACCACAGCAAAATAAACGTCTGTTCAGCTTCTCACATTGACTCTGTCCAGCAGCATCCCCTGTTGATGAAATTGTTTGAGCAGATTGTCTTTAATGCAGTACTTGCTCGTTATTTCCATGTGTGTAAACAGCAACCTCTACAAACACCTTTTTTTCTCCCTTCCAAATACCTCCTGCAAATGCAACAGAAAAGAGCTTAGCTGCTCTTCCCTCCCACACCCATTGAGATCCTTTTTACTTTACCTCAACTGGACAGCTTGAGAAGAACTGTGGTAAAATATGTAGATCAGACAGATGGCATTTGCTGCTCTTTTATCAGTCCTGCTGCTCAATGGTTTCAAAAAGCCATCATAATTCATTACTTGAATAGTCTCAGATAGATCCGGAGTTCCACTACAACTTCTACTTATCCATTTTGGAAGTAGAATTATTTTATCTATGGGAAGTATCAAAACCTTCCACCAGAGCAGAGATACTGGATTATAAGATACCTGAAATACCTGACTTTTGTTTTTTGCTTTCTCCTCAACAAGCACAATCCTCTGCCTCTTATTTCAACAGACCCGAAGAGCAGCTGACATCTGCACTTCCCTTCTGGAGCAGTGGGGCAGGATGGCTCAATTCTTCTTTTATGGTTCTCTTTACACTATCCACCCTCAACCTAGAGTGTGTTCATAACTCCTCCTCACAACCAGAACTTTTCTCTTCCCAGAATTATATCTGACCATAACCAAAAAAGATCTCTCTCTCTCTCCATCTTGGGGTGGCATGCATATGCATATATATACACACACATATCCTACCATCCTCTTCAAAGACATGTCCTTCCTTGTCACACACTGAAAATTGTTCATCTGACTTTTATTCCTCTTCCTTTTATAAGAGTAGCAAGGTTAAAATATAGAAAACCATTGTTATTTCATTACGAAGCACTACAAAATAACAAAAAAGAGTTAAACCAATAGATTTTACTCTGAAATTTAGTTTTACTAAAATCTCAGTTAACCAGTGCTCAAATTGCAATTTAGGCAGCAGTCATTTCTAAGCAAGCAGTTCCCTAGTGATGGAAGATATGCAAATAACTTCCATCACATTATTTACTAGAGGCTCCACATTTCAACACATATCTGCTTCCAAACAATAAGCTCCCACCAAGTTAGTGTTCCATCAAATCTGTCAATTGCAATTCATTTGGTGCTACAGGACAAGCTGACAAATTGCATAAAGGTCAAGTGGAAAAATGTCCCTTCCACTACATCAATGTCTAAATTGGTAAAGGTCACTCCATCCAATAATTGCTACTACAGAAACTAACTTTGGTGTAATCTACATGATAGAGGGGAAAAAAACAGTTGGAGTACTTCATTTTTTTCCAAGACATGACAAACTAACACTACTGTCATTTCATGACTGGAGTTCAAGGGGCTTTAGAGTCTTTAATTAAAACTCCAAGGACTGCAGTATGGCAAGTGATGATATACCCATTTTATGACCAAGCTCACCTGAAGCAGACTGCAGTAGCTTGCTTAAAGTTAAAATAGCAAAGAGCAAATATTATCATGTAGCCTAAAACAAAACCAAAAATGGAAATCTGTTTTGGGGTTGATTTTGTTTGTTTGTTTGGGTTTTTGTGTGTTTTGTGGGGGTTTCTTGTTTGTTTGTTTGTTTTGTTTTGGGGAGGGTTTCGTTTGGGGTTTCTTTGTGAGTTTTTTTTCTTTTTTCTTTTCCGTTTTGTGTTTTTTTTTCTTTAGCTCCCTATTCCTATAGAAAAATTCATTCTTTGTCATGAAAACTTTTTTCTTTTTCTTCAAAAACTATCGCTCTATCATGTGTAAATATAGCATGTAGTAAAAGATAAAATTAACAAATACAAATACAGAAGTTAGCATCAGGCCACTTTAATGCTAGAACTGAAACCTTAAGGCTAAATGAGCAACACCCCAACCTACCCAGACACATGACCTTTGTCACCCGAGGAAGCCTGGGGTTGTGTTGTGCAATGATGGAAGAGAAAGGAAAGGAAGATGTTCAGGTTCACCTCATCTCACTACATGAATCCAAGTGCAATTCATATACAACTCTGTGCATTCTCAGATCCTGTATCATCAAGACAAGTTTGGAAGAAATTTTGCAGTTACTGGAAGAGTGGTAGAAATATTTTACACACTGGACTCTAAACCCAAAAACAAAATAGCAGACAATTGATGCTCTTATTGTAAGCACTGGGCTTCTGGAGTTGCTGCAAAGCTGCTTAAATCTTAGTAGCCTTCCCAGATGCTAGCTAAATATATCTAAAAACTGCCTGCATCCTAAGTAAGCTTTAGATTAAATCAAGAAGTAACAACTTTCTGTTAAAGTAACAAAAATTAACCAGAGACAGCTGCAGCTCTATCCCTAAGGTACAGAATAAACATTAACTACATGAATGTCTCCAGAACAAGGCTAATGGAAATTATATCATCATTAATAAGAGAAACAGGCCATCTTGTCAATAAGTACTCCAAGAGATACAGTACCAGGTAACTGAAGCCACATACCTGTCATTAAAATCATTACTGCTCCATTAGGAAAAATCTGGCATAGCATAGTAACATAGGTTTTCACTTCCGCAGGGAAGAGGAGACTGGAAGCTGACCAAGGGACAGAGTAGCATCCTTCAGACCTCTTCACTGCCACTTCAGCTGCCACATGCAAAAATGGGAGTAATGTCCGTTTTACCCTCTGGCAGATTTCATTTGTTGAGTAACAGACAGAAAATATAATTTTTAAATCTTTTAGGTTAACAAAGCACTGTGTTTGATGAATGTCCCTTGAGATGTGGATGCTTTAACTGTAACTGCATTGACACGATACAATATTCTGGAGAATAAGCCTCCCCATTCTGGAAAATATTAGTTGTTTACTTGGAAATTTCATCAAATAGATGCATTACTGTGTAAATAAAATTTACCCTTGGCCAGCTGTCTCCTAAGCGAAGAGGTGAAAGTTTAAGGACACATAATCTAAATATATAGAGGCAGGTATCACTGAAGTCAGTGAGATTCTCAGACATGCGGTCTATTGGCAGGCTGGAGTGGTGACCCTAAGTTGTGAGGAAAAAAATTATTTTGTTTTATAAAGGACTACAAAGAAAAGTTTACAGATGTTACCTTATACCTTTCCCAGCACAGTAAGTACGTACAACAAAACACGGGCATATTTGAAGTGGCAAGAATTGCCAGACTAGATCAGGTACGGGTGCATCAAGCACAGGATCCTGCCTGCAGCAATGGCAACTGGACTCTTCAACACTTCAAAACAATGGAGAAAAAGGTCCACTGGGGTAGCCAACCACCCTCTGCAATGCTGCACACACCTCTGGTGCTGGGAAATCCTCTGGGAATTACCAGGCTGCTACACTTTATATTTAGTGCCATTATGCTATGATGAATGTTAAGAAATAAACACTCAGCCAAAATTCCCTTATGCTAACTTTCAAAAAAATTTTCCAGAGATACTTTTTTAGACAGAAGGTACAATCAGGTACAATAGGTAACATGTCAAATACATGAAAGAATGTAATTAAAAATGCAATTAAGTATTTGCATAAAGTTTCAAAGAAAGTAGAAGTCTAAATGTTATTCTTTCAGAACACTCCAATATAATACTTTCCTGTGTACTCCTGCTTTGTCTCCTACAGCTTTTACCCCTACATTCCAGTTACTAAGCTTCACTGACGATCAAAAGCCTGCATTATTTTTTTCAGACAAATTCTACAGAAGTTCTCCCTGATGCCACAAAATTTGCACTGTCATCACTCTAACTTATATTCACCTTCTTTCTCCACTCTTATTAAACAGGAGAATAAGAATAAAATTTTTTTTAAAATGGTGAGAAATAAATTCTCTTCTAAACAGCAAAATATCTCTTGTGCAATTCAGGCATTCCTGCTTACTCCATCCAGTTTCACAAATCTTCCTTTGGGAACCAAACAAGCCATTATCTGTCCTTGCACTTAACCTGACTCTTTCAATTACTATTTTTCTAAAGAAAGGATTAAGATATCCTCTATCACTTTGGCTTCCTCTCCTTTCCCAGTTTGGCTTGATTTTCTTCACGTATAAACAAGACTTTGGCTTATTTACCTAAGTCCATTAACAATTAGCCCTATCTGTGAAACCAGTACAGTTATCCTCAAATTTTAGTAAAAAGGATTGAAACAGGGTTACAATCTTGCTGGTGGCTGGTCAGGAGGTTCTCATCAGGGCAGAGTGCAAAGTTCACCCAAGATGGCAAGAATAACGGGTGATTCCAGCTGAACCGCCAGACCTGCAGCGTAACAGCAATCACACAGGACTGCGGGAGCAATCAGACTACCAAAAGCTTTAGCTCCAGGCAGCAACTTGGAAAGAAAGAAACAAAGATATGCATGAGCTTCAGGAGCCACATCAACAGAGATGTCTCATGATAGCTCAATACACGTGCTTCATTCCCAGTACTAAAGGTAGCCTGAGAATTTCCTAGATACCGGCGGCAGCAAGACTCACTGCACTGGACTAACATAAACAGAGAAGGAAAAAGGAAAGATAGAACAGAGGTGCAAATGATTAAGGTGCAAATATTGCCAGCTGCAGTAGAATGTATGGCAGAAAGCACAAAAGCGCATGCAGTGGGCAGAGAGGTCTCCTGGAACGTGCCTTGTGATGTGAGGGGAGACTGGGAAATAACAGAAAGCAGAAAGAAAGCTAAAAAAAGAGTATTTGAGGCCAGGCATTTAACGCATCCATCTCTTGGGAAAAAGGGAAAGCAAAAAATATATGACTGGATGCAAATATTTTGCTAAAAATAAAACCCAAACCAAAAAAAAAAAAAAAAAAAAAAAAACAAACAACAAAACACCTAAACCCAAAACAAAACACAATTTCACCATTCTTCCAAAATGGGAAGCTCTGGCAAACCAAGGACAGAGAGCAAGCCAGAAGTACAATCCAGTTCTCTCACTCCCAACAGACCAGGATAGCAAAGGGTAAGTTTAACGTGCCCTCTTCCCATTACACCTTTCTGCCAGAATTCTGCTGCAATCACACACTGAAGCGTGAAGCCTGAGGAAGGAACAACTTTTGTTAGGAACAGAGAACAGCTTTACAGGATCTAACACAAACCACTCACAGCCAGCAGAAAAACAATACATAGAAACACACACCACCACCATCCAAATCCTTTTTACTTTTTTCCAGAAGGCACAAATTCAAACCATCTAATTTTGATGCAAGTAGATACGCTGAGTGAGGCTCCCTGCCATCCTAAAGAGCACACTGGCTTGAACTCCAGCTTCTTTCATACGTGCACTTTAGTTCCTCAGGCTCCTGGGGAGCTGCTGCAAATAGAGGAATGCAGGAAAACACCACCTGCTAAGAAAATGTTATTAGCTTTCTAGTCTGGTAAAATCTCATTGAGGCAAAGGGACGAGAAAGATGCACCTTGTTATCATCCCCCTAATCTTGATTTCAAATTCCAGGGAGGCAGCAGAATGTCTATATTGCACAAGGTTAGAGCCTGCAGTCCAGAGGATAGATACAACCACAAAAATGCATCACAGCAGCAGGCTGATAATATCCACTAGCCTCTCCAGAAAAGCACAATTAGCAGGTGAGGAGCAAATTCAAGCCCTGCTCACCAGGTGACAAGCAGAAATAGCAGCAGCACAGGCTAATGAAGCCTGCTGGCTGAGTAAAAGTGTAAGAAGGGCACAGGAGAGGAAGAACCTGTAACTCAGGGAATAGGACAAGAGACACTTGCCAAGCACCTTCCTAAAACACAAAGTAGAGGGAAGCAAAGTTACTGCTAGGAGATTTCCTAGTGTTATAAGGAAAAGGATGTCATCAGAGTGGGAGACATATGAAAGCAACCTTCTTGCCTTACAGTCACTGAAGCTCCTCATACAGTCCCAAGCATGCAAGATGCACAATTCCCATGCCTGAAAAACTGCAAATCTTCATTTCTAAAACAACATCTGCTGAGGCTGAACTTGCACAGTAGGAGCCCTGGCAACTCCTCAAGACTAAGGTTAAGGCACTACAGAAATAGCTGTTCAATGGCCCTTTTGCCAGAAGCCCCAAGCACAGTATTTGTGAATGAACAAGTGCAAAACACCAGAGTATAGAATCCACCCAGAAACAGCAGTTCTGACAGATGTATATTTCCCACTGAGTTCACCCTGGTAATTAGCACTTCCTCCTTCACTGTGGTCATTCCCACACATTTCAGTAACAAGCAGCTGCCTATGCTTGGAAGCAGTTGAGCAAAAAAGGAAGAGGTCATTTAAATATTGATCAAAAACCAAAGATGGGAAGAGCATCACCTTTACAAAGACTATGCCCAGGCAGTACAGCACTGAACACATCACAATACTGCTAAACGTATCCCACATTCACTGGATGTTCCCTCAAACAGGTATTCAAGGCCAAATTGGCCTCCTCATCAACAGAAGGAAGCAGGTTGGAAGGTATCTCAAGGATCACTTGGTCCGACCTCTCTTGGTGACACACAGTCTAGACAAGACCCAACATCCTGCCCAGCTGAACCTTACAGGTATCCAACAGTGGAAAATTCACCGCTTCCCTAAGGAGATCATTCCAATGACTATTTGGCTCATTGTGAAAAATTTTCCTTTTGTGTCCAATTGGAATCTCTCCAGGAGTAACTAGAGCCCATTACCACTTCTCATGTGATTCCTTGCAAAAAGGGAACCTCCACCTTCTTTCTAGGCACCCCTTAAATACAGGAACACAGTGACAAGGTCTCCCCCTAAACCTTCTTTTCCCAAGATTAAATAAACCCAGTTCTCTCAGCCTTTCCTCACACAGAAGGCTTCCCAGTCAGGAAAGGCTGACTTTCCCAGGCTACAAAGGTCATCTTTGTAGACCTCCCCTGGACCCTCTCCAGCCTGTCTGCATCTTTTTTGTACAGCAGGGACCAAAACTGAACACAGGATTACAGACGTGGCTTGACAAGTGCTGTGTAGAGTGGGGAAAAGTTGTAAAGCAGGACAGTCATGTACTTTTTGAAAGTTGGCAGTGCTGAAACATTCATTCAACTTTTTGACCTTACCCTGAGTTCCTAAGAAGAACATTCTTTGAATGGAAATAAGCATTGCACCAGCTTCATCCTAACGTTCAAAAGAAATCTGCAGCAGTTAAATCTTAGCTGAGCAGAACATTAACATCAAGGAAGATCCAGCCTCTCTGTACCTCTCTATTGCAAGTTGGTTTGGGTTGTTGCTTTAAACTCCTTTGCATAGAAGGGACGACTGTCAATTTTTGTGACTTTTAACTGACCCCAGTATCATCTGTCTACTTGCCTGGAAGCCAAGATGATAGGTTTGTGTGCTGTACCTCATTTCAAAAAAGACCTCCAATTGTCAAGAGTCAATTGGCCTGCAGATGAGAACTGAAAAAAAGAAATCTAGAATTTTACATTGTTTTCTTTATTTTTCCAAAGGTTATCCAGTCTACTTTGATAAAGGCAGCCTTTCTAGTTGCCTGTCAGGGCAGCATAAATGCTTTCTTTGCTCTCCCAAGGGTACTTCAAAAAATTCTGCACCACAGGTAACATTTATCAATATTCCTTTTAGGTAGGCATTGGAGATAATAGGAACTATATGTGCTGTTACATTACATGACAGATGAATCTTGGATATTAAAAATGGACTTTGGTAATTTTAGGCATACATGAAGTGCAACTTTGTCATGGGTAGGGGAAAAGAAAATAAGATTGTATAAAAATGCGTAAGAAAGAAGACACTCCTTAGAATTAATAGGCATCAGCTACACATAGCTGAACAACCAGCCATCCAAAAAACTCTTCAGATCTTCCTACAGACAAAGAAACGTGAACCCTACAGCACTTACAGGAAAGAAATTTTAAAAACCCTCATCTCTCTTGGCTAAGAACACGCCAGCTTCTTGGATCCCTGCTCCAGCAGTGGGGAAGGCACACAGGCCACTGACCTGCCCACAACTGCTGCAGAAAGAACAAACTTGGGTAAGCACAGAGAAGGCACACTGAACTCCAGAGAGGGAATTGGGAGCACAGAAGTTCACTTTTCTAACAGAAACAGAAGAAAGGTTGCCTCTTAGGGAAGGGAGAGCTAGGAAAGCATTTACAAGCAAGGAGGGTACACTTCCCTGAAGAACTGATTTTCCATCCCTCCTAATTTCTGAAATCAAATCGATTTTGTAAGCAAACATTCAGTTCATTATTAGCTGCTCTTAAGAGCATTCACTCTAAACAATAATTAGAGGTGTTCACAGGAAGTTTCTATTAAGGAATTATAGGTGATAAAATTGAAGCAGGGAAAAAAGAGCTTCTAGACAAATTAAAAGCCAGACACAGCATGCAAGGCAGACTTGGCCCCTAACTCCAGAGACAGGAGAAATGACACTGTTGCTTGCACACAAGGGAGACCAGGAGATGTGGCTAACACCACGAATAGCACAGCTCCTAATAAGAGCATACATGGAGGTACAAGAAACCTCTCACCACAGGCCTTTTAAAGTTTAAGTTTGCTTCCTTAAAACTACAACCCAGGGAGCTGCTTGTCCAGGAGAACCAGGCCTGCTGCATAATCCATCCAAATGACTCCAGCCCTCACATGAACTTCGTCTCCTGCAGTCATCACATAACTGAGCTCTGGCTTGAAGAAGGACTGAATTCATCTGAATATTTTAATCTGAGCAAAAGCAGCATTTTTCAGGGTACTTCAACAAGCCAAGAAAGCTTTATTTCACATTCTTTGACATAACAAATATTTTTTTCCTGCATTCAACAAACAAGTGTATCACAAGTAAAGAAAGTAAGTCAAATACAGCTCAGCTGCTTTGCTGCCCACACTGTTCCCAAGTAACTCCCATCTGTTTGCACTGGGGAGGCATTACCCATTCACACACAGGCAGTCTTGCCTTCTCCTTGCTTGACTGAAAAGGAAAGGGCTTTTTTTCCTTCCCCCCAGTCCCCTCTCCTCAGAGAAGTAACAGCAATGGAATAGTTTTACTGAGCATGTAGGGCTGCCCCTATATATTCAGCCTGAATGGGTCAGTCAATATAACAGCTATAGATAAGAAGAGCCTAAGTATTTTGAAAGCAGGAGGAGGGCATAGAGAAATAACTCTTCCATACAGTAACAGGCAGGTTCACTCAATAAGCAAAATGGCACCAGTGCCTGGCATAGGGAGTGAAGATTATTTGTTTCTCTGACAGATTCCTCACCTTATTATTTGGAACTGCGTGACTGTTTTCAAAAATGTCCAAAAGAAGAAACGTAAGAGCCATTTAAATGAAATAAGAGAATCCTACTAAATCCCGTGTATTCTTTATTATAAGCCCTGGGAGTTACAGGTGGGAAAAAAAAGCACCTGAGATGGGAAACATAAAACTGCACAAATTCAGACTTATCTACAGGCAGACAAGAACAGAATTGTGATGGCAGAATAATTATATCAGAAAGCTATTCTAGTAGCAATGCTTCTGCAGGAACAGTGCTCTGAAAGAGAATTAAATTTTAATTCTAGTTATTCTACTTTGGATTTTTATTTTCCTTTCCCCAAATATTTTTTCTTTTTCTCCTCCTCAGCATCCTCAGTGTTTCTTTCTCTGGAAGATCTTGTCATTTTATACAATATTATGAAAAATTAATTTTTTTTTTAAAACACCTAAACATCTTGAGTCTTCTTACCCTAAGTTCGGTGAGGCAGGTGACATAGTATGACCAGAACCACTTTGTTCGGAACTCCTCATTATTTTAATATTTATTATGTAGCACCAGAATATCCAGCTGTTGAAGCTTGCCTGGGAATGGGGCAATTTCAGCTCTCACTCAAAAGTGTTTTCTCCACCAAGTAAAGCTCATAATTAAAATATTTCAAACCAACAACCCCTGCACTTCAATATGAATTTGGATTTGATTTTATTTACTTCTGTGCACCAGGAATTTGACCAGACACCATCCAACAATGAGGAAGGAGTATTATCAGTTCTCCACAGAGGACTTACACTGGAAGACTTTCATGTCTGCTTTCAAATGGTAGTTACATTCATTCAGCACTGTTTTAACCCCCAATTACACAGAATTTGCATTACTGTGTCATCCAGAAGTTTCTACCCATGCCCAATGATTTCTTCAGCAGATAATAATTGAAAAGAGAAGGTGTCCCCCCTTCCCTTAAAATTTTTATATCCTACATGCAAGACAAGGGCAGCAAAATCAATTTCTACTTGTTGGCTGAATTAATAGCCATACCGTCTCCAGCAGTCATATTGCAAATGAAACACATTTTTCTTATCTGGAGCTAATATTTCTAAAGAGCAAGAGAAAGATAAGTCTGTCCTGAATATAAAATTCGTTTTCAAGTGCAAAGTAAGCAGATGGGCTGGCTGAGTATCAGGAGAGCCATGTCACTCACTCAGTGGGCACTGTCCAGATAGCACATCAACACTTCTCCCAAGTTACACCCATCAGAGCCCTGTGCTTCAAACAGCAATTCAGCAAGTAAGATCTTAAATTACCCATAATTGCTTATTTTGTTCATATTTTTTCATTGCTTGTTTGTTTGTAAAAGGCTAGCCAGGCTGTCTGGGAACAGCTTGGCTGCATCATGGACTGAGAAATAGGGCCCAACTATCATAGGAGGGGTGGCCAGCAGTGTCAGTTTTAGACAGCAGATGGCCAGGAGCAGAGAAAGCTTCCAAGCACACACTTTGCCAAAACTTCAGCAATTTTCTTTTTGTCAAGCAGCTTCCAGAAACACAAGATGTAGCCGAACCTCTTCACACTGGCCAAGATTAAAATACGAGAGCACAGTAGAATCCTACAAAATAGTACCACTTCCTAAAAATATTTAGGCTGCACAGTTTAGGCGAGCTACTGCATGACTACAGCAGTTTCCTCTCCAATATTGGCTAAGGAATTAGAGATATAGAAAACGTAACTCCATTTTCAGTGTGGGGGCACAAGCAGACCAATGGCCCAATCCTGTTCTACCTGCAAGACACACCTTGATGTGATGGAAACTGAATAACTGGGCTAAAATGAGGATTCACATCAAAAGCATTTCAAGAAGCTGCTGAAGATGCATATGCTTCATATGTAATGGGTAAACACAACAAGTCAGAGTACTCAGAAATGCATACCAGACCTCCCCCTCATAAGCATTGGTCATTACTCTATTATTTTAGTATTAAAAAAATGTTTTTCCAGTTGTCTACCTGACAGTGAGAAAAGGAAATTCATACCTTTAAATTGTGACTCCTGCTCAGTTTTGTGATTTAAAAAACAAAACCAAAAACCAAACAAAATATAAAAACACCAAAACAAAAACAAGCCAAGACCCAAACAAAAAACAAACACAGAAAAACCCCACCAAACCACACAACAGCAACCGGATATCCCTAACACAGATTGCACAAAAAGAAACAATGATGTCGTGACTGCTGCTAGTAGACAGAAGCCATGATGAAGCATTTGGACAACAGCATCTTGGTCAACAGTTTCAGCCAGCACCAAACAATAAATGGATGTGTACAAAAAGAGACTTCTATCTTTTCATTTCATCCATCTTAGAGAAATACAGACAAGGTGTAAGGGTTGCAAGGTTGTGATACTTCTGTTTTGTTATGAGGCAAATTAAGTCTAATTTATACTTCACATATGCATTTGCTATCCTTAACTACCCAAACTCTTTTGTAGAGGTTAATTGAATCTGTCCGAATAGGACAAGATAAACAAGATTCATGCAACAAAGATTTGGGTTTTGGAACTTGTACAGGCCCTTTCCCCCAGACCTCTTAAAAGCTTTACTGGAAAGTTGTAAAAATTAAAATGAAACACAAAAAGACTTAGCCACATATTTCAGGAAACTTCTATAAGTTTGTGAAGAAACAAACCTCTGACAGTATGGCATTACACAAAGTCCCATTTCTTCCATCCACCCTAAACCCACTGACAAGTTAATGGCCTGCAACTGCAAGTTACAAGCTCACAGTAAGTCTCCTGTGTCACAGAAGCTCTCTCCTCTAGCATCCACCACATTTTATTAAGTCAGCAGCCTCAGACATAGAGCTTCACTCAATATACAGCTAAGGTTTAAGGATTTAACTTCCAAAGGTATATGCCACACTGAAACAAGTCCAATCCAAAGTAACATGTTCTTTGAGAGTTATTTCCAGATACAGCTTCTCTCAAATTCACTGTCCTTCCTCAGAAAGAAGCCAACTTGCCTTCGTTTCTGTGTCCTGTTATAGCAGCCATCTGTCAAGCAAGCATTTTAGTTCAAAATAATAGAAGCACAGTGAAGCAGGGATTCTATCCAACCCACATCTACAAATAGCTCTTCCAGGAAAAAAAGAAATTAAAAAAACAAACAAAAAAGACAACAAAAAGAACAACACACCACCCACCTCCTTGAATACCAAATTGGTTCAAACGTTGTAAGAGTTATGACTAGAAATAATGCTTTATGCTGGGAAGAATATTGTTCCAGTTGAAAATGGAAAAAGAAATTTGGAAAGACCAAACAGCTATACACCTGGTCAGGAGTTTGAAGTTTGTAAGTACCATTGTAAGAAGTGTCCGAGGCCTCCCTTGGAGCGCTACTTAACACAGCATTTTCAACCCTGCCATTACTTAACATGATACTCTATTGTTTTCTCTCTTTTTGCAGAGCACACGGCACACAAGTCCACGGCAGCTTACCAATCCACATAGTTCATGCTTTGAGAATTCACCTGAAATAACCAAAGGCTCATATAATGTTAAATGTTTCTACAGCTGAATTTTTATTGCTGAGATAGAATAGGGTTTGCCATGACAGGCATAAATGTTTCTGTGCTCTACCTGTCACGCTGGACTGATAAAGAGTTTCTCTGATCTATTGTATGACCTTCACTGAAGAGCCCTAACTCTGAATACAATCTGATTGCACAGGAAAGTTTACATTCCCTGCCAGTTGCAAACAATGAATCTGTACGCTCACATTCCTGCATACAAGAATTTTCTTAAAAAAAAAAAAAAAAGAAAAAAAACAAACAAAAACCACAAACAAACAAACAACAAAAAAAACTACAAACCAGTAGCTCTGAAAAAAACTTTTTTCTGAGTAACAAGATGGCACAAGAACCACTAGTAGAGTTCAGCAGCAAGACAGTCCCAACAGTTACCAATCCACTTGCCTCTTGCACCAGGCAAGGTTGAGCAGCTCAAGAAGCAAAGAACAAGAAAAAGGTTTTCAAATGTTGGGGCAATAGATTTGTACTGAGCAAAATACACTTGCTCCCACTGCAAGCACAACTCCCACAAGCACAAAATATATTGGCTTCTTTTTTCCCCCCTGTATTCAGCAGTGTGTTTAACCTTGGAGCTGTCAAGCTCCATCATGAATAATGAGCCATGACAACACTTCAAGTGATCCTTGGAGAACAGACCAATTTTTCCTATATGCTGTGCAAGGCAAAATGCTTATATTCCCATGGTTCTGCACCTGCTTTGAAAATATACAGTAATGTGGCCATCAAGAGGACACTACAAGCAAATACAGAAAAAAAATAAAAACAAATCACTTATTTCTTGATATTTCAGCACCTACAAACAGAAAGAGCAGTAAAACAAGTAACATCCTAATATTTAAAAATATACCAGGGCTGAGGAGATTTGTCTCACGGAATATGCATCTCACACAACCGTTTCACAGTCAAGGAATATCTGCATTTGAAACAACCCATGACAGCTACAGTGTGAAAGAGAGAACACCCTGCAGGTTTCACTGCACTGTGCTCAGTGACCTCCAGTAGATGAGCACCAACATGGAATGGGGGGTGGCCTCTGCCCAAGCAGCCCCTCAGCACTCTCAGAACAAATATATCCCCTGCTCCATCCCATGGCACTGCAAGAAAGTATAGGAAAAATATGTAATTATTTGAATGACTGACTGAAGCTCCCCTACACCAACACCCTAATCATGCCAAGGCAGGACTTCAGAAGGCACAGCACAGGTAACCAAGCAATGGCAAGAGCCATGTCTGCTGCGCACCTCTCAAGCCCAACATGAGGAGGACGACAAGAGCAAATAGATTCACCTAAAGAAAGTAAAAACTATGAAGAAACAAGCTGAAGATTTAAACAGATATTCTCTTGTCTTTTAAACACAAAAATGGAAGGTTGTAGTAGCAAAAAGCCCTTAAAAAATCATCACTTGTTCAAGAATCATCACTCTAACATACCAAAGAAGCATGCATTTGTCCTATATTTCTGAAAAGGGGGAAAACAAATATATCCTTATTCCTGACCTGTTTGCAACAGGGTATTTGTCCATGGCTTTGTGATGGGAAAAACTTGCCTTTATTTTTGTCATTTCCTAATCTTGTTGCCACAACTGAAAAGACAGTGCATCACTTTCAGCTCTCTGTAGGGGCACCACTTTATCTACAATTGAGTTTCAAAGGTTACCATAAACTACAGGAGCTCTCAAAAGACTCTGGAGAGCGGGAAAGAAACAATCTTGAACCTGTGATGCTTGTTATTCCATAAGGTGTGAAATTTGCAGTGTCAGACAGCAGAAACCAGTCCTGAGCACTTTGAGGAGTACTAACATATCTTCCTCCCACCAAACTGTTGTAAAAAAAAAATGAGGCCCTTCCTGCAAGACTAGATGACTCAGAAAGCTGAAATCAGAAAATCTCTTCAACTGTGGTCAAGGCTAGAGAGAAGCCTCTAACAACAAAGCAGTAATTATACATGATATACATAAATATACATGATTTATTGACAATTTAATTTTCCACTTGGGAATCCAGTATCTCATATCCCTCGTACCTCCACCCGTTGGCCTTTACCCCTACTCACCTCTTCCATGTACAGGGCATGTATCAGCTATTCACATCACACTAGATCTACCTTTCTCCTAGAGAACTTTCAAATGAGCAAGGCCCATGTTGTCACCACACACAACACAACCATCAAAATGGTTCTGCTCTTAACAGAGGACTCTCAAAGTCATTCCCCAAATTACAGGGACAGTAGTCTTCTGCATATAGTTAAAATGTCCTTAGCCCTCCATATACACCATGGTGGTTTCTCCCATTCCCTGATGATACACTGCCATTTATGCTCCACATCACAGCTCTGCATGTTTAGCAATTCCATTCCCTACTAGCAATATTTGGCAATAAGAGCATTTTAAAGAAGGCTAATTACAAATTTCACTTGAAAAGAAATTGGTACTGGGCCAATCTGTAAGCTCTTTAACAAGCTTTCAAACTTCACACCAGGGAAGACTGTTCTCCACCAGGAGTAATGACATAGCTTTAAAAGCAAAGGTGGAAATCTTGCAACTGCAAGATGAGGAGGGAGGGTTACAGCTCTGATTCTCCTTGCAGCACTGCACCTTCTCCATGTGACTCTTTCCTTGAAAATATGGTGGCCATTTTTCACAAACGAAAAACTAAGAAAGCCAGTTCAGATACCATGAAAATAATGAAAAGCAGTCACCAAAAAATCCTGGAAAGCAGTCACAAAAACCCTCTGTTTCACAGTTGTATCAAAAGAGGAACAAAGACCAGTTATGACAGAAGGCAGGTCAAGGACTCAAAAGCTAGGAATTCATAAAATTAAGGATGCATGGTCACAAGCATGCTTGAAGCATGGCATTTTCTGAGAACAGTGGTGTCTCAAGATGGACTCCCAGTTTTCAAAGGGATGGAAGAACCCAAGACAAAGTTTCTCAAGCACTTCAGCATTTAATCCCAAATCAGGACAAATGTTTTCTGTCTATATATACCAGACTTAGCACAGAAAACAGCAATGCCACCAGTGGATGCTCCTCACCACCTTTGTACTGCTGCCACTTTTTCTCTCTGTGTTCCCAATACCTGGTAAAATAACATTTCAGTCAGATCATTTTTCTGAGGGGAATTAATGCAAGATTCTGCAAACATCCTCTGTGCTACCTGCTTGATAACCAAGGTGGAACTGAAAAGGGTAGCTGATAAAGTGATGGTCAACAGAAAGTTGGTCCTGTTTTAAGGGTACAAGACTAGCATCCAGGAAAACTACACAAGGGCTTTCTGTGCAAGATTCAAGACAAGTCGTCATTTTTCCCTGTGGTCAATGACCATGTGGCATCACAAGGAGATGTCACACCTGACACACTGAAATTCTGCTGTCAGAGTGGCTGACTGCCCAGAGAATCCCAGCTGGAATCTGTGGTAACCACACGCACCAAGCACACAGGTGTTGAGAAGTCTCCAACTGTGAGCTCAACCCACAGGCACTAGAAAAAGAAGAGTTATGAGTATTACACATGTAAAGCTCACACATGAATTATGTCTGTTTGACAAAGATTAAACCTGTAAATACCTAAAATATTCTTAGCTTTTAATGTACCTAAACGTTTTCCCCATTAGGAAATGCCACACTAAAAGAATGACTTGTGACAGTAGCAGACACTTCTATACACACAGGCAAGCCTGTAAGAGGTCAACAGAACCACTCTTGAAAAAGGGCTACAAACCTACTCCCTACACACTATTAAAACACATTTACATCACCTTGGAGACTTCTTTGGGGGCAGGAGAACAGTCATGGTACAACTGCAAAGCATCACACATTCATTTGGAAAGGCAAACCATAAGTTCCGACCACTGCCCAATGTCTAAAAGCTGAGAGTAAAAAAGCGGTAGGAAAGGAGATATCTTTTTTTCAGTCTTATTCTCTGAACTCACGCATATTAGTGAATATTTTACTGACATGTTTGCAGGGTTTTCCAACTGATTACAGATCTAGAATTTAACCTAGAACCTCAAGACTATCAAAACATGAGTACCTGAACTCAGACTATCAGAGCAGGAAACAAGAAGAAACCTAATATGTGTGTTAATAGATGCTCTAATTATTAATGTGCTCACACACAGAGTTTATCAGAAGTGCCAAGGCATTTGAAAGGAAAAACACTATTCCAAGACAGCTATTTACCAGCAACTCTATCATCACCATATTCTCTAGTTGGTTTTGACTGAATTCAGAGACATCAAGTTAATCCCACAGGACAGTATCATTCACTTTTGTAATAGCTACTGACCTTATTTCTGTGTTTGAGCCGTGTTGTAGCGTCATGACTAAATGTGGAAAGCAACAAATCTCACTCTGTCAGCAGCCAGTGCCTGTCCTTTCTCCTTTTAAAGCTTTCATTCATTTCTGCAATTTTTTTAAAGTCATGCTGCTTCAAAACAGCTGATCCAGATGGTGGATATTTGGATTTCAACCTTCCCACATGGTGATGTGGCTCAAGAAAATAACTGTTGCTACCTGCTGCTGACCTACTTTAATTTGCTTCCTGCCACACAACAGAATAAAGAGCACAGTTCATTGAACTACTCTTCCACACCTTCCCACTGCTTTGTAGGAAATATAAAATAAAATTAGGAGAGAAAGGAGAATGAAAGAAAAAAAAAAAAAAAACAGGTAGCATGATCCAGTGGAGAACAGGGGGGAGCAATTCTCACCTCTATCATAGTCATCTTCCTCTATTGCTTTTTCCTGAAGTCTCTGAAGCCGTAAGATCAAGGATTTTATCTATGCAAAGAAAAAAAGGTTAATTACGAAGAAGCTGCATTTAAAAATATTTAGACTATTAACCTCTACATATTATAATGGCTTACTACATCAGTACGATGCCCAGATTTTGATAGTTAAGCCCAGTATTTGTTAATTAGCCAGACCTATTTGGAACTCAGTTGAATTGAAGCTACTTGAGCCAAGCATGGCTTTAGTCCAAACACATACAGGGAATAACAAATGATATTTCTTGAAAAGCAAAGGAGATCATGTGATTGCAGGATATTTTTCACCCTTTGACTAAATCAAAGTAGGATTATTAGAGGATTCTGTCAGCATGACATATACTTCTGATCACACTGTACTCAACACTGTGTTCCCGAGCCCATTCCGACAATTTTTTGCCTGAGTTTTGCACAGAATACAAAGTTTCCATATGCAAACCACGTTTTATTCTGTAACTAGAAAGAGAAATGCAGTATGAATATTTTGGAACAGGTACACTCATGTTATGGGTCAGAAGACAGTATTCATATGCACCCAATGAAGTTTCATTAAAATAAAATAATTTAGGCTCATCTAAATAATGTTGATGTTTGCATTTTCAGCTCATGATGCAAATGCTAGATGAGGAAAAAAGCAGAATGCCAAGAATACCTAGACCACATACAGAGTGCTCTCTCACACCCAAAAAGAAAATTCTACCATAATAAAGTTTTATTTCAAGAGCTAAAGTTTCTCTTTGTTAACATCAAATAGTGTAAAGCTTTAAAGTTCTAAATTTATTAAAAATTTGTTAGGCTAGGTGAACATTCCAAGGCCTTTTCAAGATTTTACTGTAAAAAGAAATTGGTTAGAAGGTAGGTTTAGTGCTCTCCTCATTGCCATGCCAGCCATAGCTTAGCATGACTGCAGCTACAAGACTGAAATGTGTTTCTTTCTGATTAAATTTATACATAACCAGTACCAAACAAGCCAATATCAGCACTGAGAAAGGTAAGCCTGGAAAAATAAGCAACATATATTCTTAAAGTCCAAAGCTTGAAAGTGCTTGGGAAAGCATTTTCCAACACAAGAAAATCCATACTTTAAACATTCTACATTTACAGAATATTTCTTTCCTCCCTGAAACTCTTTCATATTTTATCCCTATAATTAAACTCTAAATTGAATAGAGAAAAATAGGTACAGCCAGTCAACAACTTCATAGAAGCACTCAGTTATTGAGACTACACAATCGGCACACAAATTAGACAAGACCTTTAAATTCAGGATAACCCTTCTAAACGTGGTATGTGAAAGGGACTAGTCAGAAAAGAACTGTAAAAAATAAAGCCAGAAAAGTATCCAAAAATGGCTGATTAATAATAGTCTATAGGAGGGCCCAGAAAAAAACAAACAAACAAAAAAAACACATTGTATAAATTCCCATTTCCTCAAGGCTTTATTTTATTTTGGTTTTCACATCCTGAAACTCCAATCTTTTTTCTCTGAGGCTTCTGAGGAATGCATAACATACTGAAAGGAGGAGCTCTGAATTCTCATCATAAACTATTTTCTGTATTTTATGCATGACTTTTGATAGACCTTTAAAGAACTCTGCAGTAGGAACGATTCAAATGCCACTTTTTTTCACATATATGACGTATAACAACCACCTATATCGCAAGTACAGCTTTGATGCTGTTTGCAGTGTTTATTCCATCATATGCTACAGCGGCAGGTCATTTAAAATCTGCTTGGGTACCACAGCCCAGACTGATGGTGCCACAGTAAAGTGCTTTCTATTTGCAGGCTGGTAAGACATTTCGAGTTCAACAAATCAAAGAGCCCCTTCAGCGTGGCATGTCCTATATCTGTACTAAATGATGATCATTTTTTGGTTTTAAGTACAGAGAAAGCATAATTTTAACAATTTTGGTATTGTCTCCTTTTCTTGACTACAGTTGCCTTTGTTCCTTTTTGAAAACTTTGAGACTTGCTCATAATCATTACAATAGGAAGGTGCTTCAAATTAAACATACACGACTGGCTAACCAAGGGCAAAGACATCTGAGGGCACAAGTCCCCAGTTCTCCTTTCAGTGAATCAATGAATACAGAAATTAAAGATAGCAATGTTTCATTTGTTCCTATCAAATAAACATACTGAAAAGAAAGAAAAGTAACTTCCTATTTTGATTGTGTTATATATTCCCAAATTTGTAGCAAATAATTTCCCAAAACATCCCAGATGACAGGCACATTGTCGTTCCAGGCATGAAGCCAAAGAAACTGCTCCATGTCAATATGTGTGAAGTCTGTAAATAAGAGAACCTAGTTTGAGTTCTACACGTATTCTCTGTAGAAAGTATTAGAGAGCATTGCAGGCTCAGGTCAGATGTCATGCAGAAAAAAGCAACAGTAAAAGTTTCTCAACCTTCTGTCTTACCCAGACAGCAGGGTTGTGCTAAGTCTCCCCAGAGCAGGTTGTTTCATCAGGCCTAAAGACAATACAGTGTATCTCAACAGGTATGTGTCTGAGCTGAGAAGTCACAAGAATCTGAGTTTCTGAAAGGCACTAGTGAGACAATTAAAAAAATCCAACCAACCCAGCAGCAAAAACCAAACAAAAAGCCCAGCATACCAGAAAAACCTGACCACCTACTCAGTGCACCTTGAACAAATTAGTGAAATGCATTGCGTCCATATTAATCTCTAGATTACTGCTTCCTGGTTGCATAACAAATCTGGTATTTCGTTCCTTTCAGCAGGTAAACTCAATTATTTTCCTCCAATGACCACCATGCCAACCCAAAAACCTTATAACAAAACACAGCTGATCCTTCTTACAGTTTCCCTACCCCTCTCCCATAAAGAACACATAAAGAAAGTGAATGATTGCCTGTATATGTTGCAGGTATAAATGTGGGTATATACATATATGCAGAAATAAAAAGACTCCTGACTCACTGCTCACTATTCCTCAGGGATGGAAGGAAAAAAAAAAAAAAAAAAAAACCAACAAAAATGTTCAATTCCCAGATGGAGGCAGAGAGGGACTTGACCCCCATTTTTCTTCAAGTGGAGAGAGTACCCATCTATTAAATTACACGCTACTCTCACACAGTTGCCTCACTCCAAGAAATCTCTGGCTAAACTTAAACATTTCCAGTTAAACAGTTTCACACTGTTAAATCACGATGCTTCAAGAAAAGAGTTATTATCACTCCCAAATTTTGTACTACATATACTCTAAACTGCAGAAAAAGAAAGACACCTATGAGAGAAAATGGTGTTTATTGAATTCAGAAACTGAGTGACAATTCAGAAACTGTGTGACATTAGAAGTGAGTTTCAGTAGAACATAAAACAGGGTACTGCAACAACATCACCTTTTTTTGCAAAACCAAACAAAATCTGTTCTCTCACTTTTATCATACAGAGCACTACTGTAAAATTTTTTCAACAAATGCTACAAAAGCCATTAGTATCTGAACTCCAACATAAACTTTGATTTCAGAACTGTTAGAAAAATTTTTGAGGGCCAGAGAGAGGAATCAAAAACAAAGTGAGATTACTGACCTTCAGTGTACTGCGGTTGCCAAGCAAGCAATCCTGCAGCACTGGTTCATATTTTTTCATCAAAATATCCCAGTTACGGTCACTAACAGTAAAGCTACTTTCATAGCCTGAGGTGACAGAAGAGCCAGCAGATGCTGCATCCAAGGAATCTGTAGAATATGAAAATGTTGCATCTATATCTGAGAGAGAGACAGTCTCACAGTCCTGTAATTCATCAGGTTCATGGCTCTCATGTTCATGCTCCAAATCCTCACTGGACCTGGAGAAGCAACACAAATCTCCCAAGTTCTCATGAGTTTGTGACATCTCCTCTGGCTTCTGCAGACTTCCTGTAGTTTTGGGATGCAGAACAATCTCAGCTTCTTCAACAGTTGATTTGACTTCAACATCATTTACTCCAGAGATCGAGTTCAGGGAGAGCTGTATGAAGCTGAAATTTGAAATAAAACTATCTAAACTATTGTGTGCAACAGCAGAGTGAGAAATATCATCTCTGTTTTGATATTCACAGTTGTTATTCACTTCTGTCCCATCCAAAGCATACATATTTGGGGGCTTGCTCACATTTGCACTGTGGCTTTTCTGCCGCATACAGCATACAGCAGAAACATCTTTGCTTGTTGCAGCAGCAGGGTAAGCTGCCGTCACTGTGTTTTCTGACCCTGGACTCTTCCAACAGGATAGATTTTTGCAGCATCCTGGCATATTTCCAATAGTGGCCAACATTGTTACCCCATCAGCAGGAAATGCAGCACTACTAACCGCACTACAGCGCGGGAATTCAAAGTTATTTTGGCATTGTCTGCATAGAGCGCAGTTCTCAAAGTCTCCACAACCCTGCCTTCCATGTTGGAGCTCTCCTGGTCTGAATGGTTTGCAGGCACCAAGGGACTGAAACTCTATCTGTTGCTGAGCTTCTGGCCTCATGTATCCGGGTCTTTTTGCCAGTTTCTTTTTACGAAGGGAGCCTGCAGGCATTAATTGCTGGTGATCATCTGGGGGGAGAGAAAAAAAAAGTCAGTGAAATGCTTC
This sequence comes from Pyrocephalus nanus, assembly GCA_038380795.1. Taxonomy (NCBI): domain Eukaryota; kingdom Metazoa; phylum Chordata; class Aves; order Passeriformes; family Tyrannidae; genus Pyrocephalus; species Pyrocephalus nanus. The sequence continues at coordinate 74,254,999 of CM076260.1, read as the reverse complement.
CACAGTTTTACAGGCTTAACAATTGTTTCTGAAATTTCAAGCAGCACACACGGCTTTCCATTTCAGCAAAACAAAGACAACGACCATTCTGCAGATAGAGAACACTGCATGTATTCATTCACTTTCTAAAGAGCTTGCACCTGGTTTTAAGTGAACCCACTAACACAGTCTTGTCCATCAGGACACAAACCTGAGTACAGTGAATCACATCATCTTCCCTATTCACAATACCACTCTACTTTTTCATTCTCAACTTGCTTAACAGCACATTAAAGGACAGACTTCAATTATCTCCGATTCAGAATGATTACAGACTTACAAGCACATCTAAGACAGGACTGAATCTACATCCAAAAAAGTGAGAACCATACTCACAAAGAAATTTTGTTCATAACCTATTGTTGCTTGTGTCCAGTTTCTTGTGTCCACAATCATGCTTTAATAGTATGAGTAGCAAGTGGTTCAGATTCTGCTTCCAGAACAGATGCAACTCTGTAGCACCCTATGGTTGCAGGTATCAGTCTAATGAAATATTGTAGAAGTTGTCATTTTGATTTATCATACTACCTATTGTGCAAAACGTAGAGTTAAAGGAAAAGTTTTGCATGCAGAGCCATCATCCTAGAAAACTAATGCTTTGTAGCATTACTGACGTATTAATATCATTAAGGAAGGGCCTTTGCTCAATAACTATTTCCCCACACATACCTTACTTACATAGATGATTGCTGTTTGCAGAGAATAGAAAACAAACAAACAAAAAACCAACCAAAAAAACCCCAAGACAAAAATCACAGTAAACGTTAAAAGCAGGACATCAGAATTGATGTCCTGTCTGTGTTTTCTGTTTATTTCTATATACATTATGGGTGAAAGATTACATGGCAACTACTTTCAGTTTCTTATGGATTTACTGCTAGTTAAAAGGTATTCCATTCGTCTGTCCTGCACACAATAATGGGAATACAAGCTTTGCACTATCATCCATTTTGTAACATGAAAACATATTGACTGGACCTATTTGCCAGAATCGCCCTTCAAAGGGATCTGGTGATTGGCTGAATTATGCCCTCTACTCACTGCAACAGAATCAAATTGCCAGAATCTCGGGTATTAGAAATATTCTTATCCCCCACACAGAGCTCTTCCAAAAACACAAGTTTCGGATTTTTTTCTTTACATTTAATATTCATCTCCCAGCATGACCCTTTGTCAACTTTTACATTGACAGATGTGCACACAATCTAAACTCTTCAGCAACTCCTAACACAGGTCTCATACACACTTCACTACAATGACATCCCATAGAAGAATTTAGCATTAGACCTGAAACTTCCCATGAGAATTTTCCCAACATTCATTACATTCTCTCCAAATAACCTTCAACAAAAGCAATTTATACATTTTCGATATACTAGAATAGTGGCACATCTCACCATGAGACTGCAGTTAAACCTCTGTATTCTGCTTCCTATCACCATAAATTAGAATATCCCAGCTGTCTCTTACATTCTCTTTTGTCTGAGGGAAAAAACATCACAAAAATCAGAAGTAAAAAAGGTCATAGAGTCCATCAGCCTGTCTACTATAAAAAGAAAGTGAAATGCTGTACTGGCAGTAATTTAATAGAAGTCTTAACAAACAGGAACAACGCTTGGAGCAAGGGAAAAAAATTTCGAACAAAATGTTCTTCAGAATTTAATTCTTTCAGTTCATATACAAAACAACAGCCTAAATTTGACTTCAGCAGAAGAAATCAGTCACGCAGAAAAAAGTAATTCTAGGACTGCATATACTTCCTCACCTAGTCACAGGTCTTGTCTGTAAAAATGTAAAAGGTTCCCCGGTTTAATTAAAATCAGTTTAAAATTGATCTCACTAAATCACTATGAATTTCTAAAGCAGACAGATAATTACAGCTCTTTAAACACCAAATTTAAACTAAGCTAATGTAAATAGGGTTTAAATTGGACAAAGCGTTAGATATTAACACCAAGTAAACTGGATGCAATTTTAAATGCTATTGGAGCCAAAGGGGTACAATTCCAGTATCCTCATCAAGTTCACACAAAACCCACACATCTCTGCAGTCCTCACAATATTTGCAGGTAACCCTCTAGGCAGGTTTGGCATTCAGCTCTTTTATGGACTCCAGGTCTGTCTCCCGGTGAGTCCAGCAGCACAAGTCGCTCACCTGGACACCAGAAAAGACCACTGTCTGAGTTATCCTCAAGATTATAGTCCAAGCCACGATCCATCCAGAGGATGCTACCAGGAGAGAGCTCCAAGTCCTTCACCCCAATGTAGCTGCCCCTGAGCACAGGGCAGAGTGGGAGACCAACACGAACATTCACACCTTTGCCCAAAGGATAAGGGAGGGAGGAGACGGTGGCCACAGCTTGATCCCCAGCTCCATCTAGAGAGCAGACACAATGCTCTCAGACATCACAAAACTCTGCCTGGAAGTTACTATGGCTTTGGGCATAGTAATCCTGTTCGGGCACTGTTTACACTTCTGCCATGTCCCTTCTCTCAAGATTAGAATGATTTCAGTTGTTTATCATCACATATCTGAAATTTAGTTACAGAGACTATTTCTCTGCATAGCCTTCCAACCATAGCTTGCTGTGTCTGCACATCAGATACAGAAACTACACTGAACCAATTCAGCTATCTTGTTAAATAAAGACAGGCCGCGAATTTGTCTTATAATTCTCTCAATTTCAAGAACATCAAATAACATTTGGCAATTAACTACAAGACTATCAGAATGGAAACAACTGAAGGTAATTTTTAAATCCTACATTATATCAGACATGCATTTAGAAAAAGAGAGAAGTCCCAAATGGAAGAGGCTTTCAATTGTAATATTACAAATCAACTTTTAAAAATATATATTTTACAATCTTGGAAGATGATGCAACATATATTCTAATGGCAAGTATGTGCAACTTACTTCAAATTATGAAAGCCCAGAAATAATCATAACAGCTCTTTCACCACAGCAATCTTTCCTGATGACAAATATTTCATAAAAGCTAGAAGTTAATATCCAGAGCAGAGGGGAAAAATAGTCTATTGTCATAAAACAATGTTGTTCACATCTTAGTTCACACCAGTGAGATGAAAGAGGGAGAGGTGAAGTGAGAAAGAGAGGAAGAGCATTTCCCATTGATGAAAAGAACACATTATCTTGTAGCCGGCCTGATGTTAAGGAACAGCAATCATCTAATTTATTTTAGATCATCAGTCTCTATTTTCAGCCACAAAAGCAGCATTTCAGGTTTTTTGATCAAAAGCTCTAGTAGCATCTGTGGATAGAAAGGTGTAACACCTTACATTTTTGTTCAGTACACTAGAATTTTACAGATCAGTACAGAAACTCTGAAGCAATCACCTCCTCACTCCTGCTTTAAGCATGTAATGCAAAATGCTTGGAAGCTCATCAAGTCCTTTCTGAAAGTAAATGAGAGATTATATATGCAGTTTTAAAGATAGCTTGACTATATGAATACACGTATATTACACACAATTGATTTTTTATTAGAATAACAAATTCACCTTCACAGCATTTGTGGGTGGTAACTGTGGTGAGGAGGAAAAGGTATTTAGTCATATTCAAAGCCAACAATCAAAGTACTGCTCCAAGCAATTTCTGTAGTGCTTTTTATGTTAAGGAAGCCTTAAACACCTGCATTAAACTGTACACAAACAAAGTAAGTGAGATGAAAATATTTATTATTTACAAACACATACACAAATGTTCAACCTATCAGGAACAAAAAGGAACTATTCTGAGGGATTAATCAATCTGACATGACAATAACTATTACTGTTCTTCTCCTAAGTCATAGAAATACATAAAATGTTGCAGGTTCCTAATCAGTTACAGTTTGACTCATTTGCTGAATTTCAAAGATACCACTAAATATTCAAAATAAGATGGCACTGATCCCAACATAACCTCTGTTAAAAGAGGCTCTGTTACAGAAGTCCCAAGAAAAAAAGCCAGGAAAGCCCAAGACCTTTGCAATAAAAACATCAGTGTAATCCTGTTACAGACACTCCTCACACTTCTCATTCTCCAGCTGTTATTACATCTCACTTCCCAAATTCATCTGTGGTTGATGAGCCTCAACCCAAATCACTCTCCAAATCTCCTTACACAACTCACTGATATATTTCACCCAACCCACAGATATTAACCTTCACTAGCTAGAACTGCCAAACTCACATAACTCGCTGTCTAACAGCAGTTTTCAGAATCCCAAGTCATCAATTACCCTGCACCAAGCTAAGCAATCCATCCTGTCAACCATCTGATGGACAACAAAACACCCAGGGGGAACACCACAAGTAGGTCTGGAAAAAAGAGCCAGCACCAGCACAGGGTGCCTTCGGCACAGAAGGCACTTCCCCACAAATATCCAGCCCAATTTTTTCCAAACCTTTAAGTATAATTTTCTTTAACTTCTAGTTAACTAACTGAGAATAATTTATGCACTTTTCAAAGAGGCAGATGGACACACAAGTTGCAAGCCTACAGAGAATATTCACAATAGAAAAATCAATGCTTATTTCAGGAGCTGGGGGGTGTAGTTATAAGTTTTGTTGTTCTTCATGGAGAAAAAACCTTTTGTTCCCTGTTTCAATGCAAAATTCTGTAGAGGCAGCCCATGCAAATGTCTGAAGTAGAGAGAACATCCCGTTCTTTCAGTCAAGATCTGACAACAGCTTTAAATATTACATAAAAATAGAGGGGCAAGGATATTGCATAGAAACTGAAGTTTGCTTAGGTCATAAATTAATTTGCAAACAACACTTAATGGGTTTGCAGTCATATCATATCCCATAAAAGTATTTCACCAAACACGCATGAAACTACAAAATTAGTACACAGCAGTTCTTTTCAAGAATGGTCTATTTAACACAACACACTTCTCTTTCATCACTCTGTCTACAGAGTGACAGCATGGATTCCCACTACTTCTGCTCAGTCAGATCATCTACAGCAAGACTCTAATATAAAACTCATCGGGGGGGTGAGAGGGGAGGGAAGAATTTAAAAAAAAAAAAAGTGAAGTGTGAGAGCACATTGACAGCAGTCAATTTCTAATTCAAGCACAGTTTGAGTGCTCCAGCTTGGAGATTTGAATTTTTAATTTCACCAAGAGAGTGGGTTCCAAATTAAGCATCTGATGCACAGTCAGTCTGAAACCAGAATTGAGTTTACTGAAATAGAAAGTAATTTTCTCTTAACAGCTCAGTAGTGATCACATATAATGGAAATAAAACAACGTGGCAGTTCCTATATCGCCAAGGGTGAGGAGTCCGAATTCTTTTAGCTTTACAATTTAATATCAAAGTCCTAGGACAAACGCCCTTCCTTTGCCTGATGAACGAGGTTCACCTTACGGGCTGTCAGATGCAATGCCCATGAGGCCTAGGCAACAATGGAGATGGAACAGAGCTGCAAACACAAGGAAACCTGAGCACTAGTTTCCCACAGATAGCACACTATCCCAGGATGCAGCTTAAATACCAGCTGCTGTAAAAGCCAGGCATGAACACAAACTGCAGTTACAGCTAGCTATGCATAGGACACCAGACCAACCTGTAGCCAGAAGGAAGGCAAAACAAGTGGTGCTGGTCCCTCAACCCGCTCCCCTGAAAGGAAAATCTCAGGGCTTCACATGAAGCCCTGTAACTCTTTATGCTCAAAAAAAATTTCTCAGGTATTCTTTGCTCTTTGCAGCAGCAACTGTGTGGACTGCACTTTTGCCAGCTGACAATAAACTGACACTCCAAGTGGCAAGATGAAGATTCTCAGCTGAACCCACGAGGCACAAACTGCAGCACTGCTCTCCCATCCTCAACAGCAACACAAGCAACTTCACTTAACACAAGTCCTTGCTAAATTTAGAGATTACTCAGCAGCATCATCAGCCTGCAGATGTTATAACCTGCAAGGGGTCAACCTTTGTGCTCCAGCAAGCAGACTGCAGCTCCCTTGGAGACCTTCACTGCTAAGCAGGAAAGGCACACACAATATCCCTTTTGAGACCTTTGCTAAGAGTATGACTTGACCTTTACAACCCTTACCCATGCCTGTAGACAGACAAAAGAGAAGCTGGAAGTTTGTTTTATTGGGCCTGAGAACACAAAAGTGAGCACATCAGCTATATCCTTTTCCTCTAGCATGGAGGAGAAAAGTAGACTGTTCAGGAAATTCTCAAATTATCTATGAACAAGCTTTGGAAGAAGTACTATAGCAGATATTGCTGCAACTGCAGGAGAATGCTAACCGAAGGCAAGAACACCTCTCTTCTAGCAGAAGTCACTGGTCCTTCTAAATACAGTGCGACAGAAGTCACTCTCCCTAGAGCAAGGCAGGTATCTTTAAAAGAATTTTAAAAAAATTAACATTCCAAGAAAGAATAGAGTTTCTCTCTAGAAGGCAATGGCACTGAATTACAGAATTTAGCACACATGGCAGCACAGAGACAATGGCAATTAGTACAGAGGATGAGAAGACCTCAAGAAATGGTTACAGAGCACTCAAAGAAGGCACCTACCACGGCTAGACAGCTAGCTGTCCATACCTTCCCAGGTATGAACCCTGGTATTAGAGGCCAAACCTGGTATTTCCAAACCACATCACCAGGTACTCCAGGAACACAGATTCGAGCAACTGCTTACTCAGCTCCAGGCAGGAGTTGAGAGTTATCCCCTGCATCTCACACCATGACTGCAGACTAAAGAGTCAACAGGACCAAAGCACGTTTATGCACAGTCAAAAGCTATTTGACTTCCACTAGAAGCAGACAACGATCAGGGGATACAGTCAAGCAGCAGCCAGTCAGACTAGAGACTGAGTGAGGACATCACCAACACCAACAGATTTACTTTGACTGTCACTTTACTCATTTTTGTCTCCATCCCAACACTGCACATGCTTTTCACCGCTCCCATCAAATCCTGCCTTCTTTTACACCAACTTCCATTTCAATCCTTGCTCCCCAGTTACTTCTCTCAACCCAAGCGCTCATTTCTCTTCAAGTGAAAAAGAGAGTTGATCCAGAAATGATTCCATTTGCTGCCCTGGATCTTAGAGCAAACTCTGCATAGGTCACACTTCACAGCCTAGAGCGACAATAAAGCTCCCAAACAATGTTCAAAGCCACAGAGATACCCTCTTTTCCAATATCATTCCTCAATACCACTTCTCTGGTCCTTTCCAGTTTATTCTTTTTGTGATGACCCCAACATGCACAAGCCTCCTTTCATGCCCCCCTTGACAGCATTCCTCTCACAACAGCAAACAAGCATGCCTCAACTTACCTCCAAAAATCCTCTTCCTATGAGCTTCCAGGCCCTTCAGCTCATCAGACAACCCCATCCCTTCCTGGATAGAGAGCCTTCCTACTCCACACTTCCCATCAGCAGGGCTCAGAAGTTTCTAGGCTTCCCCAGGTGCATTTAAAAGGAATCCAACTCCACTTCAGATGTGTTCATGGATTTCATTGCCTCCCTCCAGGTGCTCAGCCTTTTAGCTACCAGGACTTCAGCCAGTTCTCAGGGCTCCTTTTACCTCTTTCACAGCACACACAAGAGTTTGTATGACAATCTAAACCAAACCTCACTCTAAAGGCACACTGACTCCATTCATCCCCTTTGAGATCATCTTGATAAAAACACTCTTGAAAGAGCTTCTTTCCCATGACTGTAAATCACTGTTATTCATGTCTAGGAAATCAAGACAATTACCTGCCACAATTTACTCTGACAGTCTCCCTGGGCTAACATATATTACCTAATAATACAGGCTACACTTCACTTATTAACACATGTCTATGCTGCTCAACAAAAGCACACACTTTTGCCATAAGTTTTTTTTAACATATTTCTGTCACATGCTATTTGTAATTCACTAAAGTACTACAACCTACGTACAAAGCCACAGGATCTGCCACCTCTCACTGAACCTTACCTGTCTGCTTTTGTTACCCAGGTACATTAAAGCATAGTATTAGCCTTTAAGGAAATTGTACCCTTATATGAGATAGCTTGCAGATGTTTCTTGGGTGCCAAGGACTCTCAGTCTTCAGCAAAATACTTCAAGTTAAAAAAATAATGAGAAGTACACTCAAAAACCAGACTGGCCTTTCAAAAATATTCTCTGTATTAAAAGAATAAGCCAGTGAAGCACTTTTTCAGGTCACCATATTCCAGACCCAGCTTAGCATTTTAAGTGGATAAAAAAGGTGTATATTGTACCATATGGTGTTAAACACTCACACCTGAATAGACCTGCTTCAGTAACAAAAAGCTTGGCAGAGGAAAACGTTGAGTGTCATTCAAACTGTTTTCCAGAATAAATATAGATGGTTAACTCGTTACTTTCAACATATATATATTTTTTTATTGTTATTATTTTTTAAATTTATTACTTGCGTTAGAAAACCTGAATTCTGAATCCAGGATTAGCAGGATCCTGTGCAAGGTAGCTCACATCTGCCTATCCCTTTCAGGTGTGTGGAACAGGTACACAGGTACTACTAGCGTAGTAGCAGCAGCAGGTTTCTTCCCCTGCTTCTTTCAGGTTTACACATAAATACTCCTGACAAGTATTACTATTAAGGAGTAGCAGGCAGAACTGCTGCAGCTGCCTTGCAAGGAAAGCCATGCATTTTCAGAGACATTTGATCCCATCAGTTCTGAGGTACAGCAGTGGTCTGATGCACTGCTTTGTGGTTAGAGCGGGCCATATGAGAAGCTACACAGCTTACCCTGGTCGCAAAGCATGCCCATGACAGAAAAATTACTAAAACAGGACTCCTGAAAGGCAGCTAGAAAATAAGTATTTTTGCTATCAGAATACACCTAAGGCTTTGTACCTTTAGAACCCCTGCCTTTATGGAATAGACTGGAGATTTAAAGGTAGCACTTAGGGGGGAATTTTATCTTTCTATTATCTAAACTATCAAGCCTTGGAGTCACAGGTCCCCCCTGAGGCAGACCCTGCAATAATGCTATCCTGTCCAGTGAATTTTTACTTGAAACTTAGGGTTTAACTTACATTTTCACCAGAAATTTGAAGCAAATATAAACATCGTATTTAGATGACTCCTTAACTTATCTGTAATGACTTGAACCTGTCTACATTTGTGTACTCCAAACTGAAACAACTCTATACTAATCCACAGATCTGAGACTGGAAAATATATGTATAAAATATCTGTGCCAAGGAAGTCCACTAAGACAGTCTAGAGACATAAGTAGTTAATTGACAGGATCCTTTCATTTCCAAGTGAAACAGTGCTACCTTTTGCTGGAAGCCTTTTAAATTTTCTCCTGACTAGCGGAAAAGGAAAACTCACAGCATTTTGAACAAACTTGCAAAAGTTTCACAACCTAGAAAGTGTCCTCTCTTTCCAAACCTCTGTGAGCAGGAACACCTTGCATGACTAGCCTTACAAAAACAAAAAGATGACAACAAAACTATGATAGATACTAAGAAGACACATGTTTTCATTTCTGTACAATAAAAGTGTCATAGTGCTTTATTGAACAAAAACATATGAAATGTCTTGAACTTAAATTACCTTAAAGTCTGAGTCATAAACAAGGACTCTGCACCAGAGAGAGTGCCATGAAGGCAGAAATAAGAACATCTTTGAGGTTAGAATGCCCTCTTTGGGTATAAAGAGATATTTGCAGCAATGGTAAATTTCATTAAGTGTAGTGATATTTTCTGCTATAGAAAGGAAAGCAAATCAAAGAATGCCAAGTGTGCTACTCTTAGGCTTCTAAAGATGTTAGAAACGACCCCCTAATTACCCTCTACTAGTAACAATTTTCTGAAGATATTACATACCAATAGAGAGGATGACAGCAAGCCATACACAGCAGCGCACAGAGACAGGCCAAGCAAGAGATGGGCATAACAAAATAAAAAAGGTTCCAACTGGATACTAAGAAAAACTTTTTTATCCGAGAGCAGCCAAGAAGTAGAGCAGGTTGCAGTCTCCTTGGAGCTTTTAAGAGACCAACAGGATAAAGCCCTGAGCAACCTGACACAACCTCAAAGTCAGTCCTGCTTTGAACAGGGAATTGGACCAGAGACCATCTGAAGCTTCCTCCAGTCCAAACTATCTTATTATACCTCTAAGATTTAAATATATATGTCAGGATTTCAGTATTCCACTAGTTAACTATACACAGACCAAAAGTTCAAGAGTTTCATTTGTGAAGATGCATCCCACCTTGCAAGAAAGCAACCTACCTGATTTAATTCCAAAAATGAGTCACAAGTAAGTTTGCAAGCAATAGTTCTGTCACATCCTGGAAGCTGAAAGCAGCTGACTTTCAATGAATAAAGGTCAGAATAAAGTTCAGTACTAGAAATAAGTTCTCAAACAGCATTTAAGCATCCATGATAGACACACACATATAGAGAAATCACAAGCTTTGGTGATGGTCAGGGCCTTAAGCGAGGCAGATACAATAAGGCAAAAGAACATAGGAACTCCAATTGTTCCACAGCAGAAGGCCTTTAGTAGTTAGCTGGTGATTAAACAACGCTCCTGAGCATCACTTAGATGTCACTTTGATCTACTGCAGTTATTTCACAAAATGCTTATTATTGAGGCTTTTTTATTGACTGTAACAAATATTGAAGAGCATTTCTCTCAAGGCATTATTTGGTTTACTACATTAAAAATTATCTGGATACCTTTTCCTAGGCTGCTTGCCAACTGGAGGAGAAGACGGAGCCATCTGTGAGACTATAACTCTCTGAAGACACTTGCCTTTCAAAAACATAATCCCTTAAATGGTTCCAAGGGCATTACACACACAGAAAAAATCTAACATCATGTCTGAACAGCTGCAACAAAACCTGCCTCTCACACAAATTTCTTGGAAAGGTAAGGAGGAAGACTACCTCTGCCCAGGAAATACTGCCGCTACCCTATCCAGCCCATGAAGTCTGATTATGACATGAACAGGGAAAAAGTCAAACCTGAGTAGTCTGCCACACAGCTGTATGAGACAGCCATAAGTGTGATAGAAGTGTATATGTTCTCTATAACTGAACTAAGTAGCAAATATAGCTATTTCCGTATCTCCTCTTCTCTTTCTTGGTTTGGTTTTTGAGGGATTTCTGGGGCTGGTCTTGTTCTTCTTCCATTACTAAGCAATGTTGGTGCTCAAAATACATACACAGGCTGCTACCCAGAATTCCCAATTGTTCTCTGCACTGTCTTTAGCTGGTCTGTTTGATTTTGATTATTATTACTACTAGTATTATTCCCTACTTGCTCCCTGCATTGCAATCCTCCTCTCAAAGATTCCTCTCATATTTTATATCATGATTTTCAAATCATTAGAGATCACTTTTAGACAGCTAACATGTAGAACAATTACTCCTAAGAGACCTAGAAGAAACACAGCAACCCCATGTACTTCTCATGGCTCGCATTGAACAGTCATACTTGGCCTCTCAGCATTAAAACCACAGTCACTTTAAACTTACTAAGGCCACATATAATGCCTAGGCTTCCAACTTTATAGCCAGGCAAAGCACACAGAGTTTCACTAAGGGCAGCAAAAAGCAGTATGTAAGAAGTTTGCGTGCATCCAGATTCAGGAGAAAGGTCTGTACTCTCATCAAGAAATTCAGTGCCACACCAAATTCACTAGAAGCACAACAAAAGGGTTGTTACACACCATCACCAGTCATAACAAAGCTGAATTGTTTTAAAATTATATGAAATTAATTCAGAAAGTGAATGGCATGAATATATAAACTCTGCAACCCAAAGATGGAAAACCTTACTAACTGCACTCTAAAGGATAAACAGAAGGCCCTAAAGAACAACAGGGCAAGTCAGTAGGTTTCACAAAGGGCAATCAGAATTGTTATGGATTGTTCTTCCCAAAACAGCAACAGTAGCTCCCAGTGCTACCTCATACAGAAAAACTTGGTAACAAATGTACTTCTGAAAAACTATACATTGTAACTATATTCAAGGTGGGCAGAAAACACCTCCTTGGCTAACGTGAAATGGTTCCTAACTTGACCCTAGAACAGATGATCCCATGGAAAATTCTGTCATTGGCAAAAGCTGGCACCATAGCAGGAAAATTTTCAATCTACTAAAAAAACAAATACCTTATCACTACTGCTTGCTGCATACAAAGAAAAGTAGAAGCTGATCTTTTCTGACTTTACAGCAATCCAAGACCCCCCGGCAAAATTGGATTTTCCCATCTTCATTCTTCTCACAGGAAGCAGACATCCAGCTCTGGTGCACCGCTCAGAGGGAATTATTAAGTGAAACAGCTCTTCTCATAGCCAAGTCTGTACGAGATCCCAGCAGACTCCATGCATGGAAACACTATAGCAGCTGTCTCTCCATCCCCATGTTCAGGTTCCCCAGGGAAAAGGGAAACACAATACCTGTTGATTATTAACTAGTTTGGAAGCAAAACCACACAGAAAATCAGCTGCTCTGATGCTGCACTCGAGGCAACAGTGACCAGGCCCTTCTCACACAATTTAGTGAGGGTCTCCTCAAGATTTTCACAGCTCTAAGCAAATAAAAATGTCCTGCTCCCTTAAACAAGGGCTCTGGCAGAAAGGGAACAAGTTTTCAGCATGTTGCCCAGGCAAAACAGTGCTGCCCCATTGCAGTGGCAGCATAGCCTGGGACCATCCAGGGTGTCCAAGAGCATCCCATGCTCCTGAGACTCCACATCACTGCTGAAGCAGAGATACCTGCACCCTATCCGCATCACTCCCACTGGGGACATTGCAACAAAAAAGATGCTAACATTAAGGAAGTCTTACTATAGCAATATAAATAATCACCAAACTCAGCAGGTGTTTGTCATATGCTCCCAAGATTGGTGTGCCTATGGCTCTGCAAGAGCAGAGCTAGGAATGCAAACACAGCCACAGCTCAGCCTGAGCTATTAGTGCAAATACTGACAGGTTAATGTGCTACTCACGAAACAGGAACAGCCAGGCCCCAGCAAATGGCTGTGCTGCCCTTCTCCCTCCATCATCTGGGTCTCCATGGGCCATCAGCAACAGGAAGCACCTGGAACTTAGACTAGCACAATGAAATTCAATCTCATCCCTGCCTCAGTTACCATCCTTGTCCAAAATCCCAACAAGGATGGAAAGCTCTTGTTCCCAAAGCCATGCTCTCCCACAAGAGGAGAAAACTAATTTGATATGATCAGCTTGACCTTTGCAACAAAGAGTCAGATACTTTACGGAGCTGAGGCTGCCTGGATTTACCACACTGAACTGGCTTGGTGATGTTCCTTCCTTGGAACCTCATGGTGTTTCCCTGAAGTAAGGCATTTATGTGTGTGGGAAAGGGGAACAACCAGACCACAAGCATTAGGAACATAAAGGAAAACCCTGTGACTATAAGCATTTGGCCTTGCAAATAGTCTCCCCTAGGCACCATTCCAGGTGCCTGCATATCTACAGGAGTGAGAACCCATAAGACTAAGCTGATATGTCAGTGGAAAGGATGCTTACCAACATGTCATTAAAGACTGGTAGCAAAATACTTTAAGTATCCCAGTAAAATGGCATGAAAGCAGTTGACTAGCATAAAAACACTATTCTTCCCCTTCCCAAGCTCTCTGGAGACTTTATGGCTTTCCAAAAACAAAACAAAAAGACCCTAAGAATGGTCTCCTTCAATGCTCAAAACATATTTTTCAGACCTAAAAGCCTGACTGGTGATTTAAACTCAAAGTGCTGTCAGATAGATGGGGACTAAGCTGCTCACCCCATCAATCAGCAAAGTCATGAAGCCACTGACAAACTTCATTATCTACAGACACATTGAAAACATCACTATCATTTGATTCTAATTTTCCATTATTATTCACAATTAAGCAGGGTCTTGAAAAGCTACACCAATGCCACAGCTACTAACCCTTCCATTCCTGTTTAGTTTTGGAATGCTCTCTATCAACCCCTTGACTTTGCTCTACAGATTGCCTCAGAGTTTCCCTACTAAGAGATTTTCCTCTATAATTGTTTCCTGCCCCACTGACCTCTCAGCCCAGCAAAGCAAAACTTCAACAAGAGCACACTAAACCCCTTCAAACAACCAGCTCTTCAGCCACTGCAGAGAACACGGAAAGTTCACACACGTGACATTCATTCTGCTTCTTTTTTCAAGGAGTCACTTTTCCCACAGAGCTCTTTTTTAATGAGATTTTATAATCTCATTAAATTTTGCTACAAAATATATATATTTTTTAAAATAATCTGAGCATGCATACAGTGTGTTTAGCAAATTTCTCTTCATTTGTACTTCTGGCTTGGTTACTGTTTCATTCAATCCATAAATAGAGGTAATGCACGCAACTTTTAAACTAAAGCACTAAGCACTACTAAGAAAATGCATTTCCCACTTCCCATCCCTAATTATGAGTACACCGCTGTTTATGTAGTAAATATTTACTTTTCAAGGTAAAATCTCATTTCAGTGAGGTTTTTTTTACACTTGTCATTATTACAAATAAACAGAGTGACAGAAGGCAAAAGGAGCAGAGTAACTAGACAATTTACCCTGACATCAGGGTCACACAACTAACACACATATTTGCAAGGCAGCAAAAGGGGAATGGAGGAAGGGGTGAGAAAGAAGAGAAAGTGCCATCAATCATACTCATTAGACAGCAAGGCCCAATTAGAAATTTATCACACAGAGATAATAAGAGCTGTTCTGGAAGGAAGCGTGGCTGTAAGATGAAGGAGGGTCTGAAACAGAGCAAGCAGCATTTTACAGTACATACAAAGGGAAGGCAGAATCCAAATTCTGCATGTCCCAAAGGAATCACACCGAACAAAGAAACCCTACTTGAGGCAAGCACATGATCTCACCCCTCTGCCTGCAGACTTCAGATTACTCATTAAGCCACTTCACATTCTCAGCATCAATAAACAGGAGAGCAACTCTATGTCAATTGCTAATTCAATTTCCATACAGAAGACTGATGTTTAACAAACAAAGTATGTCCATAGCAGATCTCAGTTTCCACAGCAGCAGGCTTGATAAAGAAACATTTCTCCCTGAAAGCATTTTTCAGATGAGCTGTTAATGGAATCTGTGCCTATATGCTAAAGAAGAAGAAAGAAAAACGTCTTAAATAATGTTAACGTTATACAGAATTAAGGAAACACCTTCAAATAAGGATACTACCATGCTTAACATAGGCACAGCAGCCTTCTTCAGTGCCAGAGGGCCAAGTTTTATCTCGGGTGACTGTTGATACAAAAGGCGCATTCATTCCGAATACATAAGGGTTTTTCAGCAGTTTTCCTTCAAGAATATTGAATAGTATTACAACATATCCTGGGTTCAATCCTAATCTAAGTGACACAGCATGAAAGGACTGCTTTCTGGAAAAAGACACAAGATGGTAAGGATGAACTTGGAAATCACTATGGCAACTCTGCAGGTTCCTTTCTGTTCACCTTGGAGGCCAATACTCCAAAGGAGGTAAGGAAACCCCTTTCCACAGGAGTCATTAATATGCATTATGGCCAAAACCAGAAAAGGTCACAGCCTGTTTCTGCTCAATTAGAAAGACAGTTTGCTCAAAGAAACACAATACTAAAATGGGGGGGGGGGGGGGAAATCATAACTCCCAAGGAGCACTTGTGAGGTGTCACACACTCCAGTAAATCTCACTTGAAAGGTCAGGTGGTTCAGTAGTTGTCAAAGGCTCAAGCTATGGCGAGCAAAAAAAAAAGCCTAACCAAGTGTGCCTAATTTGTGAACAAAGTCAGAATTAACCTTTAGGGTTTTTGCTTTTGTCAGTACAAAACATTGTTTGCAGTGCTTTCTGTCCTCCTGTTCATCACAATTAATTTATCCTGGTGCAAATAAATCCTCTTTTCTTTCATGGCCCCACTACAATTCTAGCAGCAGCAGCTTAGGCCCAAAGTTTTGACTTCACTTTACTGACAGGAACAAAGGATGATTTATCTAAATTTAAAGAGGGAGGAAGCCAGTGGCAACACAGTACTTGCTTGTGATCGTTTTTTAAAGTGCTGCTGCACTGTAATTATCAATACCATGTATGAGAACATGCCATTTGCAGTGTCCAATCTCAAAAAGCTGTATAGGATATTGATAACTCTAATAGTATCAAGCACTAGGAAGAAAAAAAGACATCGTCGGACATGGTCCTAATCTCAAGTGTACAAAACACTGTGTGTAAGCATTCGGGGGTTCATGTACATTCCTTTGTGGCATATTGCCATGATTACTATGTTTTAAGCAACCACAAAACTCTAAACTCGGGTTTTTCTTTTTAAATCAAATATTTAAACACTCTTCAGCTTCATAAGGGTCTAAAAGCCCTATCAATAGTAAAAAATGTACTGTAGCTTCAGCTGGAAAATCACTGTCAATGTCTTCCTAGAATCAACCACAACAATTTTAACTTCAGCAGTGAGATAAGGGAATACCCGTACAACATAATTAAAGGGACTTTATTATTTAAACAGCAAGAGAAGTTTAATAAAGTAGAGCTTCTCCCATTCTCAAGAGTTACCGTAAGGCCAATTGCAAATTAGCAAGTAAATGAACAAATAAAAAAGGACAAAACCAGAGATAATGCATCCCAGCGTACTTCAGTCACTTCTTTGAAAAGTCATTTACTTTTAATTACCAGCAGCACTAGCTCATATACCTTCTGAAGCTTATTTTTTGAAAGCCTTTTTAATAAAAGCATTTCACTGCAGGACTCTTAAACTGCTATTTAAGAGTATAAGAAGAAGTTACTCAAGCACTTGTACACAAAGATTAGCCTGGATTACCAAAACAAGAATGAGCTGTTTTCTATTAAACCGTTGGCAAGGAAGACTGAAATCCTCCTTGCCAAAAAGACAGCAGAAATGCCCCCAGTGAGCAATACACCTTTCTTCACCAGCTGTCCTAGGAAAGGTGTTTTCTTCCAGAATTTCCCCATGGCTCCAGCCTTTTGTCAGCATCAGTACAGGTAATGAGGGCAGTCCTAGCTCAGGACAGCTGACTGCTGCTGCTCTGAGGGAGGAGGAGAGCAGCTCATCCACATTAGAGGTCACGGTCTTATAAAATTCAGTTATTTATAAGTATATATGCACAGAGTCCCCATTGGGATGGCAGTTTCCTTTTTCTTCCTTAAGCCAAGACTGGAGATATTATGTGGGTGACCTAAGAGCACCATTACTTCCCTCTTTGCAGTTGGTTATTACAAAAATAAGCAAACAAATTACACATCTACATATAATTATAACTGCGTTCACTGGCAGAAGTGAAATTCGAGTACTGTTTTGAGTTAAAAAACAACAGTTCTGTTATTTAGAAGTTGCAAGATTGTTTCTTAGACTACAGTTACTGTGAAACAAATGCCAATACCATCGGGGGCTTATTAAAAAAAAAAAACAAAAACAAATCCTAAAACTTTCACACGTCGAAAGATCCGTGTTTTATTCAAGAGGAAAACCAAACAAAGAAACAAAAACAAACAAACAAGAATCCCAAACCGAAACATTATTAAATTCCGCCCATACTCAACACGACTCCCCGGGGCTGCCGACTCTCCCAGCCCGAGGGCACCTCCAGGCGAGCAGCCCGGCCCGTCCAGCGGGGAGAAGCGCTGCCAGTCCCGGCCCCGGTCCCGTCAGGGGTCCCCGTCGCCCCCTGCCCGTTCATGGGCTCCGCCGGAGCTCCCCGGTCGGGCACCCGCCTTCCCCCCCGCTCCCCCCGGCGGCCGCCCCTCCCTCCCTCCCCCGCAGCACCGCGGGCCCCTCGGGCCGCCCCGCTCACCTGAGCCCGCCGCGTCCCCCCCGCCACGGCGCCGCCTGTCGGTACCGCCCGCCCGGGGCTGCGGCCGCCACATCCCGGACACCCCCCACGTCCCGCACCGGGGCGGAAAGCGGCCCTGGCGCCGGCCCCTCCCCGCCAGGGGCGGGCCGCAGGCAGCCCCGCCGCCCTGGGGAAGGAGAGGGCGGCGGGCGGGACCGGCTGCGAGGGCTGGTGCGGGAGCGGCGATGGGGTTGGGGCTGTTCGCACGCACCGTCCCAGGGGACAAGGGCCCTCCGGTTCCTGCTGGTGCAGTGGTTGCGGGCTGTACTATCCCTGCTCTTGCAAGTCTGCGGGGCACCGCCGTCAAGTTAGAAGGGAAGAGGAATCACAGAATCGGTCAGGTTGGAAGGGACCACTGTGGGTCATCTGGTCCAGCTTCCCTGCTCAGGCAGGGCCATCCTAGAGCAGGTGGCACAGGATTGTGTCCGGATTGTTCTTGAATATCTCCAGTGAAGGAGATATTCTCCAGAACCTCTCTGGGCAATGTGTTCTAGCGTGCAGTCGCCCGCACAGTACAGAATTTCTTCCTCACATTCAAATGGAAGTTCCTGTGCATCAGTTTCTGCCAAGTGCCTCTTGTCCTGTTGGTTGGCATCACTGAGCCTGGCTCCATCTTTTTGGCATTCCTGCTTTAGTGGGGGCATTCCTCCTTCAAATACATTGATGCCCCTCTCATGCATCTTTTCTCGAGGCTAAACAGGCCCAACAGGTGAAATACTCTAGTCCCTTACTGAACTTTGCAGCCCTCTGCTGGACCCACTCCAGGAGCTCCATGTCCCTCTTGTACTGTGGAGCCCAGAACTGGAAACAGCACTCCAGATGAAGCCTCACCAGGGCTGGATAGAGGAGTAGGATCACCTCCCTTGACATGCTGACCATGACATGCATCCCAGGATTCCATTGGTCTTGGCCACAAGGGCACATTGCTGGCTCATGAACAGCTTGTTGTCCACCAGGACCCACACGTCCTGCTCCACAGAGCTACTCAGCCCTCAGCCTGTACGGGTCCTCGGAGTTATTCTGCCCCAGGTGCAGGACACCACCTGTGTTACACATACAGAGGTGTACGGCTTCCCTCTCGCACATCCCAGTGTCACAGGGATATGGCTACACCAAATGTGTATGCCAAACATACTCTTGGGAAACGATTTACTTTCAAATTTAGCCATACTAGGCATTGCTTGTGTCTTAGAGCCATCATATGACTGTTTGGCACTGCATTGCATTCAGGTACTTGCTGAATTTAACAAGACGTGCGTACAGTTATTATGGTATTCACTGGCTTTAAGTAGCCATAAATGACTTGGATGCAGGACTTGAAGGGATACTAAGCAAGTTTGCAGATGATACAAAATTGCGAAAAACTGTTGACTCCCTTGAAGGCAGGGAGACCCTGAAGAGAGACCAAGACAAATTAGAGAACTGGGCAATCATCAACTCTCTGAAGTTCAACAAGGGGAAGTGCCGGATTCTGCACCTGCTATGGGGCAACCCCAGATGTACATACAGATCAGGGAACGAGAGGCTGGAGAGCACTGATGGGAAAGGGACCAGGGGGTCCTGGTCCATGGCAAGTTGAATATGAGTCAGCAGTGCCCTGGGAGCCAGGAGGGCCAACTGTGTCCTGGGGGGCATCAGGCAAAGCATCACCAGCTGGTCGAGGGAGGGGATTGTCCCACTCTGCTGTACACTGGTGTGGCCTCACCTTGAATATTGTGTGCAGTTTCGGGCACCACAATATAAGAAAGATATAAAGCTATTATATAAAGCGTCCAAAGGAGGGCAACAAAGATGGTGAAAAGTCTAGAGGGGAAGCCATATGAGGAGTGGCTGAGATCACTTGATTTTTTCAGCCTGAAGTAAAGGAGACTGAGGGGAGACCTCAACACAGTTTAACAACTTCCTCACAAGGGGATGTGGACGGACAGGCACCAGGTTTCTTCTGTCTGGTGACCAGAGACAGGACCTGGGAGAGTGGCCTGAGGTTGTGTCAGGGGAGGTTTAGATTGGCTATTAGCAAAACGTTCTTTACCCACAGGGTGGCTGGGCACTGGAACCGGCTCCCCACAGAAGTGGTCACAGCACCAAGCCTGACAGACTTCAAGAAGCATTTGGACAATACTCTCAGGCACATGGTGTGACTCTTGGGGCTGTCCTGTGCAGGACCAGGAGCTGGACTCCATGATCCATGTGGGTCCTTCTAACTCAGAATATTCCATAATTCTGTGAATGCTGTATATGTATTTTCATTTCTTTTGTATGACTCCACATCTCTTATGTCCCAAGCTTTTTATTTTTATTGCAAGGTGCTATAATTTATATATATACATGGATTTTGGCTAGCATAGAGACAATTTTCTTCATTGTAGCTGGTTGAGGACTCCATTTTGGGTTTGTGACCAGTGTATAGCACAAGGATATTTTAGTTACTGCCAAGCAGTGCTTACACTGCTTCTTGCACTGCCCTGCTGTCAAGTAGGCTGGGATATAAAAGAAGCTGGAAGGGACACAGCTAAGACAGCTACCCCAGTGACCCAAGAGATATTCCTTATGATCATCCATGTGATGTCATGCACAACAGTAAAGGTTGGAGGAAAGGAGAAAGAAGGGACGACATTCAAAGTTAGGGCATTTGTCTTCCAAAGTCACCACTATGCATGATGGAGCCCTGCTTTACTGGGGATGAATGAACACCTGCCTGCTGATGGGAAGTGGTGAATTCCTTGTTTTGCTCTGCTTGTGCACACGGGCTTTGTTTTACCTATTGAACTGTCTATACCTCAGCCCATAACTTTTACCTTTTTCACTTTTACCTTTCTGATTCTCTCTCCTATCCTGCTGGAGGAGGAAGGTGAGTGAGCAAGCATGGGAATTAGCTGCCTACCACAGTTAACAGTAAATAATTTCAAGTCAGTAAACAATTTCTAAGTTCACTGTACCAAGACTGTCACCTTGAACTTACATATTATTCTAACAACATCATTTTCTGCTAAAATCCCCTTTCCTGTTTTGTATTTTATATAATTTTAGTCCTCCACCATTTCCTGTGTATCTACTCCTCCCTAGTTAACACACACATCACCTTTTGTTACCCCTAGTATTTCTCTACTGACAGTTTTATTTCTATTGATATTCCTAATTACAAATTTTATGTAAGCTTATGAATTTCCACTGACTACAGCTTTTATTAACTTTACTAAAGTAGTACCTGCTTCAATCGTGGATCATCATTATATTAACCATATAAATGAAATCAGCATTTTTAAAGATGACCTCCATCCATCCTAGTCTTCAAGAATGCTCCCGCCTTCTCAGATGCAGGAAATACAATTGTACGTTAAATATACCATACTGTGCACAAGGAAGTTTTCGCAACATTCAGAAAAGTTACTAAAAAAAGCCCAGGTTTATCTAAAAACTGTCAGCTTACTGGTCTTCTCTGGTTCCAGTCCATTTACTAAGAAATACAGGACATTCTAAAGGAGTGTTGACCTCCTGTTCTAGTCTGTGCCCTTCCTGACTTGTGAGAGAAGACAGTGAGAATCTGGGCCTCACAAGCCAAAAATAGCCCCACATCCTTCTCCTTCTTCCTTCAGGCTTGCTGCAGTGCATCTGCCTCATATGATGTCAGCGCTGGCTCCCATCAGTCAGAGGGAAATTGGTTGTAAAAGGGCAGCAAATGGGTGCAGACAAAGGGCCCATCTAGAGCAGCCAGGGCAGTTGCCTCAGCAAGAGCAGGAACAAGGCAGCACACACAACACTTCCCTTTTGGGCTCTCCTGACCAGTATCTGCAGAGGGGTTTCCTCAGCTCAGTTTGATTAGTTGAGTCAGTAACTTGCAGTGCCTCTCAAACTCTCCAAGGGCTTGGCCAGCCCCCACCTTGAGCACACTTCAGCTTTTGGTCCACACAGCATTTATGGGTGAGGGGTTCCCCAGGTCTACCTGCTGCACAAGGCACCAGCTCCTGATGCATGCTCTGAGCCTGGCTAGGGCTCCCTGCCTTTGAGAGCTCCTGGATTTTTGTGCTTGAAGAAATGGAGGTTTTTCCCACTGTGTCTATGCCCCTGGTGATTTCCTATGTGTTAACACATCATGCAATCTCTCTTCCAAACTGCACAGTGCTAAGCTAATCAGACTGATCTTGTACAGAAGGTGCTCCAAACTTTTGATCATCTTTATTGCCCCTCTATTTTTTTTTTTCTGTTTCTGCTTTTTGGGATGAGAGGGCTAAGTAAGGGTGCAGGTTATCTATGGATTCCTGCAGTGCCATCTTCATGTTTCCTGTTGTGTTCTGTGTTCCTTTACCAATGGTCTGCAACATTTGATTGTCTGAGTGCTGTCACACACTTTACTGATGGTTTCAGATATGTAACTAATGCCACGGTTTCCTTCTCAGTGACAGTGATCGTCTCAGAGCTTTCTATCTCATATGAGAGGCTAAGATTTTTCTTCCTGGTAGGTGTCGATTCAATTTATGCACAGTGAATTTCATCTTTTTTTTGATTGCCCAGTCATTCAACCTCACAAGGTCCTTCTGCAGCTCTTTGCAGCCAACTCTTGTTCTTGCTACTTCAAATAACTCAGTATGAGCAACAGATCCATTTCATCCACTTATATGTTGAACAGCAGAGGTTCAAGAGATACTAGTCAATCCAAACCTACCAAAAAGTACCTCTTTTCTAAAGGAATATTCAAAAGAAGCATGGCGTGATTTGTACTCAGAAAAAAAAAAAAAAAAAAAAAAAAAAAGCCCTGCTAGTGAGTTCTTTGCATTTGCTCTGAATCTACTCCAAATTTAAAGTTTATCCCAAATTTCATTGCTTCTGTTTCAAGTGAGTTTGCCTTACCTCCTAGAATACTCAGCAGGCTGTAATTCTTTACCTTGGAAGACAGCCAGAAGTATGTGTGAATGTGTGTGTGTGTGTATGTGTATACACAGAACATGCCAATCTGTTCCTTTATCCAGAAAGAACCTGCTTTTGGACAATCATGCTTGTTAAATTGTCAGACCATTGGAAAGGAGCTGGAAGGAGATGGCAGATAGTTTTTACTGAAGACTTTAAGCATACCTGGAGAAAGAGGTACAGGAAGCAAATAGACTTCTGAAGCAAATACTCCTAGGTGAAATAGTCCTCTTGGGTTTAAATGCTGTTTGAATTGTGCCCTTCATGTAAGGTCTAATCCAAATGACATGGTGAGACGTCCAGAGCTTATAAAGAAATCTACCCCCCCTCCCCTAGTTTGCCCTAATGCATTTTTAGGCAGTAGTTAGGTATTTAGATTGAGATGGATGGTGTAAGAAATGACACAGAAAAGCATACCTAACAGTGGATACTATAAGGCTATCCTCTAGTTTAGGTTAGTCAGGAGGGAGCTGGAATATTTTGCTAGTTCTTAATTTCCAGTTTTCATTACAATGGCATATGCAGACATGGCTGCCAAAAGAAATGGTCCTGCCTGCTCTCCCTCTATACTTCTCCAATTGTGCCTTCCTTCCCTTCCCCCAAGCTACTGCCTACTTTTTACAGGCAGGAGAGTTTCTCTGGCTCTATGATAAACTAGGAACAGATGTGGATTTAAATGTGTTGATTTTTTTTCCACCAAAAACTTCTCTCCAGTTGAAAGCAACTGTGAAGCTACAGCATTACATCAGAAATCTCACCAAATTTTAACAAACTTTCTCTGTACTGACGGAAGTGCTGCTGCCTCTTTCCTTCTCAAACAACTTCCTTAGCCCTCATGCAAGCTCCAAATTGACCTGTTTTTCACTGCTTGTCTTGGCCTCTCAGCTTTTCACTGTCCTCACATAGCTGCTTCTTTGTGTGGTACCTTCGCTTCCAATTGACATCAGTGTATGAAAGCTCCCCCCTTGTACCTGCTGCCACAGTGAACAGATTTCCTGTAGCTCTGTTCCTTACGACCTCTGGTTCATCTCGTAGATCAGCTGCAAACTCTGCTTTTCTTCTTCTTCTTGCATTCATCTTTGTTGTTCACTCTCAGTCCCATCACAGCTACACCAGAGGCCTTTTCTGTGTCAGTAGTAAATAATGTATTCATCAGAACATGCCCCTGAAGGGAAGCCAACTCTCCTTGCAAATTCAGTTTCAAATTAGAAAAAAAGAGGAAAAAAAAGAAAAAAAAAAAAGAAAAAAAAAAAAGAAAAAAGAAAAAAAGAAAAAGGTTTTTACATAGTGTAAGAATGAGGAAATCCAAAGATGTTAGACTTATTTATTTTGATCCCTTCAGGATCAAGACATCTTGATCTTTTTAAGCTAGGCTCACATGTGGCACTGCAACATCTATCACAGAGCAGAAGAGCAAAAAAACCATTATGCTCATGTTCTAATACGGATTTTTTTCAAGCCATTCTTCTGATCATCTCTCATTTAAAAACCATTTACATGGCACCTTTTGAAGCATGTCTGCAGCATGGACTATGGAAACTGCAATGAGGTGGGAGGGTGGGAAGGCATGACTAGTGCAGAGCAGCAGCGTGGGCCGGCACAGAGCAGAATGAGATGGAGGCTGTGCCCATGGGAGGAAGGGCACACAGCCAAGCTGCCATATCTCACCAGAAGACTCAGGACAAAGGATGATGATAACCATGGCTTGGCTCAGTGGTTTGCTGTGGCCACTGGCTCCTGCTCCCCCTATTGCTGCCCTCTGCAGAAAGAAGAACCTGGCTGACACTTTTCCATTGCCTGGTCCTTCTGGAGCCACAGTCTCTGAGCTACTTCCTTTTCACCTGCATATCCTTATGCCTTCAGGTCACCACCTTTTATTTCCCCATAGTAACGTCTTTTGCAGAAAAAACTAACATTTTCACATTCCTTAATTTTCATTTCAATTGTTCAAAACCAGAACTCATTTCACTTTCAGTGGTAGAGTTCATCATCAAATGATTGTTTTCCATTAAAAAACACCACAGTATAAGCAAGGGCATTATGGGTTAATCTGCAAAGAACTTTTACATATATATATATATATATTTAATCCATCCAAAGAACTGAAGCAAAATTTTTTTGCACAGCT
The DNA here is from genome assembly GCA_038380795.1 of Pyrocephalus nanus. NCBI lineage: Eukaryota > Metazoa > Chordata > Aves > Passeriformes > Tyrannidae > Pyrocephalus > Pyrocephalus nanus. The sequence continues at coordinate 74,230,072 of CM076260.1, read as the reverse complement.
TTAATCAGTGCTTAGGTTGGATATATTATCATACCCTATCCAAACTGAGATGTTCTGAGTTTAAGTTTTAGTTAACTGTGTGGGTCCTTAAAATAATTCTGGAATATTGCTTTGTGATGTGGTTAACGTAAGGTTAATATTCATAATAGATAGGGAAATAAAATAAATTAGAGTGCATAATACAAAAGATAAAAGTCCCAGATTCAGTTATTAAATCACAAAACAAGAGACTTCAGCTAAGCCAGAATTTTGTTTTAAAAAAGAAATTAAACTTTTTAAAACAAACTTATGTAAATCTGAAAGAAAAAGGCGAGACTTTAATATGAATGTTGTTACAGGTGAAAACATTTCACTTTCCAGAATCACCTTTTTCATTGTTCATCTACAACTGTAACAGACCAGCTGTTTGACCTTATTAACATAGTTTTCTGATCCTCTTCCAAAGATAGTGACTCAACTGGTGTCAGGGTAGACTTCAAAACAAGAGTAAAGCTGATAGCTCATTATCACTCAATTCAAAATATTTATGGGCTAAAGAATCATATATTATGGATAACTCCAAATGTTTGAAGTCCTAATCCAGGGGACATACAGTTCAAAAGAGTTAAGCCTTTCGACGTTTATTTTGACTGAATGACTTCCCATAAACTTAAATTACTCCAAGAAAATAATTAGATTCCCTAGAGGTACCTGATCACTAGCTGAGGATTCATATTGCTGTTCTCCAGGCTTTAAAAATGGATTGTACTCATTGTAGAATGAACCAGCCATAATTCAAAGTCAGTAGATCAACTAAGAACAAAACTGTGAGAAACAGAAGCAGGAACACTGGTGGTTTAAAAAGCAGAATAAGCACATATTTCTCATCAACTGTACTTTTTACTGAAATAATCCCCCAAGTTCCAAGTTTCCTCTTTTTTCTTTTGTCACACTTCAGTATGTACTGCTTGACACAAACTAGGATTTAAACATTGCATTACAGTCACTGAGTAAACAAACATTCCCACGTTCATTTTGGTACATCTGGATATGGCATTATTTTTTATTGAACTGTCATTATCATGGTAGTTTTTTCTCACAGCATGTGTATCTGGATTTGAACTTGTCTTTATTTGGCTGTAGCATTCATTTAAATAGACCTTACTCCTTTAACATGTCATCTTACACCCATAAGATGTTGATTGTATACATCCATTGTCCTATGTGGATTGAGAAGGGAAGGCCTGGTGTCTTGGCAGTCACAGTGACTCTGGCATAGAATCCCTCAAAAACACCTCTCACCCTCACGGAGCTGTGGCAATAGCATATCCCATCCTACAGCATTGGTACACGGCTGCTCTTGCTGACTTTCCTACACTCCTGTCACTCCCTGCCTGACTGCAGTCAGTGCTGCCAGCTGATGTGCTGGTGATGTGACACAGGTGAAAATGCTGGCTGAGGAATGATGCTGTGACTTGCCCATAGCCAGTCACCCTGGCTGCTGTGCCTGAAGGAGTGGTGGGCTCTGAGAAGGGACTGCCCTGGGCTGTGTGGGGCTCTCAGAGCTGCTTGTGTACCCAGCCTCAGAGAGCATTCGGGCACGTCAGCTTTGGCAACGAGTTCCTGCTGCCTTTATTTTTCCCATTTTCATGCCCATATACCTTATAAACGTAGGATCATTTAAATGATTTCTTAAGCAGAAATATATGATATTAAATGTGAAAATATGTAAAGCATGTATCCCGCATGCCAGAAATCCAAGGATTAGTAGAGCAGGATTGCCATCAGGGTGATGGCAATGAAAGCCCAGTGCATTGGGTCTTCAGCTGGAGGATGGAGTCTGGCTTCAAATTCAAGTTGGTCCATATATGTCTGTGCTGAGACTGTCCTTGGAGTTTGCATCAGGATCTGCAGGCTATTACCTGATTGCATATGAGTGTTAGCAGTAATTTGGGGGGGGGGAGGGGGGCATTGCTGCTCTGTTAGAACAAATCTTCTGTTACCTGCAGAACTTCCAGAGCAGCTGGGGGACCGTGCTACATGGGAAGACTGAAGGGCTTAGTGCAGGGTGTGCACCCAGCAGACTCTAGTATGTGGGATTGAGCAGGGCTTAGAAAGTTTATCTCAGTTTTCCCCCTGCCCAAAAGGAGTCACACATCTGTCATCTAATATGCTGCAAGTGAGTGTGTTCAGGTGACTGAATCCTGCCCTGGGGTTTTACCCTAATGAAAGTGTTTACACCCTGGGTGATGAAGACTGCTATCTTCTTCCTTTAAATAAATGAAATAAGGTGAACTCTGCCACAGCTGATGAAAGGCCTCTTTTTTCCAGTTCTTGAATTATTTCAGTGATTCTTTGATGTGTCAGCAGAAGGTCCTTCAGTGTTATTTTTGAGTGGGAACACTCCAGTTGGATACATATTGCAGCAAAGGTTTCATGTGGGGCTTTTGATCACTTCCCACTTCTCACCAATCCTATATCCAAAGACAGTCTACACCTTTTCTCCCGTCACACTGGGAGCTACTACTGAGTTGCTTCTCTGTTCTGACCTTTCCAAAGTATTTCAATCACTGCTTACTCCCTAAAACTCACCTCTTGTAAGTACAGCCTCTATTCCCTCTCTTTGAGATAACTAATTTATCAATACACTGTGGGACTGCACTAAGACATTACTTGGCTGGATGGGCTCTCTACTGAGCAGTCCTGGCCGCTCTAGGTGACTCTTCTTTTCATCATTATTCCTACACAGCCAGCGTTCACACTCGACAATTTCTTAACAGAAATGTGATGCTCACTCTCAGATCTTGGCCAGCAATAAGTCTTTCTGTGCAGACTTCACTACAGTATTTCCCATTCCCTAACAGTTCTCCTTTTCAATCCACCAGGTCTCATACCATTAAATATTTTGATGTTACACAATTACAACTTTTTTTTTTTTTTAAAGAAAAATCAGGCTGTTGTGTGATACTTTTTCAAATAACTGATAGAAAACTTTTGCATTTATGATGGCCCATATCCACCAACCTTGAGTTCTCATCAACAATAAATACTAAGCTTCAGGCCTGACAAGGCTTGTTTTCATTAGTGTCTTCCACACTTACTATATCAGCATCTTTAGTTTACAATTGATTGGTTTTTTACCATCAATTAAATTATTTTTAGTGACTTTTCCCAGGGCAGCAGTTAAGCTGACCTGCTTAGAGTTCCCTGAGGCTCGCTGCCCTTACTGAGAAGGAGTCTGTCAGTAGCACAGCCTGACCTTACGGGGTTGTGCCAGAACTCACTTGTCACCTAACCCAAACCCTGGCAGAGATATTCATGGCATCTTCCCAAGTTACCAAGGGACTGGAAAGCACCTGAGATATCTTCATAAATCCTGAGTACCATCCTCCTGCTTTTTGTTTGTGCTGGTTTGGGCTGGGATAAAGTTAATTTTCTTCATGGTAGCTGGTGTGGGGCTCTGCTTTGGATTTGTGCTGGAAACACAAAAATTTGTGGTCTTGATAACACAGGAATGTTTTACTGCTGAGCAGTGCTTATACAGACTCAAGGCCTCTCACACCACCCCACCAGTGAATAGGCTGGGGGTGCCCACACATTTGGGAGGGGACACAGTCAAGACAACTGCCCCCAGCTGACCAAAGGGATATCCCATACCATATGGCATCATGCTCAGCATATAAAACTGGGCCGGGAAAAGAAGGAAGGGGAGGACATTCGGAGTGATGGCGTTTGCCTTCCTTGGTCACTGTTATGGGTGATGCAGCCCTGCTGTGTCCTGGGGATGGCTGAACACCTGCCTGCACATGGAGAACAATGAATGAAGTCCTTGGTTTGCTTTGCTTGGGTGCACAGCTTTTGCTTTACCTATTAAACAGCGTTTATCTCAAGCACAACTTTTCTCACTTCTCTTCTGATTCTCTCCCCACCCCATCAGGGGAGAGTGAGCAAGCAGGTGTGTGGGACTTAGTTGCCAGGTGGGGTTAAACCACAACACTCATTCTTTGCCCTCACCAGCGGATGGAACAGCTACACCGAGTAGCCAGCATGGCCCAACACTAAGATTTGTCTCTCCCTAAGATTTCTAAAACATACCCTTATTAGTCTTCCTAATAATTGGCTTCATATCCTCACTACTGTAGGGTTTGTCTGAGAATGAGCAGATGGGCAACGTAACAGGCATCCAGGCATTTCTGAGGAAACAGGAAAAAACACACTCTCTTCAGTGACCTTCACACGCCTTGCCTGTTCACAGGTATTTTCCTGACTATGCTAAGTCAGGAGCCAGTCCTGCTAGTGGTACTGTTGTTTCTGCCTGATTAGAATGGCAAAGGAAATATTTCTCTGGTTGGTGATACAAACCACACGTAACAATTCTAGGAAACTGGGTTGTCAAAAATAGATTTACTTTTTCAGAAGTAAACTATATGAATTAAAAATCCTCCTCATTTGATTCTCCAATTCAGGAAATGCCATGAGATAACACAAAATATTTCATTTATTAATGCCTGGAAAGAGGAAAGCTGGTTCCATTTCAGACACCATCAGATAATACCTTTGCCAGAGGATGTTATTACAGTTTTAGGCTAAATATATAATATAAATAACCTGTCTTATGCTGTAGAAAAAAATCTCTGCTGGCTGGAAACAATTATTGTGAGATAATACATGGAAGTTTGCCAGCTGGGCTTGTTACATTTTCTAACTCTACATTTATAATTTACATTAGTGCACACCACTATCTCCGAGCACAGCCAAAGCTCTATTGCTCTATTTATGAACCTACGTTATGTATCAGTGATAAAATTATAAGGCTGAAGTAAACCATGCAGTGAAGTAATCTAAACCGAATCCTTAGAAGACATTCATTTCCATTCAGGAAATACTCACCACTTCTAAGTGGACCACATTCAATATGAGTGAGTTATTATTCCAATTATTCGGCCAGCTTTACAACTTGCCAGTGGCTCAGTGCCAGCATTTTACTTAACAGGCTAATAAAAATTTGATTATCAAAGCCACCAGGTCAGCCATATACACAGCAGCAGTTGGGGGGCAGAGAGCAAACTGCAGCAGCCATTGCTGCAGCAGCCACCTTGGTCAGACACAGGGCCAAGGAATTGTCTGTTATGTCATGGCCTGCACTCAGTAATACAATAAATCAAAAATACTCCCAAGAGCCATCTGGGTCAAAGAGCAGCTGGACATAAACTCCAGTTTTCCCTCCATCAGCAATCTGCAGAGAAAGTTCAAGTGTGGGGAAAAAGTGTCCTGCTGAGCCAGCCCTGGGACAAGGGATGTACATGGGGAGAGCAGTCATCCCTCCTCTGCCCACCAGTGTTTAAAAGGGAATGCAGGGCAGAGGTGGACAGGGAAGCAGAGGGAGCAAATGGCTTCCACAATTTTTTGCATTCCTGGATCAGCAAGCTGTGATTGTACTGGAGGTGAAATCCTAAGAAAACCAGTGACAGAATCTCACAGGCAGATCGTAGGACCAGATTTCTACAGTGGAAATGGACCTTTACCATGTAACAGCTTGACAGCAACCTTAGTATGCAATAGGGTGTGCCTAAGGAGAAACTAAGGGGGGGTGTTTTAATGTGACCTATATTTTTGTGGTCTGATCACAGAGAACTGGAAAATCCCTTTGGGAACAAGTGTCTGGATGGAGATAAGGCTACAGTTGCAGTTCATGGTTGCTGTGTGATTTGCTACGGAAACGGTTAAACATGGGTCCATTCAAAATGTTGAAGTTAGGCCCTGGGAAACCTTCTCCTAGTGAAATGAAAGTTGTGGAAACTATGTGCATGCCTGCTTTTAAATGGCTGAGTGAGACTGAAAGTTTTGCTTCCTTTTTTGCTTTCATTTGCTTACTCCTTGTGTGATACTTATTTTAGAGTGAAAAAAGGAACGGGAGCTCGCTTGTCTTTTTGAAGTCAGACCAAATGCTTTGTCTGTAGCAGATAGGACTTTGGGCTGGGGGAAGGTTGTTGCAATGCTGGCTCTGTCAGCTGCTGTGCTCAGGCACAACTCATGCTGACTGCCAGGGTGTGGGCAGAAGTCTGGCACCCAGGAGGGCAGTGTTGGTCAGAGGGAAGATACTCTGATCTGTGCTCCCCATCCATCAGACATATGCCTAAATACTGAAAAAGTGGGATTTGTACTAAATAGCTTTGGGTCCCCAATTCAAAGTTTATAAATTAGGATATTTGTCTGTCTTACTGGCAGATCATGGCAGGAGATCAGTTTTCACAAGCTCTTACAACAGCCTTAAAAACTGATTCACCTTCTGGAAGCTCCCATCTCTCCCAATTGACTGCAAAGGGAACCAAGGAAGACCACCCAAACTGTGAAGAACCCCAAACTGTGGGAGACAACTCTGGGCTACACAAATGGCCATGCAAACAGAACTGCTGTGATTCAGCCCTTGGGAAAACAACCAGAAAGGGAGAAAGTGGTGCATATGTTTTGGCAGAAAGCAAGAGGGAAAAGCAAAAGAAATAGGGAAGCTAAAAGAGGACAAGGGGAAGAAATGGAAAGGAATGACCCTGAATGGTAGGAGAGAAAGCAACTGGCAAAAGGGAAATAATGAAGAGACTAAGGGGGGAAAAGCGTCTGAGAGATCAAGCAGAGGACAAGTGAGAAGCCAGAGCATCACTTGGAGAAGCCCTCATTCCCATGCTCTGGCAGAGGACCAGCAGCTGCCTGTGGCTGCCAGAGTCACTGGTTCAGCCACCCCCGGGGCCTGGAGGGAGCCTTGCATGAAGGACACTGCAGTTTGCTCTGCCAGGGCCACTCCTGCAACGGCCCCTTCTGCCATTCCTGGTAACAGCAGAAATTTAGCACTTGGTCGTCAGCAGCTAGAGAATGAAATTGTCTTTTCCTCATGACAAACGTACAGCACTGTTCAGCAGACACAGGGCAGGACTTGTGGTGTGTGGTACCAGCAGGATGAATTTTTCAATTTTCTGGTTTCAATTCTCTTTTAGAGAAATAGTGAACCAGTTGGCAAATAGTGAACTAGTGAAATAGTTGGCAAATTATTCAGGACTTTTTCCTTGCTCTGCTGCCAAAATTATCACAGCATGATCAAGGCAAGGTAAGCACAGAGAAGCCTCCAGACATATTCAGCTGGTGCTGGGAATCTCTTTTGGTTTAATTTTTAAATGTCTTTCATACTTACCATATACTTGGAAAGTTACACAAATAGGTATGTTATACAAATCCATAGATTAAAGGTCACTTACTAGTTCATAACAGTAAATATACTGCTGACTGGCAAAGTTAAATACAGTTAATAGAAAAGAATGTGGGAGACATTACCCACTGTAATTACTTTAAGAGTGTCTATTATCTTCCATGGAGTTTTTACAAAATGCACACACACGTACTCACTGTGAAGACACCAAATTAGAAATAAAACTCCGGTAGAACCAAGCCACAACTCAACTATTTAAACTACTGGCAAAAGGACTGCCCTTGCAGCTGCATTATCGAGTACTGCAAAATGTAGTGAGACACGTTTTTTCTTTGAGAAACCTTTCTGATCATTGCTTGATACCGTGCAGAAGTGTTCCTGAAGGGCGAGCAGGCTCATCTGGGATGCAAGCATTCAGGCTGCGGCCGCATGGCATTGCAGCCTAATGTGCCGCAGAGCTGCCACGAGAGAGGCCGAGGGAGGGAGAGAGGAAATTCTCACAATTGCCTGTTTCCCCGCGACGCATTAAACGACTGAGTGATCACAGCCCACAACTGAATTACAGGAGTGAGTCACAGAGTTCAAAACAAGAGCATCCACTAATTGTTTCATGGAAGAGGCTCAGGGAAGTATGAAGGAGGATTTTGTAGGATATTCTTTTGCTAATTGTGAGCTTTGTAGTCTTTTGTAGCAAAGCCAGACGTTCTGATCTGAGAGTTTATTTTACGACTCATAGACCAGGGAGGGCTGTGTTCCAGGGCTGGGCATCCATCCCTTATGGGCAGCTTTTACTGCTGTGAGCCTGGAATAGCTTTGAAGCTGTCTTCTGGAGCTCTCAGACACCAGCAGATGGCAAACGGGAGGAGGGGATAAATGGCCTTATTCCCAGTCGGGCTGTCCCATCCGCTCTATGCGAATGTTTTGGTCGGTTTGATTAAGATTTGTTCACCTACATTTCAGGCATTCAAGGCAAGAAGATGATCCTGTAATTTTTATTTGACAAGTATCTCTATCCCCAAGCCTCCAGACTTGTATAAGATATCTCCATGATCAGCCACTGAGCCTTGCTCAGTGGGGCAGTAGAGCCACACACAAGATGGGGAAAGCTCCCGGCTTCTGATGGAGGTTTACTTTATCAGGGCTAGGTCACCATCATAATCTTGGGTGATGAATGGGAATGAATGGGGGTCCAGGAGGCATGTGGGGGTCCAGGGCCCTGCTTGCCCACAGTCTGTATCCGCATCCTAAGTATGTAGTGGAGTGTCACAGAACGACAGCTCATCAGTGCTCCTGTGACACTGTTACACCCTGGTCATGGGCACTGAGGATGTGTATGAGAGGGATGAATGCAGTTGCAGGCCCAGGGGTTGCACAAACATCTGGGGACATGCTGCAGGTTAGAAGAAGGGGCAAATCATCATTCTGGTGAGGTGGTCACTGAAGATGAAGATGGATTCCACAGTGCTTATTACCACAGGATTACGAGCAGACTGCAATTTCACAGCTGTGGGACTGCCTTGTGGCTGCGCTTCCACCCACCACCTTCCTGACCCATCACCCCCAGCAAGCTGCTGTGGTGGAGTCACACACAGCCCACTTGCTTTTATGCGCTGATTCCCTTGATCTCTTTGGCCTACATCTTGGACAATCTGTTTGTAACTCCTTCTGGGTAACTCAGCTTCTCCATAAATACTGATTTATCTGAATTGTGTCATATCCTTCTCCCACAGCTTCACTTCTACATGTGCTCTAATTTATTGGCATCCAATTTCCAGAATCCAGGAATGCAGGAAATGGTCCAGGATCCAACCTGCCCTAGTGGTATAGAAACCTCTGCCAGATTTTCTTTTTTAGTGCACGCTAGGTTACTGAGTACTCATCTCTCTAGGTAATTTCGGATTCTTGGTCTCCAACTGCTGTCCAGCTGGTAACCCTGAGCTTTTCCTTCCTCCTGTTCTCTCTGTCCTTTGAGGCATGACATCTTCTCTCATTCTTGCCACCAACTTTCTGGTTTTATATACCTGTCTCAGACAGAAAAGGATCCTAGCCTACCTGCTGGACTGTTGTTTTCAGAGCTAAGGCTTATTCAGTGTCTCAATAGGCTTCCTTGCAAATTAAAGCTAACCAAGGCTCAGTGACTCTTTCATCTGGAGTCATGTTCTGTTCAAATTTCAGTCCCAACCTGAAGATAAAAATATCAACAGAGAAGGCAAATGAATCAAAATGGGATTTGCAGTTTGGTGGAGAAAAGACCTGTGAAGACAGATTTTCTTGGCAGAAGCTCAGCTGGTGGGATCAGAGGTAGGCAGGAAAGACTTTTTGCAGACACAGTGATTTTTTGCCATTGAGATGATATGGACAGAACAACTGTAACGCCCAAGAGCTAAAGCCCCTTCCAACACAAACCACTCTATGATTCTATGATGATCTCACCCTTGTTTTTTTCTGAGTGAAAAAATTAAACAGTGGCTGCTTGTGGACCTATCCTCCTCTCAGGGCTCACTTGTGAAGAAAGGTCCCTGCTGTTGGGAGCAGCTGGGTTTCTTTGCATTTTTTTTGTATCTGAATTTTTATCAAAAAATTAAGACAAACTTTTTTTCATTACTAAAAAAGTGGAAAAATAAGGCTGGGAAGGTGAACAAAAATTAGAAAATCTTGTCAAAAATTGGAAAATTTCCATGTTTTGAACTTGGATTTAATCCAAAATCCATCTGGAGTAAAAAGTACTTGTGAAATTATTATCAGAAAAGTGAGAGTTAGCAAAGAGATCTTCCAGGATTCAGAAGGAGCACGAGTTAACAGAAAGCTATCACATTTGAGGACCATTTACTAGAATAGTAGCATTTATGTTCTTATGTTTAAAACAACAGCTTGGTCTCAGATGCCTAAAAAAAATTGCATTACTGCCAAGTCATTAGCTTACAAAGCTCCAGGACCTGTCTACACACAAGCCTGCCATCAGTTTAACTAAAATCACTATTTAATCCATTTAGAGCAATCAGCACAACCCTTTTTTGGGTAACCAAATTAACTCAAATCAATACAAGCCTGTTGCAAACAGAGACAAACAATTTAAGGACATTGACATCAAAACCTGCATTAGCTCAGGCGGTGTGAGTTTTGTGGCAAGGCGGGAGCTCAGGTCACACCAGGGAGATGCTGCAATGGTCCTTTTTGCACTGTAAAGCTGTGCCTGAAGCACATCCAGAGGCAGCTTCGTGATCTCAAGTGATCTCTTCTGTGTGTCGCTACATGCATGGTCTGAATTCCCACCGCTTCTCCACCGCTTCCACATGCCCTGCTCGTTTAGGAGCTGAGCCTCCCTCACCCTTTTTCCCAGCCCTGAGCCCTACGTGACAAACCCAACCATTTTGCTGGAGGAGCTTGATGTGAAAGGTGTAAGACACGGCTGGCTCCATCAGAAAGCGTTCAGCTTCAGTGACCCAGGAAACCTTGTTTAAACTCTATTCTCCTCTGCTGTAATGCACGAGAGCCTAAGTACAGACACAGCCCTTTATGCCAATATCCTCCCTCCCCATGTTTGCAGCTGCCTGGGCAGGAAACCCCTCTTCTCAGGAGACCTCCTGCATCCTTCTCCTGGTAAGCAAGGAGGAAAACACCATCAGCAGCTGGCCCAGAGCACAGGCTGTTCCCCTCAGTGTGCAGGGTCCTGGTTGCCGAGGCTGTGCTCAGCCCCTGCAGGGGCTGCCCAGTGCCCACCCCTGGTGAGGCAGAGGGGCAAAGCTGCCAGCAGGGCCAACCTCCAGCCAAACACAGCATTCACCTGAAAGGAGCCCGGGCCCAAAGTGGCCTCAGGGATTTCCTCAGCTCAGTTTGATTAGATGAGTCAGTAAACTGTAAGATCTCACACTTTCCAAGGGCTTACCCAGCCTGCCTTGAGCCACTTTGACCCATGGAGCATCCAAGGGTGAGGGGCTCCTCAGGTCTCCATCCACTATGCAAGGCACCAGCTCCCACTCCTTGCTCTGAGCCAGGCTATGGCCAGCCACAGTTGTTGGTGTCTAATTCTTCACTTGGCAGAGATGGTCAGTGGTTGCTCCACATCCACATTTTTTATGGCACACATAACTCTGTAGACCTGTATTAAACCCTCCCTATCCAATTCACTGGACTTCCGTAGTTTCCTTTCACAGAGAAACTATTCCCTACCTTTAGTCATCCTTTCTGCAATTCTCAGTTCTGCCCTTTTCCAGTTCTGCTATATCCTTTTTAAGATAGGGGAACAGTCACACTCAAAAGCAGATGATCCTTGGATTCATACAGTGACATTACATCATATTCTTGTCTTTATGCCTAGCCCTCATAATTCCTAACATATGATTGGCTTTTTTGCTTACTGACAAGCATTGAGTTGATATTTTCTTGGAAAAAAATCCCAAAAATTTTCAAGTGGGTACACAGGGATTATTTTTCCCTATGTGTATTGCTTCACATCCACCTGCATTCAGTCCGTTTCCCCATCCTGTCACTCTGCAGGTCTGTATTGCTCTTCTGCCTTTATTTTAGTCAACTGTTTTCTTTACTGCAGTGCATATCTCACCATAAGCAAACTCACAAAATCAAACAAACCTTTCTCATTTTCCACATCTTTATGTGTATGCTCCATGTGCGTGTACAGGGTGGCGGAGAGGGAAGTGCACAGGAAATAAGGCAAAAATACAAGCATGTACTCATATACCAGTTATTCCATTTTCTGGTGTTGCATCAGCAAACCCCTATGGTAACACCCTATTGCAAAATGTGACACCCAAAAGCAAAGCAGATCAGCATCAGAAAAGAAGCAGGGCCACAGGCAGGCCAGGGAAGGGCTGCCAAGGTTTAGAGACAGCTTTGTAGCTGCCTCTGTGCTTTGCCGTTGCCCAGAAGGAGCATCATGTTCAGCTCTCAGAACTCCTGATGACCTCAGGGGGAGCTTTGAGCTTCAACCTGAGGGATGGAGTTGCTGAGTTTCAGCAGGTTAGAGATGCCACTAATTTCCCCATCAGAGCCAGGAATATCAAAATGGTTTTACTGAAGAAACCAGCTGGAATCTCACTTGAGTTTATCATAAAGACTGAGAGGACTCAAACTGTCTCCTACCTTTATACACAGTGCATGTTGGGTCCTGTACATTCACAATTTCATATGAAATCTCAGTCTTTGTTAAGCTGTGGCAGAAAAAGACGGAAATCCCTCTGAAACCTGTGATCTTCCAGAAGCAAAGGAACTGCTCTAAAACAAACTACCATCTCCTTCCTCCCGTGGCTGTAATCCAGAAAGCAGTTTACATTAATGAGGTATCTGGCCCCCAGCTAAGCTACAAAAAGCCAAAGATGCTCAGATACAACTGTGACAATGTAACATAAAACAGGGCTAATTTTGTATTGCAGAGTGCCTGGATAGCAGCAGGTGTCTACAGCCACATATCCAGACACACCAGCCTCACCCGATCGTTTCCAGGGTGCCAGTCCACCACCCTGGAGCTGGGTACAGGATGGGCAGGAACTCTGGCTGTAAGAACAGGAGATCCATGCTCTTCTATGGCTTTTAGTCCCAAAGTGGGTCTGTGAAAGTCCCCTCCTGTGAAAGGTACCCTGTAGAAGAAGGACCTTAAATTATGCATTAATGACCGTCGGAAGAATAAAGAAGAATTTCCATGGTGACAGGGCCACCATTTTTAAGTCTATTGATGCAATTTTATAAGCGATTGTTATAGGTGCCTTTCCACTGGGAAAATCCGAGAAACAACTGTGGTTGTGTCATGCAACTGCTTTTTAAGGGCATCATCATCCCTGTGCTCTCCTGGTCTCTCCTGGCCCAGGCAGCACGGGGCAAGGGAGAGACAAGGGACTAGGACAACATAAGACATCAGGACACCTTTAGCATTAATACACACCAACCGCAGCCCCGCTCTGTTCAGAGAGTGCAGCACAGCCACTTCTTTTATCCTACAGACACACAGTGGGTTTGAAACCTCTTGTGCTTTCTTAGCTGAGGGTTTGCTGTGACAGCCACAGTCAGGGCAGGGAAGCATGCAGGTACAATTCACATACGCAGAAGCATTTGATTTTATACCAGTTTAACAGCTAAATACTAGTTCAAATAAGAGCATTTGTGTAATTCACAAACCTCCAAAAACATGTCTAGTCAAAGTTTCTCATGGTTTTTTATTTATTTGTCTGCAAAACACCATATACAAATATGATGAAATATAAAATAAACATATGCTATTCCCTGGTATTCCCCAGATTTCCAACAGTAGAACATGCCAAGTATAAATTATCACTATCAGAGGCCTACCTAAATCTAAAAGTGAAGTTTTTACCACACCACTAATTGTGTTTAGAATAACTTAAAACCAACAAATTACTTGTAACTCAAACCCAAAAGCTTGAGCATTTCAAGAGCTGGACACTAGGTGGCAGAAATATTATACATTCTCTAATAATGAACAAACACTCTTTCAGTGTGAAGGCAGGCCCAGAGAAGTTATAGCACATATCTCAAATAAATTGAAAGTTTATAGCTTTCCTGTGTTTCCTGATCAGTCCCAGAAGAGCACATGCCTTGTTGGCAGGTTGGGTTAAAACCTCTTATATTCTTTACAAGAGGCATTACCATTCAGTCACACACCTAGGCCTGTTGCCACAAATGCCCATGGCTTCCCTTTCCCCATACAGCACATTTTTAAAGTAGGACCCAGATAAGCCCTACCCCATTTTTTTTATAGTGAGGTAAGGGTCTCAAATGAGCCCAAGTGATTTAGTTGCAGGTTGATAGCTCAAATTAAAAAATAAGGATCTACATTATTTGCTAAGTATTGCTTTGCTCCAGTAAAGCAGCATTTATTTCTCCAGCAGCCCACAAACCATGTACCACCTCAGGCAGAGCTTAACTGAAAAGGCTGGAAAAAAGGCTTGGGAAGGAGGCAAAGGAAACAGGTGTCACCACACATCCTGCTCACACCTTGCCCTCTTCTTTGTGCCCTGCCAGCAAAGATACATAAAATATAAATAAAATAACTAATACATATAAAATAGCCAGCATCAGAACTTTATGAAGGCCACCAGGAGGTTCTGCATCTGTGTTTCTGACACCATCCCCTGCTCACTGGGCATGTGTAAATGCACACATGTGGCAGGTCACAGATCTGCATGCGTGAGTGACCTCAGCATTTTGGTGGTGCAGCTTCTGGCCTTGGCTGACTCTGGGGAGCAGCAACTGAGGCTCATAACAGTGAGAGCTGGGCTGGAGGCTAAAGGGCTGCATCCAGTTTCCAGCTCCTGACTGATCTGCTGTATGGCCTGACACATCTTACTCATCTTCCCTTGCAGCCCTGGCATGTGCTGCCTGTCACCTTTCCCTCTAGGTGTGGGGTGCAAAGTAAAACATACCTTCCAACAGTACTTGCTGCAAGGAGAGAAACAACACCTGCTCCCTCCTAAAACGAGACCCCTGGCAATTAACTATGTTCCTGTGACATCTGAACTCACAGAATGGATTATTCTAGCACACCTGCCCCTCTGGTTCCTGTCCCCAAGAATGAAAAAGTTCATTTTAACAAAAATCAACACTATTTCCAAATCAGTTTTTTCAGCTTCTGTTGCTGGGGCCATCCGAGGAGAGGACCTTGAGGAAGAATTAAATGAAACTAGTAGGAGTCTTCTACATTAAAAGGGTCTACATTGCAAGCCTGCAGGAAAGCTTAGGGCTGCAGGAGAAGTGCTCAAAACCTAGATGATGTCCCACAAAACCTGCACTGCACCAGTAGCCAAAAAACAGTTTACGATGAGCTCAAGAAGTCATCTGGCCTGTGTTGTGTCAGTAGAGGAGCAGAGCACACACAACAGCGCCTTTCTTTGGGAGGAATGAACATCTGCATGATATGAAAACACCATTAGGGAAAAGAAAAAAAAAAAAAGAGGATGAAGCCACATGTGACTGGTCTGCAAAATCCAACAGTGGGGGCTCAGAGTTCAGCCCCCCCGGGTGGCCAAAGGGACACCAGAGCCAGCCTGTCCAGCCTGTGGGAGGAGCTGAGTAAGGAACCATCACATCACTTTTGGCCAGTGTTCAGGGAGGCACCGACTGGCTCCAGAAGAAGCCATCAGCAAGTCTCTTCTTCTACATTCTGCAAATAGGCCCTTCAAAAGGGATGATGGGTGAGGTAAAAAGAGGTAGAGTTGGTGGGAAATCATACTCCTCAAAGACAACCTTCCTCAGAACTGGAGAAGAAACTTCTTTTGTGTTTGTAGGTAATTTTCCTTGGCTCGTGATGACTGCAAACCTCAGAGTAACTACGGTTTGCTCACCTGCAAAAAGCAACATGAGGTCTGCCCACCCATCCATGACACACGGCACCATGGCTTCCATAGGACATATGCACCAGGCCTTATCCAAATGCAGGAATAACAGACCTCTCCCCTCAGAGCCAGAGCACTATTTCCAAATTTGAAGGTGCAAGTAGACAAACCTACCTAAGAAACCGACCGATTCCTCTTCCTGCACGGAAATGTTTTACCCCAGGATTCCAGCTAAACACTGAAAGGACTGAACTATGGGATGGACATGGGCAATGGCTCAAAAGAATGGTACAGCCTAAGAAAGGATAAGTAAAGAAAAGGAAGAAGCAGAGAGGGGGTTGAAGCAGCAGTGACAGCGAAATGGACCCGTAAACAGCACACAAGGGGAAAACTGTGGACACCGTAAGCATTCCTTTATGTTAAAAACTGTATCTAACCATGTTTCTAACAACTGCAGATGATAGTAATTCACACATGAAGGTTTGTGGCTACCAGTATGGGAGGGAAGGGAATGTGGATGGGAAGTTGGGTCATATGGGAACTGAGAGCTTGTTGTTGATTTGTGACAGCATGACTGGAAGCCTGCAAAACGTGCTCAGTCCGGGTCCTGCAGGTTCTCAGCTGCTCAGGAAATCAAGTTCCCCTTATTTATCGCCCAAGGCTAGATCAGTGCTTTGGGGACCTTGTGGTAATTTTAAATTCAGTTCCTACGGTCAACTCCAAGCCTCTTTTATAGCTGAGTCACCTGGTTTCAAAGTGTTGTTCCAACTTCTTGCAGGGCTGTCTTCCTGTCCCACGTCCTCCCCAGTCCCACCCTAATTGCATGTGCACCCGCTGTCCTGTGGCTCAGCCTGCTCTTCCTCCATGCTGTCCCACTCCTTGCCACTCTTCCCCCCTTTGTCTCTACCTCACTTCCTTCCATTTTGCCTCTCCACTGGCCTTCGCCCTTCCCAACTAACCCTTTACTGTCACACTTCAGACTTTCTGAAGTTTTGACAAGTTTGTTTTCCACAATCGGAAGTGGTAAACCAACCTACTACTACACATCATCTTCTCATCTTCTTGTAAAAATCCTGTGACTTTATCTCCCCCACCTTCTACCATCTTCCTTTTCTTTCCCTGGGCCACCTTTTTCCCTACTCTTAAACTGCAAACTCTTTGAGGGCAGTGCCAGAATCCGGTCTGGATTCCATAAGGCACCTAATATGCTAAATATTATAAAAGATACTTTTTTTTTTTTTTTTAATTTTGATTTCCAGTAAACTCACTGAAAATCCAAGTAAGCAGGACTTTAAGTAGGCAGACATACATGTCTTGTCAACAGGAAATTTCTCTTGCATAACTTCTCTGGCAGTTCTGGAAAGCTAAATACGGGTGGGTTTATTTTCCTCACTGCAACTTAACAGTCAGGAAAAAAAAATGAACCCATAAAGAAAAATCATTTCTGAGAAAGGAGATTCCAGAAAGGCAGATGATTTTTAGCACGCAGAGCTGCCCTCGTGAAACATCTGCTATGATGTAGCCCGGTTCTGGCTGTAGACCAAACGTATCAATAGCTCCATAGAGTAATGGGATAAGAAATGGGAAAATTGCCATTGCTTGTTTAGCAGCTTGTTTTGCTGATAAATGTCTGTCACTTTTCAAATAGCTACAGTGCAATTGTTTTGGGGGGAAAATATTTCCTTGAGAAGGAGGTTTGCAGGCCATTAGCTACTTCCCATCTGTGCTGGTGTTTTAATACACTGCACATACACTTTGCTCCCTATTAGAAATTATTCACAGCTTTTGACTAAGGGCAGGCAGCCTGAAGTTTAGAAATTATGTCTGTCATTAATTAGATTCCTCTTGCCCTACTGAAAATTTAAATCTCAAAATCATTAGAACCAGTATGTATTTTCGGAAAGAACATCTACTTTTAAGGATTGCTAGGAAAAAAAATATACTCTTTTTAGGCATCTGTAGTTTTAAAATAATGAATGACTGTACAAAAGCAGGAGCTGACTAAAGTGGTGGCCACTGTGTGCTCGTTCCATGGCTAGAGGCAGAATGTCACTAAGCTAAGTACTGCTATGTGCTGGAATTCATCTCATCCCTTTTCAAACTGTGCTATGAACATATTTTAATTCCACCTGATAGCTGCTAGGACAGACAAGAGACAGACTTCTGTTTAATATCCCTGATACCTCTAATAATATCTGGTTTTGCTTCACACACCTACGCTCAACAAGCAATTACCCGCAATAAATTTAGCTGTGCCAAAAGACACAGAACTATATTCCTAGCTGCATCAACTGAACTAGATGTATACATTTCAGGGGAGGGGACACCCCAAACCTATTCCTATTAGCAAGTATCCTTCTCTTTTCTTTCCTTCCATCAGGGGAGAAAAAAAAAACCCTGAGAAAAACCCAAGGAAAAATGTAAAAATGTGGGTACTGCTGCAGATTTGTTCCAGGGATATACTTCTTTTGTCATCTGATTCCTTTGCTTTGCTTTTTTTTAATTCAAGAGGATCACATGAAGTTTTTATCCTAACTAGTTTTTAGACTTCACAGAATAAAGTTAAGGGAAAAAGAATAAAGAGATTCAGGATTAGAAAGTACCCACTGAAGTATGAATATAGAAGTGGAGTGAGACTTCCAAGTCAAGTCCTGCACAGCAGGAAACTCACACTTTTTAAATTGTGAAGAAACTCACAATTTACCACTTGGACAGACAGGCAAATGGACTAACATAGAGGCAGTGACTACTTTTCAGAATTTATTGTAAAAAAAATAGTATTAAGCAATAGGAAAAAAGCCACTCCCTGTTCAACCCATCACATTTACATGGAAACA
This sequence comes from Pyrocephalus nanus, assembly GCA_038380795.1. Taxonomy (NCBI): domain Eukaryota; kingdom Metazoa; phylum Chordata; class Aves; order Passeriformes; family Tyrannidae; genus Pyrocephalus; species Pyrocephalus nanus. Next base: position 74,211,755 of record CM076260.1, on the reverse strand, counting down.
ATGGAAAAATGTGACAGAAATGTATTTACCCATTCCTAACCATATATCAGATGATTCCAGCTATTCAGGACATGCTCATGGGAAAAAATATTGGCAGTATCACAGCATATGGAAGTGGAAATAAAAAGCATGCAGTATTTTCAATTGCAGTTGGGAGGCCTATTTCCTGGAGTCTAAAGATCATGTTGTTTTATCTGTTTTCCTTTAGCATAATGTACATTATCAGACTTTCATAACTTCAGACAGCAGCATAAAGCCCTGATTTTTTGCCAACAGTGACATACCCACCTCAAAGATAAATGTGGAAGCCAGAATGTCTGCTGTACTTCTGTTTGCAATTTCCTTTCCATAGGAACACGCACATGATATAGTTCCTGCTAACATATATTTAAAGCTTGGCTAGCCCTTTTTCACTTACGCCAGTTCAACCCCACTGGAGGTCCTCAGGGCAGCACAGTGGAGAGCAGACTTCCAACGCTGCATCGCATTCGTTCTGGCCAAAACCAGCCTGTCCTAAGACCAAATTACATAATTTGGATGACAACTTCTTTTGCCTACAAACAGAAATATGTCAGATTCCGCATTAAACTGTACTACAAAAAATGTAAAACAATACATTCCACAATTTGTTTTTTGTGTGGATCTTCTAGCTCATGTCAAAACTGCGAAGTACCAGTGTTAACTCAAACAGAGCTCAGTTTAAAGAGAGCCCCCAAATAACCAGTGCATAGCAGTATTTATCTGGTGAAATTAGCTTCATTATCAGTTGGCAAAAAGTTGACTTGGCCTCAGTTTCATACTTCAAAGCACTAATCAGAGAAAACTTAAGTTACATGGCACTGTTAAGACCACCTGAGTTTCAAGTCAAGGGATGAACTTACACACAGGTGCACTGTTCTAGGTATGACATGGCTACAAAACACAAATACTCAGAAAACGGGTCAGCAAAAACCTATGGATAATGCTAAATAAGAGTACATAACCATTTTTTTCCACTGCTGTACTTGCTGAAAACTTGTAATAACAACAGCAACAACAGTTTGAGGTGACTCACACAACTGACAGTCACTGGAGTAAAGTGCAGTGGAAATTTTGGTCATTCTGAAAGAAGATACAATGGAGCAATACAGGAAATTCCGTACCAAGAGGCCAAAGTCAAACATTTGTTCTCTTGCACATCATAAAAAATATTTTTGGTTACAAATTACCACTGCAGACAGTCTTCTTATAGATTAAACTAAAAATGTCTCCACCTAAAAAACTTTGAGAAGGGTCAAAACCCCACAAACCATAACTAAAAAGCATTTTCTAAGTCCTTTTCCCTTCTGAGTTGTCCTTATTTTAAGGAAGACCCTCATCTTGGTCAATCAGTTCCGTTTTGCTGGAGAACACATCAGCCAGCATGTGCTTTGGGATTTCAGATCCCCGTACTTTTAATGTGTAGCAGGCATTCTCTACTTTTGCCAGACTCTGTTTCAAAGTATACAGCTTCTTAGATACTTCGTAAGGTCCAGTGTTGCCAATGTAAGTAAAACCATCATAGATCTGACGCAAGAACTGGCTCAGTTCAAAAGGTGTGTCTATGTCACCGTTCCCAACGCTGCTGATGCACAGACGCATCAGCTCTCCAGTCAGATCAGCCACTCCCAGAAGGTAATCGACAGGTGTTACCTTCAGGCTCCAGGTATGTTGTTGTTTGTCATGGGAATTGGAAGTCTGGGGACAGAACAAAAGAAAATCCAGTACATAGAACTATGAAAAAGCAGTCTACAATGGTTCAAATACACACTAACTTATCTAACATAACTGGAAATTAAAAACATTCTGGAAAATTAAATTGCATGGCACTTCCACGTGCTCTGACTTCCAGCAGACCAGAACGTAAGAAAGCATCAATTTTTACTTGAGATGCGATCTTCATTCTAGCAAGCATGATAAACATACCTACTTTTCATCTCTATTTGCAAACACAATTATCACATCTTCGTAACAACATTTATTTACAGTCAATTGGGTTTTTTTTTTCATCTGACAGATCTCAGCCTGATAAATTGTTTTTCCTAAATGGTCTGTCCAAAGCTACCAAAGCAATCAAAAAGAGTCTGCATTATGAAAAAGAAGTTTTTAATTTTGTAATAGTATCTTGAATTTCAAAATATACTTTCTCCAAGAAGCTGGTAGCTATAGTATTCTCAGATGTTTTCTATCAATTGAACTAATTTAAATAGCTAAAAAAAAACTTCCATGAAGAAAACTCATCACAAAGTTACAAGTTTGCTCCTTTATCCAAGTTTCCAATATTTTTTATTGCCAAAATATTGGTAACATGAGACAATGAAAGTTACAGGAAAGTTACAAAGGACCAAGCTAAGACCTATGCAGCACATTTTAACAGAAGCTGAATACAGTGTCTCCTGTGACTACTTCAGTACCAGCAGTAAGATTTCATTCAGGGAGTTCATCCTGCCTTGGCTTTGTTTATCTCCCCCAACTTCTGCAACATCACTATACACCAGCAGGTCTTACAGGCTGTCCCAGGCAGTAAAAATCCCTCCTCTACAATTTTTTGCTAGTACTTCACTATCCTGGATCTTTTGCCCTACCAGAAAGAGCTCAGTTGCTCTGAATAAAAAGGATGTGAAATTTATAAACTTGTATCCCATGGATTTGGTTTACTACTTTATCAGAATAAAGTATTTTGAACAAGTGAGTCAAAGCCCACATGTATATCTAATCCCATTCCACTTACTGGCCTTATTTAATCAGATGCCAAAAATGTGACTAAGCCTTCTCATTGCATTTCCATCCCAGAAAGTTGTTTGTCACTTGAGAAAAGAAAAACTTTTACCGTGTTTGTTGTTTCTTCTCTGTCTTCTGCTGTAAATATTAGTTGTTTGTTGATCTCTTCAACACTAATCAAAGATCGTGTCTTGATAAAATACTGAAACGAGACTGCCTCAACATATTCTTGAAGTCCTGCAAAAACAGCAGAATTGATTCAAACTTTCAGCAATGATCTATCCTCATGATTATTTATTTTTTAAGTGAGACTATTTGAAGGTTACTAGCAAAAAGTGAAAACTAACGTAATCCAGAAATAACACTGAAGCATAATCTAACATAGAACACTTCTGAAATATGGAAGTCAGACCAAGCACACAGCAGATAAACATGTTCCAGCTTTTACTCCAACTGCATTTTTCATTCAGAACTTTTTGTTAATTTCAATGTAAAGCATCATGGTGCTCTCAGAAACATACTGAACAGCAGCTCCCCATAGCGTACCCCAGGGGTTCATACTCAGACCAATACTGTTTAACATCTGAAACCATGACATAGACAGTGGGATCAAATGCACCCTCTGCAAATTTGCAGGTGACACCAAGCTGAGTAGTGTGGTTGATGCACCTGAGGGGTGAGATGCCATCCAGAGGGACCTGGACAAGCTTGAGAAGTGGGCCCATGGGAATCTCATGAGGTTTAACAAGAGCCAGTGTAAGGTGCTGCACATGGGTCAGAGCAATCTCCTGTGTCAGTACGGGCTGTGGGATGAAGAGATGAAGAGCAGCCCTGATGAGAAGGACTTGGGGGTGCTGGTGGATGAGAGGCTCGACATGAGCCAGCAACGTGCTCTGGCAGCCCAGAAGGCCAGCTGTGTTCTGGGCTGCATCAAAAGCACCAAGGACAGCAGGTCAAGGGAGGCGATTTCTGTCCCTCTACTCTACTCTGGTGTGACACCACTTGGAGTGTTGCATCCAGCTCTGGGGTCCCCAGCATAAGAAAGACCTGGATCTGTTGGAGCAGGTGTAGAGAAGGACCACCAAGGTGATCAGAGGGCTGCAGCACCTCTCCTATGGGGAAAGACTGAGGGTTGTTCAGCCTGGAGAAGCAAAGGCTCCACGAGACCTGATTGAGGCCTTCCATTAAATAAAGGGGGCTTATAAGAAAGATGGGGATAGACTTTTTAGCAGGGCCTATAGTGATAGGACAAGGGATGATGGTTTTAAACTAAAAGAGAGTAGATCTACACTAGATAAAAGCAAAACATTTTTTATGATTAGGGTGGTGAAGCACTGGAACGGGTTGCCCAGAGAGGTGGTCAATGCCTCATCTCTGGAAACATTCAAAGTCAGGCTAGAGGGGGTTCTGAGTAAGTTGACCTAGTTGAAGATGTCCCAGCTCATTGCAGGAGGTTCGGACTAGATAACATTTAAAGGTCCCTTCCAACCCAAACCCTTCTATGATAATGGAGCTTTTAAAATACAGCATTTGTATATGGAGAGTATGGATTACACTTTCACGAGTTCACAAAGAGACATAGCAAAGAAAAAGACAAAAAGCAAAAAGAATAAAAAAGTTTTCCTTGTTTCACTTTATTAGCAACAGAAATGAAATTCCCACTTCTCTATTTTGTGGGAATCAGTAAACAGGCTCCTTAAAATACGCAGATTTAGTGAAATTCATGTTTAATTCATCTGTTATAAACAAAAAAAGAAAAAAAAATCAACCAGACAGGATTGTGATGTCCAATAAGAGGACCAACAGGTGACCCTGCTTTGACAGGGGGTTGGACTAGCTGATTTTTGTAGGTCCCTTCGAACCCTAACTATTCTGTGATTCTATGAATATACTGAATAACTGCTCTGTCCAAATAACTTACACTGTAAAACCAAGGTATGCAGGGGGACAAAAGGAGTCAGTATGTTGGCAAGGAAATATGGGATAACAAATGTAGTTTGTACCAGATTTGTATGCCTTCTGCAGCTATCTGCCACAATTACCTCTTCCTACCTACTTAGCAGATGGTGACTTTCTGTATGCATTACAGCAAAGGTGAGATATAAAAAGAAGAGTCTGAATATTCAGACAAGGAGATTTCACAGGTTGTCACTTTTTCCTTTTGTGCAGAGAGCAGATCTAGGGAAAGCATGTGAGAAAAGTCCATAAGCAGAAAGCTTAAGTTGGCACTGTTGGTGGAAAAAAAAAGCAGAGCAAATAGCTGGAACAAATAGCCATGGCAGTACTAAGCTATAAAAAGTTTTGAAGACAAAGTCAATGCATGTGTATATCTGACTCACGGACAGAGAAAGCTCCAAAGGAGGATGTCACAGGAATGAACTGTAACATGACAAGAGGTTCTAGCAGAGCTATTCTGAGCCATTTTAAGGGGATGATTTCACTTCAAGAGAAGCAAAGAGGTATCATGCTGCAAGAGCACCGGGATTAGACAATAGTTTTGTCAGTGCTTATAGTGAGAAAATTAGGACGTACCCAAGGTACCAGAAGCAGAATCCTGCTTCCATTAGAGTAATTTTAATATCCACAACTGACCTTTACAGGGCCAAGACCTCAGACTATGGAAGAAGCAAATTTAGAGTTCACCTGGATCAAAGAAAGTCTAAATCAAAAAGAAGAGAACATAGATTTCAATAAAAGATGAGGGTGGAAATACCCTGAAAAACTAGAGTTAACTTCTAGGTGTAGAAGGCTTTCCATATTACAATCACAAAAGCACAATAAGTGGCCTGCATTTTTTTCATTTTAAATATGTATCTGAGTGGAAGTAACTCAGAATGGCAATTCAGCCTGCATCCTTTATCCAGCAGTGGGAAAAGCAGAATAAACGTGCAGCAACCAAAACCACACTCAACACTGCTGTTCACAAACCAGAATACGAACAAGGAGATGCAAGGCCAATTAAATACTGTAATTTAATCAACTGAATTCAGGTAAAGTATTCTGGGCACAAGCAATAGAAGAATACTAGATAAAAGCCACTCAGGATCTTGTAAGATAAATAACTTCAGAAGCTATAGAGAGACAGATTTCATCACTCACTCTTTCCCTGACTTGCCCTCTGATGTAACACAACGAGTAATCCATTACAAAATTTTGGCCTCTTCTGTGGAGAAGCTGTAAGCTACCAGATACATCAGCACTCAGTATTACAATATCTGTGAGAATCTCTCTCTGCTATCTGTGGAGAAGACTATCACATATGAAGAATCAATTTGGCATTTCCCACAGCTCTCAGAGAGACCAAATCAGCTCTCAAACTTTCTGCTAAACAGTTTTCTCCCACTTTCAGTTCACTCCACCTTACTACTTCTCCACACAGAGAGAAGTTTTGTCCTTTTCCATCATAAGTGTTTGGCTCCTCTGTTCATTTATCATTACGTACTTTTTTATATGGGCATTTTTATATGTATGTATACACATTTTTGCCTCCTCCTGTCATCCCACCATAGCTGACGTCTTCTGCTCCTCCCTTTGTTTAACAACACCCTGTGAATGTTGCACGCAGTGTGCTTTGCCATTTACTGTTACCTTTTCACAATTAGGGAATCTAGCTCCCACTATTTACAAGTAAGTCTTACAAAACCTCATTTAAGGTTACCATTACAAATAGACTGGTAACAAATTCTGGTCTTAATTACTTTGTAAAAAATACTAATATTTGATGATTTTTTTTTTTTAAGTTCTTCTTCCAGAAGTAGCTACAGTATGACATTTCAATGACCCAAGACCTTGAAATAAGGTATTTCCATGTGCAGGTAGAAGGATGTTTAAACATGTTATGTTTTAGCTTAATGGTAGGACATCCGTTATTTTCAGCAAGTAATTCCCAAGGTGAAAAACCCCATCCCATTTCACTACACCATCCAACAATACCTTTCCCCTTACGCTCTTATTTTGGATTTATTCCAAAATTGGCTTATTTATGGATTGAGCTGCCAGTAATGGAGTTTTTTGTAAAACTGCCTTTTATGGACCAAAAATCCCAACCAAAAGCATTGTATTATTTCTACTAGCACTTCTTAAAATTACAGGTATAAGGTAAAAAACTGCTTAAGTATTTTGATATTTTATCACATTTATTCTATATAAAAAGCCTGTACTACACAAGTGACAGTGACCCAGTGTAACAGCTTCTTTCTATGTTTTGAAAATTCATTTTCTACATAAGAACTAGAAGGTTGCACTGAGATATCTTCTGAGCAACATATCTATAAAAGGAGGAGATTTTTCTGCCTGAAAGTTTGAGCACTTTTTTGTCAGCTGTATCAGCTGATATTCAAGACATTATTCCTTAACTACATATGCAAGCTCTGAGACAGAAGGAAAAGCAGTTTCCCTAAGACATTTAGCAAGCAATCAGGTTTCTCAAAAAAAAACCAAAAAACACAAAAAAACAGTCATTGGACCACTCAATCCAAGAGTCAAATGAATGCATAAAACATAGGAAAAGCTAGTCCTATTTAAAAAAAGGAGTAAAGAATAGAAATTACTTAATTGCAGGAGTCATGTTAGGGCAAACAGAATCTAATTCTACCTGAGATGTACGTGCATGCATGCATGCATGGAAGCTTCAACCCTGAATGACAGATCAAACAAAGGGTGAAAATTTCCTCCTAAAATTTTTGCTTACTTCATTTCCTCCTTTAAATATCTGTTGGATGGTTACAAAACAGGTTCAAATGGATTTCATGCTTCTCAGTTGTTCGGGTTAGCAATGCCAATGCTACCTGCCATCTTCATAAACAAACTGCTTCTCTCCCTATTACTGCTCAAACTCATTTTGTTTCTCATCCTTTGTCTTCATTCTCTGTATCTTTTTGTTTACAGAGCAGCCTCTGCTGATGGCTTTGATACAAGCAGATAGTCACAAGTCTGTGCTCTCTTACCCAGCTCCTCCTCTAAACCATGCAGCAGAAATCACAAGCCAGGGGCAGCCACTAGAAAGACGGTAGGAAGATACACTCAGCAAGTTTCTTCCAGGATCACTGTATGAAGGGTGGGGCACACTACTTACAGGGCGAGTCATGTGAAACTACCCACTGGCTAATTCATTACAAAATCAAAACAGCACAGCCACAGCTCTATCTGATCATCATATTTAGGCTGGCAAGTTACATTCTCATTAAAAACAAACAAACAAACAAACAAACACAGAAACAAATATCCCTTCCCCACTTTGCTCCCCTCCCAGAAAATATATAAGGCAACAACAAAAAAATAACCTCAACGCCAAAACCCACATAACCCCAAAAAAAAAAAAAAAAGAGAAAAAAGTCATATTCTTGTGGAAATCTCAAACAGAGGAAAACCAAAGTTAAAGTGGAGGTCCCTTATTACTGAGCTCTGCAGACTATGGGGAGGATGGTAGACTTAGGAATGCACTTATACAAGCATATCACTGAAGCTGAGTACTAGTAAAATAAGCAAATAATTAACAGGTACATCATCAATTGAAACAAGTACACAGATTAAATTTGAGAGTATTAATACAAAAATTAAACGTACGGTGTCCTATTAAAATGAATCTGAAAACTCACTTTAGTGTTTTGCTTTTAAGTTCTCTTCATACTTGACAATAGTTCCTTAGATTCGCAGGTTTCTTTCCGGGCAGAAGCGATAAAACGTTAAGTAACTAAACTAAAACTGGGACTGTAAAACAATCAAACTGCTTTGTTGATTGTGAGCATGAAGTCAAAGGTTAATTTTATAACTCTATGCTGAAACAGCATAAAGCCAGCCCTCCTCAGAGACATGTACACTCTGGACATCCTGTTGTGAAAATGGCTTAAAAGAGTGATTCCACTCAGGGATGGATTTTGTAAACCAGTACTAACTAACAAATACAAATAAAAGGACTAGAAAAATGTCTGTAAAATCTTAGAAATTTGTGGAAAAAAACCCTGTTTCTATTTACTGAGTAATAATTCAAAGGCTGAGCAATTTTACTATTATATCAATAATTAAATTCATGTAAATTTATTGTATTAAGCCATAAATGCTTTGATAATTAGTCAATTGCTATTTGACACATCTATGATCACCAAAAAGTTCTGCTCACTTCTAGCCACATCTGTTGAAGTGATTGTTTCAGATACTTAAGTGTTAATATTGTTTGCACTTTGTTTAAAGTTGAACACATGCCAATTTTAGGGTTAAGGTAATCCCAAGATTAGGCTGTTTTCCCAACAACTACAGAAACAAATATAGGTTCCCTATTAAATAGAGACAGGTGCCTGAGAGACTTAAATTATTTTCCCAAACAGACACAAAAATCCTTCAGAGAACTGTGAAGAACATTTTAATGTCTTGTTGCAGAGAACAGGTTAATCAAGCCTTTTTTATATTGTTATTAAAAACACATGGACACATGAGCATGCTGGGCCTTTTTGCAGATGACTAATTATGGGTCAGAAAATCACAAACTTTTATTTTGCTTCTACTTAAAAACCTGAGGGATGGATCATGGTTACTTTTGTAATCAAGGTTTTTGTTCTGAAGTTTGGGGGTTTTGTTTTTACACCCCACCTGCCAGCCCCAAAGGCAGTAATTCTGAAGAGCCACCAACATTCTACATGAGTTCTTAAAAAACAAACAAAAAACTACAAAGTATTCCTGTGACAAGTAGCCTTCCTGACCTCTTTGACTACCACCAATTGCCTTGATAATTAATACAGAGTTTTAGAAGTCATTCAGTTAGACAGCAAATTTTACAATACTAACAGCCTGGAGGGCAAGTGTTCAAGATACCAAAGAAAGGAAGCTCTGACTCAGCCAGGATGTTCAATGATCAAAGAAGGAAGAGCACCTAACACAACACAGCTTCTGCAGTTCAAACCACAGTGAAAGTTGTCCTTAAGATTATGTTGTTTCCATGCAACAGATCCAACTCACGAGCACAACAGAAGTACCAATGGTGACCATTTATCCTCATAAATACATATTCTAGTGAGATGGTATAAGGGTACATCACCACTCACCAAGCCCTATTTCTCTCCATGTGGCTGCAAAACAAAAACCAAATCACGAGGTGCTGTACTAGTTGTTTCTTGGAATGGAGTTCCTCTATGACACATTCTCCTGTGTGATTTTAAATAAACAAACAGAAAAGCTTCATAGATTTTTTTTTCTTGAACTCTTATGTCCCAGCTGCACTTGGTTCCTGTAAAGGCTGGACAGATCTGGTCTGTGAACGACTCATGTCAACAGCTGCAAGACTGAAAACTATTCCTGAGCCAGAACACAAGAACACAAGGTCTCCTCCTAGCTATAAAACTGAATTAAAAGAAAAACAATATCACGAGTTACAGTTTGCCATGTGAATAACTGCAGTATTTGTCATAACAGTACAGCAGGACTTAAGGACTGTTAGGTCTAAAGTTAAAACTGGGAAAGGACAACCTTTGTGAGCATGCTGAACCACAGCATGCATCTTTAAAAGACTGCACATAGCTTCTCTTAAGAACTTATGCTGCCCTGAACAGCTTCCTGTTATTATCATTCAGGGATCAGCTGATAATCAGTTCTCACATAGTGCATGGCTGGTTTGGTCATGTCTGAATTCGCATTCATTTTCCCAGTTTAAGTTTTTGTGTATTGACATACAAGACCTGCAGCAGAGAATACAAAGTGAGAGGCTTTGCAGTTGCCAATTTTTCCCTTTCCTGGAAAAGCCTAGAAAAAAGGCATGAACCAAGAATAATGAAAGGGTACTAAAATGCAACAAGCTGAAGATAACAAACTTCAAATAAGCAACTTGCAAGGTGAAGAAAATACTTGACCAAGCTTGTTGGCAGAGTTGGGGATGTGAGTTCAGAGAAAAAGTAACAAAACAGAAAGAAAGAAAGAAATTTTAAAATTAGTATTTGATAAACATTAGCTTATTCATTGCAATTTCTGTTAATTCTCCAATATAATCAGGAAACTGTTTCCATTTCTGGCATTTTACCTCTCACCTACAACAGCAAATAGATTAATTCTTCAGTTACATCCTGTTCCTGTGTTATTATATTTTCCCACCATCTTGCATAAACCTGATTGCTTCCTTCATGGATAGCATTCCTTTCAATGTTTTAGGTGTGTTCAGGTTTTATCCTGGGTGAGACATTTACAATGCATGATACATTCCTCATGCAGTAAAAAGCTTTTCCTGCGTATCCTCAGCCTACAATTCAATATGCCACCTACTTTAATTACAATTTTTAACCTTTCTTATGAAGAAAATAATGTCCTACTTCTATTGTTGCTGATGTGCAGAACAGTTCATTGATATTATATCCTTGATATTATGTAGCTTGATATTATTTCAGAAATATATAGCACAGCTTGAATGTGGGATGTTCTTTCCATATTTTGAGTTTAAAAAATTATGAAAAAACTCCAGTAACACAGAAATCATCATGTGCATAGTTGCTTTTGTTTGCAATCTAATTCAAATCCTTCATACAATACCCAAAACAGCCTTATTACTTAAATCATCAGTAATCTAGATCTGGCCTGCTTGGACCCCACTCATCTCCACAGCATTTTTTTACAGCATCATGTCTGGTGGTGCTATATACTGCAGTTAAAAAGTGGCATTGTAGTGCAAGTAAAGTATTTCCTTTTCATCCACACAGCTTTAACTGGCCTTGTCCAATCCAGCAATGCCACTTGTTGCAATATGCTTACCTGCCTAAAGTGACTCTAAATGGCATAAGGCAGGAGACAGAAATTATATCATTATACCATTCTCTCAGAACCCAAATAGTGCCTGCACAAGATAAATTATGCGTTAGACTGCGTCAGAGCTGAACTTTTACACAGAATTTCCTGCATCAGTAGCTGCAGAAGCGGTCACAGAGCAATAGTTTTGACAAGGTGCTGACACTTTACAGCCTCGTCATCTAATCCTATTGAGAGCAAGTGCAGACATGATAAACAGCTAATGAGCTTCTCCGTGCACAGCACTCCACTCACCAGTGGCACACAGCAGAAAAAGGTCACCCAACAGCGCTCCAGTTGCATCTACTATCACCACTTGACGCCACACTACTTAAGAAGCCCCAAAAGAATTACGGGCTCCTCATTTAGAATTTTGTCTTAAGGGACAAAAAACTGAGTAAATCTTCAAATAGCTAGAGATTTGATTTAACAAAGTCATGTTAAAAAGAGACTCTGTTTAATGCCACACAATGCCAACCTAACAAGCAGTCAATCAGTCCTTAATTTTCCCTCTGCATTACACAAGTTTAGCATTTCTGTAGAGTAAATTTAGAACATGCTTAGAATAATTCCATAAATCCTAACATAGAAACATAAATTGTTTAGGTTGGAAAAGATTTTTAGGATCATCAAGTCCAACCACTAACCCAGCACTGCCAAGTCCACCACTAAACAATATGCCTAACCACCACATCCACGTGTCTTTTAAATACCTCCAGGGCTGATGACACCACCACTTCCGTGGGCAGTCTGTTCCAATGTTTGACAATCCTTCCCGTTTAAATTTTTTCTAATATCCAATCTTGAGCCTCCCCTGGTGTGACTTGAGGCTGTTTCCTCTTGTCCTATTGCTTCTTACTTTGGAGAAGAGACTGCCTCCCATCTGGCTACAACCTCCTTTCAGATAGTTGTAGAGAGCAATGTGGTCCCTCCTAGCCTCCTTTTCTCCAGGCTGAACGCCCCCAGCTCCCTCAGCTGCTCCTCACAGGGCTTCTGCTCCAAACCCTTCACCAGTTCTGTTGCCCTTCTCTGGACACTCTCCAGCACCTCCAGGTCTTTCTTGTAGTGAGGGGCCCAGAACTGAACACAGGACTCGAGGTGCAGCCTCACAGGTGCTGAGTACAGAAGGACAATCACTGCCCTGGTCCTGCTTGCCACACTGTTGCTGATCCAACCCAGGATGCCATCAGCCTTCTTGGCCACCTGGGCACACTGCTGGATCACCTTCCGACACTGTCAACCAGCAGCCCCAGACCCTTTTCCTCCAGGCAGCTTTCCAGCCACTCTTCCCCCAGCCTACAACACTGCATGGGGTTGTTGTGACCCAGGTGCAGGACCCTACACATGTTTCAAGAGCGTTTCTTTCTTGTCTTTAGGTCTCATACGGATCTGTCCAGTATACTATTGATATTTCCCTTAGCAACTGAGAGTTAAATATGTATATCTAAATGCTTAAACACATATACAAATAAAAAATCCTGAAAAATTTCTTCCTCCCTTTCATAAGTACATACAATCTTTTTCAGGTATTTTCTTGCATAGTGTCTCTCAACAATTTTAAAGAAACAGTACACATTTCCTCACAGGATATATAAGGTATACACTGCAAAGTGGGGCAAAGGAGCAGGAATTCTATATTACAAATAGTAAAGCTTTAAAAATATCAACAAAGGAGAACACTCTAACATAACAAATGAAGAGCTCTGCATTAAAAAAAGCCTTCATTATTTCAGTATCTCTTTGTTTGCTTGTTTAATCATCCCCTGGGACAATCTGTACTGTTAAGAAACGTGTAGAAAACAGTCATCAGTTTTTGTTGTTGTTCAATTAGTGCTATACTCAGTGTTTGAGCTCATGCAAGTGTCCTTTGGGGAAACGTCCTGCGTGCCATTAGCACTATTCTTAATGAGGGAAAGCATGAAACTCCTTTAGTGCTCTGCCAGAATTGTTTTATCTTCAAGTCAAAAGAACAACTGCTTGGAGTAACCCCAAAAAAAGCATTTAACAATTACAAGTGGCAAACAATATTCCCAAGCATTATACTCATAGCACTCTTCTATTTATAGGCTAGCAGTTATTATACTGAATAAAATATGTATTAGGCAGCTTTATCATGCAGACAGTCATGATTCCCCAGTTAAGGCTGCTACAGCGGTTTCCATTATAAGCCCCGTTTTGAACCCTCTTACTCCTTCTGTGAGAGGTAGGGTGGGGAACAGGAGGATGTTTCATGTTTGGTTTCAAGACAAAGGAGAATATTTTTAGGAAGTTTGAGGTTAATTAGACATGCTTTTGAGATATGGGACATAGGCGTTTCTTTATTCTTTTTTGAAGAAAAAAGCAGTTTAATGGCAATGTTTTTGTTAATAAAAATCTTTTTAACTAGTTCTCCAGAATATCTTTAAAATACAAAATCAGAATTGAAAATGAGGTTAAAAGAAGGTCAAGACTTAGAGCTATAAGAAAATAAGGACAAAAGATCTAACACTTTTCTTAGCTACATTTATTTTCAAAAAGGTATGCAAGATTTTGCCACTGAAAAAAAAGCAGAGCAACAATTAAAGAACACTAGACTTAAAACCAAAACTAAAAGCAACATTCTTAGCTCTTATCACTGTTTCCCTCCCAGTTACTGTTCTTCATAAACCGTGGTGGGCACGGGGAATAAAGCATTCCCTCTCACAGTTGCTCTTCATCTAACTGTCCCCTCAATTCTTCAGGTTTCTACGTTTGCTATCTCAGCTTCATAATCCCGACATCAAGCACCTTCACATCTCTGACACCTCCTAGATCCTAGCTTCGGCACAATCAAGATCTACAAGTCTTTAATGCTGCATGTACCTTCTTCTGCCATCCTGAGGACTAACTAGAGAGCAGAAGGTTTAATGAATAAGGTAAGAGTAAAGGTCTGCCTAAAAGTCAGCATTTCGTACTTGTTATACACCCAAGCTCATTTACACAATGCCTAAAAGCATTCCCTGTTTTCTCAGTGACACACACCTATATTCTAATGCATGTCTTTACAAAACATGGGCAACAGCAGGCACAAATTTCCATCAGTGAGGAGCATATGTAGAAGAGCTAGAATTTAAGTAGATGACCTACAGAAATAGAATGAAGGCAACTTATTTCAGCTGGATTTTATAAAGAGTCTTCTTAATGAGGCACAAATACCTAATTACAGAAACAACAGGGAGATCTCAGGGCCAATCAGCACTATACAACCTACGACAGTCCACAGACCTGCCACTTATGTCACCTTAAAAGAGGAAAAAATTAGAAGTACAGCCATTTCCCATTCTAAATCCAGAAATGCAATGAGGGTTTTCTATCTTTTAGGTTTTTTATTTCTATCTTTTAGTTCTGTCCAAACAACTGCAAAGTTCAGGTATTTGAGAGACTGCACCCCTGATTGCTAGAAAGATGAACAGGAGAGTCTATTTCTTCTTCCCCTTACTATTTAGCATACTAATACCTTTTTGCCTTCCTTTTTATCTAGAAAGGTCAATAAGATTCATTCTCTTAAATTTTCTTAATACCGTAGTCAGAAAATTCTTTAATACTACGACAATCTCACTCCAAGTCGATGCAAGCGTTAGGGATGTGCTACTGTATATGTAACTGTGTGCAGTTCTGGGTGTCACAATTTAAGAAAGATGTGAAGTTCCCTGAAGGCATCCAGAGGATGGCAACAAAGCTGGTGAAAGGGTTGGAAGGAATGTCCTATGAGAAGCAGTTAGGGACTTCGGACTTGTCTAGTTTGGAAAAGACAAAGATGAGGAGCAACCTCATTGCTCTCTACTGCTTCCCGAGGAGGGGAAGTGGAGAGAGTGGTGGTGATCTTCTCTCCCTGGTATCCGGCGATAATGGGATATGTGTGGAAATGGCTCTGCTGTATCCATCAGGGGCACTTCTTTACTGAGGGTGGTCAAATACAGGAACAGGCTTCCTAGAGAGGTGGTTGATGCCCCAAGCCTGTCAGTGTTTACAGGAAGCATTTGGACAATGCTCTTAACAACATACTTTAACTTTTGGTCATGCTGAAGTGGTCAGGCAGTTGGACTGGATGATCATCGTAGGTCCCTTACATCTGAATTTGTGTATTCTATATTATAAAAGTTTTGCAGTTGTGGAGGCATTGAGTCACCATACACATGGTACAGGTCTCTAACTTCCTCTACTACTAACCTCCCCTACGGTAATTCATCCTGCTCTAAAATGGACAAATAGATCTTAGTCATTTTAAGAGGCTGAGATTTACAACGGAAAAAAAGTTCTTTTTTTGATCAATTTCTTTATTTTTGAGTTGCTATGCCTAGCTTAAGTTTACATATCTTTCATATAAAAAACTTGAAATCTAACTTTTGAAGTTCGAAAAAATGTATTTTTTAAGAAAAAAAATCAGTAATTTTTTTTTACTCAGAAGTGAGAATCTGGAAGTAGAAAACTAGCATCAGGTTTGCTTACTTGTTTTATAAGAACATGGGTACACTCAGAAGTTATCATGCAGTAAGTTTCCCTATGTCTGCTATGTAGGTGTACTCTAGTATGTCTGAGATGAATGCAAGCTAATTCCAGGCAGGCTGCTCCTCAGTAAAAACTAGAGGTAGGTAAGCCTCTTTGAATTTACCCACAAAAAGACACATATAAAAAAAGATAGACAGTTCAGGTGAGACAGCTGATGAAGAGGCAGCTGTAAGAATCTTGCTTACATGGCATGGCTGATAACTTGCACCACGCAGTCTCACAAAGACCTGTGAGGTAGCAGTCCTCAAACACTGCTGTTCCATAGACAGCACTGTGTGACTCACATGGGATTACAAGCTTCAGGGGTTATTCAGGCAAGGTCTACAAGTCTCAGTCAAGCTTTCAGAAACTTTTGTTCATAAAACTGGATGCAAGGCTTTTGTAAGTAGTACTTAAAAAGAAAATCAAAACACATTTTCAGCATGTCAATATACTCATAATATACTTAGACTAGTATTGTTCACAGTTTGAGATCATCCGTAGTGTCAGCATTTTGAATTCCCTCATTCTTTTCATTGTGTCATTGCAGTACTTAGCTATAAATAGCAGCAAGATACCCATAGATTAGGTGGCTCTTTAAGAAAAATTACTTGTATTTAATTTGAACAACCCAACGCATCACAAGTAAGAGGACAGTGGAATTAATCAGAGCCATTGAAGACTATCATGGCAAGCTCCTGGTTCTGTGTTGCTAAACTGAGCTTTTGCTCAAGAGCTGTCTCACTCTTAACAAACTTAAATTTGTGTAAGACATGAGCACAAGTTAACCTGTGCACTGTTTGTCTTGTAAATAACGTACATGTATTTGCTTATGGTTTATCAAATCAATCTTATGGACATTTTTAAACAACTAAATAATTCAGGGCAAATCTTCAGCTCTACTCAACTGAAAAAGTCTTGCCTAAACAAGGAAAAATATACACAATTCCAAATATGTTAAATCTGAGATAGATAAACTCTTCTATGCCATCACCAAGATGTCAAAGAAGCAGTTACATATTTCACTCATATGTTGCCACAAACAAGGCATACCAATTTTAGGTAAGGCTCAAATTGTCAGCAAAGATCCAGCAAATAAATACGATTTGACAGAAAGAGGCATGAAAGCACTGCAACCTAATATCTCAAGAAAGTTAGTAAAGACTGCTGTTTACAGAGAGGAGCAGAAAAAGATGTGATTGAAACATAAACTGATTTAATGCTTGTAACAGACAGGCAGAAGCACATTCTGAGACTTAAGAAGAAAGAAAATGCTAATTTAAGGATTTTAATTAATGAATTTTATCAACTCAAAATGGATAATTTCACAAGACAGTTGCTTCTACTCTCTTCACAGAAATAACCCTTCAGGTGGGGTAACTGAGAGTGCTACACATGCTCCTCTTAGTCAGAGAAAACTAGCCAGTACCTTTGTTAGAACCACTCCCAATTGCAGTTTAGGTCAGGGTCCAAATTCTTCCAGTTGTAGTCTTCTATTTAAATCTTCCTCTAAATTGCACTGAAAAGAAGACTGAAGGACAACAGCCTCTCTAATACGAGAGCTAACTTTGCTAGTAACAAAGCGAAGGACCTGAGTCCTGATTTATATCCACAGAAATGTAACAAATTCAGACCTGCATCACCAGGAGGAAGCATTGCTACACAAAGAGAAACTGATCGCAGTTCAAACTGGCACACTTTCCCTATTTTAAAATAATTTACCCGGAGATATAGCTCTATGGAACTGATACATGTCTTCTCCAATCAGTTCTTGTGCAACCTGCTTGATCTTCTGCCGGACAGCATCTAGCTTGACTTCAGACTCATTTAGTATTTCTTCCCCATTGGGAGCACTGCAATCATAAAAGAGAAACTGAAAGAGCAGTTTTCAGAGCATGAGCTAACAGTTAAAAAAATTTTCTTTTACTAATCAATATATTTTTAATGGCTTCAAGAAAAAGCAGAGCTGATACTGGAATGAGAAACAGTTTAACTTTCATTGATACCTATTCAGATTTGGTAGATTCTTACCAGGAAAATAATCAACCAGCCTAACAGAGTTCTGGTAGCATTATGTTTATTCCAGACTGGAATTGTAATTATTGCTTAAGTAAGATAAAGGAGACACATATGCAAGGCTTCAAAAAATATTCCAGAAAACTAGCAGTATTTACAGAAGTCCTTCAACCTCTTTAGAAAAAAAAAAAAAAAAATCAATATTTTGCAATACTTGACAGTATTGCAAAATGTAATACATGATGTACTTCTAAATGTGATTTCTTTTTTTTCAGGAAGTAGTTACAGACTATGCTGTTCAGGAACAACTTAAATATCTGATTCAAAACCACAATATATACTTGGCATTTAAAGCTTAGTTTATTTAATATCCTTTAAACTTCCCCCACCACAAATAATCTATATGGTATATTAGTTTACAGTCTATTTAATGAACCACTGGTAGACTGGTCTCAAGAAAACATTTAAAAGCAAACAGTAACGTTTAACGAGATTAAAGTCACAATAATTACAAAGGAGACAGAAATACAAAATACAGCATGGAAAGCTTTCACTCTCACAAAACCAGGAATGTCTTCCAAAACAGGAATCTAAAATTTGGAGTAATTAGGAGTTTTGTGTTGTTGTTCTTTCCTCCACAAGTTCCCAGCTACCTAGCCACAGCAGTGGGAGTAGCTATTTACAGTCAAGGCTGCAGCGGTTACTGGAATTATCACAATACCTCTTTGCAGAAGAAAAGAGAGCAACTTCATAATCTGTTTATAACTTTTACTACCATGGTAACTATAAACAGTACTTCAGCACAAATGCACTGATAGATAACAAAAAACAAATTAAATTACAAAAAAAGAAACAGGGAGAGCTGTTGCACCTATCACATGCAAGACCAATGCTGGTCATATATGGCAAACATGTTATACAACAGGCTATGCAAAGTTTCAATTTTTCCTGTTGTTCTGGTTTGTCTGTGGCTTTCAAAGATTGCTTGAAGGCTAATGAGAACATAAAGCATATAGAGGCTCAAAACTTCACAGAAAAGGCTATCCAATTGTAGTATTTACATAAATGGACCCAGGTCATCTCCTCTTTGCATTGATGACCTCGGGTGGGGCTGCAAGAACCAAAAAGGTGATTTAATAGCCAGGGGAACTAACCTGAAGGAAGGGTGCATACTCTTCTCTCACAGCCTGCTAAAAGCTGGAAGGCTCTCATCTGCTGTGCATTCTGCTGCTCTGATCTAGTTTAATACCCCAACAAAACCAATCAAGAAACTTGAACCGGCATCTTGTATTTCTCTAACTGGAGCGTGCGTTAATTAGCTCACATCCACCCTAAAGGATGTTTATGGGAAATTAATTAAATTTCTCTCAACAGAACGTTGCAGCTGCTAATCACAAACACAGACAACTCTGCACGGCAGCTTCCAGGTTTCTGCGAACATTTTCACGCTCAATGTGACTCACCTGGTAAACCTGTGGAGCAGAAATATCGTTCTCTTGCTTTCGATAGTTATATCACGACTGAGCTTCACGAGCCGTTCATATTTATCATGCCTGGTGTCAAGCTCCAGCTGGAATGCTGCGGAGTCAATCGTTACAGCAACAAGCACAGTTATCACATGAACGCAGTGTGGGGAGAGCGAAGTGCCTGTGCTGCATTAACTGCTTACAAGCCCCTGCCCCATCAGCCTTGTCCCCGGGTGCCTTTCCCCAGGGTTGGCAGCATGGCTGCCCATGCGTGGGGACCACTGCCTACCACCCAGCACAGCTGCAAAATTAATTAATAATATCTTTGTTTAATAAGTCAGGTTTAAACAAACATCAATCCTGATGATGCTTTAAGGCAGCCTAAACAATTTTAAGGAAAAATACTTTCTTTTGCTAGTAAAATCTATTCTGCAATACCACTGTTCAGGAAACTGACTTAAGATTTCACCCAAATCAAGCAAAATAAATTGAAAAATAAAACCCTACAATCATTTGTAAATAAGATTCACTAGTCTCTAAAACAAAACAAAAGGCATCTGACTAAGGCACATATACTGTTCAAAAGGCACCATTTTGTTATAAGAAAGGTTGCATTTAACATCCCAGCTAGACTTGGCCAAAAGCCAAGTATTTTAATATCCCTAAGGATTTGAAGTACTAAAGCAAAGTGAGATCAATTACTTAAAATAAGATTTCTGACTTGCTGATGTTAAATCTCTCCAACTGCAATGAATACAGAGAAGAGAGGATGTGTACCTGGTTATCACAGTCAAACATTATGAATGTTTCACAGATTCCATTAACACTTTATAGGCCACTATTCCACTAAATAAATCATTAATAGATACCTAGTAGAAATCTAACACATTTCCTAATGAAATGTTAACATTTCCATGTGAGAAAATGCAGAAAATAAACTGAGGTTACATTTTTCAAAAGTCTGACAAGGGAAGATCCTTTAGAAAAGTATAGCAGTTTACTGGCAAGCAATATTTACACGAAGTTATAGAAATAACTGTATTTGATAAAAACCTGGCTACTCTTATTTTGTTTTGTTCTTCCTAATCTTATTCTGAAACTCTAAGACAAATTACAAATGCTCTAAGACAGATCTTTTAATTCTTACACATCTGTTTGGTGTGTCTCCTCCAAATTCTGAGAATAATTCCACCCCTGAATTATAATAAGGAAGAAATTTTTCCTCAGATCATAGTGACATGAACTTGAAGGAGGGTGACTGGGACTTCCCTTCAAAGGATTGTAGGAAATTTCATGTATGGTAATACATGAAATTTCCTACAATCATTTACAAATTTAATCTACCAGGAAATTCCCTGTTCTGAAGATCTACAATATTAGCAATGCTCCCAACCTTTTCTGGACAGCTGTGGCTTTAAGACTTTTATGGTGGATTTTAAACCTGTTAGGGACTACAAGGAAGTGCTTTCTGACCTGAAGTAAAATAGATACATACGGTAATCTTTAGCCTAACAGGATGAAAGAAAACCTACTGTACTGTGCTACTGCCTAAAATTGTGAAGGATTAGAACCCGAGAGGGTTCTCCAGCCTAACATATCAAGACCACACAGCCCTTTCCTCCACACATTCCACTATAATGTCTAATCTATCACTGAAAGCAAAGACTCAGACTCTACCAATACTTTTGGTCGTGCAGAATCAGACCATTAAAAGGACACTTAATAAATCTTAACCTTACAAGCCAAGGTACTATCCACTCTCTGTATCACTGAGCTGTCATATTTAAAACATATTACTTAAAAAAGGTGTAACTCCTTGTTTTTTATTAACTAAACCATTCTGTGATTCTGTAATTACTACAGAAGACAATTTCTCATTACTTTTTTAGAAATCTTTGGTGCCAACAGATGAATTCAAGCACAACTTTTTTTCAGAGACTAAAAAGAGCAAAACGTGTAAAACTGTTTAAGGCCACACATTAATGGGGCAACCCTGGTTGTGTGTATACACTGGGGAATGAGCGGTTGGAGAGCAGTGCCAGGAAAGGGACGTGGGGGTCCTGGTCGATGGCAAGTTGAATGTGAGTCAGCAGTGCCCTGGCAGCCCGGAGGGCCAACCATGTCCTGGGGGGCATCAGGTAAAGCATCACCAACTGGTCAAGGGAGGGGATTGTCCCGCTCTGCTCTGCACTGGTGAGGCCTCACCTTGAATACTGTGTGCAGTTTTGGGCACCACAATGGAAGAAAGGTATAAAGCTATTGGAGAGTGTCCAAAGAAGGGCAACGAAGGGCCTTGAGGGAAAGCCGTGTGAGGAGCAGCTGAGGTCACTTGGTGTGTTCAGCCTGGAGGAGACTGAGGGGAGACCTCATTGCAGTCTACAGTTTCCTCACAAGGGGAAGCAGAGGGGCAGGTACTGATCTCTTCACTCTCATGACTAGTGACAGGATCCAAAGGAACAGCATGAAGCTGAGCTTGAAGAGGTTTAGGTTAGATATTAGGAAAAGGTTTTTCACCCAGAAAGTGGCTGAGTACTGGAACAGATTATCAAGAGAAGTGGTCACAGCACCAAGCCTGACAGAGTTCAAGAGCATTTGGACAAGCCTTCAGGCACATGGTGTGACTCTTGAGGTGTCCTGCACAGTGTCAGCAGTTGGACTCGATGATCCTGATAGGTCCTTTCCAATTCAGTATATTCTATGGCTCTATGATTTTATGATTAAGTTGTTTAGATTCAGAAAACATACACAGAAATAGTGCACAACTCTGGTTCACCTTATGCAGTTCGTAAACCATCTGCAGCACAACTTTCCTAATGCTTGTGCCTGACACAGAGGCAAAGACCACCAGTGTCTCTGTCTGGGACTTATAAACACTGGTGCAGTACAAAAAGTGGATCTTTACAAAGCTGAATAAACTGTGTCCTTTAAATCCTTTCCAAAACTAACCCAATACTGCTGACTGGATCTCACGGAAAAGGAAGGAAACCGGTGTAGGTACGATATTCAATATGAATGACAGAGCAGCTTGGTTGCAGGAAACCTTAAACACCATCTAGTTCCAATCCCCACCATCATGGGCAGGGAGTTTCCATTCGACCAGGTTGCTCAAAGCCCCATCCAACCTGGCCTTGAACACTTCCACGGATGGGACATCCACAGCTTCTCTGAGCAAAGTTCAGGGGTCACAGTTAATCATCTGCCAAGCTGATTTACATAGAAAAATCTAAATACCTGTTTTCAAAAAAGAAAGGAAATTATATGACATTGAAGTGACCATCTGTAACACCCAGACAGCTTATATTTCTTCACTCTCCTTAGCTTCATAAAAAAAAAAAAGGTGGAATAGGGAAAACTTTAAGCCAAGAATTAATCTGTTCCCCATATCAAATCTCCTTCCTTCTTCTGCCAAAGTTTCTCATTTCTGAAGCTCAACTTTGCCTTGTCAGGGCTAGTCTTATGAGAAATTTAAATTTACTGGAGTTTAAATCTGGTTTTCTGAAAAACCCTACAAAAATAATTTTGCTCAAGGGAAGTTACACTTCCTTATTTGAAGAAACTCAAATATAAATTAATTTTTAAAAGGCACTCAAACTGAAGTAAGTGTCTACATACAGGTCTACATTGCTTAGTTAATTTTTTTTTTTAAAGTGCAGGTATAAACAGGTACCAAGTCACAGAACAATGCATCCATATTTACATAAAAGTAGCTTAGTCATCTATGCAGCAGAGCCAAGGTCAGCAGCCTCCTCAGCTTCCCAAGGGTCACCACCTCCTCCTCTTGCCTTCGGTGGCTCAGCTTTTGCTTTACACCTCTGAAGATCCTACAGCTTTCTGGCCCCAAAGGGCCCACTCGCCTTTTGCCTGGCTGACCACTTGTGCAGTTTGCTCAGCATCAGGTTCAGCACGAGCAGGGTGGGGAGGGGGAACAGCCACCAGGTGGGATGGAAAGAGGAGCAAGTCATGAGTCTTGCTATGAGGAGCTGTGCAAAGTCCTGCTCTCAGGACTTCACTGCACAAAAAGCAGAACACTAAGCTCTACAGGTAAGGACCGTAAGTCCAACAAGTTCCAAGCGTCTCCCTCAGAGAGAGATGTTTTATTCCATCACTAAATTTCCTAGCAATTTCTACACCTCGTTTTTATAATCTGCTTTTCCAAATGCTTACTTACATTTAAAAGACGTCATCAAAGCTGAAGATGGATTAACGTTCTCTTTCTCCTCTCTTCTTTGACCATGTGAAAAATTGTCATGCTTGCGTTTTCTGAACCCACCCGATCCTATTAACAGAAGATACACACAAAAAAATATATTTAGAAATAGTTTTGCCAGACAACAATCAGCATCAGAATGATGTCTTCAGAGCATTCCTGACTGTAGCCATATTTTACAGGATAGAATAAGGTAACTGGGTGATTATTATTGACCGACGCCAGCTTCACATTATCATGTCACTTTTTTTACCACATTCCTAGTGAAAATTAGAAAAAAAATCCTACCAATTTCAGTGGATGAGTGTGGCAAGATCCTAAGTCCCTTTTTTTTTTTTTTTTGGTAAGGTATTGACAACCTTTTATGCTTTTTCTTTCTGTAAGGGAATGGTTGCATGGAAATCCTTCTGTTAACAAGGGTCTACAGGATTAGACTTTTTTTTTCCTTCCTTTTTTTTCTTCATCTTGAAAGGAGTCAATATACTGCAAGTTTTTATTACTCTAATTATTTATGTCATGCATCTTCAGTAACCAGAAAAAGAAGTAAGGCGTAATTTAAATAGACTACCACTATTAAGGCATGCAGGTTTGGCTCCTGCACTGCAGCTTCTTTGGTCTTTACCCTCTGCCTATTAACCAGTTTCTTCTCTATTCATCTTGATGTAGCCCTTCAACTAGCTTTCCGTGCCTCTTCCCTAGGCTCCCTTTTGAAACCCACACCCAGAACTCATCTCTTTCGGACTATGTTTTATGTCTGATTTACACCTTGTACTGTTTCTTCCTTTTGTCCTTCCTTCACCTTGGACTGACTCATCGTGTCACCCACATGTCAACCTCTCTTCCCTCTTGCTCCCTCCTTTTGGTGACAGCTGGACACTTTGTCTTCCTAACAGAGGCCAACATTTGGCAAACTGGCATACAGGCATACCTTTTTGAATATGCAGAGTTCTCTCAATTTCCTTAAAAGAAGAACAAAAGGAAGCTACTTAAAAGTTACAGAAGAACACTGGATTTTAAAATGTTTCCGCTTAATTGTTTATTATCCCAAACCAAAACCAGAAGTGGGCGTAGCTACTTTCTAAAAGAGGAAACTGAACATCATTTTTTCCTTCTTCTCCATTATGACATGAGTTCAGGGTTTTGTTTTTCCTGTAGCAGTTGAAAACATTACAAATACATCCCCTAAAATAGTGCAGAGAGTTAAACTCTCTGCAGTATACTAAAAGTTGGGAACATCATCATGACCTACAGGAAAAAAACCAGCCTCTCCTGAAGTGAGAGGAGAAGGAAGAAAGAGAAGTAGGGAAAAGGGGTTCCCCTGAATAACCAACAACCTGAATATCAAAAAAACATGGGCTAAAACAACAGTAACTTAAACTCGATTAAAAAAAAAAATTAAAATGAAAATAAAAGAGCCAGCTTTCTTGTTGCTGGCCCTACTGCCTGGCTGAAAGGGGGGTCTGTGGGACTCTCAGTGTTGCCAAGGAATAAGAGGCAACGGACAGAAACTGATGCACAGGCAGTGTCCAGTGTCTTCCTGGACATGAGGAAGAACTTCTTTACTGCGAAGTGATCATGTACTGGAACAGACTGCCCAGTGAGGATGTGGAGATATTCCAGAACCCTTTGGACACAAGCCTGTGCCATGTGCTCTAGGATGACCCGGCTTGAGCAGGGAAGTTGGACCAGATGACTCCCTGTGGTCCCTTCCTACCTGACCCATTCTGCAACTCATTCTGTGACTACTGGGGCTAAACCAACACGCAGGCTGCAAAGTGAGCTGTGAAACGTGCACATATAAATATATATATATATATATATATATACATACACATACATAGATAGACAGATATATATACATACATAGATATATACACTGTACTGAAACACAGCTACCCCAAACGCTTTACAGGCCTAACACACTCAGCTTCCCACTGAAGCAACTGCTTTTTCACCCCCAAGGATGCAAACTCCTACAACCCCGTTCTCTGGCACAACCCCAGCGGGATGGCAGGACATCCGAGAAGGAGTGAACGGGGACACCCGCGAAGGAGCGGCCTCCCTCAGTGTCAGTTCAGACGCGGCCGAAGGGCACCGCTGAGCACGGCGGAGGCTCCGCACCTCCGTCCCCGTGCGGCCTTCCCCCCGCTTCCGCCGCCTCCAGCTCCTCGCGCCTCGGCCTCCCGCGGGCGGGAGGGGAGGGGAGGGAAAGGCAGGGAGGGCAGGCACATCACCTTCCTTGCCGCTCATCCCGGAGCCGCCGCTGCGTCCCCCCGGCAACCCGCCGCCGCCCTCCGCGCCGCCGGGGCCCACACACCCGCTCGCCGCCCCCGCCCTGCTCGCTCCGCGGCGGGGCGCCGCGCGACTGCCTGGCGGCAAGACGCCACAGAGCCGCAGGCTGCCGGCCCGCCGGCCGTGGCGAGAGAGGCGCGGCGCAGGAGCAGCGGCGGCGCGGGGGTGGGGATTCGGGCGTTGCTGACCGCGAAATTGGGGTAGCGCCGAGAGCGGGCCGTGCTTCCGAGCAGGCGACTCCGGGGGCAGCTACTGCGCGACCCCGCTGTGGGGCCTCGGCGCCCGCGGCACGACGGGAGATGTAGTGCAGGGCGGGGCGGCGGCGCTGCGGGAGAGGGGCAGGGGAGGGACGGGCTGCCTTCGCGCCGCCTCCGGTGTGTCCCGGCACTGGGGGGTCAGCGTTCCTCGCCTTGGTTCCGCCGACACCCAACGACATTGCTCGGCCCGGACCCGCACAAAACGGTTGTCACGTCGTCCTCCTCTAACCCCTCGCCTGTCTCCTTACTGCCCTTTTCTGTCCTGGCACATCGGGACCAAGCACGGTGCTTTTACAGAATCGGTTAGGTTGGAAACGACCTCAGGGATCATCGGTTCCAACCTGTGACTGAACACCACTATGCCAGCTATAGACCATGGCACTCCATGCCCCATCCAGTCTTTCCTTAAACACTTCCAGGGACGGTGACTCCACCACCTCCCTGGGCTGCCCATTTCAATGCCTAATCACTCTTTCTGTGAATAAATTCCTCTTGACTTAAATGACTTTCTGTGAAGAAATTCCTCCGACTTAAACCTCCCCTGGCACAGCTTAAGGCTGTGTCCCCTCCATACTGTCTGTCCTCTCCTTTCTCCTTACTGCCCCTTTCCTTCCTGGCATGTTGGGGCCAAGACGCTTTCCTTCCGCCCAAGGTGGATCGGGAGCACATCCACAGCGCTGCACCAAGTGCCAGGATACTCCCCTTAGTGCCCAGCCACGCAGTGTGCCAGGTGAAGGAGGGCGGGGAAGATGCAAGCTGACGCTGAGACGGGACCTGGGAACAGGAGACACTGACTGTGCACTGAAAAGATCTGATAGTGAAGCCACCTGATACCTGGAGAAGATACTTGAAAAGCAGCAAATGTAGGTGCTGCCACAGGGGAGGCAAATTCCTGAATCCAAGTTATTTGCGTCCTGTGTTTAGTCAGGCCTGGTAAAAATTATGTTTCCTCTGCTGGGGATTTAGTGTGAATGTTCACAAGAGACATGGCAGGATTGAGCATAAGGGAGATGGATGCACGCTGTAAGAATCTCCCCAAACAGAGGACACTTGATGACTCTTCAGTTCTTATGATGATGAGCTACAGAAAGTCTGCTTGCCCCACTGGATTCATGCTTTCCTACACATGCATCCTGATGCATTCCTCTTACGTGTTTAAGATAGGGATGGGTGTTGCAAATCCTCAAACCTAAAGGTTTGCAAATCATCAGTCATGCTGCTCTGCTGCTAGATCTCATTTCTTGTCACAGCTGTTGCCTGTTTTAGTAGCTGGATTCCCAAGGAAATAAAGCTCATATGAGCACGAAGGCGGAGTGCTCACAGCCTTTGTGTGTGGGTGTGCGTGTGTGCCTGTCCTTCCTCCCCACCCTTAATAATTTTTTAATCTGTTGGTCAATTGGTCGATCTGATTTGACAGAGGGAAAGAGCCTCCAGGAGTGATTATAAACATCCTGAGTAGGGAAAAAAAATTTGGGTGGAACTTGCACCTTGCTAGAAAACAGATAATTCCAGCTGTGAGATGCAAATGCTTCAGAGTCCAAAGTTAGCAGAACCCAGCCTTTGGGAGCTCAGAAAGAGCAGGGACACCAGTCCTGGCTCAGGCCTTTGTGTTTAACAAATAAACAAATACAGCTTTCAGCAAACTTGAATACCAGGTGAACCTGTCAACAGATTCAGGAGGACAATAAACCATCTAAGTCAGATAGTAGAGGAGTAAAGCTTTGACAGTGAGCTTTAAACAGTCTCAAGGCAGCCAAGCAGGAGTTGCTAAAACCTGGTATTTCCAAACACTGAAAACACATGACTGTCATGCAGCATTCAAAATTATTCAGAAGCGTAATATAAAACCTCTCTCCAATTTCCTAATCTGAGAAAACAGATTTCAATCACACTTGAAAAGCAGAGGACAAAGAGGATCCCAGCAGAACTTCCTCAGAGCTGATCTGCACAATGAGTTGTGCAACAGCTTGATTACTGCTCCACCAGCTGCATAGGAGTTTTCTGCTTTCTATGTAGCAAAATCAGGACATGAAATGATTTGTGTCGGTGTTATCACTGCACACATTCAGGCATAGCCTTTTGTTTTAGAAGATGTACAAAACTGCTTTTGGAAATGCAGACTTTTTTTTTTTTTCTTTTAATTGTGCTATTTCCCTGTTCTTGGCAGCTCTTTGGACAAAAAGCAGAGTTGTTTTGGTTATGTTGATGTTGCAGGAGAGTGGAAAGAGCACTAGCATTTGAATGTTTCCGAGCAGTGGAGAATTTTCAGCCAATTTTAGGGAGTGGACATTTGGTCTTTCACTGATTTCTGTTGGTCCAGTGACACTTAGCACATGCAAAGAGATACTCAAGAACTTACCTGACGTCCTAGAGATATTGTAAATAAGAACTGGTTGGGGTTTTTTTCCTGATACAATCTGTTTAAATGTGGCAGTGTTAAACCACTTTGGCAACAGGTTATTTGCAATATTTTTCCCTTTCTTCTAGCTGATAATTAAAAACCTTTTTCCTTCCCCTTCCAGTTATATGTTTTTTACTCCTGAAGACAATGACACCTGCACCTCCACAAGCGTGAAGGTGGAATAGCAACATTTTGAGAGAGTAACTGGTAACAGAAAGGAGGTGCAAGGATTTAGAGTATGGCAAAATCCCCACACAAACTAACAACAAACTAACAAGGTTTTCTCAGAGATTTAAGGTCACGCTGAGATGTTGCACATGCGTTGTGTTTGACTGTGCTCCAGATCCTACAACAAGGTTGGTAACTCAGCCTTCACATGGAAAAAAAAGTGTTTTTTAAGACTTACAGTGGCGAGGACAGAGCATGAGAGAGTGTACCAGATATGATCTGTGCCTTTCTGAGTGGGCAAACTAATTGAAAACAACCACTGTAGGGGGTTGGAACTTCTTCATTCATTTTATCCCTGATGTCTGCCCCTTCGGGCAGTGACCTACTTTAGTCACACTCCTACACAATGTTCTTCAGTGAGACTTTTGGTCTGCTGCACTACTGTCAGCAGAGACCACCTTGAAACGACACTCAAGGGAGTGGAGAATGAACCTTTTCTTCTCTGGAAAAGCCCAAGTCTAACACTGACTCAGCGGAACTCGGTGAAGTGCAGACAGAGGAGCGGTGGTGGGTCCAACTCAAGGACCACACTAGTGAAACTGCTTCAACACCTACAGCTTCAAGTAATGGAGCTGAACAGAGGTAAGACCCAAGTGATTTGTCAGACCCATGAAATCACCATATCTTTCTGCCCTCAGCCATTTCAATATAACTCTGTGCAAACTGTTTAAGATCCCTGGGTTCCCTGGCAGAGTCAAAGGGTGCTCTTCATGCCCCTGTGTGGCTTATATAGCTTTAGAGACAAATGTGATCTTTGTGGTGCCCTCCCATGTTTAAAAAAACAGCCTGGGAACGTCTCCTGAAGTTTCTGCTAAAGCAATAGCACTATGGATAGTTAGAGCCTGAATTATCTCTGCTTATCCTTTTGGTTTTCATTTTATCTCATGACATGACGTACTCTTAGAGCAAGGTTGTGAGGTTGCCTTGGAGATGTAGGGCTTAGCCACAGGGCTCTCTATCAGACCGAAACGTTCACATTAGCCAGTGTAACTGAGAGTGCTTTCAACAAACAATTGAGTGGAGTGAAGTGAAGTGACAAAAAGCTTATGAAATGGTCACAGGGGAATTGCATAAACTGGGGTCAGATGTTCAGTTTGAGACTGTTATATGACCGAGGAGTTTTGCAGCTGGTTAACGAAAGGAAGAGGGAGGTCAGCTGGTCTCTAGCTGTTATAACAACAACCTGTTATGTTTCTCAGGCAACAGAGATGCCCATAGTAGTGGCAGGAGGGATCGGGAGGATGATTTTCTTTTTTCTTGGAATAATGTTTGAAAGCTGTGAAGATTTTTCTGCTGGTTGAATTTGGGATTTGAATCTTAAAAGTGGCAGGATCCAAATGCTAATACACCATGGTGCAACCTTTGAGTCGATCAGCAGGAAGACTTTGGGAATGCACTGTGGAATTAGCTGACTTGTAAATAAGCCACTGGAAAAGAGGACAGAGAGAACCTACAGGTTTGCTGCAACATCCAGTTCGGAAAAAAATAAAGGAACCAAACTATGCATTGCCTTTATTCCTAATGTTTAGTTTATATCTTCCAAGGGAAAACTGGCAAATGACCGGCTATGAATAATGTACCCATGGGGAATGTTTGTTTTTAAACATGAACAGTTAGTGCCTGGCTTATGTCTGGGTGGGTGTGCTGGCTATTTCATAAAGATTTAGTTCTACTGAGGCAACCACATGAAAGAATTGCTTTGGAGAAATTCAAGGTGAGAATATCTTTATTTTACATCACACCAACACCCCTAATGCAGTAGAACTGAACTGTAGAGATTAACCTTTCTCCTTCATCTCTCCCATACCCCTCTCTGTGTCTGAGCCCCTTGCAAATTCTAACTGAAATGATATGATCCTTTGTATTTCTAGCTGCTCCAGACTGGCTTGTTCTATTAAACACTGGGCTTTTCTGCCATAGTGGTAGGACAGAGAAAATGTCTAAAGTTATAGTGTCTTGTAGTTTTGGAAAAGATGCTGGTAGAGTATGAACTGCAAACAAAAAAACGCCTAAAACATTTCCTTCAGCTATGGGAGTCAGAAAAGTGAGGGAGCCTGAAGGTGTGACTCTCATCAAAAACGTTAAATCCTATCATGTAACAGCAGAACTTGCCAACTTGTCTTTTTTTTTTTTTTTTTTTTTTAAATGCACATTTAAGTCTGTCATCTGAACCATATGAACCTTGGTGAATCTCAGGTGCTCTTTGGTTCCTACAGCACTCAGTACCCCCTGGACCCCTGCAGTGCCAAATGCATATCCTCCTTCACTCTCTTGGTCCTCTCCAGTGCTACAGTTTGGAGGTAACGGCTCTTGGCAAAAGAACTAATCTGATTCATCTGCAGTTAACCCTCTGTAAGAAAGAGTCTGAGAAAGGTCTTTGTGTCTACATCTGAGAGAGGCAAAATATTACATTATATATGGAAAACCCTTATTCATGCCAATGTAAATCAGGAATAATTTTCTTTAAATTGGGTGCCATTGAGATGACTATCAAGTCTTGAGAATTCCCAATGTGCAGAATATTTTATGCTGCGGTATAGGCAGGGCCAAAAAAACACAGCAAGACTCAGGTAGTTAGAGAAATGCTTTCCTAACAATTCCCACCAAAAAGTTCTGTTAAAAAAGCAGTTAAGGTTGCTTTAGGGCAAAACACACCCACACAAGAAATGACAGGTTAGGGGAACCTTCTTTGCATAAGCTATCGTGCGCAGCTCATATTAACCACTCCCAGTGACAGACTCCAAACCCCAACAAGAAGATCCCCTTGTTCTGCAGGATAAAGAAACAAACCCATCCCTACAATGCTTTGCTACATTGCGAAGCCTTCTGGCTTCTGCAGCAGTAACATTAGTGGCTGGTGCATATGGGGACGCTGCACTGATTGTAGGGGAAAAAAGGAGTTTAATAAGACCCCCTGAGCACAGACTTTGCTGGTACTGCTGGTCTCAGGGACCTTCTATGGCTTTGTCAGACTCTATTTTCTCTGTGGTTGTCCAGTTGGCCACTCCAGTTAGCAGACCCCTACCACAATGCAGAGCTGAAGAGCCACCTGTTGCTTATTATTAGACTGGAGAATGTGCTATTTGATATACTCACACCAGAACAAATCTGGTTCCTTTGCTGAAAAAATAGCTACATACAAATACCTAGTAGCAGGTATTTGTATGGGGCTTCTTCTAAATGATTTATTCCCAGCTGGGCCAGAAGAGATTTTCTGTGAAAGATGTTTTGTCACCCAACATTATGGGGATCCTGGGTACAATGATGATGGCACTAAGTTGTAGTTGCAACTAAAGCTTTATTTTTTTAAACAGAATTTTATGATCAGCATAGCATAAAATTTTGTGACCAGAACAAGATCTTTATAATCAGAATCAGCATAGCACCATTTTCTGAGTAGCATAGCACGAAGTTTGTATCACAGATTAGCTTCTGGTTACAGTTGCCTAACAGACTGCAGAGGAAAAGACTCCAGGCCAATTTTGAGTAGAAGATAAAGAGCAGGTCCTTTAATGAGTCCGTAGGCCTAGAAGAATACAAACCATGCACGAACCCAGACAGTGGCTCTATGATTTTATAATAAGGTCCATCAATCCCAGATCTGTCCACCTCTGGTTCTGCCCTGTTCTGCCCCTCGACACTCCCCTTTGGGACTCCTTCTTCCTCATCTTCATCTCCTTCAAAGCACATACAGTCCTTGGAGTTCCTCCAGGGTTCTGGGCTTGAAGGTCGCTGTGTCTGTGGGATATCTTCTGGTCCAGGCCTTAGGTGTTTTTCTGCAATTCTACCTTGAAAAGAAGACTAAACACGCTAATGGAATTTTATAGGGATTGATATGAAATGGGTTAGTAGGGTTGGGTATGTGTAAACATTATGCTACAGGGTAAGGGATATAATACAGCTACATTAAAATCTACATTCACTACACATCTACTTATAAAATCTACAAAAACCTCTGAGGCATCATTCCTAATCACCTAGACCCTCTGCAGAATGGGTCAATCTTAATTGTTCACTTGCAGTATCCATGATAATCATAATACAGAATTAAAACATATATAAGAATATGAGTCACTCACTCAAATGTTGGAGGAAGCAGATGATAGTAGAGGTGCCACTGGGAGGTCATGGGTTTTGCTTTCCAGCAGCAGTTGTTGGTCCAAGACCCACTTAGATGTTGTAACTGTGGTCTATGTTCTGCCACACTTGCCTGTTCTGTGATGGTGTTATCACAACCTGGCTGGCTGGGTGCCTGGGACCTTGAAGGCTGGTAAGGAGAGGAGAAATCAGCCTGCTGCCCAGGAACCTTGAGGCTGATAGGGATGGGGAGAAGAGTTCTGTCCGGTGCACGGGACCTTCCAGGCCTGATGAGGAAGGGAAAGGGGACTGATACATGACCAACTTGGTCACAGAGAATGGCCATTTGCCTTTTGAACTGGCAGTAGTTAACCATATTATGAGGGGTCAAGAGCAAGAGGTACCAGTTACAGATTTGTACTGAAGAAGCCTTTGCTTCAAATTGTGTTGGTGGTCCTCCATCTACCTTCCTACATAGTTTTATGCCTTCCCACATCTAGGGGCTGCTTTCATCCAAGTTTCTTCTGCTCCACAGGGTCACAATGACCAGTACTTACAGGTTTCACCTTGTTGTTTAAATGCTATTACAGTTATTTCTGCCTTTGTGTACTTGAAGTATTCTAGGAACAAGGTCTTGGCATTGCACTAACAGGCTTTATCTGCCGCCCTTGTGCTACAGGGGTTTTATGAGTCTTCTCATACCCTGCAGAAAGGTAAATCTCTGTTGCTCCAGACACAGAAACCAGAATTTTTGTCTGAGACCAGCTGGGTCTCAGGGGAGGGTTCTAATGCAGCCCCTATACAGAGCTGCATCAAAACAAAGAATTAAAGACAAGTAGATGAAGTATAGTAGTGTTACAGACCTCTGCCCATTCAAAATGAGCTGGACGTGACTTTGTCAAGAGTATTAGTCTAATAATGTAATTTTGGGTCATATATGATGACCTTGAAGATGTTGAGGACTGAAAACCTCCTCACTGAAATTTCCAGTGCTGTGACTTGGACATAGTCTGTTACTTGAGCAGGTGCCTCTGAAATTCAGGCCCTGCTCTTCCTGACCAATGTGCTCCATGATCAGCTCTGTCCCGGAAAACTGAAATCATAGTAGAACTATGCTCATCATAGTAGAACTGTGCTCATTACAGACTGACCATTTTATAGTTCAGTGACAGTGCAAAGGTCCCAAAGAGTGAACTCATAAAGGTTTGATATGCATTTATAACCTTACATTTAAAAAGTAAGCATGAAGTTTTTATTTTCATCCTCCAGGAAAATCTATTTATTCCAACAAATCCTAGAGAATGGATACTTGTTTAGAAAACTGTAATAACTGAAACATTAATCCAAATTCCTTTTAAATGTTATATGCCTCTGTTAATGGTTTCTAAATTTACCATGGGCTATGCAAGGGTAATGCACAACATAGGATAAGCTTTGGAGCATGGGTCTTTTGAGGATATCTATACATAACATGCGCATCTTTACTCACTGGTCTAAGAATATGATATCAAAATGATATCAAAAGAAACAATCATTTATTTGTTTCCATGACAAGTATATCCCATGTGGAAGTCATCAGCATCAAGAGTAAGCTCCTTGTAAGCTCTTGAGCCACTGTTATTAAATATACATTTCACATACACCTGTACAAGTTGAAGTCTTGGAAGAACATGTCTATTCCCCAGAAATCAAAGTGCTTTCAGTGCAGATGCCTGCGGGGGGACAGTGATCATAAAGCAGTCAGAGAGCCAAAGGAATGCGGAGATTTCAGAGCCTGCGTGATTACCCACAGCTGTACAAACAGTACAGTGGAGAAAACAGATTGACCTTGGCCATGTTTTGAGAGTGCCAGATAACCAGGTCCTTCAACAAGCCCTATTTCAACATGAAGTGGAAAGAAGAGACAGTGAAGAACACAAGGAAACACAGCAATGACTAAAGCAGCAACATCACAAGCCAGCAACTTTAACAGGGACTGGTCTGGGACAAAACTGGTTGGTGATGACAGACATCTGCCTTATGTACCTGGCAGTGTGAGAAGTGGATTAGACTAGATGTGTGACAGCAATATCTCAAGTACAAGTAGACAGCACACTTCAAGACATGAATGATTGTGCTTTGACCATCCCATAAATACCCATGGCAGAGAAATTTTAGTCAGTTTGCAGTAATTTCAAAATGGAATTTCAAAAGCAGAGAGTCTTTCAGTGTATTTCTAAATCCACAGGGCCACTACTATCTTTTCCAGCTTATTAGTGCCTGGATTGAACTGTATAGAGAAAACTTTTAGGGGGTCCATACTAGCAAATAATTGCAGTGTTCATCTCACCGACCTCCCCTTCACCCTTTCAAATAGGTATTTTCTTTGCTGTTTCCTCACATGTCTGGGGAACACACCCTCCAACACTTGCATAAGTGCAAACACTATCACTGGGCTGGCCATCAGCATCCCCTCTAGCTCTTATCTTGGTCTGTGTCCCATTAGGATTGTTAAGTTACATGCTTAACCTCGAGGAATCTCCCTCCCCTCCCTGTGTGGATAAAACACAGTGGATCACCTACTGGTAGAGAGCTCACTAGATGCTGGGCTCATAAATGACAGAAGCTTGATGCAGGATCAAAGATAGAAGTTAACTTCCTCCAGAATACCCCATAACTCAGAGCAGGCTGTGGGGATGATCCTCAGAATGGTTGTAGGAAACAGCTTGAGGATTGAAGGAAGCCTTATCTTTGCTGAGCTGGAAATCTGAGTGTTACACAATACTTGTTTTTCTCACCTTGTGAGTTTTGCCCTTGCAATGTGCAAATCCTCAAGCATCGATGTGTTCACCGTCATCCAGCATCTTGGTAATCAGAGAATAAAGAAGAGGTATTTGGAGAGCTTGTGAAGATCACTGTAAAGAACATTACTGTAGCTATGAAATTACAAGCATTCAGTAAACAAGAAAAAAACACAATAAGGGCAGGGAGGAGATGGAAAGGGATCAGAAGGTGAAGGTCACATTAAGGTGACTATTCTGTCACTTAGTCCCTGTTGGAGAAGTTTCCTCCTAGCACAGGCAGTATGAAAGTGTTTCCCTGTTAAGGCTTCACCTATAGCTGCTGCCAGCTTGGCAGGGAAAGCAACTCTCCGATGAAAACAAATTCCTGTGTTCCCATGACATTGAGTTGCTCCTGCAACACTGCAGCTGTCAAAAAACTTGAGTGACTCCAAGGAGAAACACTTCATATACCCTGCCTGTTTTGCTCTCCCTTTTCAAACACCAATTTTATATTCTACAGTCAGCCAAGCAGCTCTTTACAAATTTTACAACCCATTCTCTCAAGAGCCTGTAGGCACGGTGCACAACCTGAGAACTAAGGCATAAAATACATGAGAACACATAAAGCCTTTACAGACCTGAATAAGGTCAGTGAATCTGCCTACCCCTTCATGAGCAAGCACTCACCTGACTGGTAAGATAAGAGTTAAAAATAGACCATGTTAAAAGCTATGAAAGAACAAGTAGGCATAGAGTATTTAGATCTGTCACACAAAAATCCCACATCTGATTTATGAGAAAGTGTATGGAACAGGTCCTCACCAGATTATCTGCCAACTGCGTATCCAGAGCTTTAGAGAAAAAATTCAGAGGAATGACTAACTACAAACTGTAATGAGTAGCTGGGAAATAGGATAAGATGCAAGATGGGTCTTTCAAAACAACATCATGCCAAACTAAACAATTATGGTTTTTTAGATGTGATTAACTCAGTGTCTTTGGTAGAAGAAACATGGTAGATCTCACCTACTGGACTTCAGTAAAGCATTTGATTCAGTGACACAACTTAGACGATTAAAAAGCAAACTGGAGAAGATGAAGATTAGAAGGCAAACTAAAGCAGTGAGGAACTTCCTTAAGAGAAGAATGCTGGGATGAGAGGGTTCCACAGGGACTAGTCTTAGGATTTTCAATATTTTTACTGACAGTTTAGATACTAAAAAACCCCAGGATTGTTGTGAAACATGACTGATATGTGATGAAATCTGTCAACAATGGACAGCTGGAGGGTGTTGCTGCTACGCAAAAAGTTATGGATATAACAGAGATCATTCAGAGATTAAATTATACAGATAGAGCTAAATGGTGTAGTAAAAATCAGACAGAAAAGAGGTGTAAATGGTGCTAATAGCATTGTGAAAAAGGCACTGGAGAAACTTAATCTAGAATATTGTATACAATTCCAGTTAGATCTATTTTCAGAAAGCACTCAAACTGGAACAGGTGCTGTAAAGACATGTCCAGGAAAATTACTGAGAATAAACAGCCTGTCCGGTAAGACACTGGAAAAACTTCAGCAAAGCAAAGCAAAGGATGAGAGAGCATATGTTTTATCTCCATAAACACCATGGGGGGACAGGACAGAAAAAGACAAACTTGAAGGACAATCTGATTCAAACATATTTGATTGCAAACTGGCCATTAACAGACCAAATCCTGAAATTAGGAGGAAAGTTGCTAGTTACCAGAGGCATGACCAAAAAGGCTTCCCACAGAGGAAGAGAGCAGCAAATGTTGCTGCTCTTTGATGAGATCTCTTTAGTTTCCAAAGAACCTCTACCACATGGCTTCCTGCAGTGTCCCAGGCGAGGCTCAGTGCTCTAAGGGATCAATTCCCATCTCTGACCCTGCTCCTGTTCTCATAGCAGCTTCTGCTGGTGTCCCAGGAAGGTGTTCCTGAACTCTGGTCTTACACAAGCAGGTGTCTCACCAGTTGCACAAACCGGGAGGCAAATCTTTGAACCTCTGTCTCCCAGCCCTCAAGGAAGGTTGCTCCTTTTTCTCACAGTGGTGGAAAATACAAAATCCTCTTCTATTTCTCCATCTGCCAATTTTGCAGAGGCATATTCATTTAAATCTTGGGCAGCAGTTAAAACAGCTCATTTCTCCAGCCCAGCTGCTTCCTCTGCCAAGGCAACAGGAAATAAGCCGGCTCTTTGGCGGACACGTTGCTGAGCCCCCGTGCAGCATTTCTGCCCCTGCCCCTTCACTGCACTCTGCCCCTGTGCCAGCAATCCAGCATGCCGAGCTCTTGGCTGTGGCAGCACAAGTGTCAGTGGGGACCTACCTGAGCAAGCACTAGGTCTGTCCAAAACACACGTGCCAGTGCAGTAGTGAGGAAGGTGCACACAGGCTCCTGGGGAGAGGAGGAAGGGGAAGCACCAAGCAATTGTTGATTATCCATGTTATGACTGCACATCCATAGAGCCTGCCACCTTTCTCACTAGGGGAAAGAAATGTGTATTTTGAAAGGTTTAACATTGTCTTTTCTGGACCCTAGTATTTTAAAAACAGTATGTTGACTACGGCAGACAGTCAGGTGCACAACAACACAAAAGTGCTCTTTTGTATTTTGAACTGCAAAGCCACCTTCTTGGAAGGAGCAGGTGAGAGTGTGGGTCAGCCAATAGGACTGTAAGCTCTGTCAATTGTGCCTACATCTGGAGCATCTCAGACCTCCCAAACCATTGATTATCTCTTGGGGACTGGCTTTCTACATACATTCATAGTGATGCAGACTTTCACCTCCACTGCTTTGACATGGCCCTCCTTCCCAAGCTCGAGGCTGACCACCAGGAAAATGCCCTTTGTCACTTTGTCATTGCTGGCCATGCCAGGTTTACTGAACTACCTTTTTTTTTTTTTTTTTTTTTTTTTTTCAGTGTTGTACTGATCTTGCAATAACTGGAACTTTTCCAAATACTTCTTGAAGCCAGCCTCTCTCTGCTCTCTCTTCGTGCTGGCAGTGGCTTTCTGTGGTCAGAAAGGAAAGAGTGGGTAGCTTCAGGGTGTCCCCTGTATCCCAGGAAAGCAGTGTCTGCTGGGAAGGTTAAAGGTGACTTTTCCTTTGCACGTTGTCATCAAAGAGGTTCACTGAAGTTGTCCACTAGTGCAGCTCACGTGAATGTAAGATCTGCTGGCACCCAGGAGTCCCCTGGGTTTAGGGAAGGGGATATGGCCAGTTTTCACAGAAAGCATTAATAGGGAACACACAGTGAACAAACTTGTGGAAGGCAGGGGACTTGGGACAGGGCTGAGTTTTAAATTCTCTGTTAGCACAGTGCAATCCTGGCCTGAGCCCAAGGCTCCTCAAAACTGTCCAATACCTATTCTAACGATGATAGCATTTGGAGGTAAACCTGTTCCTATGCAAAAGGGACAGATAATTGTCCCAATAAATAGTTCAGGAGTCTATCTTTAGAACAGAGCTCCAGCTCATACAGAGAAAAGTTGCTATTTCACCCACTCCTTTATATGTTTGCCCTGATGTCCCAGTCTGGCTGACCTTTCACTAGTGTAAAACCTCTGGGGGATACTTTCATCCTAGTGTAAATCAGCATAGCTTAGGGGTTGGCATCACAGGAGGTTCTTACCTCATGGGGACTATACCAGCACAACCTTCCTCTGGAGCCCAGCTCTGGGCAGGAGATAACAGGATCTGCTGTACATGGTGACTGCTGCTGGCTGTGGCTGTCCCCCCGCAACAGAAGTCCTGAGACAATAACTTAGAATTTCCCCCTTCCCTTCCCTAAGAGCGGCCTCAAACAACTGCCCCAATCTTCCCTTCATGCAGCATTTCTGCCATCCTGTTCCCTCACTGCAGCCACTGAGGAGGTGAGGAGCATAGCTCTCTGTAGTGTTCTGTGGTTGAGAGAGAGGGAGGTGCCTGTAGAAAGCAATTTATCCCTCCTAAAATCTTAACCACTTCTCTCTCTGAAGAAGTGCCCGGCACAACTGTGATCCTGACTTAGATGCTTCATTTAGACACCTAAAATGAGGTGGGGATAAATCCACACCCTTCTGCTTCTCAGACACGATGTTTCACAAGCAGAAGTGTCGTAATTCTCCTCCTGCTTGTTGCTCTCAGCCGCTAGTGTTAGGTAGGATGTTAGATAAATTACGTCCTCCCACACTCTGGCAGAGCTCTTTCCCCCAGTTGGCATAAGTGGTAACTTTCATCTTGCTACACCAGATATTCGAAGTCAAGTAGTGCAAAGGGTGCATATTTTCATATCTGGCTGTGATCAATAACACAGTTCCTATCTATGGCAACAACTGCCCACAACTCTGAGGGTTTGTATTTTATGTTACGGTTGTCAAAATTGCTGTCTTTTGTAATCAATAGCGCGAGAGTCTTTCTCAGGAAGATTTTGCATTGCATGATCAACAGCAACAGTAGTTCAAGCCAACTTGATGAAAGGGACAGTTAATCCAAAGAGCCAAGTCACTGGAATGTGCCCTGCTCTGGAAGGGCATCACTCAGCTACGTGCATACAGCTGGTTATGGCTGGTGTAGCTGAAGCTGGTAGTTAGCCAGCAGAGGTTTGGGGGTTGGTTGGGGTTTTTTTCCTTTTTTTTATTCCTTTTTTTTTTTCTTTTTTTTTTTTCTTTTTTTTTTTCTTTTTTTTAATAAGAAAAACATCCACAATTGTTCCACAGGAAAAGAACAAGTAATCTACAGTATGGAATATATGCCGTTGTCCTTGTTTCCTTCTTGTTTACTTTCACCTTCTGCTAATGTAATTTGGCTGACAAGATTTTTCCAAATACCAAATTAGGATAAACAGTAGTCGGGTGCAACAGATGAAGGGGAACAACCATCAGGCTTTTAAGAAATCAGTAATATGTGCACAGGGCAGATACTGAAATACATGAACCCTGCACTGTTTTACAAAAGCATAGCCACACAGGTAGAGTCCTACAGCTGTAGGGTGTCTGTGCTTCACTTTCCACTCTCCCCTTCCACTGGAGGCAGCTGCTGCTGATCTGTGACAGCTGAGCTGCATGTGAAGCAACTCCTATACCACTGAAGTTTTCAACCTTACACGTTAAAAAAAACTCTCCTTCACCCAAGCAGGTGAGTGAAAAGAAGCCCAAGGCATGATTCTTCAGGAGGTAAAACACCTCAGGTGACCCAGCCCCTGGTGCTTGAGCAGGGTCATTTCCACATAGGAATGGCAGTGGTTTACACATGTTTTTGCCCAAATGCACATGCCTACGCACTGCCCAGTGCAGTGAGGGACATACTCTGAGTCACATTCAGTGCCAAGTAATGGTCTAAGCTGACCACATGTGAAACACCTGCCAGAAGCCAGCCTGGGAAATGGGCTCTCCTTGCCATTGATCCTGCGGAGCTACACACACCCTGGCAATGGAGCAGCATTGCAAACCTAGGATGAAACAGCAATGAGAGTCAAAGCTAGAACCATGTGAAACTGCATGGGTTGGCCGTATCGCCTATGGTGTCTGAGCATCACTCGGCTGCAAGCAAAACTTCTGACTGACAAGTGCAAAGGCCTGAATTAAATTAGTTTTAATTTGTTACGGTTCTCTAAGGTGACGTCCAATCACTGACTGTAGGCACTTCCCTAGGCTGCTGCAATATAAAGTAAAATGGGTCAGTGTTAATCATAAATGAAGGTACCAAAACATGCCAATCCCTTGTGTGCTACTTGTGTGGTAGAGCGGACCCAGGGAATGGTGCACTTTAGGGCACCTGGTTGGGTCTGACCAAAGACATTTCTCTGGGGTCCCCAGCTGAAATGGGAAAGCTGACTTTTGCCACACAAAGGAAAAAAGACCAGAATTGGAAATGGCTTACATTCAAGAGGGCACGGAAATGGTCAAACTGTTACAGGGAGCTGGCAGAAAATCATGGAGAGTTGGGCATGCTGTCCTGAGAGTGCAATATGCTGTCCTAAGAGTTGGGTGTGCTGTCCGAACACCACCGCAGGAGGGTGACGTAGCAGAGGTGGGAGCAAGGCAGTAGTTTGTACCCTCCCATTCTAACTTCCCAAGGACTGCTGTACCTAAAATACCTAGCAAAGCCACCACCATTCCAGCTGCTTAGTTTGCCAATGGTGACATCCAAACTTGACTGACATTAGCATTCTGTGTCTTGCTGCCTCAATACCCAGAAACATCTTCGTT
Organism: Pyrocephalus nanus; assembly: GCA_038380795.1. Lineage (NCBI taxonomy): Eukaryota > Metazoa > Chordata > Aves > Passeriformes > Tyrannidae > Pyrocephalus > Pyrocephalus nanus. Next base: position 74,169,834 of record CM076260.1, on the reverse strand, counting down.
TCTCCTGGTGGAGGGAAAATGGTACTTTTATTTCTCTGTCAGGCTTAGAAAAGCAAGCACATAGCAGAGCACATAGGAGAGCCTAGATAATCCTCACAAAGGGAGAAGAGCCCAGGCTGAGTGTGGGGCTGGGTGCCCAGGATGTCCCCAAGCCATCCATTCACAGGTAACCTGGCATGCCCCCTTAAGAGGCCACCTGAGCCCTGGATGGAAACCAAACCATAGGACTGGGAAGTCATGCAGATGAGAGGGATTTACATGGCTGTACCCTACGTGCTGTAAGCTTCCACTGCTTACGTGCTGGAAGGGAGTGAGCTCCTCCTGCCCAGGACACGGCTGCCTCAGCCCTGGGCTGCATTGCTGCCCAGCTCGCACCTCGGCCCCACTTGGATTCACACACGCCACACAATGCCTTCACACAGATATATTTATCAAGCTAAAAAAAGTTCTGGTTAACTGTTGTGCTGACTGTGAGGCCTAGCTGCAAAAAGCGGCCACCTGGAGCTGTAAAAATCTCATAAGCCTCATAAGGAGGACAGCACACTGGTGGCAGGTTGTATACTTACTAGAGTGGCAGAATTCCTGCAGCAATACAGAAATGATTCATTGTCACTGCATAGTCCCTCCCCAACCAAAAAAAATATTTTACTTTTTACATATTTCCTGTAATATGTGATTTTACACTCCTGTTATGAAAGGAAATCTAGTCCAGTGGGACAAAGTCATTCTTGAAATAACTTTCAATGAATTCAAGAGTTACAACTGGACTGACTTTGGTGTAGTAAGTCCTCTGGATATTGGTGGCTGCTGCAGTCATGTTTTTGTAGGCAGTCTGGATCTACTAGTTTTCCTACTATAATAATTGCAGTAAGAGCTGTAATGTTTTGTAAGCGCACTCATTTGTACTGGCAAAATCCCTACTTTGGATGATAGAGAGGTGGCTTACACTACTAAATTTCTTCCAATTTTTATTTGGAATTGCTGTTCTATTATGGAATGTCTTTATGCTGCCTTCATAATAGGTGCATATGATTACTTCTGCATTGTTATAACAGTACTCTTTTCTAGCACAGACAAGGTAAAATGTCTAAACTCTTTTGTTTTGTATAATAAAAATATTAGAATATGATTGGGGAAGAAAGAAACTACTATCTTAAGACAAAAATAGATTGGTGCCCTAGAATAGCCTGCAAGGCAAATTCTGTGTGACAATAAGAGGCTAGAATTCACCAAAATAATCTAGAATGTTTTCTTTTGTTATTTTTATCAGGGTTGGGATCCTCATTTCCTAAGAAATCTGTATAAACATCTGCATGAACTCATAGCCTATATATGTCTATTTTCCTTTCTAAAATCTGAGTTAGCCTTGTTTGCAGCATGCAGAGAAATTGAGCAGTACGCGAATACCACTTAATGTCATCCCCATTTAGAAACGCAGTAGCACTGCAGTATCACTGCCTGGCCAGCCCAAGGGGCAGCTAGACACCTGCAGCCTTGCCATTGCCAGATGGCTGCAGACAGTCTGAGGAGCTTTCAGGAAGCAGATGTTCCCTGGTGCACCTCCTGAAAGTGAAAGGCAGCATTATAGAGAGGACAAAGTTGCAGGGATAAAATCTAAGTACGGGGCAACATGGAGCATCTCCTTGAAGGTAGGATTTCACCTTGTATTTTGTCGTGGAAAGAATGGAAATAGGCTTGAAAGGCTTTGAAAGCAAAGACAAGCAGCTGGGTTTGATGGTTTAAAATTAGGGGAAACTCAGTCTGTGTTGTTGAGAACAGCTTTGCAGAATTTCCACATGTATGGCATACACCTCAGAAAAACTGCAGATCAGCACCATACTGTTCCTTAAAATAGGCCCCAGAGATAACTCACACATTTCAGCAGCAACAGGAGAGCTGATGAAGGAGGAAGAGTCCATGTAGGATCTACCAGGGAAGAAGGGGCTCTGGGGTACCTGAATTTGCAGATTGCTTCTGAGTGGTCCAACATGGATTATACTAATGAAAGTCGGGTTCTTTGTCCTAGAGGCTCCCCTTGAAAACCTTGAGGCAACTTGGAGATCACAGCAATCAGGCTTCTGATAGGAGGAATTTGCTCTGGGGGTAGCAATACCTCTATTCTAGCACCCTGCAGCTGCCTTTCCCCAGGGCTCCTCACTTTCCTGCCCATCATAGGGGTGGTACATATCCTTGATGAGACATCAACGGGGCCTTGGGACACCAGGAAAGGTAGTGCTGGAAACAAACAGCCACTGCCAGTGATTCAGTGGCCTGTGGCTCTTTTGCAGTGAGACCCGAGGGGTGCACTCCTTCCTGCTGCAACCTGGGGCACAGCAAAGTCGCTCCACCCACTGTGTGTGCCTGCAAAGAAGTCCATCTGCATGTACAGAGTAATACCATCAGCCACAGCATAAATGGACTTGCATAAATTGGGTTGAGAACTCCTACTGAGATAAGGAGATCCGAGGAAAGGTGTGACAAAACAGCAAGTAAAGATAATAACTTTTGCAGCAGCCCTGTGAATATGTATGCAGACACAAATGTTTATATACCTCACAGCCAGAGAAAGGATGTTGCAGCAATCAAGGTATAAGAGAAGGAGAGTCTGGCACAATTTTGGTTGTGAGATTAGCTAAAAAAAAAAGACTATATCCTGTATCCAAAAACAGTCTGCAAAACTAAAAATAGCATGGAAATATCACAGTTTAAAAAGAGATCAAAAATGAAGCCTATAAAGATTGTAAGTCATATGAGATAAAGCATGAACTTTATGGCTTATAAAAGACGGTGATGGAAATTAAATTATGCTAATTCACACAACCTAGTTTCAATCTTCAGTCACCTGAGCCAAAACAAGCAGACAGCTTTATTTACTGTTTTTTTCATTTTTCCTAGGATGTACAGACTGAAGGTCCTGCATGCCAGACCTCCCATGCTTTTCATATACAGACCATGTTTCTTGCTTGCATAGGCCTCTCTCTTCTGCCAGCACCTCAAGCATGTGCTGTGGTGGCTACCTCAAAAAGTGCCTGGAGGACTGAAAATGGGAGAAGCAAGAAGTTGTCTGTGTCTGGAAGAGCAGGCCATGTGTGAACCCTGCTGCCTTCTGCAGGTCAAACATGTGCCTTGGGCCAGCAGAGTTTTGCAAAGTATTTCATGTGCCACTTTGTCTTGCCAGTGGGTTAGGATGCCCAGCAAATGAGGCTAGTGTCCTCACCTTGAGCAGGCAGCTGCCAAGCTACCCACAGAGCAGCAATCTGTCTATGAACAGGGACTAGCAGCTCACACAGGCAGCTGCCTGGCAAATTTTGGCACCACCAGGGGTGTAGACAGCTCCCTGGTGGCATTTGAGACCTTAGCTGTAGACTCAGTACCCTTAGTTAAGCATATATCCTGCTAAGGTACTCTAATCTTTCATCTGATTTAACCCTCCATCCCTGCTCAGGGGTATTAAGAGTTTAATTCTGCATTTGCAACAGGACCCAGATAGATGAAGACCTTAAGGTGAAAGGACAAGGTAAGCAGAGGGGTCACAGCAGAGGCTGATCCTTGTCCCATCTGGGGGACAGCACAGAGCTCTGTCATTTGGTCTGTGTGTTGCTGCAAGCACTGGACACAAGCTGGCTCACCACAGTTTGGCCAGCCCCCATATGAGCACACAGTGCTCAGTCCTGGGAGAGGACAAGGGCAGCCACAGGAGGAGCAGGCATGCTGCTGGGGCAGCTGCAGCACCTCCTGGGGTGGCATGCGGAGAGGAAGGAAGGGGACAGCTCTTCTCAAAGCCCTGCTTAGGCAGTAGGGCCTGTACACAGCCATAGGGACATAGGCTGGAGATTCAAGTCTTCTTCCAGCTGTTGTAGAAGTGTCAGTACCCCAGTCTAATCTCACTCTGGCTGTTACCACTCTCCTTGTAACCACTACTACCCTCTCACATTTGTAAGCAAAACTAGTTGCATGTGCTCCCTTGGACCTCAAGAATCAAAGTGATCCACGCTGACTCAGGCAGCTGAAAAACAAGGTCTGCCTGTATTTAGTTCAATGCCAGTAAATAGGTCAAGGAAAGCTGGCGGGGGTGTGTGTGTGCCTGAGTGCTGGGCGAGCGGTAATCTCTTCAGCCAACAGACCTGGAGTTTAAAGATTGACTTATGCACCTCTGGTGATTAGTCCCATGCACCCAGAAGCTGACTTTGGCCTGTTGTGCTCAGTGCAAGCTATACCAAGAGGGCAAGTCTGGTCAGAGGAACTCCAGATGTGACCAAAACTTTTTCATTCCCACATGCTCCTTGGCTGCCTCTTCCCTGCCTTAGCAGTCATGGAGAAGGTTGCATGAAGGTCTGCCCTAGGGGCAAGCAGAGTCACACTGCCCTGCCCATGCTGCCCAGGGCACGGTCCCTCCCTGATAAAATAGCAAGGTGTGAAAGCAGGGGGTGCGATGGTCCCGGCCAGGCAGAGTGCACTCCTCTGCCTCAGCAGGACAAGATAGTGATGCTGCTGAGCTGCCTCCTTACAACAGCAATTTTCATGCCCCTAGTTGCTTGCAGCTAGGGAGAAATTGTTTTGGTGCTGCTTTAAACACTCAGATCTTGACTACTGGGCCCTGGCAATGGTCTCCTCATACATGTAATACAAGTCCTGTGATGTAGATGGGTTTGGGGTTGAGCTCATAAGAGCACAGAATTTGCAAGTTCTCACCTATTCCTTCCTTCTCAAGCACTCTCAAACCAATACGCCGCAAACAAACCACTTCCTTGCAAGTGTCTGTACTACCACATTTTATGTAATTCAGAACTGCAAAATCACTTTCTCTGGGTACCTTACTGGGCATCAGTGTGAGATATTCTGACAAGGGATCTGAAGAGATCTGGTGTTGACTTCTCTATAAAAGCAAGAACCTTATTCTCTCTAAATAAGATAATTATCAAGGGGGTGTTTGTGCCCGTTCTTGTTTTTGGGGACTCTCCTTTCCCTTTGCTGCCGTGACTCATAAAACTCGTTAAACCAGAGTATGCCTAGCAGGAGAACATTTAATTACACAGCAGTTGCAGGGTAGTGATGGAATTTATGTTTGACAGGCTGATGGCAAGATGGCTTTATCTACAAAGCTGTTTAGATGCCAGTATAGCAAATGCTATCCATAGGGCTGGGCAAGCCATACCATGTATCAAATCAGCAAGGAGGAAGGTAAAATATGTGCCAGGAGGGGGCTCGAGAAACTAGTGATTTGCATAAGCAGCCTGAAAACGTGCCTGTCATCACCGTGTCTGGAGAAATGTGTGGAAACATTATCTGGTAAACCAACAGCTTTGCACTGCACAGTGACCTAGATAGGAAATACGATGCAAGCAGGGGGAAGGTGAGACTGTGCACTGTTGTAACACATAGATCAGGTTATTTGCTGCTGCTTTTATCTGGCTATAAGAGTTTAATAGTCAATAAACCACTTGAAAACAAGTTCTGGCCTCTCCCTTCCTTCTCAGGCACTCTCACAGCAACACAGCATACAGCCAGACCAATTTATGAAAAATGCATTTCAGTACTTAGGAAAATATTAATGAAATATTCTGAAAACCACTGTACACATCTCAGCTCTGTGTACACCACTTCAAGAGTACAGCCTTAAACTGTCTACGAAGGGGCTCAGAGGGATTACACCAACATTGGAGTGACCACTCATCTCGTGTGTGTGTAAACAGGTTTGTTTACATGAAGAAAACTCTCTTTCCACTCAGGCCTTTGAGATTGCAGTAGACGATTCATAGACAATTCAGTTGAAGTAGGCTAGGATAGGCAAGGATGACTGTGCTCACTGGAATAAAAAAGCAAAGGGAAGTGTTTCGGAGCTAATGCATGTCACTGTTTGAAATCCCCTCCCATTTGTATATCTTGTCACAATTACTTAGAAACCAAGCATGACCAAGTGATTTGTCATCAGTTTTGGTTTTGTGAGGTTTCTTTTCCTTGTAATTTGCCTTATAATTAGCACATTGTATCATTCATCTTTTCCCGTCTAAGATCTGATTTTAAAATGCTACCATAAAACCTTAGCATGCTGAAAGCAGTTAAGTACTATTTTGGCACGAAAAACAAATCTCCCTCACCTTTAAAGAGATTGTAACTGGATGACACTTTCAGGAAGGCGGAGGAATTATAACCTTGTAGAGCATTGCTCGGTGTTCCTATATTATTATTTCTATATTATTTTTATTCTCAACAAAATAAAGATTTCTCTTAACTCTGAAACTCTGCTGGCAGGAATAAAAACATTTAAAGATTGCCTATCAAAGGTCTTTGAGGTCAAATAATAACCTATCTACAGACCAGTGTGTTCAATACGCAGTCTGTGAGAGGGAAAATGGTTTGCTCTCATTTTTCATTCTTCTATAGGCGGAATATTGTCTCCCAATAGCCTTTTTGACTCCAAAATACTGTGGTTAGCCAAAATTAAGCCTCTTTTTTATATTTTCAGGTTTTTTTACCCCCAAAGTAGCCAAACAAGTAGTGGAGTATTCCTCTTTCAAATGTATGGTAAACAAGACATTAATATTACCATGATACTGAGCTATCAGAAGTCAGAGTGAAATTTTCCTTTTTCCATCCCAATTTTTAAAGTTATTTCTTTTGAAAGTAAAACATGAAACTTGACCCCAACACATTTAAACTGTAGCCAAATCTTGAAAAATACACAGTAGCTAAATTTTGGAAGACAATGCTTTTCAATCTGCCATCACAATCAAGGGACGTACATTAATGAAAATGAAGAGTGTTAGGACAGATTCTTCTAGGTTCTGCAACAGTCAGATGGTTTTCTTCTATATTTACATACTTTTTAGGAACAAAATTCCAAGTGTTTTGCTCTTGGGACTTAGTCCAGAGTTATGTTTGTGATCACTCTGTCACATATTATCTCACTCATGACAGTCCATCAGAGGAATTAAATAATTACAGCATGTATTGCTGTTTTCACTGATCTCAGTGAAATCGTTTCTTCATTGGTAGTGGAAAGTGAAAGATTACCTTTCCAGGAGTGCTTCTTGACGGACTGAGGCAGGTATCTTTCTTTGTCATTTGCGGCTGACAGTCACTGTGGCTGCCTTTTCCACACTGCTGGCAGTAGTTTCTGTGCAACATCTAAGGGAATTTCTCCCTGCACACATATTTCTGGGAAGAGCCTTACACCTTTATTTTTCTCCTCTCAAGCTGTCCTCCCCTCACATTCAAGGAGATCCTGTTCCCTTTCCTGGTCCCACCACACTGCTCCATAACTCTCTGCCTCCATTGGAGCTCGGCACTCCCCCGCAGAACAACATTGCAAAACCTCCTCAGGGATGAAGACCTCCTCTATTTATAGAGCACTGAGGCCAGATGAAAGTTTCCAGAGAGTTTTCTGGAAGAGCTCCCATTTAGCTGTTCTGAAGGCTTATAAAGGGAAATGAGTTTGCACCTTGCTTCAGAGCTTTACCTTGCATTTAGCAAGCAGTAAACCTTTGCAGTATAGTATGCAGTGCACCAGGCAAGCTTTTGATGGTATACATTGGCATTTATAAACCTCTGAGGAAGTTTTCTTCCTTACATGTCTTGTCCACATCTGGATTACAAATGCAAAACCAGAAGTTTGGGGCAGATTCTCTAACATGAACCCATATTCTCAATTGATTTTTGTCACAGGTCTGCAATTCAAGACTATTTTGAGATAATGGAGAGGAAGAAGTGTTTTAGTGTTGTGTTGCAGTTTTTTCTTAGAAGATTGAGGCCGATGTTTTAAAATCAAAAATAAGGTTCCACTAGCAAATGCACTGCTGAGTGTTGCTCCACAAAGATATGATTCAGCATTTCTTTTACTCATGTCACAAATGAAATACAGAATATTTCTTAAACTAGTGGAGAAATGGTCACTGTAGCTAAAGTAAGGTAGGAGTCAGGCTGGATGCACAGAGTGGGCACATCCACAAATGCGAGTCTCTGTGTGTATATGAGCTAGCCATGTTTGGCCTCTCACACTGGTAAGAGAAAAGCAGCAAGCCCTTGACTGCTTTTGCCCACAGCACACAGCTTTTATTGGAGGATGTGTTTGTACAAAGGGAGGAGCGTTGCCTCCCATACGAATTTCAACAACCATTTGCATCATTTGGTAAATAGGTGAGGATAGTCTCTGTCTATTGTCTGCCTATCCCCTCCAGTTTAAACTCCATCACACAGTGAGGAAGCTCTAATCTGAGGAATCCTTTTTAGGAATCTGCTTTTTAATGAAAACTCATGAACATGGTCCCACCATTACCAACAGTCTAGGCATACACACACAACCCCCAAAACAAACAAACGAACAAACACCACAACAAACCTTAAACAACAACAAAAAAATAGAGAACAATTCCAGGGAGAAAATGTAAGTCTAGTGAAATAGTAAGGAAAAAAGTGAAATCCACCTTCTGACAAGATAACATAATCATCTTCCATTGCACTGTGAGTGGATGAAGAATGTGCAAATTGCTTGTTGACCTGTTTTTTGCTTCTTCATAAAAATGAAAAGCCATTTCTTCTACTACCAGTAAATGCCACCTTATCTCTAGGTCACTAATTAGCTAACTGGGTGAGCAAGGAACAGGTTCAGGGGTAGCAATTCTAACAGTGACAAACTGATGCAGCATGATAGCAAGGCTTGGACACAACCCAGCCCTAATTACAGCTCTGTAGTACATACTATCTCTCCAAGCACAAACCAAAGATGTTAATAACACAAATTCAGCTGTGTGCTTGCACAAACTCCTGGTAATTTTCATTTTCCAGCATCTAATAGTTAGGTACTGCTTTGTAAAAGCTCTCCATCATACAATTCCAACATTATGTTTCAGTGGATTCATTAACAGCATTGTGTCGTCTGAATGCCCATTGAAAGAGATAAATCGAATAGTGTCAGTTTAGATCATGCAGTGGGAAGGCGACAATTTTTCATAATAGTATAGGAATATAAATTACTGTATATCCACTACTAGCATTCCTGGTTTAGTAAATACCAGTGCTTAGTATAAGTTGCTTGGGATGTGCTTTAAAACATGATGAAATATCTTACTCTGATATAAGTCTAAGAGTATTTGTGCAGAGGGTTGTGTTTGTTAGTATAGGAAGAAGACACAGAACACCATCATAATGAGTGTGCATCAACATCACAATTTTTAATACCATATTTGTTCAGTTCTAAAATATCAAGAACTATTTTAATCAACAGCCAGAACCTTTCAACTACTGCAACCTGAAAAGAAAAACAAACAAACGAAAACTTACAAAATCTGAGTCCCTGGCATGCGGTTCACACCATCAATAGCTTGAACACCTCTCCTTGCATCCTCAGATAGCAGAGGCAGCTGATGCTAGCCATTATCCTGGCTTGGCACGGAATATCCTGTACTGTGGATCTGTTGATTCTCTCGATGCAGTTTCAAAATGAAAAGCTTCTTTTCACTCAGGGAAAAAGTAGAAATGGGTCAAGTTACATCATATGAAGTAAATAAGAGTGAAGTTACGTGACATGACTGAGTCAGCTTAACGTACTGACTTGGGTGGTCCTGCTTTTCCCTCCCTGACTCCTGGCCCTGCTGGTCCACACCCTCTCTTGCACCACATCAAACCACTTGGAAAGCCAATCCAACTTGTTAATCCAACAGAAAACTATTCTCTTGAACTGACTCACCAAAGGGCTTGATAAGAGTTTTGCCAAGGAGCAAGGCTGTGGAGGGAGCAGAACCACCCCTTCTGGTGGGCAGCAACTCAACACTGTGTCTTAAATCTAGCCACTGCAACCAAAGAAGCATTGCAGGGCATAAGAGGAAGGCAAAAGGAAGAGCATAGAGTCTCAAGCACAAAGCCCGTGTCTTTGGAAGGATGGAAACACAAGAATAGGCATCCCTAAGCCCTTGGGATGGGGTAGACACTGAGGAGGGCACTGGCAGCATTGCATCCTGGTACGCATCAGAGGGGAGCACAGGAACACACAGGCACTATAATGGCAGAAGGAGGAATGAGGAGTGACAGAGAACACCGTGCTGAACTGTACTGAGTCCACTCAGATTGCGGTGGTTCTTCAGGGTTCAGGCTCACAATGCTCATGTGCATGTCTGTAGCCAGCCCCGGAAAAGGTGAGCTCTTCAGGATAGATGTACTATCTTAATAGTTTTATCAAAGCACACGCTATAACATTTTATCCTCATTGTTCAAGAAAAGAGGGAGGACAGCACTGTTCACTCAGAAAACAAACAAAAAATGAGGCCTGTCCCTATTCTTCTCAAGAAATTGCCTTACCAAAAAAAAAAAAAAAATTAAGCCACTAAGTGTGATTGAGCAATAACACCAAAACCTTACTCACTATTAACTTTTTCTTCCTCTCTTAAATTACTAAGACAGGTATCTCCTTTCATAGCAGTAAATGTTTTAAGCTTCCTTAAAATCTCATTTTCTTAGGGTCTCTTTCCTACTGGTACAACTGCCTCAATAAGAAGAATTTAGGGATATCAGAAATTGTGCCAGGCATCTGGAGAAAGGAAAAGAAAACTGCATCTTCAACCAAAGATAAAATGTCCAGTCTTCTAACAAATACATCGTTTTTTCAGGAAGAGTTCATGAGTTCCTCTCTTGAGCTCTGGATAATAGTTTCTAGGTAATCAGGAAAAAACAAGTGGAGAGTGTAACTCATTAAATAGCAGGATATATTGCAATGCATGAGCTAAGGTACTCTCAAGCTTCCCAAACCAAGGGGCACACTGTCCTTGCCTACACCCCAGGGCTTCCCTGTTCTCTTTTCTGAATACAAGATCAGGCTCTGGCAGAAATGAGAACTACGTGTCTGGAAGTCGAAAGACGAGGAAAGAGAAAGTATGATGTGCAATAAATCAGGTACGAGCAAAATAATCATGGTGCGTGTACATCATCCTAAGACTGCTCGGCATTGTTTCCACCTTAATGATCTTTCAGCATGTCACAGTGCTGAATCATGATGACAGAGGGGTAGGAGGCACATATCAGATGCAGAATGAAAAGGTCTTTTCATGAGCTGGACTTTCTTTATGTTGGAGTCCCCTGCTCTCACTTTGGAAGACTTGTCTGCACTAAAATCAAGAAAAGCTTCTGGAGCAGTTCAGATAAATTTGACCTACACAGACATAAAGCAGGAATCTCTCTTCCTTGCTCCCCCACCCCCAAAGCGCTTATCACTGTATCAGTGCATGAATTTCAAATAGGTTTAAAAAATGTTCCTTAAAAGTAACTTTCTGTTCATAACTGGACTTTAAGCACCCTGAGGGTCTGCTGGCTTGTTTAAGTTAGAGGCCAAAAATGTACATAATTGTCAATCTTTAGCAAGACAGGGAGTTCTTTTCTAACCAGAGCCAGAAAACTCCCTTTGGAGAAACCTCACAAATGATGTGAAAAAAAAACTTTTGAACTTTTCATGGTACAAAGTTTAAAATGAAAACAAAACTGGAATGAGTCAGTCTTGAGCACTTTCTAAGCTGTTCTGCATTTCCATACCTTTACAGATACAGACATTTGGAAGTAGCATTTTCAGTTAAAAAAGAAATAAAAAAGACAATGCTTTGTACTGCACTAGCATAATTAATTTTCCTTAAATGTGAATACAATTATTACAGTAGACAAAAATTTTAATATGTATAAATCTCTCTGGATAAACCCTAACCATATTTTTGGTGTAATAAAAATAGGCTATATTCCCAGATATGAGAATGCATACAATTTCAGACAGATTCAGGGACAGCAAAAACAATTTCAGTTGAAGAGCCTGGAGGAATCCTGCAATATTAAACACACGTTTACATAAAGTAATTGAGAATACTTCCCCTTATATTTAGCCCAACCCATATAACCTCAGATTATAATGAAAGGCTTTCTCTTTTAAACATTAGATCATTATGATATTCAGTGACAAACAACCAAATTATTCTATTACTTTAATTTCAGCAAAAACTTTCAGAGAAACTCTGCAATGGCATTAGCAAGCACTAAGTGGGATGAGAGGCGTTCCAGGGTACTGAAGACTGTTTTCAAGGCTCAGAGCCAAATTCTCCATTGCCCCAAGGGCTGGGTGCCACTTCTTAATGTGGCAGGAAAATACCAAGTTCTTGGCCTATCACAAAGCTAAAGCCTGGATCTTGAAAATTTCTGAGAGTGTGCTGGCCAAGTGATTTGTGCTGGGTCATGTGCTCCTCTGGGATGACAGGCACACCTCCTGGATCATCTCTAACAGGTGACCGCCCATCCCTCCCCCACTTTCCTTCTTTGCAGAAACAGGGGACAGGGCAGGTTTTTGGGAGATGAATAAACCACACTAAGCCTTTGAGTACCTCAGGAAAAGAGTCCCTAATTAACAAAGGAGTACTTGCATATCCTTGTGGATGTATTTTGTACAGTTTGTCCTCATCAGAAAGGAAGTGAGTTTAACAGAGAATCCCACTCAGACAAACAGTTCTCTCGTTTTATTTGGAAAAGCTACAAACCTGTTACAGTTCACTTGCTAGTATGAAAAGCAAGCTTGAAAAATGGCACTGTTTACCATCAGTGAAAAATGGTTTAAGTGGGATATCAGCAGTCAGGCTGAAGAACATGGTGGAATAGCCTGGGTAGAAGAGAGCAAATGCTACAAGCACCCAAGTTCTGAATTTTAACTATGACTTTGTTGTGGACATGTACCTGTCTCACTGACACCTACCACATGTATTTTCCAACTGGCCTTCTGGCAGCAGTGAAAAACTTAGCTTGGAATCACAGGGACTTTTTCCAGTTCACAGCAAAACTGCCCGAAGATGAGACTATTTTTCATTTGAACTTTATTTCTAAGCTTATTTTGTAACCTTCTCTAATCTTGTTATTCTGCATTCCCCTTCTCCACGGGCTTCAAAGGTTCTTTTTCGGTTGCTTATACAACCTCACCGCTGCAGTACGCCAGATATCTAAAGCATGGTATAAACGCAGCTATTACAACTTCTTAATAAAAACAGAGAAGTTATTCATTGACCAACATTTTTCCCCCCCTTTCTAATAAGCATATCAGATCCATATCTAAGTGGTGATAAAAAACTATGACCTAGCACTAAGTTTATCCCACAACATCCTCATTACGATGGTATTTAATTTTAAAGACTTTTCACCTGCATTCTCTGCAGTATGTCTCATCATTACCTAATCATCAGTAAAGTTCTTTTCCAACATTCACTGACACGGACAAGAAATTAGCTATCTTGGAAAGGCTGCATTAGGGAGCAAGTGAAGAGTAACCAGCAGAAAAGAAAGAGGAGGAAATCCCTTCCCCCTCAGTTCTGGCAACAATCCTGTTGGTCATTTTGCTTTGTATACTGCATGTTGCTTTTTGTCATGCTTTGTCCTTACACTGTCTTTTAAGGAACAAGCCCTTTGGCAATGAATAGTCTTTATATGCCTGGAAAACATTTCTAGCATGTTGCAGACACTATTGTAATATAAATACTCATTGTCTTCCTGAGTTTCATTACCACCACCACTCTTTGACACAGCTTTGTCACTGAAAAAAACCCTCCACTAAACTGTTTTGTGACACCGGCAAAGTGCTGTAATCATAAAATATGGCAAATGCTTCAAAAACCCAAAGATGGATTTTATTGAACTTGGTATTTCTTTTGACAATGCTGTCAAACAGTATTATGTCAAGACAACCTGAAGTAGCTTAGCACATTAGCAAATGTAAAAACTAAGATCTTTAATTGCGTCCCAGGACACATGGAATAGAGAGGGAAAGAACAAAAGATTTTTGAAGCCAAATTAGCCTGTAAATTAATAACTCTCATTAGATTTTAGCCAGGCACCATACTTGTACCTTGGTCGTTTTCTTAGTTTTCATAGTCGGATGATTGAGTTTTGAGTCTGTGACTTTCATGTCCATTATGTTTGCTGAAGGAGTACACAACAAATGCAAAAGGTCTTTAACTCTTCAGTTTCTGTCTGGCAGAATGTCATTGTTTGCATTTCTGAAGTTTTTGAAAGTAACAGCCTTGACTCTCTTCTCATTCGGCCCAGTTTAAGGCTACTGCAAGTCTGAGGAAATCAGATGAGTTAATTTCAGCTTAAAGCAACTTAGAGTAATGCCTAAACCTAGTATTTCTGACATACCTCATATACCTGTAGTTAAAGAAAAACTCTAATTAAACCTACATTAAAAATCTGCCCACTTTATGCTCTGGACTTAAAATTTGCTTTTAATCCACTTCCTTCTGCCTTTACCACTTCATTTTCTTCTCTTTTAGAGTAATGAACAAAGAAATTACTAATCTGAAACTTTGTTTTTAGTACCCAGCTTTTCCAGTTCATTCAGCACCTTTTCTGTTGTTGTTAATTCAGCCTTGGAGTTTGTTGGTCATATTCACCTTGAAATTTCATCCACTGGGCTTTCATGACCTTGTCCTCTCAGTACTCCTTTTGCCTTTCTAATAATTCATCCCGGTTTTCCTTCTCGTTTTTCATGCATGTACCACAGGCACTTGTAGCCTTGGCACACTTTCTTACTCCTTCTACATCTTTCACATAGTACACTCAGTGTCTAACATTCCTCCAAGTCCTACTGCTATGCCAATTAATTTTAAATCCAGTTCTACAGGAGAGATGATAAGAACCAAACCATTTAAACTGCATACAAAAAGCCATCTCATTATAATACAAGTATATTACAGTCTTAAACCTCACAACAGCCTGTGAGGAGCAAAAGCATTAGTATTCCTTTTCTACAGTGACAAAAAAAAAAATCACTTATCCAAAGTTATGTGAAAGCTTGCAGCAGCCTCTGGGTTACCAACCAGAGGATTCATTTCACCTTTCTACCTCCAGATCTGGATATTGGCTCATGTGTTTTACACTTCTTGGGTTTTAGAATGGATTTGCTTAACTTACAGGCAGTGCAGAACAATAGCAGGCACTGTGTTTCACCAGCCCAGCCCAGGGAGCAGAGACTTGCTATCTGTTCTCCAGCTTGCTGTCTGTTCTCCAAATTGTTCTCTGAGAAGATGGGCAGGAGAATCCACCCAGGAGGAATCCTTGTTCCGGCTTACCACAAGGCTCTGAAGCACCGATCACCATGTTGGGCAGGAAATTGCAAAATATACTCCACTTTCATAACATAGACCACAAGCAAGCAAAGACACAGTTAAGCAGATCGATTGGAGCTTACACATCACCTCAGAGGACTCCAGGTCCCCATGTGGCTTCTGATACCCAGCATGACTGTGTTGGGACTTTTGTCCCTCCACCAGCACACTCTGCCAAACCATCTTCCTTTTTCCTGTCAGGAGCTTTGCCATGTTCATCAAAGGACAGGCCCCAGCTCCTAGGTTGTCCTCCTTTCAGCAGCCACATCACTTGCTCCTTCTCCATGCTTTTTACTTTTCTTTATCAGCCTGGCTCTGGCCCTCATTACCACCGAGTTAGGTGGGACACAAGCCACGTGTTATGAGGGAGCCAGCGCACGTCCCTCCCGCTCTGCCAGCTATCCAGCAGGGATATTTTAGGGCCTAAGGGACTGACAAAACCTGGACCTCCACTGTTGCCGCTGCCATCCTGCCTGTCATTCAAGGCGACAGCGCCCGCCTTCCATGTCACCCCCTGCTACTCGGTGACCCCGCCTCACCTGCGTCGGGGACGCACCCCCGAGGGGCACCGGGGGTAGCTCGCTACTGGGGACTGGGGCACCCACGGACTAGCGACCCACTGCCCGCCCAGAGATGGCGGCGGGTCCCAAGCAGCCCACGATGATGACAATCCCCAGCAGTCCCGTCCCTGCCAGGAAGGCCGAGCTGGTCGGAGCGAGGGGAGAGGCCTGTCCCTTCTCCCGGCGGCGGGCCCCGCGCCCTCGGCGATGCCGCTCAGCCCCTCCGCAGCGGTGCGGAGACCGCGGCCGCCCCGGCCCGGCCCCGCCCGCCCGGCCCCGCCCGCCTGACGCGCCGGCGGCGCTGGCGGGCTGGAAGTGGCGTACGTGCACAGCGGGCCGCTGGAGTGGCGCCTCCTCCTCCTCGCCCCGGCACAGCGGCGGAGGCGCGGCGGGGAGAGGCGGCGGCCGCGCCGGCCCGCGCTGCACCGGGGAGAGAGGCCGGCGGGGAGCGGAAGGCAGCCCCGCACCGCGCCACCCCGCTCCCCCTCGGCCGCTCCGCCGCTGGCGGGGCGGCGATGAGGCGGCGCTAAGCGGCGTTAGCGGCGCAGGGAGGGCGGCGCGGGCCCCCGCGCCCCGGCCGCCCCGGAGGAGGCCGCGGGCCGGCGGAGGCGGAGGGCGGCGGGACCCGCAGTGGAGCCGGAGCCGGGCGGCCATGATGCAGTGAGCGCTCCCTCCCCGCGCGGCCGGACGGGGGCCCGCGTTAGCGCTGCTCCCGCCCGCCTCCTTACATAACATAACCCGGCGGCCGAGCGGGGCTGCGGCGGCGGCACCAGCGCCATGGCGAATGACAGCGGCGGCGGCGCCGGCCAGGGCGAGAGCAGCGGCAGCAGCAGTGGCGGCGGCAGCAGCAACAGCAGCAACGGCAGCAGCAGCGAGCGCGATCGGCAGTACTGCGAGCTGTGCGGGAAGATGGAGAACCTGCTGCGGTGCGGGCGCTGCCGCAGCTCCTTCTACTGCAGCAAGGAGCACCAGCGCCAGGACTGGAAGAAGCACAAGCTCATC
Source organism: Pyrocephalus nanus (assembly GCA_038380795.1). Taxonomy (NCBI): domain Eukaryota; kingdom Metazoa; phylum Chordata; class Aves; order Passeriformes; family Tyrannidae; genus Pyrocephalus; species Pyrocephalus nanus. The sequence goes on along the minus strand of CM076260.1, from coordinate 74,153,159 downwards.
TGCCGCGGCGGAGGCGCGGCGGCGGCGGGCGCGGCAGGGGGCGCTACCGAGCCCCGCGGCGGGCACCCCCAGCCGCCTCGCGCCCACGGCGGGGCCGCGGCGGGCGGCGGCGGCCGGGCAGGGGCCGGCAAGGGCGCAGCGCCGCCGTCCCCGGACACCCCCGCCGAGGCTGCCCCGCTGACCAACAACCACGTCGCCGCCGCCGCAGCTGCCGGCGGTGAGGCGGAGGCCCCGGCCGCGGCCCAGTCCCCGTCGCCCTCCGGGGAGGCGGTACTGCTTTACCGGGACAAGTCGAACCTGTACCCGGGCGGCGTGCAGGCGGGGCCCGGCGGGGCCGCGCTGCGCCCCAACGGGCAGACGAAGTCGCTGGTACCGCAGCGGCTGGCGCTGGAGTACATCGTGCCCTGCATGAACAAGCACGGCATCTGCGTGGTGGACGACTTCCTCGGCAAGGAGCTGGGCGGGCTGGTGGCCGAGGAGGTGCGGGCCCTCCACCACACCGGCCGCTTCACCGACGGGCAGCTCGTCAGCCAGAAGAGCGACTCCTCGAAGGACATCCGCGGGGACAAGATCACCTGGGTGGAGGGCAAGGAGCCGGGCTGCCAGACCATCCGGCTCCTCATGAATAGCATGGACGATCTCATCCGGCACTGCAACGGCAAGCTGGGCAACTACAAAATCAACGGCAGGACGAAAGTGAGTACGGGAGGGAGGGAGCCGGGACCGCCGGTGACAACCCCCTCGGCCCCAGGACGTGGGGAAGTTGCGGCGGGGGCCGGGAGCGGGTCGGCGGAGCCGGCGCTTCCCCGGGCGCGGCCGTGTGTGCGCGCACGTGTGCGGCTGTGTGCGGGTGCGCACGTCCGTCCGTCTGTCCGTCAGTCCGTCTGTCGGGCTGTGCGGGGCTGTGCGTGTGCCCGCTGCTGCTCCGCTCCCTGGAGCCGACTCGTACTTGTGAGTCGTGTCCAGTTCTGGGCTACTGTGTCCACTTGTGGGCTCCTCTGTACATGAAAGACAAGGAGCTGCTGGAGAGGGTCCAGTGGAGGGCCACAGAGATGATCAGGGGGCTGGAGCATCCCCTTAAGAGACGGCGGGAGCTGTGCCTGTTTAGTCTAGAGTAGACTCGACTAAATGAGAGGGGATCTTATTAATGCTTATAAGTATCTCAAAGGCAGGTGTCAAGGGGATGGTGCCAGGCTGTTTTCAGAGATGCCCAGCGACAGGGTGAGGAGCACTGGCCATAAACTTAAAACACAAGAAGTTCCACCTCAACATGAGGAAGAACTTCTTTACCAAGAGGGTGGCAGAGCACATAAGCAGACTGCCCGGGGAGCTCGCAGAGTCTCGCTATCTGGAGTCATTCAGCAACCTACTTGCTGTAGGTGATCCTGCCTTGGCAGTGGGGTTGGACTAGGTGATCTCCAGAGGTCCCTTCCAACCCTGACAGTTCTGTGATTCTGTGACTCTCGCCCAGCCCCAGCGGGCCCGGGCCGCAGCCTCCGCGGTGGGCAGGTGTTGTCCCGCGGTCAGTCCGGGGGATTGCCCTCGACCGGGAACGTGTGAAAGGGTTTGTTTGCCTCTTCGCTTTCCAGAGCAGGAAAAAAAAGGCAGTCTCATTTATATCCCTATGGGAGCTTATCTGCTGGGCCATGAGTACTGAAATGCAAGTTTTCCTGTGGTCTCCCGAAGAAATGGATAACAGCGCTCTGATGGACTCCGGGAAGCCGGGTCAGCGTGTGCTGGACACCGGCTGCAAAGCGTCCCGGCAGCAGCGCTGACTGGGGAGCGTGGAACAGCCTGTGCACAGCGTTTGCAGGCTCACGTGAATGGGCCGGGTTTTGCTAAGCCTTGGTCCAGAATGTGACCTGCCTGGTGCTGCTGGACTTAAAAATGTGTGTGGGAGATCCGCATCATTGAGTGAGTTGCCCAGTAGCACAATAAACCCATGAGTTAAAGTGCAGCCCTCTGGCATTGGTGCTTCGGTGGGCTGCAGAGTCAGGGCGGCTTTAGGGTGAGATTTTTTATTTTACTGTCATCAAGTCTCTTTTCCGCAAAGAATCTTACTCTTCAGCTCTATTTTGAGATCGGAGAACTGAGTCAAAATCTCCCATTGTATTAGCCTAATTTGCAATTCCCTTCCAGTCCTTTAAATAAAATTCTAGCCCTTGGTAGAAGACTAGTAATGAATATTCATTAGTATCTTTTCAGTTAAAAAAAAAAAAGAAAAGAGGGATGAAGCCCCATCACACTTTGCTACCTCTATTAAAACATAAGGAAGCCAGTGAATTGGTAGGAGCCATCCCACTGAAGTGGTTGCCCTGTCACAGATGGACTGTTGTTGCTGCAGCTGCAGAATCTCAGCTGGTAGGAAGCTGCGGGAGGAAGGGAGAAACTGGAAGGCAAAAAACAGCCCTGGATTTGTTCGGGGCACGGGAAACTCCCGTGATAAAGAAAAGTGGGTGGGGATTTTTTTTTTTTTAAATTTTAAATGCTCTCTTTGCATACCTTCAATTAAATGAGTTCTGTGCTAAAACTTTTTAATAGGAGCATGATCTAGAGTCCTCATAGATTCCTGTGGGACTTTTCTAAGCCAACTTATGTTTCAAACAGTCTTAAATGTCTTCAAGGCTTCAAATTTGCACTCTAAAAATATCACTGATTTTGCTGGGTTTCAATTTTATGCAGCCGAGAGGAATACCACATCTGTTTTGTGTGCAGTGGTGTGCTTCTGTAAAGAACATGTGCCAGGGTTTTAGAAAAGGGCTTTTGGAGTTGCAATCCTGAATCATGTGTTCAGTTCCTGGATTACTGTATTTTACACTTCTGCTGTTGCTAATTGTGAAAGATAAAGAAAAATCTCTTCAGGTGGCATGCCTTTGTGGAGCAGCAGCAAAGCAGTGGGATTGTTTCAGTCACTGATGAAATCCCTCTGTATTTGGGGCATCAGAACAGGTGCAGGAGTCAGATCAGTAAAGATGCAGTACTTTGCTCCTTGGTAGTACAGAGATGCATTACTTTCTGTCTTCTCACCTCCTCTCATTTATTTCTCCACATAAATCGATGCTTTCAGTGCACAGGAAAGCTCAGTTCCCTAAAATTTCAACAAAGCAGAATGAAAACTGTCAGTCACCCTCATAGAATCACCTCAGCAGAGCGGAATTAGCAAAAGCAGATGATACCTAGAGTATCACTTCAGATAACTTTTATACTTGTTGGTGTTGTTGGCATTGAACTTGCTGTCATTTCTATGAAGTGTCTAAAAGCAGTATATGAAAAGGAGAAAAGAAATGGTTTTGAGATGTGCACCGTGCCTCTCTTAGCTTGTAAACCTACCTAACTGTCAGGGAAAACGCGATGTTGTTTTAATAGAATCTAATTCGAACTGATTTACAGCATGGCCAGTCTCTTAAGGTGAAGGACATGAAATACGGTCAAATGTCAAGTGTGAGAAACCTGAAATTTTACTGTTGAAAGTCTCTAATAGACTAACTGGGCTACCTAGAACTGATCTGCTTAAGCTGATGTGGTTTTGCTTAGTCCTGACCGTCAGCAGATGACACTCCAGCCTGAAGGTATCTATATAGCAGTAGGTATAAACTAACCAAGTACCTTTGAGGCGTGTGGAGGGTATAGCAGCATGTATAAGAGAATGGCTATCTCATCTTGGAAGTCCTGACTTACTGCATTCCTTGCTTTTGTTCTCTTTCTTTCCATACTCTGTTTCCTTCTTTTCTCTAGCAGATGGTGGTGCATACTTGCATAGGTGAGCTGTAGTGTCTTTCTCCTACTTCCTGTTATTTTCTATTTTTTTCTTCTTTCATCCCTTCACAAAATATTAATTCTCCTTTTTTCCTTTATCAGTTGCCACACTTTTATGTGCATGTATTTCTGTTTCCTGCCTGTCCTGTTTTACATAGTGGAGGTACACATGTGCTCATCTAACTCAGGAAAAGGAATGTCCTGATTCTCACCAAAGTGAGAAGGTTTTTCCTCCTTCTCCACACAGAGGCTGAGAAGGGGTTAAGGGAGGGGGCAGCTTTATGTTTTTTTTGCTAAGTTTATCTTTCCTCTCTTGTGGATTCTGCTGATCTGAAGCTTACATCCTTTACTGGTCTTGCAATAATAGTGGGACTTCCTAGTCATGGACTGGATTCCTAATAATCACCATATAACTGGACCTCTGATCTATCAGCTATTCCTGTTTCTGCCCCCTGTTACACCAGTGCCATCCATCTCCTAAACCCTAACCCAGGCCTTTTAATGAAAGGAGTTTGAATAGACGGTTTGAGAGGCCTTGTTACATCCCTTTAGTTTTTACTTCATTCCTACCCCTTGAAACCTGTCAGAAGGTTCAAATTGGTGCATTTTAATGCTCTCCTGTCTTTACCAGTAGGTCAGTGACACACATTGCTTCTCAGCCACCAGTAGCTTAAAAATTTGCTTTATTTGTTGTTACACATCATGCAAGCTTGCTTTTCTGCTTTTTCTTGTGATTGATTATCTTTTACTCTCTCCCCACGTCCAATCTCAAAATAAATTGACCTGATTCGAAGTACTTTAGCTGCTGTTCATAATTCCCTTTGTGCTCATCAGTTTTCGGTGTGATGCTGCACACTGGAGCATCCTGGAGTTTCTAAAGACCTGGAGGACTTTGGATTCAGACTAATCTGACTGTGCCCTATTAAATGATATTCTTTTAAAGTTAGTAATGCTTCTTCAGAAAATAATTCTTCAAGAGTGAGCGAATTTCTCATACCTTGCTGTTAATTTTTGTATAAAGTAGAAAGAAGAGGCTGTATGCTCTTGTGACTTATTCGTATTGCATCTTTTCCACAAACATGTTAGATTAATGTTACCAAGGAAAAGCAAGATGTATGGATGTTCTTTCTGCTATATCTTCTTCTGCAAAGTGTAAGAGATAGAGAATAAGGACTTGACAACCAAGCAGGTACAGGAAAGCAACAATGATGGCAAAATACTGGTAGAAGAAAAGGAAAGCGAGTGCAGGGGTGGGTATGCGCATCTGTTGCAGCTCAGTTGAGTCCTGCTCTGACAGGAGAACTCAAGATCTTAAGAATGTAGAGTGGGGGGCTTCCCCTCAATTTGCCTGTGGCATGCGCTGTTACAGAGATCCTTCTGTATCATTCTGAAGATTCATTTCACTACCACACCTTGAATATATTTCTTGGTAGAAAACTTACTGATCTAATTGGTTCCTAGTGAATGACCATATGGGTTTGAATCTGCCACTGAGTTGTGGGAAGGTGTGGCCAGCTCTCTTGCAGTCTCCCAGTACTCGCTTGAGTTGCTTGACCTTGAATAGAATATGACCAGTGCTCATCCTTATTCTTCACAGCAATACTGCTGTTGGTGATGGTGTTCTCTTCTAGATAAGTGTCTTGGTCAGCGAAGGACTGTATGGTGATTCATGGCTACACAACAGCCCACACACAGTTCTTATAATCATGTTGGAGTAGAGCCCTGACATGCAATTGGTATAGTTTTCATTTGTTGGTCTTCATGTTCAAGCATTCTGGATCCCAAATGGAACAGATTATCAGAAGACTGTCTGGGGTCTCTCTTGAAAGTGATCTTTTGATTGAGTAGCACAGCAGAATCCAGAAAAGACTCTTGTTTACAGCCAGCTTGAATGTTGCTGAGATTCTGGTTGGTTCTCCTACTAGAGAAAATTACAAAGATATGCTAATTTCTGAGGGGCTGCTGTGTATTGATTTTAACTTCAAAGTGAGATATGAATATAGCATGTCCAAGGTGGGGAGCACCACCTGTGACTGCCAGGAACTTCTCTGTGTGTTAGGCTCTGGTTCAGTGAACACTTTCAGCTGGCACTGCTGGAGAAGCAGTCACTCTTCTTTGCCAGCGCAAGTGTTTACATGGCCATCCTGTGAACTGGTTTGAGGAACTGATCCATCTGAAAAATAAATTGGCAAAAGAAGGGCTCCTGGTTCAGTGTTCGGATGTTTGTGCTGGCACAGGGGACTGGCAGATGGTGAGACTTTCTTTCAGCAGCACAGCAAATTTATGCCAGTTTAAAGTGTTTGCCAAACTACAGCCTTAGTTTAGCTCTTGGAGTCTCTGATTCTCCCAAAATTTGCCCTTGAAAATTTGAGCGCAGTTTAAGAAATCCTTGCTAGCTGTCTATTTTGTTCTTTCTTAACCTTTCTTTTCTTTGTTCCTCTCTACAGTGTGAGACTCAGTTCTTGCCATCAGAAGTGCATTCTTCTGTCCTCCAAGAGTCTTCCTTGTCACGGTTTTATATAGAAACTTTGCTGGTCAACGCACCAGGTGATCCCATGTAATATGTACATGGGATTAGGGGATGCAAAGAGGGCCATCAGTAAAACTTCTACCCTGGACTTCCACAGGGCAGATTTTGGCCTACTCAGAAGACTGGTTCAGAGGGTACATTGGGAAACAGCCGTTGAAAACAAAGGGGTCCAGGAGGGATGGAAATGCTTCATGAAGCAAGTCTTGAACGCACAGGAGCAGACTGTCCCAGTGTGCCAAAAGGCAAGCCGGTGGGGAAGACTGCCAGCCTGGATGAACAGGGAAATTTTGAAGGAAATTAGGGGAAAAAAGAGAGCTTACTGACTATGGAATGGTCTAGTAACCACAGCGGTGTTGGACCAAGGGTTGGACTTTATGATCTCAGAGATATTTTCCAACTCAGTTAACTCTATGATTCTGTGTACAGTGGAAACACGTATTTTCTCCAAATCAAAACTGATTTCCTCACACACCCTGCAGCTTCAAAATCAACCTACTCTTATGCATATTGGCTGTCCTTGTCCATTATTCTAGAGTTTTATTAGCATCAAAAGCATTCTTGAGTTCTCTGTTTCAAGACAGAGCTGGACTGTCATCCTCTGCAGTGAACAGTGTGCAATGAACAAGCTGCAGCTTGCTGCTGTTTGCTGCTAGTAAGGAAGGTCCCTACTCAGTTCCATCCTCTTGTGCCCCGTCCACTTCTTCTGTTTTCAGAGGCTCTGTCTGAAATAGCCACTTTCAGTACTATTTCACATTTCATGTCCTGTTTCCTCTCTATTGCCCCGTGCATTAGAATAGCTCTGTGGAATTCTGGATTGGTTTGTTGCTTGTTTTTTCTCAGTCATTTTTGACTAACTAGAGTTCATTTTTGAGTTGTTACTGTTCTAAAGATAAGGAACCTTTAACATTGTAGTTTGTGCACATCAGTGATTTCAGTACGCTCTGGGTAATTAATTTTTTCCTGTTAGTGATATCAATGATTTTCTGACCGTTTAGCTGCTTTCATGTTCTGTGCTGTCTTTCCTGCACAGAATGGGCTCAGTTTAATACTGTCCAAAAATCAAGCGGGATGCTTCTCATCATAGCTGTACAGCTCGAGAGGAAGAGCTGTCTTCCCTCCGCTGTGGCCTCTTGGACTGAAATTCCTTGGAAGTGATGTCCTGCCAAGTCATAGGACTGTCTGAACAGCAGTTCTCAGATCTCTGCATTAGTTGTATCAGTAACCTTGACTGAGAGATGTTTTTCCCTTTTTCTAAATGATGCTTAATTTCTGAATAGGTTGCCAGCTATTTCCTGAAAAAAAAATCAGCAGCATGTTATTCTCTTCTGTGATATTTACCATGTACACAGTATTAGTAATTCAGTTGTGTTTAGACTGTCTTGGTTAATATCTGACAGCTTTTAAGTTGAACAGGCTAGATTGCTATTGGAATTTTGCAGGATGTTGTCTTTATAGTTGCTACTGTCTTGTTCTGTACTGAGTGCTGGAGTGTATATTTGTACCTCGAGTTATGTACGTAGTGTACTTGGAGCTTAAATGAAGCCTTTCTGCTGCAGCAGAAAGGAAACTTGTTATAAAAGGGAAACGGATACTCTGTATATAGCAGAAATTTCTTCTTGCCCATCCGGAGACTAAATCGCTTTTCTTTAGGCTCCTTGGAGAGCTCTTGTACAATGACAGCACTTTTTTTCAGTTCAAAAATTAATTTTGGGGCTGTTGTGAGTGGGTTGGTTAATTAATTCTTCATTGGGACATTTATGGGGCTCCCTGGCTCTTGTGCTGATATGTTTTGTTACTTTTCAGTAAGGGCGTGACTGTAGACAGTGCAAGGACTGTACAAGTGTTTTTTCGAAATAAGCTTACTCAGAATATATCAATTCAAGATCTGTATTCATTGTCATGTTTTTTACACTGCACTAAGAAAATAGTTTGAAATCATTTTCAGTGAATAGAAGAGTGAAGTTATTTGATTACTGAGTTTAATGGTCATTATTTATGATACCCTTTTCTCTTCTACATGTGACTTAGACCCCTCAAAAGGAGGACAAATGCTAGTCTTTAAGACCTTCTGAAAAAGTCATTTGGTGCTCATTAAATCCTTGTAAGTTTCTGAAGATTGTTTGGTAAATGATGGGTGGTCAGGCATATTTTCAGAGCAGGCTTGTGCCAGAATTAGCTGGTAAGTGGCAGTCATAAGCTTCAGGTCAAAAACGAATCCACTCGGTGTTCCAGTACAGCGTCTGTCAAAAATAGAGCAATGCTTTTATGCACGTAACAGCTGCTTACACTTGAAGACTTTCTTGTTCTTTGGTATTTAACTTAAAACTGCTCGAGAGTATTTTTGTTAGCATTTGATGTTATAAATAGGAATCGGGTAGAAATGTGCGTGCCTGCACGTCTGTGTGGCCGCTGTGTGTGGAGGTAGGGCAGTTATCGATACGTTATGCGCACAGTGCTCTAACAAACAGGTGAAGTCCACACCTGAAGGGTAATTAATGAGGCCTAAAGAAAAAGGTTATTTAATGCCCAAGGATTAATTTTACACATTAATTTAGGGTCAGAGCAGCTTAGAGTGCATAGTTTGACCATGAAGGCATTCTGGGCTGTACAAATTATGTACAACTTTTGACAAGATGCTGCTATGTGGCCCCAGCGTGCTGCTGTGACAGCAGAGCTCGAGACTGCCTTGCCTTGTTTCAGCAAAAACAAACATGTTGAAAATGATACAAAGGTGAACACAGTGAGGGAGTTCAGGAAGCTGTTTTTCCTTTTGATCCGAACAGGGTGGAGGAATTGTTAAGTTGGTTGTCAGATGACGTTAAAGTTATAAAATGCAATAAACTGGCTGAAGACTTGAGAGGTTTACATGTATTTGCTTAATTTGTTTTTGGTTTGTTGGGTTTTTTCTTCGGGGGGGTTGGGGGTTTTGGTTTTTTTGTTTGTTTTGGGTTTTTTAATTTTGTTTTTTGTGTCTGTTTTGTTTGGTTTTCTTCTTATATAGATATATTTTAAATATGTTTACAGGAAGACCTTATATTATCAGTTCACATTACTTTATTCTGTTGAGAGCTTTAAATTCTTGTTGAATTGGCAGAGGCTGTAGGTTTCTCTGCTGGGCACAGTCTTGCAGTGGCTTTCTGGCCTTCCAGTGTGCCAGGGTCTGTTATCTTCCTGCTTGCGTAGGTCAGAAGGCTGCAGCTGTATAGTTAGAGCAGTCCTGAAGTTACTAGTCAAATTAAAAAAAAAAAAAATTACAATAATAGATTAACCTGACTATTGTGGTAATGTGGAATTTAAATTGCTGTAGATTAAAAACTTGGTCTATACTAACTTTGAGTCTGAAATCCTCATATGTTTAAGTTCTCTGCCCTGTGAAAAAATTCAGGGATGTAACGTGAGAGGTTGCCAAAGCAGTTTATAGTTAGATAATAACATATCTTTCTTGTTGCTGCTCTCTGTCCTGTTCAAGCATCTGTTCAAGCAGCTAAACTTCGCTGTGGATGCCAAGATCCCTCAACAGCTTCTGCTGTATTCGGACAGTGTGTGGTCTGTGCTCTGCTGAAGGCATCAGACCCTTCCAGTTTCAGTGGTTGCTGCGTTGTTGTTCAGGCAGCTGGCATGCAGCCTTGCTGCTGTGAGAAAGGAAACTGTGGCCAGTTGATAAGGGCATCTTAAACTGACTCAGTTTCAGCTGGCATACTAGATGATGCCCTGTGAAATAAATGCTGGCTTAATCGTACCTCTGTTTGGCTTAACCTTATTTGTGTCTCCTTTAGCCCCTATATGACAGCTCATCAGCCACTCAGTGCTGCTCTTCATAGTGGTGGATTTGCTTTTTCAGATCATATGGTGAGAGGCTGGGAGAGCTGGGACTATTTATGCTGGAGAGGAGAAGGCATAAGGGGACTGGGCCTGTGTGTACAGATACCTGATAGGAGGAGTGAAGAAGAGGGAGCCAGACTCTTTTCAGCAGTACTCAGTGACGAAGCAGCGGGCACACTGAGATGAAAGACATTCAGTTTAAATGTAAGAAATGTCTTTTACACTGTAAAGGTGATCAGATGGAGAAGCAGGTTGCCAGAGAGGTTATGGAGTCTCTATCCTTGGAGATATTCAAAACCTGATTACTGCTCACCCAGCCTGCTGTGAGTGAGCAAGGGCTAGACCACATGATCTCCAGAGGTGCCTGCCAACCTCAACCCTCCTGTGGAAAAAAAAATACTGCAGTTTGGAGTGGAGGAGATACTAAAAAAGACAGTTTTTGCAATCTGTTAAAACACTTTTTTCCAGAAGTGGCACTGTCAGGATAAGTTCTGCTTATTGCATCTCTGAGTGAAGTGGGCAGAAGTCTGTCTTCCTGTTAGTGATTGTTTGCTCCCTAAAGGATCGCTGTGGTTGAATATGTCAGTAATCTAACTGTTTGAAATATTCCTGCCTTGGATCTCTTTTGGTCATTCAGGTGGTCACTTGTACTGAGTCTGTGCAGCTGTCCTCTTTCCTGATTTCTCCCAGGTTGCCTGTGTTTCAGTTCACATGTGCATATACTCATAGCATAGCTCTTTCCTAGCATAGCTTGCAAAGCGTGCAAACACTTCACAAGACTGATTTAAGAAGAGGTTTAAGAAATGAAAATCAATTATCTATAGGGAACTCATACTTTCTCTCCAAAATTAGGAAATTATTTTAAATTTATATATGATTTTGGGACCACTTCTATACTGAGAGGGCATAATGCAGCAGGGATAGTTATCCTTTCTTTGCAAGACAGACAGAAAAGTGAAATATGCTGTTTCAAAGCCACAGACTACCAAAAATGCTTTGTTTTAATATGTCACATATTTTTATTTATGTAGCAAATTTGTTACAAACATCTGGACAATATTATTTTCAATACATTTCAGTTTTACTTAAGAAAAATGCCACCCACTCGATATTAAAAAAAGTTTCACAGAAGAGTGAGAAGGGAACATTTGAAGAGGTAAGAGTCAGGCTCATATATTTTATTCAGGCTGTTGAATAAATCAAAACCCTGAGGCTCTCAAGTTACAATCCTCACCATCTACCTTCTGGTCATTTTCTTTCATCTGTATTCCCCACATGAACTTGCTGCTCCTGCCTCCTTCCATCCCACCTATGCTCCCCTGGAGACCTTGTTCTGCGATGGTGGGTTCATTTTCTGTTGAGGGAGAGGAGAAGAGGTGCTGAGAGAGGCGGGCTGCCCTAGCAGGGGTGCAGAGGCCTAGGCTTCCCTCAGTTGCTGTTCTCTGCCAGGTATTCAGCAGTTGCAGCATCCTGTCAATGGACTCCTCTGCAAGGACTGCACTCGGAAGATAAGAGCCACGTGCCTCTCGGGAGGTGCCAGTGTGACCACTCGTGCCATATATCTAGTTGTGAATTGAGGCCAGATGGAGTTGTGCTCATCTGAAGTGACCTTCTGTGTGAAACAGATGCTAGACCATCCCTGAATTGTTGGTTAAAGCCATGTGTTTCTGAGCAGTGTCCAGTCTTACTGAAAAAAAAAACCCTAAACCCAGCTGTTGTTACTGTTCAAATGCTGAAGATCCACTCTGCTCAAAGACCCGCTTTACTCACTTTTTGCACTCTGGATAATTAGTTTCATGTTCTAGCAAGTTGCCTTCTCGTATTTGTTCTGTGAGAGTTCTTCCTTGTCAGATGTCTCCGTTTCACACAAGTATTTGTCATCTATGTTCATACTGTTACGTATTTGTTGTAAATAATAATTGGTGTGTGTATAAAGCTTCAAAGTGTGTATATAAACTGATGCTCTTATGTACCACCCACTGCTGTCAGTTCAGGAGCTCTGAGCCAGAGGTTGCATCTAGATCACTGCTTGTAATACGTGCAGATGGATGGACATATTTGCCATTAATTTATGTAATCTTGTTTTAAAAGCCATTTGTACTTTTGGCCTCTGCAACATCCTGTAACAGCGAGTCCTGCAGTTTGATTAGGTGGAAAAGGAACTTCCTTTTGTTTAAAACCTACTGATGGTGGTTTCAGTGTCTCCTGGACTTTGTATTTTGAAAACTCATTTCCCAGTAGTTTTACTTGTCATGTTTTTTAAAAATATTGGGCATTTGCTTCCATGCATTTTTTCAGCTGATATGCTTTCCCTCCTAAACTGAAGAATTGTAGTCTTTTTAGTGTTTATCCAATGAGTACTGTTCCACTATTCTGGTCATTCCTGCTGCTCTTCTGTGCAGCTTTTCTGGTTCTGCCAATAAGGTATGGCAAGCAGAATCACAGTATTTAATCTACAAGTATATCATGAGTTTGTCTGCTGGCACAGTGATGTCACCTTTCCTTGTTTAGTGATGTATGACACTTTAGTTGCCTCCTCTGCTGTGCTGAGATGATGTTCTTAGGAAAACAGCCTGTGTTTACTACATTTTTATTTTTCCTAAAGTGATGCTATCCAATTTAGAAAACATCACTTTATAAGCTTTTCTTTTTTTTCCCCAAGGGGTGTTCCTTTGCAGTTACTCTTTCCTGAATTTCACCTGCTGTTTTGCTGTCCAAGCATACAGTATCATTTTTCACCTTTCTGTGTGTACCTTTCTGCAGCCAGGGCTAGGATTGAGCTATGCAGCATATTTCTGCGTGTAAACACTGTCACCTGTAAACAGGTGCTGCTCACCTCTTTTTCCCAGGTCACATATGAAAAGTACAGGTCCTGTGGGGATCCTGCTGGTAGCTCCTCGTTTTTCACCGAGAGAAGGTTAGTTTGCTGTAGTGAATTTGCAGTTGCAGTTTAATGTTTTAGTGCTCTTTGCTTTGCTTGTTCCATTACTTTGAAATGCCTTGAAAGTAAGATACATGCTTGAAGTGCTTTATACTTAAAAATTTCTAATGTTTGCATTAAAGTTAATACCTTGAGTAAAATTTTATTAAATCTCCATTATAGCTTGGAGAAAATGACATGTAGTGACTCCCGAAGGCCTCCTAACACCTGGCACAGACTCAAGAACAACACAGAAGTTCCTATACTGGAGTCCTGACTTTGTCATTTTCCTTAGTGAAAATAGAAAATGGGAGTGGCCTCTCTCATGAGCCAAGGCTATGCCAAAATTATATTGTAAGAGGTCATAAGCTAAACATATATTATTTTTACCTTTTTAGTCCTATAGCTTTATTTGTAAACATGCAGGACAAGAAATACAGATGGAAGTGCTATCAACTAGCTTTATTTTTAGTTTCATCTTCTCCTTTAGCAACTGGAATTTTGCAGATTTCTACTTTTTACTGTGTCTTTTACTTTTTCTACACTCAGATCCTGCTACTTTGAAGGAACACACCCACTGAAAGACAAAGCTAGTATTAAAGGATCCTTCCTGACCATTGAGATTTCAGTTTCTACAGTACAGTTTGTAATAGCTCCATATTAAAACCCCAGAGAAAACATGCCTTTGAAGAGTGAAAATTCCGATGCCCTTTCCCCCCTGCCTTCACTCTCCCACTTGCCTTTTGGGAACAGCTTTCCTGAGGGAGTGATGGAATTTTTCAGGGGCTCATTGGGGAACAGAATTGGCCAGCAATGAGAAAGTCGAGTCCCTTTGAGATTTTTTCCTTTGAAAAGTCTCTTAAACTTTCTTTTGTCATCTAGCCTTCATCTTCAAGGAAGGGCTGTCTTGGCTTGGGAACCCTTAGTTAAGGTTACCTTTACAGAGTAAGTAGATTCTTGTTTTCTGGAGTAACTTTCAGTTGCTTTCATGGTAGCTGTATAGCATTGCTTGCATTGATCCTGGGGATAAAATATATTTTTTTTACTGATTTGTGTGTGTCCCAAGTGGGGGGATAAGTCAGTAGATAGGCTTGAAGGCAGAGCTTTTTGCAAGCCACTCCGTGTGAACATTTTATCTGGGAGACATGATGTGAGCAGCCTTCTGCCCCTAGTGGGTGGATATGAGTACGATAGTGCTGTGCTGTGCTGTGCGTGGAGCGGAAGCTTTTTTCTGGTCTTTGCTTGCAATTCTATGTGCTGAGAGTAACCTCCAATGTCCAAGATGTTTTGTAGTGTGGTTCATTAAGGGGCCGGAAGCACACAGAAGCAATTACAGCTGAGGCCTGCTGGGGTGTCTCAGTCATTAGTGCTTGCAGCCTCTTTTCATGGGGTTAGTAGCAGGGCAGTCGCAATTAAAACCCATGCTGTGGAACTTGCTCCCTTCGTTGCTGCAGCGCATGGTTGGCAAGTGCATCCGCTGTCCACAAGTCCTTATCCACTCCTCCTCTTCCTCCATCCATGTTCTTTTTCTTTCAGCCTTTCTGTGGCTTCAGAATTGGCTTTCCTCTTCTTTGGTTGCCCGTATCAAAACAGTTGTGAAATAGAGAGGAAACAAAATGAGTTTTGGGATCTGTAGTATAAAGGGCTATCTACTACACGTAATGGAAATTAGTAAATCAGTTGGCTGCCTACAGATAACTTCTTGAAATGCAGTCCTCTATTTAGAAACTGCTATCCAGTGTTAGTGTGCAGTACTAGATATATGTTTTAGAAGATTTGTTGTTTATTTTCAGTAATTATGTAGAAATTTAATTTTAAAATACAGTCTCTGCTTGAAAGATCTATTTCTGCCAATCCTGAAATCTGGAATCTAGGATTTTTAGGATTGATTCCTGTTCCACTTGTTCCTTAGTTCTTGTGATATTCAGCATTATTTCCCCCCTTCCAATTATGCAGACTTTTGTCAGTGTTGCTGTTCCTTCTGGTGCCTGCTTCTTTATTCATCTTCCCTTTGTTTCACTGTACATTGTATGTCTGTCAGTAATTTCCACTGCTGTTGCTTGAGGTGATGATGAGTTCATATCCTTGAGTTGTTTTGTGGTATTTGCAGACTAAGGCAAACACTTTGTCATCCATTATATTTTTTGTTTGTTTTTCTTTTTTTTTTTTTTTTAATTAACACAACATTAGGTTAGAAACAGGCTTTACTTAAGCTCTGCAAATCTTGCATGTAGGTTGCATAAATACGTCCTGTGGAACAGTGATGTGACACCTCTGATGTGGGCTACTGTTGCTAATCCCTGCAATCCCTTCCCACTAAGTACGAAGCCCTAACTGTCCTTTGCTTTACAAGAAAAGTTTCTGCTGATTGGATTTTTAGGGACATACAGATAAAACTTTCTGCAGAAACACAAAAGAATGAGGTGTGCACATCCTGTCTTGAAATCCATTATTTCTAGGTGGGGTGTGGAACAGTGTGCTTCCCTTTTATGTTAAGTGCAGTGCTTTTAAGAAGGTTTAAAAGTATGTAAGTGCTGGCTGCATGCTAACACAGCTGGTGTTGAGATTTCTAACTTTCTATGTGAGCATTTGGGGACAGAGGTCCTGCTTCCGTGCTCTTCTGGATGCCTTGGAAGAGGGAAGTAAGGTCTCAGTGACAAGTTGTTTCAGAAAGGCTTTCTTGTTCCTGTCAGGATTTTCTGTTTACATCATCACTTTTTGTGGAGTTTGGTTCCCCCACCTGGTTTTTAGAGTGGGAAATTTGGGGGTTGAGGTTAGCATCTGAAGTCTAACTACAGTTCTTGAGTTATAGATAGTCATAACCATGTTGATTGACAGACCCTGTCAGTTAGCATTAACTTAGTTGTTACTCATAGGAAAGGTCCAATCTGTGGAGAAGCCTACTTGCCTTTTAGGAAGGGTACATTTTTTGATGAATATATAAAATATTATTTTTGTTATTGAAATAGTGACAAAGAGGAAAATAGGTAACTTTTTTGATTGGATTGGTTGTTTTCATAGCAGTTTCCTAACTTGGAACCAACCAGATGGGTCCATTTTAACCACATCACAGTTGGTAATTCAGCATGTTTTATTTTTCCCAAGGCCATGAGAGTGATGTATCTTTGCATCGTGCTGGTCTCTTGGGGCATAAGTGGTTGTGATGATGGGGAGACTTGGAGAAAGCCTGTTGAAGCAGCACCAGGGAGCTCTGCAGGAAGTCCTAACCTAGAAATGATCTTGTTGCTGCCATGAGCGTACACTTGCTGTAGGGTCAGCTGAATTGGCATTGAAGAAGACAGTGGGGCTTTTGTATCAGCTAGGCAAGCACAGGCAATTTCCTTGTGTGTTTTTTGCTGCTTGGATTCAGTGTTGGGTACATTCAGATCTTTCTTGTGCTCACATGGTCACCTACTCCTAGGGCAAATACATTGCATTCCTGAGCTGCTCTCCTCCAGGAGTTCCAGGAGGTCAGCCTCCCTGTTTCAGCACAATGCCTCCTTAACCTGAAATGTCATGGCTGGCTCTGCTGGGAGGTACAGGGAAGTCATGGGTTTGGGAGCCACTTTTCCAAACTTGCGTGCCAACATCACCAGTCCTGCTCCTGGTGTTTGTGATCATCCTGTAGTTCTGTGTGGCCTCAGCTGTTCTCAAGGCTTTGCCCAGGCACTGGTGGGAATCTGAGACAGCTGGAATACTGGTAGATTTGTATAATGCCTGCTTGCATTTGAACTGGATATACTGGGTGATCTGGTCAAACCAAAAAAACCCTAAGTGTTGTTTTTACCAGCTGGGAGAGAGGCCTGATTACAGGGCTATGGTGGGATTGTAAAGAAAGGCTTGGATGGAGACAGTTTACGTGTGAAAACCCATAAAAAGTAGTATGGGCAGAGTCAGCATTTTTTGCATTTAAATTTTAGGTGGCTTGAAAGCTTATTACAGGCTATTTGTAGCTATTTGGCTTTAGACCTTAGTCATACTTCTGTGCAGTGTTAATATAAATTAAATCAGTGTCTATAAATAAATGTCTATTAGCATTTCAGTGTATAGTTTGGGTTTTTTGTAATCTATAAATAATTTCAAAGAATTGTCTGGACTGTAATAGTAGAAGTGAATGTTACCGTGTATGGTGTGAAGTTTGGAATTCTGTGGCCATGCTGAATCGCATATGTCCCCTTGAAAATATCCTTAAAAACTGTTGTAAAAATAATTTTCCTCAGCATACTGTTTATGTGGCTTTTAAAGCAGAAACAAAATTGCAGTTTTAAGTAAGAAATTAATCTCTCTCCTAGTATTTAGCAAAATGATCATGTACATGTTCTTGTCTTCTGTAGGAAAGAAGTTCCAGGCTTCTCAGTGTGTATAGTTTTGTGGGGATAATGATAGTGATGATGAGTGATATTCCTTAAATTTCTCAGGCATTCACTTTCACAATGAGGTTTTTTTTTTTTTGTTTTTTTTTTTTTTTGTTTTGTTTTTTTTTTATAAAACCAAAAAATAACCACCTCTTGTTCACCCTTAATTCTTAGTGCTTCTTCCTCCCCAGCCTCTCCTAGTATTAAGCATATTGTCTCCAGCCTTGAAGTTTGGGCTGGTGGTCATGCTTTATTTTTAAGGTAACATATCACAGCATCATTAAGGTTGAAAAATACCTCTGAAGAGAGTCCAGTCATTTTTGAAAGTTTAGTTATCCAGTAGATCTCACATGGTTGAAGAAATCTACTGATCCTATGTAAAAACCTTAGAATAGGTAACCATGGCTCTTCATGTGTTATGTATCAGTGTGCCTGCTGATGTCATCTGGTTGGCTCTGGAAATCTGGTGTGCAAAAACTGCTGTCAGAATATATTTTAAGTGATGCAGCTGAATGAGACTTAACTTCTTACTATTTTAGTGCACTGTTGTAATTTGCTTTAGTGTTATTTTTAGGTCTTAAAGATGTTGCTTCTCTGTGCCCTTTCTGAATGGGCAGTGATGAAAGTAGTAAGTTGAGTAGTCTCATATGAGAGCAGAAAGTTCTGCCCCATGTTGGGGAAAAAAGTTTCAAAGTACTTATTTTCTAAATGGTGTTATGCGTTTCAAAGCATTTATGATGTTAAATTAAAACCAGACTCTTAAAACTGGTGTTGACTGACTTCTCTCAAATTTTTGTACAGCGCCAAAACAGTGAGTCATGAGTCTGCTTCTCTTGGAGGGAATGGGGAGTAAGCCATGGAGGCCTGCCAATTGTACAAACATATTTAATTTTATTCAACAGTTGTTTGAATCTGAAATGTATTGGTCAACTTATTTAATCATAATGTAGACATATTTAGGCTGACACAAATCAAAGTATGCTTTAAACCTTTCCTACCTGCAAAGTGGTGTGTTTGCTCCTGAGCTTTTAAGAGAGAACTTTCTGCCCCTGCTGACAGTGCTTTTCATCTACCTTCTTTGGGAAGCCTCAGAATCCCTCATAAGAATCTGAGGGATTCTTTTGGGTTACTTCGTTTTATGTTGTTGATCTTTTTAAGGTTGCAGTAGACTTTGATATCAAAACTATAAGAATATGTTATGTTGAACCTTAAGGGAGCTGTTGGTACTTTGAAGCACTGACATATCTTGGATGTGCTGTTATTAATTTTTTTTTCTTCTTTTCTTTTTTTTTTTAAGAGAATGGAGGTGACTTAGGCTTGAAGACATTGTCTGTATTCAGAGATATGTTAGATAAACTTTACTTTTTTTTTTAGAACCCTATTTAATCTAGTGCCAGCTCTCTGTGTACTTTTATAGATATGAACCCCATTTTATTTTCCTAATTTATTTTCTTGATAAGCAGTTAGATTAAGTTAATGGAAACGAGGCCTTCATAAGATTGAAGGACTAGAGGGGTGCTTTCACTGATTCAGTTTTAAAACAGGACCTTTTGGTTAAACTGGCACAATTTTGAGAGTAGACATGTCCCATCTGACTTGGCTAGCAGCCTGGAAAGTGCCAGTGTGTTAACCGTTACAGAAAATACTTTCTATACTTTCCCCCCCTGCAGTTTGTGAGCTGACTCAGCCATCTCTTTGCCTTTGGAGATTTGAGACTTGTAACTTTACAAGCTCAGGTATAGGAGAGCAGAAAACCTTGTTAATGTTTAAACGTTTCTGTCTCAGTTTAGTAGCGATGAGGGCTGCAGGACCTCAGCTGGGAGTTAGGAAGTGTGTTTTAGATCTTCCTGTTATGTCTGTCTGCACTGGTTTCAGTTGTTTATTGGTTCACCTTTAGAGATGTGTTTCTTCGATTGCCCTGCTCTCCGCAAGGCTCAGTCAAAGCTTCCATGCAGGGAATGTGCCTTTTTCTGTCCCCTTCTTGAGAATCTCTACAATCTCCCCCCAGGTTAGTGCCTCTTGCCTGATGGTTTCATGAGAGCTTCTCTATCTTATTTTTTATTTGCGAGATGTATTCACCAAAGTGTAGGGACATCCCATGAGCACAGTAATTTCCTGAATATCAGACTTAAGCAACTACAGTTCTGGTTTGGTTTTTTTCTGTGCTACATGTAAGAACTGGTAAATCATCTAGACTTGTATGCACATTTCTTCAGCAATTCAAGAGAATTTCTTGGAGCCTTATGTGCATGCATGGATTAAAGGAGTGATATTTGGAAGTCAACTTTGTGTGATCCTGCTCTTGAGTGCAATTAGAATTGAATGGTAAAGGGGAAGTACTGAACTTTATCTTGCCTCAGTGAAAAATACCTGAGCTGGTTTGCTGAGTGTGGCACCATGGTTACACTCAAGGTGTTTGGATCCAAACTTCATGTGGATGTTCTGGCCCTAGAGAGCTGGGTTGAATGTGGCCACTGAACCAGCATGAAAGCTGATGCCTTCTGGCATTTTACTGCCAGAACAGTCAGTTTACTAGGATGTTTGAAATGAATGTTGTGAGCAGGGTAATGTCATGTAAAAATGAAGACAGGAGTAAAGCAGTGACTTTAAGAGAAGTTGAAGAACTTGCTGTGGCTGTGTTGCCAAAGCTTTTTCTGAACTTTCGTCTGAGAAAGCAGCATCTGATGGCCAAGTTAGAAATAAGCAATGTAGTTAAAGTATTAATATGTTGTGCCGAAATTTCGATGGGATGGGATGGGATGGGATGGTATGTTACTTGATTTTGTATGCTTATGAAAGGTATTTCTATCCAAAGCAAGTAGAAATCTTGTATTGGCCATTGCATTGAAGAGCCTGGGAAGGAGGGAGGTAGGTCGAGTTACCATTAAGTTTCTGAACTCCCTAGAAGGTCATGGTAGATGTAATCCACGTACATAGCTGTGTGCTGATTCTATTAATAGTGTAAGCAGCTATGTCAACTCTCAAATTTTTCCTCTCTCCTATCTGAGTTTGCTTTTCATCTCTGTTTTCAGTTCAGGTTGCCCTCCCTTTGCCAGCTTTTCCAACTTTCTGCTAAAACTCTAGCAGCCACAGGAGAGGGTGACCTGTGTTTGTCATCCTTGCCTTCAGTTGTTTTTCCCCAGAAGAGCAGCTTGCTCCGTGCTTGCCAGAAGATGACCCAAATAGCTGGCTTGTGGTATAGTTGGGGTTTATTGGGTTTTTTGCTGGTTTGTGTTTTGTTTGGGTTTTTTTCCTTCGATCTCCAGTTAGGTATGTACCAGATCTGCAGAGAAAAATGCGACAGAAAATAATGTCTCATATGGGCAACTCGAATGAATGTAGTGGTAACTTCAGTGTTAGGAGACAGGGCTTATAGATAATGATGCAAAGCTGATGCAACATGTCAGTCTGTTTTTTTTGTTAGTTTCTAACTCACTTAGAGATTCCTGTCCTCTCTTGGGGATATGTGAGCTACTCCCTTGTTTGATTTTTAAACTGCTAAGTAGTAGTTTGCTTTCCTCTTGCAGGTTCTCCAGAAGACGATGACTGCAAAGTGTGAATTTTTAACGAGAAATCTTTGCAGGGGTTGATATTTCTCTCCAGCTTTTCTAGTTTCACAGTGTTGACTTGTATGAAAACTTGGTTTTCTAGACTTGCTTACTAAATCACGGAGGATATCTTCATGAGGTTTTACTCAGATGAAAGTTAGTATGGCAATACTTGGAATAGCTGTGTCCCAAAGAGTTTATTTTACCTCTTTTTAGATTCTTCTGTTTTGGATGAGGCTGACAGGAGTTTCTCCCTGCTGATATTTTCTCTCTGTTGCAAGTTTCTATCTGTTCTTGTGAAGAATTTGCAGAGGAGTTATGAATCCAAGCCAAGTTGTACCATGTTAGCATGTATTAAGTCAGTAATGTTGATGTTTCTCACACAAGGTTGTACTAAAACAGTCTTTTGTTCTTTCAGTTTGACTGTTACTTTGTTCAACTTGTGAAAAATCATAGCCTGATATGTGCTTGAAGTGAAATTTTTTTTCTTCAGGACTGTTGTTTGTCACAGATGAACAAATTTTTGTACTAGAAGTACACCACAAATGGATGAAACAGGGATGAGTCAGATTTTTTTTTCATTATTTTTCTTTGGTTCTTCATTCCAATGGTGTATGTGGTTTTCTTTCTTTGAATGATCTGTCAGATGACACACACCAAGCATTTCCAGTGAAGTCTTTGTGGGCACATATGATAAATTTTGGTAGGAAGTCATTGGTCTTGCATTTAGACATCTTGTTTTGCTCACTGAGATTTGCAGTTCCTTCAGCAAAGCAGCAAAAGTGTCATCTCCTTGATTGATGCAGCTTTCTGTAATCTGAGCTAAACAATGAAGTTATTTTACATTAATAAATAATTATGTCAGAACACACATCGTCTCTGTTATATGTTTGGCTTTTTTTTTTTTTTTCCCTTAAGGAGTTTTACATTCTCATGTTACTAGTATTTTCCTCTCTTTCCTAAGAGTTTGCTCTTACTGCATTCTTGTTTTTTAAGGAATGATACCTAAACTTGTATCCAGCTGTGAAAGAAATTGAGTGGATAAGGGAGCAAACTTCAATTTGTTTACCTGCAAGTCTTTGTTCTTTATAGATGAGCGAGGCTGTCATACTTATCTGTGAAAGGAGGCTGAGGCTAGTCCCAAATGAAATCATGTTTTCAGCTGCAGTGGTGTGCTGTGCCTCTCAAGTTGGGTGTCTTAGCTGGGTGCATCTTTACATAGTGAACAAAACCATATGAACTATGGTTTGTTCCTTCTGATGTTACCTGTGTGCATTGTTAGAGTAATGGCTGGCACGCTGGGGGTGCTGTTGCTTAGCAAAAAATCTGGTTTCCATTACTATTTCTGCTAACAGTGTGTTCAGTTTGGGCCAATGGCCTAATTTTCCAGAGTTAAAACATTTGCAAGTAGAACATCTGTATGTGAATCAGCAGCTTCTTTAGCATGTGAGTACTTTGGATTTGATAGATGCAGGTTGGACAGATATCACTTTCATGCTTTCTTGATTACTCATGAATTCCAGAGGGTATCTTAGGACAGCACTCATGTGCTCGACACGAGTGCTCAGCCTAAAAAAAAATGTTGCGGGGTTAAAGAAGGTTAATATTAAAGTGTTTGCAAAGGAGTCCTCTGGGTCAACAAATCCAGCATGTGGCTTAAATATATTGTTTGCAGAAATTAAGTTTAATGCTTAAAAATTGTAATGCCCAAGAAGCACAAAAGGGGAGATCTCATTTTCTATTAAGAAAATGCAAATAATACCTTGAGTTGAATTCATTGATTACTTTTATGGGAGAACTGATGAGACAGGTAGCTCTGTTTCAGAGAGCTAAGCAACTTATTTTTCGTAGCCTAAAATGTTAAGGACTTGGACTTACTGGTCTCAAATGCCTGGCTCTATTGATGGCCATTAACAGTGTTTGGAAAAAAACCCTCAACCACGGACTCAAATTCTTTTTCTCTGTTTGATATATGTCTGCCTGCTTATTTGTACTGTAAAATGTTAAAGCAACAACAAAAGTATGTGGCTTTGTAATTTACGTGGATCACTGCTTTGTCCTTTCCATGTGGGTAATCTTGCAGCACATGACAGTTTGACATGAACTTGCTTTATATGGTTGCACAAAGCAATATATTTCCCACGACTGATAAATTGTTACATTTTGTACCTTTCCTTATCATAGGCTAATTGGGGAGAGGGAATTGTCACTCTAACTGGCAAAAGCAATGTATATTATGCTACACCCGCCCAGTCCCGAATTTGTTTGCTTTCCAATTTGCTGCTGAAGTCTGAGTCATTCCTACTGTTACAACAAATACATATTAGATAAGTTATCGCAGCAAAACTGTTTCTCGTCTCTTGCAGTTGATGATAGCAGAAATTTCAGACTCTTAAGTTGAAAACAAGAGCTCTTTTTAAACAATTAGAGTATTTTAGACTCAATTGTATGAAATACTTCTGACATTGAATACAGCTGCTCTCTATGTGATGCTGGTGACAATTGATGTTTACCCAGAAAAAAGTGCTGCTGGTCCTCTTTTTCTTCAGCAATGTTGATGTTAAATATTCTTTTATTGCCTTTCGTTCATCAAAAAGAACACATACCCATTTCAGGACCTCATAAAGGAACCTATAGCAGTAGGATGCAAATCTGTGCTTCTCTACCTGCAAGTTACCTTTCTGAGAGGCAGACTGCAACCAACTGCCTTTGGAAAAAAACCTGTATTGGCCAAAGAAACCTGAGAACTTTCCTAAAATTTTAGTAGTAGGTTTTTTTTATCTCTGTGACATATATGTAGGTCTTTTACGTGCCTGAAGACCTTTTCATATCCGAGTCTAAATCCTTGTGATTTCAGTGAGAATTGACATTGCTCTAGCTACTTGGTTTCAAAGTTCTCCTCGTTCTGAATAAGTTTTAATTGGTGTTTCACACAGATATTGAGGAACAGTTAATGTCAGGGTTTCATCTTCATGATACATCTCAGCAAAACCCCTTAAATTAAAACTTCCCTGTTAGTAGGAATGCTGTTACAGGATTGGACCTGGCTCTGCTTTCAGCACTTGTTTGTGCTCTGTGAGAGCTTGATTGGATCTTTTTGTGGTACGTGGGACTTTTTTCAAAAGTGTTTGCTTTCAGTGGAATCCAAATCTCTTCTTCCAGCCCAGCTTTGCTTTTGTTTTGTTCCTTTTTCTTTTTCCTAAGAAAGGAAATTACAGAACGTTATTTGGTATCTCTCACTCACTGTTTTGATTTTTGTGGCTTTATCTTCCTTCAGCAAAACTGTTGAGTCATGACTTTCCCAAATATTAGATCACATTCTTGATATGAGTAATAGGTTTTCATAATGAGAGCCCTGTAATGGTGACTGCTCCATGATTATGGTAAAGAGATGGAGACGCTGAAGAGCCTAATCTCAAAATAAGAAGTATATTTGAATTTTGTAGTTTTGAGTACTTTTCATACAGTGTAGTCACTTCCAACTGATGTGAAGGAAGTTGTGCTTAATTTTTGGGCATCTTTGTAACCACGGTGTTACAACTTGGCAAATAGTGTTCTGATTCCTGCCTAGAGAGAGCTTCCAAAACCTGCTGCTGGCATTAGTAGAGTATATATGGAAATAAAGATTTTAAAATGGTTGCTGCTATCTAAGCCCCAGATAGTAAAATCCATTCTACTTACATATGATATACAGATATTTTACTAATTGAATTGCAGGTACTTTATTTTTTAGCCTCCTCAAAGCACAGTTTACTGCTCTGAATATATTCCTCAACACTTGCAAGTAATGCAAAGTGTGGAAAGCTTTATTTGTGAGATTTTAAAAGGAGATGGCAAAAGTTAGAATTATTAGTATAAATTAAAAAATGCACTAAAACAGTTGATTTGAATTACTTCAATATATTGCTTATATTTTCATAGTTAACACTTTATTGGGAAAGTATTTTTTATATTTTGCCTGAGAGATGAAAAGAGTTTGCAATCCAGAGGTCTGTCTTAGAATTCTAAGTTAACCAGGCTAAATCTAGAAAGAAATGTTTGTTTTTAGAAGTTTTTAGTTTTTTCGGACAGCAGTTAGTCACTGAGGTTACCAGTGTTAGTAGAAGCATGCTTTTTTTTTTGTTTTGGTTTTGTTTTGTTTTAATTCATGTTACAATTTCTTGCACACAGGATATTGTCACTGCAGACATCTCAGTACTGTGGTGGCAGTGGTGTCTTGATCTGGAAAACTTTGTTCTGATGTGTTTCCAAAACCTGAAGTAATTGCTGTTTCCAGCAAATGCATAAAGGTGGAGTGATGCGCTGTAGAAGGAACCAGCCGCGTGCTCTGATAGCTAATCAAACTAATCAGGCTGTCTGTTAGCCAGGGCCAGTTTTTTTCACATGCACATCCACATGTCTGAAGACTCAGAAATCATCTTCCAGGGGTCTTTCAAGTCAGCTGAGCTAAGTGCAGCATGGGAAGTTTAATACACTACTGCAGTGGGAATCGTTTGATGTCAGAAGGTTATTGCAGATTTCTGTTCGGTGTCTGTTTTCAATTTCTCACTTCTTGACTAAAGAGGATGTTTTTGTTGTACACGTAGGCTTGTTTCAACAAAGGTTCAAAGACCTCCTAAGTACAGGACAAAACACAAACCCAGGAATGCACTTGGAGTGATCAAGTAAGATGGGCTATTAGTCTTGTCTAAAAATCTCCTAAAAATAAAGTTTGACAGCATTTTTTGAGGAGAAATTCTTTGAGTTGGAAACACAGGGAAAAAAAAAAAAGGGCAAAAAGGTAGCTCTCTCTGAACTTTAGTCTGGAAAACTTATCACAAGGAGAAGTGCATGCTACTTAATTATATACAAGACATTTTTGTTTCTTCCATTTGATTCAAGGGAGGGAAATCTGAAGGATTAGTCACAACATGGGAGTAGCCCCACCTTAATTCCATGCCTTAATTAAGTGTTCCTCTCAGTGTCTTTCATTCCTTTGTTGTTGACATCTGTGTTCAAAACCAGTTTTTAACTAGAAAGAAAACACAACTAAAAGAAAATTCTTTGCCCAGTACTTCTAGTTTAATTTTTCCATTGCTTATGTATTGATTACTTAAGAATTAATACAGATAAAATAGACCTTTCACACACACATAGGCACACAGATAAAATTAATTACTGTATTTGTTTCTTTGACTCCAGGCTATGGTGGCTTGTTATCCAGGCAATGGAACAGGATATGTGCGCCATGTTGATAATCCAAATGGAGATGGAAGATGTGTTACATGTATATATTATCTTAATAAGGACTGGGATGCCAAGGTATGCAATAATTTCTTTCTAAACAATTTTTTTTGTTGTTTTAGATATACTTGCTAATGCACTTTTGCTACAGGCATATTTTTTCATGTCCTTATTTCTGTTCCTTAGCTGTGTTCTTACATTATGTTAGCTGTGGGTATCCTTTGCCCCCTCTGATTCTGTTGTTAGTGAGAGCAGATAGAGATGAAATGTTTAATTTTCAAGGTTTTAAATTATGCCAGCAGGACCTTTTTGATAGTAAGATTGAAGGAAAATAGTAAATGCCTCTCCTATACACAAAGACTAAATAAGGAGTATATGAAACTGCCTTTGGTTTTTTGTCCTTACAATCCTGTTGAGTCGTGAGTTTACTGTTTGTGCAACTAGATTGCTTAATGGAGTATGCTTATAAAGAGAGAGATGCTGTAGCTTGAGAGCATTTTCAAATAAGCCAAGTGTTACAGACATTGCTACATCTGTGTAGTTCAAAGCAGCACAAGCCTTTGTATTTTTATAGATACAGGGAGCAGAATGGACTTACAGCACAGTTCAAGTGGTCTAAGAGTTTACTACAAGTGAGTATGATGAAGTAAATTTTTAATAAGGATTTTTCTAGCAATTCAGTGGGACTTGGTAGATTTGAAAAAAATGGATGTAGCTAAGTGGCTGTATTGAAAGCGTGAAAGAGTAATGCAAAGACAGCTTTAACTGTGCCATTAACTATGGAGAAGTTTATTCTTGTGTGTAGAAAAACATAAAACTACTGATACTTCTATCATACTTAGGAAGTAGCATGTGGAAGAGCACATAAAAGCAGTCAGTTTCTGTGAATTGCGTTCAGCAGATATGGATAGCACAGATATGGATAACATAGGCTGCAGCTGAGAGTTTGTATTTTTCTTTTTTTTCCCCTCATAACATACATGCTCGAACTGGTAGATCAGAGAGTTGAGTCAAATGGATGCACTTGAAGCTTTCTGTTTCTGACGTGCTCTTTGACATGTCAAGTTGGATCCTTCAATTAGAAAATAAATTACTAGTCTTTTTTTGCCATGATAATATCTTTGCATGTAAGTTCACTGGTTGTACTGAGCATCTTAAAATGCAGCTCTGAGGCATTTCTAGTTGATTTATAGTTTCTCTCCTGGAAAAACAATGAATACATACCAGAGTGTAGAAGTCAAGCAAATTGCATTTCCACAATAACCGTGAAAAATTTACTAGCTGGATATTTTATTTAAGAAGAAAGGTAATTCATTTCCTGCAAAATCTGTTTTAAATTACAAATTAGTAGACTACCAAGTACATTGTTTATTGAAGAAGAAGCTCAAACTTTTTTTAGGAGAGCAAATGTATCTAAATTGTCATTTGTTTGCTGATTGAGAACACAATTAGAAAACAGTCATTTATATCAGTTTGCCTTGTTGGTACTTGCACTGTTATGACTCTTATGACATGAAGGCCTATAATGGCCATCTGTAGTTAGATTTAACAACATCAATACCATAAGTAGGAAGATGTTAGCATGACTTAGGTATTTAACCCCACCTGCTTGTGCTGTTTTCTAGGCACACATAGTTAGGCCCAACTGTTTTCAAAACCTGGAAGAGATTTAAATTGACCATCAGTAATACGGATTCAGGTTTTAGTTTGAATTTTCCTACTCCTTCCTCATTTTAATTGCAGAAACATTACATAAATTTGTGCTGCTGTTAAATGAAATAATCTGTTAAATGGGAAAGAGTAAAATGCAGATGTGAAATACAGTTTTTTGCTCATCTATATTGCAATATTTTTACCTCAATATAGAGATATATATCTATAGACTATATATGTATAGTATATAGACTGATAGGTATATAGTCTATATATAGACTGATATTGCCTATGTTTACCTATGATATTACCTATGTAATATCAGTCAATCTTATCTATTTTTTTGCAAGTAGGTAATGCAGCTAAAAAAACCCCAATCTAAGCCCACAGCTTTTACTTAAACATGAATGGAGGTTTAATATTTGCAAGCATTCTGAAATTACTCAGTGAAAAATGTGTAAAACATTTTATTAAACGCATTGACAAAAAAGCCATGGATTCATAATTTCTGTAGCACTTGACAAAGACTTTTGTTTCAGTTCCAAGTGTCTGAAGTATTTTCGAATGTGGTATTTGGTACTTTTAAATACAATGAGACGTTGTTCTCAAGCATTGCTTTTAAATATTTGGTTTGTAGGTAAGTGGAGGCATCCTTCGGATATTTCCGGAAGGTAAAGCCCAATTCGCTGATATTGAACCCAAATTTGATAGACTGCTATTCTTCTGGTCTGATCGCCGCAACCCTCATGAAGTACAGCCAGCCTTTGCTACAAGGTAGGACTAATGGACTCTCTACTGCATGATGCCTGTTTTATCAAGAAATGAGCAAATCCTAATGAGAAATGAGTGACACTGTGAATTATGACCTGACAAAAAGGTGGGTTGTTTATTTTTTTTCTATGGGTGAATGATTAGGCTTCCACTGTGCTGCTGAGTTTGTAATGATGCCTTATCTCTTATTTTGGAGAAAGGAGGGAGGACTGGAAACACTAGAAGTTGCTGAGTGTGTGCTTGGCCAAACTGGGTGGGAGCACACAGAGCCAGGAGCAGATCTCAGCTTAGCCAGAAGATGTTGTCTTCGTTATTTCTTTGTAGTGGCTTTACACTCTTCTCCCTTCCCTTTGTCCCTAGCACCTTCCTGTGTTACTGGAAGATTGACTAGGCACTTCAGCTTTGTGTCCCCTCTTGCTGGGAGGGACCTGTCAGAAAACACTAAGCTGCCACGTGCTAGTTTGGGAATTGGGAGAGAGTTATGGGGCGGAAACAACCATGGATACATAAATCTTCTGAGTATTAGAGGAGTTGCTCCCAGTCTGAGGCATAGGGGAAACTTGGTACCTCCTTTGTCCCTCAGTGCAGGGCAGTGGATGATGCTAAAGGTACCCACATTCACTGCCTCACATGTGATGAGTAACATTTCCAAATAGCATTGATAGGTAGCATTGGAGTTGTTGATCCAGGCTTCTTCTTGTTGCCCATGTTCTAACACATTTGGATGGCTAGAGAACTGAATGTTGACTGGAGCTGTGAGATAACAAAGTACTTTAGAGAAGTAACTTGAAACTGCCTTCGGTGCATCCTGTTGCAGCCTTTCAAGAAGCTGTACCGCTCTCCCCTCCCCCTTTGTGCTGCCGGCAGAGTCAGAGGGTGAAATGCCATTTACAAAAGCTCCTTAAAGTCTTTTCTCAATAGCTGGCATTTTGTATTTAAATCCTCTACGGGCATTGGTAAAACAGATGACCCGTGGTAGTTAATTGTTCCTTGTGCCAAATATCCAAAAAAAGGTTTTTGCAGTGTAACTCAGTGATGGACTTGACCTAGTAAAAAGATGAGATCACAGGGCAAGGTGATACAGGCAGAGACTTCATTATGTGTGCTGGGCAAGAACCGTAATAGCAAACTCATCAGGAAAAAAGAAGTGTAAACTTAGAGCGTCAGTGTCACCCCTTCAATGTCTGTTCAGACAATATCTACTAACAGGAAAAAAAACCCCAGAACAACCACTTGCTTTCTGTAAACTGTATTTTGTCAGACTGTAGAAGTATCATCTCATTTAGGTTGTGTTTTATGTCAAATGCCTCACTGTTCTTTTTCCTTCGATTTCCCTAGGTACGCAATAACAGTGTGGTATTTTGATGCAGATGAAAGAGCACGAGCTAAAGTAAAATATCTAACAGGTAATCTCTTGTTAATATCTTCTCTGTTGTTTGTTTTTTCTTGGTGAATGAATAGCTAAGTAGTCTAGCCTCATCTCCTTGATCCACCCCGCACACAAAAAGAGGGAGAAATTGGCACAGCTCAAGAATTGGGTTTTACAGGGAAGGATGACCCAAGGGTTGAACTCCTAGGCAGAGACTGGGGAAGAAATCCAGGTCAGTGCCTGTCCTGCTCACACTTTCTCTGAGACCTGAGGGTGCTCAGCATTTTTACATGGGGGATACAGCTTCCCCCTAGTCTTGTCTCCCTAATAGGTGTGGAGAATAAATCCTGCAGAACTGAGAGCCTCAGAAATAGTTTGATCGACCGCAGTGATTCAACAAGTGAATACAACTTCACTTGACTAGAATTTATATTGGAAAAACAGAAGCCTAAAATTAAAATCTAGAATCAAAGAATGGAGTTACTTCCTCCATTTCCAATTTCACATATCTAGCATCTGTTTTCCTTTTCTGGCTTCTCCCCCAGGAGGAAGTTGATCTAATTTTCCTGTTCAAATTAGCATTATAAGGAGAAATGGCCTAGAACTTCTGCCATGCTTGTAATTGCCATCACAATTTTGTGTTTGTTACAGTAGTTTAAAAATAAACTAAAATTAGGTGTACCACAAGTGCACACATACGCGGAGTTTTGTCAAGAGCTCTGAAATCAATGATATTGAAGATATGTGCCAGTCATTTCCAAATGAGATTGCCATGCAGTGTTGTTAAGTGTCTGAAGTCCTAAGTAGCCCCAGACCTTTGTAGCAGCTGTGAAAGCTGCAGTTCAGTTCAATCCCCCTTGGTGCAGCCGGTGACTGTGTATTTTGGGAGTGGTAAGAGCAGTGCAGCTCCTGCCTGGCTTGTGAAGGGAAAGCCCCTCAGCTCCAGTCAGGTAGGATGTCCCATTGCTCAGGGGCACATGCCTGGCAAGGCACAGTGACTTCCTGGGCAGTCAGGAGTGACAGATAATGCCTGCCTGTC
Organism: Pyrocephalus nanus; assembly: GCA_038380795.1. Lineage (NCBI taxonomy): Eukaryota > Metazoa > Chordata > Aves > Passeriformes > Tyrannidae > Pyrocephalus > Pyrocephalus nanus. The sequence continues at coordinate 74,122,173 of CM076260.1, read as the reverse complement.
TCCACAGGAAGCCTTTCTATCTCTAAGCTGGCCTTCATGTCACAAGTGTGTGACTGTGCAGCTCCTGGAGCCACTTTGCTGAATCAGAGCTGTGCTGTTGCCTCTGCACAGCTTCAGCTGCTGCCCTTTCAGAGGGAGTGCAGGGAAGTGGTTTGGGTGGGCTTGCACCTGAAGGGAAGGTGCTCCCCTCTCTGCCCCCATCCCTCTCCAGGGTCCCCTTAAACTGATTGCACTTAAGGAAGGCTGGGTTGTTTAAATTTCACAGATTCACAGAATCAGTTAAGTTAGAAAAGATCTCTGGGATCATCGAATCCAACCTTTGACTGAACACCACCAAGTCCACTAGAACATGGCACTCAGTGCCACGTCCAGTCTTTTTTCAAATACCTCCAGGGATCGTGACCCCATCCCCTTCCTGGGCAGTCCATTCTATTTTTTTAATCACCCTTTCTGTGAACAAATTCCTTATCTTCCTTTAGTATGGATTTGCCCTGTAATTGGTTTATATTATCATATTGTTGTGGTTTTGGTTTTCATTTGCAATTAAAATTGTGTTCTTCGCTCTCTGTATCTGCAGCAAGAATTGTGCAAGATGCTTTTTATTTTCTACTGACAATAATATATAAAATTATAGAACAAAATAAAAACCTTCATTTTTGGATTAGTGTCAGTCTAACTAAAACCATGCAGAATATGTGTTTCTTTCTTGCATATGGGATATTGTGTCTGTTAATGTTTTGGTAGTGAAACTTTATTTGGGGCAACCTGAATAGGTAAAGTTTTAGAAAAAGGACAGAAAAGGTGTTGGTTGGTGGTCAAATGGAATTTACCAACGTAAATACCAAGAAGCTCTGAATATTCTGATACAGAATAATGGGCAGTATCCTCAGATTCTTAATTGTCCATTCTTAAAGTTTACCTTTGTAAGGTCCGAGGTGATGAGCTTCAGAACTGCACATAGGATGTGAAGTATCCAGTTTTCTGTGTGAGCAGCCAAATAGGAAGAGTAACCACGGCTCGTTAACTTCACACAGCACAGAATACAGAGCATGTATTCAAAGACAGCTGTCTTGCTAGATCATTTGTACTAGACCGTCTTCGAAGTACTCTCTTAAAACTAATCTGGACAGTGAATGTAGCAACTGTAAAGACCGTACTTTGATAAATGCTGGAAAATAATACTGATTTTCTTTTCGTATTTCTGCAGGTGAAAAAGGTGTGAGGGTTGAACTTAATAAACCTTCTGACTCAGTTGGGAAAGACGTTTTATAAGCCTTTGATTTAGCAACTCCCTGTGCTATTCTCCCTGATAAATCTTGATGCTATCTATTAACTTTTGAATGTGAATAACAAGATAAAGGAAAATCAACAACAAACCAACATCTTAATAAGGAAGCAAACAGTGTTTCAATGTTGCATCAAATAGAAGGTTCTTTGACTGCTGAAGCATTGTACTATGTGATTGTGACTCCAGGCCTGTGACTGCTTATGTGAAGAAGATAAGCAATCAGTAAGGAACAGCATATGCATCTGGACATAAATAAGTGCCCTACGTAGAATTTGTCCATTCTTATATTTTGCCAGACCTGTCATCCAGCTGAATCCATTTCATCTCTCCCTTTTTTTATATGGTAAAAGTTTGAATTTTGGGTAATTTTTGTATGACCAGGTACAGTTTATCAAAATTGAGTCTTAAAAAAAAAGAAAAACTGAAAAAAAAAAGGAAAAAAATTACAGTATTCTCCAAAATAACATGGATCTATTTTTGTAAAACTGTTCATACTGTTCTCCTCTGCCATGAAAGACCTAATTTAATGTAAGGGTTGCCAGTAACTGATAATCACTTTAATTTTCTTTACACCTTTAGTCAGAAAAGGAGCACTTTAATTACCAGCTAAAAACCTGATTGTTTTATATCATATCTCACACTAATCTTAACTTTTAAAGATTGCTGCTGTATTGTTTTTTTGACTATGTTCTCTTGAACCTTATTAACAGAAGCAAATCTCGCTATTAGTAACGTTCAGTTTGTGGTTTTATATGTTGAATCCACAGAGGGGAAAATTCTGTTTCTTCTTTGTTATAGTTTATTTTTGTTAGGTTTCTTTTTTTTTTTTTTTTTTTTTTTTTGGTTTTTTTTTATTTTTTAAGTGACTGGCACTAAGTGAACTTGACACTATCGGTTGCTGTCATTGGCTTTGGGGACCTGGTAAATACCATCACGTTACAAGAATATACAAGGGCTTTCCTAGGCTATTAGAGGTACCCAGAACCTCCTTACTTACTTGACAGAAATTTTTGAGCTTTCTCCCTTTTCTAAAAAATACTTGCCACCCCTCTTTCCTTTGTATATAAGTTAATGGAATATCTAAAATTCCCTTTTTTTAATTTCTTTTTCAAATGTTTGTGTCCCATGCAGTCTCTAAGTTGACACCTTGATCTATTATATAGTATCAAGGAAATGGTCAGCACACTGAAGCTGAAGTGCATCACTCTGTAGGCTCCTTGTGCAATACATCTTCAAGTTTTCACTGTGCTGAAGGATTTCCCCAAAAAGGCACGGCCCTTTGACAAATACTGAGGTATATATTTAGTAAGAAAACATTTACTTTCTTTTACATTGTTTTCATTTTATCAAGGAGAGGGAGCATCACAGAGTAAAAGTGAGATGTGCAGAAACTTTGATATTCTTATTTTTAAGAAGTTGATATTTTTGACACTGATTTTTTTTCTTCTTTCCTTAATTTTTCCTGAGCTTTAAAAGCTTGAGAAAACAAAAGCAAATCTATCAAGAACAGCATTCATATTTACAGGAGTTTGGGAGTTGATCAGCTTACCCACTGCAGTTTTCTATCTGTCCCTTATTTCCTTACTTAGCCAAAACAATGTGAGTGTACAGAAATATTTCTGTATATATTACAACTTGTGACAGTTTTAGCATCTGTATAGTTTGTATTCAATTAGAGACCTTTTCTATGGAAAGCTCAGTAATTTTTTATTAAAAACATTACTATTGTTCATGTAAAACATGAAAAAGCTAATTGTTTAGTAACAAACTGACAGAAGGGGGAAAAAATTCAGTATTGGTATATCATTTAGGAGAACCAACAGAAATCCTGGTTTTGTTTTGATTTCGCTTTTCCTTTTTTTAGTAAATTCTTGCCCTGTACAGTTCTCTTCCTCTTTCCTCTTTTCTTCCCAGAAAAACAGACAGGATAACTTTACTGTAAGTGCCTCTGCCAACCTGGCCAAGGAGTGCAAATCTTCATTACTGTCTGGTCTGCAGTGCATTTAGGTTACTAATGAAACAAGCAAAAAAGTCGCCTCTTCTACTTCATCTTCTTTAGTGCTACTTTTAACAGAGGTTTGTTTGTTTTTACTTTAGAAATGTAAGCATAAGCCTTTAAACTCATTTCAGTCCCTCTGTAATTCAAACTGCTGCAGTTAAACAGCGTATCAAATTCTAATCACACTGTAGGTTTGTGCTTGCCGGACAGGTTTAAAAAGTGCTTAATTTTTCACTCCATGTAAGTCATTACAACAGGGTCAACAAATCAGGTCAGCCATTTCTTCCATGTCCTTCAGAAACTGTTCATTTCATGTCGGTTGAATATTCGGTCTTGAGCATCACCAAGCAGGTCCTTGTTTTAAAACTATTTTTTAAACTGTCTTATGATCTGTATGTGTCTAGTCCTGGTTAAAAATAAAGCTTCATAATGCTATTTTTATTCATGATGTTAGCTGGCTGTGAAATATGAGACCTTTATCTATAGCAGGCGAAGAAATTCAGGATTCATTTACAGGTTGCCTATAAAGTTGTGTAATTTCAAAAGCAGTGTTCATTATGAAAGAGCTCTCAAGTTGCTTGTAAAGCTAATCTAATTAAAAAAGATGATGTATAAAGGTTCTTGAAAGCTATGTGGTTATTTGTAATCTTTGTAACTTTTAAAACTACTCTGTAGCAACAAATTTATAAATGCCCCCTGATAAAGGGCTATGTGGAATTTTGGTTTTTTTGTGGGGGGTATTTTGTTTTGTTGTGGGTGTTTTGGTAGGCATTTTTTTGTTTGTTTCAGTTCTTCTGTTGTTGTAGGTTTGTGGTGTTTTTTTTTAATTGGAGAGCTGTTTCTGCTCTGGAGGAGGATCTGGTTTTATTTTTTCTCTAGACTGCCTACAGTTACCTGGGTGTGGTGATCATTTTCCTGGTGATTTCCTCCCTCAAAAACAGGACTGTGCCTAGGCTTTCTGAAGAGTGCCGATGGACATAGGGTCAGATCTAGTTTTTTCACCACTTTTGACAGGTATGTGAGGTGGAAAATCAAAGTCCTCCTAAAACAGGATTTGCAAGGTTGAATGAGAGCTCCTCAGTTTTACGTGGCTCCCAAAGAATTACGTGCCGTTCAAAGATGACAGAAGAATTGTAGTCTCCAGATGAGAACCTGTATGAGATACTACACAATTTCCTTCCACTTTTTGATGAGCTTTATAATAACCCTGGTAATCAAGGAAGCATTTGACTGGCTATGCTTCTGCCACTGCCAACTCTTGTCAAGTCCCTCCTGCGTGTGCTTGTCTGTGTTCTGCTAGTTCAGGACAAGTTGCCTGGATTTCCAGATGAGTCCCCAGCCTTAGTGCACCTTTCATGGTGCTTGGGTACCAATTGTGCTCAGTTCTGCTCTGAGGTGATGGTTCTTGCCGGTGTGTTAGGGTGAAACCTAAGTGCAGCAGCCGTGATCCCAAAGCGCTTTGAAGCTTTTTCTATGCTTCAGTGGTGTGTAACTTCTTACCTCTTCTTGTGAAAGTAGCCTCTCCTCTATCTTTGTTTTACATTGAACAAGGAAGAAGCCTTTGTAGCACTTGCAACCATGCTGTGTAGACCTGATTTTTGTTTTGTATTTTTTTTTTGTTTGGTTGATTTTGGATGGGTTTTTTGTTGGGGTTTTGTTTGTTTGTTTGTTTTTTTTTTTATTATCACATTGTTGAGCACAATATGGAGGGGGATTATTTTGGAAAGTAAAGTCAAACACTGCACTGGGGAAAGATGAATTGCTTCTCTTGAGCATTTCTCAAAAAAGGCACTTGCAAATCTGAGAGGGAGCCACCTGACAGTCTGTATTTATTTTATGTAAAACATCTGGCTGTGCTGACCACTCTAAGGTCAGGAGTGGAAAGACCACATCTCTGACATACTGATTGGTACAATCAGACTAAAAAGGACCATTTCTGTGCATGCCAAATGCTTCGAAAAAGAGATGAGAATGCCAAGTGACAATAGCAAACTTGAAAAGTCTGAAAACTCCAGGAGTCTAGCACGTGAACCTTGCCTGCAGGCATGCAGATAGCTGCATGCACTTGCAAATACCTAGTGGGAATTTATGAGTATGGACCAGCAAAGACTTCGAAGAAATTCATGGCTCTTTCCTGGATTTGGATGTCATCTGCTTGGGGGGAAAGGGAGTAGAGGTATGGATCTCTAGGTCTCAAATCATCAGGTTGTTTGGGGTTTTTCACATTTAAAGTAAAGCTTGAATGTAAATAATTACTGCAAATGCATTTAAGCCTGTTTGTTCACTCTGGAATGTCTGCTGCATCAGAGTTGCTTGACCTTGTCTGTTGGGGGTGGATAGAAGCTGGCAGAAGCAGGTTTCAAGGTCCAATAAGGAATATGGGACATGCAAAATGAAAATATGCTATAAGTGTCTGCTTTGGTAGGGACATGAAGTGGGGAGAGAAAGAATACATAATGCGTTTGCCTCAGGAAAGACAGGTGTTGATGCATCTCATCTATTCTTCTCTTCATGGATGTGCATTGCAAAAGATGAGGTGTTCATAACTTGAACAAGGAGCTGGTTTCCTTGTCTGTATTCTAGTAGTAAGTTGCTGGATTTGGGGGATTTTCCTCCTTTTTAAATGTGCAGTTTGAGATTAAGCTTCTGTTGACAATAGTTTATGGGATCTTGTGGAGAATTTACTGTAACTACATTGTATATAAAATGGTGATAAATGTTTGCAGAGGTGACTGGCTCATTCAGTCTACAAGCCCAGTACCAGCCTCTTCACATGGCTAAAAGTTTGCAGGGTATGTCTCACATCTCAGTGGGGAGGGATGTAAAACACACGGGTGAGTTAACACTTGCCAGGGTCACACACAGGCAGTGGTACAAGGCACACTGCTTCAGGGCAGTGTCTACGCTGAAAACTAGTATTTCTTTCAAATGGTTGGAGACGGGAAGTAAAATTTCATCTCTGAATATTCACCATGTGGATCCAGCACTCCTTGTGGGCCTGTACGTGTCAGTGTGGTTTGCCAGCATGGAACCAGTTCCTCTCCTGGGTTTGTTTCAAGGGCTGATGTGGTTCAGTTTTATTTTTGCTTTTAAATAAAATATGAATCCAGAATAACTGAAATGTAGAGATTTGACTCCTACTCACAAATAAAAAGCCTAATGCCCAAATATTCCATTGGGCTGTGAGCTGTTATTTCACTCCCTAAAGAAAGCAAGGGTCAACCACGCACCAAGCAAAAAAATTATCAAAACTCTCTTATGGCAAGTCACTTCCATTGTAAATGTGTCTTGCTTACATTGCTTTATGTAAGCAAACTTTATAAATTTATTTTATAAATGCAGAAGACATGGTGGTAGACCTAAAAAAAACAGAAGAAAATTTTGGAGCTTGATTAATTGCTGATTAATTGCTTGATTAATTGCTGTTGCAATCCTCAGAAGCTTTTTCATGCAGTAAGATATAGGGAATGTGTCAAAAACACCCCAACCAACCACTACAGCAACAAACTAAACCACCCCTAGACCTGGAAAATGCAATCTTAGCTGTTGGTGGGTGCTGTGCCATGGGTTACCGGAACTGAAAGATACTTCAGAAGAACTGTTTTACTTTGAGCACTTGGCAACATCCTTGGACATCAAGGAGAATATATTTCTGGAGGGAAAATACGATTGTGGACACCAGTAATGTTTGCCAAAGGGCTGTGGGTAATAACAATCTGTTTTCTGAGATTAGAGTCCAGCTGATGGTGTTCCCGATAGCAAAGAGCGAGGTTTGAGCTGTCACATTAGGCATATTTATTTTCCCTTAACTTCCCCTTCCCCAGCCACAACATAATAGTAAGTAACGTGGTGCTGGGCACGTGTTCTGCACAGTCATAATTTAATGAACAAGCAGAAACTGTTAAGTTAACTCTCTTTGGTCCTAAATATTTGTTATATGTAGAAGAACTCTTCAGTGGGTGTAGGTAGCAGTTTCTAAACTCCTTTGATTATTTTTTCCCCACCTGCACTATGAGAACATTTTAGCTTTGATTTTTTTTTTTTTTTTAAATCCCCTTTATTTAAAATAGCACAGTAGGAAACGAGTGTGTGTAGCTGAGAGTTCTGCGACTTCACAACCGTGCAAGGTTATGCAATGACATGAGCGGGCAGGGCACGTACCTTACGGTAAACCCGGGGCTTATACAAACCCCGGAGAGGAGGGGGGGCCGCCTGCGGCCGGGCTGTGACCCCAGCGCCGGGAGCGGGATGCAGAAATGCCTCGGGCTCCTGCCTGTGGGGCCGGCTGGAAGGGAGAGGGAGTGCGGCCCCTCGGTGTCCTGGCCAGGACCAGGACACGCCTCGGAGCGGAGAAACGCGTTCTGCACGTCCCAGCAGTGACAGAGAGACACGTGGCCCTTTGCAGGTGGAGGACATTGTGCAGTACAAACAGAAGTTATTTTAACCTGGAGCAATCAAAGGTGGTGGATTCTGGTTGGGAGGCTTTTTGTTGCTGTTCTTTAGGATGGTGTAAGCTCCGGTTTAGGTACTCAGCTTTATCTAGGACTTAACAGCCACCGGTGAAGGGCTGGAGGAGCAGGGCAAGTGGGAGGTGGATGGTTACACCTGCAGTGCTCGCAGGAGGTTTGAAAATTTGCTCAAGTTTCCTCATGCAAGAGTGCCTGGAGAGCAACCGCTCTGCTTCCGAGCTCCCCTTGTCATTTCTGTTCCCGCATGTACGCGGGGGCCTCTCTGGCCCCTTGCTAACCCCATACTTTTGCATCCTTCCATGGCTCCCCAAGCATTGTCACACCTGCTGTCAGCCGAGCTGCAGGCTCTTCTGCTCTGCCCCTCAGGTGTGGGCTGGATTAAATTATAACATACCTGGCTGAGGAAAACGTTTGGGATTTTTTTATGTGTGAAGCGGCTGCCTTTCCAGGTGGTCAGGGGCTACCCAAGGTCTTGGCTGAGATTTGCACAATATGCCTCAAGAGAAGTGATTACCAAGTCATACCCAGCAGCATAGCCTTGGGCTGCTGCTGCTGCTACTTGCCCTCAATTGGTGCTGCCTGACAAAAGCTCAGTGTGCCAAGCTGCTGACCATCCCAGGGAGGCCAACTAACCTTGAATTGCTGAGGGTGCTCCTCCTCTTTTGGCAGAGGTAGCAGGGTTATACAGGACACAGCTGAACTGTAGCAGTTCATGGGACATACCCTTCACCTTGGCACTCAGTTCAGCATATCTTAACCATGCAACAACCACCCAAGAGCAGCTTCACATCAGGCTCGGATAGTCCTTCTGTTGGAAAAAGGTAGAGAGAAGGAGACTGAAAACTGGTGCAAGATTCACAGACAGGACATCTACTTGCCAATCTCCAGAAAATGGCGTCACTTTAACACAAATCCACAGCCACATGTAAAAATACACTCGGGACTGGGATCAAACCATCCCGTAACAACTCAGAGCCGAGTGAGAATGCCTGCCCAACAACAGAGACCTCCAATCCCTCTCCTGTTCCTGAAGAAGTTAAGGCAGTGTTTCCCTCATTACCTGCTGCAAGGCATGCATGGACTGACTGTGACCCTCTGCATGGTTCAGTGCCTGCACAGCTGAGGATGCAAAGCATTGGTTCAGGGTGGGAGCGTGCCACTGCAGAAGTCTCAGTGAAGATAACATTTCTGCATCCTGTACAGGGATTAAGAGGAAGGCAGCATTAAGGCAAAAAATTCTCGGTGTTTTCCTCCAAACTGAGGTCTCCTCGTTCTTTGTGGAATTAGACAAGCTTGTGTCCAGTGCTTATGTCCATGATGCCTCGCAAACAGCTCTAGGGTCACAGCATTGCATACCACTTGGGACATGTGTCTGCTTCAGCATAACTGCATTTCATGACCCAAGTGTTAGCCCAGATGTTAGCAGTTGGGTGTTGTCTTAATTGCCAAACTGTGTAGGAGATGTTGTCTGGTAGCTTGAATAGTCTTTTAGGGGGTTGCAGTGCCTGAAATACCTCCTATTTCCTCTCATAGGATGCTTTTCCTGCATTCTAAGTCTCTTCTAGGTACATTTAAAGTTAATTAAGTCTGAGTTTTAATTCATGCTGTCTGCAGGGCTGATAATACTCCCTTCCTTGTGTGACTTGGCAAGGATTCAGCAATTAGTCTTGGCAGGGCAGAGCTTCCTTGTACCTGTCCTTGTGTTGGGGCATGTGCTTGGCTCCTGCCTGAAATCCCCCAGTCTCTGGTGCGTGGGCTGGGGAATTTATCCCTCATTCCCATGGTCTGGGTGATGGCAGTGATGAGAGCTGCCCACGCCAAACTTTATAGGGAGAGGAAGAAATGCGTGGCTGGAAGTCAACAGAGGGTTAGAGGTGGTGTGAGCACTCCTGAGCTGTGCTAGGACAAGGGCAGTTTAAATTAAAGATCTTAATTTATCCTCGGGATGATTCCTCCCTTTGGGTGTGTTTCTGTTTGCCATCTACCAGAACAGCCCAGGATTTGTGCCGTGTCCTTCCACAGACACGTTACCTGGAGCAGCCTGTGCCAAGCCGTGTGCTCCTGTCACACAGCAGGGAGTTTGTCTTGCTGTTGGTGCAGTGGGCTGGCTGTGTCCTGCCCTGCACTGGCTGCAGGCAAGCACTGCAGAGGCTGCCCTGACATCTGCAGGTGGGCACCCTCTGAGCAAGTCGTTGGCACAGCTTTTTAGCTTTGTGCCTCCCTCCAAACACAACCCACACCCTCCTGGTGAATCAAAACTGCTCACAAACCAGTGGCAGCACACCTACCAAGCAGATCTGGGGAAGAAAGTGGGTCATTACTGGGATGCTTCTGGGAAGAGATCAGTGCCAGGTGGGAAGGCAGAGGCAGGGGAGTGAAGCACTAGGGAGGAAGTGGAGTAAAAGCAGAGAGGCTCTATGGCTGTTCCTGCCACTGGTAAGTTGCTTAATGAAGCCACGAGAAACATTAAAATCCTCAGCTAAACCATGTTTCCATAACTCAGTACCAGGGCTTACTGAGCTCTAGCCCAGATCTTACCCCAGACTTTCTATGCCACTAGTGACAGATCTCTGAAGAGAAGGTACTTGCAATGAAAACAAAAATTATGATCCAGAGGTTGACATCAGTTAAAGAAAAATAATCACTGCTTCTAAATTAAGCAGTGGTGGAGCCAGATACTTGGCCTGTTGGGGTTTGCCCCTTCAAACATTCTTTGTTATGCAGCTTAGGAAATGTCATGTCTAAGACTTACTATGGAATAAAAGCAGGTGAAATGATGTGAAAGATATAGGATAGATGGAACAGAAATAGTGTGAGCTATTCAGGCCAAGTTGCTACACCTGCTTAGAAATTTAATCTAGTCTTAAAGCAGCCTGGCCTGGCAGAAGCTAAAAGGAAACACAGGAATTAAGGCCATGGCTGAGTCCCATTTTAAGCTTTCACACCTTTGGTAGACTACCCTTCCCTGAGCCTGTCACATCTCTCCGGCTCCCTGGCTTAGCCGAGGCACAAGAGTTAAGTTTTGGGTTTTATCAGCCTCTCTGACTTCCTAAAACTCTGTCCTGCCTCTCTTGCAGAGCTGGGTTGATGCCAAATGGTGACAGAAAATTAGTTTTGTCACTGCAATGGATCGAAGCGGTGCAGTAACTGTAGCCCACAAAAGGATGCCTTTGGGGTTTCTCATGAGCCCTTAATTAGAGAAAGAAGCTACTCTCGCATCTTCCAAGTCCCTCTTGCAGCAAAGCTAGAAGCATCACTCACAGAACACCTAGTTAGTTGTAAATTTACTTCTCATCTTCCAGCTAGTTGCAGACATTCCCTCCCTCCCCCTCTTTCCTCCTCCTTTAACTTGTTCGTGGTTCAGACGGAGTTCCTGCTGATCCGTGGTCAGCCTGGAGTGCAGGTGTAGGTGAAATACGAGCCTGCTAATCCCGCACTCGGAGCTCTCTCCCCGCGTAGATCGGAGAGGAAGAAGTAACTATTCCTTACATGCAAGGAGTGCCACCTAACGGCCTGTGGAAGAATCCCAAAGCTCCACACAGCCCGGGGTCTTGGCACTTTTTTCCAGATACGAGTGAGTATATGAAAACACGCACATGTAGTGAAATGCAAGTGTCTTTCATGGCTTGTCCACCTATATAATACACTTCAAGGTAATATAATACACTTCAAGGGTAATATAATTGTATATAATTGTATATAATTGTATATAATACAATTCAAGGGTAGAGTCTTTGCATTCACATGGAAAAAAGATAGTTTCTTTAAGTGCAAGACTTTAAGACAGCTGCAATAATCTAGATGCAAGTAGGAACTTGGGCATTTCAATCTGGAGGGTAAAAGTGATGAATGCCAGCTAACTTGTAAGAAGTAGCTGCTGGAAAGCAGCTGTTTCACTGTTGCCTTCACCACGTCCAGCAGCAACAATCATGCTCACAGGGGGGATATAGGTCAGGTGTAACCTCAGGAAGTCAACCATCCAACCTTTTAGTGGCCTTTCAGTTTAAGGTGGCAAAATGCAACAGCATGGACATAGTGTTCTAGGACGACCAGGTCCAGCAGCGATGAAGCAAACTGCTGTGGTGGCAGTTTCTTAACATTCTTCAGCCAGAGTAGTCTGCATCGTACCACCAGCACCACCATGAATTGCTCCAACCTAGCTTTTTCCTCAGAAACTCACCATTTATTCTTTCTTGCTGTTACCCTTCAGTACAGCGCAACTTGCTTTACTTGAAGGATGTAGAGAGATGCGGCGTGTATGGAAAATGCAACAGAATTGAAGAGCTCCAGAAAAACACACGAGGAAGAAGAAAACCCCCCCAAACCATTTAGTCTGTGGCACATCCTCCTGCTGCAGCAAGAGAAGCCTGTACCTCAGGAATTATTCACTACTTGTCCACTTATGACTAAGCCCTCTCTAGGCTTTGATTTTGTACTAGGTTATTACCTGGTGTCCCTCATCACTAACACTGGGCCACAGGCAGGTAGCACATATTTCTATGGTAGTTGTCTTGGAAAATGTTCTTAGAAGGGGGGGCTCAGGTAACTAATTCCTAATTATAGAGTCTGGGCAGCAGCACCTGCCCCGCCTGGCGTGCTTCCACCTAGATGTAAATAGCCTGTTCATCAGCTTATGTATGGGCATTAGGGTTGAATTTGCTCTGAGAATATGCATCCTAGGTGACCCAGATATCCTAAGAGAAAACACATAGTGACTCAACTACTGGAGATGCTGAAGGAGAGAAGAATGCTTTTAAAACATGTTGTAAAGCAGACTATTTCTATTACACATCTTCTTGCAAGATACTAAGACGTTGTAGTAGTCCAGAGAAAAACTCTGCCCCATGCTTCATCAGAATCCAAGTTTTATGAAAAATTCCTAGATAACATTTCCATAAAGTAAAAAATGCTTGAAAATATTTGACCTTCGATATTTCTTGCCTCATAACCAGTTTCAAGGCAACTCAAAAGCAGACTCTTATAATATTGAAAGAGCTAAGTAACCCCCATCCCTGGGTAGTTTAACCTCTAGAACTCTTCTCTGAATCATTCAGAGCAATTCCAGTAGATAACCACAAAATAAGATGGCTTTTGCCTTTAGTTTGCAGAACGATTTGTTGACAAACAGCACGCACCCACTTGACCCTCTTTCAAACCTGCTTTGACCCAGAAACCAAGTCTATTAACTTGTTTCTCAAATTTCCAGTCAGGCAACTTGATGCTGCACTTTGGTGAAGCATGTTTGTCCAAGACATTACCAGCTTGTGTTGTTCTAGGCAGTATCCAAACTCACTCTGGACAAAGTCAACTGATAGAGAAGATGAAATTTCTCACCTTTGACCCAAACTGAGCAGCATATTCTGAAACCATTCTGGTAGTCATTGTTACCATTGTGGGTAGAATACTGTATTCAAGAACAACATTTTCCAGAAACAGCATTTGTAATAACATACCCCAAAAGAAGGCAGCCATGACACATTACTAATAGCCTGCAATGGCAACTGCAGAGCCTTTCTTTCTGGATAAAAGGGATCTTGGCATTAGAATACTTCCTTGTAAAAACACACGTGAGCAGAGGTGCTGTTTTTCCATAGCTGGTCCAGAACTGCTCAATTGTTTGGACAACAGATCTATTTTAGGACATTTGTATACTAGAGACAGAACTTGCCTATAGCTTGAGTTCCCCTCTCCCTACCTCAACAAGCTATACTATTCACTAAATTCCCCAGGTCAAATCCCACATTTGTTTTCTATTTGTTGTTCAAATGAACAATTTAGAAGTAAAAGAAGACACCAGGGAAAAAAAACCAAACTACATTTAACAATACCTACAATCCTTCCTTCTCCTTTACTCTTATCAGTCACAGGAGGAAAGACAAATGAGGAAACTGATGAGAACAATCATAATAGAAATATCTCTCAAAAATGCTTCATGATGTGAGAGACCCTTTGTGGTGTAAATCTCATCCTCATCTTAAAAACATATGACAGTAGAAACCCTTCTGAGTAGTCCTGTCCTTGTAAATGTCAAGTCTCACTGGAAACACTGATAGATGCTGCAGTTTTAAGACAGAAGTATGGAAAATTAACATGGCAAATCAAGCTTTAGAACCAGTATTTGTAAAAGTTTTCACAGAAGTGCAACTGAAGTGAAACTGTTTTAAAAATAGGTTGGAAAAGCAGAATTTGATACAATCTGTATTCACCAGCACCTGTTTCTACAGGGAAATTTAAGAAGGAAAAGTGTTAATTCAGAAGGGCTCTATTAAACCAGACTGTTATCAGATACACAGAAGATCCCACTGGTAAGTAGCACAAAATGGCCAGACTTAATGGAAATTTAAAATTTAGTAACAATTTATTTAGAATATGCAAGAACAAAACTATTTACATTAAACTTCTGTCATGACAATATTTTTAAAAATATAAATTGTTTTAAAAGAGTTAAGAAAGCAGCAAGTAAACGCACAAACCAGGCTGATACAGCCATTTAAAATGACAGCAGCAAGACATAAAATGATTTTGCTTAAAAACCATTCTAAAACAATTTTACGTTTAGGCAAACATATTTACAGTTTTACAGGTAAGGTATCAAGCTCTTTAATGTTTAACCCGTTAAATACTTTAGTGCAACAAGAGAACTCTTAATGTTTCAGGAAGCTTACACAGAAAACATGTGTCAGGCATTCCTAACTTGCATAATGGCTTTAGTACTCAACTGACTGGCCTCTTAGGTACTAACCACCAAACTAAACTGGCTGGCTTCCAAAAGGAGCAAAATAAAGACTGTCACGTAATGTAATGTTTTAATCCTAATTTGACCAGTAGAGGACTGGAAATTCAACTGAAAAAGTCATGAAGGGTTTTATGGTATGTCCAGGAACAGTCTTTACCAGTATTGCTAGCAGTATTCCTCATAGATTTTACTTACTAGAGTCAGGATATGGGGGTCAGTAACAGTTTAAATTCCATTTCAGAACAGGAACACAGGAATGTAACCACAGCTAAGCAAACTCTGAGCACAGTAACTTTCAAGCAATGTTTTCAGCCCTGATTTATCTTTCTGAGACAGCTTTCTGCTGTTTCACGCAAGACAAGAATCAAGGTGTTCATTTATTTTAGATTCCAAAACTTCAGTTTCGCAGACAGGACAACTGACATAAAAACTGACATTTCTATCCTGCCTCACAGGATTGCTAGAACTTGCAGAGGACTGTGTAAATTCAGCTCTGGTTTTCATAGGTGTATTTACACTTGAAGTGACATGACTACCTCCTTTTTTAATGAAGTACTTTTCAAAGGCAGTTTTGTCTTCCATTTTTGGCCATCGCTGTGGTGTATTAATGCATTCTAAGCCTTTTTTCTCAGATGCAACCTGAGCTGTTGTTGTCTGCTCCAGACAAATTTGTTTGGGTGGCCGGTCGGGAGACGGCAGAGCCCTCTTGTTATTTGCAGAGCCTTGGTTTGACTTGAATTCCCTCACACGAGCCATTCTAGCAGGCAATCCACTGTAGTTCTCGTAATCTTCTGTGTTAGCAACAGGGAGTTTAGGAAACTCGTGCTTTAAAGCCAAGTTGATCTTCTCACTTTCATCACCAGTATGAAGTGGAAAGATGCCACTACGGGGTAAATTTTCAAATTTTATCTCATTTTTAGGGATTAGTCTTGTCCTTACTGGTGAATGATGCTGTGAACCATGTGCTTCACTGTTTCCAATGCTGCTACTGGCATTTGTGTCTTTTTCTGAAAGTACGCTGTCTCCTCCTCCAAGCCGGTAACCCGTTCCACTAAAAGGCATCAGAGTTTGAGTACCATGCATTTGTGTCTTGCCTGCAAAATAAGATAAAAAAATTACTAGCTTTTCCATTTACAAATCATGGGCTTAATATTTGACATGCTTCATAACGTCGATCTGCTACTCGAAAACAGTGTATCAAACTAAACTTTTTGCAGACAATTCAGTTGAGAAGGAGCCTAGAAACGCACAAAAAACCCAGGTCCTGTTCTTTGCTACATAACAGTAACATCTAAACAAAGCTTATGTAGTGGTTGGTCCATAAATGTTCCAAGAAAACATTTGGAAAAAAATCAGTTTGGAAAAGGAAAAGAAATAATAAAATACCTTTGTTCTTCGACATGAAATGTGGAAGTTTTGCTGTCTCAGTTTTATGCTTTGATTTCTTCGAGAAGTTCTCTGGCTCTTTCACTTTTGTGAACGTGCCCCCACACGTCTTCTGATGGTCATCCCACCAGAAGTCGTGTGCAGAGGGTGCTCTGTTCATAGAGCGCTTCACATACCCAAAGTAAGGTCCTCTGTTTTGACAGGGGCCGTTGCATCGCCACCAGTGCTGCCGGTACACATTGACCTCATCATGAAAGTTATGATAAACCTAAGTTTAAAAAAAAAAAAAAAAAACAAAACAGAAAAATAAAATGGTCGTGCAGAAAGTTTTTATTTTTGTATCAGTAGCGTATAATATTTTTTTTTAAATCCATTACCATTCCATTTTTTCCACTTCTGCTGTGGTTTTTACATTACCAGTTAAAAGAGCAAGATGTGTAGGAATATGTCCTGACTATCTTGTTTGAACAGCAACAAAATCACTTTGGAAATCTATCTACAATTTCACCCTGAGTGACCAACTGTTTAGAATGCATTGCAAACGATACCAATATTCTCCCTTCAGTTACTACTTTAATTGATCTTATCAGACACATTATTTTAAAGTATCACCAAGATAAATATCATTAGCCTCTACTGATATAAGTCTGAAATAAAATAAACTACTCTTCCACAAATACTACTCTGAACACGGAGCTATTCTATCCTTGCTATCTTTAGCTGTTTCAAGTTTACCATAAAAGCTTAAAGAAAAATACTTAAAGAGAATATACTTGAAAATTATACAACTAACAACTCACCACATCTTCCTCAACCTGCTCCCACCAGTGTCCCCAGCAAAATAACTATAGAACTGGTACACACTTGGAAGCAAATTTGTACTGGTACCCACTGTGGAGTGTCTGACAAGAACAAGCATATTACTCATACAACACTGGGCAATTGAAACACCAAATCAGGAAGAAGGCTCTATTAAATCAGGTTAAGAGGATTATGCTTACTGTGACATGGGCTCCAGTCAACTGATTAATGCGACGCATGTGTTTGCAGAACTCTGGCCCATGAGATTCACGATCTTTGTAGTTATGAGTAACAAAGAGCAGGGCATGGATCATTTCATGTAACAGCGTCTGAAATGATGCATATCATTAGATATTTACTGCAAAGCATTACATATAGTTTCAAAATTAGGTTGCAAGTATTTTAGCCCTCTACATTAATTGTGGTACTGATCTTATCTTTGAGCATTCACATGTTCAGTCTGGGTCACAAAAACATAGTACTTCGACCTATCAAACCAAATTCCCATACTACCAAGACACACTGGAGAATATTTCTACAATAAGTGACATTAAAAAAAGAAGAAATAATCCTCAAATTTAAGTCACAGATTATTCCCTCTACAATCCAAAAAAAGAGCCACTTGTGAGAAAGCTGAAACTCTACAGCATTTCTGTTCATTAGGCAAATCTGAATGTTCAGCCAGGTCAAAGAAGCAGTTCTGACAGAGGCAGAACAAGCAACACAAAGTCATGTTAACTGTCACATTTTATACCCATATTTTCTGCTGTTGAGCCTTTCAAAACTACAGTACGTGTTTGTTGTGAATACTAAAGGAAAATATAGAAGTTAAAAACCTGGGGTCTTTCTCTTTATAAAGTCAGTGAAATAAACAAGTGATTTTAGACTCCTACTTGGAGTCATCCATTTAGCAACATAAAACTAAATACTACTATGACATTGCAACACAAGCCACACAAATATAACAGTAAAGCCACCACTATTTTATGACCTATAAGTTACTGTCTGTAAGAATCTCACTAAGAAATGTAAAATATTCATATGGAGCGAGGCAGGGGGAGACACAATAAATTTTATGTGCAGATTCATGACCAATTTTCAAATACCTCAACGAGATCCTTCCTTGGTCTTAACTTTAGTAGTGGCTCACTCAGACGAATGGAACACAATCCACTTTTTTCATGATAACTACAGATGCCAGCAGAGCTGAAAAGAGACACCGGAAGAAAATATGAAAATCTACTTGTTTCTGTAGTACATGAAGAAAATGGAGAATTTAAGTTAAAGTCTCATCCCCTTCCAACACATGCTAGGTCACTCAGATTATGAAGAAAAAACAGCTTCTAGTAGTTACTTGAAAAATTCAGCATCATTACACAAAGAAAAAAACCTGACAAGTATCTCACAGTAGAAAAACCTGTTTAGGAGGCAGAGGACTGTTTCCTTTGGAACTCGTGATGGAGTGAAATGCACTAAATGGAGGCTGGAGATTCACAGCAGCAAACACTGACTTAACTGCTGGTTGCTTCAATTTCACTCTTCACCCTCCCTAAATTTTGGACTCATACTAAACCATTACTTCTGTGTGCTAATCCAGCAGAAAACACTTTTTTTTTTTTGG
The DNA here is from genome assembly GCA_038380795.1 of Pyrocephalus nanus. Taxonomy (NCBI): domain Eukaryota; kingdom Metazoa; phylum Chordata; class Aves; order Passeriformes; family Tyrannidae; genus Pyrocephalus; species Pyrocephalus nanus. Next base: position 74,103,873 of record CM076260.1, on the reverse strand, counting down.
TTTGTTGTTGTTGTTGTTGTTACTGTGTTAGTCCTCTGCCAGTTCAATATCCAACGATTTTCAAGTGTCTAAAGGATACTGCAACCAGCAGTGGATAAGACAGGGCAGAACTCCAGCCACCAGCAAGTGCACCTTCTGCAGAACTGCACCGCGCACCTCAAAGCTTTCTGTGTTTAGTCTCAGATTCTTTTTTTGTTCCCCTTCGTAGTCTGTTCTAAGTTTTACTGATATACCATTATTCATTCATATTTGCCTTTCTGCTGTGCTGTAAAACTATCGCAAACATTGAGAACCAGGGCCGCAACATGAGCAAGGTTTCCACATACACAGTGATTTCTTCCACTTCACCGTCTCTCTGGGCTTGCCTTCACCGCGGGAAAAGCCACTGATGGCTGCCAGGGACGACAGATGAAAGGCAAACCACACAGTGACAGCGACCCACCCATGCTCTGCTGTGCCAGCTATGCCAGGGATGCGGGACATCCAAGTATCTGCGAGAAGAAGCACCCCGCGCCTAGGGCGGCACAAGCAGGAGCAGCACGCAGTGCCAAATGACAGCTCTTCCTCCCTTCCCCGAGACTCCCAGGCATGCGGCGAGACCCACGGCTGCTCGATAGGTGACGGCCTCTTCCCACCGCTCTGACCCCGCAGCGAGAGCCGCCGGGGCCCATCAGAGGTAGGGCGGGCAGCTCCCGACACGCAGCGGCGTCACCGCACCGCCACCCGCCCCCGGCGCCGCACCTGGTCATGCGGGGGCTCCAGGACACCGTGACAGCCTCCAGCTTCCTCCAGAAGAGCGTCTGGTTGAAGTGCACGAACATGGCGTGCACGTCGGGGCTGGGGTCCAGCAGCTCCCACGCCTCGTCCACCACCGACAGCGGGCGGGAGGACGCGCGGCACGGCGGGACATCGGCGCGCTTTGCTGCTCCTGCTGCTGCCGCTACTGCCGCCTCCTCTGCTGCCGCTGCTTTATCCTCCTCTTCCCACTCCCTCTGGAGCTTGAGCGCCAACAAGAAATCCCCATCCTCCATCCCGGTCATAGGTTCCGCCATGCTGGTTAAGTCATGCGCCGGCAAACAACGGAGTTCCGGCGCACGCGCAGCGGCGATCCATGGAATGCCGCCCCGTCCTCCCCCAGTGCGCACGCGTCAGGGCCGTCCGCTCCCGGCCCCGTCCGAGGGCGGCGCATTCCCGGCCCCTTCCCGGCGCGTCATCCCCGGCCGGGCCGGTCAGTGCCGCGCGGCGCAGGCGCGGCGTTCCCCCCGGAGGAGGAGGAGGCGGCGGCGGCTGGGCAGGTGCCGGGCGGCGGGAGCAGCGGGCCATGGCGCTGTCGCTGGGCGAGGGCGGCGGCGGCGGCGGGAGCCGCCTGCGGCGGCAGCTGGAGTCGGGCGGCTTCGCGGCGGGCGAGTACGTGAAGCAGCTGTCGCAGCAGTCGGACGGCGACCGGGACCTGCAGGAGCACCGGCAGCGCATCCAGGCGCTGAGCGAGGAGACCGCGCAGAGCCTGAAGCGCAACGTGTACCAGAACTACCGGCAGTTCATCGAGACGGCGCGGGAGATCAGCTACCTGGAGAGCGAGATGTACCAGCTCAGCCACATCCTCACCGAGCAGAAGGGCATCATGGAGGCCGTCACCCAGGCCCTGCTCCTCCAGGCCGACCGCGACGACCCCGCGCTGGGCGCCCGCCGCGCCGCCGCCGCCGACCCCTTCCTGCCGCTGTCGGCCAAGGACGCGGCGGCCAGCGAGGAGGGGCGGCAGCGCACCCTCACCACCCTCCTGGAGAAGGTGGAGGGCTGCCGCGACCTGCTGCCCGAGAGCCCTGGCAAGTACCTGGTGTACAACGGGGACCTGGTGGAGTACGACGCGGACCACATGGCGCAGATCCAGCGGGTCCATGCCTTCCTCATGAACGACTGCCTGCTCGTGGCCACCGCGCTGCCCAACCGGCGCGGCGCCTACCGATACGATGCCCTGTACCCCCTCGACGGGCTGGCCGTGGTCAACGTCAAGGACAACCCGCCCATGAAAGACATGTTCAAGCTGCTCATGTTCCCCGAGAGCCGCATCTTCCAGGCGGAAAACGCCAAGATCAAGAAGGAGTGGCTGGAGGTGCTGGAGGAGACCAAGCGCAACCGGGCCCTCAGCGAGAAGCGGCGCCTGGAGCAGGAGGCCCTGCCCCGGCCTGCCCCAACGCCCCCCGAATCCACCAACCCCTTCGATGAGGATGAGGAGGAAGAGGAGGAGGAAGAGCCCTCTGCTGAGGAGGAGGTTGTAGACCTCTCACTCGAGTGGATCCAGGAGCTGCCTGAGGACCTGGATGTCTGCATTGCGCAGCGGGACTTCGAGGGGGCAGTGGACCTCTTGGATAAACTCAACGAGTACCTGGCGGACAAGCCTGTGAGCCAGCCCGTGAAGGAGCTGCGGGCCAAGGTGGACGAGCGGGTCCGGCAGCTCACAGACGTGCTGGTGTTCGAGCTGTCCCCAGACCGGTCGCTGCGAGGCGGGCCGCGGGCCACCCGCCGAGCCGTGTCCCAGCTCATTCGCCTGGGACAGTCCACCAAGGCCTGCGAGCTCTTCCTGAAGAACCGGGCAGCCGCCGTGCAGACGGCCATCCGACAGCTGCGCATCGAGGGCGCCACGCTGCTCTACATCCACAAGCTCTGCCACGTCTTCTTCACCAGCCTTCTGGAGACGGCCAGAGAGTTTGAGACGGACTTTGCTGGGAACAACGGCTGCTACTCGGCCTTCGTTGTCTGGGCCCGCTCTTCCATGAGGATGTTTGTGGATGCCTTCAGCAAGCAAGTATTTGATAGCAAGGAGAGTTTGTCAACTGCAGCGGAGTGTGTCAAGGTAAGAGGGTCCAAAGAGGGTGGTGGGACACAAGAGTCAAAACAAAGGCTGCAAAGCTTTAAATCCTCTTGTCTAACCTGAGTTTAGTTATTGACTCTCATGTGGGTCTCCAGAGATGTTTCCTGCATTGACAGGCTAATATTCTCATTTGAGTTTGGTTTGGTTTTTTTCAGTTTAACAGAGGAAGGCATTAAGATTAAAAATACACAGCAGGAAAAACCTTGCCTGTATTGGAAATGCAAAATGTGTTTATTCTTAATTTGCCTTTAACCAGTAGGAGGTTCTAAAGTTTAGGTGAGCTACATTTGAATTGTAAGTACATCAAGACTTCCTCTTTGTTTTCCAAGGGTGTCCTGGAGTACATTTCCATATTTTTTTGCAAGACCAAGTTTTTCAGGTTATAGATGTGTGGGTGGGTCATAATGTAATTGTGCAGAGTATTTTTGGCAGCCATGGTTTATCTTTCAGTTACTACTTTGTCGTTAATAAGGAGATTCTTAAAGCATGAGAAACAAGTGAAGTATGAATAATACTTCTCACTTTTCTGACAATGATAAATTTGATAAACTGGTAAGACATAAAAGGGACCTGCACACTAATAACATCCTTTGCTTTTCATTAATACCCAAGGTAGCTAAAGAGCACTGCAAGCAGCTTAGCGAGATTGGATTGGATCTCACCTTTATCATTCATGCCCTTCTGGTGAAGGATATCAAAGGCGCTTTACAGAGCTACAAGGATATCATCATCGAGGCCACCAAGCACCGGAACTCCGAGGAGATGTGGAGAAAGATGAACCTGATGACTCCAGAGGCACTGGGGAAGCTCAGGGAGGAGATGAGGAGCTGTGGGGTGGGCAATTTTGACCAATACACAGGTGATGACTGCTGGGTCAACCTTAGTTACACTGTAGTAGCTTTCACTAAGCAGACTATGGCCTTCTTGGAGGAAGCTTTAAAGCTTTACTTTCCAGAGCTGCATATGGTTCTTTTGGAGAGTCTCGTGGAAATCATCCTGGTGGCCGTCCAGCATGTTGATTACAGTTTACGGTGTGAACAGGACCCTGAGAAAAAGGCATTCATTAGGCAGAACGCCTCTTTCCTGTATGAAACTGTCCTTCCTGTTGTGGAAAAAAGATTTGAGGAAGGAGTTGGAAAGCCAGCCAAGCAGCTACAGGATCTGAGAAATGCTTCAAGATTGATGCGTGTAAATCCGGAAAGTACCACCTCTGTGGTGTGAAGTGACCTAACTGTTCCTGTGGACAGGCTGTGGAAGCACTTACTGAAAATGTTGTACCTTGAATATATGAACTAAGTGGGGTCTTTTTGAATCCCTGAAAAATGCAGAGCTGTTAACTGCTGCATTCCAGAAGCTGAGGACTTGGAATCAATGCCTGCAAGCATGCAATGCTTTACTTGGTGGATGGGGGCTGGGGAAGTGAGAAGGTCGAGGTCACATGTCCTCGGATGGCATATCCTGTAAGAAGGGCTTCTGTAGTGTTTGTGACTTGGGAAGTAACTTTAATACAGAATTTTTGGCTGTCTATGAAAGTCTTAAATATATGTACAGCATATGGCAGGAAAAGATCAATTCTCATCATGTCACTGTAGGAATTCTTTTTTAAGGCAGAGTGCTGGTAGGAGGGGAAGTGCTGGAGCACTCCCAGGGTGTGGTATTCGGTGAGGCACGTCCACCATCCAGATGTGACTCAGCACTGCAGATAAATGGATTTGCACAGTGTGATTTGTGTGAGAACAATGCAGACTTTACAGTTTCTGTAACGTTCAGATTTTCTTCATTCATTTCAGAGGCAGATCTAAATTAAAAATGTTTTCAGTATAGGTTTTGGTGTTTGGGTGAAGAGGCTTATTTTAATAAGCTTGCCTGTCAGCTTAAATTGCAGCTCTCTGAAAACAAACCTGCTGTCAGATCCATTTGTTCCCTTCAAGAGGAGTGAGAATAAACTTCGTCCCTTACTCTTTGTGTTCCTCTTCCATGTTTTCTCATGGGTCATGTCCATTGAATGAAGTGTGCACTGTTGCTTGAGCTGCTGTCATAAATTCATTATGGGCCTTTATCTGCTGGTAGAAGCCACAGTGAAGAGGCTTAAATCTTCTTGAAACTTGCAGGGCAGGGAGAGTCTGAAGGTATTGTTTTGTTTGGAAGAGACAGAATGCTAATTTTGCTGTACAGAAGCAGCACCTGATGAAGAGACTGTATTGAGGCCTTTGGCAAATGATGTGAACTCCAAAATACAGGGCCTGCTGCAAAGGCTAGTATCATTTCCTGTAGTACAGCAATAACCAGTGAGAACTACCTTTTTTGCAGAAATCACAAGAATTTGGTTGGGAACTCTAATGTTAATGGGGGAAGTTTATACAAATGCTTGTATGTTTGGATTGAATGGTGACGGCTGGCTGGTGTAGTGTATGTCTGTGAAAATAAAATAAGCCAAGTCTCGTGTCAAGGCTGGCTTTAGAAAGCTGTCAGCATCAACTTCTGAGCTGTGTAAACTTCTTCCCCTTTGGTACAAACTTTGTGAGAAAGTCATGTTACAGCTAAATAACCTTGTCCTAGTCCCTCAGTAAGTGTTCTTAACTGGAATAATTGAGTGTCCTATTCCTCTAGCACTTTCGAATTAAATCTTTTGCAATTTGTATTATGTTAATGAATGCCTTGTGACCGCCTGAACAAACAACAGAAGTCATTAGTAAAACATTCTGCATAACTGCTTATTCTGTAGCTTCTTCATTTCTGCCTATTATCCTAGTGCTAGTTCAATGCAGTTTTCACTTTAGTGGCTGGTTTTTGTTCTCTTGCTCTTTCAATGTCTTTTGAACTGTCAGATTTTGCAAACCATCCTACTGCCCCTGCTCATTTGCCTTTCAGTGTGTGGGCCATTTGCTGGCAAATCATGGAAGTCATACAAAATGTTTCTAAAGCGTAACTTAACTCATTGCTCCTAGCTGAAACTGGTTGAAACCCACTGATATAGCTCTAGTTTTGTTTTAAAGGAGAGGGACAGTGAGTGTCAGAGCTTTTGTGAACATGTTATGCCCAAGAGAGAGCCTCACAGGCGTTATTTCACCAGTGAACTATTTTTAATACCATAAACTAGTGAAGTATAGCAAAGTGATACAATCAATCCCTGTCATCTATTGAAAGTGAGCCAAGGTAGCAACCTGGCCTGACTTAATCTGAGAAATACTTTCAAGTAGATTATAAGTGAGAGCTCTCTGTGGTGATGGGTGTTTTGGAGGAGAGGGAGAAGAAATGGCTTTTTTCCCCTAGGAACACAGGTATACTTTATTATTTTCTTTACAGCAGAAGAAAGCAGAATAAATACAGATGAGCCTTTTTGTGTGTGTGTGTAAGAGAAGGGTAAGATCTGGGACTAAAGACTGATTATGGCAATGCTTGAGGATTTTACATGAGGAGCTGAATTACAGTTTCCTGATTCCCAGCATTGGCGTAAGATCGAGTAGGAGAAGAGCCCTATTCATACTTTTATTGCAAGCTGGTCTTACTCTCATCAGAGGACAAAGTGTAGAATGTAATTCTGCCACGTGCTCTGTTACGCCTCTGTCACTGAGCCCTTCATCAATCTATTTATAGCACACAGAGCCCACTGATTTTAACCATGGTTTTAATGGATCGGGGAATCTGGCATTTCATTTGGGTCATCATGTATCATGTTCTTGTGCCTGTCACAATTCAAACACACGTGGATTTGTATAAACTGCACTAGGTAGCACTGGTATTTTGTAACTTGTGAATCTATTGAAGTCATGATAAAAGAAAAACAATAACATGAAGAAAATGGTGTGCAATTAAAGGAAACATGCTTTGTATGTTAATTCAATTAACAGAAAAATAATATGATAACTTTTGTTGATTTGAGAAAGAACTAAGTTGTTGATTTATTTTTTTTACACAACTTCATATAAAATCTGGTTCCCTTTAGCTGCTGTGAAAAAATTGTGATGTGTAAAATGAAGATTTTTTTTTTTCTCAATTCAGAGGTATTTATGTATTAGGATTTAATGCAATAACTTTTCTGAACAATGAAGACCATGTATTAAAACTTTCAGACATACAGCAGTAGTGGTGTGTTTCTGGTTTTATTTTATCATCACCAAAAAGAGGACAGTTCACAGTTGGAGTCCACTTGATAAATTTCCAGTGAAGTCAAAGAGCTCCGGGTCAGTCCAAGTGATGAAAGGCAGGTGATGTCACTTCAGTTACGTTCTTAAAAAGTCACTTGAGTGAGGTGAAGTTGGAAGAAAATGTTTTCTCGACATTGTATCTGATTCGAATTGAGTAGAGGCTGTACTTTAGTCTAATGGGACTTCGGGTGTGTGAGGCATTACCAACACCATGGCAGCATAACCCTTTAGGGTTTGTTACCTCCCAGACATTATTTTGTGGCTGGAGTCCATCCATACTTTAACTTGAATGCTGAATGTGCAGTACAGCCCATCTCCTCACTAGGTGGAGCTTTGTGCACTGAAACCTCAGCGAGCCGCGGGCAGGCACGAGCATTAAAGCTGTGCTACCTTGCAGTGTGTCTTGGCATGTTTTGGTCACATGCTGGGAGATGAAGATGCTGCAGTGAATGGTTCAGATGTTAGGGTCAGCTCTTTTTCCTTCCTTGGTAGTGCTTTGCTTCTGCATTTTCTAATTCTTGTACTGTTCATTTTTTAATTCTTCGTGTTTTCTCTTCCTGCTGCGTTTCTTTACCATTGGCAGGCATTCTGCAGAGTACCTCACCTTTCTACTTTTCCAAAAGGTATGTACCAACATATGACTTTTGTTCTGCCTGAAAAACACTGCTAGACCTCAAGCCCCTTCAGAGATGTGAAAAGTCGCTTGTCCCAGCTTCAGTTGTAAGACGTTCAGCTTAACGACTTCTCAAAGTCAAGCCTGTGTGTCCTCTTGTCGTTTTACTTCAGTATTGGACTGAGATTCATGTGAGACCTCGTGCTGCCAGCGCAGCTTTGCATTCCAGCACTTTAACGTGGAAGGTCCCCACCTCCAATCTTCATAACTTATACACTTGTTATATTCCCTTTGCTACACAACTTGTACAATGTAATTGGGTTACCTTTTAACTTAAAAATATTAATAGTTCTACAGACTTTTCAGTGTATTTTCTCTGAAGAAAATCAAATGCAGGACAGGGCTTATCTGTTAAGCAGCTTTGTGAGCACGGCCTTTGTGAGTGGCCATATCTTTTTCCTCACATATTGAAGGATTGTGATTCGCATTCAATCCCTACAAATTCTGAGAGGTAGTGGAGAAACATTGCAAACTGTGGGGAAAATAGATTTGCGCTCTTTATCATTTCCAAGGAATGGATGACTGGAGTAATAGATCAGAATCTGATTGAGCCACCCTGGACACAGAGTTTTTACCTCTTGTGTATTTAGGAAACTTTGCTAATAAAGCTTTAGTGGCCTCAATGCACCCTGTAATACAGTTCTCAACTTCAAGATTACAAGCTGAACTAGATTCTATGCTACAGGTGTGCTCTGTTTGACACAGCAGAGAGAAAGTATGTCTGGTCTGTGCTGACCTGTGAGCAGTATTGCCCTTCCCAATGGTTTATGTGACTGATGAGGGCAATTTTAAGGCAATTTCAGGTCACCCCTCTGTGGCCCTGTGGTATTTACTCTCTCTCCCTCCCCATGCAGTAGCTAGATTCCTTTTGATGGCCTGAGCATCCCACTTCCCACACAAGCAGAAGATAATACCAGAGGTTGGACAGAACTTGCTTCCCAAATTACTTGAAGCGAGCTGTGATGTGTCAGGGTGACCAGCGGGGGTCCCACAAGAACTCTGCATTGGTGAGCATCACCTTGACACAGGGAAAACAGGCACCTGCTGTACAGGCAAGCAGAGAAGACTGCATTAAATTTGTTCTCGTAGACCAGTACAAGAACTGAAAGCAGGTATGAAAGCTGAGAAATTAATCTCTTCATGTCATGGCAGGAGCTGGGCTCTGAGGCATTGTCTTAGGTTACCCAAAATATAACTTGGCCCTGCAGCTGTTGGAAATCTTATTCAGATGTGCTAATAGGTTGACATGTGAGTATTGAATGTATTGTACTAGGAAGGTGAACCAGGGAGAAGAGCAGGTAATGCTAAATTCATTGCTGCTTGGGAAATCCTTGGAGATGCTTGGATTAATGATGATTTTAAGTTACAAAAAAAAAAAAAAAAAAAAAAAAAAAAAAGAAAAAAAGCCTATAGCTCATCAGCTAATTGAACAACACATAGTTCTTTATCTTTGCTTCCAGAAAGCTGATCCAGACAAAATTAGAATGCTCATGAAGGTGAGTGAGTTAGTAAAATTCTTTGTGATATGAGGCATGTGAATCTAAACACTTGCAAACTTGGGCAAAATTAAGATCTGAACTTCAAACACTCCCCTAATCTAACTATGGAGTGAGGAAAAACTTTGCCTCAAATTTTTCCACACTTCTGGTCTTTGAGTTCCCTGGGTTTTCAGTCATTCTTACTTCTCCTAAAAATCACAATTCATAGACAACGGTCTGTGCCAGTCTGATTTGTTCAGACTAATGTGTTTTGCTTTGTTTTGGTTTAATTATGCTTTATAGCACTATTGCAGTCTGGGGATTCCCATTATATTAATTTTCAGTTCTTCCTACCCAGTCTTCACAATAGGAAGGGGCCTAGCTCCCAGCCCCTGCTCCTGCAGGATGGGGTTGTCAGGGGAGTACTTGAAGCTCTGCAGAGAATTCTTCCTTCCTCAGGATTCAGTGTCTCAAAATGCAGGTCTCTGATAAGCAGCTCCCATTCTGTTTTTTCCCCCTCACTAACAGCTGGTAAGATTGTTTGTTTTCTCACTCCACAACATAACTTCTCCAGCAGAGGTGCCAGATTGGCTTTGTGGAGGAAGGAGGCCAAACTGCATATTGGGTTCATCTGTGTATGTCTTAATGTAATTCAAGCTATAAAACTCCTTGCTTGCTCTCACCAATGACAATGTCACTAAGGAGGAGGGGGACTGGGAGGGTTGCAAGAAAATATCTGTAATCTTTGTGCCTCTGACTTTAGAACACACTGGAGAACACAGTATGTCCCCCTGAATTTGAGAGTCCCACTCCTATAGTCAGAGGTAATTAGATGCTGAAGTGCTTTTCATGAGTGCAGCATCAATAAATTTCTTTCGAATTTAGCAAAACCAACTGATAAAACAGTGATGGGGGAGGGCAACTCTAGAGCAGTGGCAGTGCATGAGCAAACAAAGTGTGTGTTCCTGGGACACCTCAACTCTAGTGTGACAAATTGTTGTCCCAAACAAAGCCTGCCCCTTCTTCAGTGGGAGCAGTAGGCTCCATAAGTTGCTGCTGCTGCAACTTTCCAGGAGGCAGCAATAATAGAGTTGGACATGCTAAAATGAAGTTGCTTCCTCTGACTGGCTGTAATAGGTGACACGGTGTTAGGGTGGAGGAAATGCCCTTGGGAAAACTATTACACTTAGTGAAGGGTGCAAAGTGAAGCCAGATCAGCTGCTGTTCTGAGATGTGGCACCAGTGCTGCCTTGTATAGCCCCAGACTCCTGCCATACACCATCCTCCCTCACTACCCAGCCCCAGAACCTTCCACAGTAAGCATTTTCTTCCTGCTGTCCACTGGCCTGAAATAGGTCTCCTCCCTCCCAGTGGGATTAAACCCCATCTTGTTTGCTTGGCGACAAGTGATGTGTGTAGTGAGCAGACGGCCCCTGTGCCACCACCACCCACCATCTTCACACCAGATAGCCCCTCTCCTGGTGTGCCTGTAATCAGTCACAACTTTTTGTTGTCCCCTGAAGTTTATTACCATTTAAATAGCCTTTCAGCCTGAGACTTCCTGGGGTTTCTGCCTCTGCTGACTCCTGCTCTGTGAAATTAATGCCAGTAAGATTGTGTCCTCACAGGAAAATGGTAAGGATTCAAGTAAGCTGGTTTAGAAACTCTTTTAAACCCACACAAGTCCTTCTGTGGCCCTTTAGCTTTGACTGGAGCACTTTCTATGTACTTGACTTGGGGATGCTTAGACAGGAAAGCATTTATTTCCAACCAAAATTACAGCACTGAATCCTACTGTCTAGGGCAGTGTTTTTGACTACTGTGGGCAAATTCCATATTTTACTCAGCATGTGTTTTTAGGCCTTGAAGATTTAAGGGCCAGACTGCAAATGCCTTTAATCAGGAAGCAATTAATTGCACAAATTTCCTCCTTGAATCCAGTGCAGCACTCAACCAGGTAATACTCCTTTGAGATGGTGGCTCATGCCTGTGCACTACTTTTATTATTGTATATCTCTGCTAATTAGTTCCTGTTGGATGTTGGGCCAGGTTGCTACAGGGGGTTCAGATAAAAGGTACAATAAGTTAAGGCAATCTAAAGATAGCTTTAAGAAGAAAATCAAATGAAAATCAAATGGTTTGCTTTCCTGTTGATTTTTTTTTTTTAATTACTATTATTTTTCCTGAAGAAAATGTGCAAGGAGAATTGATGCTTTTAATGGAAATTGGGACCAGGTTCACAAGGGTTATTACAGCTACCTTGCTGTGGAGGACACTCGACTGGAGCTTTTTCCAGAGCACCACGATGCTCACCCAAGACCAATTCCGAGTGGGAAACACCTAGTTGGTCCCTTTTGCACCCACCTTCATGCATAGGATCACAGTTCTGCTTCTCTCCCCAAAATGGTGCTCAGGAAGAAGTGTATGGGGAGCTGGGGGGATGTTTAGAGCTCACTGACAGTCCCTGGGGCAGCGCATACCTGATGTCTCACAGAACAGGAGGGTAAGGCTTCAGCTGCCCCTCTGCCCCCTATTCAGGTCAGGGCCGTTGCTCCACCTGCTCTTGCTGACACCAACCCTGTTCGCTCCTTCAAACACAAGCCTCACATCCTTCCTGTCCAACATGATGGCAAGAAAGAACAAACTCCCTCGTTATTCTGTTATTATAATTTACTAGCAGAAACCTTCCTCTCTGCACACACAACTCTTCATGTTTGACTATTATAATTGTATTTTCAAAGTTATAAATAACGCATTAGCCTGGTTTATGTGTTCATGCAAGACAGGCTGTAAAACTGGCAGATGAATGAAATTAACTGTCTCCAGAATTCACATTCCTGTCACTTATTCAATTATTTGATCAACATAATTGCTCAGAGCAAGAGCTAATTGGAAAATGACATGCATTTACTCTCTCTGTAGAGGAGGAGAAGCTTATCAGGTATTTTACTGCAGGCACTTTCATTACTTCCAACATTCTGGAAGAAACAAGGCTTTAAAAAGAGCCAGGCCCAAACACACAAAGCTTGTTTGCTGGCCAGATGCTTTCCCATCCTTAAAATAGCTCCAAGTATTTTACGGTGCAAGGGTTTGAACACGCCTGTACTGCAGCACATACAAGTACCTTGGCACACATATATGGGAGCTGCAAGCCAAGCTTGCCTCCAGGAGTCTGCAGCACTAAATGTGTTCTTGCTCTGTATATCTGTATTAGTGCTGGTGCTGCAGCGATACATGTTTGGTTCTTTCTATGACCAGCTCCCATCCCTGGGTGCTGATGCAGAAAATATTGCTTGGCTGAGGCCGAAGAGCCTCTCAGGAGTAGGAAAGGCAGAAAGTGATCTTTTTTTGTTTGTGTTCCTGATGTAGAAAAGACTGTAATTCCCCACCTTGCCAGCTCAAACCCTGCATCAAGGTCACAGTTTGAAACACTGATACCTTTGGAATGTTTTTTTTTTGTCCCTTGCCCTGCTCAGATGTTCTGGTTAACACTGAGTCTGCACGCACACACCCTCCCTGACACGTCTGTGCACTTTGTTATTAAATTAAAGTCTAAGAAGTGGGTGCCAGAGCAGAGGGGATGGAAAGAGTCAGGAGGTAGGAGACTCAGATCCTAAACTGGTTCCTTTTTCCATTATTAGCTCTAGCATTGTTTGGAGTTGGAATATTTAATTTGTTTAAATAAGAGACAAGCAAGCAATTTTCCAGGCTGCATGTAAGGGGAGGAAGATAATCTATCAATGCCAACAGTTTGCAACCTATTTTCTGCAGGCCCTGAGGGTTATCTGCAGGGGAAGGGAACTAAGGAAATCAACCCTGTTGTCATTTGCCTTTAGTTTGTGACAGATGGACTGCACCTCTGTTGGAAAATACTGGGGTCTGCAAATTAAAATTGGGTAAAACCCAGTGTGTTTTCCTCCTGCTGTTTGTGAGCAGTTCAAGCATCAGGTTTTTCTTGCTTCAAAAAAACCCTCAAAAGTAGTCCATGGAGCATGTGAGACCTGAGAAACATGCTGTGCCAGGTCTCACCCCCTGAGGTCTAGCTGTGCTGCCAGCACTGCACAAGTGGCACAGGACAGCTCCAGGAAACTCGCTGTACCACATGCAGTGTCCTAGGGGCTGGTACTGCCTGTATTTTATTAGTAGTTAACCATTTGAGTAATTATTTAGTTCATCTGGGAAGAGATGAAGAAACGAGTGCAGCATAGCCTGTTTGTACTCGTACCAGGACAGACCTAATTGTGGAGGTGTTTTAGGGTAGGAAACAAAAGTAGCAAACAAGGAAATGAAAAATATCCCCACTATGGGTGACTAGGGAGCTTGCAATGTATGTGTCCTGGCTGTCCCTGGGGGAACGAGAGTCAGGTCCAGTAGGTACCTGTACATGTACCATTAGGTACCTGTAAGCACAATTTTGTCGTGCTGCTTAGTGGGGATGCTGTGCAGTTTGGACCTGAGGGGTGCTGAGGACACTGGGTGCCATTCCTGCTCACAGCTCTGCGATGCACATGGCCACAGCAAGCTGCAAACAAGGATGATGCCAAGGTTTGGTGTCCTGTGAGTGACTTCAGCCAGTGGACAACTAGCCTCAGAGTGTGAAGCTGTGATCTCTAAGCTGAGGCTAATGGAATAAATCAGTAACCTGATGGCACCACAGGACACTGCACATGGGGCATGCAGGCTCCTGTTGCCAGCTCTAGGCACAAAGGAAGGAGAAAAAAACAAACCACAAAAAAACCCAAAAATCCCCACAAACAAACAAACAAACAAACCAACCAAGCAAAAAATACTGTGAATATCCTTGTGAATTCAGGCAGCTGCTACGGCCAAGGAGGGGATGAACAGGCTACAGGGCGCCGTGGTGGAACTACCAGCAGGGGGCGACCGCCGCTGCTGCAACCCTCATCCCAGCCCCGCATCCCGGGATCACCGCTGTCTCGCATCCCGGTATCGCCGCCGCACCACGCCCAGCCCAGCCCATCCCACCTCCCCCGCACCTTTCACAGGCCAGCATCCAGCTCCGCAGAGTTGCACGCCGCTCTGCAGTCCTGCCACCCCTCCACTCAGCACCCCTGCGGCCTTGCATCCAGCCCACACACAGACCCCCAGCCCAACATTTCCCTGTGCCCACCACCTAGCAGACTCATATCTCCTCAGAGTGGTGTCCCAGCAGTCGCACAACCAGGAACACCAGAAGATCTGCACCCAAATGTCCATTTTTGTAGCCCCTGCAGACACCCAGCCTAACACCCAGCCCCAGATGCCTGCATTTCAGCATCTCCACATCCCAGCATCGTGCAGCCCTACAGCCCGGGAGTCCAGCAATCCCTACCCCCCAGCCCATCATCCAGTGCCACATCCAAGTTGCACAGCAGCCCCAAAGCTGCACAGCTCTGCAGCTCAGCCTCCTGGCAGCCCCACAGCCAGCAGCTCAGCCCAAGCAGCTCAGCAACCCAGCCTAGGGCACACAGCAAGTGCAGCTGGCACAGTTCTGCTGCCTCGGGTCTAGGCTTTTCTGTGGTTTCTGCCCTCAGGGGCAATGACAACTATGATTGTAGAGGTGGTTGTTGTTATACTAGGGCTTTTTTTTTCCTGAGGCTCTGCTATGAACTGTATTGGCAGAGGTGCTATTTCATTCCTGGGAGCTGGAAAAACCTCTCTAGCATTAGCTTGCCACAACCTCAGGAGGCAGCTTTATATGTGTGCAGGATGCAGCCAGCATCACTGGTGCACTCCTGGTTCCACTGCTCTGCAGGGCTGGAGGCAGGAATGCTACGTGGGGAAAGGCAAACAGCAGCTGCCTCTGCAGCTTCTTAGCTCCAATGCTACAGCTGGTACTTCACTGTGAGCTTTGCCTCCATCAGGAACAGTCCCTCCCTATGCACAGTAACAGATTTTTCTGCAGGATTTTAGCATTAGAACTGAATGCTGGAAAACCTGGTGCTTTTGTTACGCTGGGACATTTATCCTGCCAGCTGTGAATCAACGTGATTGCATTTCTGCAAATGGAAAACTTGATAAACATATACAGAAAAATTACTGTTGCACAGTTTTTGTCTATTCCTCTCCACTTTGTTGTCCTGCTAAACCTCATGCTAGCAACTCCTTACAGGAGGGTGGAGTCTGATGGAGCACTCCTCACCTGGCCGATTTACAGCAGAGCCTTGCTATTATATCTGAAGCCATAGCATAGGTGTGCTGCTCCTCTGTGAACATATTCCAAAGGCACATGGGGCCTGTCTTAGCTGGAACTTCATCCTACTTTTTATTCAAGCACAAAATATCTGGTTATTATTTTCAGCCGAGAGAAGGTGCTTGAAATGGAAAAAGTCTCTCAAGTCAGAAAATGGGATCAAAAATGTAGCCGTGGAAAATATTTACAAGCAAGCAATAGAAATGGAGTTTGAGTCAATGGAAATACTTATTTTCAGAGCTTTCAAGATTTTTTTTTTAAGTAACACTTAAAAGTATAATTATTTACATTGTAGAAGACATTTGGATAAAGAAAATATTTTTTAAAATGTCAATAATGAAAAAAAGAGATGCTTTGATATTAATAATTTTTTTCCTTATTACTTTTATTTGAGAAATGTACTGGTCATGTTTTCTTTTGTAGCTCTCACGAGAAGAACAATAGTTTTGAAGAATCAGTATTTTTTAATTAGAAAACATTTTGCTGAAAACTCCTATCTGGAAAAAAGCTGGAAATAGTTAGTGTGAAAAGTCTAACAGGAACCTTTTAGTTCCAGATGTGTTGTTCTGCTTCCCTGGTATGACAGAGGTACTTAAAATTAAAGTTCAAAGATGCCGCACTGGTGGAACTAACTACATATTTCCTGACATTTGTGCCTGTCAGCACAGGGGTGGTTAGACTGCTATTTATAAATCTGAACTTAATTCATTCTCATACCAAAGGGAGCAATCAAAACCCTAAAGAGAAATCAGGGCCAGAGGCTTTTTCCTAACTTACTTCTGGCTGCGTTGTGTTCGGAAGAAAGATACACATAGCAAACACAGTCCAATCCCAGCCCTCCTCTGCTGAGTCAGAGTCACCTCCTTAGGTCTTATGGATCTCAGGTCATAAAGACAGGATGGTCTTGTGGCTTAGGATATGGACTGTGAGTCAGAATAGTTTATTCATGAAAAAAGAATGCTCCTTTCATTTATTAGCACATTATTATCTAAATGGCAAATTGCCACTAGAAAGTTTCAGCTGTAGGCATTTTAAAGATGAATAGGGGTAAAAAAAAGAAGTCCAGTTGACATTTGATCATTTCTGCAGCAACATTTATTCATAACTAGCTGTCCTGGTAGGAAAAGGACAAGCACCAAGGTAAATACCAGAAATATTCAGATTTGTGTTTCAGTCTAGCTAAAGTCCCATTGATTAAGTTGGGAATGTTGATTAAAGACCTCAAGCTGTGACCCCCAGCAATTCAGTCATGTTACTCCTGCTGCTCAGCAAGGCTTGAGTTAAATTGGAAAGCAGGATAGAGCGTCAGTGAGTTTATCAGCTCTGAGCAGTGTGTTTCTACGCAGATAACCTGCAAGTACCTCTCTGCTCAGTCCCAGAGTCTTAAGGGGGAATCAAAAGGTTGTCTGTCTGGTGGTGGGAGATATTAGAGTCCTTCAAAAAAAAAAAATTAAAAACTAATCCTGCTTTACACCAATCCTCTGGACATCAGTCATTCAGTCCGTATAGTTAATGATCAGTTGGTGGGTTAATAGCCAAACTTGAAGTCAAGGGTTATTAAAGCCTAAAAAAAAAATTAACCACTCAGTGGCTGTAGTCAAAGAAAATATTCAGCTATTTTTTGATGGTTACTTCTCCTTCTAGGCTGCCATGGAGACTGACAAGGGATATTTTAACTTGTCAAGAAAATAGCACCATAGCAACAAAACCCTGAGAAGCCTATCAGTTTGGTGTACAGGATCTGTTTTGCATACTGGGCCTTTGATCTTTAAGAGTATTTAGCATCGCCATTTTTTTATGAGTGTGGTGAGAAGGTGAAATAGGTCCCTTGTTTAAGTAGGACAATTTCTTATTGTCACTCAGTTTTTGAAGGACAAGCCATGCAGAAGAGCTCCAGTCAGGGGAGAGAGGCCTTGAACGCAAGAACATTTACGCTTCGGTTAACAGGGGAGCAAGCTGCATGGGGGTTTGCAGAATCCAGTTCTCACTGCATTGGAAAAAAAAATGATGTTTTTATTTCTGCACCTTCAATTTGTGTTTCCACAGTTTAGCAACAAAAGAAATTTTAATTATTTGAACTACAAAAGCTAATGCAGTAAAGGTAAAGATAGGGCTTTTCCTTTCTGCTTCGTACTACAAGATTGGTGGGCAAACTTTGACTGTATAACCTGTGGTGTCACTAGCTGCCATGGAAAGTAGAAGGAATTCAGACCAATTTTGAGGGTACTAGCTGAGTCTGCCACTCCAGCAGGGAAGGAAAGAGGAGTCATTGCAAACGAAGCGAAGACTTTTCCAGTGAGACCAGAGATGGTGTGATATAGGTAAATGATATAACATAGCTAAGAACAAGTCCTTCCAAACACAAAACTGTAAGAGGCAAGAGTCATTTCTTGTTTCTGTGATCTTTCTCTGATAGAAATCAATCTAGCATCCATGACAGACAGCACTTAACATCATCTAGCTGTATATCTGACAGGTCTTGACTATGCCATTTCGCAGGCTTTTGAGCAGCAGCATGAGATGGGCTGAGCTTTGCTCTGAACCCAACACCCGTTTGTGCCTCACCCACAGAGATGAACAGTCTCCTGGGACAGTGCCTGCCACTGGGCAGCTGGTCACACTCACACAGGGAAGGGACCCAAAACAGCTCCCATGAGGTTATCCAGTCCTACGGTTTTTAGGCTGCACTTCAGGGACAGACCAACAATTCATAGGACAAGAGGAGGTGGTCAGTGAAGTGAATGGAGAAAAAGTGAATGGAACAGGTAGATCTACTTCTACACATGTAAACAAATATTACAGTAAGAGAGCAAGAACACTGAAATGTATCCTAGCCTTTGTCTAGTTTCCTTTCTATTGTCAGTGAAAATCACCACGGAGCCGTAGCACTTGACAGTCTTTGGATTGTTTTCCAAAAGTATGGTTGGAAGAGCAACTGTCAGGAAACACCACTGCACCCCAGCTGCCTAGAAACAAAAGCAGCTGTCCCTTACCATTCCTGACAGCCCTTGGTGTCTTACCTTTCTGGAGATGCCTCAGTCCATGGAGGCAACTGCAATATGCAATTGTTCACAACATTAGAAAGTTTGTCTTGCCATCTGTACTGATCTTTCTGTGCTGCAGTTTGAGCTCATTACGTATTTCTTTATTTACCTGCACAGGCCGTGGAGAACGGATTATTCCCTTTCTCTTTGATGAGGCAAAACCAAACATCCTTCAGCTCCCTGTTGTTCATACCACCCTCTCGTGGGCACAGCCCATTCTTGCCCCACCTTGCTGCCTGCCAGTGAGCCAGCCACGAGCAACGTACCCCAGAGCACCCCAGGAGCAGCACTCTCCTCAGCTTTCCTTTTCTTGGTTTTATTTAGTTTTGTCTTCCCAACCTTAACCACCTGCTGGATTTGCCTCTAGTTCTGAGTCCTTTTCCAGCACTAATTCCTACCCCTGAGCTGTGTTTCCTTAGGAGCAGCCAAAGCACATTCCTGTATCCTCTGTGCCTGCTTTGCTCCTTTGCTGCCCTTCTTCAGTGGGGCTTCCCTTCCTTCACAAAAGACAGCTCTCAAACCTGTGGGGAAGGCACCACACACACATACACACACACACACATGCAAGCAGCTCTGCATTAACTAAGACTCAGGATAACCCAAAACATGAGAACAACAACGAAAAAAAAAGAGCCCTGTGTACACAGTACCTGGAGCTAAACAGAGATATTCTACTCTGCATATTTTTTTGTTAATTGTTGCTCTGGACATTTTTGTTTTATCAGATGGAGAAGGACACTCGAGACCTCACTAATTTGTCTCTTGTCAAAGGCTCTTTGTTTTCTTTTAGTTTTTTTCCCCCTTATTTTTTCCCTAGCCCTATAATCATTTCTTTGTTCCCTTCAGTAAGCTGGCCACTCAGAGCATTACATCCCTGTCTTAAACCTGGCTGTATTATGTTTATAACAGCAACAGCAGGATCCGCTGGGATGGCAGTGATACACGGCCATCAAGGCTCCCTCTGCTAGGCACTGCACAAAAAAAATCTCACTGTCTGAATCAACCAAACCCAGCTCCACATAGACCAGGACAAAAGAGATGGAAACCCAGAGGAGAAAGCACCTTTTCCTACTAAAACCAATTAAACACTTTGGACTTTTCCCTCACAGGCACTTTACTGCCCTTGCTAACGGCAAGCTCTCTGTCTGTACAAGTGCAGGCTAGCAGCAAGGTACTAATAAATTAATAAAGTAGAGGCAGGGAACAGGCCCAGGCAGTTGCCCATGCAATTAAATGGTTGGCACTGCCCTTGCATGAGTTTGCTGCCAATGCCCAGGCATATTTCAGGAGCTGGAGTGGTTCTCGGCAGGTGGTTTGGGCACAGCTCTCCAGCTCCAGGGGGACAGGAGCACATCCCTTCGGGAATGGTAGGGCATGCCAATGGGTCTTGTGGGTGGAAAACATTCCTTGTCCCATCTTATTAATTTGTGTGGCTGTAGACTTGGTGTCTCAGCACTGCACAGCTTTTAATGGATTAGCTCATCCCAACATCTCTGTGGGGCAGGGAAGTGCTGATAAGCCCCTGGGTCTGAGAGGAAAAATAAACTCATGGAAATGCTGAAAGGACTACATGGCTCCAGAGAAGTCTTTCAGTCCCTCAGCCCTCTTGTTTCTCAACCTCCTGCCCCAGCCCCAGGGCTTGAAGCCCCTCGGGCAGGTGAGGATGAGCCAGCCACAAAGATGTGCCCCTGGTCTGGTGGGGATGCTGAGCTGCCCAGGACCACACGGGGTGGGTGAGACAGGGGCACCTCCTTTGAGCTCTGCAGCTGAGAGGAAACCCAGCCTGCTGAGGCTGGACAGTTAAACATGCACTGGGCAAACCTGGTCCAGACAACAGGATCAGGCTTGCACTTAACTTGACCCTTAGGGACTTGCAGAAGCTTAGGCAGGGGCACGGCTCCTCCATCCCATATGCTTTGACTTACTGGGATGTACAAGGCCTCAGGGTCTCTCAGAGGCCACATGACAAATTCATATGGATGGTTTGTGCAGAGAAAATTGGTGGGGTCAGGAAGAGTGGAAGGTGCTCGGTGCTTTACAGACACATTGCCTGAAGTTCCCCTGCTGAGAAAAACAGAAAGCAGTTCAGCATCATGAATTTTCCATTTTCTATTTTTGCCATTAATTTTCCCCATACCTGTGTTTTGAGGGAGATGATCAGTCATTCAGCTACTGGGTCATCTGTCTCTGTTCCTAGATCATGTCCACCACTCTGATGTCAGGGACTGCAACTAGAGAGCACCTGTGTTCATTAATTATGCATTATATGAAAATGCACGGTTTTATCTACAGTCATATTTTGAGGGGGTTTTTTATAAGCAATACCATTATTTTGATACCCGAAGTCACAACCGGACCTTTTGACAGAGTATCCTCAGAATTCCAGGGCTAGCTCCCAGGCACAAGGTTAAAGTCCCTACAAAGCTATGCACATGTGGGGTGAGGATTTGTGGCAGGAGGAGAAAGTGTTGGGAGCCACAGCTCCCCACCAGCATGTGATGGGTGGCCCTGCCCCAAGACACCCAGATGCAGTGAGCCCGCCCCTCGCCATAACCCAGCTAGAGGCCAGCTGAAGGCTTTACAGGGCAGGGGTGGATCCAGAGGACATAAGGATCCAGCTTGTGAGGCTTTATCTGTATTTATCCCAGACTGCTTTTCTTCTCAGCTCACCTCTTACTGACACCTGCACACCTCCTGTGGGGTGGAAATTTCTGTGCTTTTCCCTGCTCCAGGGTGCTGACAGCAGAGGTGCAGTGAAGGCCCATTACCTGCTCAGGGTAGTGCTGCAAAACTGGGAGGAGGAGGCGAAACCTACTCATGGCCCCACCTTAGTTATTATTATTCTGCTTGCTGAGTCTTCTCCTCACTCAGTACTGCCTCTGGTAGGAAAGGCGCTTTTCTTGCTTATAATTGTTTAAAAGCAAAAGGAAAACTCAGCAAAATGAAAAGCAACACCACCACCACAAAAAAAAAAAAAAAAAAAAAAAAAGCCACACAAGAAACCTGGGCCTCAGTCACCTTTCTGTTAATTAGCCTTAAAGAAAACAATAAAACCAGAAAGCAAAGAAAAAGTACCTATGAAGGTAATTGGGCTGGGCTGCTGTAGAAGCAAGAACTGTGGGAAACAGGGAGATGGCTGCAGACAGCACCACCTTGCAGAAACCCCAGATTTCTGAGGTCTGCCTCTCCCACAAGTCCTGTTTTGTGGCAAATCAGACTAGATGGGGTGATTATGACAGCTGTGCTTTAGACTGGTTTAAGGAGTTGTACTTTCCCAACTGCCTTTGGAGCACAACAGCAGTGGCAGGCAGATTCCTGCCAGCACAGCTCAGCTAAATCTACCGAAACAAGCAATCAGCCAGCCTTCTGGAAGAACTTGCTGGGTGATTTTTGATAGGTGTTTGTTTTCAATGACAGGTTTCCTAGGAAAACAGTAGCATTTTAAAACCTACATGTACAGCCAAGAAAGCTTGTGGACTTTTCCCTCCTCCTCTCCAGCAAATACTTTGCTGCCTCTTTTACAATGCCATTTCTATTGACGTAAAGTGAAGATAAGAAATGTTTGCCCACACTGCCTTGCTCAGTTTTCCATGTGTAGCTTCTGGCTGATTTGCCATGTGCCCCTGCTGAGGTCTCAATCCATTTTCGACTGAAAGCATCTGGGTTCTTGCTTGGCTTATCACGCCGACACAGCTGGCAACCTATTAATCTCCTGTTCCCGATGCCTTTACTTCAGTGGGAAAGCTCTGGTGCTTTTTAGTGGCTGTATTTGCAGCTAATAGAGGCTGGTGCTCAAAGCCCCTAGGGCACTTCTCCACAAAAACCCCTCTCCTGAACTACCGAAGCTGAAAGAGGGTTCAGCATTTTTGTCCTTCTTGCTCTAACACTCTCTGTCAAAGATATGGAGATCCATAAAGCAGCTGGAGAAGCAGGTTCAAAGACAGGATCACATTATCTACCAGTAATGCTTAAGCCTTATTCACATCTTTAGTCTAAGGTCTTGCAGACACCTACAAAGAAAGTATTTTCTCAAACACCGATAAACTGAGGTTCAGTTTTCACTCATAGAAGTTTCCCTGTTGAGCCACGTTTTTAGGCACATAAATTCCCATTTAAGATGCGTGAAAGGGAAAAAATCTCTTATATTTAATGGTGGTTGGCTTCTGATTTATGTATACCTATTATGGCTGAAAAGTGCTACCCTGAAAACCTGAGAATCGAAGGTTTTCATCCTGTCCCTGAGAAGAGAAACATAATACCTGCGTAAATGCTTTCTAGTATCCCAAACCTTCTCACAGTTCTCTACCAAAGCAGATTTCTTCTGGTGGGGTAGAGCACAGCATGCTGAGAAGTGCCTGCTCCTCCCCAGCTGTGGCTGGCAGCAGCAGGGAAGTGGGACTGACTTGGCACTAAGCTGGCCCAGATAAGTTGGGGATCAGGGAGGCACCTGGGAGCCTCCACATACAACCACCTGAGCCAGGATGGTGCTGATTTGGATGGCAGCATTTGCTCTGCACTAAGTGAATCATGGTCTTTGGTTTCCTGCCTTGTGTTAACCATGCAGCCCAGAAAAAGCCATGGCTTTCCCTCTCTGCTAAGCTGCCCTGGAGCCAGCTGTGGATGCTTTCCTGAGACGCCTGCCCTCAAAGTCGGGCAGTTATCACGGAAGAACAGCCTGTTCACTTTCAATAAAACTGACACTTGGGCTGGCTTGTTCCAAGCCTTTTAATCCCCACCAAGGAGATCCTAGCAACTGCTTTCAGAAAAGATCTTTAAATGTGGAAAGGGAAAAGGCTTTTCAGCAGTAGCCGCGGGGTTCTTCCAAGTTTGATACCAAGAGGAAGTGGCTGGCTCCAAAAGAGATAACACTAGGACCAATTGTTGTTTTTCAGACTTAAAAGAGTAACCAGCTAAAAATGCATGGGACAAACTGTCCACAAAAGCAGATCAGCACAGACCTATTGGCTAGGCCAAGCTTCCCTGGGGAGGCTGGGTGCAGAGGCATTGCTGGCAGAGCAGAGAGGTCTCTCTGTTCCCCTCACCTCCCAGCACTGTTAACAATGAGGTCTCCCATTAGGAAGCTAAGATTTTGACAGCTGTTTTGAGAGTCCACCTTTGGAACTGGTGGGGTTATGGCAGCTAGGAAAACTAGTAATGGAATTCACAGATGCGTTGATAGGTGGTCTGGTAAAGAGCACCTGTGCTGCAGAAACCATGCCAGTTTTGAGTGCTAGCTGCTCTGCTCCAGCTCCTCAGTGATGTGTGTCCAAACTGAGCTGTTGTTTCTCTTCTCTGCTCTTTCCTCTGTCACACACCAGTCCCACCAGTGTGCAGCACACTGTCCAAGCATGTTTTCTTCTCCTTCCATTTAGTCCTTGGATTTCCTCCCTCTCTCCAGATTGTCTGTAAACAGGGGCTCCTGTGGCAGAAATAGCATAGCAGGTTATAAATCCTAGTGAAAAGAAAGCAATGAAATGCAATATACCACAGGGCAGGGGCAGTTCCTTCATTCAGATGTTTGTCAAAACTGGTAACTTTGTTATTTTTCTTACCAAGACATTTATCTGCCACCACCTAGATCTTACCCAGTGTGTCTCCAGCGGTACCCACGCGACCTGCTGGGGCGACTGCTTGGTGCCTGCTCAGAGTCAGCAGGGAGAGCCTTGGGAAGAGCTCCCACCTCTGGTGTGGTGGGGAGGAGGAGTGTGAGGCAGCCCAGAGGAGTGTGGGGCAGCCCTAGGGCAGGCAAATTGGTGACTGTCACACAAAATCCGGACATGCAGGGCTTCTCAGCACCTGACCCCAGATCAGCCAAAAAGGATTTTGAAAGCGAGATAAAGGGCTCACCTCCCACCGTGGTTTCCCTGCAGAGGCACTGCAGATAGGAGGTTAGGGTTAATTTGTTTTCTGAATTAAATAGGAATTTGGGAGGCTTGAAGCAATTGTGCTTTGTTTTGGTTTTGTGGGGTTTTCCCCATGTTTATCTCAACAATTGCTTTTGCCTGTGAGTTTCTGGTAGACTCTTCTCAATCAGAACTTAGCTGGCAGGGTGGTGAGAGTTTATTGTTTTAGTAATGTGTGCCACTTACTGATCCTTATTGGCAGCTAGCGAAAACTTTCCTGAAATCTATACTTTGGGCATGAAAATGTTATTAAAAAAAGCCCTGGCAAAATACAATTTTTTAAAACTATAGATCAAATATATAATAAAAGTAGCAGTGTCTTGTAGTTCTCTAGCCCTTTTCCCTCATAGTTCTCAAAGAACAGCCTTGAAGGCACTTCTCTAGAGACAGAACACTCCTTTATATAAATTGCCCTTTCTTTCCCAGGTCGCTGTCTCCCTCTCTCCTTTTCCTTCCCCTTTCTTTTCTCACCACCTCGCATGGCACTGACCCACTCCACCAAGTCACTAGGATCCTGCTTTTTGGAAAATGAAAGGGTGCATCAGAGATGTTTTTTTTTCCAGACCTCAGGGTTGCTCTTCTCAATAAAGAATAGGATCTTGGTGACAGCCGCGCAGATCAGGCCATACCCTTCCCTGGAACAAGCAGCAGTACATCACGTCATGCTCAGAGCGTGCTGCCTCACTCCCTCGCCTCTTTCAGTGTCAGGCTTTTCAAGTTTCTGCAAGAAAAGAAAAAAGAAAGCTTTCATTCTACGAGACCAGTATCCAGTTCACAGTTTTTATATCACAGGGAAAATGATAAGCCAGGGTATAACAATGACCTACTTCACATCCTGATAAAATAATTTCCTCTCTCTGTAATTTCTCTTGAAGAATAATATTTGACTAACACGAGCACGTAGGATAGAGGAAGAGCGTTTCTGTGAACTGGCTGATAATGCGTCAAATTCAGCCCTGAGACAGACAACTGCCACCCTGTTGACCCATGTGGAATTAAGCCTGTTTATCCCCCAGATTAGAGCTCTGAAAACAATTGGGTTCAAACCTGTAAGATGTGTGCATGTGATAGGGTTGAGGCCAAAAGCTCAGGAACAGGGGCTATCTGTTACAGCATCCCTCCATCAATGCATCCTCAGCCCACCGCCACCACGGCAGCCTGGGAGCTGCTCTGACTTGCTGCTGTGGTGCAAAAGCCCCCCCCCCCCCCACCTCTTTGCAAAACAACTGGTTAGCTCATCCTTTTACACAAAAGGCTACAGTACTGGGTAGGGTACATTACAGTATAGGGCAACCATGCAGCTCTGAATTCACTCACACCCCCCTGCCCGAGCACAGAAACAATGCAGACTGTTATAGTTCACTTGCTGGAGCCTACTTAGCTCAATGCATCAGCTGTATTTGTCTGCTGAAGGTGTTTAAAAATGTACATGTGGCATTTTTCGCTTGCAGCATTGCATGAAGGGCTTTCTCACACCATCTTTCGATGCCGTTCAAATGGATTGTCACCCAGTGCATATCGCCCGCCCTCTCATCTCCCACCTACAGGATTTTTCCTTGTGGTTGTGCATCTTTTCTCTTAATGAGTTCTCATTGTCTCAGACAGGACATGAATTTGCCGTTTGCCACTGCAGATAAGAGGCGATGTTGCTCGTGCATCCCTGTGTCCTCAGTTGTGCCATATTCCAGCTTGGTCTCAGAGACTGCAGTACACCTGCTCACCTTCTCATCACCAAAAATAGACAAAACGGACCAAGGGGGCAAAAATCCATCAGCTGCCATGACTTCAGCAAGACACACTGCCCAAGATGGACAAAGCCAACTAGTGAACAGTATTTACTGTACTTACTGTCAACGTATTTACTGTGTGCTGACTTCCAGCATCATATGCTATTCCACAGTACTAACAAGGTACATGATTTATGGGATGCTGCTGAGAGTAAAATGTAGTTAAAATGTAATTATGGTACTCTTTTTATTTCTTTCCTTGAATAAATGTGGTATGAACCCTGTCTGGTCTGTTGACTTTTCTCCAATTTCTTGTTCCCTGAGGTGGAAAATTCCCCTGGATTTCTAGAGATGGAAAACTACCAACTGCTGGGCTCTAACAGGAGAAGGGTAACAAGCATCTTTGCACAGAGGTGGAGACTCCTCTTGACAGCTCTGCTCCTCAGGCACAATGGGCCTTTCTATCAAAGCTAATGTGTGTGGGAGACAACTTTCTTGGGTGCTGCTCAGGGGGAACTACAGCCTTAAAAGCTCTACCTCTTCCTGTTGTACTTGTCTTTCATTAGCATTACCTTGTCTTGTGTAGAGATGCACCTATACATACACTTGCAGAACCATGCAGAATAAGGAGGAGATACTGGGCTGCAGATATAGTTCTTGCCCCTTCACAGAGCAGTAGGGAGGAAATGCACCAAAACTAACAGCATCCAGCCTCCATGCACCATGCAGTTCTCCAGAAATGAGCGAAGATACTGTTCCTTGTCTGGTGCAGATCCTCACTACCTTCAGAGTTTCACTGAAAAGTGATTTGTTTTCAATTCAGAAGAAGGGACACAAGTCTTTGCCATTCAGCCACTTTCCTTTAGCCTCCGTTGAAGGAGAAGAAGGACTTGTAACAATTTATGGTACAGGGACTGGTACCTGATTTTGGTCAGGGATGTGACTGTCACCTGTACCACTCTTGTACTAAGCTGCGCGGTTCACTGTTGAAACAGCATCACTGCTCAAGCTGTTACCACACTACAGGTAGCTCTGAGCTCCCTCACCGTTACAGCAGAGCAGCCATGCAGAATCTTCTCATGCCTTTCAGTAGAACACCTGCTGGGCTGAAGGTGCCTAATACTGAATTAAACACTGTAATTTTGCAGCCAGATGGTGGTGGAACACACTTGCCTTTAAGGCTCTGCTATGAGGGAGGAGCCCCAGGAACAAGCGTGGCAACAGGCTGCCCTGGTGGTAACCTTTCAAACAGCTGCAGCTGTTTGAAAGCGAACCTGCATCTGCACACATAATGTTTTTCCCTTTCCCAACAAGAATAAGCCATATTAGCATTATCCTGGCACAACTGCATCCATACTCTGGGGAGTTAGCTGCAATAGTATTGTTAAAGCAATTCAGCTTTTCTAAGTAGACAAGCTATAATTACACTAAATTAAAATAGAATGCTTTTGTTCTAACCTCAGCATCCCCATGAGGACTTGCACCAAAATAACCAAAGGTATGAATTAAGCCATTTCTGTTACTTCAGTATATGCCTGAGCGCAGGCACTCCAATCCTTCTGTCACTCCTGGCAGACCTCAGCTGTCTGGGTGATCTCCTCACCCTCAGGCTTCATCACAGAGGGATAAAAGTATGAAAGCACTCAACAGGGAAAAGCTTCTTGGTTGTAGACGGGTGCACTGCCATGACTCTCCGGGGCTAATGTCGTATGTGGTAGCAACATTTTTGTTAATTTAGGGGAATGTAATTCTGTAGGACTACAGTGTCCCATGAGAGGGTCAATGGCCCCTATGGGTCTTGAGAATGAGGGTCACACTGAGCCCCTATGCTCTGCTGGCTGCTGTGCTCCATCCCTGCCCGGCTGTGCTCCTTGCAGGGAGTGGGTGCTGCCGCCCTGGTGTGTGGCTCCAGGGCAATGTTCCTTCCCCACACCAATTGCATGCACAGGGCATCCAACCTGGGGTCTTCCCAGCTGCCTTCATCCATGGAGAACCTTGGGTCTGGCCCTGCTTTGGAATGCCCAAAATGTCCAAGTGCACAAGTGCCACAACCCTATGGAAAGCCACAGTGACACTTCCCGTGGAAGAAGCCAGGGCACTTAGGAAAACAAGATCAGCTGCACAGAGTGATTATTTGCATGAGGCGTGAGCCTTTGCAGGGCCTTCAGTGGTCAGACCACACAGCTCCAGCTTTTACTGAAGCTGGAAGATGACATCCCCACAGGCCTGACACTTCCAGCTCCCCCACTTACCCTGAGACAGACAGATGGGGCATGATGGGCAGATGTAGCATGTGCTGCAGTACTAAACCAGCTGCCTCACATGGGCTTCCATTTCACTGAGGGAAACAGTAGGGCACAATGGGAACTCAGATGCTGAAAATGGTAAACTGAAATTCCTACTCTGCCATAGACTTATCAGCACTAATTTGGGTAAGTTGTCTAAGACACCCGCACTGGATGCCTGCCAAGAGAGGTATCCCAGATACTCCAGGTGGCACAGTTCATGTTTGTACAGTGCTGCTAAGGTTCACAGAAGAAATGTGTTAATAACATTCCCAATTTAGGGCAGAGCCAAGCCATTCATCAGCCTTTTATTTCCAATGTTCGACTGCAAAACCTTCCACGGCCAACTTATTTCAAAGGTGCTAAAAATGAAGTGTCCCCTTTCCCACGGCAAGCAGCCCATGCTATCCTTCCCCATGCGTGCGGGTGGGAGCTCACTGAGCACACACGCCGAGAGCACCTCGCCGCAACCTCACGGCTCTCTTGCCCTGCCAAGTGCGATCCGCTCTGCCCCTCCGGGAGAAGGGCGCAGGCAGCTGGGGCCCAGACCCACACCGGGGACCCTCTGGGGCCGCCGGCGAAGCCCGTGTTCGGCGGGGAAGCCCTGCCAAGGCGGACGGTGCCTCAGAGCGGCGCGATTGGGACGCGCCCTCCCCGCAGGACGGCCCCTCACGGCCGCACCGCCGGGGCCCGCGGGGCGAGCGGCACCGCCCCCGCCGCCAAACCAGCCAATGGCGCCTCTCGGCGGGGCGAACGGGCCAATGAGAGGCGAGGCCTCGCTTCTCCGGCCCGCCCCCTGGGCACTCCCGCGTCCGTCGGGGCGGGCGTTGCGGGGCGCTGCGGCGCCGCCTGGCGGGCCGTGCCGGGCCGTGCCGGGCCGAGCGGCGCCGGCCCCTCCCCGCAGCGCCGCGCTATGTCACGCGGCGGCGCGGGGCCGGCGGCCGGGACTCGGGAGCGCGGCGCGAGGCGGTAGCAGCGCCGCCGGGAGCCGCCGCCTGCGCCGGGAGCCGCCGCTGCCGCCCGCGCCAGGGGACAGACAGCCGGCGCCGGGGCTGGCTTCGCGGCGGTCGCGCCGTTCCTGCCGGCCCGCCGGGGCCCCGCACCGCCCGCCCGCCGCCACCGCCGCGCCCCGCCGACCCCCAGCCGGCGGCCCCGGGCAGCGCGCAGCCCCCCGGTCCGCGGGGCTCTGCGTGACCGCGCGGATGCCGCCGCAGCAGGAGGGCGAGGCGGGGTACATCAGCAAGCCGGTGCCGCCGGGCGGCTGCGAGGTGCCGCCGGTGCCCCCGCGGAGGGTGCGAAGCGGGCGGGCGGCCGCGGCGCTGGGAGCGGCGCTGGGCGGCCGCTGCCGGGCGGCGGGGTCCGGGGCCGCGGCCGTGGCTGGAACCGGGGCCGGAGCGGGGTCCGAACCGCGGCGCAGCATCAAGTGCGTGCTGGTGGGGGACGGCGCGGTGGGCAAGACAAGCCTAGTGGTGAGCTACACCACCAACGGGTACCCCACCGAGTACATCCCCACCGCCTTCGACAACTTCTCCGGTAAGTGACCGGGGCGGCCGCGGGGACCGAGGCGGCGGGAGGGGCGGCGGGGAGCGCGTCCCGGTCGTGCCTATCCCGGGGCCGTGGCTGGGCTGCTCGGAGCGGGTGATGTCCAGCCTCGGTGGCTTCTTTATTTATTTATGGGGAGCAAGACCCTGCCCGGGCAGGACCGGAGCTTGTCAGGCTGCCTTCGCAGGCAGCAGCAGCACCAGCCAGTCGCCGGTGTAACGAAGCCGGGCTGGCAGCGGCTGTCGTGCCTGGCGGTGCGGCCAGAGCCGAGCTTTAATTGGGAACTCTCCGCTGTAAAGCTTAGCTCTCTCGGGCGTATCGGAAACGCTTAAAGGTCAGGTTAAATACCTTCTCTAGCCCGTGCAAAGGGGGAGGTTCTGGGGTTTCTCTCTGGTTCAGCGGGGGCTTTTTGTGTCCCGCGCTTGCTGAAAGTGTACGGGGGGGGGGTGGAGAATGAACTAAACCCTTGTAGTAGAATAAGATTCTGGACTGCTGGGCTAGCTCTTGGCGCTGCTGGCGGAGAGCTGGTGCCGTCACCGCCTACATCATCTCTTGTAGTGAAATGAATCGGAAAGCCCTGAAGGGTTTGTGTGTGCCCAAGTGTTAGCGACAAACTCCCTTCCAGCTCTGCTAATTTGTTGAATCTAAACTAATTGAAGAAAAGGCTTTAAGAACTGGGTTTTTTTTTTAATTTTTCTATAATGGAAAACGTGTAAACTTGGACTCACCTCAGTTTTCCCCTCCCTCCTTTCTTTCCAAAGCTGTTGTGTCTGTCGATGGCAAGCCGGTGAGACTTCAGCTCTGTGACACAGCTGGTCAGGTCAGTGGAGCCACTTACTTGATTTAAGTGACAGCGGGAGGGGAGAAGTTGTTGCGCAAAGCAGTCCTGCAAATGACTTCATGGATTTGAAAGTACTCCCGGTGTTTGATCATCTTATCGTTTTCATTGCTGCTTAACGCCCTGCTTTGTCCGGTGTCTGTTGAAGGGAGGGGGGACGTACTGTGCCTCTGTGTAGGGGCTGGCCACAGGCTGCTGCTCTACTGGCTCAAGCTGCTGCTGTGTTTAGCCTGACTAGAAAGGCTGAACATATTGGGGATTCAACGGCCACCTGGTTGTCTCTTTGAGCAGTTGTCACTGTCTTTATTTTTGCTAAATAACTGTGTTTAAGAATCAGGGTGTTTAGGATGTACGCGTGCAAAGCATCCACAGCTTTAGGTGTCCAGAGATAGATTGTGATTTTGAAGGGACAGAGGCTGAAGGGAGAAAAAGTCCTGTTGGGTATTGTCCGTGGAGACTTCATATTTGCCATTCTCACCCCCTTAAAAAGTGATGCTGCTGTGAAGCTGAGGTTTGCTGTAATCTAAGAGCTGAAGAGATGAGGGTAGTTAATGTCTCTCATCTCCTAGTTTGCCTGATACATAAAAAGAGCCCGTTTCTTACCGCCTTATATTTTCTGCAAGATCCCAGCTTATACCACCCTGAGCAGAGTGCAACACTGCTTACTAGGGGTTGAGGCTGGATAATCAAAAGTAGGCAAAAATATTTTGCTACCTCACTGTAATTTGAAGGCAGTGGGAGTTAGGATGCTGCCCAGCTTTGTGGACCTAGGTCTATGCCTTCATCAAAACCACGCTGAAAAATCTCAGCGGCCTTAACATACAAACCCATTTAGATGAGTAGTAACTGGGTGTCCTACTTAGGAAACAGATTTGAAAGACTATGCAGTCCTCGACAGACTCCCATACACCCTACAAACCAATGCCGAAATCCTACAGATGGCATTCTGCATGTACCAATATGAAGTCAAACAGCAAAACTGTCCCATAATTTCATGTCCTACTGAAGAGATGGGAGCGTTGGCTCTGTGTGTTCATGTGCAGAGTGTGGCAGGTGAAATTGCCATCGGATGACAGCCTGTGGATATACAGTGCCTGTGAAAATGCAGCTGCAAGCTGCAGGAGGGATGGGCAGGCCACCCCGGCACCTCTTGCCTTTAAGGTGGTGCCTCTTGCCATTAATGCTTAAGATGTTTGCCCAAGGGCAGCTGGAATGGGTAGAGTCAATGCCTTTAAAATGAAGGGATTATCTAAACTGGCAGAAGTGGTCCTGAGTAAAAGATCCCTAGGTGGATACTTTGGTAAAACTGCTGCTGGGAGATGGCTGCTGAAATCTGCAGCTAAAAGAGCACTCCAGACAGAGGGAAATTCTATTTCAGCTTCTATTTCTATTTCCTCACTAGCCCAAAGAGGAGTAGAGTCTCTGCAGGCCATGTACCTACCATTGAAACAGCAGGAGTGTACTTGGAATATAAAGGGCATTATTTCATCTTGGTGGAACCCTTAAGATCTGGGTTTGGCTTCCAAACCCATTGAATTGAGAATGCTTTTGAGCTTTCTCATGTAGCAAGAAGAGGCAATTACATGGCAAGGTACTTTTCTGCAAACAGCCCTGTTGTTCAGCACAGCATCTCTCAGTAAATGTGGGGGTTTTCTCGAGCCAAGCAGTGAGAGCCTTGTTTCCTCTGAGGCTTAATCTGAGAATCAAGAGAGCTAATGAAGCTTACTTTCTTGACTCATGTTTTATAAATCGCTGTCGCTTCCAGAGATGCTGCTAGAAGAAATTCATTTGAGTGGAACAGGACTTCTGAGGCTTCCAAGGGTCTTTAAACTGCATATCTTGGGCCTCCAGAGGCTTTAAAGCAAAATCTCATCTGTCAAAAATTAACATGGAACATGGAACTTGAAATTTAACAGTAAACTGCTGGTACCAGAAGAGATGTTTTCAGCTCTATGTTTCTGTGCACTTTCAATTCCAAGCTTTTGAGAACATGGTCCGTTTTAATTAAAATGTCACTGCTGCTGAGGCAAATCCTACCTGTTCAGGCTGCTAGTGTTACCCTGCTTTTATCCTGCTGTCAGCATAAAAGCAGCCTGCCTGGAGTTAACCCTTGCTTCTAGCTGCATTCTTCCCTGAGGATCAGCATGCCTTTGTTACCATATTGGCTTTCTTGTGGCTAGTTTTGAAGCTGAAAAAGGGCCGTGCTTTGCTGGAGTTTGTACTAAAAGGAAAAAAAAAAAAAAAACAGAAAGGTAGTGCTGGGAGGCCTGAATGCAGTTTGTTTGATGTGGCATGGGTGGGAGGGAAAGGTAAAGCTTTTACTCTATGTAATTGTCATGTTAAGCCTGCACATTGTAAACCATTATTGCTCCCTTCAGATTTAAATCCCTGGGCACAATGGCAGGGAAATCATTCCCATATCCTGTAGGATGTTGTTAAGTAGTTACCAGTTTAAAAGCCAGCTCCAGGCAAGGTACCCAGAAAGGTACCTGCTGCCACATACCTGCTCTCTAGTGTGTCAGCAGAGCAGCTTTGCGGTACGTGGGTGCTCCTCATCAGAGCTGCTAACTGACTCACCCCTATAAGATGTGGCCCTGTAGAAAGTACTCTCTCCCTCTTCAATTTTTTGGCTTCCTGTGCTGTAACCTGTTTCCCGCATCTTTTCTTCTTTGCTGAAGTAGGGCAGAGGGCCTTTGTACAAAGAGCAAAGGAAATATTTAAGCACTTGAAATAACCTCTGGCATGAGTCAGAATATCTCAGGTACGTGGGGAAGCCACCACCTTCGTCTTGTGCGCCCAGCAGTGGCAGGGTGCCTGCTGGCTGGCAGCCATGAGACCTCAGGCTGAGTACAGGCAACTTCTGTTTGTAACACACCTTATTGGGTACTCTGGGTGCTCATTTTGAGGTGCTTTTCGGGGGGGCAGTGGCAGGTGATCCTCTGCTTCCCCAGAGGTCAGCAGCAGGCTAGAGCTGCTCTTTCTGTGGGGTGCTAATGCAATTTTGTTCCATGCAGGATGAATTTGACAAGCTCAGGCCTCTGTGCTACACCAACACGGACATCTTCTTGCTGTGCTTCAGTGTGGTGAGCCCTTCATCCTTCCAGAATGTGAGTGAGAAGTGGGTTCCTGAAATTCGATGCCACTGCCCCAAGGCGCCCATTATCCTGGTTGGGACACAGTCGGACCTCCGGGAGGATGTCAAAGTCCTCATCGAGCTGGACAAGTGCAAAGAAAAGCCGGTCTCGGAGGAGGCTGCGAAGCTCTGTGCCGAGGAAATAAAAGCCGCGTCCTACATTGAGTGCTCTGCTTTGACTCAGAAAAACCTCAAGGAGGTCTTTGATGCAGCCATCGTGGCTGGTATTCAGTACTCAGATACCCAGCAGCAACCAAAGAAATCCAAGTGTAGGACTCCAGACAAGATGAAAAACCTCTCCAAATCCTGGTGGAAAAAATACTGCTGTTTTGTATAGGGGTTGCAAGGACCTGAGTGCTGCTCTGAGGAAATCGAATAGAGGCTATATTAGCTGAAATCTCAATTTGTGTCGTCCTGAGTGTATAGTGTAGATCTGTATGTATGTGTATATGTTGCTACTGGATATCTCAGTTGCCCTTTTGAGGGTTGCAGAAGGATTCATAGTTAAATAATTGGTATAAATCAGGTCTGGCATCCAGTTTTGTGACTAAATCTTCCCATTAAGGAAAAAAAGCATCATGTGTCTGTGAGCGTAGAAGGATTTGTCCAAAGGATTCAACTTCTTGTCTTGTAAGGTGTATGGGATTGATTGGGAGGATCACACACCAGAGGCCTTCACTGCCAGGGCTTCGCAGGAGGAACGCACAAGTAACGGTGGAAGCATAGAGCTCTGTACGTGGACGATCAAAGGGAAAAATAACACTGTGCCTCCTAACTGACATTTGTAGCTTTAAAACCCCACTCCTGCTCCCTTCTCTGTGTCTTCCCAAGCCAACACTCTTAGGGATCACTTTAAAAAGGGTATGCAAGAGGTGTAATCTATACGCAAATGCCATAGTTAAAAAGGTCAAGAGTATACCTTCAGCTTGTGGTGAGGGAACCTAATCCTTTATGGAGCTGACATCTCATTTGTCACCTCCTGACTTTGTGAAAGTCCTTTCTGTCCTCCTTCCCCTGCCTTTCCCAGGAAGCCGAGTGGAAGCCCAAGAACATGACCAAGCTTTAACTCGCTACCTCGAGCAGTGGCGATTTCCTCTGTATTTTTGCAGACTTGACGACAGTTCATCTATTTCAGTTGAAAGGAATGTAAATACTGTTGTTTGGGGTTTTTTTTTGTTTTGGTTTTTGTTTTGTTTTGTTTTTTTAAGCGATGTAACAAATATCCATGCAGCACCATGTGAACCGCATCTGGTTTTAAGTCTACAGCCGGGAATTTCAGGATGCCCCTCTCTGTGTTTTAAGGCTGCTAAACAAGTAACAAATCAGGCAGATTGAGATATATAACAAACTGGACTCTAGAAACTGAGGCTGCTGCATCTTCTTCATGATGCTGTTTTCAACCAATTAGTGTTTCCATTCTAAAGGCAACAGTCACTTGTGGTTGAATCTTGTCCAAGATTATAGTTGTGAAATTGGCTGAGGCCACCCTGGAAGTATAATTCTTTCCTTCCCAGATCAGTTCAACAGATTAACTGAAATGTGCCTAAAATGTAGCTGGGGAATCAATGCAGAGTAGAGTGTGACCTATTCTTTGAATCTGGTTTCTACTGAACTAAGCCTAACTGCAGCTGTAGCAAGTTTGAGAGACCTGAGTGAGAATGCGACTCTGCAAGAATCAGTATTTAAACTTATTCTGCAGAGCACATTTGGTTTGCACTGTTTGTCTGCCTTTTTGTGACCACAATTACTTTTTCTTTTCCCCTAGATATTTCAAGATTAGATCATATTCCTTTTTTTTCTCCTTTGGCCATAGCCTTGAAGTGACCTTTTCCTTATTCTTAAACTAAACTGCAGTGACAGAAGGCTGGAACCTTTTTTCATCAGAAATGAATCAATGCCTGATATAAGGAACTGTGGAGGCCATTTGAGTTGATAAAGCTGACCACAGTTTACCTCCTGGCCCATTAAAGAAAATAACACTGTGTGAATGGATTCTGGGCTGAATTGGCATAGGCTCCACAAGCAATATTTTTTCCTTCTCTACAGCAGAATGTTTGAGTGCAGAATGGGTAATGTTCCATTGCTGAAAACTTGAAAATGGGATGGAAATCTTTACCTAGGGCCTAATTTGATAAAAATATGTTGGCTTCTGCACTGGAAGAGCCTGGAAAAACAGTTTCCATAGCACAGAAGCTGGATGCATTTAAGTTGGTTTCATCTGGTTGGTAATGGTTTAGTGTTTACTGGTCACGAAGCTAACATCTGAGGCTTTGTATTTCTTACTTAAATGCTTTGACAGGATTTCAGATATGCAGTCATACCAACATCTTGGAGAAAACCAGCCAGATTTCTCTTGGGTGCTTTGCGTGTCTGTAAAAAACAGTCTCGGTCGATCAAAAATGTGGTTTTGGGGAGCAGACAGGCTTGAATCTGAGCAGCTTCCATTTGCAAAAATAACAGAATTTCTTCTGCAGATTATAGTGCTTGGTATCATGCCATACTGGAAGCAGTGGGTTATATTTTATAAGCAGCCTGTTTCATAGTCTGTAGTAGCATTACTTTTAAATATAGCCAGCTGTGACTGTTTCTGAAGATGTGATTTATATACAACTTGTTATAGCCCTTTACTAGGTGTGTGTAAACTGAGGTCTAATAACTTTATGAATACTTCTCTACACGGGGCTACACAGGGTCTAGGTTTTAGAAATATTACTTTTAAAATTACCAGTATTTTATGAGCGCAAATGAGGGGGAGATGTCTCTATGTAGTTTATAATCTGATGTGCCTTATAAAAAAAACTCTCTTCTGTTTTCTAAGTGTAGGCTATATTCCAAAAGAAATATTTCATGTGAGAATGATATAAATGAGGTATTTGAAAATAAATTCTGACCTGTGTACGTGTCTGCCTCTGCTGCCTGCTCAAGGAGGCTGGAGGGCAGTCCCTGGACATGCACTGTGCTGATACCCAGCAGGAAGGAGGCAACTGCACTGCCAACCTAGGACTGTGCTCCCAGTGCCCCATCAAAAGGCCTCTGCTCAAAAAATACAGCCTTTTCCTTGCTCTGCCCATCCCCAGGGGGCTGGGCTTGGTGGAAATGGTATGACTGTCTCCCTGCCAACACAGTAGCATCTTGCTGTCGCCCTTTGAGGCATGGGCAGGCTCATTGTGCCTGGCCCCTGAAAGTGGGGTGAGCAGCAGGAGGAGCACAGCTGGGGGAACACCAAGACTGGTGATGTGGTCTTTTACCTGCTGCACATTGTGCCACACATGTCCTGAGGGAGCCAGGGGGCATTTTGGAAGAGCGGAGCCCATTCCCTCTTGGCACCAAGGGTCTTGTCACTCCTTCCTGGATCCTGTCCCTCATGCCAGGGCCAAGGCGTGTGAGGTTTGAGGCTTTTCATGCCCAGGACCTGGGTGGCCATGGCAGAGAGGCCTGCTGCACTTCAGTGCCACTATGTTAGCTGAGTGGGGAGCAGCATCCAGACTCCCCAAGCGTTCCTGCAGAGCCAGTGTCCTGCTCTGAAACTGCTCTGGAGAAGGAGCTTTGCTCTGGACAAAGATTTGTAAACTTTCCCCATTGTGTTTGGTTTTCTGGGAGCTGAGAGGAGCAAACATGCTGTCTGGGGTGGCATACCAGGTTGCCCTCCCATGCTGCCTGTCTCTTGGGTTGTGAGGCAGATGCGTTTTCAACCATCAGAATGCGCACAACCTGCACAAACTATAGGAAGGAGATTGTTTCCGTTTCCCATGATTGGTTCCTCACTGAAGCAAAGCCTTGGCTTCTATTCTGCTTTTTTAACTGTGATCCTGGGGACTGCCAAGAGGCTGGTTCACCTTGTTCTACCTGCAGCACAGTGACCCTGCCTGACAGCCCAGCTTGCCAGCAGGCTCTTTTCTGGTAAGTACCTGGTGTTGAATCACCACTGCTGTTGCTGGTGCCTTCAAAGAACCACTTCCATGGGCTTTCTGCGCTGGACAGCATGAAATCGGGGTGTACTGGCTGAGGACCGAGTCTCCCCATCTTTGCACACTAACTTAGCAGGAAAGGAGGCTGTGCTAGCTGGGAGGCCAGAACCTGCCATTGCCAAGTCCTGGCAGAAAAATTCCTCTGCTACCTGTGGGGTGTTGCTTTTCTGGCATCTGGACAGGGCTAAAGCAGTTCAGGCCATCCTTTGTGCTGGGATAATTTTGTGCATACGGGTGCTGCTGTAATCAAGAGGCTTCCTCAGCTGCCCTGCTTCAGATACTGGATGGGCCAGCAGCTGAAGCTGCTAAGGTCATACTGAAGTAAGCCCACTGTACGTAAGATTTTCCAGGAGTGCTAAAATTGCTGCTGGTTCATGATGGATGTAAGTTCCTAAGAGTGAATTTTTTTTTTTATTTCACACAAAATTTAAGTGCTCTAGAAAAAAATCACCTTTTTTTTTTTTTTTTTTTAATGGAGATAAAAGTCACCTTTACAATTTCTCCCTCTGTATTTTCTTGATTGGACATACTTCTAGGGTATAACTGAGGATTGACTAGAGATGAGACACTGACAAATATGGCAGTTTTGGGAGAGAGTGTCAGTGAGGAAATTTCACCACACTCTTACTTTGCTTTTGATTTTCTTTCTAGACATCAGCCACTGACCACAGAGAGGGAAAAACTGCTGCAGGAGATGGTGTTTTTGTGTGACCATGAACAGCTGATCTAGTGTTGTCATATGTATTATGCTTAAATACTGAACTTTGCTGAAGCACTTTAGTGCCCTCACAATTGAGCAACCATTCTGAGCTCTAGTAATTGATTTGCTCAGAGGTTTGGACAGAAGAGACCTCTATCAACTTCTGCCTTTAATGTTGCCCTGGCGTGCAGCAAGGTGAGGAGAGGGGAAAAACAACTGCACAGGAAAGAGTTGTGACATTGTAAACCTCAAGAGAACTGGCAAAGGGATTCCTGGGCAATGGGGAGTAATAGACACTACTTTTACCTACTTTAGGCATAAGCAGATTAAAAGCCCAATTAGAGTAATGCATGAGGAAATGAACAGTCCCAAGGAGGGCTCTTAGATGTAAAAATACAGCCTTTTCTTTAGGAAATCTCAAAGCTGCGGATAGCTGGAAGCTGGGAGGAAATATCACTGCACAATAGGGAAAAATCACTCTGTTTGCTTGGTTCTTACATTCTCTCCCCAAGCATCTGCTCTGACTAGGGACAGGATGTGGGATGAGGTGGACTTTTGGCATCAATCAGCCTGTCCCAGTGTATTTAATGTTTTTGAAAGAACAGGATGGGTTTCGGGCCAACAGCAGGGCCCCAAGATCCAATAGGTCCTTCTGAAGCTTTAGCTTCCCATACTGCTGGCGGCCAGTGGGAGGATGTAATGGATGAGGGTTGTTCATTACTCATTTAGTGCAGCCCTCTGTATAACCTGGGGAACAAGCAGTTGAGTAATTCAATGAATTTTACCATCTTAGGCAGAGTATTCTTCGGAATTCCCGATTTATTTCTCCACACTGTTTTAACAGACTCGATAAATCAGTGATGTGTATGAAAAAGGGCATAAAACCCCAGCTTGGAGCAGCTTTTTAAATTCAGTCCCAGGTTTTTTAATTCAGCAATGGAAACGTGTCTAGAGAAGGAAGGATGAGGAGCAGCCCTGCTGATCTGCAAGAGACTGCACCAGTTTCCTGAGGAGCTCCCCTGGCTCAAGGAGGCCTGCACCAGACACTGACTCAGATGCTCGTGCTGAATGCAAGGGTGTCCCCAGACATCCGTTGTTCCTTAGGACTGTGCGGTTAGGATGGATCCTGGTCTTTTTATTTGGAGGCAAAAAAGAAATAATTTCCTCTAGGTCAACAGATTTGTAGACCTGTAAAGCTTTATTTAGGTTGAAAAAGACTCAAGCAGGGATGCCTGTTGAGCTTCTGGCGCTGCAGGTATGCTTATAATGACATTGCCTCTGTATGGCACTTTCCCCCTAACTTCACTAGGGTGGATGAATATTCATCCTCTACTACTGCTCAGAGTTTTACTGCTCCTTGTGGTCCCCTGGATCCAGCCCACCCACTTCAAGTCCTATGTAAATTTAAGTCTGCCGTTTCTGTGCATAAGAATTATCCAAAGGAGCTGGTTCTAGTGTCTGCCTAACAAAGTCATGGAGGGGTTCTTTGGTTGTTGTTCATCAGAGGACAGGCATAATCACTTGGTTTATACAATCCCAACACACCACCTGTTGCAAAGTATTTTGGTCACCTTTTTCAAAAAGCGAGTTGTCATCACCAGCCTCCCATGTACCTATCTGATTTTTCTGACTCCTGGTCCACAACTTATTCAGTTAACTACAAACATCTTTCTAAAGCCTCTCTGACTGGGAGGGTAATTTTAGCAGCAGTGGCCTATTGAGGTTAATGTGGATGGAATAAATATGACATGGGGATAAAGCATGGTCTTTGTCCAGTCAGCTGCTTCTTTTCCTATCATGGTGGAATGTCTCTGGCCACATGTGTGTCATGGGCCCTCTGCGGCCACCTTGCCTGTGACCCTGGTGACAGAATCACTTAGGTTGGAAAAGACCTTTAAGATCATGAAGTCCAACCATTAACCCAGTGCTGCCAAATCCACCACTAAACCATATACCTAAGTGCCACATCTACACGTCTTTTAAATGCTTCCAAGGATGGTGACTCCATCACTTTCCTGGGCAGCTTGTTCCAATGATGCCAGCCCTTGAGGTGCTGCTACTTGTTAACAGGAGCAGAAAACAGGTTCCAGGCAGAAATGTGACTTTTTTATTTGGGGTTTCCATTTTCAAGTTGCTGATGGGGTGAGAACTGCGTGCATGTTGTCCTGTCTTTTGTCCTGACAGGCAATTGTTCTTCTGTAGTTCAGCAGGGATAATAACACCATAAAACAGCTGCACAGCTTTCCTCTGCCTCACTACATCTCATAGTCTTTTGGTGGAGGAACACTGAACAAGATTTATCTGAGGGCAGTGCTTGAACAATAGGCCCCGCTCTGCCACGCTCTTTCCACAGCCGCCTCTTCTTTGCATTCCCCTCTCTATAGGCAATTTTTTCATTTACTTTTTATTCAAAACGGCATGTTGCCTGAAGCCTGGTGCTCAGCATTTTTCTGCTGCCTGTATCCCATTCTTCCATCTTTTGAGCTCTGTCATGGCCTTTCTACATTTTAATTACAAGCTCAGCAGGCTTCAGGCTTCCCTGGTCCTCAGGGCTGAGCAAAACCACTCCTCTTTCTTTCCCCTCATTTTCGTAATCTGCCACAACCCACCTTGGTGAATCTGGGGAGACAATGGTCGGCATACTGCGAAGACTGAAGATTGGGTTGTGATACTGAGGGGATAAAGTCTCTCCCAGTGCTCTCTGTTGTGGTGGTGATAAGGTGACTCTGAACGCCTGCCTGTGGGGCAGCCGTTCACTTCTTGGGGTGAGGGTGCCTGTATCTGCTGGGCTACAGGCAGAGCCCTGGCCATTTTCAAAGGGCTTTGAAGTACCCTCTGACAATCTCCTCCCGGAGATAAGAGATTGCAGGGAGAGGAAGGCGTTCCTGGAAACAGTTTCAACACGCACGTATGTTTATCCAGGCTGGGTAACCCAGAAGGAGGCCAAAACCTGGGCTGCTGACACCAGAGAAGATACACAGGGATTCGAGCAGAAAATGCAAAGTAATGTGAAACCTTGGGCTTTCAATCAGTTTTCTAGCATCTGACTCAAGCCTGCAATTGAATGAGGGCAGACATCTGTGGGTACATGCCTGCCTAGTCCTTTCAGTATCTGCACGGAGCTGTTACTCATGAATTTGCCTTCTCCCTTGCTGATGCCAGCTGCCCAGGACAGCCAGCCCCAGAAATCTCACATCTATTACACAGTAGAAAAGTATTATGTTAATAATTATTTGCTTTTCTTTGTTTTAAACTGAGCTCCCATTCAATCCATCACATACCCCCTAGCTCCAGCGTTTTGGGAAGTAGTATAGAGCAGCTTACAGGTAAAATAGGTGGCCAAGTAACAAGGTAAATGGCAGTGTCATTCAATCTACCACCTTCTCTGTTTTGTAAACCACCAAACCACGCACGTTTGCTTTTTTCCTCCTCAGCTGAAAAATTCTAGCCTTTATTCGTGTCTCCTGATAGAACAGTTGCTCCATCCCCCAAATCATTTCATTTGCTGTCCCTCTGGGTCTCCCCTAACCTCACTGACCCATTCCTAATTGCAGAGAGCAGAGATGTAGGCAAGTCTATATCCCACATTTTGTTCTTCAGCACTCTTCAGGTACTGCCCAACATTTTATTGGTGGTGTTTCAACATACTTGGTGTGGAAATGTTCTGGAAATCCAGCCATCCTGTCCCAGGGACCCCCCTTATCCCCAAGCATGCCTTTACTCCTTACAACTACAGCAGCTTTCCAGAAGATTTTCATTTCACAGAAGACTGGCACTTTCCCAACAGACTGTATTGTCCATGTGGTCCACTATGCTACTCTTTATTGTAGCATCCACCCTCCATGTGAACATATGGAAATAATCCTTGTTGTGAGAGTAGTACTGGGAAGGAGAAACTGCCCAGGGGTTCTTCTGATCCTTTTTTTTTTCTATGGATGTTTTATCTTAGGATGAAAGTTAAGTATCAAAGTCAAGTGACTGCTTTCTGCCATCATCCCCTCCATCTGGAGGACACAGATGGTGCAAATTTCCTACTGCACCTTGGGACTGTAAAGCTCCAGTACCCTAGGCCAAGATTTTCAGGAGTGCCACAAGTCTTTGCTACTTTGCAGGGTAGCTCACCAGAGATTGTTCAATAGTTTTGGTGATCACTGACCCAGTGGAAATAAAGTTTATTTATCATTATTTAAAGTGTGATTGCACAAATCCCCAGTTGCATTATGTCCTTAGGAGGCTACAAATTCTTGTGCTGCCTGTGGTGGGAGGCAGAGTGGCAGCACAAAATCATGTTCTTCTGCCAATGCACTTTGAGAGAGAGGTCACCATGTCCTTCAAAGTATGACTTAGAACTGATTTTGACACACTGGATAAATATTTTGTGCAAAATGTGTCATTTGCCCAGTTACAATGGATACGCAGTAGATTTTATCAAAAGTACACTGAAAATGTTCCCATCATGAATTTGG
The DNA here is from genome assembly GCA_038380795.1 of Pyrocephalus nanus. Classification (NCBI taxonomy): domain Eukaryota; kingdom Metazoa; phylum Chordata; class Aves; order Passeriformes; family Tyrannidae; genus Pyrocephalus; species Pyrocephalus nanus. The sequence continues at coordinate 74,060,906 of CM076260.1, read as the reverse complement.
TTGTTAGAGGCACTTGTGGAAATACAGTGTTTCTGGTGGGGTCACAGAGAGCAATTGGCCCAGTAATTTTAAAATATTCCTAATCTTCTGGGAGATTGTGATCCCAGGCTTTCAGCACTGTACATCTGCCGTTGCTTGACTTCAGGCAATAGGAACATTTGACATACTGTTGCTCCAGGCTAGGAAAATAGTGGAGTATGACATTATTATAGCTGCTGCATTTAGCAGGAAAATGCAAAAAAAAGCAAGCAGGTTGAGCTCTAACCTGATTTTGAAAGAGGTGAAACTTTCCCTTGTTGCATTGGGAGCTTACTGTCACAATGTAGGGAGCAGACTGTGGAGATGATCAGGCATTTTACCCCTGTGAACACAGAAAATCAGCTGATTCATTCAATGTTTTTGGAAGTAGGAACATCAAAATACTGATGAGAAGAGGACAGGAGACACTTGGCGGCAAGCCTGATGATGGAAAGATGCCTTGAGAAGCACCATTATGGTTTGGGATCCAGGCCAGATTTTTTGAGTTCTTCATCTGAAGGGTCAGCTAAAGCAGTCACTAAACCCCTTTAAAGCGCCACAAATCCATCCTAATTGGGACCAGGTGGTTCTGCCTGGGGGATGTGTTTGCTGGTAAAGTTTTCCGGTGTGAGCCAGGACTGGCTGACCAGGAAGCAGCCCCAGACCCTCATCCATCTGCAACAGTTCAAAGTGAATCAACATGTCACAGCAGTTTTCTTATGAGTCCTTTGTGTCACTTTACTGTACAGCTGAGAGTCTTAACATTTATGAGGCTTGAAATGTTGACCTACGTTTTGGACGCAGAGGACCACAGAGGAGAGAGTGGCACAGCAAAAGAAATGGAAGTGACAGTGGGCAGGGTCAGGGCTGCAACCAAGCAGTGCCCTGGGACTACTGGGGCTCTTCTCAGTCCTGACAGTAGTTATTTCTGTAATAGACAGAATAAAAAGGGGTTTGGGGCTGGGGACTACTAGATCCTAGGGTCCTGATTTAATGCAAGCCCCCATTTGCTTTGTAGTCCAATTTATTGACTTCAGAGGCGTGTTTCCATTGGGGAACAGAGGTTGCTGCACGGGCTCCGATTCATTTTCCCTGACACTCTGTATTTCTCACCCAGGCATTTCTGTTTCTGATGATTAGCAATTGAGGTGGCAAAAAGATAGCACAATCTGGTGTTTACAAATAGCTTTGTCTCCCTGGGTTGACCAGAGTGAAGGTTCTCAAGACACATGGCCCATAAAATCCCCATGATGGAAGGGCTTGGTGTTGCTTTTTTCCCCCCATTTCCCTCTTCCTGTTCTAGTTGATGGTGTTACTCCCAAGAGCAATATTGCTGATTAATAATTTCCCTGGGTGCTGCAACCAGGCTGGAGCTTCTGCTTCAATGACTATTCCACTGCCTCATGCAGGTCCCCCCAGCCAACACATATTGCTTCTCAAAAGCAAACACTTGAGTGGGAAAATGCTTAATAAATGGAATGGCAGCATCGATGGTGCTCATTTGGAAAAGGAGATAATCTCCTTTGTTTGCACTACCACATGTTAACGAATGAAGCATCTGCGAGGTTTTCTCAATAAAGCTGGTGCTGGATTTGTCTCCATTGCCTAGAAAATCCTCTTTAATCTTGTGAAATGCTATCGCTGTAATAAGAAGTATATCATGACTTGCATCACTTTGCTTTTCCCCCTCTATTGTCTCAATCCGATGTGGTGCCAATTTGCAAATATTTAGCAGGATTATGGCATTAGGCTTATGTGAGGCGGAGAAGCATCATATGCGAGAAGAAAGAGAAGAGACAGAATTTATTGTATAAATGTGCTTCCAGATACATTTTATTTAACAGTTGAGGTCTTTTGGTTTTATTTCTTCTCCAGTAAGCTTTGCACCCAGCCTATTCAAGCCTCTATCTTTTATAGCTGCTGATAAAAATTAGATGTTGTACAGCCCCTTTGGGCTGCATGTTGACACATTAGTTAAATAAAAACCTGATTTTTCTGTTAGCCAAAATGGCAGTGCTAAGAGGTAGGATTGCTCTGACTGGGTAGCTTAGGAAGGCCTTAACTTTGTATGCTTTTCTAAGCAGGCAGACGAGGCTGTTTATATGAAGAGACAGCAGGTTTAGGTGAAATGAAGATAGAGAGAGTTGGGGTTTTCCCTTTGAGATCTGGTTCTTTGGCCTGAAGATGCAGATCTGCTCCTGGTTACATTGTGTAACTCTAAAATAACTTGATTTACAGCAGCTCACTCTGGATTTAAATCCGTTTAATTGATGGCAGGGTCTGGTCCTTATTACTCATTCTGCACCCAGCCAGTTTAAAGGGTCAGGGAAAATATCTGAGGAACAGAACTGCCTTTGATCTTTGGTTTAATATTTCTGCCACGTTTTACATACACAAAGAGCTATCATGGCCTTTTGCAAAGAATTGTTCAGCAAAGAGAGACATGTGAAGTGGTTGCTGTGATGGTGAAGAAGATGCTAGGACGTGTAAAGTGTAATGTAAAAATGGGTGATGGAAGAAGATGGAGTTCTCTCTCTATTATTCCCACTAGTAAGGCTATATACAGGTAAAGGAAAGAAAAATGGTTAGTGAATACAGGGCTTCTTTATTAGATATTTTAATTTGAAATTGTTAGCTTGCGGTAACACAAGGAATGACATTGTGAACACCAACACTGTCCATGTAATACATAGTGAAGTAGTTGCATCCAAGAATCCTTATTTTTCAACATATATCCTATACCTGCACTACCTACTCATTATTGTAAGTATGCTGGTAAAGAAAAAAAGAGATAAGACATCTCAGTTTACTGCTTGTACATGCTGACTTTTGTGGCATCAGTGCTGATATTTAATTTCCCTACCATCCCAGAATATAACAGGAAGTGTCATCAGGGTCATGGAGAGGTGATACTTATATCTGTAACATCTGTTCCGGATATTCACCAGGGCCCAGTTAGTAAGTTGTATTTGACGCTGTCTGAGCATAACTTGTTTTTCTTCTTTGCTTTGCAATTCACCTGTAGCAAAACAATGGATGGAGAATTGAGAGGTGCTTTTCAACACCACTCTTTATGAGAAGTAATGCAGCGTAGCTTCCCTGGTGCACCAGCAGCTCCAGTTTTCCTTTGGAAACCCATCCTTTCGAAATCATCAGCCATGCAGAGCAACCAGTGGTCAAAGGGTCAGGACTAGCCCTCAGAGACTGTTTTAGTGGGCTTCCAGATATGCATGTTATCCAGCAGGTTTCCAGGACAGCCAGACTGTGGTGATTGCTCTGTTTTGAGGCATCAAGGAAAAATGAGGTCCTCTGTTGGAACTGTCACAGTTTAAGTCAGGTGCAGATTGTGCAAATGATTTTCTAATGGTGCAGGCGCCCAGCTCTTGACCCGCAAGGTGGGATAAAACACGAGGTGGGAAGGAAGGCAGCATGTAAGCACACGGAGTCTGCTATGAGGAGAGGAAGCCTTAGGTACTGGAAGGGATGGGCTTGGGATTCAGAAATGTTTAACTTTTAAATCCCTACCCCTGGTTAGAGAAAATTCATTACCATTCTATGTTGAGATATCTGTGGGGGACTCATGCAAAGTGATAGTGTCTAGAAAAAAAATTACGTAAGCATGCATTCTCAGCAAATTTGTTTTACTGATCAGAAAAGGAGGTTTTCTTTAGGGGCTGTTCCAGTCTTTCAGCTGAATACATACAGGAATGAAGAGCTCTTCGGGTATGTATTGACATTTTTATTCAGCAGCATATAAGGCACTGCTGCCCCATAAAAATTCAGTCTATCTGGTGTGTGTGCAAATTTTGTCTGCTTTTTTGCATATTATTTCCATGACTTGTTGATATTCAAGCTGACGCTGTGGAAAATTGGCTGTTTTCACTTCACAGAGGGAATTAATTATACTTTTGCCATTCTGACTTGCAGAATTCATGCCAGATAATTTTCACATAAGATTAGGGGACTGAGCAAACCTATGAAAAGCCAAACAGCCCTTGCCATATTGAGGGACAGGCAATCAGAAGCCAATTAATGTCCCCAGGAAGGTTTATACATTTTGGCTTGCATCCAAGTGCAAACAAGATAATGGCTGGAAAAAACACATTTGTCCACAACCTGTGCCAGCATTTTAGCTTGAAGTCCATTAATTGTTCCATACGAGATGGAATGATAGGACAACCCTGTGGACAGACCCATGGGGGACAGAGCTCGAGGTGAGCAGCAGCAGCCCTGCCAGGTGAGTGAGATGCAGCCCTGCTTCCTCATGTGTCCTGCAAAAGGACCCCCATGCTGCTCTGTTTAGGATAGGCTGCCAACAGGATGTGCCGAACCTAAATTGCCTGGATCTCTGGGTTATGACTGCACAGGGGACATGTATCAGTTCCAAGCTTCCTGCTCTGGGTGCTGCCCCAGCTACTCCCAGTCACTGCAGCTCTATGTGGTCCAGGAGTTCCCTGGGGTGTGCTGCAGCACACACCCTGCCCACACAGGCCAGGAGAAGAGGAGGGCATTGCCTCACCTGGAAATACCTGAAATACCTGTAGACCACACGGTGTTCCCTCATTACAGGCTTACCCAGCACCCACAGTGATCTCCCTTCCTTAAGTTCCAGCTTTTTCTCTCTTCTCTCTCCAGGTCTTGCTTAACCTTGGCAGGGCAGAGGTTGGCCCTGTTCTCCCCTCCCAGGGAATACATGTCCTCTCCTAGACCTTGCAAAGATTTGGGTTTGGATAGAAACTTTGCCTTGTGGGCATTCCTACAGTTTTGGAGTGGATTTTCCTTTCCCAGAATCTGCTCTCCAGTACAGGCACAGTGAAGAAATTTTCTCTTGTAATTAGTCCTTAAGCTTTAGAAAAAAATGCAGCTTTTTAAAGGGGAAGGATTTAAAAACCCTCACTGAAGGGAAGCATCCAAGCTGACCCATGTTTTGATTTAATAAATCCTGCTTTCAGTGGACTGTAAGATGAGATTTGCTTTATACCTACATGCCCAGAAAATATATCCCGGGCCTTCCCTATCACTGAACGAGAGAAGTCAAGGGTCAAAACTCTCTTCTTCCTTCAGTGGGTGACACGATCTCTCTCCATCCTTGGGCAGCAGATCTGTTCTCAGAGATGGGAACTGAAATCAGAGTTTGATCTGGGGTACTCTACTTCCAGCAGAAAGATCAGTTGTAGAAGGAATATGTGAGTTTTCCCTTTCAGTGACAGGCAGCACTGCAGCCATGACAGCCCCTGCCCTAATTCATCCCAGTGAAACCTATGTATGGTTGGTGGTAATGCAGGCTTTTGTTTCCACAGGAAGAGACTTTTGGCAGGGAGGTAGGAGCAATGGGAACATCCAAGCAGCATTGCTGAGAGTGCCCCATCCTTTCTCAGAGTGCCCAGGCAGGCAGGACATTGCCTCAGCCCTGCCCCAGGAACAAGGTCTTCCCATCAGGGTGGCTCTGAGCAGAGGGGTGCATGAAGATAGGGAGGGCTCTGGGACACATGGAGTCCCCATCCCTGCCCAGCTCCAAGCTGTGCAGCTGAAGAGAGCGGGTAGTCCCAAGAACACCCAGCTGTTTGCTGGGGAAGGGACACTGTATCTGGGGCAGCCCTTGGTGTGAAACATCCAAACTTCACTCTCATACCTTGGTAGGAAAGCAAGGCATGCAGTGCGAGGCACCCTGGAAATGCATTTCTCAGGAGCTGTGTCCTGCCTTGGCAATGGCAGAGGCAGTGTGTGTGCCCTATACTCAGCACCTGGGATTTCCTGAGGGAAAGCCTATGGGTGCTGCTGTGTTAGTGTCTGAGTGCCTTGAGCCTTCCAACTAGCAGTAGAAGGCTCCTCCAGGATGACCAAATCTTTGTATGAAGGTAGAGCAGCACACTTGGACTCCTGCTCTGAGGTTGCACTGCAGGGTTCAAATGTGGCATAAAATCTGTAGAAGTGTCTCCCCTGAGTTTCTAAAATACAGAGAAAAACCTGCGAGTCTTTGAAAATAGCAGATTTCATTCTATAAGTTTTTTATAAATGTTCTATAGACACTTTTTGGTTTTTAACATAAAGACCAACGTGGATTTTATGTCACCTCTAAGAAAACTTCATTTACCCTTTGAAGAGTTTGCATTTACCTTCTAAAGACCTGCCTTATAGTTGAGCCTGGAGGGCTGAGTAGGATTCCTCTCTCAGAATTCCAAAAACTTGCTTCCGTGTTTCTCACAAGGATTTTGAACATCCCCGAAAGAAGGATCACAGTTTCCAATAAATGCGTTACACAGGATGTTGTGCCCTGAGACTCTGCCCACAATACAGACCTGGCCTACAATCCTGAACTTCCCATTTTCCATTGTGTAATCTCAATGTCTGTCTGCTTGGGGCACACCAGCAGTGCGTATCTGTGTAATCATCCATTCCCTCCATCACCTTGGATAGTGTTCACAGCCCTTGCGGAGCCAAGCACTCAAGCAATAAGCAGACATTCCCAGGCCTATTGATCTTTATTTTACCAAGCCTGAGCACACAAGGGTGAACACATACAAGTCACAAGTGAGTGACCTGTGCAGGAAAGTCTCTCCCGGCCCTCACAGACAGAAGTGGCTGTCAGTGATTTAAAGCTGCTGTCTGCAGAAAACAAGGGGATGATGGCTCCATTGCTCTGCACACAGCAGGGAGCAAGGGAGCCGATATCAGACTCAAGCAGGCCTTGCTTTGTGTCAGCAATAACTGCAGGGTCACAGGAGGATTCTGTTATTAAAGAAAATAAATTTGGGTAAGTTGGGCAGTTATTCTCCAGTGGGCTATTTGAGACTGATTGATTGGCCCACAACTGGTACCAGGAACATGAGGGTTCTCTGACCAACTGCTGCTTTTACAGCCGTATTTCTCCTTCTCTCTCCTCTCCACTTTGTTTTCTTTAATAGATGAGGAGACTGAAATGCAGGTGAACTCTGTGAACTGCAAACAATGGGAGCTCAAAGCTTCTTGAATTGAGACATTCAGGGACAGCACAGTATGTATTTTGTGCTGGGCAGAGGGGGCTTTAGTTCCTCTGGAGGAAAGTAAGTCACTTGTTTGGAGCATGCACAGCATTAAAGGGAATAAAATAATTGAATTTGAGAGAAAGAAGAAAGGAAAGAAAGAAGGCAGGGAGAGAAGGAGAAAGAGAAAGAAAAAGAGAAAGAGAAAGAAAAAGAGAAAGAGAAAGAAAAAGAAAAAGAGAAAGAAAAAGAGAAAGAAAAAGAGAAAGAAAAAGAGAAAGGAAGAAAGAGAAAGAAAGAAAGAAAGAAAGAAAGAAAGAAAGAAAGAAAGAAAGAAAGAAAGAAAGAAAGAAAGAAAGAAAGAAAGAAAGAAAGAAAGAAAGAAAGAAAGAAAGAAAGAAAGAAAGAAAGAAAGAAAGAAAGAAAGAAAGAAAGAAAAGAAAGAAAGAAAGAAAGAAAAGAAAGAAAGAGAAAGAGAGAAAGGAAGAGAGAAAGGAAGGAAGAGAGAAAGGAAGGAAGGAAGGAAGGAAGAAAGAAAAAGAAAGAAAAAAAAAGAAAAATGAAAAGGGAAGGGAAGGGAAGGGAAGGGAAGGGAAGGGGAAAGAAAGAAACGTGTGACTATGATCGAGGAAGGGAAATCAGCCCCTCCAGATTCTGCCCAGTGACTACAGCGTGCCACAGCTTGGAAGGAGATAGCAGCTAGGGAGTTGAGAGGAGGCACGTATGAGAGTTCTGATAGGAGATTTAGTATTTGAATGCACAAGAAGGAAAAATCAAGGTGGTGTCTTCAAGAGCTTGTGTACAGGAGGGCATGTGATTAAGATGACAAAAGAGAGGAAGTCCTCCAGAGGAAGTAAGCACAAGTTTGCTGAGCCTCTCAGTGAGATACAAGGTCAAAAAGAATGGCAGTGCCAAACTGGGTAACTGGGAAGCAGTGGGTTTCTGGATATCGACCCCAGGTTTAATATAACTTAAGAAGAGACTCAGTAGTGTATGTAGATGGGGAGGTAGACTGTATTGCCCATGAAATAGGCAGCTGGGAGGGTTTGGAGAGAAAAAGAGATGTAGCAGCAAAGTTCTGCATCAGGAAAAAAAGTAGCAAGGTACTTAGGAAGCAAGGTACTTAGGAATTTGTGTCCTACCTGACTGAGGGAGCAAGAGGGATCCAAACAACAAAGAACAAATGCAGGTGGGAGGGAAGAGATTAAAGGCAATTCTGTTTTACAGGACACCTCCTGCTTATTGTGAGCCTGGCCCAAGGCATAGGGGTGAACTTTCAACAGGATAGAGCCTGCATTAATAGCAGGGACTGTTGAGACTCCAGTTTCCAGGCACAAACCACAGCAATCCAGCATGAAGAGCAGCTCCCATGCCTTGGGACCTGCTGAAGACTGAGAACAGCATCTCTATGTACAAAACATCAAGGAGAAGGAAATATATTCTATCCATTGTTCTCTTGACTTAGAAATGACATTTTTATGGAGCTGGACAAAGGCACTATCACTTCCATCTCCTCTGGACAGGGGGGGAATTTGTTGCTGGGAAGAGTCTGGCCTGTCCAGGCATGGGGCTGCAGGGGGAACTGACCCCTGCAGCACTGGTCCCTTAACATCAGCACTAACCACCCATAGTGTGTGATCTCTGAGTTGGTAAAAACTGTTTTATCATTGCATCCCCCAGAACATATTTCAGGGAAAGCAGATGTATGTTCACACTGCCTTGGGTATTACCACAAGATGGGCCATTTTGGTGATGCACAGGGAGTATTTCTTCATGGAAGACAATGGGCTGCTCTCCAGACAACAGGGAGGCTACCTGGCGTGTGTTTGGCAAATAACATTTATTGTCTTCTATGGGAATGACCGTGTGTGGTGACCAACCAGTGTGCAGCAGAAATATGCTAGCAAGGTGGAGGAGAAGTCCTCTGTCACACAGTGGATGTGAAAGACAGCTGTCACTGCAAAGTCACAGTTTATTACTTGAATGAAAGACAGAAATAGAAAGTAAGAGAATAATGATTCATTTTGGGCAAACAAGGTGGGAAAAATACTGGTAAAACCTAGCTATGTTCATCACCTAGGAAAGAGTTAATTCCTGTAAGACTTCTCTCTGCACAGAAGCTGGGAAGACTGACATCTCCCTCAGGCAATGATCAGCCATTGAGATTTTTTCCTGATGATGTAACAGTTGTAACGTGACATCCTGCACGAATTTCCAGGTTGGGGTAGTTATCTGCAGAACAGGAATGATACCCCTACACATTGATCTGGCATTTGCCATGATGCCATGAAACCCAGTTAATTTATTTACTTTTTAATAAAATCAATCATTACTTTATTAATGATTTCTTTGTTGTGTTGCACTGTGGGCCAAATTCTTGGTTTTCAGCAATTCCAGCATGGACCATTTATGTTAACATATAGGATATAAATGTGGGGTGCAATGGAGGGAAATTATTCCAACCAGTCTGAAAGTAGCAACCCTCACTGTGTTGGTAACAGGACAGTCAATCCAAGATCCTTTGTCTGGTGTCCAGGAGACAGGCTGGAAGGGTATTTTTCTCCTGCAGGCTCCTGTACATATATGTACATACCTGTCTGCCTGTGTGAATGTCTAAAATGAGACAGAGCAGCTCAAAAAGCACCAGCCAACTGAAATCGAGGGTCGGGCTGCTTTTCCAGATTAAATCTATAGTCTATGGAGGGAAGCAATCATTTTGTGATTGCTGTGGGCTATTTTAGGTATCTACCACAGGAGAAGATGAATTGTTTCCTGTAAATGCCTGTTTATCTCTTTTAACTGAGCCCAGGGTGTCTGGCTCACATGTAGATGTCACTCACATGTAAAGACATTTCAGACGATTCTGCTACAAAGTCTGGGCAGACACCACAGGCAAATTTCCCGAGAGGACCCCAGTCCCATTTAACAAAGAGCTAAGCAAACAGGTTCTTAGATTTCAAGGAAACGACTGAAAACATGGCTAGTAAGGTTTCTGAAATGCTTCTGCTGCGTTAACTAGATGATCATGGAAATCTTTGTTCCATCTTCCATTCAGAAATGAAGTATTGGCAGCTGAGCTCAAAGGACAGTGCTGGTGGCAGCACTAGCACTTCAGAGAGTGTTGGCTGTAGCAGCTTGTCTGTGGGAGCTGGTGAAGGCAGAAGGGCCAGGACACTTGCTAGCTAAGTGCTAAGTGTTGCCCAAAGTTTTCGAAAGAGTGCCTAGCGAAAGAAAATAAAGCCTAGCAAGGTGCAGCGGCTGCCTTTGGAGGAGGTGCGTGTCTTTGGCTGTGACAGAGGGGAGCCAGCTGAAGTGGACGATACCAGTTGAGCACAGCCAGAGTGATGTAGGGGGTGGAGGAAAGGCAGAAAGTTTACCAATGCTGGATTTGTCCTCTCAGGGGAAGAGGAGGTAAGGCAATGGGGCTGTTACCATGAAGAGTGCTTTGCTTTTCTTTTGCGCCTTCCAGCTCAGGGCATGAGATGTTCGCATCCTACTATCACTGAGAGGTTGTTACTTGTTTCCACCTTCTACAGAGGGAAGCAGAGGGAAGGTCTGTTGTAAATGAGATCACGCAAAGCCAGGAAGCAATACTGGGAAGAGAGCTATAACTTCCGAGCCTGCATCCTGTACTTCTTTGACAGGTTGTGCCACACATATTGGAAGACTGAGGCTTTCAGACTATCTATGAAGCAACATGTACAGCAAGATAGATACAATTTAGGGAAGAGAAGAGGGTAAAAAAATTGAAAGAAGCATTTTAAAACTTTGCTTTTTCAGGGCAGCAGGAAGATTGCTGAGATGATCAGAGATTCTGAAGAAAGTGGGGCGTGCACCAGGATTTGCATTCAAAATGTTGAAGAGTCCTTTTGAACAGGAATCTCTGTTCAATTTCAGTTAACATACATCAAAGGCCACCCAAAGAATTGATCAGACTAGACTAGAATCATCATGAGCGTTGCCATCTGTCAACTTAAACTTTTTTTTACTTCCTCAGTGAGAGCCATCTTATGACACCTGAGTGTGCCTCAGTTTCCTTTCTAAGAATACTACCTGACTGTGGGAAAGTGAGGGGAGGAAAAAATGTCTTTGATATAATCATTCCTTTGGTTTCTGATGCTGAGTTAGAAAATGCTCAGACTAAAAAGCCTAGTAGTTGCTGCTCGTACACAGCTGACCAGAGCCATTCAAGATGTCAAGAAGGGCATCTCTGAGTTAGAATCATGGGATCACAGAATAATTCTGGTCAGGACACTTCAGGATTCTTTTAACCAAGCCCTGCTCTAAGCCAGGCCAGCTCTGAGGTCAGGCCAGGTTGCTCAGGGCTTGAAACAGAGGGGGCTTGAAAGCCTTCAGGGATGGAGACAGCACAGCCTCTGCTTGTCTGTGTTGACTGGTGGGTGAACATGAAGGCAAGAGAGGAAGACCTGTCAGAGGTGGTTCCATTTTGGAAAGGCATTAATGAGCCATCAGGCTAAACTGTAGCCAAAACTCTACATCTGGTAAAACCCACTTGTCCCCAGTTTCACTGCAAGACCTGCAGTACTGTGTGGTGTGGCACTAATGTGACTGGCTCGGTGCAGAGCAATGGGTGGAAGAAATTCCCAGTAGATGTTGCAGGCTACCCTGACCTTGTAACTATTGTAACTATTGTAACTATTAACACATTGTAACTATTAGACCTTGATTTTATTAGTCTGCTATTAAAGTCTGGATGTATTAAATATATTAGATCCAAAGTAAGGCAGGTATGTCTACTACACAAATCAGAGTGCTGACATGCAGACATGGCCTTAGAAAGAAAGTAGTTAAATATTTAGAGAAGATATGCCCCTAGCTTCTGAGAGAAAATAAATGATATGTAGTGGTGTACGACGAAAGCAATGAAATCAGATATTCTTTTTGGATTCTTCTCTGCTTAGAGCTTTTTTCCTCTTCCTAAAGGAAAGTCCAAAATATTAAGGACTTATTCTGCAGGAGACTGACATCCTCTTCTTAAAGCCCTGAAGGCTTAAAGAAGTTCAAACCGAGATATTTGTCAAGTGAAGTGTTATAATCAGTTTGAAACTCAGCTTAAATGCTGACTGCATTCTCCTGTTAGTGAGGCTTCCCTAAGTCCCATTTGCACATCAGAGCTGCACATTGCCTTACAGATTATTATGGTTTCTTACAGTGGCCACTGATAACACTCCTAACAGAGTGTCTTGTTCCTGCTAAAGGGATGCTTTCAGACAGGACTGAGGGAAGGAAAAAGAAGTAGCAGCACATTTTAGGCACATCTTCTGCATCTTCAACAGAAATCAACACCTTCACCTGTGGCCAAAAGTACATCTTAACACTATCATCAACAGAAACTACCCCACAGTGCCAGCCTCCCATTGCCCACCCCAGCCAGCTCCTACCTTCTCCACCATGCTTGCTTGCCTCTCCCTGGCTGTGACCTAAAATCAGCACTAGGCACTGGTTTTATCCTATGAACTCTGTGTTCAAACGGTCCTCGGCTTTTGATGGGTTGGGCTCCAGTGGACAGAAATTCACCTTCACAGCTTGCTCCGTAAAGAGCAGGGATGAGGCCGTCTTGCATGCTTCCAGCATGTCCCAGAGCAAGCAGGACAAGCAATCTCCATGCATAGCTTCATTCTGTAATAGTGCAGCATGGTTTTTCTCACATGCAGAACTCTTTTTCCCCATCACTGGAAGCAGCTCAGCAGGGGATGTGGGAAGGATCACTCTGTCCCTGTTAGCGACAGTGAAGAGCACAAGGAAGGTTCTGGCTCTCTGAGCAACATAAGGCCAGGAGTACTTGAGGTTGCAGGCAGCCTGCCAGGCTGGGGTTTGTCCCTGCCCTGATATCCTTCTGTCATAATCAGATGGTCACCATTCAGCCCCATCCCCAGTTGGGGATGGAATAGACCTCGGCAGACATTTAATAGTCTTCAGGTTTTTAAAGAGGGAAGGTAGAAGAGAATAAAGGGTTCAGACTTGTCTTCATGACTCAAACAGGCTTCTTTCCATTTTGTCCTTGCACCCAAAAGGCACTGACCTGGTGCCTTCACAGTACCCAAATTCACAGCTGGCAAATGCAGCTACCCCTGTGGTAAACCCACCGATGTGCACCCAAAGAATTTCCTAAATCTTTGTGCAAGATCACCTTCCTTGGGAAGTCAAAGCATTGACCTTTACAAGGTTTTTCAAGGTCTTCACAGAACATCAAGGCAACCATAGCCATATCTTATACTTCAAAATTTCCACGCAGTTACAATTTTCTTTTTTGGATGTGAGTTGCCAATAATATCCACAGAAAATACATCTGTCTCAGGTCAGTCCTTGATCAAGGTGGGAGTGGAGAGTGGAGGCATCATGTTCTCCCTGACCTATAATACCTCTTGGCTCACAATGAGATTTAGATGAAGGCAGTTTAGTCTAAGGGTCCAAATTTCTGGATGAGCTGTTCTGACCCACTGTTTCTCCTGACTGGGCATATAAGTAGTACCATTTTGGATCATTAGTGTCGCTCAGATCCTATTTGCATGATCCTAAGCTTTGACCTTCCTATACTTCACATTTAGCTTTTTCTCTCCACTGGATAGATGCTTGGAGGAGAACCAGGGGACTGTCAGAGGGACTGGGGCAGGAAACGGTTTCATGAGCCAAAGGGAAATTGGAGAAGGTTAAAAATTAGCTGTCTGAATTCTTTGCTGATATCAGTTGGCCTAGCATAATGGAGCTGCATTAATTTACTCTAGGAAAGCATCTGACACTATTCTTGGTGCAGGTCTGAGTTACCACAGAGTAGTAACCTGTCTGGCAGAGATGGGGAAGGCGTCTGCATCCTGTTCAGCCCTGAAACTTTGGTGTGGACTTTGCATACATATTTGCTACCACACAAATGCCACAGCAAGAGACTGTGAGATTAGCATATGTGAAAAATATTAAGTCTGGATGCAGGAAAGTCTTTGGAAGTGCTAAATCATAACAAGTTTTCCTTAAGTCTCCTCTGAATCTGGCCCAGTGTTCCTCAGTAACTTAATGCTCTGTAGACTTACAGTGTTTGCTGAAAACAGTTTGTATGAAACCTGACCAGCTGAAATAGAGTCTGAGAATATCTCCAGCTTGCAGAGCTGTCATTAAACATTAACAGCAAACAGCTGGGCCTCCTGTGGACCACACTGACTTGCACTCCTGTCACTACTAGTGGGAGCAAGCTTTGTAAGGAGAGGGAGTAAAACACACACTGGTATGTACAACCCAAACCATGAGTCAGAGGAACAGAGGATCAACGGGTTTACACTGGGACTCCCTCTCTTGGCATCTGAGGATGAAGTGGGAAGCATGTGACCCTAAGATGAGAGGTTGTGTTAAACAGGCATGGAGCTGCCCCAGGAGCATCCATTCATTCTGCTTTGCTTTGGTGTTCACATCACTTTCTGTCCAGCTCAGCACTGCAGCGTAGTTAGGCAGAGAGGCCATTTCACAGGGACTTAGGTCCAACATTAGATAGCAGAAAGAAAAATAAAAAAGTGGTTTCACTGATGACACTTGAGATGGGAACCATGTGACCTCCCTGTGCTGTGCTAGCTGCTCCAAGCAGATTCAGGATGGTGCAGATGCCTTCCCATGGCAGGGCCAATGCAGGAATTGGCTACTGTTACCCTGGGCACCTCCCAGGCTATGATTCACAGCAGGTAACACCGCTTTTTGACCTATGGACCTCATTGCTCTGACACATACAGGTGATGGCATTTGTCCCTGCTCACACAGGACAGTGTCTCTACTGCCACCAGCCCTAGATACAGTTCAGCAGACAGCTGTGCTAACTCCACAGAAATCCTTCAGAAGAGAATTAGTGGGGAAAGGAGATGAAGAGAGACAAAGGCTTAGGGTCTGAGAACATGAGTGTCCCAAGTTGTATTTGCCATGTTGTGCATTATTCTGTGGTGAATGCCCATCTGCGTCCACTTGCTGATAGGTCAAATGGCTCAGACAGCTAAGGAGCCTCTTATCTACCTGTGTGATGATATAAGCCATGAGTGTAGGCAGTTACTGCAGGTAGCTGTGGCACAGTGCCCATGGCTTTCACCTTCCCTGGGGTATACAGCCATACCCCTGGGCTTGCCTTTGTAGGCCCCTTTGCAGTCAATATCTCAGGGATTGAAATCTGGGGGAGTGACCCTGCAGACCACCACACTAACCTGTCCAGAGCCATGACTTGGTCTTCCTCCTGGCCTCTGTGCTGTGCAGCACCTCACAAGTGCAGGCTGTGGCTGTGGGCTCGTGGCCGCAAAGCATGTTGCTTCACCCATGCCTGGTTATGGTGGGGGCCTTGCCCCAAGCCTCAAAAAAGACACACACACAGCCAGTGAGGGGACCAGCAGCTAGGTAATCAGTCTAAGTATCTCCTGATGATCCCATCTGCAGTGCCTCTCTTAAATGAGGTGGAGTCTGTTGATTCAGTGAAGACTGCCTCGTGATTGATTTTGTATGGCTCAGCCAAAGAAAAGAAACCCCTTGGTTTGGATTAGTAGATTGATTTAACCTGGATTCTTCTCTCCAAGTGAGATGGGCTAGATACTTAAATCACATTCTTACTCATATAAAATACCCACGATTTGCCTTGTGTACATACAGGAATTACTTGGGGTAGCACCACTCAGCTCCACAGAATCAAAACAAGCTGGGCTCAGGATGTGTGAACTTTGTGTCAGTCCCAGCCCCCGTGTCTACACAGGAACAACTCTGTTTCCAAAACGAAGCAGAATCCACTCTCTTTTGGAGTGGATTTTCAGAATGTGGTGCCACAGTTGCATAGGTGGACAGGTAATTTCAACTGAAGTTAATGGGAGACATGAAGCTAAGAACTGCCAACCCTACAACTCAGCATAGCAGGGTTTTGGAAATATGTCCCATAACCTTTTCTTTTCTTTCTTTTTCTTTTCTTTTTTTTTTTTTTTTTAAATTTACTGGAGGTTTCTTGAATAGTGACACATTTTTTTTATAGACTAATGTGTGCTTCATAGGTAACAGAGGTAGTGTTTTTCCAACCTAGATTCAGCAGTGTGTTAGAGTGTACAGGGGAAGACACTGAAACAATACACAGGAAGTCTTTAAAATAGAGAACAAGAGCACATGAGTTGATGAAATAATAATTGGAACCTGTATTCATCAGGGTATTTAAACATCTGCCTGGTTCTGCCCAGAAAGAGTTTTACTCATTTCACTAGGATTAATCAGGAGACTTCAAATGAATACTTTAAAATATTCTGCAGAATAATGGCCTGAGCAAACAAAGCTCATTCATTTTTTTAACATATGCTTGTTTCAGGGGCCTCACTTTGCTTGCTGGAGACTCTTGCAAGAGCTTGTTTTACTGGCAAACATAGAGTATGTTTCAAAATCCTGTGTGAGGAGTCATGAAAAACAGATTTTAAATGCCCGTTCTTGAGTGGTCATGTCAGGTGCCAGTAGGGGAAGAGCCCCAGTGTCATGTGATTTGTTTGTGTGGACAACAAAGCTTCGATTTCATGTATCCACAATCCAATATTTCATGGAATAAATATCCAAACCGAGTCCTGTTTTAGATATCTGATATGTACTAGATGCTTGGATAATTAATAAATCTGAAGAAATCCCAGTATTATCCAGGCTATTGTGTCCACAGGGAAAAAGAAGTCAAATGCTTCCCTATCCTGAGAGCCACTCACTCAATTGCTGCAATAGCACTTCAGTTTTCTAAATGCATCTTCCATTTCAAAGCACTTTTCAAATGCTAATTAACTCTGACCATAGCCTTGCCAGAAAGGGAAATATTATCCCATACTAGACAGGTGAGGAAGACAAAGACCTAAAGAAGTTCCCTTCCTTGTCTGAAATCTCACAGGAACCAACGGTGGACAGAGCTGGGGAGTTTGACTAACCTGTGTCTAGATGCTGCTTCCTTGTCAGAGCAGGATCACTGTGGGGGCTGCCTCCCTGCCTTTGAGCAGGGGTGAGGAGTGGGAGGTATGTTCCTCCATAGCACCAGGCTCACACTGAGGTTCACCTGTGGGTGAGCAAAGGGCTGAAAGGGCTTCAGCCTCTGCCTGCGACCAGGTGGACTGGTGGGAGATGGAGCAGGGGAATGCTGTCTGGAGGAGTGCAGATTCACTTCTTTGCACCTACAGCAAGGCAGCCAAGTTTCCCTAAAGCACTCTGCCCACCTTGGCCTGGGGCATCTGGGCAGCAGATCCTGGGTTGACTCCTCTCCCCCAGAACAAGGTGTGGGACAGCTGTGCACTCACTGCTTGAGTCTCCAAGCCCCTCTGGGAAGGGAGATGCAGCCTGGATGGGCACAATTAGCAGAACTGTAGCAGGTCAGGCTGCCAGCCAAGGCTAGATGATCTCTAAGCCTCCCTGAAAGGCACCACTTGGAGAACAGAGCATTAAGTAGTAGCCAGGACACAGTAAAAGGGTGAAAAATCCTAAACTTCTGCTGTAGAAGGGAAATTCTTTAATTTCAGACTGGGTGCTTGGTGCTGGAAATGGTTCACAACCACCTTTCTTCTCATGCCCCTCCCTGCAGCACAGCTTTGCACATGAGATTATGTGTCAAGGCTACTCACCTTTACAACATGAGAGGCAGCAGAGTAAGGGCTTGTCTGTGGTGAAAAGGGCTTGCTGGGCCATCCCAGTGAACATACAGCTCCACCCTGGCAAAAAAAATCCAGATTGTCCTGCTGGTATGGTCCAAACCTGTTCTTTGATGGAGATAAGCTGTATCAGCAGCACTATATAGTTTCCTGTGTAGCTACACTAACACAGGAAGAGCATAGGTTAGAGAGATTTTTCTTTTATTCCTATAAACTGATGTAGTGTTACTGAACTACCTTTTAATTACAATGCTACACTGTCCTGCTGCAGCATACCTTGTATTTTTCTATTATACCTTTTATTTTCCCATTTATCTGCCCAGCAGGTTGTGAAACACTTCAGCTGTGGTTAAAACATCTCAGGGCTTTTTTGCTGATATTATAATGAAAGACATTTAGTCGGCAGAAGGCCTCAGTGACACTTAAATGCCCACAGATGGGCTCCCCCTGACCCCAAGCCCTGTGCTGGTCTTCAGCATAGTGAGAGCTCACCCAGGGGAAGGGCTCCAGGAGGATGCCTCTTTATGGAAACTGTCCGTGTTTCACGGATGAGTAATTTTAACCCCAGGAAGATTAAGGAGTCCTATCCCCTCCAGCCACCACTGGCGTGATGGTTACTCTGTTGTGATTAAAAATACATTAAAAGGTGGACAGAGCTATTGGGGATTATGCAGGAGCCCTCTCTCCATCACAGTATGACAAGGGGAGTTGTGCCAAGGGATGAGTTGTTAGGGGCAGACGTCTGCCTGCTTACAGCAGGCTAGGTCTCTGAACACAGATACTGCCACAATTAAGTGTAAAGTTCTGGGGGAGTGAGGCACCAGGGTAAGACCATTAGAGAGAGACTTGCACAGAGTGGAGATACAAGGTGGGCATGTGGGAACCTTGTTGGGATGGGGTCACCAGCCATGTGAGGAGATGGGAGCCATCCCACTGCCCATTGGCAGCTCCCTCACTGCTCCTTCTCTCTGTAGGAAAGGACAAGAAGTGTGTGTGTGTGTGTGTGTGTGTGTGTAGGCCAGGGTGAGCAACCCATGCTGAGAGTCTTAGCCCAGAGAGTAAGGCAAATCCAGCATAACTCACAGACCAAGGTGTCATAATGTGGATCTATAAGTAGAGAAATGGGAGTGTGGAAGTCTATGCATCTATCTGTTTTAACTCCCATTTGTGTGATAGGAAGAGGCACTGAAAAAAAGAATGGTAGAGCATGGGTGTGACAGGAACATACTTTTTTTATATTCCCATAATTCATGCTTTACATAGCTAAGTAAATGTTAGTGAGCTTATAGGAGAGAGTGAAGATGACAGTCTGTGCTCATCACAGAGAGAGAGAAAGAAAATTTGCTGGATCCACTCATAAAATGAGGATCTTCCTGATTTTTTTTCCCTCAACAGTTCCATAAGATTTCTTCTCACTAGAAAACTCCAGAACTATTTGGCAGGTGTGTCTCAAAATATTTATGACCATACTCATGACTTCACATCTGTGAAACATTATGTGTGCAGGAGCCTGAGGGATAGCTGCAGCCATCTTTCCTGGCTTTTCCTCTACAGTCCTCTCAGCAGATTTTGGCATCTCTTGGTCTTACATGAAAAAGCAGATGGGAGAGATAGGTCCTAACACCTTCTTAGCCCAGAGATATTTTAAGGATAAATCTTCTCAAAGACCTCAGGAGGTTCCAGTCTCCAAATTCTCCTAAGGCAGCCACCTCAGCACTGGTGTCTTGTGCTGTGCAGAAATGGTCAGGAAGGAGGTCCAGAGACAGTGGTAGCACTCCAGCCATAGAGGAGTCACATCATATGAAGCCAATACGGAAATTTACTGAGCCGAGGGGAGAGCCAAACCCTCCATACCAGACAAAGTACCAAGTTGTCTTGAACTGATAGCACATTCACCAGTACCGGCCTGAATGAATGTTAGGAAAAGCAATCACAGCATAACGCCAGGATCTGGAGCTGGATGTCTCTGCTCTGCCAATGCACGGCTACGTTTCAGTGCTGGCAGGAGCACAGTGACCCTGGTGGAAGGAAGGCAGTTTGCCAAGAAAGCATCGTGGCACAACCAGTCAGCCCTCAGGACAGGCTGTACCTGTGCTCCTGACTTGTTCCAGCTGGGCAGTGAAGATTCCTTGACTTAGACCTCATGGAGAAGAAAGTTATTTGTTAAGGGAGAAAATGCACCAGCAGCTGTTGCTTAAATGAAGCAGAGGCCATGGTTTGACCACCAATTTGAAAGCACTTTCATAAGAGCGCTATTCAAATCTGCCACACTGCTCTACCTCTCCTTCCCTGTTCATAATTGCTGTCACAGTGCTGCTGGTGTCAAGTTGCTATAGAGGCACTGACTAAGCTTCTTTGCAAGCTGCTTAATAAATAGAAAAAGATCTTTCCCGAGATTTTCCAAGCTTTCTTTTCAAACAACCAGCTGCAGAGCAGCCCGACTCCTCATTGCCTCCCTGCTCCCTGACCCAACACCCACCTCAGCTCTGCACCCTGGTCTACTCCAGATGACTCACCACAACTGTAGTGCCAGGAAACTTGCTTTCCTTAATAAAGACCCTGCTGACTGCTGTTTAACACGAGTGCCTCTAAAAGTGGAAGTGGTAAGGTGCTGCTTGGCCAGTGCCAATCTGTTGCTCCTCAGGGCTGGCACCATTTACTAATGTGCCCCCATGTGTTCTCTCCACGTGCCTCTGCCATATAGTGATAGGGCTTGTGCCTACTGATGTCACTTCATAGGCCAAATGCTTAAACAAGCATTAACCCTTAATTTCAAGTGGAGATTGTTTTTAAACTTCACGTATCTCCCCAGTCCATTACACAGTGCCAATCCTCTCTGTCTTCAGGTTTCAGCCTGCCTCTGACTGAGTTGCACACAGCAGTTTCCCAGCATGACTGCTGTTTCCTATTCCCATCACTAGCTGTAATTAATGGTTGCTAAAGGAAGATCAGGACTGCCTTTTACATACATTTCCCCACCCAGCACTCCCTCAAGCTCTGTGTTACTCCACTGGAGCCTTGCTGATTTATTAGAGCTCAGGCAGACCTGTAGTCATAACAGGCTGGGGAATATTTTCTGTACAAGCTCAGGATTAACACAGGGGTTCAGACCTTACTCAGACAAAGGATTACAGTGTGGGTAAGTGGGCTCCTGGTAGATATATCTAATGAACCCAAAAAGCAGTGGCTTGGAAGATGACAGAAGGCACCATGCAGAGGCCAGGCCATACAGTCAATGCTGCCAGAGCTGCAAACAGCTCTCTGGGCATGCAGCATGCCATGTCCTGGCATGGACATGGGCACTGTCATCACGGGTTCACCACTCTCTCCCTTGACTATTTTCATCATTCCACCAAGGCCACAATTTTTCTGTTCCTTCAGGAGGCAGAAAATGGCATGTAGCATATTCTGCCCTGTAGAAGGGCACACTCCTTTGCCCCTGTAATCATGGGACACGTTCATGCCAGGGTGGTTCCAGTCAAGCCCATAACATCCTCCAAAGAGCAAGGTACCATCCAGGAGTGGTGGTCCATGATTTACTGCCTGGGTGCTTACTACAAACTATCTTCTCAAAGCCACCACCCTGTGCTGAGTTACATCATATCATAGAGTAATGCCTTTAAATCATTAATCTGCCTTACTTCTGGACAAGTGCCAGAAGAACCGATGAAGGCCAGGCTGAGTTCAGGTCAAACCAGAGGACATTGTGGTTACTTTCATGGTTTTTCAGAGGATCTCTCACCTGCAACCACAAATCCGCCTTTATTTGGCTTGAGCACGATCCAAAATTACCTCAGAGGTCAACAGTGCATGTCTTGCGGATTACTGAAAACTACTGACTAACCTAGCTTAATATATTATTATTATTATTATTATTATTATTATTATTCCAGGAAAAAAGGGTGGCTGTAGTCTGTTGTCTTGTAATAAAAGCCTAACATTGATTTTTCCCTTTTGCAAAAATACCAAAAAAAAGCCCAAAACAGAAACAAAAAAAGGCAAGAAAAAAAAAAGGCACAGGATTGTTTTGCCCTCTTTGTCTTGCTGAATGCCATAGCTCTTGCTACAAAGAATTCATTGTAGGCAGCACTCTAAATCCGCTTTACAAATGGGAATTAATGAAACTTCCCAGCACCTCCCCAAGGTAAGTCAGAGGGGATGAAGTCAGCCTCCAGAGAGGAACTGTGGCTCAGGCCAGTGGTGGCACTCCCTGGGATGCCTGGTGATGCAGCCCCAGAGCTCGGCTCCTGCCCCCCGTCTGGCTGGCGCTGGCTGTTTACTCCAGCTGCTCCTGTTCAAAGTCCCTTGGAAGTGGTGGTAAAAACACCACTGACTTTCCCCAGTTTCAGATTAAGTCACCTTTGCTCCACTTGTGTATCTGCAAAATGGACGTAATAATATTTCCCTGCTGCCCCGTGGCTGGGCAGAATCTGTCATTGTTCCCATGGGTGAGCAGGGTGCAGAAAAGGGAAAGAAAAATAAATATTTACCCAGAATCAGATACAGGTAAATCCATCTGTGAGATTGTCCCCTCTCTCAACAAACTTCCCTTCCTACGGGAAACTCTAGCCTCTATTTGGTTAAATCATTTACGTGCATTAATGAACAATTAGGGAGGGAAGAGGGTGAAACCAGCCCAGAAAGCCTTCCACAAAAGAGCTGCCCTGGGGTTGGCTTGTTTGATTTAGGATAGGAGGGAAGTAACCTGACTGTGATAGATGAGGACTCTGCCACGACCCCGAGCGTCTGTGAAATCAAGTCTGGGTGGGAGATTTAAGACAAAGGGCCAGACACAGTGTTGGTTTAAACTATTGTAGTTCCTCTGGAGTCACTGGAGCATTGAAAGTCATATTGGGAAGGTCTGGTTCCATGGGTGCTGAAAGAGAGGGGCAGGGTTGGGGCAGCCCCACACTCTTGGCAAGAGTTCTGGCTCTGTCAGAGGAGCTGTGGGTTTTGCTCTTGGTTATTTAATTCACACAGCTCAGCCTTGCGATGGTCCCTGGGGCCCAGCTGCTATTGAGAGCTTTCAGCTTTTCACATGAGATCTATTGGATGTGACAAGGTACACATGGGTCATATGCTGCTCTCTAAGTAAGCCACATTTAAATGCAGCATCACCATTAGAACAGCAAAACCCCAAACCCATCCTTTTTACTCCAGCACAAACCACCCCCCATTCCAGCTTTTTTTATGGATTCTTTTCCATCAGTGTGCCCTGCTGAGAGCTGTGAAAGGTCCTCTGCAGATCCTGGATCTCTCTCCATAGAAGGAGAGTATGAAGAGCAGAGTAAGGGGCTGGTGAGCTGGCATGCTCTCCTAGTACAGAAAGGCCAGAAGGCATGTCCCTGTTTTATGATCATTTGGGCTGAGCAAACAGACCTCTGTGAGCTGGAGCTTTGCTTGCTACTTCTGACTGAAGTTCATCAAAGCTAGAGAGATGGAGTGTAGAATGTGGAATAAACTAGACTGGTTTTGTGCTGAAGCAGAGAAATATAGATCAAACAAATGCAAATTCAGAGAGAAACCTTGTACACTTATAAATGTTTGTTTAAAGACATCTGTTTTTCTCAAAACACAAATCATGAGAAAAACCAATGTAATACTGCCATCCCAAAGTCCTTTTGGCTCTTAAGTACTTTGCAGACTTTCCCATGCAGTTCTGCTAATTCCTTCCTTGGAGGATGTATCTGAACTCTTACTTCAAACTTCCTCCTCCAACTTGAGAAAATGCTTTAGAAATAGGGCACTGAAGCAGAACATCCAGGACCCCAGCTCATTCCCAGCATTGCTGGATCTGCCCCTTTCCCACATGTTGGAGCCAATTCACTTGCACATTTTTTGTTACCTGCAACCCTGGGACAATCTGCTGGTTTTTGGGACAGAACTGTGAGGTCACTGGGGACACAGTGCCCTCTACAAGCCATGTGGGATGGCTAGAGAGCCTGCCAGCCTGACTGAAGTCTGTTTGGTTGTGTAGAAGTCCTTTGACGTGGCAACTGGCCACAACAGATCAGAGCTGACTCAAATCCCGGCGGGTGTTTGAAGTTAAATCTCCAGAGGTTCAAATATTAGCCTACTCCATCACCTGTCCATCAAACATTAACTCACTCCACCAAGAGTACACTTAACCCAGTCGGTCGGCTCACTGTTTCCCGAACTGGTAATTTTTCCTGAGACAAATGCAAACCACTGCACCCTGGATGCTGCTGCTCTTGAGCAGGAGATAAGCTGCAGCCCAATTATGGAAGAACATTAAGTACCATTGATTCACAGCTGGGGATTTATATCTGCATGGGCACTGAGGTCAGGGTAAAGAAAAATAATTTCAGTGCACCTGTGAGTTAATTTGTACATTAAATCTGCCTTCATCTTAGTAATGAAAGCTGGATTGCTGATGTGTATTTAAAAAAACCATAAGTTACACTCCTAAACTATCACAAGACTAGTTTGAAAATCATACAGTGAGGTGTCCTTTCAATTGACTTTTTGGTTGTGGAGATGTTAGGAGTTTGCAATTTCTGTGCTTCTTATTTTGCAGGGTGAGCTACATCTGTGATGTTTCTAGGAGCAAAGAGAGATTTGTATAACCCTTTCCCACAGCAAAACAGGGCTTGGAGGAAAATGGGCTACAACTCATGACGAGAGCTGACAGCACTGCACTGGCAATACAATCTGTCCTGTCTTCTTTGCCTTCACGTGTTACCTTAAATATTCTGGGAGTCAGAAAGTCTCAAAGGATCTTCAGCCATCCAGCTTTCCAGGGCTGCTCTGTCGTGTCCCTGCACTGCCCACCCCTGCCTGGCCAAGCAGGCATGGAAGAACAGGGGAGCAATAAGGAAAGTCAAAGGGGCTCACTGGAGGTGGCTTGCAGGTAAAAAACTCTGTTCTCTCTCTTTCTCTGACTGAGAGCTTATACACGCAGCAAGTTTTCCCTAATTCTGCTGAGATGCTTACACAGCTTTGGTCCCATTGCTTTGGAGAGGCAGGAAACAGTGGGGTTGCAGCCTCACACTTGTTCTAATGTTGGTTCTTTGCCGAGCAGTGAATAAGATTATTTCTACCTGTATTATAAAGATCATGTATTATATTCACAAAATGTTATTTTTAACCTCTATATTTCATGTACTGAAATCTCATTAATGATTAACTGAGAGAGTGCATTCCTGGTCCTGCTTCTCAGCTGTGTTAGAAGGCTTAATTGAAGTGTTTGAAACTTTGGGATAAAAAATACTGCCAAAGTGTCATGCACTGTAATTATTACCTATTTAGGAGACAAGTGATGACCATACAGTAATCTGACGAATGAATGGAGATTTCACTTGCTACTTCCTCAATCACAGACATTCTCAAAGAGAATTGTGGTATGAGAATCTGCTGGACACCATAAACTTCAACACAAGTGTGTAAGGCTGGGCTGGCAGTCACACTTTCATAATTTCAATAAGGAATGCACTTTGGACTTACTCCACTGTGCCAGGATTTAGCATCTATGGCTTCCATTCTCCAGGAGATTAAACTCTGCCACCAA
Source organism: Pyrocephalus nanus (assembly GCA_038380795.1). Taxonomy (NCBI): domain Eukaryota; kingdom Metazoa; phylum Chordata; class Aves; order Passeriformes; family Tyrannidae; genus Pyrocephalus; species Pyrocephalus nanus. The sequence continues at coordinate 74,035,773 of CM076260.1, read as the reverse complement.
TGTTATCACGCTATAATATTTGAAACAGTTTTGCATAAGGACTGCACAAGACAGCGTGAGCTGCAGCAATCAAGGCAAAGTCGTCTGGCTGACAGCCAGGGAGAACAGGCTCCTTTCTTAGGCAAATTGCTCAGCGATATTTTTAGCTACAAATGCACTGTCTGATGCATTTAGTATTCGGCTTGCAGGGCTGCAGGACACATCACGGCAGCTCCTGCTAAGAAATGTGACAGACGTGTAGAGTGCTTGCCAAGTGTGAGTGCCCTGCTCGGGTGGCTGGCTGGGAGCCGTAGAGGAGCCTAGCATTGCCGGGAATGCTGTTCTCAGTTCCGGGAGAAGAGAGCTGTGCCAGGCAGCTGGCAGCACCAGTTTTCACGCTGGAGCTGGCTATGTGGGTTACAGGACAAATCATTAGTTCTTTTGCTGGTAATAACATAATCACGACAATTTCGTCATCTGCTGTTAATTACAGAACCAACTTTTCACACCCCAAGCACAGGAGGATGTTGGGCTCATGACAGAGCTGAACTGCCTCAGCTCTTCCTTTCAGGCAAAGGTGACCCTCCCACAGGGTGTCCAGGCTAATACCATGACTTTAGCTGGAGTGAGGGGAGTATGGACCATTCATCCAGCAATGTGATGACTGGGTGTGTCACAACAGCGCACCCAAAGCAGGAGTGAAAAGGTGGTCACTGACTTTGAGATGTGTCAGGTTATCTGCAGCTCACATCAGGGAAAGATGCAAGTCACTTGCTCTGTCCTTCTCCCCCCACAACATACTGAAACCAGAATGTCTTCAGAGGCACGCTCTGATCTCAGAGTATATGGGATTTTTCAAAGTCAATCACAGTGCATTTCCCTGAACCAGGTTTTCCAGAGGAGTATCTCCAAGTGGATAATCAACCCTCCTCGTACATGTGGAAGTGGGCTGGAGCTGCAGTCAGGTGGGGGTTTATAGGATCTCAGGCCCTCCTCCTATGGGACTGTGGTGAGAAGGGAACACTTTTTCTAATGAGGCAATTGTTTCTTGCATTCAGCACTTGAGCATAGTGCAGCTTCCCTCCCAGCAGGAATGAACTCGTTGCAGGGGGTTACAGAGTGCATGTACATGACTTTAAATACATTTCAAATAGATCATGAAATTTCTTGCACCTAACACACCAGGCAGCCAGAAAGCAGATGCTGATAGACCAGGTGATAAGATGCCAACACTTGAATTACTCCTCAGGGTGCTTCTGGTACATTACAGCAATAGACTCCTACAGCCCAGGAGAGACATAGTCAGTCCATCTGCATAAATCAGGAATTTCACTTCAGTTTTCACTCTGGCAGCTTGAGTCATGTGTGACTGAACTGATGATTTGGAAGACTTACTCTTGAAATTTACAGGTGGCAGCTTTACACCATCCTTCAGTGAATGCTTTCAGCAGTCGTTTGTCCTGGCTGTTAAATACTTGCACCTCACTTCTTGTTCATACTTTGCTATTTCACAACTTCTCGCTTGCCAAGTGCTCTGTAAACTGCTAGGGAACTACAAGTGGCAGGGAAGACTAAAACGCTTCTCTCTGACCGATCCCGCAGCCACCAGGAGCCACAGCAGCAGCTGCTGGCCCAGGGAATGAGCTGGGATGCTGCCCTGCAGAGACCTGGCATGCTGGCGGCCGTGGGCTCTGCAGCACTGCACTGGCTTTAAGCTGCTTCCCACTCCTTATGTCTTCTTTTGATGTGGATTGGTACAGTGTACATCTCCTGCAGGAAAACAAAGTTGGTTTAGTTGGACCAACCCGGTAAAGATTTCCACAATCCTCAGCAAATATTTTAGAAGTGAGGTGGCAGATTCCTTTTCACTCCTGTGCACATACCTACATATATAAATATATATTGGTATGAGATGTAGTCTTTCTGCCACTCCTTTAAAAGACACAAAAATCTTTTCCCCAGGGTGTGTGTGGAAGCTGTCATATTTCCAGCATGTTCCAAATCTGCATTTCCTATTGATCTTATCTACTCTGCTGTGCTGCAGCAGTCTCTGTTTCACATCTTAGCCCCAGGGCCTCCATCCTCATTAGAAATCCTTTCCCAGAAGACTAGAGGTGCATCAGCTGGTCACAGATCACAGTAGTAACAGCTGGGGACTAAACTCTCTGAACCACCGGGGAAAAAATAGCAAGAAATGGTAAGTGAAACACAAGGTATCTTCCAAGTAGGTTTCCTAAAGCCCTGGTCCTATTTGGCAGCCACAGTGGTGACCAGCCCTCTCAAGAACCTTGCAGGCATTTGCTACTGAAGGAAATAGCATGTATTTATCACTGAAAAAATGCAGCTGAAACTTTTTAAAAATCTGTGCATTAGGGAGTGTTCCCTGCTCTTATACATCCCAAACAACAGCTGTCCCACTGCTTTATTTCTCATGGGGCCTGTGGGCAAACTCCACTGTCCCAGCAGCACAGCCCTCACAGCCCCCTAAACCCCAAAGTTCATCCAGCTGTGAGCATAGAAAGGGCCTGAGCTTGTGAGAGCGGGCAAATGGCTTCTGCAGTTACAGCAGCAAAAGCATGGTTTATGGGATCTACAAATGGTGGTGCCTCAGGAATTTACCTGCTCTGACCTGGCTCTTTCAGCTCATCTTTGCCCCAGAACTGCTTGCCAGGCAGTGTCTGAAGCTGCTGCTTTTTTTCGACATGGCACCTTCTGAAAAACTCATGATAACTCATGATCCTGGAATGCACTGGACTACCTCTCCTGTTTGTTGGGTTAAGCCTTCTGTGTATGATTTTCCTAGCTACAAATCTTGACTGTGTTCCTTAGCAGGACATTAAAACCCACACTGAAATCAAAGGGGTATCCTTCATTCATTCCTCTTACAGATACAATAAGCTCTTGAGTCCTGTCTTGTACTATGTCTAATGCAACAGGACCCTGGCTGAAAACCAGGGATCTGCTGAGTCCAATAAAAATAATACATAAAAATTTCATTTTATATCAGGAACAAGAAAACATCAAACTCATATCCTTTGTAATATACAACACATGTGGAAATCAGCTACAGGAGCAGAAAAAAGCTTTCCTGAGTCATGCTTTTCTAGTCAGAGTTTCTGCCTACCCCTCTTCTCACAGCAGGCAGAGGAACCTCAAAGAAGCAGGTGTTTTTCATGGATGAGACAAGTCCCCGGTCTGTGCTTGTAGCCCGCTTGAAACATGCCACTAATCTTCAGTGGGGTCTCTGCTCAGCTGTGCAAACATGCCTTTTTTGGAGGATTAGGTTCAAATTCACTTGAAGTTTTGTGGTCATGTTTTGAAAAGAAAGATGAATCCAAAAAAACAATAGCATGGATTACTTTCCGTTTGGAGAAACAGATTGCAAGCTTTCCTGCGATATAGGGCTGGATTGGCCTCAAAATTATACACTCAAAGCAGCTTCCATTTGTAGATTTCATGGCTCTTTATTAGAGGGAACATGATAAAACATTGCAGCTTCCATGGGTTAGAGATGGGAGAAAGAAGCCCAACTGGCTTAAGGGATTTCTTGAGGTTGTGGAGGAAGTACTGGGCAAAGCCACGGTCTGAACAGATCCCTAGCTTTAGCAGGTCTGCTTATGAGGAAAACTGTCTGTCTCTCTGTACTCATGAAAACAGAGTGAGAAGAGTGGTTATGAAGCTCATTAAAGAAACTGTTTTATATTTCCTGGTGTCCATTTAGTCAACCCCACAAGTGGTGCAGAAGAGTCAAAGTGCAAGCACAAGTTATATAAAAAGGACAGGAGGAATCAAACCTTATATCAGGCATGACTTTTGAGCAAAGGTTCAGGCTGCCCTTTTGTTTGCCCCCTTCCACTGAACCTTGGACACTCTGAATGAATTGGCTTGAATTCCCTGCACAGAACCTTTTTACATTGGTGTTTTCTCCTTGCAGGATAGTGAGGGCTGTGACTGGCACCACAGGGAGTAAGCGGCTGGAAAACTAATGATGCAACCTGCTGATACCTTCATTTTTACTACATCCAATTAAGCAATAAATGATTCTGGTAGAAGTGTGGAACACACAGATTATTATGCAAATAAGGTTGCTTTGCTACCAGCAGGCTCCTGCATTGCCTGAAATAGCACTGGTAGTATATTAGTGCAAATGTCACCTTTCTCCTCCGTTAGTTATTGACTCCCATATCACCCATCATGCAACTTCCCAGAGGTCAGACCCATGATTTCTCATAGACTTGTGAGTGAAAATGGATTTGAAAGAGGATTTTTAACAAAGCTTCAGTCACCTTTCACAAACATGCTAACACATCCGGGTCTTGTGGCCTGGGAGCCTGTCACACTGGCAAAGTCACCTGAAGAATCTACCTTGAGCCAAACTACAAGGTGGTTCATGGACATGCTCCAGGCTAGGAAAGGTACCCACTTTTTTCAGAGATGGTGGAAAGAGCTGTCTAGAAGCAATAAGCTGAGGGCTCTGGTGGGAATCTGGGGTTTTACCATCAGTTTACTTACACCATTAAAAAGTAGAATTAAGGAGTGACACTGAGAATTTTGAATCACTTTATTTCCCATGCTATTGTGTCCTCCTCACTCCCCTTAAAAGGATCTCTTTTGCTCTGCATTCCTAAAATGAAAGCGAGACAAGGAGCGGGAGCTGCTTGCCCCCATCGCTGTTACTAGCTGTTGTTAGCAGACAAAGGCTATTGTTTGCTGCCACTGGTTGTTGTTCCTGTGATGGCAGCAGCCCCCAGCACCAGATCTCAGTTCTGAGCCCTTTTTGTACTCCGCATGGCACAAACAATTGCACAGTCCCTTTCTGTAGATGGCTGTGATTTAAAGAGAGAAATTAATTTCTCTGCATCTTCCCACAGGCCCCATGGACACAGAAATTCATAGGCTGGCTGCAGCCATCCTGGAGATGGGGGCCAGAAAGGCAGCAATCATCACCCATTGCTATAGCATGTAGCCCAGACTAAGCACACTGTGATACCTCTGGTGAAAAAGGATATCACTCCTTTGGATGCACTGGGGTAGATCTATCCTTCAATTGCCAGATCAAAAACCTCTGAGTTCATAATACAGTTCAGTGAGGTTTTCTGCAAAGTCCCCATTCATGTCCCTGGTGCAAAACTAAACTTAACTTCTTTTGCAAAAGAAGTCTAACTGTCCATGGCCAGTGATGCCACGACCCAGTTTCTGGGCACAAGGCCTAGAGAGAAGATGAATGCAAACAAGCCCAGCTATACAAAATTTCCATTGGACCCTGAGGTCTGGGTCATTGGGTGATTTCTTTGAACATTCACAGAACAACTCCAAGATGCCTGATAAAACCTGATCAAATTGTGTGGATTCACTTAATTGGTCTTGGAGTTTTGGGGGGTTTACTCAAACATGGGACACAGGAAACAGTGAGGCAGGTGGTTTGAAACAGCCAGTGGGGCCACATCTCAGCAAACCAAAGGTCCTGCTGCTTGATGTCACTGGGGATAAATGATGTTCACAACCATAAACAAATCTTACTGCTTTAGCCTCTGATTCTACTTTGCTTTGCAGCAGGGTAAATCCAAAGCTGCCTAACCCACCTCAGAATTAAATAACAAAAGACAGAGAGAGAGAGAGAGAGAGAAATCTCTTTTCCTTCTACAGTCAGCGAAGCAGAATTAAATACTTTCTTCCTCTGCCTAAATTGGAGAGAAAGGGATATTTGCTTTTCAGATTGCAAATTGAATTGATCCTTGCTTATTCCTCTGGGAGGAATAGAGTGCAGTGACTTTTTAAAATGTCAGGAGACTGGTACAGATGGGCAAATCCCTTTGTCACCAGGCAGTGGTGCAGAGCTGAGGAGTGGCCATCACCTCCTGGAATCTCCAACTCTGTGATTGCTCCAGGTTTTTGAGATAGAAAAGCAAGAGGGAAATACACAGGTTTTAGCTGTTCCCTGCTGCCCTGACAAATTGTTAAAGAGCAGCAAAGCAGTTTCAGGGTTTTCTTTGCCTTCTCCTGTTAACTGGTTTTGCCCCAGCAGGCACGAGTTCAGTCCTCAGGCTTCGTGCACTCTGTGGCATAAAACCAAAATGGATGTATTTTGAGGGCAGTGTTTAAACATAACTTATGTTGGGAAGGTGCTATCAAGGAGCTTCGCGTCTTCTGTTGCAGGTGCCTGTGGTGAGAATGCAGCAGGCACAGCCTGGCTGTGCAACACCCCCCAGGGGACACATCCTTGTGTAAGGCTGAGGGCTAAGGCACAGGCATTGCCCCTTCCCATGCCTCCTGGCACCTGCCTTCCTGCTCTGCCCTACATCCTCCCAGGCCATGGCTGATCGCTGCCATCACATCATTGCTGGCAGCTGGGGCTTTGCTCAGCAGGGACATGAGAGCTACACGGCCTTCAGAGACTAAGAGCTTCATGCTTTTATGTGTTTCTTGTCTCCGGCCACAGTAAAAAACAGGGAGCTGGAAGTTGCATCTTGCAATGCTGGGAGCCATTCCCTGAAATACAAGAACCTGACTGGGGATGCAGCACCGTTGCATAGAAAGAGTTTCCCCATGGCACTGGTCACACAGAGAAGTTGTGAATTCAAGATCCGTCTTAGAGCACATATGTTAATGGTTTAATGGCTGTTGCTAAATCATTTAGAATGTAATGGAGCCCAAGCCACAGAGGGTGCCTTCTGGTCACATGAAAGGCTGGGGCTGTAAAATAAGATTATTTTTATACAGTGCATATGCAACTTCTTAATATTTGTTTTTTAATTAACTTATTTTAATGCCTTAATTCCCCAGAGGTATCACCTTCTATCTAAAAAGAAATCAGTGACCAGAACAGGCAGAAAATCAGATTTATGTTAAGTTGGCCACACAGCGGAGGCTTTCCCATTCCCTAGGGACTGCTGAAAATCCCCACCAAGTTGATAGCCTAGAAAACTCTCAACCAGGGATGAGCAGAGCAGATAACGTAATGTGAATCTAGCTGCTATCTTGCTTATTGAAAGTTTGTTTCATTTTTCCAAGTTACACCAGTCATCTTATCCTCATGCAGCCCCTTTGTTCTTCCTCCACACTAACTTGCAGGTATCACCAAACAGGTCCAACAGCAGTGGTCTGATTATGCTTCTTTTGTTAAAACAATGCTGTAAGAAAAAAACACTAAAAAATGACAAGAAATTGTATCAGGGGAGGTTTAGGTTGGATATTAAGAAAAGGTTCTCCCAGAGGGTGTTTGGGCACTGAAACTGGCTCTCCAGGGAAGTGGTCATGGCACCCAGCCTGCCAGAATTTCAGGAAGCGTTCAGACAATGCTCTCAGGCACATGGTGTGGTTCTTGGGGTTGTCCTGTGCAGGGCCAGGAGTTGGACTTTGATGATCCTTTTGGGTCTCTTCTAACTATGATTCTATGATAAAAATCCCCATTAAACAAAACAGAGTAATCTCTTGATAGTGTTTCTAGTAGCACTTTTACATCACCACTAGTGAAACACCATATAACATCTCAAATGCTGTTCATGGTTGCTGTATTTTTGTAATCTTCCCTTAATTTTCCCATCTCTCAGTCTGGCCAGTGTCACTGCAAGGCAGTTTCACATGTGCCTGTGGTCCCACTATCCCATGGAGGTGACCATGAACCTGGTGGTATCAACCTGGATCCAACATCCACAAACCTCTGGCTCGGCAAGAGTAATTCCCTGTTTCCCCTCATGCGGCTGGTTGGGATGGTAGGGCCAATGAGACCATGGCACTGAGACCCTACAATGCCTGTGACTGTCCCTTTCCACCGTCCCTGGCTGGCTCACTGATCAGAGCGGAAAGGCTTGGTTTTAGTGAGAGAGCACGTTTTTGTTAGTTCAGTCACTGAGGTCTCCTACACTTCATTCACACTTGTCCAGTGGCGTCCACTTGGGTCCAGTGACACACAGTACTGAGTTTATTAATTTATTTCAGCATCTCCTCTTTCAACACCTCAGGTTCTTCTGGTTCAGTATTTTCACTAGTGGAGTGTAGTAAGCCTCTCTAGTCCCCTTTGTGGAAAAGACCAGCATTTAAAGGGATCAGATATCTATTCTGTGGTAAGATTATCTTTTGTTTAACTGCTTTGCTTCCTAGTGACCCAGTGGACAAATTTATTTTCTCATGTGTTTCACGGAACACATACATTTGTGTTGGTATTTGCTCTTCCAATTAGCCTTTCTAATGTACTTTCCACATTTTTAATGGAAGCAGGTTATTTGCTTTTTTAATGGAATTATGGAAAGACAAAGTTCTGTTCTAAAAATTATGATTGTATTTTTTTTTAATCTAAAAATTCTAATTTCTTTCCATTCAGCAGGAGCCTGATGCTAAAATAAAGCTACCTTAAGCAGCATACCCCTTGTACTTCCCCAAGCAATAAATCTTCCTCACCTAGAGATTCTTCAGGCAATCCATCCAGCCCCTGCCTTCCTCGAGGACTACTGAAACTATGACCCACTCTCCTGGCTGCCCTGGGCCCTGGCTCACCCTGCATGATTCAGGTGCTAAGTCTGATGGCATTTTCTGGCAAACTACTGCTCACATATATATATATATATATATATATATGTATATAAAATATATAAAATCCTATCAACATACAAACTGGTTAATTATTCTTGTAAAGTGACTTTAAAAGAGCCAGGGGCCAAACTGAAACCAGCTGTTGACCTTCAGTCAATCCCAAATTAATAATACAACGCAAGACGGCGCTCTAAAGGTTTTTTAATGTGTTTATATTTTGGCCCGATAAACACAGTCAGGAGAGACAAGATGGAAGAGGCAGGAAGCTTAGCGGGGTTACTTTTCCTTAAAAAACAACTTGTGAAAACATCTGCGCAGCTCACAACTTCCCAGATGTTCTCTTTAACAGAGCACTTAAATTGTTTATATTTTGCCTAACACTGGAATTGTGGCAGATTATTTTTGTTGCGGGGTCCTTGCAACATTTTGTAGGTGGTCTCGTAAAAGAGAGCAGATATTTAACCCCACCACCACCTCCTTCTCCTTTGCCCTGGTTGTTTACACAGCAGAGCCTGGTACCAGTTCCCTCTGATAGCGTGTGTGTGGGGGGCCTGGAGGGTTGGCTCTCTCTGCTTTTACACCAGAGTCACTCTGTTGGCTCTGCTGTGAAGGCTGTAGGCTGACAATGGTAAAAATCATGAGATGAGATGAGATGAGATGATTCAGGCATTTCAATTCTGCCTGGGATGCCTGGTAAGAGGGCTTCAAACTCTAATTTGCTGCCTTCACCTTATTCGCACCAGCAGCAGTGCAGCACCATCTCAAACCTGAACGACTTGTCCCTCTGAAGCCTGTGTGATGTCCTGTGTAAAAAAATTGTGCCCACATAAAAAGGATCTGGTGATCAGAATCTGTATATACAGTGAACATCATTGGATTTTCTATTTCCATGGGCTGAAGAACCATATACTTGGATCTTCTGTTACATACAGGTACAGATTTCATTAGAGAGTGTTTTCATTTCCTTAATCCTGGCTATTTTGCTGTATTTACGGGAAGTGCATGAAGCATTTGTGATCTGCTCAGATCCAAAGCTTCTAAGGAGATGAAGGGCTTTACCACACCCCTAAAAAATCCCACATCACAATCCTGTGTTGTAGAGCACAGTTACAGCACCACAGGCTTTCAGATGGGCCTCTGTCTCCTGCTCCTGGCCAAATTTCTCTGCTTCAGCAAGTTTGGGCTGATTCATGATTAGATCAGTTTGTGGATAGCCCGCTCTTGAAGGATAAATCAGGAGCCAGAGGAAATGGTGTGGGCTGCTTTTTATGCTCAGTTTGTAGCTCTGACTGGAGTTGATGCTCTTTACATCCTGCCCTAAAGGGTTATTTCTACAGCAGGAATACATTTATGAAAAGCTGTTAGAGCGTGGCCTAAAGCGATGGGCAAAGCAAGGCTGGATACATCTCCTGGGGAAGACTTGCACAGCTGTATCTGGGAGCTAGGTACATTGCCCCCAGAAAGGTCAATCAGGATTTACCAGAGATGTCTTATTGACAATCTGTCTTAAAAAATTGTTTTGAACATTTCTATATGCTTGACAGACAGAGTTAGGTCACATAGACTGAGGACTTGGGAAATCTTACATTACTTTAATCCACTTGTTTTCTGTTTATTTTTTTTTTCTTTTACAACTTAAAATGCATTAATCTTTACTGCATTGTGAGGATTGAAATGAAAGATGCACTGAGTGGATTTAAATAAAAGATGCTGTAGAAATACTCTATGTTTCCCAGTAATGATATTTGCAAGCTGTGCTGACGATATTCCATACTTCTGACAAAGCACAGACGGTTATAAAAAGCCATTTCTCCAGAGCCCTCTGTACTTAAGTGCCTGAATGCTGAAGTACAAGCTGACAATAGTATATATGGCAGGGATACAACTTGTCATATCATCTAATGTACTCTCAATTTGTGCTTTAAATTCACAGTGCACAATGAAGAGTGTGCAGCCAGTTTTTTACACCAGTGTGTCCAGTGTTAGCCAAGTCTACTTACTCTCTTTCTGGGTTGGTTTTTCGAACCACTTTTCTCTGATTTGTTGGTGTTTTGTTCTTCCTTTTTTCCTTTTATAGCCACTCCATTTGGTTTTCCCATGTGTGGGAAAAACATTGACTTCCAGCTCAAGAAGCTGCTCTGCGGGGAATGGTGCCGAACACACCATATGGTGCAGGCGAAACATCTGTGAATCTCTGACGCTGCAGTTCTGCTTCACAGGCCCTGGGTGCATTTAACACGTGTGCTAAGGAGAAATGAATATGATACAAGTACTTTTCAGGAACCTTGATGTATGAGAAACAAAATGAATTTGCTAGGGGAGACTGTAAAAAAATCAGAATGCTACATTGTGCTAAACCAATTTCCCTAATGGAACTGTGTTGCCCGTATTCACTCCCTTTCCCATGAAATTGCAGTATCTATTTTCTATTGCCATCATGTAGTGCTGAAAATAAATCTCATGGTGAACAGAGATGGCTCATCTTACAACTTGTAGAAAGGTTAATTAAATGGTGCGTGGTGCTGGCCCTTGTTCACAGCAGCCTGAACCCAGGGATGACAGATTGCTGGGGGCGTGCGAGCAGCTTCCTCCTTCACCTTCACACAATCCACACGTCAGAGAGCTGCATGGGGGCTGCGTCCTGAGAACATGCACACTCAGCAATAATTCCCCTTCTTCAGGTGAGGTTATTCACATACACATGGACTCTCTGGAAAAGAGACTTCAGTTCCCATGTGTTTCAGACAACGTTTTTGCGGCATTTTTCCAGTTTTTCAGAAGGCTCATTGGTCTGCTTACAAGTGTCTTTTTCTTTCTTTTGGACTTGTCATGAAGACCTTTTTCTTGCAATGATCCTGGTGTTCTGCAGGGGTTATGATGCGGATGAGCACTCAAGTGGAGACTGATGCACACTTTGAGCACAATCTCTCCTTTTGGTTTTGCCCACATAGCAGGGCACAGCTCCGTGTTCAGAGCCACTGGTAACATCGAACACCCAGACACTGCCAAGGACTGGCAATGCTGAGGATGACCTTGCATTTAAAGCACTTCACAGGGATTGCTGAAACTCAAATTCAGCTCTGCAGAAAATCCAGTCATTTCTTATTTAAAAAGTACAATCATAGTCTATAACTGTGAGAATAGCAAATACAGAAGCAGAAAAAGTCATTGCTGCTACTTAAGACTCTAGTCCAGGACTCAAAGTGCCTTACTGAGCTTCCTGCATTTGTGGCTTCCTCACCTTCTTTATTGCTCTGCTTAACCCCGTTTAAAGGAATGTGGGAGTGTTTTGGGATCATTAAGGAGATTTAGGAGTAAAACCCTAGTCAAATCTGTGAGGAAAACTCTGCTAAGTGGCACCAGCCAAAGGCCCCATTCCCACACATACTTATGCATGTGAGCAACTACACCCACAGGAATAATCACCTTCGAGCCAGGTAGGATCAAGGACAGATTCCCATGTCAGCGTCATCATTGGGCATCCTCAATATGAGACTTGTTTCATGGCTTTTCTCAGTGTATCTACCCCACAGTGAGCTGATATGCTGTCCCAGGGTCTTTGATCAGGATGCGCTTCAGTAGGATTTGAATGTAGCACAGGCCTTGACCTGCAGAGAAATGAATTTTACCCTTCCATAAATATTCTATACCTTGGCAGGTCCTACTCTGGATGGAGCTTGGGAAAAACTATCCAGCCATGGCATTTCTTATGTGGGTAGGGGGGGTTTCCTCACCCCTGGCTTCTGGTGCATGTGGGCCACCCTGTGCATATAGTCTCCAATAATTCCAGAGAGGCAGCAAATATAAAAACATTGCATATGTTTCATGAGCTCCCACCCAGGGCTTTGCCTCTACTGGTCCAGCCTCAAGAGGCAGGCAAAAATGGTGCCAGGAATGAGGGTGGTTGAAGGGCCATGAAGACCTGCTGTACATGCCCAGGCTGAGAGCATGGACTGTTTTACCAGAGTTCATTACATGATTTCCAGGCTCCCACGATGTTAATGTGAGAATCACTGCCCTCCTGGGTGCTGCTATGGCATGTGCAGCATGAGCTACTGGACAGCTGGCATCAGCTTTCCTCTCCTCTGGGGAACAGGTTGAGCTGCGTATCGAGGATGCTGACAGTCCAGGGGTGTAGACGTGCCAGCGTACAGTTCATATTTTCTGGAGTGGGGACGCAGAGTGTGTTTACCTTGGCTTTGTGATGAGCACATTTAGAGGTTTCCATCGTGGAAGACTGAGGAGACTGATAAAACCAAGGTCTGGTTCCTCCTGGTCTGTAACACAAATATTTCCTTTGGCATTGTCTTTTGTTGGCTCCGTTCATGGTGGTCTCTGAGGAGCCCATCGGAGGCCTCTGTGCTTGTATTCAGACCAAGCACGGCTTCTACAGACAATTGCCTGCAGCTTGCGAACGCAGATTTGCCAAACCACACATAATAAATCACAACACAATTTTCAAGTGCTAGAATGGGCAAAAGCTACATCTTATTACAATGCACTCTTTCCAGGACAATTTCTCAGCCTTTGTTTTACAGGAGTATAAAATGAGAGGTAAGAAAACAGGTGGGTAGTGGAGAAACAATATGGCACAGGTAGATGTCTCATTGACTTGATCTGGTTATTCTCAAAAGCAATCCTTTTACATTGGCAGAGTTACAGACTTTAGAAACTGCTTTGTATTCCCATGTGCTAGAAGCTCCCACAAGCAGCCCAGCAAGTCCAGTTATGATTCTCCATCACCCTTCAGAGTAAACTTCCTTCAGAAACAGCTGTCTTCTTTCTAGATACAAACAATCCTCCTAAAATGTCAAAGATAAGGCTGTACATAGTTTTTTAAGGTTATGATAATACTGTTTTTCTACCTCCTAGATATTCATAGGTTCCTTTTTGTATAATAACAAAACTTCTCGTAGTCTGCAAATTGGTTCAACACCATCCTAATGTTTTTAACATCAGATTTCATTGTATCAGTGTCAGAATATACTTACTGAAAAGATCTGAAAGCAAAGAAACTGTGGGTGTGATTAAAATGAACCCAAACATGAAAGCGGGGCATGTTCATCTAAGGTCCTAGCACAAGCCTCTGTTTCTTACTTTCAGTTTTCTTTTTCAACTGCCATCTGAAACTAATCTGAGTTTCTGCTTCCATCAGAGATTTCAACAAGATGTTTCCTGGCACCTTTTGCCTGTCACTGCTTGTAACTCTCTGTAGGGTTAATATTTTCAGTAGGTGATGCAAAGGTGTACCATTCTACAGGATTAATTCTTAAAAGGTTTATTGTATGGGATTTCTGACAACTCTACAGCCAGACTTTTTGCTTGCATCTCACAATTGTCCCTTTCCAAGGAGAAGGCTTATAGAGACCCATGTGACACGTCCAGTTATGATCCACAAATCACAGCTCTGGCAGCAGATTTGTAGAGGAATGCATGTGAACCAGAAAGTGTCCAGCACTATTTCTGAAAGTGGGCCTATCTGCTTACCATCTTTCATTAAATAAATGTTAATACAATGAAATTGGCTCCCCTCTCTCCTGTTGTTAGGGGCAAGGTTTGTAATGCAGACTTAGACCTTTGTTTCATGGAGGACCCTCAGTTAAACCCATGTCACCTCTGTCTGTCACCCTTCAGCTGGATCCTCGGGAACCATCATTACTTGAATTTTGCAGCTTGCCTTTCCCAGTCCCGAAGCCTGCTGCAATATCACCCTTCTTTCAGCTGGGAGGCCCACACACATATCAAAGTTAAGTACATGTGCGTGGGAGGAATATTCCTCCCTCATTTTCCAAAGTGGTTTTCAGGAATTCTCACACTCCTGGTGGGAATGAAGTGTTCACCTAATTCCCTTTAACATTAGAGGTTTAACTTATCTTTTAGTTAAAACTTAATTAATTATTGTGGAATCCATGCAAATTGCATATCAAATACCTTACTCATGCCCCTTAGTTTTCTGCAATCTTTAAAACATTTAGTATTCTTACAGATGACAAATCATAGAATAGAATCATGAAATGGTTTGGGTTGGAAGGGCCCTTAAAGATCATCCAGTTCTAACCCCTCTGCCATGGGCAGGGACACCTCCCACTAGACCAGGTTGCTCAATGGCTTCATCCAGCCTCACCTTAAACACTGCCAGAGATGGGACACTCACAACTTCCCTGGAAAATCTGTTCCAGTGCCTCACCACCCTCACAGTAAAGAGGGTTTTTTTCTGTACATCTCACCTAAATTTCTTTTGGTTTGAACCCATTCCTCCTTGTCCAATCACTACAGTTCTTGATGAAGTGTCCTGCTGGGGCTATGCTAATGCACTTAGCATCTGCAAATGGGTCCATAAAAAGAGGCAGGTTTCCATTCACTGAAGTGAGAGACAGAAGGATGCTCTAGGGTCACTGTACCTGCATCTTCCCACGCAGCACACCTTCAGGCGTATTCCGCTCCAGGGCTTTGGTGTGACTAATTGCAAATGGCAGAGGAGATGGAGGATACCTTCTGCAGGTGGAGTGAATATTGAAGCATTTCCATCTGAAAGTGCCCTCCTTTGTTCGGAATTTGCAACTAAGTGTGGTGAGAGGGGAGTCTCGAGGGGGATGGGAGGCTGTGAGGCGGGGGGTGGGCAGGGGCGGTGGTTGAAGGAAGCAAGTTTTTTAATGATGCAGCGACAAGCACTGAAAGCAACCTGGGCTGTGATCTCTGTCTCAGGCAAGAGTTAGTGTGCAAAGAAAGTGAGGAGACAGAAAGGTTTAGCAGCACAGCAGAGCTATCAGGAGCTGGTTCCCCAGCTTATCCCCCTCCTTTCCCAGCTGATGGAGGCTGAGAGGGCATTTTTAGATCCCTTCAAACAACACTGATGGGAAATCTGTCTCTGCCAGGCTTACTGTGTTTCTTTCCCTTTTTCTCTCTCCCTCTGCCTTTTCCCCACCATCACAGTATCAAACATCTTCCATTTAAAATAATTAAAAATAATGAGGTCCCTGGTGAAATTCATAGAATGACTGTGGTTTCTGTCTTTTCAAAGTGAAATTCTGCTTGGGACTGGGTGAGTTGCCTCCATGTAGCAACTATGAGACCATTCTAGTATTCTTGAAGCCATTGACCAGGGAAGGTGTTAACCTATATTCCTCTGATAGCTTTTTTTTTTAATTGCCAGTTTGGTAGAAGAGAGGAATCTAGCAGAGGGAAGGCAGGTTTGTCTTGTGGCTTCTTGCCAACCCCCACAGGACCATCTCTGCCATCCCCTGCTTACAGGTGCTTCTGGTGCCCATGGACGAGCGCAGCAAATGGCATGGGGATGCAAGCCAGGAAATATGCTTGTTTGATAAACTATGTCTTTCTTTGCTTTTGTTATTTTCAAAAAGCCACGATTTCTGGAATCACCAAAGGACACAAGGAATGCCCAGTTTTGGCAGAATAGCCTGAAACTATAAAGTCATAAGGTTCAACCTCTCTTCTTTCCCCCTTCAACCTCTAAAAGGGAGTCCAAGGCAGGAGGCTCTTCCCCAGGAGGCTGGGAAGAGCTCCACATTTGGGTTTTATGGGGCTCTTGAATCCCAGACACTACCAGTGCAGACACCTGACAGCGGATGCCCTTGTCAGCATGAGATGCTCATGCAATGGGCATGCAGAGTTTTTAGGCACCCACTTCTCCCCCTGAGGTCCTGTTACTACCCTTTCCCCAAGGGCAACCTGTGGATCAGAAGAGGAGGAGGAAAACTGGGGGTCTTGGTTGTGCACTTTTTCAGATTCCTCTTTGGGGTGTCAGAGGGGCAGTTTTCCTCTGCCTGCCCCAGCCCTGATCTCAGCCAGCTCCAGGTCTAAACCAGGGTTGTGGGGTGGTTTTAAACGTGATCCATGCACCTCAAAGTTCCAGTAGCCCCCCACAGCCCTCAGTCCCTGTGGCAGGCCTCCTCTCCATTGCTAATTGCTACCATCTGTCGGGATGACCATTTCAGCCGCATGCAAAATCCAGGGTGGGGATCTTTAGGTTTTCCATAGGAAGCCACTCTCTTTCAGGATGGGATTATACACTTCCTTGAGCCATAAAAACATGCAGGTCCAGGCAGCCCTGTCACTCTCCAGGGAAAGGGGAAATTACCCTCTTCTCTCATCAACTTATAACTTGAGGTGGGAGCCTGTGTTTCCATTCCTTGTGTTCACACAGGATTCAGACAGCAGAAGAAGCAGTTTTACCAATTTCATCAAGTTTCTGCTCTACGAAACTGGGCATTTTCTAAGCAGAAGGCAGTAAAAACCTCTGCCCCTAGATATTAAATCAGAAGCTCCCCCTTTTGCTGTTTTTTGCAGCACTGTTACAACAGCTAGTGTCTGGAGGTAGTAGACGAAACTTTCCCTGCTGGGTTATTCCATAGCCCTGCCCCTGTGCATCCTGACACCCTTTATCACAGAAAGACAAGAGTTGTTGCTGCCTCTATAGGCAGGGACAAGCAGGCACAGAGGAATGGGCAGGTGCCCACAGTGAAGGTAGCAACAGGATTCCCTTGCCCTGGCTCTCATCTGGTGTGGACTCCCTTTCCCTTTCAACTCTGCCAAGATGTTAGACTGGGACATCCTTTGTTATCTTCCCAGTTTTTGCCTTTATTGCTCCAGAGGCTTGCACTGGAGCTCCATGGGCAGCACTGGAGGTGAAGTAAGCCAACTCAAAAATACAAACGGCAGCAAAGCAGACATCTCAGGGTACAGCATCGTTTGCAGAGTGTTGCAAAAGGTAGAGATACTTCACCTTGGGTTCAAGACTTCAGCACTTCCATTTCTTCCTGGTAGGAATGAGAGGCAAAAAAAAATGAACAAAAAAAAATCCCCACAGTTCTCCATGAAAGATAAAAAAAAGATTTTAGTTTTAGTTTGACTGAAGCATTTTGTGTCAATTTTTGCTTTTCAGTTAATAACATGTTACAGTAGAGATAATAACCCTCAAAAGCAGTCACATTAAAAGGCTGTTCCTGAGAAATCAAAACATTTACATCTGTGACAATATTGAAACCTTCCACTTCCCTGCTTTCAATCTTCCTCATTGCTCCTATTTCTCACAAAACAGAGTGGTTTTTGTTCAAAAGCCAGCCATGGTTCCAGCAGCTTGGCCACAGTGAGTACTCATAAAACTGAAGTGTAAGATTTAAAGGCTCATGTGATGTGATGGTCTGGATAGCTGATCTGGGTTAAAAATGTGCCCCATCTTGACTCCTTCTTTCTCTCAAAGACTTCCCGCTTTTTTTTGGTTGCTAGTGTATCAGAACTGCCTCTGTATTTGTGTCTGTATCTGTATCCAAACCCATATCCATATCTGTATCCATATACCTACCCATATTCATATCCATATATTCCATATGCCTATTGCTTTCTTAACTGTATCATGTCACAAAAACTCAAAAAGAAGTGACCCATTCTGGCAGAGCAGTACTAGGCTCACTCTCAGCCTTCCCTGGTTATTCCCAGAGCAGAGGACATCTCCTCCACCCCATGCACCTCAGCTAAGACATGAACTGGTGCATCCCCTGTGCAAGAGTCTGATCCAAGCAGAAGTGTAGCTGAACTTCAAGGTGGGCAAGAATTGGATCTGACCTTTACGGTTTGTCAGTCAGTCCTTGGCCTCTCATCAGAATGCAAAAATAGTGCTAATAAGAGAAAATCAGCATATTTGGAGACCTCAGCCTGGACTTTATGTCATTGTAAATGCTGAATATAAACCCATAAATCAAATATCAGGAGTTGGGTTTAGATTCTGCTGGGTTTAAAGGGGTTCTTCTCTGCCTGGTGCCCAATATGTATGAGCTACAAAGCAGTGGGTTAGAAGTGGGTTAGAAGTCAGTAGATTACCTTGGGGATAGGTGTGCCCCTTCCTGAAGAGCCGAGACCTTTGATGCTCTGCTGTGCTTTCCACCCTGCCTCCCTCCTGCTTTCTGCTGTAAAGCTAATATGTGCCACGTGTTGGAAGCTCTGACAAATTGAGCAGCAGTGCCATCAGCCTGGCCTAGTCAGCACCACCAGGCACCCCACCACTTGCAATTCCAGCAGCAGAAGCTGAGGAGCCCGGGGTGCAGCTACTCCATCAGCCAGTGTGGGTACCCTGGCCTGACATGGAGTTACTCTGTGGTAAGGCTACTTTTATCTCAGGCTGAACCAGGGGAGGCTTCACATCAGGACATAAAATACAGAAGACAAGTTTGGTGGGTTTTTTTTGTTTTGTTTTGGTTTGGTTTGGTTTTTCGGTTTTGTTTTTTTGTTTGTTTGGTTTGGGTTTTGTTTTTGTGTTTTGTTTGTTGTTGTTTGTTTTTTTGTTTGGTTTTGTTGTTTTGTTGGTTTGGGGTTTTTTTTAAAGGTGGAAAATTTTCGAATTTATCTAAGACTGATAATCTACATGTACAATTCTCTCCTCTCCTAAGTGCACAGGGGCAAGCTGTGGCATTGGGACACTGGATAAAAGGGATATGGCTAACATGCCAGCCACATCATTAAGGAACCTTTTAGATGAGAAATGGTCAGACTTTGAAAGGTAAGTGCCTTCCTCCCACTCTTGGTGGGAGTTATACTGTTAGCTGCTGTTGGCTCCTTTGTAATGCTCAATAAAAAAATTTTGTTGTGTCAAAATCCCAGAGTCTGGGTCCCCTTCTAGGGCCCAAGTGTGTGCAGTTTGTATCAGGTTTCCTCCACTCCAAAGTGTTGGAAGATGATGGACTTGTCAGTGGGTTTTTACAGAGCTTCTCTGCAAAGAGCTGAGAAGGGTCTGGGGCCTCTGTCCAGAAGGATGTTCTGGACTATCCTAAGCACAGAAATATTGCAAGTCTTCAAAAACCGTGGGAAAGAGATTCTTGTTAGACTTTAATCTTCCCTTCACATGTGGCTGATGTGTTCACCATTGCCCAGGCCTTTCCTTCTGAAAGGATTACTTTATCACAGAGCTCTTTTCCTCATTAAATTAAAAAATCAAACCAAACTAACCAAGACCATAGTTTATTTTGTTTCATGCTATGGGTTTATTTTAAATGTATTAGATTTCCTTTTTTAAAAAATGCAATAACTGATAACGAGTGCATATGGATCTTTTCAGTTTAATGCTTTGTTTACACTGAACACTGGTTTGTCTGCAAAGTGTGTGTTTTAAATTACTCTGCCTTTTTTTTTTTTTTTTTTAAATCAAATATTAACCTCTTTGTGCGTGTGTGAGAGAGGACAAAGGGGGATGAGAGGGATCTGGATGATGAGGACCATGTTTTGTGCTGTACTGCTGGGGGATGCCTCCTTCCCTCCTGCTCGTGTCATTCCCACTGCTCCTCTCCAACATCCTTAATATGAGCATCTGTGTTTGTAGCAACTTAATATGAGGTTTGTACCACAAAACACAAAGGGAGACAATGAAGAATCTCCTTTTTCTGTCCAACCCAGAGGGGCTGGAGGGGTGCAAATGGCCTTTGGTGGCATTGTTTTGGCAGTGCAAAGGCACTACTGCAAGACTTTGTCCATGTTGGTGACCTGAAGGATGGTGGTGTCACCATGCAGAGGGAGGCATGAGGGCTACACCATGTACAGCTAAGGAAGCTCCTTGTGCTCCCTCACTCTAGTCCAGGAATATCCAGTCTGTGGTAAGGCCCTTTCCCCCTGTGGAGGGGCAAAATTCAGAAGTGCACAATGACACCACCACTGCAGCTCCAACCACTTGGACTGGCTTTCCCATGAGTCCCTATTGCTCCTCCTCCCTCAGGGCCCATGGGATGTGTTCCAACCAGCCCCATGATGGGCTTAAGTGTCTGTACAGTAGTTCAAGCATCATGTACATGGATGTCGTGCTCCACCTAGACTATTATTTGTCACCAATTTGCCACTCCTGCTATGAATGTCTTGTCCACATCTGCAAGGGAAACAGGTAAAAAGGTGTTTTTCCCTTAGGCAGCATCAAGGGAGGAAGCAGAGACAGTCCTGGGAGTCTTATCCCAGGAACAGTTTACAGGGATTGCCAGATCCTGTTGAACTGAGTCCCCATCAGGAGGCAAATCTGAATTTCTCCTACAGTTACAAAAGTGTGCGTGCTAGGTTAGGACCTTTTCGAAGCCAAAGCCTGCCTGAAGCAGCCTGTCACATTGAGGAAGTGCTATTCCTGGGCTTCCCTTAAGCCCATGACAGTAATACAAGCCCTGAAATGGCTTTCCAGCTTGCATTCAAAGTTTTTTGGCTCATGCTGATTTGACTTCAAAAACAGGCAAATCCACAAAATTTCTAAATCTCCTCAGTCTGTTTCTAAACACAGACCCGACATGTTACAGGGTGCTTCCTGTCTGTTGGACACATACCCTCAGTATTAAGTGAGCGCTAATATCACAAAATGAATCCCCTGGAATAACTCCAGGCTGTCTAGAAAACATGACCCAGACTTGAATTAAATCCTTTAGAACCAGAAACTACGCTTCTTGCAAGCACAAATCATGCGGTTTTTAGTGCCTTCCAAAATGAATCTCAGCTCTGTGCTAAAGCTGGCCTCACATATCATTGCCAGTCCATAGCCTAAATTTCTCTGGTTGTCACTGCCTCACCACTTGGCTGTAAATTCAACCCAAAGTGCATATTGTCCATCTGTGGAAACTCCTATGAAGCTAAATGACTTCTGAAGGGAAGGAGAGGAGCAGGATTGAGCTCATGTGAACAGGTCTGGGCAGATCTTGATATAAAATAAACTCCTTTTTTACAAATGCTGCCACACAGATCCACTGTGTTCTTTATTTTTGTCATAACACCTAAACCTAACTGTGACTCAGTTGTTCCAAGCACAGCCTTAGAAAGTTGTCCCCTTCCCCAGGGATCCTCGTTTTCAAATGCAAGATAAGTGACAGCAGACAGCCCTGAGCAGGTGGACATGAGCTAACACTGGCTTGTGGTTTCTGTACACCAAACACAACATTTTCCAACCTGTGGTCTGGTAGTGATGCTCTGTTCAAACTTTTCACAGCAGTGGGTGAAAATACACTACCTTCTGGTTTTTAGGAACAGAAAACACAGGAGAATGTGCTGGAAAAGAAGGACAGAGCACAGAGTTGTGTGTTGCCTGTTTCCATCAAGTGTGTAAGGCCAGTGGTGAGGTGTTTGCATACCCACCAGTGTCCCAATGCTGCAACTGAAGACGGTGCCTGTGCATCTGCAGATAGATCCTCTTGTCCTCCAAAGGCAGCAGGGGCATGAGAAGGGATAAAGGCTTCGAAGGGGAAGGAAACTGAGTTATCTCCTTTGCTGGGGCATTGAGCAGAGCTATGGGAAACAATGGGTATGCAGCTCCTAATATTTGGCATCACCGTGTGTCTGCCTTTCCTCTATACAGGGAACAGGTTTTCTCTGGTGAGCGGAGACCAGGGCTTTAACTGCTGTCCTCATGGAATGGCCATGACTAACTAGCAGGCAAGTGCTCCAAAAGAAAAAGGAATCTCTTCGAGACTTCAGAACAAGCCAAGACACTTGCAGTTCCTTTAAAGTGTCCCTATACCACTTTCTTTTCCAACAGACCGTGTATCACAACAGGGTCATTATGAACATGGTGATGTGTTATGGCTGAACAAGGGCAAGTGTTCCTGGGCTGCTTTGAAATGCTCAGCCAGGGAGTTTTAGGGAAGCTCCACTTCCTCGATGGGGTGATCCCTCCAGAGTGCTAGGTATCCAGTGCCTCTGGCCCATTTTTCAGGCAACATGGTTGCTCTTTTAAAAACTTAGTCACTAATTTTGGGCTGATGATGGGAAGAAATGACATTTTTTGCAAACCATTTCTTGCAGAGATGAGTTATTAGGGAAGGTGTTTGTAGCGGTTCAAGGAGTAATTGCAGTGCAGTTGTCTGCCTCACAGCCTCTTTCATCCTTTCCATTCTTCCTAGCACAGCTGAGTTTATCAGCCTTTCACCCAGAGAAACATTAGCAGGATTTTTTCCCATTGCTTCATAGTTAATTTTCATAACTTGGAAGAAAAATAACAGCTTTTAGACCTCCACTGTCCTGTCAAAATGGTTGAAACTGGCCAGTGAGTTGAAAATTTATTGGCAGCAGATAGAGGCGGATGAACTCACAAAGCCTGATCCTATAAGCCATGTTTACTTAGGGAAACAGGCTAAAATCAGCCATAGCCTGGAGACCACAGCATTTCCACCCTGGACAAGCCTTTCACATAACACTCAATATCTCCTGCTCCATCTGTGGCAATTAGGAGGCAAGATGTGTTTATGCAGTTTTCAGGGCAGTTTCAAAGCTGCTGAAGTGGACCCCACAGTGACAAGGCGCATCTCTCACCACCCTGAAGTCCACCATGCTAACAAGTGACAGGCATTTTCAGGACTCTGCTGAGTGGATCTGCCTAGGACAGGCAGGTTTTGTGTGGAGGTGGAAAAAGAAATAGACTGGATGATCTGGAAGAGGGGAGGCTTCCACTGAAAGGGAAAATGGCTACAGGTGCAGAGGTGCTGTGTGCTTGTGACTTAAGGACCATTATACATCATTATTTATAATTTAATGTCCATCTGTCAAATTAAAATGCCTTCTTTTGAAGTTGCACATCACAGAAGAATAAGAGTGAAGCCACAGACATCTCTGTACAATGTTTTTGGTCCATCATTCTGTGAAGCCTCTTGAAGTAGAAAGCACATTTGCATTACAAAGGATGCAGTCAGTGTCTTTGTGTATCAGTGCAGTGTCTCAAACCTGAGCAATCTTCCTTTCTAATGATGGTCAAGTAAAAACCCTGGCCCACGTTCATCTATGATGTGACTCCTGTTACTTCAGAGGAGTTACAGCCAGAATAAAGGCACCCCACTAATCTCTTCTTCTAGGCAGGGCTCTTCCCTTTCAGTGCAGCCTATTGCATCAACTCAGTCAGCTACAGAGAGGACACCAGCAAAGAGTCCCCAAGGATATGGTTCTTCTTGTCCCCCTCAAGGTGTACATTAGGCTTGTAATGAATCATCTGAATTAAGATAGTGTAAAACATGAGATGAAAGAAAATCACGAAGTTTCTACTCATCATGCCTACCTCCAGTACGTTGATTTGGAGGCTTTGAATACTGCTGCCCCAGTGTTCAAAACATGAAGTAATGCATCAACTTCAGCCCAGCTGTTTCTAAACAAAAGGTTTTCAATGGATCAGCCACTTTCCAAACCTTTATATGACCCCTCCGAAGGCCTGGATCGATCTAAGTCGGGGATTTGTAACAAGGGTTTGGTTTTTTTTGCTTTCACATTCATTCTCTGAGGCCACAAAGCATAGGCAAGACTGCCCTGACCTGCTTGCTCTTCCTCTGCTAATGGGATCTTGCCTTTTTCCCCTTAAGAAGTGCTCTCTCCTCTCCTGCCTCCTGCAGCACAGACCCCAGTGAAAAGCCCTCCCTGCAAGGGGAGGACAAAAGTACAAGAGTGTGCATTAATACCACCAAGTGAGTGAGCAATTAAAGTGTTCCTTGGCAGAAAAGAGCTGCCGCAGACAGTTGCTGACTGCGGACCCGGTTTCTGACAGCAGCAGCTGACGCACAATGCTCCCATTCAGCTGCTGGCAGGTCCTCGGTGCTCCCAGGATGTGCCGCCTTTTGGCTTAATTCAGTATGTAATGGATAAATCACATGGAGGCTTTGCTCCCTGCACTCACCCAACTGGGAAGCACAACACTGGAGGAGTCTGAGCAGCCTTTGCCATGCTTTCAGCTCCAGGCTTTTTAGGAGAATATTTCCCTGGCCATAGTTTGTGACCTTTCCGTGAAGTCTTGAGTCTCTTTCCTACTGGTTTTATAAAGTTTTCTTGTTCTCTCTTTCATCCTTTGCTCAATGCTAGGTGGTTTCCACTGCCTGCAGCTCCTGCCCCTGAGCAGTGCAAACCCCTCCATTCTTGTCATATCAGTGATGCTGATCCTCAGTGGTACCTGAGTGTCACTGCCAGAGCTGTATGGCATGGTGGGCAGCAGGAAGGGCATTGGGAACAATCTCTCTCTCTGTCACTTCAGACTATGATTTGGCCTGGAGGTTGGGGACTTCATTTGGATTTAATCAGGTATGATTTTTGTTTGGAAGATAAAGGGTAGAAAGAAAGGCCAGACAGTGAAAGTAAGGGGTTATGGTTTCAGAAGGCATAATGTGACTCAGAGGGAGAGGATAGTTTGGAGGCAGAGAGAATAGAAAGCTGGATAGTGATTGCTAAATGCTTCTTCTTGCTCTCTCTAAACTTTTTTGAGCCAGTTTGATCAGGAATTCACCAAGAATCTCTTCTTTTTTTCTGTTCCTAATTTGCATTTTGATTGACCTCGGCAAGGAAAACCTTTTACACCATACACTGTAGGCAAACCTGTGGCAGGCTCAGAGCAGAAGGGACATGTATAAACTCCGGCTTAAGCTCTGTGACGTTTTGAGTATGGTGCTCGGCCAAGCCAGCACATCCTGCCCCTCAACAGGGCTTGTACAGTGCATGCAGTGCTGTGTCCGCTCTGTGCAAGCAAGTGCCATCCCTATGCTCTCCATCTCCACTGCGAAAGAAGCTTTTGCCAGTATGGGAGTCAACATGCAACTGATGAAGCTGCTCAAAGCACGGGCAATGAGACCAGGTTGCCTAGGGCAATGTCCAACTGAATTTTGAATATGCACAAAAATGGAGATTGCTCATCCACCCTAGCAGCCCACTCCTGGGCTTGGCCACGAGCACAGTGAAGCAATTTCTCCTAATATCCATTGACTCATAGAACAATTCAGGTCACGATGACTAATATTATCTTATGACAGGAGGGCATCTTTTCTTTCCTTGATGTGCATGACCTTGTACTTGCAGCAAATTTGGCTTAACAGTTGTACGAGTTTAGAGGAAAAGTGTGGCTCTCAGTATGTGATGCAGCGCTGCCTGAAAAATGCAGGCAAAGGTGGTCTGAGGGGAATGAAAACCATACTCCAAAAGCTCTTGAAAGGCATAGTAGTTCAAGCTTGGTTCAAGAAGTTTGAAATCTCATCAGTAAATGAGTCTTAGTTTATGGGTTTAGACAGAAAGGAAACGTGGAGAGTTCTGGCTAAAAAACATGTTTGGGATTAAATGGCTTGTAGGATTTAAAAATAGCTGTATCATTTAAATTAGTCTAAGAGTCTTTTGGTGGTCCGACATTGTAAAAGCTGCCAGAAACAACTACAAGCAGTGGGACATATTAATGTATTTTTCATAGAGGATTATGTGGGATTCAGTTCTGCCTATGAGAAGAACCTCTTCATGTCAGTCAGCTGAGTAGGAGTAAATAGCTCTCTGAGAAAAGGTGTATGCCTGCCCTTGAGTTTCATCTCTGTTTGGATTTTGTTACTCTGATGTTGTCACCTCAAGTCCTGCCATTTGGTGGCTGTGGGGAGCACTGGTATTTTGGAGGGGCAGCTGAGACAGGGGCAGCTGAGGGACAGCTCCAGGAGCAACACTGTCAAGAGAGAGCTGTGCTTGAAGGAACATTGTCAAGGGAGAGTTGGAACTCCCTGCAGTATTATTGGGAACAGATACGAGCTATGGTGAAAGGGGAGAGGATTGTACTATTTGGAGAGGCAGAGGATGAACTAGGCTGAACCCTGCGGTCAGCCCCAGCCCAGGACCTGAGTAACATGTGCACTCCAGCAGTGCCCCTGCAAGGGCAGGTGGGACTTGGTCGAGTGACTCCTCACAGTACATGAGACCTGACAGCTCCACATCAGACACTCCAGCCCAGTGGGTCCCAGGTGAAGGTCTGGTTCAGGCTTTGCAATCACCATCTTATCCCGTGTGATCATGATAGTGGTTTGGATTGATCCTATCCCCATTCAACCAGGAGCTGAAGAAACACCCATGACTGGTTCCCAGAGATGAGGACAAGCCCATATCAGAAGCCGGTCTGCTTTTTCGAAGGGTGAAAATTTCTGTATTCTCTTGTTCAGTGAAAAAGCCCACAGGTCTGGAAATTCATTCAACTACAACCTCTGCCAACCATGCCAAAAAGCTATCATATCAGCAGTTAAATCAGATCCTACCCATCCTGCCCTGCCCAAAAAAGCAAGAAGTCAGGATATGGTGCTTTAAAACCCTCTCTACCAGCATACTCAGAGCAGCTTCTTGAAGGCTACTGCTTTTTTTCTGCTGAGCCTCATTAACGAGACACTGCTTAGTGGCACAGGTCACCCTGGCTCTCTGTGCACACTGTTGCACAATTCATGTGTAAATGTCAAGTTTCAGCAGATCCCAGCCTCAGCCCTTGTGCCACAAGAAAGCAGGAGCAAGAGGGAGGGTGAGGGGCGGAGGGCAGGGAGCAGGCTGCTGTGGGACAGTGGGGAGGGAACAATAGCTGCTACATATGGGACAGGTCAATGGGCTGCCATATGCCGGCTCCCTCAGCGCTTCGCTGCTTAATCCCCACTTTCAATATTCTTGTCAGTGCTGGATGCTCACTGCCTCTGCAGAAAGACAGTTCATACTCTGCCTTTTAATGTGTTCTTGTTTTTAAGTCTAAGAGTGCTTCTGCTTTGTTGTACCCTTATTAAGATGGAGGACAGATTAGCAGGGAAAGGTTAGGGCTCTGACAGCCCCACGAATAAGTCCACAGCCAGCTTGAGAAAAGCATGAAATTCATCTTTTAGCAAAAGGCTTCAGTCATGAAGTTTAGTTTGTGGCATTCACCCTGCAAAGCAGCGGGGCTGTTGGGCAGGAGTACAGAAAGGGCTTTGTTCATGCTTCCTTGGCTTGATTTATATGATGAAGGGGTTCTAGTGCCGCATAATATTTCATCTGTGTGTGAGGTTGTGGTACCGGTGGAGCATGAAATTCCCCAATGATCAGCCACTCCACCCGGCAGCTCCTTTTTCTGCATCCGTCCCCAGCAGCATGCAGGGCCTGGCACCCCCCAGCTGGCAAAGTAGGCAGGGGGTGCTTGCTTGATGGGCCCTCATTCTTCATTCAGTGTGACACAGGCGAGCATATGTCTTTCTAATTATAAATGAGCAGTGAGGGTAAATAGCTCTCCTTTGGACAGCAGGCTGTGTTTGCTGCAGGATTTCAAGGCACCTAGGTAAAGAGGGGCCCTGAGGGGGGCATCCTCATCCCAGAGGGCATCCTGATCCTAAATCACTCAGGATGGGGATATCCTGAATAGGATAGGCTGCCTGGCAGCAGCTGCACGAGACAACGGACTTGCAGTGGTATCAACAGAGGAAACTCAGCTGGAGGAGGGCTGGGAGCCCAGAGACAGCATTAGTGGAAGGTCACATGTGTGGAAGGCCACACTGGACTGGGCAGCTGAAGCTGCTGTGGGGATATTTGTTGCTCCAGCAAAACACTTGCATTGGCAGAACTGGAGGATTTCCCCAGCATCATGGCTGGCACAGAAGAACAGTGGGATGTTCCTGGATTTCCCCTGATGATTGATCTCAGAATGGTCCTGCATCCATGTTTGCTGCTCTTGTCACCACGATGCCCTGCAGCAGGGCAAGGAGGGTTCCTACTCCTGCCCCTCCTGACAGCTCCCACCCCTCCCCACAGCACCATGCTCCCCTGCAAGCTCTCCCTTGACCTCTCTGACAACCCTTCCAGCTTCTCCAGTGCAAGGTGCTACAGTCCTACATTGCCCCAGCATCCCCAGCTACTTTCTACAGATGACTGTGCTGTGGACATCTTGGGAGGAGTTTTGTTGTCCCTGATTTTGTCTCCAGAGTCGAGGAACAGAAATAGTGTTGCTTGTTCATCTTCTTGCCTTCTGTACAGAAAGGCAGACAGTGATGGGAATCTAATGCAATCAAACTATCCAAACCTTAAACTCTGAAGACCATTTGGGGAATACAGCTGAGGTTACTGGTTCATATATCCCCACTGAAGATGTTTATATTGGTGGGTCTGAAAAATGCTTTATCAGGTTAGATTTCTCCTTGGAGAGGTATAACAAAAAGGCAGAAAAACTGGCAGCCCTTTTCTGAAAGTGCCTCCCAAGCAAGAGATCTGTGGTGGATTAATTAGTAGATGATGGCTGGGAATCTGATGAGCTGCTGCTTAAAATTACAGCCTGCTTCTCTGCTTATGGGACAGCTGAGCAACACTTTTCCAAAAAAATGGGTGTGCCTGGGTGTTTCAAATTATAAAGTAGATTTTATATCAGAGAATGAGGCTCCACTATAACCCTGAATGGGTATTTCATTTCAAACAGGAGCAAACCACCCATATAGCCACAGATTCTCCTAAACTTAGTAGTGATCATCTGCAGCCAGATACTGCAGTTGTCAGAACCCGAGGCCCTCAGAGTTGACCAGGGCGAGAGAGAGAGAGAGATTTGAACTGCAGGTTTGAAATGGGTTTTGAGCTGAAATGCTGCTTTAGTCCACCTCTAATCCTTATTAATCCTTAATATCTTCTTTTTCTCCCTTAACGTATGAATTGATGTCACTGGTTAATGGAGCAATGAACCTGAGAACAGGAACCCCCAGTATTACACATATACGTGCCTAACAACAGCTGTGCTTGACAATAAAATTATATAAGCAAAGCTCAAATGGATTGTGGTAGCATCAGATGCCCTGGGACGACCTGACTCATTTGATTTTTCTTGCTCTTTTGTTCCAAATTTTGTTGGACAACAAAAATTTTAACGGCAGAAAATCTCATTAAAGGTCACTGTCATTCTCTCTTCCTTCTGTTGGTTTTCTGCCTGTATCAATGCAGCTGCTGCCCCATGACTGCAAGCTGAAAATGCTCCCCCATCACACAGAACTTGCACACTGCGTTTGAGATGACAGAAAAGAGCGAAACATCCATAGTACCGTCATTAGAGGAATCACAGGACTCCTGTTGCTTACCCGCAGCTATGGTACAGTCCCATATCTAAAACATTGCCATTTGATGTCTTCATTATGATCCTCAGAGCTTATACCTCCCTCAGGAGAACTGCTCTTAGGTGGTTCTTTCCCTGCAGGACTTTTTACGTGCCATTATGAGCTAAGCCACAAGAAAGGCAGCTCCACAGTCAAGCACTGGAGGCAATGGGATGCTTGTACCACTGCTAGGGTGAGTTCCTCCATTCCTGGGCAAAATTCCCTGGAGCCATAGGGGTTGTGCCGGAGATGGTGTGGGTAATATGCTCTTAGCCCAGGGGCTTGCCCAGGCTGCACGCGTGCACACTCCCTTCTCTGTGCTGAAGGGTTTCAGCAGTGCTGCGAGGGTCACAGGGAAGGGATTTTTTCTTTAACTGTTGCCTTCTAAGCTATGCAACTCATGTGCTTGGTTGAAGTCCAGAAAAAAAAACCCGGTTCATAAAATCCATTCTACTTTCTTTTTTTTTTTCATGCAAAACAAGTGCCTGTGTGCTCAAGCTATGAGGTCTGGCAGAGACACCATGGGGAGAGGAAGATTACCACTTGTCAGGAAAGGACCTATTACAGTTAAAGTGCCAAGTGGATGTTGCTGTAGGAACCTTCCTATCAGTTTCTTAAGCTTGTACGATAAAAATCTCAGGCTGACCTAGGGATCAACATAGAGAATTTGTTAAGCAGGCAGGGCAATGTCATATATATTCTCGTGCTTATCTTCTGTGAATGAAAACTGTTATTAAAGGCCTACAGAAAGTGTGTATAGTGCACAGAAGCCACAGCACTGGCCTTTTAAACATTTAATTGAAACCTTACATGTCTGCTTATTCTGATCCTTATTATTTATTAAAATAAAAAATAATACAGGTGGTTAAATGACTAAGGAGTCACTGTGGGATGATGTAAAAGAAGAGTGGAAGGCTAATTGTATTCTTTCAGGTGGAAAAGACAAGCTCAGAGAGGCTGAGCGACTGATTAGGACTAGTCTGCCATCTATGAGCTTAATTCGTCTAGCAAAACTCATCTCTGCCCGCTGGCTAGGGAAATTTTTTGACTAATTATGTTAAATTTTAGCCTCAAATAATGTGAGATGGAAGGCAAAAGGATGTTTTTTGCCTTGAAAATTACATTTATACTTAAATAGCCAGAGGTTTCTTGTTTTGTAATCAGAAATCTTATTGTATTAATAAATGCAGACTGTTATCTTCCTCTATTTTAGCTCCCAGATAAATTCTTCTATTCATATCTCTTCTTTCTGTATCCCTAATTGGTTGCTGTCTGAATGTTTTACTACTTTGTTTTCTTTTTTCTTTTGAGTTTATTTAATTTACAAATAAACTTATTATTAAGAAGTCTTACATGATCCTATTTTTAGTAACATTAGGAAAAAACTCCAAACCATACGAAAAATGTGTGCTGCAAGCAATCAGAATCATCATCTTTCAACAGAAACCATTTTCTCCTTGTGTGTTTGTAGAGCTGGCTATCTAAATTCACAGGTCACTCCGAGGAAGAGCAGGACAACACAGATGGTGCTTTCTGAAGAGATCTGAGTTTTAGTGCACAGCTGGCAGATTGAAAATTTCTGTCTCTGGGGTGAGTTTGTGAAGCACCAGGTGGGTGTGCAAAGGTGGAAAGGAGAGACCATTGCAGCTGCCCACCTGGTGCTGTAGCAGGTACCTGCTGGGGGGCTGGCTTCAGCCTTTCCCAAGTGTCTTCACAGTCAGCACCATTTGCAGTGGTGGATGGAAAGGTATATTCTCTTTGTCTATCTGTGGACAGCATAGGTGAGAAATACTACAGAAGGATTTCTTTAATTTATGCTTGGTTAATTCACCCCAAATCAAGAGGTTTGCCCAAATGAGAACTCCATAAACCATTATCCTTTTATGACAGATGCACAAGGAGCTGTGGGTAAATCATCTAAAAATGCTAGCAACCTGATGCCAGATGCTGGGAAAGATTGGTCCTGGAAACAAAACCTACACAGCTTTTCCTTGGTCTCATCTTACACGCCTGCATTCATTGTTCTGCATGATGATGGACTCATTTTCCAGGGAAAAAATCAGCAAATCTGTGGTTTTGCATCCAAAGCCTCTAAAATGAGCAGCGTGCCTTTGTAACAGAGTTAGTCTAGCTTGTATTTTTCTTTAAAACTTTCAGGCAAAAATTCTTCTTTGTTATTTTGGTTTGAATCTGAAACTGCAAATGACAAGTAAGAAAGTCGCTACTGATATGACCCACTTTCAAAGTAAGGGAAATTACCATGAGAAGCACTTGAAGTGAAGACAAGAAAGTCTTGAAGAGCATTACAGACCTCAGAACAGGGTAAAATGATGACAAATTCAGTTAATATTATACATTCTCTATTAATCTACTATGACAGAGAATACCTGCATGAGCTGAATGTAATGTCCCAAAATAAAAGTGAAACAAAAGTGAATTCAAATATCCATTCTTTATGAAGATTTTTGCAGAAATCATTATCTTAAAAAAAAATTAGGAAGCAAAATGCCACTACTTAAAACATTACTTCAGTTAATTTTTGTATTTTTTGAATAGGAAATATTACTAGTCAAAGGACAACCAAAAAGAAGTCCTAAACCTGTCCATTTTTAAATGACTGATATTATTTTCTTTTTCGGTGAACCCTCATTCATTTTGAAGGTGGAACAATGAAGCAACTCCCCCAGTTACATTTCTGGGTGATTGGAATGACAAAATCAGCTGTTGGTAGTAATGCCCAGACTCAGGCACTTTACTTCATGCCCTATTTGTATGAGGTGGCTGCAGCCACATTAATCCACGCTGTTCTATTAGCTGGGAAATCAGGAGGTATTATTTGCAGGTTTTCTTATGCTCCCAGCTGGAAGGTGGTTCTGTGTGCACATGGCAGGGTGCCAGCTTGTTGTCATTGAGGCCTATTAGATTATTACCCAGCATCATAGCATATCACAGAGCCATGCAGTGCTCCTAAAGTGACAAAATCCTGGTTCCCTGGTGAATTTTAGAGAAATGTTTATAGTGGCACTTGTTAAAGTTAAATGTCTATTAATGGTCCTACTAAAATTGCCCTATTTTGTGGAAAGCACTCTGTATTCAGTTACTTAAAATCTTTCTGGGCAGAAAGGTGGGGGGTGGGAAAAGCCTGAATGTTTGTAATTATTGATTTCTTTATTTTGAAATAATGTGCTTTAGATTTTTTTTTCCCTAAAAGCAGTAGGCACAGGAAAAGATACAAGGATTAGTGTATTTGCTTATTAGTATTATTAGTATTTGCTTTAGGTTCTTTTAAAAGTCCAGATTTGGGAAAGCATTTCCATGCCCTGTAAACTAATGCATTTATTTATATAAAATCACAATGAATAATCATAAATTACTGGGAAAACAAGCCTTACTTAGATTTTGCTTGAGCAGAGGAATTGGTAGCTGCAGAAATGGTGGCGGAAGGAGTGAAACGAGGAGGTTTTGGGGTATTTTCTCTCCTATCAGCTCAAAGTTATTAAAGGATTTTCATACTCCATTACGTGTGTCTTTCTTACCACTAACTCTGCATTTTACTATTTGGGTTCTAGTCTTGCCAACATTAAAGCAGATGATTAATATAACAGTTCAGTAATTCCCATGACTTTTCACTGAATCCTCCCTAGTTTCTCAGCATCCTTCCTGATTCACAGGCCCCAGGAGTGGGCACAGTGCTCCGGCAGTTGCTGCACCAGTGATTTCCTCTTGCTTGGTAGTTCCTTGATGTGCAACCCAGGGCAGCACCAATGCAGTGTGTCACTCAGATCTGCCTTTCTGTTGACGCCATGGCTGGACCTCCTCCTGCTTTCTTGAAGTTTTGGAAAAGACCCTATCCCTCCCCACACTGCACTCTCCAACCCTACTGTAAAACCCTTGTCTTGTATGCTGGGTTTCCATTCCCAGGGAAGCAAATCTCCTTGGATCACTAGCACACCTAATTTAATGCTTATCACTGTCTTTTGATTATCTGGAGGCTTTGCCAATCTATCAGCTCATTCATAGAAATATTAAATAAGCTCTCTGCCATTGTTTGCAAGGAAACTTGCCAGAAGCGCACGACTTTGTCATACTGTGCATGACTGCACTTCCCTTTTTCATTCCAAGATCTCTCACTGGACCCTTCAGTCAGGCAATGTCACACTGATTTTCTTCACTGCACACATTTCTTAACCAAAATATTGTATTTCACCAAGTGAGAGGCTGCACAAGTGCTGAAGTGTATGGCTGTAAAGTAAGCAAGCTGGTGCCTCTACCAATAACACCAGCAATTCCATTGAAAAAAATTTTGTGATTGGTTTAGCAAACTTCTTTACCTTAATTCATAAAAATCATAGGAAATGTTGGCAGAAGATCATGTAGTTTGTTATATTGCTCGAAGAAAGACTTCACCAATGCCAGGTCAGTCAGGTGTGGCTTTGTCACCAAGCCCTGAAGACCTCTGAGGACAGCAGTTCAGCAGCATCTCTGGGCATCTACTCCAGGGCTGCCCTACCCCTTCTTCAATTACGAGTTTTTTCTTAATGTTCAACCCTAACCCTCCCAAGTCACATTTTGTGTCCACTGCCCCTTGCTATGTGATCTGGCAGCACTACCTCTATGACCATCCTTTAGTAGGCAGCTATTACCTGAGCCCCTACACCACAGTAAGCAAGCCTGGTCCCCCAGGCTGCTCTTGATTATCCCTCAGCCCTGACTACCTCTGTGCCCCTCCACTGGGCTTGCTCCAGTTTCTTCACATCCCTGTTGAACTGGGAGACCCCAGAATGCAGTACTCAAGGTCTGATCTCACCAGTCCTGGGTACAAGGAAATAACAACTGTTCTTAGTCAACTGCCCGTGTACCTCTGAACACAGCCCAGAGCAACAAGAGCTCACTCTCATTTCTTCCATTTAAGTGGCTTGGCATCCAATGCAACCCTCAAATCCCTTTCATCAGGGCTGCTACTAAATTGCCCTGTGCAGACCTCTTCCCTGCCATACCTGAGGATATATCTAACACTACCATCAGGATGACTTTTCCAGCTGTTGCCTCACCTTTGTTTCTCTGTTACTAGATAAAGAACAATGGAGACGGGAGGTTTACTCTGTAGAAAGACCCAGCTGTCACAAGCTGCCCCTTTACCAAGATCATGCACCTCAGTGGGTATTCCTACCCAAAGAGAACATGCCTGCAGCAGCGCAGGGGTGCTGCTGTCCCTATGCTTGCCTGTTTGAGGGTGGCCATCTGGAATTTCTGTACTCAGAAAGTACTCAGAAAGTACTCTGGGTGTAGGTCTACTTTGTGGCCACCTTTTGGACTCCTTTTTTTGCCAGTGTGGTAGCATCAGTAGAGCTGACTGGACACAGATGTAGCCTCTCTTCAGTGCTTGCTGGATGTCATGGTTTTACTGGGGTGGCCATTGGGCTTTTGCTTGAGCCTAAGTCTTCCCTCGGTTCTCCTCTGGCAGGTGCAGCCCTTCAGTGCTGAATCCTAAAAGAGAGCTAAGTTCCATTGGAGCTAGCCAGTGCTGGACCTGAGCCCTAGGAAGGATTCTTGCTGCTCCAGGTCATCTTTAGAGCATGTGTTTGCAACTGAGTCATGAACAATTGAAAATACAGGCTGCTGGCAGAGAAAAAAGCAGGGCATTGGTCTGAGCAGTGTGAGCTGTGAGGCGGCAGCTCTAGCTATACAAATACCCATTTGCAAAATGGGCCCCTAAGCCCAGGAGAAACAGAGATCAAACAGATTATTGTTATTATCCTTATTACCTCACCCTCTGTCTGAGAGGACAGCTATGTTTTATTCATTGAAAACACAGACAATTATATTTCTGGTCTTGCCTTTTGAGTGCCTCCTCCCCTGCTTCTCCAAGCAGTGGCTCTTTCTAGGATCTGCCAGTGTGGGTGCAGCTTCTCTTCTTCCCTGTTGCAGGTTTTCTCAGCCAGTTCCTCTGCACTGCTGTGTCCCATCATGTGAGGAGAGCAGCCAGACAAACTGAGATTGCCAACTTGGGGAAGTCTTTTGTATTTCCAGCCTGCTAAGAAGGAGAGCCAGGCCCCAGAGAGGGGGAGGATGATGGGGGTTTTACTGTCTGGAGGGATCAGATAGGAAGCTGTCAGCCCTTCAGGACCATATAGTTCACTGAACAGACCAAAGCAGGTTGCAGCAGACATTAAACCTAAACCAGGACCAAGCAGAGCAAACCTCTAGGAAGGGTAAGAGAAACACCCTTTGCACTTGGGACTGTGAGATCCTAAAGCATTTGGCTTCAGTCAGGTATGATCAGCATTGTTTCTGACAGCAGGGAGAGCCAGGGTACATAGTTTGCTGACCCTTCTCCTTTAGGCTGGATCTATGACCTGTTGAAATTCAGGGAATCTTCTCCTGTCCCTCAACAGGCTTTGAAGCTGATCCTGTGTGTTGCATTCTTCTAACTTGGCAGCAACTGAGTTTAACTCAGATGAAGGTGTGTGAAAAGCAGATTTCAAAACCCATGGTGGTATCCCTGTTGAAAGCAGTCTGAGCATCTCAGAACAGGAAGAACCTGTGCCCTATGTGACTCTACTGTCACCTAGCCTGGGAACAGTAAATTATGAACAGCACTTTGAGCTCTGGACAACTGCATTCAAGAAACATAACATCAAAATTTGAGCCCAGTGAGCAGGGTGGGGGGAAGGTTTACAACAGTGATGGAACATAGCAACAGGAAGAGCCCACCAGAGCAATAGCGCATGGGATTTTGGAGCATTTGTTGTGGCTTCTCTGGAGCCATGGAAAATAGAGTGAAGGGTCCATAATCATCACAACTTGTAGATATAAAAGTACAGCAGTGCTCTGCTCTTACCTAAAGAAGGGGGGTCACCAAGGCATTGCCTGTCCATTTTGATGGGCTCAGTGTGTTACTTGCTAGTTATTTCTTTCCTACTGGAAACAAATTGGATCTGTACCACTTTTGTTGTCTCTGAAATGTTAAGTGGTTTGTGTCCAACAGAGCTGAGCTCTTAACTTTAGGAGGGTTCTGCTTGGCTTGCTGCCCAGCCTGGTGAATCCCCAGAGAAGATATTTAAAGGCTGCCTGAAAGAAAACAGCTTTAATGACACAATAAATAAGTACACCCACCTCATGAGGAAATGGCACTGCTCCTGGAAAGGTGACATACATACAGAGTTCACCAGCTGGATTATTTTCAGGGATGACCTCTTCAGGCTTCTACCAGTTGCTGATGGTTTAAAAACACTCAAGGTATTAAATGTTTTCTTTTAATTTCTCTCCTCCCGGTGCAAGGATGTGATAACTGGTATGGAAAGAAAAAAACGAAGGCAAAAAGGAAAGGAAGAAAAGAAGAACAACAAGAAAAAGAGGGTGCATAAAAGGCAATAGCAATATTTTTCATGTAGTCAAGATCAACTTCAATAAGTCCAAAGTATCTGGAAAGCAGCATTCTAAAATGTGAAATCTGCAAGCAACAGGGGTATCCTTTACCATGGGTCTCTAATACCATTTTTTCTCTAAATCTGTCTCTCCATCAGGCTGGTGGACCAGCATGGGAGAAGAGACTTACCTGATAACGAGGCTTTCTAGCCCTGGTGTGAGGGAGGCTAAGGAAGATAAATGGACTTTGCTGGTTACGGATGATGTGATCTGTGTCTTTTTTCTTCCTCTCAGTTCCCTCCTAAATGTTTAAAGGAAGGATTTATTCCTTTGCAGTTTTGCTACCAGCCACAGACAGGGATGTTCAAGGCAAACATCCTCAGCTGCAGGAACCAACAATGAAGCACTCAAACTGACAGCTTGTCTTTCACAGTTGCTGGGTACTGAGCACATCACCTTTAACACATACTACTGCCCGGAGCCAAATTTCCCCCAAGTTTTGGAATAAACTCAGATTTAACATTTTTACCTATGTCACTTTTATAGCTTCAGCTGAGACTTGAAGAACCAGACTCACTCCATTGATGTAGAACCCTAGTCACCTAGATTTTGAATCTATGCCATGGGAACATAGATGCCTGAATCACTTATGCAAATGAAATAATGGGCCTCAGGTAGTGCACTTTTGCAATCCTTTACCTGGAAAGAGGAGTGCTGGAACAACACAGCCTTCCACACAGCCCATGGAAGCCCAGCCACACTCATGTTAAAGCACAGGTAAGGTCTAACTAGCCTCAGACAGGAATTTTGTACACACATTCCAGCTGTATGCCAATTCCTGCAAGTGTATACAAATACACTGGAGGACATTTTTGCATCGTGCTCTGACATTTTTAGATAGCAGCTGCTCCTTTTTATTATTTATAGAGACAAGTTCTGTTCTTGAGTGTTGTGGATTGGTTTCACCTCTTACAAGCTTGACAAATGCTTCCCATTCCAGGAGACTGATTTGAGGTATTTATCAGTGTTTCCATACTTCACCTTTTGGGCTGAAAGTTTACATTCCTGGGGGTTGCCCCGGACTGAATTTTTGGTGAAATAGGTTAACCATATCTGAGAAGGCTAGAGACTAATGGCTCTGTTGACAAAATCTGACGGCATATACTTCAACAAGTGTCCAAGTGCTCTTCTGGTTTGCAGCAAGGACTTAAAACACTCCAAAAATGAGGAAGCAAAACAGCAACTACCTGCAAAACATATGGATGGCGTGATGTGATTAACAACCCTGAGGTGCTGAGCAGGAAGAACTCCATTACCCGGGGCAGCACTCAGTCACTCAGAAGCACAATCTCTTTTCTCTTTGCTAGATCTCCTCCTGCTTCCATCCTTGCTTAACATGTTAAGTAACCTGGGAAAAAAAAAAACACTGGAAAAAGAATTGCAAAGGCTGAGAAAATGTCATGCAAGCATTACTGTTTGCATAAGCTGGAAGAGTGTTTTGTTTGGAGCAAAGCCAACATAAGCCATTCTTCTTTCCTAGTCTTCACTCTCATCCTCACCCTTGTACCACACCTCCAGGCTTGGCACAGAAGTGATCTGGGCTAGAAATAATCATTAGCTCCTACTGAGGTATTTTCCATCCACCAGGTCCTCCACCCTGTTGACCATCCAGCATTGTGCTCCCACAGCTGCAGGGCACGTGGAAGGGACAAAGGCTTGTACCTCCAATACATTCAGCCAGCCCTGCGTGACCACTCTGCCGTGGGAGCGTGTGGTGTCACCCTGTGTTTGACTCCCTGTGGGAGTAGCAGAGAATTACTGAGGACACCCAAAAAATGTACCCCTGGGTTCTCCCACTCGCAACAAACAGGCTGCACAGAAACCACAGCAGCTGCCGAAGGAAGGTTTTGTTCTTCCTGTATTAACGTACAGAGGCAATATAAATTCTATTGTTTCCTAACATTTGAGTACTTGGCTTTTTAACTTAAATATTGTGTCTGGGTATAGTTATAGTTTGGATGTTAATTCTGCAAGAGTCCAACTCTGAGCACTGTTTAGACATTAAAAAAGACAGTTCAAAGAGGTCAGAGGACAAATGGAGAACACAGAGAGCTCAAGGCATAGGCTGCATGAGGCAGACCACAGGGTATATCCACTAGCAGTGGATATGCACCCAGGACTAGGACCTGTGTCCTTGCTCAGTTCAGGCTGTCTTGCTCAGAGCAGGGGCTCACAAAGCCTCTATGGGGACCCTGTTTAACTGCCCTCCCTCCTGTGGCAGGAAGTGTTTCCTCCATGTGCTTGGGACTATCCCTTCAACCCAGCAGCTCTCCACTACTCAAGAAAGACAAAGAAGACTGTCAGAAATCCAGGCCAGAAACCCAGGCATCCTTTCACCCCTTGCTTCACAAAGGAGCCACCTGTGCACAACACTGACTTATGCACTTTGTAGAGCAACTGTGCTAAGTTTAGTGAAGTGAGGCCATGATAGACCAGGGGAAAGCTCACAGCTGGGTCCCCAACTTCACTGTGACCAGTGTCTGCAGGACCTGAGGGAAGCATTTCTTAATAAAGCAAACCCCACCGGTGGCTCTTTCCACATTGGATTTGCTGTTTTGCTCCATATTGTTTGCTGCAGAGCTGTGAGGAAGTCTGAAAGTGGTGCCCCTGTTGTTGTTGGCTTCCTTCAGCTAAGGGTGCTCCCACTGACTTGTCTGCACAGGTTTCTTCTGCTCTGGTTTTCTTATGGAAAAGAAAACACAAGACTGTATTTGAATGTTTGTTTTGAGAACAAACACAAAGAGTTATGCAGGCTTTGCAGGCAGAACTGATGGAACAGGCAGGTCCTGTGATGAAAGCCTGTGGGTCACAGTGGCATTCCCTGAAGAACACCACAGAGCAGGCTTTTGTTTGGCTCAGAAACAAACTCAGCACATCACTGTTCCAGATCACTGCCCCTGTCAAGACAAAGGCCTTGACAGGAAGAGGACTGAGAGCCTGGGATGCTGCCTACTGCAGCAGCTGTATTATTAACAAAGGCAAAGTAAGAGAAAGCTGCACCTCCAGCTCACAGTGTGGATCCCTTGGCATCAACAGAGCAAGGGTGGTCCTGCCTGCTGAGGGCACGTCTTACAGGGGCCTGAGGGTCACTGTGCAAAACTCCTTCCATGCAGATCCACTCGCACCAGTCATCCTTCCACTTGGCTGCCTGCTTTCCCTGCTCACATGCTGTTATTGCCATTAGAGAGCTGCTGTCTCAGGTGAATGTAAGTCATGAGGCACTTGAGTGAACCCACAATCATTTTAGATTGATTGGAGATGGTCCTTTGGGGGCAGTGGGTTTGCAAGTAACACTATCTGCTAAGCACTCAGCTCCAGCTCAGCAATGCGTTGTATACAGGCATGCACATGTACAAGAGACAGCTTTATTGATGGAAACAGTGATGTTCAGGACATGCATCCCTTACTTCCTTCTTATTCCCAGATGCTTTCTGTTGATTCCTTTTTTCTTT
This sequence comes from Pyrocephalus nanus, assembly GCA_038380795.1. Taxonomy (NCBI): domain Eukaryota; kingdom Metazoa; phylum Chordata; class Aves; order Passeriformes; family Tyrannidae; genus Pyrocephalus; species Pyrocephalus nanus. The sequence continues at coordinate 73,995,575 of CM076260.1, read as the reverse complement.
TCGTGTGCAAGAGCTAACAACTCATCTGAAGAATATAGCTTATCCCAATGGCCATGTCAAAAGGGTGCCCTACCTCTGATGTGAAGTTTGAATTTAGAGCATCCTCCTTGGATCAACAAAGGAATCATAAGAATACAAAAACTGATGCAGTTTCAGGTTGGATTCACCTAGCTCAGCATGCCATTTTTATCAGTGGGAGGTAGAAGGTACCTAGGAAAAGAAAAGAAGCAAAACAAAGGAGAATGGATCCTCCCCTCAGACTGACTTTCTCTTTTCAAGCTTGAATCCTTAGGATCTCAAAAAGGCTGGGTTGGGTCCCTGTTCTTGGGGGCCATCTGACCTAGGTAAAGCAGGCCCTAGGCTGAGCTATCCAGGACCCTGTCAAATCCACTCATTAATATTTCTATCAAAGGAGAGTCCAGTTCTTCATGCTTCCCTAATTGGCCCAAACCTCAAGCCTGCCCAGGGCCCTCTGTGTGTTGACTCCTCCTTCTGACCATCTCTACTGTTCTCTTTAACCACTGCTCCTGGGCCATTCTTTCTCAAGTTCAGCTGATCTTTCTACTGAGCCTGCTTAAACATTTGCCTTTGCAGCTTCCTCTGAGAGTGAGTTCCATGGTTTAAACTAAATGTTGTGAAAAAGGACCTCCTTTAGTTCAAATCCTGGTAACTCAATCTTATAATCTGTGAAAAATTTGAGAACTCCCATGTGCTAGGTTTTAACCACAATTCTGACACTGTCATATAATTCAGCATAAAGCTTTAGCAACTTACTATTACAGCCCCTAAAAACTGGAAATCTCCATAACTCAGCCTGCTATCTCAGTGGACCTGAGGCCTGCAAGGAGACCTCTGTATTTTCACCCTTGAAGCTCACAGTCAATCAGTTTGAGATTTCATATGCTTGCTGCCAGAATTCTGGTCTACAAGCAGATAGAGGAGTGTAAACTAATGCAAGAAAAAGCAAGGAGGATTAGGAGGGATGAAGAAAAGGGGCTATGCAGTCCAAATGCAGGCATGAAGAACATCCTCTACTCCACAAGGTCTTCAATGCAGGACAGAGAAAGACCAGATCTCATTAGTTTTATAAGGAATTAGATGAGACTATAAATGCTATGACTGTTGGGATCCTATTTCTAGCAATGCCTCCATGCTTATCCAGTGGGGTTTAGTTTTGATTTCAATCTTGCTTTTCCAGAGGTTGCTTACTGATAGGGGAATAGTAATGGCACATGAGTAAAACTGAAGTAAAGGAATTCACAAAGAGTCTATTGAATTATCAACTCTTTGATTGTTTTGCCAAGACAGAGGCACTTGCTCACCGTTTCTTTCCTCTGCTTTTCCTGCTTAACCAGCTCATCCGTAAGTAAATCATCAGATGGCTTATTGAAGACCTCAACCCTAATGGCTGAGGTGACCCCTTGTGTTCTTCTTCCTCCTCCCCAGCATGTAAGAAAAGCCATTTCCACAGGAGCTTGGTGGGTAAGATCCTACTCTCACTATTTGACATGAGTCATAGTACTGCTTCCTCCAGCAAAAGCAAGCCTGTGAAATTAGGATCTTTGAAGGTGAGCACAGCTGAATGCTGTACCTTTTCTTCAAACCAGCTTAGCTGGACATCTCTGTCTCACTGTATGACAATGAACTTCCATCCTGGCACATGATGACCTTTGTTCATTCAGCCCTGAGCAAAGGCTGCAGCCTTGGCTTTTGCCAGAGCTCTGCCAGAGGGCTAAACAAAGATGTAAAGGCAACACAAAGCCTGCTTTCACTGGGTTGTATGCTAGTTTTGATCCCCATTGTTGATGAATATCAAAAGGAGGGTGTGATTTTGCAAGGAAGGGGGAGCTGGTCATAAAAGCATAGCTGAGTGCTATGTGTGGGCTGAGAGTCTCAAAATGAAAAAGAGATTGGGATGCATAAATCCTATTGATTTTCAGAGGAGACATATGTCTAGCTCTTTTCATTTTTTAACCAGATTTCCTCCTTTGGAGGATATGAAATGTATGTGGAATTTTCTCTTGAGCAGCAGAAAACCCAGGCTACATATGAAATACACAAAGGAAAAACTCCTTCTTAAGTTTTCTTTCTTCTAGACAAGAGTTTCTTCTCACTATGGATAGCAGTATTTTTACCCCATGTGGCCCTTTCTGCCTCACCCACAGTCAGCAGCCCTGCTGTGGGAAGCTTTGCAAGAACACATCTCCCTGAGGCTTGTAGTATTCATCCTGTGAGATGACCTCTTTAATATCACAATGTATGGAGCTTCACAGAGAGCCCCAGTACTGAGCTCAATAAACAGGCTGTGATCACCCATCTCAGTGCAATAGCCAGGATTCCTGTGCTTCTCAGCCCTCCATCCTCCTACTTTCCAGCATAATAGGACTTCATTACCAAAACCCCACAGATGGACCCCAGATGAGCAAGCACAACAGTGTGATTGTGAGGGGGAGTGATGACATTTCAGCATGCATATTGCATCCACACCAACGAGCATGGGTAGGAAGGGAAAAGTTAAATTAGCCACGTTTGGTGGGGGAGGAAAGCCACATTAGAGAAACAGGGTCTTACCATAGAAAGGAACTATTTGCCCAAGAAAAGAGAAGAGGCTCCACTGCTTGAGTTTTCTGAGGGGAAATTAGATGAGACACATAGACAAATACATCTGAAGGGCTCCTGCCTGATTGCAAAGCAGCTAGAGTAGATGGCTCCTTTTTGTTCAGCAATTGTTTTAAGAGTTTTACTGCTACTGTAGTTAAGCAGGTGAACATCTGTTGCCCATGTGACCCACTGTAAAACTTCAACTGTCAGGAGCAGGATCACACTGCACTGTGATCAAGGGACGAAGTTTGCTTCTTGTGAAGCCTGTAGACTTTCATTTGCATCTCTCCCTCCCGTTTACAAGCAGCTGAGCATGTGTTAAGAACAGGCTCACCCCAACCAAATAGCATGTGAGTGCCTGCCTGAACAACTGACGTTGATTCTCAGAAATATATGGGACAAATTATACTTTTTGTTATTATTAAGTAACTGCATTGAGTTCTCACTTAGGGGTGTGGATATGACTCAGCTTTTGGTGGGTTTGTATGCAGTCTCAGTGACTGCCACTGATCTGCTGTCTAACTGTGGTCTAGGCACATTTCTTCATTGCGCTTTAGCTTTATGATCCCTAAAATGGCAATAACAATGGTCCCATTTCTTTGTAAAGAGCTCTGAGCACTGCTGGGAAAAAACAATCCGTTATTATAACTAAAGAAAACTAATGCAGAGTAGCACTGCATGTTTCAGTTCTCCTCTTCTACGGTTAATTGTGAGACATCATTTGGGAGCTTCTCTACAGAATACGGGATTACTCTTTAAGGTGTAAACAATTAAGAAACCAGGTGTGATGTTGGTCAAGACAGTGTGAGCTAGAGGAACCGTTCAAGGCTGACTTCACTTTAATAGGAAGCAGTAATAGGTGATAATCAAAGGGTTAGTGTGATCCTGTATAGTGATACTAACAATATGATGAAGCATGGCTCCACCACAGTACTATTGGCATTTAACATTTGTGTTGCAATGGTGCGAAAGAGTCTCAACCTATGTAGGGCACAAATGTGTAGCAAATAGCTACTGTTTCCCCAAAGAGCATCCCATAGCAAAGAGGTTATGAATTGTTGAAAGGGAAAAAAAACAAAGAGCAGAATGGGGAGAGAGGATATAAGGAGCAGGGTGTGTGCAGTTCCTAGCAAGCCCTGAAAGGAAACATGGCCTGGAAGAGAGAGCATCCTGCACCACTCAAAGGGAGGCTGGAATGTCATGTCACCACTGGATAAAGGCTGGTGGCAGCTTCTGAGCTGTTACAACTTAGTGCTGAGTGCTGGATCACTGAGGACTGAAGCACACAATGGAAAATAAAATTCCCTCACTGCTTTCAATTAACAAGCAGCTTCAGTCAATTTCCTGAAAACAGTTGTCTCTAGTTAAACATATAAATCTGTGCACGTGAAGCAGTCTTGGCTCTGGTAGAACACAGCCTAGCAATGACTCCCCCTGCCCACCAGGGCTTGCTAGGAATGCTGGTGGGCAGCATCTACCCTTGTCCATGAGACCTGGGTGAGGTCTGTTCACTGCCACTTCATTGCTCCTGAAGTTCCACTCCCTGGGGATGGTTCCTGCTTGAGCCCCATGCAGAACCATCCCTCTTCCCATGTGGTTTTCAGGCAGATGCCAAAAGCTGAGGCAAAAGCTCATAACATGCCAATTACCCTGGCCTCAAAACCGCAAATGATTGTATACAGCTGTTGGCAAATGAAACCTTGTTCCAAACATTTAATACCTAATTGAATAAACTTGCCTAGCCCGGCTCTGAGTTTGCCTGTTCTCCTGCCCTTGTGTCATTATTCCAGCCCACTGCCAGACTGTGTTCCAGCAAGAGGGATAGGAAGGTTGCCTCATGGCTTTCCGTCATTCATTAAAAAAAAAAAAAAAAAAAAAAAAAAAAAAAAAAAAAAAAAAAAAGAGAGAAGAGTCTGCCATGGCCTAAGTTTCAGACCTACGAATTTTCTGTTGGAGCGCTAAGAGGGTTAAATTTAAAGCCCATTTCCTCTCTTTTCCCTGCACCAGAATTCAGTTAATGGACAAATAAACTGATTCATAGCAGCTTTTGGATCTTCAGTAAAGATGTAACAAGTGCTTCATTTAGATGTGGTGAATAGTAATTATGTTTGATGGGAAAAGTGGGCAATTTTTCCTTTCTTTGTCAAATGCCTTGGATAAATTGTTTTTGTGACCTTATCTAGAACACAAAGGTCTAGTCACCACTTAAAATTATAAGGTAATTCATGGAATACACTGCTGGATCAGACAAAGAGACCAAAAGTGACCTTGCCAACAATAACTTACACTGCAGAGAAGGTCAAAAAAGGTTAGCATTGTCTTTTTTAGAATAACAATATCCTAAATTAAAGGTACAGTGTTTAATTTTAATGAATCCAGAAATTATATGGTTTACTTCTAAAGAAACAGTACCGTTATGAAACATGTGTAATGTGTCAAAGGTTATGAGAAACAGATGCCACTATCCCATCCTTTTTGAATGACATCTGATTTTCTCCAAATTGCCTTTTAACATCTGATTGCCTCAAACCCAACTAACTGAGTTGTGTTGTTCAATATGCAAATGGGAAGCCTACAGTTGCAATCAGCATCTCCCAGGGAGGGAAATATTTCTGATCCAGCAAGTCATTTTGACCCATCAGTAACAAATTGTTACTGCTGCAAAGAGATGTTGCTCTCTTCAAAATCTGTGCAAAGTCTGCTTTAGGTTGCTAGAGTTACTAAAATAATTTAAAAGGATTTTGCTGGTCTAGGGGAGAAAAAGGGTTGTGTTAAGTTTCCTGAAGGGAATATATTTTTTTAGTGCTGGCCTGAGCTTTCTGGCTCACAAAGTCAGTATTCTGACAGAAAGTAGTTCAGATTATAATCCAAATAACAGATCCCAAGAGACGCTTCTAGTGAAGACATCAAGAGGAAAAAAAAGTAGTGCATTTTATCGCCATCTAAACTCACTTTCTGCTTCTCCAGTGGAATTGTTGCCTAACAGACAGCTCTGTTAATACTCTGTATAACTCTCCATTGTAAAAACATTAAAGACTTAGTACTCAGTGCAAAAATGTGCAATTCAAATAGTGATGCTGATTCTTGGACTAATTGAAAGGAATTCATCATCCACAATAAAAAAAAGGAAAAATGCCGTACTTCAGTTCCTTCACATGCAGGATACTGCAATTTCCAGAGTGTTGCCTGGGTGTAGCAAGTGTCAGGATTTTGTCCCGGTGGGTTTCTGCTCTAATTCTAATGCAGTGTGAGGAATTCATCCAAAGATCTGCTCACTGAGGCTTAATGTGCAGTGTATCAAGCTCCTGAGACTGCTAAATCTCTCAGTAAACTGTAACTCATTTGTTCTCCCATTTTCCCCTTGCATGGGTGCCCAGCACAGGGAAGGGTGGTGGTCACTTAGTCATGCAGCCCCGTCATGGCTCCTAACCTCAGGGTGTGCTGCACCTTGAAGGGGGCTATTGTCAGGTTTAACTTAGTGCTGTTGAGAAGGGACAACGTGGAGTTCTACCACTTAGGTAACTGCATAGAGCAGGGCAGAAATGTTGTACCATCGAAGGGCAACAAGAATGGTCAAGAAAGGGCTCTTCATGCTGCAAAACTGAAGATCTGATAGGGAATAAAATGAGGGATGTAGGCAAAAGAAGAAGGTGGGATGCAAAAGAAGGGGAGGAGAGGAAACAAAAAAAAAAGAGCACAACTGTGGAAGCAGGGACTGAAAAAATGATGGAAAGTTTGAAAGGGAAAGCTGGAGAAACACTTTGCAGTCCTCCCCTCTGGGAGTTACAGTCAGTGATGTGGGCTTTTTATAAGCCTATGTTAGTATAACTTTCTTTTTTCCTTTTGTTTTTTTCCCTTTTAAGATCTATACCATGTTTGCATTTTCCCTCCTCCTCTCCCTTGCCGTGGCTGTTCAAATCTAATTACCAGAGGTTCACTATATTCATTAGCTTCATTCCCTCAAAACCCTGGGCTGCATGTCATCTGGATCTGATTATGTATGGTGCATTTCATTTTCCCAGCTATTCCCCTACCTGCTTTTAATCAGCATGAAATTTTTCATTTAAATGTCATTAGACTTTTGAATAAATATGTAAAGAACATTACAAATAAATAAAAAAGCTTTGTGCAAGTCAGGCACAAGGAAAGTCATGCCCAAGACCACCCACTGCAGTATCCTTCTCCGAGGAGGGTACACCAGATATGCCCAGAGGTGCCAACACAGCCTTCCTCAGTCTGTTAGAGGAGCACTTTGTTAAGGTGCAGACTTTTACTAGCCCTTTGAACGCTCCTCTGAGATTGTAGATGAGGTACATCTGAGGCTCTGCACTTGGCAATTCATTTGTGCCTTTCATTTCTGTGGGAGTTCAGTCACATTCACAGTGATTTGCCTCCTGGCTTGCAAGGCAGCTAACCAGGCACATTCACCTGAGGTGTCTGTCAGCTCGTACCCTTCAGTGCCTTTCCAGCAAGTAAGGATTGATTATGCATGGAAGGGGGATTTAATTAACAGAAATAATTGAGCTACACTCTTTGTAGTGAAGTTAAGCATTTTTACATGCCTAATTCTTCATCCTTCACTTGTTCAGCTCTACTTGCCTCAGTAAGGTTAAATATTAGATGAATCCTCCACAGAGTGAAGGTTTCACCACAGGAGTCTAATGGACCAGAAGTACAAATAGAACACAAATAACCTTTAGGATGGTTTCAAAAAAGGATTCAACCTCTTTGAAATAGCATACTCAAGGACAAGTTTTATGAAGTCTCTGATCTTACTTTTCTTAACTCTTTTTTTTTCGTCTTCTACAGAGTGCCTGATATCTCCTGATATCATTTGCTTCTCTGAACAATTTTAACACATAGTTATTTTGCCATTATACCCCAGTTTGAGGCTAGTATTTCTTAGCCTAATGTCCAGTTTTCCTCTGACTTACTCTGAAGTTTCTTTCTTTCCCCTGAGTAGGATATGTAGCCTTCCATGCCTAAAGTCCTCAAGGAGTAACTCCTGCCTTGATTTGGCTACTTCTTCTCTTTGTACTGCAGTAGAGCTGAGAGAAAGAAGTGTTCGAATGAGCAGTTGAGCAAGCTTGCCTGCTTCTTGTATAGACACACACAAAACCAGGCTCGGCAATTCCCTAGAAAGATCCTGCGTACCGGACAGAGCTCGCAGCTTTCTCCTTTCCCACGTGGCCTTGAGGCTATGCCTATATTTAGAGGTAGATCTAAGTTTAGAGCTCATTTGGGGCACTTGACTGTAAACATGCTAAAGTTAACCTAATTAATAGCAGGTAAAAAAAAATTCTAAAAAGAGCATTTTTAGCAATTCTTTAAGGAGCATTTAAAAAAAGATTGTATCTCTGCTAAAATGGGTTCAAATAAAACTTCTGTGTCATTACATTCACTGGATCAAGGAACAGCAATGCACAGTCTGAGTTATTTAGTGCTTTGAGTATCATTTCATTTCAGTGACTTATTTTTGAATATTGGTTTGGTTTAGTTGCTCAAATTATTTAGTAAGTCATCTCTGGTAGCAAATTCATTTTTAAAAGACTGCAATCTGTTTGAGGACAATTTATAACTTAAAAATGAGTGAAACATAAACATGGAAAATGAATGACATGCTTGTCTTGCTTGGCCTGTTGATTCTCATCCATGTGCACTTTCAATCTCCAACCCCTTTGTGGGGTTGTGCTCTCTGAGAACTCTCTATTAATTTCTACAGGCCCAATTCAAGAAAACTGTGGTCAATATTACAGACTCTCCTATTTTTCTAAAATTTTTAGGTTTTCTCTCCCTCTATATCAATTGATACAGCTTAATTTCACTCTCTTTTTTTGATTTATTATGCCATAAAATGGTCCTATCTGGAATAAAAGAATGATTTTGGTTTAGGATTGAGGAACATCATACCCAGCAGATGTCTGGGTAATTAAAGTCCCCAGGAGCACTGTATCCTGAGCTCCTGAGCTCCTGTATAAATGGTTCAGGAATGTTTCCTTCCTCCTTTTTTGAGATGGGTAACAGATGCCCTAGCAGTGATCCTTTCGTCTTTCATGTCATGGCTCCTTACCCAAAGCATCTGTTTGCTGGTTTCCTGACAGTCAAACTCTGTTAGCAGCTTTTTTTCACAGGTAGGAAGCTCATTAGGAAATGCAGAGCCAGTACCCACTGACTTCTACAGATGGACTGATTCCTTGGGAAGCGGATAGGGAAAATCAGATCAATGGCACAAGAGCATTAATTCCTTGGCTTAACGGCTTGCAAGTAGGTTAGGTATCTCTCAGAGTCTCTCTTTTTTTTTGGTGGGGGGCATAGGGGGGTATATGGGCAAAAGGTAGGGAATAAGGTGTGAACAAAATTGGGGTTTTTCTTGTGAAAATTCAATCCAGTATGTGCTTAAACACTTACTGAATCAGGAACAGTTCAGACAGTTTGAAAAATCCATTATAAGGCTCATAAGCAAAGAGAACAGAATCCTCAAGTATCTGTATTTGCTGCTGCTTTGTCAAAGTGAACAAATTTCATGGGAAGTAATAATCTGTGAGCTTCAGTCACTGAAATACTTACCAGGCAGGGGTTCAGCAATCTTGCATCACCCCAAAGTCTGTGTGTTTAAATGTAAAATTTCTTCAGATGAATACCACCTTCTCTTCTCTACTTGTGTCAAGTTCCTCCACATTTCATTATTTCCTCCTTGCAATTTGTCTGTCATGACAGAACCTCGTCTAGGTCTGAATCCTGACTTTCTGACAGAAAATTCAGACTCCGATTCAAACTCAGACCCAGATCAGGGTACCTCGTGTATCTTCAGTGCTTGACATCAAAGCAGAAAGATAATGACTGTCCTGACCCTACCATGACGCAATGCAGGAGCATCAGTGTCAACAGTCACCAGCCATCCAGGCCTGCTTTTAATCTCTACTACTCTGACATAGATTGGGAACCAGTCCATGGAGTCAGTGAACACCATGTCCACATGATTTAGTGAAATATCTTTGATTTTACTACAAGTAGATGACTGAGGAGAAAATCCAGCCCACTGTTTTCAGAAAGAAGGAAGCCACAAAAATGAAAGTGCTCATCTCCACAGAAAACCATGGAGCGATGGAGAAGCCAAAACATGTGGGTTTACTGTGCCACCGGCAAGTAAAGCCCATGAAGTGGAAAGGGAGGGGAAGAAATTACTGACTTTGAGCAGAGAATTATAGCACAAGGGATAGAGGATTAGAGAATGCATCCCCTAGGACTGATGGTGAGGGTCAGATCCAGAGGCAAGGAGTTCAGACCCAGGTTCCTTGCACTATCTCCTCTGGTTGTATAGATGTAGGATGATTTAGCAAGGGGGCTTTTGTGGAGGAAAGGCAGCAAAATGCTTTGCAGGGAAACCTGGAACTGAAGCTGAAACCTCTTCCTTGTAATGAGAAGCTATAATTCAAAGTAAGGCTTCTGAGGTGCAGATATGTGTATGTGCTCTTGAGGACTCACTGCAGCCAGCAAAGAGGAAAATGGGAGCACAAAAGAATGTTTTTCCTTGCTTTGATGAGACTAATGGGCCTTTACTCTGTATGGAGCGCTGAAGGATGCCACAATTAACTTTTTATTTGCAGTTTGTATGTGCCTTGCTGTATTTGCCTTTTTTATACTAGCAATCTCAGAACAGTATCTCGGATAGGAGGAAAAGCAGCATGGAAAGGGAGTTGCCATGGTGAGAAGTGATGAACTGCCTGGCTTACCTGCCAGACTCCCCATTGCTAAACCACAGAAACCACATGCCATGGTCAGGCAGCTTGGGCACATGATGAGTGTCAGTAATGTACACTTTTGATGGATCACTTCATGAGGTGAGGCCTCAGTCCCTTTTAGAAGTGCCCTCACAACCAAAGGCTGAGCAGTGTGTCTTGGCAGTAGTGCAAGGAGCACCTCTTTTATTTGAACTGCTTCTTTTAGAGAAGCTGTAGCAGATGACACTGAGAGGAAGCAAAATAAAATGTAGGTAAAAAAGAAGGCAGCACATCCTGTTCCTGCAAGGACGGCAAACTATAAAAGCAGCATAACTACATAATATTTCAGCTTGTGCAAAAAACATATGGGTCTGGCTAATATTACCGAGGCTTTGCAATGAGCAACAAGACATTATTACCAAGGTATCCTGTGTGTACACACATACATATATATATATATGTGTGGGATGGGAGAATGTGTCAAAAAAAGTCTAACTCTCTCTTCAGGCACTGTCAGGTTTTCTTTTCCTTGGTGGAAGATCTCAACACAAAGACCACGTTTCTGACAGATCCACTTTTGGAAGTCCGTAACAGCTGTGAGATAGCTTAATTGCAGACTGGGGGTCATGCAGCATGCAGAGCTCCCTGGGTTTTTTTGAAAGAAAGAAAAAGCTCTTCAGAATTGTGGTGTGAGAAGGTTATATTCAGCCCAGACTCAAAGGGGGAACATTAGTCTATGCTAAACTCAGCCATGAGGGGAATTGCTGTTTGCACTGGTGTCTGCTGTTAATAGGATTGTTGATAATGGTAATAGCAATTACGGCCAATATAGAAGCAGGGAGACAGAGACTCTGCTCTGGATGCAATGTCAAAAGCAGCCCTTGGTTTCAAGACAGCAGGGCAGGAGGATTAGACCACTAATGATACACAGGGATAGGATGTGGGAGACCTGGAATCCTCATCCCAGATGTACCACAGGTTCTGCCAGCAGTCACAGATTGCCTTTTCTGTGACCCTGGGCAGATCACACCTGGCCCCTGGCAAGGATAATCCACCAGGATCTGGAGGACACCCTCTAAATTAAAAGGCAGAATGAAGTTTGGACCCAGACAATGGTTGATTTTTTCCAGAAGCTAAAGGGAAAATCAAAACACAGAGGAGATCCTACTGATCCTGGAAAAATATTTTTCTTCTTGGTGGATCAAAAAAAATGAAAAAAATTGTATTATGCTTGAATAAAATATTTCATGTTGGGTCTCTGGTCATAAGAAAACAAAAAAACAAAAGGCACCCCATTCTCTCTCTTGAACTGAGAACCTGACCTTCTGACAGGGTGAGGACTTACTATGCAAGGCTTATTCACAGACATCTGGAAGTATGATAGAGATGGGAACGGAATGAAATTTTCCTGGGTCTTCAGACTCTCTGCCAAAAGGCTTGCCAGACATCATCTCCTGATTTTCCTCTGGTGTTTTCTTAAAGTGTCTTGCGTATCTTCCTGTTTGAGCTTGAGCTATTTATAGCATAGCAGCAGGCAGGGAGGTGAATATAGCTAAGGCTACAGACCCACTGGCATTTGTCACTAAACCAATGTCCCACGGCTCTTGCAGGAAAAGTGTGGTCACACACACACACACACACACACACACACAAATGAATTCCTTATTTTTTTATATATATATATACTCTTTTCTCCCTAAACAGCCTCATCAATTTTAATGCTAAATGAATAAATAATAACAAGACACTTAAGGTGTTAATGGAGCATTAATTATTGCTGAGGTTTCTGTGGAAGGGCATGTGACATCCACATTCATACCAAATGACTTTCTTTATGACTAACATAATTAAAGAGAATATTAAATGATGCAAAAAGTGATGGGGCTCTTAGAAGTAATTGTTGCAATTGTTCATACAGAACCCGATTTCCTATACCGTATTTACCTAAATTGGCTAGGAGAAGCACAAGAGGCATGTAAATCACAATGAATCACTCCAGTTTACATCTCTAGCTTGAGAAACGGCTTCCTCATTGCCCACAGGAGAATAACAAGCATGGCCATTCAGGTCTGGTTTAAACCTGAGACTGTGGCAAAACGTGTTAGAAAAACGGTGCTGCTTTCCATTTCTGTTTGGAAAGTTGTTTTTTCTTTTCTTATCAGCAGTAATAGCAAACATGATTTTATGAGTAAAAGTGATGGAGGGAACTTTTAAGTTCACCTGGCCATTAACACATTGCTGTAAAGTCAGTTTTTCAGCCAGGGAGGGCTCTGGGTGAGCAGCTGCTAAGTTTTGGGTCTTTGCTTGTATTTGTTTGGAAAGTGAAGACTTGAGCATGTGAACAGCCATGTCTTGGTTGCTGAAGCACTTGGTATATATTGGGAATTAAGCGCTTTTGTCTGAGAAACGTTTCTCGCCCTAAAGACAAATTCAGCATCCACCAGAGCTGATGGAAAGAGTATTCTTATATTTACCTTTGAAGGTGGAAAGGGGTTTAATCCATAGGAAAACACACACAATGCTCACCCCTGAGTGAGAAGGCTGTAGAGTTGGAGCTCCCCTGTGTCCCCTCTGTGGAGAAGGAGGGTTGGCAGCCCTGGGGACAAAGGGGTCCTAGATCAGTAAAACCCAGACTGCAGAAATGCCCAGAATAGGGTTGCAGCGCTGGGGCTTTGAATTGAATGCAGGTGGGAGGCTGGGAGAGCGATGGCTGTGATGGCCATGCAGAGACCCCTGGGGTATTTTCCAGGGTGTGCCCTATTATATAGTCCTTCAGCCCCACACTGGGCCTAATTATCTGAGGCGAAGAATTGACCTGGGAGCATGAAAGCAGAATTAAGAGGCTTACTGCTACCTGTGAGAAAATATCCTCACTTGTGAACTTGGAATTTACTTGAAACTGAAACTTGAGCCCGTATTTCAGCATCAGGATTTACTGCTGAGTGTTCTGAGTATCCTTTGATGAGCTGCTGTGCAGAGCTCGCTGGCTTTTCTGCATGGCCGATCTTCTAACTCACGTGGCATTACTTCAAGTGCCTGACTGCCTGCCTCAGAAGCTGGCCTCCCTCTGCCCAAAGTGACTTGAGCTAACTTGCCAACATGATTTAGCTTCTGGATTAAACAAGTTCTAGATGTGCCTGAAATGTTCCCACGCATAGAAATCCCTCTGTGAAAGAGATTGTGAAAGGTGAGCAAGATGCAGAAGAAAACTGGCATTTTGTTCATACTTTCTTCTCTAATTTGAAATGTGAGTTAGCCACTGTGTCCCTTTATTCTATTTCTACAGGTTCTTTGGAAGCCCTATTGTATCTGTGTGCCTGTTCATTTCCTCAACAGATTAATTCAGCTTGCTCTGCTGACATGTAGTTAATTATGTTTCAGTTAACTCGTTTTCCTGGATGATGCTCAACTGCTGTCTGTAAATGAAATCGCTGCCTGGCTAATCAAAAGTTTCTGAGTGCCTTCTCTTCTATGAGTGCACACACACGCCGGTCTGGCACTCTGCTCGAGATCCTGGCTGGAGCTTGAGGAGGCAGACGTGTGAGAGAAATGTAAGGAGGAAGAAAGTAAATGGATCCTGAACCTTCTGAAACTCCAAAATATTTCTGCAAATAAACTAACTAACTATCTATGCCTGCGAAGATTTGATTAGGAATGGTTATCCTGTAGCAGCTGAACGAGCTCTTGCAGGAGACAGAGGCACTTGCGCAAGATGCTCTCAGCTCATGGTCATGTCCTTCCTTCATCTGCCCATTTGCATCAAAGCTGGCCCAAATAAATGCCTGCATTTCACAGAAATATCCCCCCTTTCTCTAGGTTAATCTAGTCAAATTTCTGAGAATATTAAGCGTGCTGGGCATGCTCTCACATTGATTTATGTTCAAGGTGGGATTTTAGTGTCACAGGTGCCTCTTCTCCGTCAGCCCACAGAACAAAGTTCTTCCCAAGGGAGGCCACAGCAGGACCCATCACGATTTAACTAACTGGAACTCACATGGGAAGAAAACTTAGAATTAATCAAACTGTGAGAAATTATTGTTAACTGACAATGTTCATGGAAATATGGGGCCAGACTTTGGCTTAGATCAACTTGATTGATAGCTATGGAGTTACATCCAAGATAAATTTGCTGTGGGTGTTACAACAGGCATGCAATTCCTCTTGGGACAACGTGACTGGCCTGCAGCCCGCTGCTTGGCAGTGATAGGATGACTCAGGTGACATTTCAGAGCCCTCTGTCTCACCTCCAGATGCATGACAATCCCTCAAGGGAAGTAGTCCTGCTATGATGAAGTGGATTTCATTAATAAATCAGAGGCCAGCACTGTGAGCCATTCCTGACAGGAACATCTGAGGTGAGGCGTCTGGGAAGCAACAGCTTACATGGAGAACGGCTAATAAAAAAACCCTCACTTTCATGCAGAATTTCAGAGTTATTTCACAATATTCCACATGCTCACCTTCATTTGCTTATCTGGGACATACATAAAGCAGGCATGGAAATCTTCTGTTTCAGGAAGACTGGATCTTTAATTTTAATGGAGGAACTTAATTAGACACCTGATTTCTCCTAAAACTTGGTGGCACCAGGGCATTTAGCTCTGATTCTTTCATGTTAATATTTGGCAACTGATCTGTACTTCATTTCTTGCCACTGTTTTCAGTGTCCTAGCACAGAGCTCCTTCACTGATCCCCAGGAAGCATTTTGGGACTGGCAGCACTTATCCTTGGAACATGGTTGCAAGGGAAGGTATTTCTCTATTTGTAGTACTAGCAGGAGGAATGAGGAGATCTGGATAAAATACTGGCATCATGTTGAAATTTCTGCCAAATATTCCAGTGATTTCAGCAGGGATGAGTTAATTTTACTTTCAAGACTTCAACATATCATCAACCTAACTGTTCCAAACACAGATTTTAATTTTTTTTTGGAAAAAAAAAGAGTAGTGAGGACAAGAGATATAAATAAAAAGAAAGTACAAAATAAACTATGCGTAAATCACTGCTTACTTCACAATGAAATATAGCGAGATGGATTTTTCAGTAATGAATGCATTAGCTCATGCTCTACAGCATCTGTGCAAGCAAAATCCTGCTGTATGTAAATTGGATGCCTAACAACTTGTGTGGCTCGGCAAACAAGCCATATGTATGTGTACCATATGAATTTCTAATTCATTCATGCTCCCGGGTAAAGCTGAGTCCTTCATGAAGTCCAGCACCTGTGTAAGTTTCTGCTTCAACCTGAAAAATCTTAGCATTAGAATCAGAGGTCTGAAAATCTATATGCAATTAATATTAAATGAAATCTAACATTTAAGTTGTAGTCAAGAAATCAGCTAACAATTAACATTTATTGACTGGTATCTGAAGACTGGAGGGAGGAAAATGTGGTTTTAATCACATGTCAAAGGGATGAGGAGTAGAGAGGAATCCAGGGAATGGCAACTCTGACATCTGTGCCAGATAGATTAGCTCAGACTGTGGTACAGGATGGAGTTAGTGGACATCTGGACAAAAACAGGCAAGTGATAAAAGGTCAACCTAGTTCTTGAGAGGGAAATTCTATCTAACAAGCCTCTAGGGGCATTTTGGTGAGATCAGCTAATATGTGATGTCAGTGACATTGTCCTTTTGGTTTTCCAACAGTGTTATCACAAAGATTTTTTGGAAATTAAGTAACCAGGGGACAAGAGGTAAGGTTCTAATCCACCCAAATAATTGGCTAAATGATAGAAAACTACAGGTGGAAGTAAATGGTCATTTTCCTCAGTGGAAGGAAGTCATCAGTGGAGCTTGTGCAAATCTTTTGCTTGTGCCAGTAATCTGTGCCAGGTCTGGGTTGTTTAATGTGTTCATAAATGATCTGGAGAGGGAAGGGAGTCTTGAGTCAGTATTTGTTGGTGATTCAGAGCTGTTCAAGGTATGGAAATGAAGGCAGACTGTTAAGAGTTGTAAGAGAATCTAATGAAAGTGACTGGCAATAAAAAAGCAAATCAAATTCTTGGAGGTAAAATATCTAATTGGTGAATCAAACTGTTTACATCACTGTGTGAAGTGGTGCATATGGAGAGGGGGAGAAACCCCAATTTGTGTGTATGGTGACGGGCTCTGAGGAGACTGGTCCATAGGAAGAGCATCTCTATCCACAGAGACAATCAGAAATCAATCAAATATTGAGACCTATTGGGAAATGAAGAGAGTGTGAAACAGGAACCCCAGTGCTGCTGCCAGGGAAGAGGTCGCCGCTCACCCCCGTGCAACTTTGAGCCCCTCTCTGCAAACAGCACAACTGGAGGTATTCATACAAGCAATGACTGAGTTGGTTAGGACTGTTAAGCCTCAAGAAGGTATCATTTAGGAGAAAGTTGTGAGTGTCACGGGGGAGATAGCTAAGATCAACAACTCACTGTCTCTTCTGCTGCAAGCCCCAGGGCCATGCAACCACTGTTTAGTGGAGCCACCACAACAAAGGCAACAGAGCTGATCACTTCTCTTTGCCTACTGCTAATTCACATGCAAGTATATTGGCTGACTTATTTGTTCAAGGGAATTCTTGACAGTTTTGCCCATATGGGTTAAAATACAGCTGTAGGGTCCATGTTGGGCTTGCCGGGGGCAGAAGGGCAGAGTTTGCAGGGCTAACCCAGCTCCATCCTGCCTGGAGAATGGAAACAGGAGTGCTTATTATTAACAGCCTGCTGAAATGTCTGCCCAGTGGCAAGTAAAGGACCAGACACCATTAGCTCCTGCCATAGTACTGCCAAAAGAAAAAGATTTTAAAGAGGGAATGTGGATTTTTCCATGCCAATTGAACAATATCCAACAACCATTAAAATGTTTCAATCATGTAATTATTGCAAGCTTTTTACCACAGAGCAGAATTAAGTATGTTTTGTAAGGCAAAGTTTTTTTTTTTGTCTCCACACGTTCATAATTACTCCATCTTCTTAGTGCTGAATGCTGAATAGGTAATTTTCTTGTAGTAATTTTTCTCTTAACTGGTATGCCATGCACTTTAAGTTTTCCTGCTTTTGAGGGAAGACAGTAATATAGATTTTAGCATCTTCCTGTTTAACCTAGTTAAGCGAAAGTGAAGTAGGTACATCTCAGACATCTGCAGGTGCATTTATTGTGGTGGCTGCTGAGCTTGAACATGATCCTGGAATGGCAACATTCTTATTTCGAGCAGGAACATATCTGATGAATGGAGGGCTACATCTTCTGGACCCTCATGCCCACAGACATCATCCATGAGGAGCAGAAGTTGAAGGGGATGGTCTGAGCTGTGCACACAGCTCATGTGGCTCATGTGGCCAGGGATGGATGGCAGTTTGGGCTGGTGACATAGCAGCTCAGCTACTAAAAGCAAACTCCCACCAAGGCTGCCGGCAGCATTTCAGTACTCATTGCTTGTAAGCACCCCCTCCCTGATGGCTTTGGGGGTGGGGGAAGGAGCTCTATGCCTCTCTCAGCTGCTATAGCCCTGCTAACTGCTCTCCTCCAAAGGATGCTCATGCCAGTGCTGCCACTCGCCCCAGTGTTCGAGGGAATCACTTTTTGTTCTTTTATTTTTCCCCCCATGCATAAATCTTGTCAGCTTCAACCTAATTGCATCCTTTTCCGACAGACTGTCTCAGGACCAATGCAAATGAGCTTTGAAATGTGGAGATCTGGTTTATATTTGTCAGTTAATTGCCTGAGTGGCACAGACATCTAGAGCTGGCACCTGCCTCCTTGTGTTAAGTTCCATCTTTGATTTCAGACCCGATGCTGCATGTAGAAGATGAGCTCCTGGTGGGGGAGGATGTGCTCTTTGGGCACTATCTTGCTTTAGGTGACAGTGATCTAAATTCCTCAGACTGAGTGTGCTTTACGCTGCAAACTCCGATCACAGAGGTTGTGGCCCAATGCGAAGCAGCGTGGATTTGTTCACTTCTGTGTGAGCTGACCCAGTCTTCACTCAGTGAAGCCCCAGCCTTCTTGTTCATCTGCCTCTCCATGTTGAGTGACCATATGGATCTATGGTACACGAATGGGCTTGCTTCTCCCTGAGATTTGTCTCTGGGGTGCTTATGGACATGAACAGAGCACATTCCTTCGTAGATTGTCTGACTCTGAACGCAGATGCTGGAAATAATAGGACATTTTGTTCTTTTTCAACATCTTTAGTTAAAAAAATTCCCTCACACTTAAACATTAGGTCCTAAAAATCAGCCTGTATTTCTTTCACACTTCATTTCATCCCCTTGTCCAAATTTCTTCATTCAAATCGGTGTCAGCTTTACCCAAACTCCTGGCAGGGCACAGATGAAGCTAGTCAAGTACAGAGCTGGCTCTCATACCAAATGTCTGTAATCAACCTTGTTTTCTTTCCCACACACTTCTTTTTTACTCTCTCTCACTCTTTTTTTTTTTTTTTTTTAACAACAAGATGGCAATCAGCTATCCAACAACACATTTTCTGAGAAAACCAGTCTATTGAGCTGTGTAAGATCTGACTTTCCTCCAGATAAGCCTTACTGCTCCTGTTGCCTCTCTTCCAGGGACTCCTGCAGCAGCAGATCAAATTAACTATCTGGGTACCCTCCAAAATATCCCACTACAAGCAACGCATGCTTCAAACTGCACCACGGCCCTAGTCCTAGCTCTGACATTTACTAGTTCATCCCAATGCAGAACACAGCCATCACACGCTGGAAAGGTTTGATGTCTTCCACTGACACAAATGTCATGGTATCTCCTTGCTGCATGACAGGTGCATTAGAAATGCATAGACCAATCTGTCTGGGCTACGGCAGGAATCTGGAGTGGATGACTTCAAGGCTGGAAGCATCAGCCAGCATAGGTCTGCACAACATGAACTTCATTGTCTCTGGGGTTCAGTTTTCCAAACACTGAAGAAACTGTGAAGATGTACTGATTCATAGCAGCTCTGAGATTTTGTTCCAGGTGATTAATCATCTTTTCCATGGAAGCAACAGGAAAAGGTTGTTACGACAGAGCAGAAAGACCAGGTAGTCAAATGCATGTGCATGCACATGTGTGGTGTCAAGAGCTTAAATCTCTGTGAAACCTGGGAGAGGGATAAAACTGGCATCTTGCATCTGTTGCTAGGGAGCTGGGACCATCAGGCAGGAACTTTAACAGTCTGTGCAAGGAGAAAGCACTGGAAGTGATGTGGTTTCATGAAGAATTTGCTTTTCTTTAAAAATCCATTGAAGACTATGAAATGCAAAGACAAGTTTCATTTCAAGAAACTGAACCACAAAGGCACAGGGAGGAGGGAAGTCTATTCAGGGCAATATCACCACGCATGCCCTGTTTTCCTATCTTTTATAGACTCTTGATCGGTCACATAAGTCCTTATTCTTGTTTTGCAGGTGGGGAAATGTAGCTAGCTAGTGTTAAGGCTTGAAACCATCCCACAGCTGGATTTGAAGCGGTGTGGGTCATCCAGCTGTTGGGAATGGTTTGCACTTTCACATGGAAGAAATAAATGGCATTACAAACTCCTATGCTACGAGCTGGTATCTGTCCACTTCTCCCAGGAGCAGTACGCTAATCCTTGCTCTTGTCAGGCAGCTCTGTCTTTCTCTGTTGAGACAAACTTATCCTATCTATATCTCCACCAGAGTGAGCTGAATAACATCAGGGATGAATGTGGGTCTTGCAGATTTTCACACTGTTGCCTTTGGCAGCACTGCAGTATGCAAACAGGCCGAGGTTCAATATTGGCAGTTCTTTGTATTTTATTTCTTACAGAGAATAAATGAGGTGGAGGTCTATATTTTCCCTATATTCAAGCTCATATTTTTGCATAGCATATAATTAACAAAATGCTCTGATTATTCAGAAAGGGGAATTTTTAAAATCAGCCTTATGATTCTGCACTTTCACTGCTTACTAACAAACCAATAGATGCTGCCCCAGGGTATTTCCCATAGAATAACAACCAGATGGGTTATTTTGCTTCAAGCCATTAACCTGAGCTGATTACTAAAAACCTGTAAAAGGTTTATATACTTCTGCCATTTAGTGATGTAAAAAAAGTTGCACAGAATATCTTTCTCTTATTTCCCCTTAGCACATTTCCAGAAGTACATAGTTGATCAGCTTCTTTTAATACAGAAACAATTTTTAAACATTTATTCACATATATCCAAAGTGTTTGCTAATATGTGGTTTCTATTTTCAGTGCCTAAATAAACAATTTTTGAGGCTCATTTCCATTGAGGCTGATCATTTGCAGTATTAAGTTATGGCATCCCATTTTGCATCCTGCTTCTGTCCATGCTAAAAGCCTAATTTGGGGCTGGAGATTACGCTCTGGGAATAGACATTGAAACTTCAGCATTGTGGAGCTGGGGATGGTGTCATCTAAAGTCCTTTTTGGATCAGTTCCCAAGAAAATACCCACATAAATTTGTGTTGGTCTGCCTTGTAACATGAAACAACTACTCCCTTTGCAGTTCCTACTACATTGCTTTCTGTTATGTTAGTTACCCCAGGCACATTAAAAAAACACACCAACTCTGCCTCTGACTCTAATAATCCTCATGTCAGTTTTATTTGCTGCACAGAGGAGAGGCTATAATAAACATAAAACAAAGAAATGAGGAAATCGTCGTTACAGAGTGCTTTTACTAATATCTTGTACTAATAAACACAGTTGTCTATTTGGAAAGATGCCTTCAATCTGTTGATTTATTTTATATTAGCAGTGCTGTGAATGTTGGCTTCTCTGCAGCAGAAAGAGGGCTGCCACACAGGAGAGCTATGGAAAATTAGCTTGGTCTTTTCTGTAAACACTGTTTTATGCCTGTCAGACGGAAGATTATTCAGAGCAATTGAGAGGGCTCATTCCCTCAGCCTTTCTGTTTACTTCTGTCAGGCCAAATTCTGTTCCTGCCTGAATCGGCTGGAATCTTCTTGCTGACTTCAGTAACACTAGAGCACAGACAAAAGCCTTCAGGTGATGAGTTGCGATGGGTCTCTGACAACCTCATGATCCCCGTGGACAGAATGTGTCCATAAATGCAGGCTTCCTGCAGTGGTACCCAGGCAAGCTCCATGGAAGGTTCACAGCCTGCTCCTGTCCTGCTGGGTGGGGAAAACGCAGAAAGCTGCAGTTGTGTTCTCCATACAGTAACACTGGAACCCACGGATTTGCTCACCCGTACAAGGAAAGTCTGAATGTTTTCAATTTTACTGATTGTTTTTTAAATCTAATCAGATTTCACTCTTGAAATGAGATAATGAGGTAGCTCTGGCAACCACTGAGTGTGAGAAACAGGGCAGGGCTGTTTTCTGAGCGCTGCTGTGCACCAAGTGCCTGACCCCTTCATCAGGCAGCTATGAGAACCTCTTCCTCAAAGTAGACAGAGACCTTGCTTTAGTTATGGCACTGATCAAAGCTTCCTCTTCCTCACAGCTCTTGGCCAACTTCACTGGGCTGCTTTCAAAATACTTTACCACCTCTTTACTTTAGAGCATGTGTATGCTGGTGCTGTGGGGAGTAAGCAGCAGCATCCCAGGAAATGAAATTGCCCAGTGAGGACAGAGATTGCTTGAGATTATGCTCTCGAGCTGTAGTAGCTCATATCAAGAAGGACCACACACTTTTGCTATCTCTTACCTCTGAGGAAAAATGTTAGTTGATGGTAAGACCTAGCTCTAGATGTTATGTAATCACTTTATCATGTTCACAGTCATGGTTCAGAGCTGCAAAGAAAAGCAAAGATACAGTGTCTCTTGAACTTCAGAAGCCAGTTGATAAGCAAGAGATTCAGCAAATATATGGTCATACAAACAGATACAAGGATAAGTGTTTGTTTGGGAGATCCTTGTTCTCCTGGCTGAGGATTGTCATAATTTACACTGATGTGTGGCTTGGGTACAGAGGGCATGGGGAGGAGAGGCTTATTCTGCTTCTGCAGCAGAACTGCTGCAGGCCTCTGTGTGGTGGTGCCTCTAACCAGGCTACTCTGACATGCCACCACAGATCTGCTCACTCTGAGACTGTGTTAGTGAGCACTCACATTGTGGGTGGGAAGCCCAGCTAGATGCAGTGTTCTGTTTCTTGTATTTACCTATCCAGGCTCCCTTGTAAAGCAGAAATAAGCAGTATTATTCCCTGCCCCTGTAATTTTTTTCTGTTACCAGGATCTGGTAAATATTAGCATTACCTGGAATCAGAGATTTATCTTAGTGAGTTGGCCAGGTTTCTGAGGCCATTACCCCACTGTATGCTACATTTACAGAACAGCAGATCAGGTCTGAGACCTATGCTTATAGCCCTTCAAAACCTTTCTCATTGTCCTAAATTTTTATTCAAAAAACCTAGAAATGCGGAAGGGGAACAGCTTTCCCTGAACAATGATACCTGATCTCAATTTGTCCATCTGAAGCTTCTAAACTTCTGTAAGGGTTCCTCTGGTGCCACCAACACTGCAGACTCACTCTTGCACCCCAGCCCACAAGGACAAGGTTCGCTTTGGTGTGTCCAGACCCACAGATAAATCTCTTCCTGGATACTGCCAGCCAAGGGGAGCCAAGGCTTCCATTCACTGCATGCTTCACTGCAGCACCTGTTCCTACAGAAATAGAGCCCTTCATAATCCTTTGCCTAAATAGTATTTCTGCAGCTGGATTTCATTATGCTTAATTCTTCTTTCCTTGATGAATTGACTGTTGCAAGTTCTCCTCCTGCAATCCCTAATGCCCAGTAGCAGATAAAAAATCACAACCTTCCTAAGCTTTGATCATATTCAAATACTTCTATCATTTCTTTGTTCTACTGTGAGAAATTTTCAGGAAGAGCACAGAGTTAGCTGTAAGCATTTGCAATACTTTTTTCAAATTTATTTTACACGTGTGAGTGCTGCACTTGTGCCTAGAGAGGGACTGAAAATCTTAAGGATGCAGTGGAGCATCCATATTGCAGCAATGCCAGACTGCAAAGATCAGGGGCTCTTGTTGCACGTACAGTCCAAAATCCTTGGGAGGGACAGCAACAGCCCAAAGACAACACGGTTTAGATCGGGTAGCTACAATACAGCAGGCAGAATAGGGCAGCAAGGAAGGAAAATTACAGTCTGTTTTCATGTGCTCACTGACAGCACCAGGGACAAACCTACATGTCCTGATGTCTTCTTAGTAGCACTGCCCAAGGGAGCTCAGCACCGCAGGTTTGCCCTGATATCCACTTCCCCATGAAAGCTCCCCATTATTCTGCTCAGGCTTCCTGGAAAAAATAAAAACCCCTGCAATTAGGGCAAAACCAGCTCCCTTGGTCCTCTCCAAGGGGGATTCAGCAGCAACAGTTGCACCCCACTCAGATGAGTACTGCAGCAATATGGGGGTATTTGGTAGAGGGGCTTTGGAAGCAGGATTTCCTCACTCTGCAGGAGCAAGGGAGATAGTGTGAAATTTAGATGCCAGCATACAGCCTGCTAGCTCCTTTGGAGCTGATCCTGTTGAAACCTCACCTTCTCCACCATCCCTCCCCAGCTGTGATGTTAGCTGTGCACTGACTCCTGGTTTTGTAACACAAAAACTGCTCCACCTTAGGCCTTGCTTCTGCTAATCTCACAATTAATTTCAGTAATTAGAGTTAATCCTGATTTTAACTTTATTGCAGCCTGAAGGACTTCTAAGATAGAAAACATGGAGCAGTGGGTGGGGTTGTTTAAAGGCATGTTTAAATATAGTTTTTCATACCTGGGAAATCCCAGAAAGACATATAACTGGTGATAACCTTGGGTGCCAAACATTCTGCTCCACTGACGAAGGCTTCTGATACATCTGAGTGCCACACAGATTCCTTTCAGCCCCTGACAACTTGTCTACAGACAAATCACGGAAGGAAGGAGAACTGTCATATCCTCAGCCATTTATATAAGCTATGGTTATTGCCTGTGGTGCCATTATGTTTATACGCATTACATGGCAGGTGACGTATCTGTTTTGCATAGTATCACTAAGGGAAGGGTTAGGACATTTTGTAGAGATCCAGCAATAAAAGCAAACATTGTGCAAGGATTCAATACCAGTATTTAACAAGAATTCAACATAGTGTATTCAAGTTCATACATTTATACAATTTATTTTACTGTCAGTTACAAGCAGGAACATAACGTACATCTCCCTTGGGATGGTTGTCTGTGCATCATTAATGATTACTGCTGTAAGGAGTCATCACATTAAATGCTCAAGTCAGAGAAAGATCTTACACAGTCAGGCTATGAGATATGAGGAGTTATTTCAAATAAACAACCCAAGTACATCTGCTTCCCTCCAAATGTTATCTTAAACTTCAGTGTTGGGTTTTCTGGCAGAGAAATCATACTTCAGGCAGACTTTGAACACCCAGGTATTATTTTCTTTTTTTTTTTCTTTTTTTTCTTTTTTTTTTTTGCTGATCATGACCTTTTCTTATGGCAGCCTCAAGGATTTGAGGAACTGGATTTTCCTCCATTACACTGAAGGAACTCTTGATTGCCGCAAGGTGAATGCTGACTTATCTGCTACCTTACCTGCTTGCACGGATGTTGTGGGCTGCCCAAGCGGTCTGTCTGCCACTTCCAGTAACGGGGTCGTGAACACAATATTCCTGACCCTACAATTTACCATCATGCAAACAGCTGGAACAAGTTGAAAACAAGCAGGAGACAGTATTGTTACCATATGTATCCCTTATCTTGATTTACTTTCATTGAGTAAGTTTTTAAAGGAGCTTTTAAGAACTCAAATGCTATCAAGGATTCTAGCCACTTCCAGAAAAAACAAAGACTGCAGGTAGGAAGTTATATTTTAGAACAACATGTTTCAAATGCTGTTTGTTTTCCCCACAGGCATTTGAACATGATATATTTTTTCCTGTATTTTTCCCCCACTGAAAGCCAGGATAAAGTGCTTCAAGCAAAACTGAAAAGGAATAAAAAGAGTATTTGGGTAAAATTATCTGTAAGCTTTTCTATTGTGCAGACTGCTTCTTTTAGGATTGAGAGATGATGAAGGCTTGTGGGAAAAAAATTGTTTCGTGATGTACTGTCCAATACGCTCTGTGACCAAAAATTAACGAGTGCAAATATAGACATACTCAGTGGAGACAGGTTGAATACCTTTAGGATCTAGAAAATTAGATTAGAAAATATTTGTCAAAGCAGAAGACCATCAGGTTCCATGAAATAAACTTCTACCTAAGAGGGAGGTGACACACAGTTCCTGGGTCCATATTCATCTTGAAAAATGGGATACATCTGTACGTCCTTCTGGTAAACAGACAATGTGACTGCTGACCTTGAAGACAGGTGCCAATTTTGAACATACTTTAATGACCACTTCACCAATCTTAGAGGCATCAAGCCTGTTCTATTCTAGTGTTAATGGGTGCAGTACCAGGAGAAAACTTTCACGTGGTGTTAACTTGGTCATAAGTTTCTTCTGGCTTGTTGGCTGTGGCTTTCTGTGTCATCAGATGCTTGTTCATGAGATCTCCTTTAACTCCCAATGCCAGTGCATATCAAGTGGGACAACTGCAGGAGCTTGACATGGGGACAGTGATACTTTCAAACAGTTGTCTGGAGTGCCTAGGGAAGAGTTTAGACACTTCAGATCCTGTTCCCTTTGAGATAACCCTGATGTTTGGAGCTGATGGAGCCAGGACCTCAGCTTTCCTCTGCCCCTCACCCTTCATTCCCTCTAGACATTACAATGCACTGGTTACCAAAGGATTAAAGGATTTAATCACTGTTCTACCTGTAACCAACAGGTAGATATGGTTTAATAAGACGTGCCTGAAGGCTTTCACATCATTCTAGTTTAGGACTGGAGTGTCTGGTTTGGGCAGTTACAGTTGCTGAACAACTGCATGCAGAGGGCTTTTGGGGACCTCAGCTCATGGAGTGACTCAATGAACCCAGCAGGGAGGAGGCCTAATCTTACTGCAGGTACTTGCTAAGGATGCTGCTGTACAAGCCTACAGCATTAAGAACTGATTATGAAAAGCCCCTTTGCTTCCTCAAACAGAATGCTTCCAGGTCTTCCCATAGCACTTTTCTGGGAAATACTTTTGGCCCAATGAGTAAGGCAGGAGTTTAGATAGGAGTACCCATACTGCCTGGCTCTACTTGGTGCTGCTTGCTCAGATCCCTCCAGCCCCCTCTGCACAGGCTGATGTGGGAACTCACCCCTCTCTGTGCCAGACCCTCCAAGTGAAGCCTGCAGCACTTCCAGACATTGTCTGCCCGCAGCTCATGCAGTAAGGTAACTGACCACCCTGTTTTTAGGCTATTCTGAACAGGTACATAGATCAAAGCAGAACACCACCCATTTTCACTGTCTTCCTGCCAATCTGATCTCAGTGGCAAAGTACCACTGGCTTCAACATAAATATCATTTGGTCCACTATAAATAGAAGTGGTGTCAGTTTTAGAAACTGTCAGAAATGCTTCCTTCCATTCTCTGCCAACCTTTGTCTCCTATATTTAAGTTATTTTTCCATTTCAGTCACTGTTTTATCTTCCCTTTAATGTCTTTGTACAAAAGCCATTAATCTACTGTATGGAAAACTGTCAAATGCTTCTGGAAAATCAAAATATTCTGCTACCCACTAAATTGCCCTTATCTGTCATGGTAGTAGTATCTTCAAAGGATTCCTGAAGAGTAGTTAAGCATGACATGATCCTCCTGTGCCTCAGCCTGTGCTGGCTTCCTCTACTTCATGTCTTACTACATCCCTTGAAAAGTCTCCCAAGCCCTTTCCCTGGAACAGATGTCCAACTCACTAGCCATTGCCTCCCAGATTGTCTTATTAGTCTATTTTATTTTATTTTCCTAAACAATAGTAATCTTTGCCAATTCCCAGCTTTCACATAGCATTTCCTGTCCTTGGACCTTTTACAAGTATGACTGCTTGTTTCCCTAATTCCTGTGCACACTCCCTCAGACACCATGGGGTCTGTGATACAGGATCACGATGGATTTCTGCCACTTGGTAAGTCCTGGGTTCACTTCTGGACAGAGCTTTCTCTTTTACAGCTGAGAGTCTGATTCCAGACCTGAGCAGGCTCTTTCCTCCAACAGCATTTTAAGTCTGCATTTTCCTGACATCCATTGCCTATTCTCTAATCATTTTGTGCAACAGCTAATGAGTGCTTGTTTTTGAAAAGAGAATATGTCTTTGGAAACTAAACCCACTTAAATCACCTGCCCTAAACATTGCTTCAACACCTCTGCTTCCAACCAGAGGGTTGTCTTGGGGACAGGGAGCAGGAATTATTGTCCCATCTCAGGACAATGGGCTGCTGCAGGGAGGTGGAGACAATAGGTAATTCTGCATCAGCCAGAGACATTTCTGTAAATGGCTTTGTCTTGCTGCAAGAGGTCATGCTGGCTCTTGGGTGTCCAAGGTCAGACTGTGTTTAACTAGTGTGTCGAAAAGTCTGCCTGGTTGAGGGGGGAAAGGCATCAGGCATTACAGAACACTAACTCTGTGCTCATTAAAAGTGGAGTTTATTCTGTATTATTAGCTCCAGGCTCCAAGTACTGTTCAGTACTGACTAGATTCAGGTGTGATCTTCCCCTCTCACACACACACACACATACATATTGCTAACATCTGTTAATATTCTTCTGGTTCAGTTTCTCAGCCCAGGAAGCACTAACCTTGACACATATATTTAATTTCAAGCACAGCAAAACTGTGGATGGTAAAGCACTTAATGAACCTGCTTGGATGGATACATAAGTTAATAGCTTTCTGTTGGACTCATGTATATGCATGATGTTAATGACAGCTTTTACATGAATTCCTGTAGGGAAACTGTGCACACTCTATATTAATATCCCGTCTCCATTTGACTCTGCAATTTCACATATTAATTGATTAACAGCAGCCAGGAGGAATGAACAACAAGAATTCCAAGCCAATTTTTTAAGGGCTGGTCAGCACATAAAGGGTTTAATGGATCTCTGTCTGCAATGGACCCAGCCTTTACCTTACTGAAAGTAATGGTAGTGTTGTGCTTATTTCAACAGAAACTTATAGAGGTTCAATAGCTATACCTCAGTGACAGGAGATCTAAAGACTGTAAATACCATGATGCCTCTGCTTCATAACTAAAAATATTTATGTCTGCACCTCGAGTTGCATAACCAAAGTATGAAGTATGAAACTACCAACTGATAGTCACAAATAAAAATAAATAAATAAATAAAATAGGCACCAAAAGCAAGATAAGAATTCCCTTATTTTTAAAACTATGTTCTCCCCATCCTCTCAGTACACTGCTTTTGAACTCAAAAAATAACTACTTGGCACTCAGGCTGATCTGTAAACAGTTTTATATCATTTTAGTACGTATGTATGTACCTGTGTACCTATATACATATTCTGCAGAAGTTCCCATGTATGGTCGTTTTTGACAGCAGAAACAAATTTGTCCATCCTCAGTGCTCCTTTCTCTAAGGGGATTTGTGCAGTGCAATTTTCCTGGTTAAAATGAGTCACCTGAACTGTGCAGGTATGTCCAGGGAGGCCCTGGGCTGGCCTGGACTTGCCATCTCAGAGGGGCAGAGATAGGGAGCAAGCAGTCCGTGAAGCTCACTGGTGTCCTGACACTCCCTCGTTACCTTTTTTCCTACTGCCACACCCTGCTGGAGCTCCCAGATCTCTTCAGCAATCCCCAAGAGTTGTCTTACAAAGGAGGAGTCTCTTTCTGGTTTTTTAGGATGAATTATGACCACCTTTTCCACTAAAATGTAAGGACAAAACCTTGCACATCAGTCAATCTGGTGTGGAGCTTCCATGGGGCTGCAGGCCACTTACCTTGGTGTCTGTGAAGGCATCTTCTTCCACTTGAGTGAGTTAGAACATCTTTCCTTGCCACTGGCAATTTGAGGGCCATCAACAGCAGGAAAAGGACTGTCTTCTCCTGCCTTTGTTCAGCATGTCTTTAGTGACCTTTTGCTAGGGAACTAAAATAAAGATGTTGAAAGGTTTTTAACTGAGTCACCCTCTCACTTCCCTGCAGTTAAAAGCACTTCACAACTCAAATGCTTCTCCCAGCACTGCACAAAAAAAGGATTGTTTTCTAGAAGAAAGGTTGTGTGTATAAGAATTTTGTTATAAATCATCGTTTTCATTACTTGTCTAATAAGCATGAGTAAATCTCAGGCAGAAATATTTTGGAAAATTTTAAAGCAGTCTGTAGACTATTACTGGGTTATTCAGGGCTTGGAACTGGGGTTTTTAATGAGATGCACTCTTTGTTTCATCTCTTCATACCCAGACAAAAATCATACAGACAGAAGACCTAAAGTATTTTCTTCTGAGGTTGGTGAGTTGCTAGTAAACACATAAGCCAGCTCTTTCTTAAATACATAAATCTATCTAAGTGGTCTAGACATTTCCCTACCTTTTTCAATTGTTTAATTTACTTCTTACTCACAAAATTTGCATTTAGTGTTGGGTAGGTTTCATTTGGCATAGCTCTTTCAACAAATGGTTTTCAGTAAACTGCAAGCTGAGGTTGAACACTGGGCTATCATTTGTGTAGGCAGGGAGTAAGAATTCCTCTTTGACCCGGTTAAATCAGGTTGAAACAGCCTGTCTACACTTGCAATGTCATGTGGACTAAGACAGAATGAGGATTTAACATGTAGTAGCATTCCTGAAGGACCTAACAGTGACTGTCCTGATGGCAGATGAAGATCCTGGCACAAGCTAAGGAGATGGATGGAAAGACCTCTGGCTGCCTAAAAAGAGGGACACACATAAGGTAAATCAGGAACATGTCTAAGTTTGTCTGCTTCTTCAGTCTCCTTGGCCAATAAATAAAATAATAATGAGCTCTTTTTCTCTCATTCTTTGTTTGTGTTGTCCAAATACACTGCAAATTCTTCTGGGGCAGAGACTGGCAGTGTAAGGCAGCTTTGAACTCTGGAGACAAGGCTGTCCCCAGGGCCAGAGGAGAAATGTCCAACTCCAAGAAGCTACTGCTTTACTTTGATACTGTTTTCAACTTTTTTAAGGAAATGTTACATATTATATACTGCTTGTTGCTATATGATCTCCTCAGAGACAGGACAATTGTGCTCATCAGGGATGCAGCAATGCATGGGATTTCCAGACCTGCCTGCAGGAGACAGATCATGCTGATGCAAACACCCTGAGTTTACCAAGCCAATCCTTTCAAGCACATCTCCAGTGTTTGAAAGGCCCAGATAAAAGATTTCTTTCATCAGTCAGCTTTCTGACACCGTTTTTCTTGATTCACCTTCTCCAGTGAGTCAACACAGCCGTGCTCAACATCTCTCCACTTTTGCAGTAGCTGAGAGCTAAGTAACTACAAGTCAGTCTACAAGCCTTGGCTGAATTATCACCTCAGTAATGGCCCAGTGACCTGTAGGCTTTTTCGGGTACACATGGAGTATGCATGTGCAATTCCCCGGCACTGGGGCAGGGGATGTGGGCACCATCTACAGTGGGGTTGTGCAGGGATGGGAAGGGCTGTGCACAGATCCCAGGAGGATTGGTTTAGCTCAAATAGGCTCATTTCACACCATCCCTGAATTCTCATGTTTGTTTCAGCAGAGCACATAAGGAAATAGAGGCTCTCTTTGCCAAAGTAACCAAAGATGGAGGGAAACAAGGAAAGGAAACTCAAAATGCTGATTAATAAGTCTTCTTCCAGGCTCTGCTGTAAGGTGATATCCAGTGACAGGGAACACATACATATCTTGCCACTTCCTCTATCTTGGAAGATGACAGGAAGGATGAGGGCATTTTGCTTTGAGGATGAGCTAAGTTAAGCCCTTAAAATGAAACAAAGGCAATTTGTAGAGCCCTGATAAAAGCCTTGTGTGTGGCATAGAAAGTTTCCACTGCTGTCCAATGCCATGTTATAATCTTATCACCTGCTGCTGACTTACACAAACAATTGCTTCCTACCTACTTATCTCAGTAGAGAAGTGGGGAAAATCACAGTATATAACAAAGAGCTGTAGACCACACACACACGCATTCATAAAGTCCCATGCATGCAGGACTCTGAGTTTTGAGGAGCAGAAAATCTCTGATTATGAAATACAGGATTTACCTTCATCTTGTTCCTGCTCCTGCTGCTATCAGTTATAGCACAAATGGGTGTTAACTCTTCACCAAGATTTTACCCAAGCACATTAATAACTCTTCACACAGTTTCTCGTGGCACAGTTCTTACTCTTACAGCTCCCTAGGAACAATTTTCTCCATATTAAACTCTTCCCAGGGGAAGCACCTTTGAAATGGTGCTCTCTATTCTTCTGATGAAGGGGAGCTCACTGAATGTCAGAAAAACAGCTCTGGCTCCTTCACACAAAGAAGGAAATTAAATAATTGCCTCCACCTGGAAAACTTCAAGTCTGGAAAATGGTGAATTAGTGTGGCAGCTCCTTACCTTTCAGCTATACTGAAACATGGATGCTATGGGATGAAAGTGGCATCCAGTGAGTTATCCACTTTGGCCACAGTTGAAGCAAGTGCTGATCACTTACATGGAGAGTTTGTCCAAGAATAAAGTGTGCACATGCTGCATAACATGCAGGAAGCCTATTTTATATCACTGATTTGCAGGTTGCCCAGGGAGGTAGTAAAGTTTCAAACCTTGAAGATATTCAAAAGCTATTTGGACATGGTCCTGGGCAACTTGCTATAGGTGGCCTTGCTTGAACAGAGGCATTGGACAGTACGGCTTCCAGAGGTCTTTTCGAACTTTAATCCTTCTATGATCAATTCTGTGACACCACTGGCATTATGGGAGCCCTTGCAAAATTTCCTCAGTGACAGAATAGCTTGATGTCTACTCCATCAGATCTCCAATGTTCCAATGGCTTGCAGATTTTTTGATGCCAAGAATAGTCCCTTTGAGTTGGAATTGGAGCTGTAGGTCATACGGGACTGCTGTACACAGTTGTGTCAAGCTATGGCCCACAGCAAGCTTGATCAGGTGCCAAAAGCAGTAATACTGTGCCAGTGGAGCTCTCTGTTAGCTGCCACTCCTGAACCCTTTATAACTCCATGGCACTCTTAGCAACTTGCAACTTGCTTGGATTGATAAGAAAAGTTTTCCTTATATCTAGCTGAAATATCCTCCATGTGATTTTTTTTTCTCCGACTTTTCTTGGTCCTTCACTTCCTGACATTTAGAATTCATGTTCCCTATCCACTTTGTGGAGCAACAATATCTTTCTGGCATATATTACCTACCAAGCCCTATGCTGTTTCTCTGCCTTTTCTGACTTCCTTCTCAGCCTTACTCCTGGGGACCTTCTGGCAAATGGACTTGAATCTACTGCTCTGACACACAGAGTAAAATATTTCTCATTTTTGAGACCTCATATTTTAAAGCCACAAATCAGTTTCCAAACTCAGCTGTAAGTCTACAAGCCCAGTGTGATTTCCCTTGGACTCTCAGGACTTACATGCACTAGGCAGATGCCAGAGAGGGGACCCACAGGACTCACTCATGGAAAGGAAGATTGTCAAGAATGCAGTTATGGTCCAGTGAGGTCAGGAGTACCCCAAGATGCTGCTCTTGTTCCTGGGGGTCCAGTCCCCCAGCAGCCTACACAAAGTGTATCCATCTCCATGGAAGAAGAAGTTGGCCCAGAGTATTGGTTTTGTTGGGACAGCTGTACATAGCTCGGAGATTTTCAGATCATTATTCCCTTTAACTTCCAAATTGAATTTTGACCAGGCCAAATAGAAGACACTGCTTAGAACCTGAGAGTCACATTATTCCTTCATGAGAAAGTCACTTCACTGTCCTCACTGTTTTAGCCCTTTCCTCTAAATCGTCACAATCCAGTTGTCAATAAGGTGAACACTGGAGCTTTTCCACACAGGTCAGTTGTTTGCACCAGCACAGTTTGCTTTATGAGAGGCACAGACCTCCACAAAGCATTGCTTAAGCTTCGGTAATTATTGTGTATCTTTGCTGTTTAAAATGACAGAAATCCCATGCTTTTGCTTTGATTTTTGTTAATTTAGGAGCAGCTAGAGGTTCAATTTGATCCAAGAGCAAAAGTCATCCTAAACAAAGAGAAAAAAATTGGACTGGATAGCCATAGCAGTTTCTTAGTATGCAATATGTTTATCTGAAATACAAATTGTAAAGTATAAGAAAGAAAGTACAGCTTCTACTAATTTGTACTGTGAATGGGCGAGAAACAAAGCTCGGAGAAGTCAGAGACTCACTTGATCATCTGGAGGCACAAATTCCAGTTCTTGATTATTTTCTGAACAGGCTATGGTGTTTTTACTGTTTTTCTAAGAGGCTGGTTGTACAGCCCCAGGAGTGTTTGAGGATCTCAGCTTTCTCAGTCCTGTGCACTGGGAAGGAAAAGGTTGCAAATATGAAACCTGAAGGTTCAAACAGAAGAGAGCAAATAAACTGGACCTGAAATGTTGTTATCTCAAAATCTTCTGATCATTGGCCCTGACCCACTTGCAATAAGCAACACTGCAAAGGCTTACTCAAAATCTGAATTCAAACTAATCCTCTGGAGATGCCTGCCATCTTGGGAGAAACAGCAGGAGAGTCTAGGCCTCTTCAGCTAGAAAAGCAATAGTCAACCCGACAAGAAAGCCCTTTCTGGCTTCATTTCTGCATTCATATTTAAGGGAGGAACACAGAGGATTTTTGACCTGTCTAAAAATGAAGATCTCTTTGAAATCTTTTGCTAGCATTGCATTAAGATGCTTCTGAGAAATTTCCATGCCTACAAAATGAGTTTTCTAAAAAAAGAAGGAATTTGCAAACAGATCAGCACAATTTAATAGGTTTAAAAGTAAGAGATTTGAAACCACTCTGAAAATCTGCAAAATATGCTGGAATGGATCTTCCCAGTAGGTATTTTAGCCATCTTTTACAATTCTGTGAAATGGAAGCAGCTTCTGCCATGCAAGAGGCAGTTTTCAAAAATAATAATTTTTCACTAACTGTAGTAGGACTATTTTATAAAGTTAGCCTTGCTCTATTTAAATGCCCTCATGCACCTTTATTTCTTAACCAAATCCAGCATTTTCCTGACCACCACCTTTTTACTGAAGCTCTACAAAAGGATTGCAAGGATACGCAAATCCTTCTGAAGCCTGCCTGGTTTCGGATTTCGTTATGAGCTTGAAACTCAACCCAGGTTCGTCCAAAAGTTCAGTAAGGGTTCGTGAACTTTTCGAGCCCAATGGGATTGATTTATGATTTTGTGTCACAGCTACACAAATCACATGGCTTCAGCATAGGGCAAAACTTGGCAAGCCTGAACGCCTAGCCAAGCAAATCATAAGCATGGCCTCTCCTCTTCTCAAAAAGGGTGAATGCTGACTGTACCTCCCCAGCGGCTTTCTGGGCCATCATCTAGTAAAGGAACTGATCTTTAGAAAGTTTTAAGGCATGTAGTTGTGCTGACCTGTCAGGAAAACGGTCCAATCTCACAGGGACTTGGCCAAAATTTAAAAAAAGAACAAAGCAAGAAAACAGATGCTCAGAGTTAAGTATCTTCCTTTTTATTTTGTTGACCAAATAACTGGGCTGATCTCCACACACATCTGAGTGTACAACAACTTCTGGTTTTAATCAGAGCTGTTGTTTAGATGACCAAGTACAAAGAGAAAGAAACCTTGTACTAGTGCTCCTTGGAAAACTCTGTCCTTCATCTGCAGGCAGTGTTGCTGGATGCCTGTGGGTGGAGGAGAAAGCCCCAGGCTGTAGG
The DNA here is from genome assembly GCA_038380795.1 of Pyrocephalus nanus. NCBI lineage: Eukaryota > Metazoa > Chordata > Aves > Passeriformes > Tyrannidae > Pyrocephalus > Pyrocephalus nanus. Next base: position 73,960,496 of record CM076260.1, on the reverse strand, counting down.
CAGCTGGCAACCTGTGGTGACCTGAGGGGATACATGGCTCTGACACACAGGGAACTTGGAAAGTTATGGAAGTACAAGGGCAGTTTGGTACCTTCCCCACCTCCCATCTTCATACCTTCCAGCCCTGGGTAACAAAGGACCTGTTGTAGCCAAGAGGTGCCAAAGACCATGTCTGCATGCTCAGAGCTGGTGTGGAGCAGCTCTGCAACACTTATGACACTGCAACTTGCTCAGTCTCTCAGGAGTACCTCATCTACGTCTGATGGCACTGCAGTGACTGAACGACCTCACTCCCATGCTCCATCGTTTTGCATCTGGAAGTTGGGCACAGAAACCCTATTCCACTACAACTGCTTAGAATCTAGTAACCACAAGTGCTGTTAGGAAGTGGTGACAGTCCATCATCCTGTTACACAACACCGAGCTGCATGAGGCAGTGGCACAAGGCTGCAGCCCAGCTGCACCCAGTCTCAGCTGCTCTGCTGCTGATTGCAAAATTTTGGATCCAGAAAAACCACTGGACGACACTTGCAGGGTACCAGGGTACCCTCCTTGGTGCCTGCTTTGTCCTTGTCAGGAGCCTGTCACCCTCACCCACTGCAGCAGAGGCGGGTGCTGGGCAAGGGGAGGTGGAAAGGCTGTGCCGAGGTGTTGAGCTGGAGGATCCAGTTTCCCATGTTGGGAGTTGAGAGCAGAAAGCTCAGTGGAGGCGGGTGCTGCAACAACAGATAATGCAAGGATAGTGGATGTCACAGCACCTGGTGAAACAAAAAGCAAAATGCCTATCAACCTCAGGGTCTCTCAGATGCAGCCAGGGCATAAATAAATGAACAGTAGAGCTTTCGTGCTCCTCCAGAGATGTGCAAACTTGCATGTAAAGGTTTTGCTGGTCTCTCTGCAGTGCCTTGGCACTCTCAAGAAGAACCACAGAGATTTATGCAGCATCTGTGGAGACACTGTTGCCTGGTCACACCTGAGGACAGGGCAGCTCCTTCTTACTCATTGGTGTTTCTGAGCAGGAGAGGAGCTCCTCATGTCAGCTCAATAAGAAAGCAGAGGCCTTCAGCCCCCTAGACTCCTAGGCTAAGATTTTTGCTTCCATTGAGAGCTTTGAATCCCCTCTTCCACATTAGATTAATGAGTAGAAAGGAATTTTTTAAGTGTGTTCCTAGATCACTTCTTATTTATCCTCTGGGTTTCCTCTCCTCTGATGGTACCACAATGCGGCATCTGCCACGCTGCCAAATATGGAGGAGAGTAGGCTCCAGTGTGCACAAACAGAGAGTGTGGTGTCTTTGGCAGCTGGTGGAGCAACTGTCTCAGGTTTCCTTTCATTTTAATGGTTCACATACCTCTCTCTGCGTCTGTGTCTGATTTTCAGGGCACGACCTTGATTTTACATCAAACGTTCCCTACGTCTCTCCTCATCCCACTGCTGTCTGGCTAGATTACCAATGTTAGAGCTGATCTTTCTATTAAAATGCTTGGGTTTTATTATTTTTCTAACCTAAAGCCCATCTAAAATGCAAAGCCTTGTTCATCCTTTCCTCGAGGGCTCCTGCACTTTGGTTCCTCATCCCATCCTCCACTGACAGACAGCTATAAAGTGCAATGCATTTGCAGCAGCTGAAGCTGGAGGCAGCCATCATCCTCTATATACTTCCCTGTACCATAGGTAGCTGCTGTGATCCTGCTCTTACTCATAAATCAGCTCATAAACACCCCACATTGGGAGTAGTTCCTATGTCATTGGCAGAAGTTGCAAAATTAATACTGCTGTTAAAGTAGTCCCACTGACAGCTCAGGTACATCCCTGTTCCTTGGAGCCTGAGTATTGCTTACAAACAGGAAAAAGAAACTGCCTGGCCAGTGTTTTTGCAATTGAACATTTGGCACTTGGTGAGGACAAAGATCAAATAATGAAGACATAGATAGTAAATGTGGATCGTTTTGTTTCTGACCTAGTTTTCAACCTGATCCACACTTCAGAGACCTATCTCCTTTCATACTACTCCTAGCACCCCAGCATTCTACAGAAGTCATTTGGGTTGTGTTATTTTTCCCCAGCTTGGAAAATGACTGGGGATTGCCCATAGCAATATTGGCAAGCTCCATCTCACCTCCTAAACCAAAGCTACTTTCCCTCCCTTCTCATTAGTTCTCATTTAGGGCTTTACACACTCTCTGCTTCTGTATGACTGCTCTTAAGCCTTGTAGCAAGGATAGTTGTGCCCAGATGCCCACTGCAACTGCACACCCTTCTCCTGTGCAGTGCCTCGGACTCCCCTTTGCCTCTCCACAGCAGTGGAGTATGTGTGAGTTTTGAAACGCCCCAAGACCCTCTCAGGTGAAAGGCCCTGGGTGCTGCCTCTCCATGGGAAACTTCCCTCTAGTTAGTTTACCCAGTGAGTACTCCAGCACAGAAGCTGTAAGTAATGAATAGAAGTTAAGTTTCAAACCCCAGTGTATGAACAGGGGTCACAGAGTAAGAGTAAGTTTGGACTGTCCTTGCATTGTAATGAGAGCTGATCCAAAGATCCAAGATTTAGTCAAAATTTCTACTTAAAGTCAAGTATTAGGGCTATTCCCCCAGTAATACTGGGAGCCAAGACAGGGTCCTGGACTCATTGCCTGCAGGGACTCTAAACAGGAGCAAACCTGTTTTGGAACTTTCCTGAAAGAAGTGAGATATACTATGAAAGGTAAAACCTTCCCAGATGAGTGTGGCTAAAGAGAAGTCAAGCTGAAAATTTAATGAGAAGACATGTTTAGAAATCAGCAACAAGCAAAGACGGAAACATTAAAAAGCTAAGAATAGAAATGCCCCTCTATTCCCATCTCCTACCTATGTGTGAAGCCATGCAGGTAGGTGCATAGGTGGGGATGACAGCAGACACCTAACGGGCATGCACAACAGCAAGAGGAGTCCTGAGCACTGACATGACCGCAGTACATCCCACTCTGCCCGCCATCCCTGTCCTGCCTATGCAAGCCCTGTTCAAAAATGGCTCTACCACCAGGGCCCCACCAAGAACTCCCCATGCTCTAACCCACAGGGTGACCTTGATGAAGTTCAACCTGGTGCAGGCAAGGCGTTCTATGAAGAATCCCCACCCTTCCCCTCAGGGCCCTCGCCTGCTGTCACAGGCCCTTACTAATTGGATACATCTGACCTACTGGTGTCTTTGAAAGTCCTCCAAGGATCTGTTTCCAGAAACACGTTTGGTTTCACACTGAATTTACAGAGTGAAAGTTTTACCAGCTGGTGCAGTCTGAACCAAAGCTGGTCTTTCCACAAGGAACAAATCACATATTGGATATAGATCCCTCCCGGTTTCAGCTTTCCTCTCCGCCTACCTCCCTCCACTCACTTGCGGAAAGAAGAGACAGGAAACTGTGAAGGTCTAAACTCCACTCTCTGGGGAGGGAGTTTATTAAAAGATCAAGCATTGATTCTGTTTCTTCCCCCAAAGTCCTAGCTGTGCCTTGGACAGCTTTCCCATAAATTTCAAGACAAAATAAATCACAACTAAATGAGACACTCCAAATGTGAATGCAAGGTGAATGGTACCCAAAGAAGAGCAAAACAAGCACTAGTCCTGTCCATTTAAGACTCTTCTAAAGCCCCCCCCGATGACAGAAGACTTTTGCTCAGGGAAGATGCCCTGAGCCCTTCCTAGAGGGGGCAAAGCAGCAGTAAGCTCCAGTTATTAGGAGACCTGGGGCACAGGCAGGTGAGTGACTTGTACAAGGAGACTTAGTAACAGAGCTAGCATCAAATTCTATGTCTCCTGAACCCAAGGATAATCCCTTATCTCTCCGATCAGGTTCCATCCCATTTCTGTAGGCAGCGTTGCTGTGAGGGGATGGATATTTTCAATTTCAGTTAACTTGGACTTAGTAAAAGTGAAAAGAACAGCATCTCTTATGCCTTAGCCCTCGTCTAGGTAAAATGGATGACCCAGACAAGAAAACTCTTTCATTTTTGCAGCTGAGCAACATCCTGAATAATTTGTGTTTTGCAAATTGCATATCTGAATGATGTATCTAAAAGATAACACTGATTACACATATTCAAAAATCAGGAAACATTCAGACAATTGTCATGGTGATAAATAAATGCAATGAATCCTATAAAGATATCCATTAAAAAATGAAAAATGAGTCCTTGCAACAATATTAGCTCATTTCTAGATGGAACTGGTGAAACGCTAATGATAATAGAGAGGACTTTGATTAATATTTTTGTTCTTTCCTTGAAAAGAAAAAGATGACATGTTGAGATGACATAAGGATGATCAAGTGCTCTCCAGTGCATCACTGAGAAGAATGACAGACAACAGCTGTTAGGGATAAACAATTTTAAATTGCAAAGCCCAGATAACTCATGCCCCGAAGTCCTTAAAGAGCTGTCTGGGAGATGTTTGGCCTGTTTGCATTCATTTTTAACAACCCCAGGGGTGCCAACAAATTTCCAGTGGACTGGAAAGGGTCTAAGTGTATGCCAGTGTTTTAAAAAAGACAATAGGGAAATATCTGACATCAATCCCAGACCAAACAACAGAGAAGATGACATAGGATTTATGTACAACAAAAATAAAAGGAAGAGAGCATCAGTGCCGCTTAACAGCGCTTCATGGAAAACAGGTCTCAGTTTTCTGCTGAGTTCATAAAAAGTGACTGATACTAGTAGCTGCCTGGAGGTAATACCTGGGTCAGGCATCACTAGGAACTACAGCACTTTTGGAGGAGAATAAGCATATTGCAACAGGTTCACACAATATATAAAACAGTCAAGGGGCTGGATGGCTGACAGACACTAATGGGGGTGGCACACATGGGAACACTCCTGGTGGGGTTCCATGGAGACCCCCTCTAGACCTGATGCTTTGCAGCATCTTCCTCCAGTGATCTGGAAGAAGTGAATATTGCTACTGACAGAATTTGCAGGAGTCTGTAGGGCTGGCGAGGTACTAAGGGGGTTTGGTGATCCCAGGCAATGAAGACAATTAGGAAGCTGAAGGCACTCAGACAAAATGCTCTTCAATAAAATTAAAAAAAACATACTGTGGAAGAAGCAAGGAAGATGGCTCTATCTACTGTGTATGGATCTGTACCCTGAATTTTGTCTTCCTTGTGCAAAAGCAGCACAGTGTGAACCTGTGAGGTGATGACGCCAGAAAAGGACTAATGATCCCTTGGTAAGAGTGCTGAAAGGGCAGACGTGGTTGTGTCAAGACAACCAGAGAGCTGATGAACTCCTGCAGCAAACTGCTGGAGGAAAATGGTGCTCTCCATCCTGAAAAGTACCTCTGTGAAAGCTTCATCAGTGCTGAGGTGAAAAGGAGGGAGCCTATCTGGGCAGCATTTCTCAAGGAGAAGTTGCAAGTAATAAAATCACTCAATGCCACTGCACCCTACAGGTATGCACCACAGCTACAGCCCTTGAGATTGGCTCACTTTCAGGCGATCCCTCCAAAAACCCATGCATGAGCTTAGTCTGGATTCTCTACTCCTCAGATGTAAAAGCAGGTACTGTGATCTTTCTTCATTTCTACCATCCAGGACCATTCACGTATCTTGAGGGGAAATGAACAAGGGGAGGCAGAAGGGGAGGCAGAAGGGGCAGTTGTTACCAGAGGTTTGGGTTCAGGTTTATTTTCTGCTGTAACTATCCTATGGCACGGCTGGAGGCTGCACCTGGGCAAACACCCTCTTTCCAAGTATTGACCAACTCATAATGAAGGGATGGAGAAGGAACATATGAAGCCATACCACAGGGCAATGGAGAAAAAAATGTCACTACAATTGAACAAACTCCATCCAAATTTTGTCCAGTTGTACCAACCAGACTCTCCTTGTATTTTTTTTCCGATGAAGCCAGATGAAACAAGAAATAGCTGCATCACATTAATGCCATGTTAGAAAGTCCTCACAGTGCACGTCTCACAGGTGGGGAAGTGGAGGGCACAGCAGCCTCTTTCCTGCCAAATGCAGCAGTGGGATCCTGCATTGCTCCTGGGATGAAGCAGGCAGTGCCGTCAAGACAAATGGATTGTTCCTTATCATGCACCCACTGACATGGAGCAGGATGCAGTGTGCTTCGCACCACAAACTGCAGCTTGGTTGCTCCCTGAGCTAGGATGGGTTTTTTCCCTTGCAACTGAATAAAGACCCCATTGCTGACCTGCTTTGACTATTTTGGGGTATGATGTGCTTTTCAGTTAAGCTCCTTCATCACAGAAATCCCTGTGCAAAGAGGTGTTGCTGGTAGCCCTGGGCCATGTCATCCATGGACCGAGGTTAACATTTTTCATTTAAAAGCAAACAAAAAAGGCTCTGGCTTGGGAAGCTACAGTGGTGAGGACACCAGGTCCAACCTGCCAGATGGCAGCTCTGCATGGCAGTGAGGATGCTTTTTCACCAGGGCCAGGAGCCAGGTTTTCACCAGGATTTGCACTCCATGTGCTCATAGCCAAGCTGTTCATCATCCCAGTCCAATGGCATGCATAGAAATCATGCAGTTCTGGCCAAACTTGAAACACCGGCATCTGGAGGAGCTTGGATGGAGGCATCCTTGCCTGATCCAAGTCCTGCTTGCAGATGATGAAGTATCCTGGAGAAAACCAGGCAGGATTCACAGCGTCAGGCAGTAGGTGATTAATAGGCCATTACCAAAATGTTATGATGTCACAGACTCAAGCTGGAAGGGTGAGAGGGATCTTGCTTGGTGCAGGTCAAATAGACTGATTTTGGGAAATAAACATTCATGCATGGTTACTTTTGAATATGCCCCTCTGCAGTGCTGGTAACACAGATGTACCACCACATAGGGGACTTAGAGGAATAAAAGAGCCACAGCCAAAAGGCTTCTGGTCCATAGCAGAGAAAAGGCTCAGATAAAACTGACTTCTCCATTTTGTCTGAGTTGAAAGGCCTGTAAATCATCAGTCCATTCCTTCTCATGGAGCGGCAGAGACAGAGAGAAGCTTATGAACCCATCAGCAATTAGAATGTATCAGTGCAAATAACCTAGCAAGCTCTTCTGCTACTTAGCTTAGATAATAGAAAGTCCTTTTTAAAACTCCCTTTCATTCCATTTATGAATGTATCACATTAGCTTTCCTGGGAGCAATGGGAGTATTCTGTCTGGTGCATTACTGAAATGCTGTCATGTTTATTAATATTTCCAAATTGGCCCAAGCTCCATGCACATCATTACACAGGCAAACAATAAACAGTCATATATTTAGTAAATTTGACATCCACCACAAAGAGTTGGTATTGTACTGCAGGATTAGCTACACATGCTGCCTCTCACTGCATTCACAGCTCAGCAATATCAAGCCCCTACAAAAGCCCCAGAGACTCCCTGGGCCCTGCTCTACTACCCTGCCTGGCAGATAAATGTGTGCAAGGGAGATCAGCATAAAGCATTGCATGAACATGAAAGGAATGGGGGGGGGGAAGGAACTGCTTGTCATGTCCCAAAATAGGAAGGATCCAAGTAATCAGTCCATCCCATCTGCCCCTGACATCCTAAACTGCTCATTGAGATTCAGAAGGAGGTGCAGCATTGACACTGATGCTGGCCAAGGGCATCCTAGGTCAGGGATGGGCAGCCCTGAGCAAGCACCTGCTTCCCTTGGGATCAGATCCAGCCAGCACCCGCTGCTGCCACCATGAAGACAGAAAAGCCCCTCCGTGACATCAGAGGATGTCATCTGTGGGAGAAGAAGGGAACATTAAAGCACAGAGCTCTGCATCAGTAACAAACCTATTAAAAAACCTGCTCACTGGAAAGACTGCGATTTTTGCATGCCATCCCCACTTCTTTTCATTCCTGAGGTGCAGACAGTGACGAAGAGAAGAGAAGGAATTGCTGCCCACAGTTTCCAGCTGGAGATCCTCGAGAGCATAACAAGCAAAGGCCAAAAGTAAATGTCCCTTCAGCTTATGGGAGCTTGCCTCTGCTTGCACATTGCAATATAATGGGGTATTCCTGATCCACTGGTTTTACCAGTTTAAACTCAGGACAAGTGAATCAATGGCATTGCCATGATTGCCCATGGACATTGACACAGTCCTAACACTGTTCTTCAGGAGAGAAGCCACCATGGCACCTCGTGAATGACATCTTCATGCTGTCCCCAAACTGCCCAGAGAGCCCACAGTACAATAAGCCATTCTGGGGAGCAGTCTGTTCCCTACCACTCTGCTGGCACAAGGCAGCTGTCAGATTTAGGACTGTCTGAAACCATTGTAGCTAGTGTTCCTGTTCCTGGGACTGTGAAATTACACATCTATTATGCACATTAAATTCTTCTACGTGTTTGGAATCAAGCAGGTGAACTAGATCCTTGGAAACACCTCTTTGGAGTGGCTTTCTGCTCCTCTCAGTAAGAATTCAATATGACATTATTATGATTGAACACCTCCAGTGAAGACCATCAATTTCGTTCAGCTTTCTGCTGTCTGCATGCCCCTTCACACTTCCCTGTGAGATGTGCAGAAACCAGTTTGAGACTCTTGACAAGCAACATATTCCTCAAGCAACTTGAACAGGAATTTGTTAAACATTTTCACCAATCTAACAAGTATTGCACCCTGACTTGGCTGCTTTTGAAGGGAAGCAAATACTCTGCAGGCTGTGGGAGAGAAAGAGTTAAGACACACCTGGAGTCAGACACAGGGGAGATGGGTGGACTTGACACAATTTGAGTACCAAACCTGGCCTCCAAATGCTGAAGCTCTGGAGCAATGAAGCTGTACCACCCTGCCATCTCAAAGTAAGCAAATATTCACAGGGAATTCTTCAGAAGCCCTTAGACCAGCTTTGAGAGACATTTAAGAGGATGACAGGACAACGGTTACTATTTCAAACTTTTCTGCTGTTTCCCTGTATGACCTCCAGCAAGTCATTTGCTATTTTCCTTGCTCCTCTCTAGCTCTGTGTGGCTGTGAGAGCATTTGGTACACCCCTCTGGAGGCTGTGATTCTCCATTAGATAGAAGCTGTAACCTGCAGTTTCCCTTTCTGGGGGCAAATAGCACATACCTGTACAGGTAAGGGTAGAGGGGTCAAATCCCGATTAACAAAAGCACTAGTGTTTCAGAGGTGCTTTGAGATAGTCTAGGATAAGTGCATGACCATTGGCCAATAATCAGGTTTTGTTCTTATGCACTCCTCTTGCAGGGAAATATTTTGCATGAGAATCAGATTGTTGTTCTCGCCTTGTTTGTTCATTTAATGACTTGTTTTTAAGAGAAGGATGCTTAGCTGGTCCATCAATGCTCTTTGTTTAACAGGGCTTTTTGCAAATTTTTCCTCTTCTGCCTTTGCCTAAACAAGGATATTGATTTTACACAGCTCAGCGCCAGTTAAAACAAAAAGATCTGAGTTAGCAGAAGTAGCAAGGCTGTGTTAAGATTTAGATGCTCTTTTCTGCTCCCTTCCATAGCAAACCCTGGAGGCCCGTCCCTGGAAACCGAGGGTCAGGGGTGACAAAATCAGTCCATAACTCTGTCCCTAGTGGTTGGCATTCAGTGTGAGGATGCACTTACCATACACACCTCTGGCTGGGGAGAGAGCCAAGCATCCAAAGATATTTCAAGGAACCTCTTCATATTAATGTGGCTGTGCCTAACAGTGTATTAATAGTCCTTTAACTCATCTAAACTCATCTAACTTGCCAACTTTACTTTGGTTACTCATCACTCAACTGTTTCTCCAAATCCATCACTGCAGCTCTTGAGGACAACCTCAGCTATGAGCCAAAAGGTGTCATTCTTGTGCAGAAACTCGATTTGCATAATATCCAGACTCTTGGAAGTTGCAAACCCTGGACAGCCAAGTAGAAAGCCTTTCATGTGATGAAGTGCATACAAGAAACCTGGAGAGGAATATTTTTTCATGTTAGGACAAGGGAGAATGGCTTTAAACTAAAAGAGGAGAGATTTACATCAGGTATTGGAAAGAAATTCTTTACTTAGAGGATGGTGAGGTGCTGCAATAGATTACCTAGAGAAGTGGTGCATGACCTATCCCTGGAAGTGTTTAAGGACAGTTTAATGGGGCCCTGAGTAACCTAATCTAGTGGAAAGTGTCCCTGCCCATAGCAGTGGGAGTTGGAACTAAATGATCTGTGAGGTCCCTTCCAACCCAAACCATTTTATGATTCTGTGATTTCTTGATCAAGAGCTTTGAACATCTCTGAACAAAGATTAAAGGTAATGTCTTGGCCCTACTGCCTCAGTCTTGGAGTACAGGGAGTTTTCACCCCCAAACTCAAACAGACTCCTGGAAGTCACCTATCCCTGATGCAAACTCTTGAGCTCTGCTGAATATATGCTTTGACAAATCCACAAGTACTGATGAGGATGTGCTGGTACCTCATACACTGTCCAGAAGTCCAGCTCTTACCTAACTAGGAGACTAGAGACTTTCTCAGTTCATCTAGTTTTAAGACAGAGGATGAGTAGAACAAGCCCTGAGCATAAACAGAATGGGGTTTGTCCAAGATTGCCATTGTGTGTATGACAATAAATGAGCAGCATGGCAGCTTAATCCATTTGTGGTATTTTGTCTTGCTAGAATTGGACACAAAATTTCTGACCAGTATCTACAGACATGCTGCATGGAGACATTTCTGCAGGAAGAAAGAGTTCTCTTGGATGCCACTGTCTGCTCATGCTGGCAGTAATCAGGTGTCCCTGGCTCCCATCATACTGGCATCCTCCCTTGGCCCCACTCCTCTGTGCAAAGGGTCCTGCAGCAAGTGCACCAGAAATTCTAGTCTGGCCAGGAGGATTGACCCTGTCCTATGCATCTGGCCCCAGTTACAAGGTAAGACTGGTTTTCAAAGCTTTGTTAACATTAACTTGTTACACATATTTTGGTACATTACCTGCTTTCATATTTATAGTTGTTCATTCCTTGGGCCTGCTCCAAGCTCCTCCTCTTTCCCTACTTCTTCTATTGCAGTAAACCCGAACCCTGGGTGCTTGCAGGTGTTAAAACCTACTCCACTCATGGCTGACCCTTGCACTTCATTTTTGGAGTATGAAAGGCAAAAATGCACCCCTATTTTTAGACACATCCCCTGCAAAGCCTTTGTAAATGCATTTTGGGGAACATGAGCAGCTTTCTGCTGATGACAGTGTCACAGCATAAGCCCTGTGCACCTATCATCAGCCACAGTAGCTGGTTATATTACAGTAGCTTTCTCCAGGTCAGGTTTCCTCCATGTAAACACAGGTAGGACTAACTCTGATTTCAGAACTTAAAAGCTTAAAAATTTTTTCCTCTTTACAGATGAGAGCCACTGTCCCATATAAGATTGACAGTTGTGCCAAGAACCAATCTCACATATTCAAAAGCTTTAGCCTGGTCATGCTTTTCCTCTGCAGCTGCATTCTTCAGTTGCTTTCCACCCACCCTAGCCCTGCCTTCCAATTTTGAAGGGCAACAGTCTCATCCAGATTTTGCATAGGAGCTGTTGTCACTAAACACCAGAGGACTTTGTTTCCTTTGTTTTACTAGTTTCTGTTGTTGTTACAACAGAAAACGAGCAGTTTCTTTTTCTCCTTTTTTTTTTTTTTTTTTTTTTAAATTTTGTTTGTTTTTAAAAAATCTTGACAGATTTTGTATACCAAGTTCCAATGAAGAGCAAATGCTTACAGGAGTTGTAAAGCCAGCTTGTTTCCAAAACAGTCTTTGCCACGGATGCAGTCCTACAGGTGTAACGAAAGCAGTCTGAAGGCCAGTCCTGCCTTCCCTGCTTTGCCCAGCCAAGCAGCCCAAAACCTCACTGCTGGGTTTTACACCAGCTTAAAGTCACTGTAACAGAATGACTCTGATTTGCCACTTTTTTTTTTTCTTCTCAGGAAAGTTAAATTAAATTGAAAACTACTTGTGAGAGGTTCGGTTCAGAGAGTGAGGAAAGTAAGGTAATAAAGATTTCTGTAAAACCTCATATCCATTGTACTCTGAAAGCTGTGGCATGTATAGTAGCTGTGCCCTTTGCTCTGGCAGAGGTAAGGCAGAGCACTCATTCATCACATGCTGAGAGCACTTTCATGCTGGGAAATAGCCAGGGGAGTGGTGAATCAGCCAGAGCACAAGCGTGTCACTCATCCAGCAAAGAAGGAAAAAAGGGCAGGTTCAAAAAGTGAGGGAGGTTTTGTATGCCACAGGTTTATGGTCATCAAAGTCTTCCAGGAAAGACTAGGAATAAAATCGCTTTATGCACATTTTGAAATTGGCAATGCTATGTTTGAGCTCGACCTTGGTGGTCCCTTCAGAGTCAAAAGAAAGAAGTGGACACCAATATAGTACAATTCACTTGCCTAATGTTAGATGCATGTTCCAGTTTGGGGTGACCTGTAAACAAAAATGCTTGTTTCTCTCCACTAACTGTAGCTCAGTTGTTGGATACTTACATTATATGTCTTTGAAGGTCAGTGAATAAATTGCACCAGGGATGTATATCTAAAGAACACCAGCTACCAAGTCATGTTAGCTTTGTGCAAGTGTTGCTTTTTGGTATCCTGTTGCCCATGATAAAAGCAGTAGTTCCATCCCTTTCCTTTAAAATATGGAAAAACAATGTATTTTCATTTAAATGTGCAGTAACTATACTTTTCAAAAATTAGTTTTGGTAATTGTACCATATGTCTCTCATGAACCCATAAGCCACTGCTTTCTACTGAGTCAAGCCTGTACGCAAGAAGAGGTGCTGGTGTGTTTGTCTCATTTGGGTACAAACATGATCTGGTTCAAGCTTCTTATGTGATGAGGAGGCAGAAATACATCCCCTATGGCTTGTGTCAGCAGTTGCTAGCAAATAATACAGCTTATCACTTAATAAGGAGACAACAGACACCTTGCGTGTGAGCTCACCCTTGTGTCCTTCCTCGCAGCATCACTGCTCCAAGACCCCTACCCACCTCCCACCAAAGGCAGATTTAGTCCCTGTCCGGAGCAGGACTGAACTCAGGCCCTGAGCAACCTGTATTATTGCAAATGTTTGGTGGATTTATTTATGCCTATGGCATAAATAGTTACTTCTCTCCACAGGACACGTAACGCCTCTGGAATCCAGTGAGAGGAGACGCAGGCACAGGCACAGTCAGTCTCCAGCACAGCCAGGCGCTCGCTTGCAGGCACACACGTGCATGGTCACCTCTGCACAGCTCTGCTGAGGGTGACATCCCTCCATCAGCAGTGTCTGGCATCCCCCACACCTTCCCACTGCTGGCCCTGCCCACTGCCAATCACCCAAGGTGCACTGGGCAAAAAAAGTGGATTTGGTTAGAAAAAACCCGATGGTATAGATAGCCATCCATCCATCCTGGATGCTATCAACATAGTAGGGAGCAAGTTTTTCATTCCACCTTGGGAAAAGAGACTTCTGTAAGAAGGATGTCATGTGGAAAAGTGGAAAGTCACTTTGCCTAAATTGCAGCCTACTTCATTTTTTTGTCTGTGTCTTCACTGTTGTGTTTCACACACCTGGCCCCTATGCCCATTGTATCCATAGGAAACAGGGTATCCAAAATAAGGCATACACAGGAAAAGTAGACACCGAAAGCATGAGTGGCCCAAGAGGAAAATGGAGGATAGGGATGCACCATTGCCCCGGAAAGAGATAAATACCCTTTAAGGAGAGAAGTGACATGAAGGCTGTATTGTCTGAGTGCAAAAATTCTGACTTGGAGAGCACCTGCCCTGGGGTGGAGATAGTGTAAAGCCCTCTCCCACAGTTATTCCATAGCTCAGGGCTCACTGAGCTCCTACACCAGGAACATACACTGGCCACAGGGGCAAAACAGGCACTGCATGGAGGCACAGTACACCTCCTTGGGAGCCAACATGCCAACTGGTTGCCCTCGAGTGGTCAGAACTGGCACATGGTTTCTTTGTGCTTTCCCTGCTTGGCGTATCTGATCCTGTTGAGATCCTGCTCTGGATCAATTCAGCATCTGAGGTGGAAGGATCACAGACCTTGTTTTGAAGAAGCATCTCAACACACAGGAGCATGGAGTGCATAAGCTGCAAAACCACAGTGGTACTTCCTTAAACAAAATACTTCTATCAGGACCTATCTAGACACCCCTCCACCCAGGTTAGCCCCTTAGCTGGGGAGAGACAAGCAAAGCGGAGGCACAGGCAACAGGAGGAGCAGCAAGTGTGGCCTGCCAGGAGTGCTAGTGCTTAGCTGTGCAGACCTGGCACCTGGTCCTGCTGCCCAGGCAGCTGGTGGGAGCCCTGGCTCCAACCCACCTCGGGTCTGCTGGGAAAGCTGAGCCTCTTGGCAAGCCACCCTGTACGCCTAGCTGAAAATAGCACTGTTTTTGCCAAAACATACACTCAGGGCTTGGATTCAACAATGCTGCATCAGCAGCTCGTAATCAAGTTGACACGGGCTGATTGTTTATTGAAAGAGAAGAGGGAAATCGTGATTTGACCGGATTCAGTAAAAACCAAATAAGCCAGAGGAGAGGTGCTGGGGTTTTTTGCACATGACAGGAAATCTTTTCAGTAGACTTGTGACAACTCAGACCTTGACCTGACGTCTCCTCTGCATGCAGCCGGGGTGGCAGGGTGGTCTGTGAACTTGGGGAAGGACTGGCACGAAATCTGAGCAGGATTTGAGGGAGGAGCCGAGCACTTATTTGTGCAGTGTGTATAAGGCATGTGTATAAGCTGTCAGCAGAGAAATAGGGAGAAAGAAAATATGGAGGGAGGGGAAAAGGAATGCTATAAAATGTAATATGTAAACTGCCAATCATGGCTGTGGTAGTTTGTGCTTGCATTATATGGCTTTCATCTTTGCTCTTTATTTTATATTCATCTCTTCCCTCTTTGGCTCAAGCCAAGTCGATTCCCCCAGGGTAGAATATATTGGCTTTTCAACCTTCTCTCTTTACTGTCCTGGGTTCCTGGCTGAAACCAAAGCAATGTTTTTTTATTTGCTTGTTTTCTTTTCGTTTCTTTTGTGGGATTTGAACTGTTGCCTCCCAGCCTGTCTGAGATATTGCTACCCTTTCATTCCTTCACCCATGGCAGGATCCCCTACAGCATGGTATGGATCCCTCCTCTCCTGAAGGGCAGACACTAGCATAGGTGACTTGTCCAGAGCAGCTGAGTTATCAGCTCTTTTTGGCCATCATTGGGTTTCTGAGCACCATGATTCTGAAAATCATGTCCTGTGACATCTGAAGGTGACACAGGGTCAGAGGGTGACAGGCTGCTGTCCTCAAGCTTTCCAACTACAGGAATGGCCTGCAGTAGATGGGACCCCCTGGTCAAGAGCAGCACCTATGCTGATAAGCAGTGGAAAGAGGGATCTGGTAAACATCATGGGACAAGGGTGGAAGAGGGGAATTACACACAGACTACAGCCTAAACCAGGAACCAAGGCAGGCAGGTTGGGCTTCAGGACAGGATAGGAAGCATTTGTACCCTTCCTACAACAAGGGTATCTCAGTCTGTGGCAACTGTTTCCTCAGCAGCTGCCAGCATGGCCCCGGGTTTTCCAGTGCTTTCTGCAGCTGCCTGCTCCTAACATAAATACCACTTTGCTCCAGGGCAGGGAGACCAGAGAGTCCAGACTCTGGGGTGGCTGTACTTTTTCTCACTGTTGTGCGATTTCCAGCATGGAGCTCTCTGACACCAAGCTGAAGGTGGATGAGGGCTTTCCATTTACTACAGTGGAACGTGTTCTTTACCTTACCAACTCAGGCTCAGGGGGTCCTCTGTTTTTCACAGCTTAGTTAAAAAATTGAAAAAGCCCAAAACAGGACTCTTCATGAACTCTGGGAGCAGCACCGTGCAGGTGCTCCTGAAAGTGTTTTTTGATTCATTGTAAATAGAATCTCACTTTATCAAATCAATTGAAAATATCATTGAAAATGGAATTGGTCCATTTTCATCACATAACTTTGTGAAGGAAAACAACTTTTTAGATGCAGACGACATTCAACACTACTCGTTCTATACAGCTACCAAAACATTGTGAAACAACCTTTCCCAAGAATATCACTTGACACAAGCCTTTGAGCCTTGGTGTCTGAATCTCAGTTCTGAAATCAGACTCTCCTGTGTGTGTTTTTTTTGGTAAACTTCTGTTATTGTCTTCCAGATTCCAGCTAAAGCCTGCAGACTACAAAGGAGGCGATGAACCCTTTGGGTGTTTTGTCCAAGTCTGTCTGTCTGCTTAGTCACTGCTGGATCTACTGCCTTCTGCCACTGAGAAACGTGTCTGCCACTGGTAGAACCAACCCAGTGATTGGTAGGACCAACTCAATGATGCAGGCAGGAAGCACAAACAAAAAAAAATAAAACAGTACTTTGCATCTATAAAAGAGGATCAGATGTTTTAAGGTGTGATACCTACCTAAAGAGCCAACATTTGGAAGAACTAGTCATTCAAAGGCCAAGCTAAACAGGATACAATCAAAGCTGTGTGGCTGTCCAGGGACAGGCTGCAGTTATGAATGACACTGGAGGTGGAGCCTCCCCGAATCACCGGGTTGCCTTGTTTAACTTGGCCACCTCTATGGATAACCCCTTGTAACTCGGCTCTTTCCAGCAGTTTCACACCTTTAAAAAACTGGCTTTCTTTCATTAACTTATTCTCTTAACTTTGCTCCAGATTAAATGGTTTTGATCTGTTATGTTTTCTTTTTTTTTTTTTTAGTTTCAGGCAAACCCGTAAAGTGACAAGACTTTACTCACTGGCTTTTTACCTGGTGATGATTAAAGCCAGTAAAGCATCCTGGCACGATACATATAGGAAAAATATTTGCATTGAGAGCAGGCACCTCATCCACCATTGTACCTTTGGTTTACAGCATACATACCAGAACCTGCAGACATCTGGAAACCTGCATTTTCCCAAGTTGATTGCCAGTAGGCCTGAACATACCACAGACCTGCCTATACCCTACATTTTCATCTGCACCACTTGTGAGTAAGTGAAATCTCACACATCCCCTGGAATGGCAAAGCACACCACTCACCTTCCCCTTCCCAGCTCCCTTTTAACAGAGAGACAGCATGTGCAATAGGGATTACCACCACATCCCTGGATATGAACCCATAAATATTCCTCGGTTGAGAAGTCCAGGCTTTCAAGCTTAGAGATTCTGGTCTGGTTTCAGGGTGTATTTTTAAGTAGTTTCCCAAGAATGGCTTTCCTCTGCTTTCTTGTTACCTCACCACACTACTTCTCCATGGGCTGTGACAACAGCCCAAGTGCATGCTCTGGTTTCCCGGCTCCAGGACCAAGGATACCAGGAGCGTGCCAGGTTTTTAACACACTGTTAGCTTGTGGCTCCACTCCCCCACCACACATTAATGGCCTGCATGTCTACGGTGTGACTCCCAGCTCCTGCTTGTCTGTGGCCCTTTTCCAGTGTGACGACCCTAATAGCAAAATGCAGCTGCCAGGATTGTGGGAGCATCGGATGCCCATATTCACAGCCCTCTCCACCATCACAGTCTTGGTGGGAGGGAAAAAATTGAATGCTCCCCGTCACCACTCATGTTGTTCTAGTCACGGGGCTATGCCGTCATGGCTATGTTATTCTACCTGGCTGGGTATAACTTGATTTCTGCTGGGAAGTTTACAGTGCTGGCTCCAGAGGCAGAATGGCAGGGCACAAAAAGCTCTGACATTTCAGATGGATAGCCTCCAGATTTCATTACGCAAACTGCTTTATGTGCTTTGGAACTTTAAAGAAGAAGATGTTTTTCATTAGAATGTGATCAGAGAATTTTGTTAGGAAGTTGACACTTTAACCTTACAGCAGGCAGTTTGCTGTATTTGGCGGTGTTGGGGGGGTCTGTACATACGGTTATGCCATACTGCAAACTGAAGTTATAATCAAAGCTGAGGGAATTTTGTCCCTCCAAAGTCTCTTCATCAGTGATGCTGTTCTGGATTTGAAAACTGGCCTAATCACGATGCAATTTAAGTCAGAAGTATAAGGTGAAGAGTCATTTCTGGGTAACCAGATCTGCAGCAGCACACAGAAGGACAGCACACTCCTTACATCTGCTGTTCCCAGTCACAACATGAGCAGCCAGGCTGGCTAAACCACCTCTCACCATGGGTACCTATCTGAAACTCACCAGTTATATAGCTGCTCCCTGCTCCACATTTTGCCAACCTCCCAGTCCAGATGTTCAGGGCACTGGCCACTTGGAGCACCCTCCTTGTAGGATGTTTCTGCTACATGGTCAGGATACAGCCCTCAAAATCCTTTAGACAAAAGATGTTTCATGAAAATGAATAGAAATAGCAAAGAATATTTATTCGCTTGGTAGCCTTTGAAAATTTCTAAGAGAGGATCACAGTCCTGTTGTGCTAGGTGATGTGCTTGAATAGCAAACCAGCAATTTCCATTTTGCCCTTAACCAGGAACAAGAATTAGAGCAGTCCTTCCACAGTAATGTCCCTGACATGTTTGAAATGCAGATATGCTGGCTTCTCTTTGCACTTTGCTTTGGAAGTACTGTTTGTATCTCTATTTCAATGATGATTTCATCCATTTATGCCTCTACTTAGTATTCAAGAAGGAAAAAAATCAATCATTCTTTCTACCTGACTGGCTGCACTACGATAAAATGTTGCACAAGTAAAGATATTAAAAAATTATTGAACTCACTACAGGAAAATAATTGCAGAATTCAACTGAGATTAATAGAACAAAGTAAGTTTATGTGACATTTCTTTTGCATTTTGTAGGAAAAGCAACTTCTAGTTTATGATGTAAGTGCTATGATATCAATGATCCTTTTTTCCGTGTAGGGAGTCATTCTTTTTTTTCAGCTAAGCACTGTGTTGGTTGGCATAGTTAGCCAAAAATACTTTTTCAGACATGCTTTGGAGAGAGAAAGGCTGGAATGTCCTTTTTGTAGAGCTTGATGGATGCCTTTGGCATTTCAATCTGAACAGCAAGTACCATAAATCATGTCAGCAACATAGCCAGGATCCAAACCCCAAATGCACTGAAGACCTAGGTCCAAATATTAGCCACCCAATGAGAGTACTTCTGTGAGCTTATTTTGCTGTAAATGAAAATAGCTGAGAGGAAGTAATGGATGGCAGGCATGGTCTAAACATCAGAAGGTGTAAAACACTCTAATACTTATTGAGTAACAAAGACCAAAAAATAAGGCTGTTGCCTGCAATATATCTTGCAATTGACAGCAAAGCTCATCATTTTCTGTCCCTCCTTTTCTGCCTGTAAGCATCAAACCCATAGGCACACTTGAGCCTAGCTAGGCCCAGGTCATATAATGCTTAATTTTCTATGGATTTTGTGGAAACAAGTGGCTGGATGGAAGTGATTCAAAGTGCTGCCTGGCTAGAGGGTAAAGGCTTCAGCCTGAGGCAGACACTGATTCAGTCTTTGCTATTTGCAGCTGAAAGATTCAAAGGGTCACCCCATACCCTTGAGAAGGGGAATTTAGGTGGAAACAGGTGGAAACCTGTTAAACCACTGGGATTATAAAGTGTCTGCCATATGGAAGGTGCAGAGAAACAACATGCGTTCTTATAGCACAGGACATGAAGACAGTATTAGGATAGTCTCATATTCTTGTTATTATACACCAGCCCTGTAAGGTGCAATAACCCAGCATCTATGTGTAAGCACCAATTTGCACAGCACAGTCACTACAGTGCCTTTGATGAAGCTGCTGCTCTCTTGCACTAAGCTATGCACTCTCCAGGACATAGTGAAAGGTTCCTCAAATATCTTCCAGTTCCACCCCAGTCACATGTACAGTCACACTGCAGAGCATATTAAGCCATATAAGCAGGACTTTTGATCCACAATTTATTCTTCTTTTTACTAAATGCTATAAGAAATATTAAAAAAGCACTGACTGGCCTAATGAAATGGAGGCCTGAGTTCTCAAGAAGGCACAACCTTGACTATAATTGCATTAACAGCAATTGGACTGTTTAACCTGCTGTAGTTCACTAATTGCAAACCTTGTTTCCTTTTTAAAAAAATTTGGGGGATTTTAAGGCTTCCTGAAGGGCTGTCAGTTCAACTCAACATCTGCATTTCTTTCCTTAATTCCAAAAAAGCAAGTTGGCTTTATTAATATCTCAGCTGAGGGAACAGGGCATTTGCTTAGTGATGGGGAAACATGGGCTGCTTTAAGTCTGTCTGAATCCTGGGAAGGGGTAAAAAGGACAGAATGACATGTAATGTTGCCTCCTCCTTTGCCTTCTTCTTCCTTCTTTTTTCTCATTTGCTTGGTCCCCTGTGAAGCTGACTGGGGCTCCCTCTCTATTCATATAGAAAATATTCATATATACATTTGCATACACATGTGTATGCATGTGCACATACCTCTCCTTACTGTGGTCTTGCTGCTACAGTAGAACCAGATTGTCAAACTCCCATTTATTTTGAGGTGATAGAAGTTCACTGAAAACAACAGACATTGCACCAGAAATTTTTGCCAGCATGTTAAAAAAATTTTATGCCCAAAACTGTAACCTCCTACTACCACCACCTACAAGATGTCACTATCTCTCATTCCCTTATTCCCCGCCTGCCTCAACAAACCACTTGGAATGACATTTCAGAGCATGAAGTTCACCTCCCTCTCAGCCTGGGCTATATCAACCATCTCCCTTCAAGACCCTCTCCCCAGAACTGTCTTTTCTTAGGATGCCCAGACATACATTTCTGAGGTTTTCACAAGAATTTCACTGCCCTCTAATGCAGTGATGCAGATAAGTGGGAACAGTGGTGTGATACAGATCTTCCGTATTGAAGACAGATCCAGTCTCCAGATTCTTTAATGCATTTCAGCATTATTTACTCTGGCATGACACAACTTGTCAAGATAAGATATTTTCAGTGAGGTGAGATATGCATTACCTCCAGAGGACTTTGCATGTCCCTGGAATTTTATGCTCCAAACTCCACTGCAATAGAGCCTTTTCTGAGATTTTAAAGCATCCAGGTAACATTATTTTTCACATATCTTCGCTTTTGAGCTCTGACTCAGGCTAGAACTGAAAATGCTGAAATGCATCAGGAAAGTAAGTCACTTTGTTTTTATGAGATTCACAGTCCAAATTTTCAGACCAAAGGAGGGCATGTACTTTTGCTACATTATTTTCAAGGAGAGAAGAAAATTAAATATCCCTAGGGAGTCAGAATCAGCTTTGAGAGCAAAAATAAAAACAACAAAATATTAAGAAGTAGACAATAAGTCTCAGTGGGAGCTCAGGATCCACTCTTTTTCCGAAGCTTTCTGTACTAATGTCACAAAATGGCATCTGTCCTGCAGCCAAGTCAGTCACCTTGAAAATTTCCAGGTTCAGTGCATAAGGATTGAACAGTTGTATTTGCTGTCAGCTCTCATAAACAACCAAGTGCTTTCAGAAGGTCTCCTAACAACAGGTCTGATCCTCATCTGATTAAAATTAAACTCTGGACAGTGAAACCTAACCAGTGTATAACATCTGGGGGTTCTGCCAATTATTACATAAATGTGCCTTCAGTTAAATAGAACATTTTGTTAAAAATAAAACTGGGGAGCTAGAAATAAGTGGGCAATATTTTTAAACTAATTTACTGTCTTCTAATAGAGGAAGTGAGGCTGCATTTGCTGGGTTTGCTGTCTTTGCACAAGACCTTGTTGTACTGCATCAGTAACACTGAACATTTCTTTGTAATCATGGAATCAAACATTTTGATTGATAGTGAACTAATTGCTTCACTCAAAACGTACAGTCTGGACATGAGTCTCACCATTTCTTGTGAGAATCTTTTTCTTTTTCTTTTTTTCTTTTTTTTTTTTTTTTTTTTTTTGAGAGGGAAGGAGAAAGAGAAAGGGAATAGAGAATAAAAAGCTACAGGAATGCAGACATCTATTAAAGCAAACCCTTTCCTTGTTAGGAGGAAGATTTTTAAATCTCCTTGTCTCCTCTAAATGAGCAAGTCATCTCTACTCCAGTTGGGAAGAGCAGCTTAATTTCAGTTTTGGAAAAACCCAGCATCATCTGCAGCAAGCTGTTTCTTCCCTGGCTCAGTGTAAGAGGCACTGGCACTCTGGCACCCAAAGAAGCAGCCAGGCTGTCCCTGCCACCAGGTGCCACCTGCCAGGCAGCAACTCTCTGTCCCCCTGCAGACACTTCACTGTGTGGGCTTGACACACATGCACGGTTTTAATGTATGGACTTCTGGCCTAGAGGCAGAAAGTGCTGCCTAGTGAGCCACTCCAATCACCAGAGAGAGACTGAATTAAAAAAAAAAAAAAGAAGAAAGAAAGACACATTACATTCCTGCTTACTTGCAGTCTAACCCCACACTGTGCAGCCTTTGAATTAAACACCTCTCTGAGAGGCAACCCTCCTATTAGCATAATGTATAGCATTAAAACATGGGGCTCTTCCCAGGGTGTGCTTTATTGTGTGCATGCTTCATTTTTAATATTCATGGCCAGCTCTGTTTAGAACATCCTTTTGACAGAGGAGAGGCGCCGAGATAAGCCGTTGGGATAGCGGTTGTCCTGGAAACAGCAAGATCCACTTATTTTTAGCACTGAAATCATCCAGTTAAACAAACTGCGTTAAAGGAACATTGTGATTATGACACAACAACAAGAAGATGTGTGGTGTATTTACAGTCACTGCGACGGTGTGACGCCTCGTCTTCAGCTGCTGGTCCTGGCTGCCAGCAGTCTGGTCCCTGTGCTGGCAGAGCAGAGCATGCCCTTTCCTTCTGGGCGATGGCAGAAGCCCAGGAACAGCCCAGGCAGGGTGGAGGGGAAAGCACAGTGTGTGTCTCCTCTCTGCCAGGCTGCAGTCACCGCTCTTAGTAAGGAGGGTCCTCCTCAAAAGTGCTGCACAAAACAAAGGTATACTTTTTCAGGGAGGTACTCTGCCAAGAATGTATAGATCAGACAGAGATAGACCATGAAATATGGGCAAACCAGGGCAGAAAGAGGGAGTTGAAGATTATATCTTTGTCTTCACTACCTAGCGCTGATGATCTACAGCTCCTGGTGTACACCAACCTAGTGACCCCAGAAGGCCTGGGAGCTCCACCCAGAATGTCGCCCCCAAGCCCAAAGGCTAAACCACAGGCGCAAGAACCACACCATGAAGGTGTTTCTATAGAAAGGTTTCCTTCCCACCTCTGTCAGGGCAGGCCTGAACTGTAACAAGCAGCACCCTGCTGCTGATAGTTTGATCCTTATCCTTCAGGATGCATGGCAAAGCCGCAAGTACCAGAAAAAGCAATGAAAGTTAATAGCAGCTTTTCCAAAGCTAATTAGGAAAGTTTTTGGGCCACAACAAAACTTAAGTAACAGTTTAAAAGCAGTTTTTGCATTATCTGAGCCAGTGTGCTTATTCTCATTTCTTTGAGCATATGATGAGAAGGCCTGACATGAGAAGAGACCTCCTAGCTTCAGCAAAACCTGTGGAATTTTTACTACCCTAAAGGTCCACTTGCCAGAGTTTGCAAAATATTATGCTCAGTTAGGCAGTGCTGTTTGGGTATTAAAGCACAAGTTGGACTCTTTTCGACCCACTGCTTTCAAAGTTTCAGGGGCTGTTCTACTCCCCCCTCTCTGCACTGGTTTTGGTGAGATTTAGTAAAGCCCAGTGGGTGTAACAGAAATATAAGGGCAAATATGCACAGCTGCCTCCAAAGCTATCAGGTGATGCTGGCTCGCATATCCCAGACAATACCTGTCGAATCAAGTGTTGCCTGAAACTTTGTGTCCCCAAAAGAGAAAGAAAATAAGAATTAATAAGAATTACAAAAGAGGAATAAAATTTAGAAAGGCTCAAAAGAGGGAAGGGAAGAAGTAGAGGAAATTGGGGTGTACCTTGGGGCAAATTTCTCCTTGAATCGCAAAAAGGGTAACTTTGAGCTGAAAGAAGCATGTGGGGAAAGGCATAGAGACAGGAGAAGAACTGGAGCCACAGAGAGCCCATGCACATCTGTATGGGAGAAATTATAGGTAGAGAAAAGGATTGCAAGAACGTTTTGATATAGGTAGCAAATGTGGCCCGTAGACTCAGTAACATCTGCAGTCCTGTAGGTTGCAACTGCTTGAAGCTGTCCAGTGCCACTACCCTGTGTCAGTGACAAGGCTTTCCCTTAGACCAGAGTTGAATCTGTGTGTGAAGGTGTTCAGAAACAGAAAATCCAAATCCAATACTCTTCCAGAAATCTCTTAGCCTTTCCTGTGCAAAATACAGAAAGTTTCAAGTAAAACCACCCAAAAAAGATGGGTATAGGCACTCTGTGTGGGTAAAACTGGAGGGGTTCAAAGTTTTGCTGTTGTTATATCATAAAAGATAAAGCAGATACCTAAAGTTCATCCTAACCTATTCACGGCTGTGAAAAAATGACTCATTGCAAGTTCAGTGTCTTTTTGGCACTGGTTAAAGTGGCTATTATAAATTCATCCAAGCAGAGTGACTGTTCTTGGTGCAGCTATTCTAACACGAGCTTCTTTCTCTGCTTCCAAGTAACTGCTCACTCCCAAAATAACTCTGAAGAAAAATCTTTGCTTACTTCTTTAGCGTGTGTAAATACTATTGGCTCATCACTGCTGGGAAACGAGGTGGCCTCCTGTAAGCAGAGACATTTGGTGAGGAGGGGGAAAGAGACACAAGGTTTTCTGATCACTGCATACAATTCCTGAGGGGCTCTGACAACACCCTCTTGACACATAGCACGGTTTTCTTTGGTAGTGGTGATGCCAGCAGGGATTAGATTTCACATTCATCGTAGTGCTAATGCTGCAGAAAATGAGATCCTAATGCTTGAATTTATTTTGCTCTAGCTTTTGTAAGATGCTTTTGCTACAGTAATGAACTGGCCATTGTGTAGCTCTGCTATCAGCAGGGTGGGCTGCCAATGACTTAGTGGCATGCTGTGACAGTGAGACTTAGCAGTGGCTCTCCTTGGGCTGAAGAAGGTTTTCTGTCATTCTGCCCAGAGGAGGTCACCAAATCCTGTCCATCCTCTGAGTGGATGCTGCATATAGCCCTGCTTGTGTTGTCTCCTAGGAGAGGGATCACAGACCTATCCCATCATTCACTTGCATATGCTGCCTGAAAATCAGTGCTTATATTATGACACTGCATCAACAGCAGTAACCCATGAGTTCCTGTAGTCTTACCAAAGCCCTTGGTGCAGGTATGAAAGACTCAGTGGTCACAACTTCACGTTAATCCAGCAACTATCCCCCTACCAGCTCTGACTTCCCCAGGTATGTTCAAATGCCTCCGAGGCAAGAATTCCTCCTTCTTCCCCCCCAAGGAATGTGCTTCTGGGTGTAAAAGGCATTAAGCAAAGCCAAACCACAGCTCTGTTATCTCATTTTGCGGCTGCAACTATTTGTAAAAAATGTGGGGGGGGGGTTGTGTTGTGGGTTTTTTTGGTGGGTTTTTTTTGTTTGTTTGTTGGTTGGTTTGTTGTTTTGTTCTGTTTTTCTTTTTGTTTGTTTTTTTGTTTGTTTGTGCTCTGCAACAAATGGTGCTTATTTTAAAATAACAATTTCTGGTAAATCCCTCGTCCCCAGCTTTTAGGTACTTTCCCAGTTAAAAAAAATCTTTTTCTGCATCCTTTGTGCCTTCTTTTTCTCTTTGTTTCACTTATCTATTTTTCCACTGTTCCAGATGGAGCTAAAGGAAGAAAAAAGAGGGACATGAGCACAGAAGTGAGGGGGAAAAGAAAACACTCTTCCCTGTATTTTTATCTATTTGAACTCACCCAATATATTCAATGATTTTTCTTAATTAAACCCCCAGTAAGATGCATTATTCACTTTTAAAGCTATTTCTTATATGCTATTCCCTCCCTACTTTTGCTGCTTTTGCTCAAACCACTGACTGTACTGACATACAGCCTTGCTGGGCTGTGGCTGTGGCTCATCAGCTGGGAGGAGCAGCACTGAGACCAGCAGACTACCCTGTGTTCAACACCGTGTCCAGTTGTTGCCGAGCTCTGTGGGGCTTTTTCTGCTCCCAGAAGTCGTGTCAGATGGTGGTAGCTGTCAGTCATGATTAACCACAGCTCGGAGTTGAACGCCTGACCTACAAGTCTCTGGTCAATCCATTAAGCAGGGCTTTCTTCCTACAATCAATTTTTTAATATCTCAGCTTTTGAGTCAAGATGACTGCATTACCTCCAACACATAAATAGAAGGATGAGCAAAGAGCTATATTTACTTTTTCCCTGTACTTGGGCAAGAGGAGGGGACACAGTGGAGCACAGTGGATGGATGGCCTCTGTTACCAGGCCAACCCTAACCTAACCCTAACCCCACTTACATAGAAACAAACAAGCAAACAGCACATGAAAAGAAGGAAGGATTTTTTCCGATGGTATCTTGCGTTTTCATGTGGTGAGTCAGAGATAAAAGGATGTAGAAGGGAGTGTACAAGCTCTTTCAAATCTCCCTTGTGAGGAGCTGCCTTGATTTTACTCTGGTATTTCCAACAGGAGTGCACAGTACTGTCATGTCCTGCTTGCTTTGATAACTGGAGGTGAGGCGAAAAAGGTAAACCGTGTGCATAGACTCTTTGATGGCTGGGTTATTGCCACATGACCTTAGGAGCGTAGCTTCCTTGCCGATGAAAATCTGCCTTGCTCCAGAGGACCTCTGCTGTTTTCCATTACCCAAGAGCACTGGCTAGCTAGATTAGAGTGAGGATAAAAAAACTGATTTCCACAACACAGAGAGCATCCCACCCAGACACAAACATGTTACCAGTCCAAGGCCACAGGAGCTTTGTGGGAAGGGAGGATGCCCACCTTGCATCCTGCAAGCAGCAACTTGGATGCCCTTTCAATCTACCCTTTACATGGCAACAGGATTGCTACTGGCAAGAGCTACACCCTCCATCCATCAGGTGATGGTTCTGTGGTGAGCTGCCTTTAGGTACTGGGCAATTTGCCGTCCCACAAGAAAATAAACTTAAAAAATATGAGCCACCACTTTGAGAGCCCTAGCACAATGGAGTTACCCCAACCATATGGAAAAAATTACTTTTTCCTGCCAACAGCAGTCCAAAAGACATGGATCTTTCACTTGATGGCAATGCAAACGTTTGTCTGATTTTTGTTATATTTTAATAATAGACTTCAAAAAATGCAAGGCACTTCCCTCCTTGCTAATGTATTTCCTTTACATTTCAGTAGAACTAAAGACTGCTGACGTTAAGTATATGTAGGAAGCAAAATATGTCCTCCCTTCCCCAAAAAAATCTTCCTACTCATTTTGTAGCCCAAAAACTCTGCTCTGAGAAACTCAGGTTAACTTCCCTTAATCCTCACATTCCAGAGTAAATTTACCATTAGAGTAGAATGGGAGTAGAACAAATAAAAAAGTAAGCAAAAAGTGATCAAATGCATACATGTGCACATGTGAGGGTGTGCCTATAACTATATAAATCTCTGTAAAAGATACCATTTTTCGGATTACCCAGAAACTGGTCAAATGCCTGGAAAATATTCTTTCCAAGTTTTTAGATTGGCCTCTGAAACTGCACAAACAACTTTTGTCCCATTGGAGTTAGTGGAATAATTCATGTTTGGCTTGGCCTCGGTCTGCTGTATACACACGAACTAGTACGTGCAGATACTTGTCTGAGTCTGTGAGCCAGGTAGATATCTCTGTAAATTTCTTATTTGAGTGCAGTCTTGTCCAGCTGGCCCATAGCATTTGTGTAGGCTGTACAGGCAGACATAATTGCTGTATATGCTTTTGCTTTTCCTGCCCCATTTAGCCAAAAATTTACTCCTGCAGGCATGCTGGACTCTACTCCTCTCATGGGACTAAAGCACTCAGTCACATCATCTGAATTCATCACAGGAGGGAGACAGTAGCCAAGTATTTGCCCCTAATGATCCAGCCCTACTCCAAATTGTGCTTAGGGCTCATTTCAAGGGCGAGCACTCAGGGCAATTGCACAGGACCTTAGGATTTGCAAGGTCTCATTAAAGAAAGGCAGGGACCAGGCCAAATCAGTCAAAATGAGGGCTAAGACAGGACTAGCCCATAGCTTGGACCCTGCCCATGATCACCCAAAGCAAAGTTTGCACCTTACTAATTGCCCTGAGGTCAAACAGCCTGCAGTATCAGGCAGTGATTTAGTGAAAAACTTGCTTCATAAATGGGGCTTGGGCTTTGTTAGCCCACTAAAGCTCAGTCATGCACTAATACATCTCAGGAGACTTGCTGTGTGACCCAGAGCATCTCCAAGGGGACTGACATGCCAGAGCTGCTTCAGGAGTGCTGCTATCCTAACTCCACGCAAAACAGCAAGGAAATGGGAGGTTTTGCAAGGAAAAAAGGGATAATAAAACAAGCACAAGCAAAAGGAAAGCCTTTTTGGGGAAAACTGTGAGGGCCAAGCTGGTGATGGAAAGAAAGAGGAGGGGAACAGCAGGCAAAGATTATCACATATTAGGCAGGTGAAGGTGTAAAGGAAGCAAACCATGTAAAATTATAGCACTCAAAATAGACATTTGTTTGACTGCCATTTTAAGGGGCTGGATTTTACCTGTTGTCTCTTTCTGGCTTCTTGTTAACTCCCGTGATATCGACTGATGGAGACATAAGGGATTAACGTGGAGACAACCCATTGCAAACTTCAGCCATTCTGTAACCAATTAAGCAGATAATTGTTTTTATGTCAGGCAACTGGGGGGGAGAATGTATGACCATTTTCTTTCCTGCTTCCTTTGAGTGGTAAGATGAGAAGCAAGAACATGTCAGACCCTGAGAGCTCAGCTTCCCTTCCCCCTGCACGAGGGGTGCCTAGGGCACCCCCACAACTGCCAGAAGCTCTGCCCAGGCAGCAGCAGGAAACCAGAGGCATGTCCCAGAATCACAAAAGCTAGTCCTTACCTGCTTCAGGGCAAAGAGGAAAGAGATATAAAGCAATTCAATATCCTCTGGTGTCCCAAACAGGCATCTGAGTGCTTTATGCAGCAGCTATTTCCTTGGATTTATATGCCATGCATAGTGAGAAAATATATTAGTCCTATCTGCTTTACTGGGCTTTGCCACGCTGTGAGTGCGACTACCTGGCCAGCAGTAAACCTCCCCAGATCCCATGCAAAATGAAACATTTAAGTTCTGGGATACAGTGTGGAGCATATTGGGAGAGCAGGGCAAAGTAAAGTGTTCTTAAAGGATCTAAAATGCCACTCAGCAACCAAGAAAGCTTTATTCTGGGTCACCAGGAGCAAACTCACTTGCTGCCTTTAGACTTCTGCGGAAAGCAGCAGGTTGCTCAACACAGACATTGTCAGGAGCCAGGCTCTGCCACCAAGGCCTGGCAGGCAGCATAGCCTGGTGCTCTGCACATATGTGAGGATGGCAAGGTGGTGGGACATCCCTTCTGGTCAGATCAGGGCCCTGCAGCACAGCTCCCAGGAATGCTGTCACTGAGGAGGGTCAGGGCAGACAGGGCACAGCACCACAATTGCCCTCGGAAAAAAGCAGGGAATGCAGAAACCTACAATTCCTTTTGGAATTTTTGCTCCAGCCTGGTAGTTCCCAACATCTTCAGTGCTACATCAACCAAAGCAGTCAAAAGAGGCCCCTGAGTCTTATTTTGTCAGGAATAAGAAAGGGCTGGTTGTGGTCTTCCACAGCCCACTTTGAGACCAAAGCAGTTTTCACTAGTCCTGCTTATGTTCCCAGCCCAAGGAAACTGGATGAGAAGGCATTAAGGCTGAGTTGGACTTGTCTCTAGCTGATGTGAGAGGCCAGTTTGGAAAGTCAGCAAGAACTGCAACAAAATGGGGTCAAAACCCGTATTTAAACCATCTCCACACTCCCTTTTACATTTAAAGCAAGAAAATGGAGGACTTCAGCCTCCATGTGTCCAGCCTGCTGCCCTGTTGGCTCATGGTATGGCAAGTCTAGTGACTCAGTAATCTGTTTGCCATGCATTTTTTTTAGCAGGAACATAATTTAATTCCCTTTAAGGAGATCAAAACCAGGAAACATTTAAGTAGGACTTCCTGCTCAGTGTGAAATACAAATTCTTTTCATCATGGAAAGTTAACTGAGCTTAAACAATAGTAAATGAAACTGGTTATGCAACGAAGTTCTAGGGAGATCAAAGCAGATTTTGGTTTTTAATTAAGATAAAAAGGTACCTGGATTAAGGATGCCAGTGGTAACCTACCTCCTAGCTACTTAAAGAAAAACAAACACTTCCCCATTACTTGGTGCATACACAGAAGAAAATGAGGCAGCAGAAGAATTTGCCTGTACTTACAGTCAGGAATTGAAACTGGGGAAAATCCTATTTGAATTTATCTACATCAGATTCCATTTCTTCAAGAAGGGGGAGGATGTCATGAATCCTGCTAAATATTACACGCTATGTCCCCCCTGCCATCCATTTCTTCTGCTACTTCTGCTGAACATCCCTTTAAATACATGTCTTTGCATGTATTGCCAGGTTGTCTAGTTGTCTGTTTGCACAAAACCCTGCTGGTTCCTCTCCCACCCATGGGGCTGTGTAAAATTCACAATTTTGTTGGTAGTTCCAGTCAGGACAAAAAGACAGTGCAGGGCTCAAGCAGTTTCTTTGGAAGCAGCTTTGTTTATTTACAAGGGAGAGACAACGTCCTGTGTGACACAGCGGGAGTTAAGTCACAGGAGGGAGTTTATCTGTTACCGACTTCCCCTGCTGTTCTTGCCAAGCTGCCTCCCCCTCCCCCCCCCCCAAAAAAAAAAGTCCCTTCTCTCTGGGCTCTTTGCAGGGCCACACACTATGCTTGCTCAGGCGTCTGCCTTGGTCTGGTTCTGCACCCACTCCATGCTTCTTCTCCTGAACCACCTGGCTTCACATTCACCTTTTCCCAAAACAGCTCCGTGCCAAAGATCCCCTTCCCAGAACCTGTACATTCCTGAGGAAAGCAAACGAGCCCGTGGGTTTGGGTAGGGTGGAGGGTTTGAGCAAGTCATTATTTTGCTGCCTGCTTTCCCAAGCCGATTGCGGAGACTCTTTAAAGGAAAAATCTGAATATGGGGGTTAATCTGGGGTCTATCTTATTAGTAAAGCCATAAAGCCTTCCAGGAAAGCCCTACAGAGCACTCTGGGGCTGAAGCCAATAGGTTTCTGTAGAGAAACTCAGAATATTTATAGGAACATGTCAGGAGTGAGTATTGGTGCATGGTTGTTGGAGATGGAACAGAGTTTAGCTTGGCTAACATCGCAGGACTATTAGAGGGTTTTATCTCTTCTGCAAGGTTACATGCACTATTCACATATTTCAGTAGTGGGTGTACTGCTCCTGAGAACCTTGAAACGATGGTTCATTAAACTTGCAGGAATGTTATTGTTTTCCATAAAATTTGATAGGATTTTCCAGGACCTGTGATGCTTCAGTGTAATGCATTCTTGGCTATCAACAGCCATCTTGGACCCTATGAGAATGCTCTGCAGAAACTGTAAAAGGCTTTAAACACACATTTTGATTTACAGCAATGTCAAATTCCTCCCACAGTGTGATCGGGGTGGGGATTCAGAACATATTTCTGGGCTTCACTGGATTTCCACACTCATTTCCCAACTAAACTTTTGAAATCATATTGTTTGCTCAGCCTTAGCTGTGGTTTAGCCTATACTTATACCACCATATGACATAGATTTACAGGGAGGGGACTGTTGTCAGAGAAAGACTGCTTCAGAACTTGTATGTCTTCTCCTTGATTAACTTAGCTAGCTTATTTGTTGAAAAATAGGGCTTGTGCCTCTTAAGCCAACTTGCAGCTATTTAATAGAAAGACAGGATTATCACATTCCTACAGCTTGGTATACAACCACACTCTTAACTTCTGTCACTGTGAGATACTCCTGAGTTTTTGCTTCATGCATCCTTGGTGAAAGTACTGAACCCTTTTTAGTGCAGGACATGTCTGCAAGGGAAACCAGGCTATCTGCTTATGCCCTGTCCTGGGAAAAGCTCTTATCTCCCATCTTTTAAATTCCATTCAGTCTTTTTGAGTGAACATAGTGCTTATTCACAGTCTGATTTGTAGTCTGCTTAAGTTAGTGGGAGCCTTGCAGAGTGCAGAGATCTGGTACTTACAGAAACAGCAGCAGCAAGTTGGTGGCTGAAGTCTCCTGTTTAATCCCAGATGGCTGGCAGAGGCAGGACAACCTTCCCTATGCCTCACTGGTCATTTCTGAACACCTCCTTTCATCTTGAGAGGACAGAACAATCTATAAACTTTCTTGGACTTAAGCCCTTGTGCAGAGTCTCAGTAAAAAGTGGGTGCAGTGCTGATTTAGGCAGTAGGGATATTTATCATCTCAAGCTAAATATGAACTCCTGTAGCACCGTTCTCAACCCTGTCTATCTCAAGATGCAGATCCTTTCCCCACATCCTGAAGGTAGTCTTTGAGAAGTTAATCTGTGCTACAGCTTAGAAATAGTCTGCAGGACAAGAAGATTGATGTCCTTTCACTGAGAAGCACATTTTCCCCTCTCCCTTTCTTGAGCCACAGCCTGGCAATTTACCCATTTCCAGCATTGTACAGGCAGGTCTACTCCAGCCTCTGTATTGGGTCATAGGATGTGATCATCTGCACTCAAACAGGGGATGTGTCCCTCATCTCATAACCAGCCTGGGCTGACTTTGAACCGCTGCCCCAAGGATCTCATTCTCATTTCTTTGAATCCTCTAGGCATGCTTCATCTGTCCCTTACTAATGAAGTTCTGCATTTTATTACTGCAAAGCATTCAACCTGAAAAAAATCCTCAAAATAAAAAGACTGATCCAAGTTGAAAAAATCACAGCCAAAAAAGAGAGATGTTTTTAAAACATCCCCAAAGCAATATCTTTGTGTTGAAGAAAAAACAGCACTTCCAGCAATGCTGGTGCCTTTGTGCAGAGCCTTGTGAATAAGCAAATCACAGATCAATACCGGTCACAGTGTGCGTTACTCATTAGCATGCTGGGAGCTGGGAGCTCAGAGATGATATCAAACACCAGCCCCCACATCCCCTGAACAGAGCCTACTGATAGGGCAGTGTGTGCTGCCAACAGTGAGTCATTCATCACTTCGTCCTCATTTCACAACAGCATGATTCAGTGTTTGTAAAGGAAAGTCCTGACTGCAAACATTACCCTCATTCAGCCACTGTTAGCCTCCTTGAAACATACAACATAGCTTGTGCTCTGCATGATTTTTGCCAAGACGTTAAATCAGTGGAGGTAGAGCAATGTTAATCTTGAGATCTCTGGAAAACGAGAGCAATCTGGAGGGGTATCATGCAATTAAATTATTGCCCTTACTCTGCTGGACACTCATCCTCTCCACACAGCCTGCAAGTCAGCTGCCAAGGAGAAGCACAGCTGAGTGCTGTGCTTGTTAAAGTCAGGGATGAAACTGAAGCAAAAGTTTTAAGCCACAAGATGAATTCTTTAATTGCCAGTCATACAAGCTCAGCCTAGGGATAGGGAAGAAATTAAGCAATGCTATGCCCTTCCTGTCTCTTCAGTTTCCAGCAGCTGCCATGAAGTGACTGCAGGCTGACAGTTTTGCTGATAAGGCAGAACACAGAGTGAACTCACCTTCTTTTTCCCTAACCATATTAGCTTCCTCCTGCCAGCAAGACTGAAAAGCTAGTTTTTGTCAGTCAATGAAATCCACGCAGAGTCTCTCAGAATACAGATATGCTGATCAAAGAGATGCCTCTATAAGAGAGGAAGGTCAACTCCACAGGAGCAGCACAACTGGTGTGGTTCAACTGTGTTTAAACTGACATGAGACGTAGGAAGCCCAAAAGGGATGAGGAGTTGGGGTCAGTCTCCCCTGTGCACGGTTCATTAGGCTAAGGGGAGATTTAGCCCCTAATCAGTTTTCTGATCCTCCTTAAAAACAACTACTACTCTGCTTGTTGTTTCTGTAGTTTTCCTATTGGCATTTCTACAGCCACCAGTGTCAGGCAGCAAAGCAATAAGAGTAAGCGTGATGTTGTCTCATCCAGTCTTCTTCCCATCCAGGCTATGCCCAAATCCTGGATTTGATTGGTAATTTGAAAATCAGAGTAAAATGTTTTCTAAACAGTAAGTAATTAGTATGGATACTTTCTATTTTTTTACTTCTCTTTTTTTTTTTTTTTTTTTTTTTTTTTTTTTTTTTTTTTTTTTTTTTTTTTCCAGGCAAGAAGGAATAATTAATGAATGGTTTTCTGATTTAGAGATTTATCCAAAGCATGTATAAATCAGCAGGGTCCCACTGACATGTATGGTGCTTTGTCAATCTACACAAGCTGTAGATAAAGCCTTTAATGTTTCTACAAAGCAGAGTTATCAGACTCCTTGTGGGCTTGTATGAGTTAACAGAGAGAGCTTTCCAGCAAAGTCATCCATCACTTAGCTATCTACAGTCACCAGAGTGTAGGTAAATCACTAGGGTTCTGCTACCAGATGTTAAAAAGGCAGTTGACCTTCTTGTATATTCCACACATGAAAAGAGCTCAGTAAATTATTTGACTTTTAAACAACAATATTCAACAATTTGCTACACAGCCTACTAACAGAATGAGGTGTTAACCTGGACATTCTGACCAAATTCCAGCTGGGTTAATTGTACATTGCTTGAATGTTCCCCTCTGTTTCAATTGTGACACTATTTGACGTTATTTTTTGCTTTCCCCCTAAAGATTGCACTGGAATCCTGCTGTTGCTGTGTTGCACACCAGAAGTGTACGTGCAACAACTGTAAATGAAAGATCTCTGTGTGTAGAGTTTTAAAAGCACTCATAAAGGCATTCTTTACAAGCATAGAAGCTCTAATGTGAGGATATGATTGGGTTTATTGCTTTTATTGATGTTATTATTGTTCCTCCAATTTCAGATACTCTTTACTACTACTGTTTTTTTTCAAGTCCTGAAATACAGACTTGGATCAACGTTAATATCAAAACCTGCATTCAATCAGAGTAATGTGGCATTCAAATTTTGGGTTCCAATTCAGATCCATTTCAAGGCAAGACCATCAATGGTAAATCCATCTTGAGATTACAGTGTGAATTTCCTAAATCTTGTGGGTAGAAATTGCTGCCAGGGCTGTGAATAATGCTTCCTTCCAGTCATGATTAGATCAGAAACAAATCAAAACAAAAAAGGAGAAAATAAAACAAGCTAATAACTACTGTGCTGGAAAAATCTTACTAATACTACTTGGGAATTTGCCATATAAGATGTAATCAATAAATACTATGTTGGTTGTGTAGAGGGTATTGACTATTAGTTCCACATATGGTTGTCTTGGCTGTCAACTTTTATGCATGGTTTCCTCAGAGTACCTCCCCCATTTCTGTGTGTATCGAAGAGTTCATATTCTTGGCTCACAGGAAGGAACATCAAAAAGCAGAAACAAAATGAGGAGCAAAGTTCCATTTGCTAACAGCACATGCTGTGACTGCAAGGCTGGGCTGTGGGCAAGACCTGTGAGGGAAGGAAATTCCAGCTCTGGTGAATTATCATGTAATCAAACTGTCTTGCCAAGGAGAAGAGCCTGTGATCTGCCAATCATACCGCTTGGCTGATTTAAGGAACTAAAACTGTTGAAGACTTTTCGCCCAGTTCAAGGCATGTTCCTTCAATGTAACAGTGCATTTGAAAGGACATGAAGAAGAGCTAAAGTTCTTATCAAAATCTGTGGTCTGTGGTGAGTTTGCAAGAAGTAATAATGAGGAGCACAGGGCAAACTTCTGTGCTGTAGAATGAAGCAGGGAAATCTTGTGAATACTCTGCTGGTATTCACCAGAAATATCCTACTTATCAATACAACCTGGATAAGGTCAATTTTAAGCTCAGAGCATCTACTCAACAAATGAATTTCATATTACTTGGCTAATTATATATAGACATCCAAACACTACCTGTCAATATGGACAATTAGCAAAAAATTGGCATTACTTTATTAATTAATCCATGTTTCTAGACCTGGCATGATCCACAGAGGGATCAAGTGGATCTAGGCAGACTGCTGAAGCCTGTTTGGTCCTTGCCAAGCCTATGACCTACTGCAATTCCAGTAGGTGGGGGGCCAGCAAAACAGTTTGCCCCATCCTTTTTATCTGAGAGGAGATACAATTGGCTCCTTACAATATGTTCAGTTTGCTACAGGATTAAATTCTGTCTTGGGATTTTCTGTAAATAAATGTTAAGTCAGGGGCAGGAGAGCTGAATGCTAGGTACCTGTGCCCCTTCAAGGGAATGTGAGTCATCATTTCATCCACATAAACCACCAGCCAGCTATCAGCTTGAAGCAACATTCAAGGTGTATGGGATTAAACAAGAACATTTCTTGGCACAGATGCCTCTATTTGTTTTGCTTGCACAACACCGAACACCAGAAAGCTCTGCTCCCACAGCCCTAACAATAATTCAGACCACTGGAGTCATATTAGTGACATGGCTAGCACAAACCATATAACCATCAATCACCATTTTTTCCTCCTTTCTCCAGCTCGGTTTATTTCCTAAACCCTAATAAAAGCCAGCTGTTTCAAAGTGTGTATGGCACATACCTGGCACAAGAGGGTTTACATTCTTCTCCTTGCACACCTAAAGAAAGTGGCCCAGCACTTTGCACAAGCTGGCAGCTATGAAGACAAATGTTTGGATGCTGTTCATTCCTGAGGTGGTTCTCCTGGCCACAATATTGAATTTGTCCTTTGATACAGTGGAAAGAGAGTTTGTATTCAGGTGCTGGTAGTGCTGCTGTACCTTCACTCTTACTTAATTATATTCTCTAAAGTGAGTTATTTGCCACATATTTGCATAATCTCTCCGCCCTCTCTCTTCCTCTTTGTACAGAAGTTCCTCAGCTGTTCTGTCATTTGGCCGCAGAGGCATCAGTTTGCTAATCTGGTTTCATGGTCTGATAGACCTGGACAGTGATCAGTTTGCTTCCAAGGCATTTGTGTGAAAGGAAAGAGAGCTTTGATCCCGATTGGCAATTCAAGCTAATAGGATTGCTCTTCTTATACCTCAGCTAGGTTTTTACAGTATCCTCAAGTGATAGTCTGCAGTAAATCCCATTCCAGGAAATTTAAGCCTGTGGCCTGTAGATCCAAGCCATTAAATTTGAGACAATTATTGGGTTGACAATACAGTCCCTGTCCATGCAAAATTCAAAATACAAGCAAGTTGGCAAGAAATAACCTCTCTCCAAGGCTAGTGGACCCTTTACATAAATACACTGGCTGAGCTATGAGGAGACAGAGCATTTGAAAGACCTGCTGCAAAGAGACAAATTTGGGGCATTGTATCTAAATGCCACATTCCTTAATCCACAAGACATGAGATGAGGGGCTACTGAGAGAATAGGGGAGCAGGTAGTGGGGTGATTTAAAACCTCCCCACTGCAAAACTTTTCTTCTTGCCTGAAGGGAACAGAAGTGTCCCAAAGACACCAGCTCCACTAGTGGCCTGAGGGAGGCCACCTCTGCCAGCTCCATGTCCTTTACCTGTGTGCAAAAGTCCCCTTCTCCACTCCCACGTGCTTCTTTCACTCTGTGCTTGACTAACAATGAGTGTGGCAGCACACTGAATTGCACGGCCCTTCAGAGATCATGGGAAGGAAAGGCCTCAGAATATCTCATTGCTCAGTGGCACTAAATCGCTCAAAACAAACTGTTGGATGGGGCATAATGGAGGCAGGCTGGGAGGGGACATTATGCAAAGGGACACTCTATTTCAGAACAAAGATTTAAAAAGGCACGTGTCTTAAGCCCTGGACATCTTTGCTGGGTGGCTGTAGGTGGACATCTCAGCCCCTTGGGAAGTTGCGACATCCAAAATCCAGATGAGAGCTTTGTCTATACCATATTCTTTGCCTGGCTTCTGACAGTCCTCCATTCTGCCTCTTCTGCAGTTGTCAAAGTTTAGCCTTCCGGAGACACACAAAAGAAAGTGTATTTTCATGTCAGCCTGTCCCTCTAAACATTCAATTACCCTGTCAAATACCAAACACCTCTTCTTTACGGGAAATTCTTCTGGTGAGCTCCACCTCTTCCTGCTGCCCACTGCTCTTTGCTTTGTCCTTTTAAAGTGGGGCTAGAGGCAACAGTTTCTGCCCTTACATGTTAGTGAAGGCAATTATGACCACCTTCTGTGAGCAATTACCCATTTCTATCTGGTTCCTACAAAAACCTAAATTTTATACAATTACAGGCTATCTGGCAACTCTCATGGTGCCGGGATGTGCAGCAGAGCACTCAGCACAAGCCGTGTTTAAGGCAGTTAAGTGCTGTGTATATTACTTCTGTTGTCTCTCAAACAAGTGGTGTGATCCTAAAGCTATCTACAGTGATAGCTTTAGGGCTGGAAGAGCTGCTTTCTTCCTCCCCTCTCTCCCCCACATGCTCTCGAGAAGAGCAAGTGGTATGGCTACACCAGCACAGACCTGCACTTGGACAAAAAAAACTTCTGTTCAAAGGCAAGGTATAACAAGCTGGAAGACCATTGGAGCACACTGCTCACAGGACACGGACCACTGTACTGCACTGTGCCATGCACACGGACTAATTACCATTTCTCCATGCCCCACTGCGTTACATGACAGACGTGCATCCAAGATTTAACTTAGTTCCCCCTTTTCAGGCAAGAAATAGCTTTTTAAAAGAAATACGAAATATTCAGATGTAGATTTTGCAGGGAGAGCAATAACTGAAACACCCTTTCTTTAAGCTTGCAAGTTCAGCCTCTTTGCAATTTTTGAGAAGCAACAGAGCCCTAGTGAGCTGTACCTTCTCAAGTACCTGCCTTCCAAGACCTCTGAGCACTTAACTCAGTTATGCACATATCCCAGTGAGACTAATGATCCTGAAGTGCTCCTGGAAATACACAGCTGTGCCCTTACCACAGACAGAAGCATGTAATTTGGTGACTGAGTTCCAACAAATAGCTGATCTAAGGTGTTAGGCACTTAATGCATATTTCTTGTTCTTGCTATAATACTGCGATGCCTCCTGTAAAACGGCAGTCATGTATTTGTTAAAGGTATCAGACCTGATTCTGACCTCTGCCTGCTGTGGTCTATTATTTGCATCTGCCTATGGTGAACACAAAATGCTCCTTACTCCTACTGTCTACTTTGTGTGTAGGCAACAACCATTGTCCCACGGCAACAGCCCACAGACTAAGTGGAATTTATACATGGTTTCTGTAGAGGTGAGTTTAAAGTGAAAGGTTTGAATACTGAGCCTGGGTCCCTGGTGTAAAACAGGGATAATTCCACTGAAATCAGTGCATTACGTAGATGGGAAGCAAATTTAGAATCAGAATGAAACTGCACATCAGAACGGCACTTAAACAGGTAGAAGTAACAGAAACTCAAATTACCAGTGAGCTGAAATTTTGTCCTATTCATTCCACACATCTGCCATCTCTGTTGGGTCTGTGTGATTAAATACAACCCTGCAAAGGACAAAGATCATTATCATACAAATTTCCATTTGGTATCAAGAATTGTGTACGTGTTAGGAAAAAACCCACCCTGTGGAGGAAACTTTTTTGAGAGTTGTGTTATCCAGAAAACAAAGCAAGACACTGAGCAGTGACATATTCCAGCTTCCTGCCTTGTGGCCAAAATTTTTCATTGCAATAACCCTTCCATCAAGGTCTCTGATCTTTCCCACCTCCAAAATGCTTCAATTCCTCCTCCATATTCACTTACCTGAGCTCAAGCCCCTTTGCAGCATCTTACCAGCACATTAACCACTGAGAGGCCATGGGGCAGCGGGGGCCCTGCTCGATCCTGTGCAGCATGTTGGCCAGATGGACCCTGACCACACCAAGACAGCAGGCAGGACAGCACAGATAACATTAAAATCACTCTGCAGCCTTTTTGTCCCCAAAGGCACTGATTTTAGGTATGTTGCAGAACACTCAGTGCCTTCTGAATAAACATCAGTTTCCACAATTTGGTCTCTATGCACTATGTAAAATTTGGCTGCGTTAGTCAACAGGCTAGAAATTTCCTGTGGAAAGGGGGCAAGTTTGAGAGACAAATGCATGGAAAGAAAGGCAATCACATAAGCTTTGCTTTGTTAGGGAAGTAGAAAACTTCAAAAATTTTATATTTAGCTGATACAACCCAAAATATGAGGACATTCATTGTCAGAATGTTTGACCTGCTAAGATTAGTTGCATGTGTGATGGAAATCTCTATCAGAACACAAAAAGGATCAGAAATTGGCCCATGTTCTCTTTTTGGCTTAGGAGTCTAAAACTCTCCAGGTTTTTACCAGAGACATAATACAAAACTACAAACAATTTTGCATTGCCTCCCATTCCCAGAGGGTTCCTGAATACTTAGAGTAAGACAACCTCCCAAATAACCCGTCTGGTCACTCAGTGCCATGCTTGAAAGGCAATCCCTCCCTGTCCCCTGCTAGGTCTCACTTTTCTCTCTGAGCTTTTGTTACTGACTGTCACATTTGTTGCGCTGCTGTCCTTGAAAAAACATTTAGCTGCAAGAGCCTCCCAAAGCCCTGAATTCCAAGGGTTACAATGACAGTGCTGCCTGAAGCAGTATTTCCTTTTCCACGTTCTGCATTTGCCAGCTGTTAACTTCATCAAGGTCCTATATTGTGGGAGTCTTAAAAAAGGGGACAGCCCTGTTTTCTCCATAGCCTTTATGGGAAGGCGGTCAGGCCAGATTCAACCTTGAAAACCAGTGAATTCAACGCAGTGCCATGACATGGCAGGCAGGGCAGAGAATAATTCAGCTGTAATTCTGAAAAACTGTTCCCGGTCCAGGAACAATTCCCAGTCACCTCTGGCTTTTTTAATGTCATCCTTCCTGATAAATGGAGGGAATAGGAATCACTTCTTTTCTGAAATAATAATTATTTGTCTTAAATATCAACAGCACTGGAAAAGCTACATCAAGCCCGAGGCTGCTGGCCTGGGTTTCACCGCCCTCCTGAGACAATAGCAGATCCATAGGACACCCTGCGCCTGTGGGATGACTCAACTCACAACTATCCCTCCTACCCGGTCACAGAAGTGATAGCTTTGACCTTTTGTTCATGGAAGAAATGACAGGGAAGGAAGGTACTCCACATCTTCAGTACAAACTGCAGTGTCCCTTTACCAGGGGATAGCAAAGCTCTGGAACAATTTGGGATAGGAAGTGCGGAAGGCCTGTGCATTGACTGAGAGGGCAGGTGACATTTTAAAAAGGCAGGACAGGATTAAGCAAGCTGGAAGAGGGACAGGATGCAGGCATGAAGAGATCTTTACTATCATACACACACCGGAACACTTTTCACGCAGCACGTATTCAAGCTGGAACACCCCTCCCGTGCTCCCTTCCTGGAGCGTTGGTTACCTGGGAAACACCCCAGCTACATCCTCCCATACACCACCCTCTGGTGTTTCCTAGGTCTCTCCTGTCTAGCTGTGCCCCAAAGCTGAGTTTGCCTCATGCAGGGAGAGCTGTTAGAGCCTGTGCAGCTGCAAATATCCCATGGGTGGCATTGGAATACAAGATCCATCATATTTTCCCATCATAGCTGCTAAAGGGTTTCATAGTGAAAGTAAGTTCTCAAAAGGCTTTTCCTCTGCATGAAGGTGGTGGCGAGAGCACAATTAGGGCAAGGCTGAGCACTTCTGAAAATATTGCCCCAAAACAATTAAAGGATCTTACAAACAGAGCTGTTTAATTAATAAATCTGGTGTCATTTATTTATAGCTAATCCTTTTACTAAGAAAACAGCCATCGCACAGCAATTCCTCAGAGCCATCATGGTCCTCGTGCTACCACTATTACGCAGTCTTCTGAGGCTGGTGGTGCACAATTATTAATTCCAGACCTCTGCCTTCTCAAATCTCCCGGATTTGATGTGGATCACATGTGAGCACAGACAAGAATGTTTTTGTTGAATTAACCAGAGGACACGTCCTGTATTTATGTCTGGGTGCACTGTGGGCTGGCATTAAGAGTTGACTGTGTGCCATCCTGCCTCACACTCCACTTCCCACTGGTTGCTTTGTGGGAATCCTCTAGGCAGCTCTCCAAAGAGAGCATCTTTCTGGTTTTCAGTATCTACAACCACCTTAGAAAAAAAATCAGCAATAGTACTGTGTGGCCCTAGTATGTCATTTTCACTTTGGCAGCATAACGTTATGTGCCTCCATGCATCTCCATTTTCTGGAGGGCTTTTGCCAGGCAATAGTCCTATAAGAAAGAGGCAACGCAGATGCTTGCAAAAGGAACAAGGAACATGGTTTCCTGGTTACCAGAGGCCACATACATGGAGACAGAGTCCAAGTGGAACCAAAGGGAGCAAGTACATTGGCCACATGGCTAGCTATCCTTTCTGCTGACACAGGCAGGAGGGTGTAGGGTCTGTGGAGCATCTACATCCCTGCAACAGCAATGCAGTGCTGGCAGGGGGCCATCTCCAAAGTGTCTTCTCTAACACTTTCTCACTAGCTGGTCTAGCAAGTTCCAATATCCATTGCTTTCCACAAATCTTGACTGAATCTGTGTAGATAAGCCAGTGTTCCCTTGGTTATCAGGCTGTGTTAGTAGCACTGGTACCTTCAACTTCAATGGAGATGACAGGAACCTCTATGACGAAGAGGAGAACTGATCACCATGACTCCAGCACCTTCCCTGGAAGGGCCAATAGTGAAATTATCTGTTCTCACAAAAGCAGATATGTGGAATGACACACTGACTCACAAAAATCTTTGGGCTTATGGGGAACAGAACTTGATTCTGCAGAATAAGGCCTCATCTTTAAGTCTATATAAGTACAGATCTCTCTTGACCCATCTGGGTTCTTTACTGTTTAATTGGAAAATGTCAAGCTTTTACCAGTGTTTACTTTGGGCTATTCACACAATGCCTAATGATTCAATTTTTTCCACAGAAACAATAACTCTTCTACAAAAGCCGCTGGATGCACAAAAAGACATCTGAGGGGTCAAATCTGTAAAAAA
Source organism: Pyrocephalus nanus (assembly GCA_038380795.1). Classification (NCBI taxonomy): domain Eukaryota; kingdom Metazoa; phylum Chordata; class Aves; order Passeriformes; family Tyrannidae; genus Pyrocephalus; species Pyrocephalus nanus. The sequence continues at coordinate 73,917,484 of CM076260.1, read as the reverse complement.
AAAAAGCATTAAGCCTCACTTCCTCTTCTGTTCTTTCTCTCTATTCTTACCCATCCTCTGTTCACGCAGCAGTGGATAAATTTTCCTGCCCTCCCATGCACTAATGTTATTTATACTAATGTTATTCAGCTGACTTTGATTCTTGGATTCAGTCAAGCCTCATCCAACGACAGGCTAAGGACAAGGGTGTCCTTTGCTGCCTTCACCTTGCCCTAGGTTCCTGGACAATTAGGAGTCCATCCTGTCTGCAGTCTTAACTGTGTCTCCAACAAAATGGGCCAGCCTTAACTCTCAGCTCATATCAGGGGTTTGGCCCCAGGCTGCCGGGCAAGACTGTTAGCTGTAACTGTGACAAGTTAGTGCTGCATGCTAGCTGAAGATATGGTTCATGGCTGCTCTGAGAAAAATTCCTGAGTTTCAACAGCAGCCCCAGTCTGTGGTCTTACCTCTCAGTGGCAGTGCTAGACTGGAACTCAAACAGATGAAGTGAAAAAGTATCTCTAAAAATAGCAGGTTCTAGCTAATGCAGCGACACCTGCTAGGCAGAGTTAAGATCAGAGCTGTAGACCCCTAATTCTGAATTCTCCTGCATTTTGCTGTTTCCAGTTCCTGTCTAAACACCCCTACGCTGCTCCTCTACACTTCTTCTGCCCACAGGGAAAGCCTCCAGAGGGTGGATGTCATATCCTGTCAATACGTGTGAGAGGGATGCAGGGATGAACTGTGTGGGAAGGGCAGCCTGCATAGCCTCTTCACAGTGAACAGGAACTGAAGAGCAGAGGAGGAAGGAAGGCTGAGGTGGGTATGGTGAGGCATTAAATAGCACTTGCTGGATCTCTGCTTGACAGAGATTCACATTCCCCTGTTTCTAAGTCCTCAGTTTCTGGGGAAGGTTAGATATGAGGAGGCTGGAGGAAGTACAGATGAAGGAGTAGGTGTGAAATTTATAACACCTACCACAGGTTCCTGTGCCCCAGACAGAAGTCAGTGACCCTACAGAGCTCCCAGCAGGAATGAAAACTGGGCCTCAGCACTTGGCCTGCCCAGTTCCTAGAAGAAATGCATGCAGTGATGGTGTAAATACCCTGTCCGGGATCCCACATACAACATTTAGGATCAGCTGTACTGAACAGCTCCATCAATCCCTTGCAACCCTTGGCACAGTGCAGCCCTCTCCCCTTGCCCAGGTGAGTTTTGTTTCTACCTTGTTTTCCTCCAGGCAGTGGGAAAGAGGCTGGTCTCCATCACCCTGCCCTTCTCATCTCCTTAATCAATAAGGCAAGAAGCAAAAAGATGTGGTGCAAGGTAGCACTCACTGGCAGTCCTTAAGCCAAGGCTCTGTAGAACTGTTGCTACAACAATGAAGAGTAGTTCCTTCTGGTGGGAATTACTGGCTGAAACACTATGGTTGGCCTTACACCAGGAGTCACGCCACACAGCAAAGTTGGAATTAGAAAGGTCCCGGTACAAGCTCAGCCTACCACAACCACAGGAAGATGGTTAGTTCAGATTGGTCTCCAGAGCACCCACCCCTTCAGCCTGTGGCCACAAAATGCTCCCCAGGGCTCTGTAACAAGCTTGAGACCAACAGCAAAGAACAAAAGCCACAGCTTTTGTGTGCCACAGGAAGAGAGCAGTAGCAATCACAGGCACCCCTAGTGTCCTCAATGCCTGCTGTAAAACTCCCAGATGAGTTTTGGAAATTAGCCAGGCCTCACATAACAAAGGGTAAAAGGAAAAATCCAGTGTCCAGTGGTACCTCCCCACTTGACCTAAAGGGGCAATTGTAGAGGTCAGCTTGACCCCAGCAGCATGAACAAGATGCACAAGACAGGACAACATAAAGAAAGGCTATGCTGCCACTAAGACAATCTTCTCCTTCGCTTCAGCTGCTCTTCTGTGCTTCTACTGATAAGGAAAGGAGACCTGGGAGCCAAATTGTCCTATAAGTTAGGGAAAAAATATCTTTGACAGCTTTTTCTTTGCCTTCCTTGGCCTTAGGAAGAGTAAATCTCTGAGGGAGGCCTGTTTATTTGCCAAGGAATTAGGGAGTTTTGTGCCTCCCTTTATTCTTACGAAAAGATAACGACCTTCTGGTGGGAAGATACAAGCATTGCCAAGAAATATGTTCTGGAAGATTTTCAAAGTCAGTGATGGTTAGAGGAAAACAGATTTCCCTGGAGAATTAAAGGGTAGCCATATGACCCTGGACTTCAGTTTAGACTTGGAAAATTCTTTGGATCTATGAATCATAGAATATTCTGAGTTAAAAGGGTGACCCACAAGGATCATCTAGCCCAGTTTTAAGTGAATTGCCCATACAGGGATCAAACCTGCACCAAACCCTGGGGGTTATTAGCACCATGTTCTGGCCAAGTGAGCTAATCTCATATGCATCGTAATCAAGGGAGTTCACTACCCTTTAAAACCCTGATAACAAATTAACAGCTTGGGCACCACAGCACCCAGGCACGCAGGGGGGGATGTCTGAGAGGCATTGCTGTGTTTTGTACTTGCATTCCCAGTTGGAGTGAAATTAGGTAGTTCAGGCACTTTCATGCCTGGCAAAGTGGCTCCAAGCCAGCTGCAAACCCCATGCAGAAACTCTTTGGTGTTTGGTTGTCACTGAACTCCGCATTGCTGTGACTTCCAGGTAGTTCATACATAACCTCTGTGTGTCTGCACAAGCTTTGGGCACACCTTCATATTGTAGCACAGGCACATTTCACTGACTCCGTACACAACCCCACAGCCATCCTGGCCTGGTGGTGTTCACAGGGTACCTAACCCAGGCCAGCTAGGGTTTCTGCTGCTCCTTGCCACCCCTGAGAAGTCCTGCTCAGATCCTAGTTCAGAGTCCATTTCTGGATGCATGTGCTGCTCAGAGATTCGTGTGTTGCTCTCCCATAGGGACCATGAACTCATATTTAAATGGGGAGAGGCATCTGTTTCCCCATCAGCACTCTGGTTTGACATTTTCACTCCTGTCAGTTTCCAAAGTGTGGCTGAGAGCGAAGGTAATCACAATGGACAATGCTTCTCTTTTTAACAGACCATGACCTGGGCCGCTTCCTGGAGAAGCATATGGCTCAGTATGCCTTCGCTTCCAGGGATCCCTGGGGATGTCAGGGAGCTGCTGGAAATGTCAGTCATTCCTTGAAATTCAGCCTCCAGGCTTTACCACAGGAAGTGAAGTTACTTTGCTCAGCCCTGTAGCTCCTCATGTATCTTTATCCAGCAATTTCACGTGGAAGTATAGGACAGTTCCTGACAGACTTACCCCCTGCCTTTGGCCAAAGAACAAAGGCCAAGCAAATTATGCCAGGCTATTGTAGTGAGTGATGCATAATCAACTGTAAGGAAGTGTTAGGATTATATCCCAGGAGACCTGGGTTGTCTCAGCTCCTCACCAATTGCCTTCATTCATAGGCCATTTTAAAAGCTTTACAAGCTCTCAGCAGTCACAGATCAGTTAGCTAAACTCCGTTTTCTGAACTTTTCCTGTTATCTTTGGACACCTGGGTCTGTGAAATTGCCTGTTAACAGTTTGCAGAGCAATTTAGCTAATCTCAGAAGAGTACATGTGAATCTAATTGCTAGATATAATGTCTTCAAAGATCAATAAGGCAGATTGCAATTCCACAGAGTCTAGACTTTCTGGAGAGGGGTGGTGGGATTTTTATAACAAAGTTGCCAAAAAGTTATGCCTGTGTTTGTTCTAGAGGGAAAGGAGAGGAGCAGAGAAGGGGTGATGTATTCAGCCACAAAATACTTTGAAGTTTGTTCTGGATCGAGACATCCTAGAGGGCCCATTGTAATTGCTTCTGCTCTCTAATTTCAGTGGAATTACACTCTTTCATGAAGCTGAGCTGCTTTGTAGATCCAGGTTGAGTGGGTATATGAAACTGTACGTACACGTGCCTAAGCCTGTGTTGCAAGCACATAGGCATAAATGCTGCACTGTGGGAAGCCTGTTGTAAGCACATGCAGTAACGTTTGGACCCATTAACATCCCTGGGCCAAATGGGTTTTGCAGCTGTGTGATTCTGACCACAACATGCAGAGGTACCTGACGATTCAGAGATGACTGATGGACACCTGCACCACCTGTGTGTACTTCAGCACAGAAGAGAGATTATAATACACTTACAGGCACATCTTTTCTCGCTCTGCTGCCTATCCCAGCAGTGTGACTGCTCTCAAAGATCATGCCCATTTCTGTAAATAAACTCTGATAAGGGCCTCGCCCACAGCTGGTGTAACAGAAGACCGTGCAGCGGTGCTAATTTACAGCAGCTGAGAATTTGCCTCACTGTCTCCCAGCCCAAAAACAAAACTCTATAAAAAGATGGTTTCTCAAGTTCAACTGCAGTGCAAAAAGTCCCGTTCCTATTAGAGGTGGCTAACTGGATGACTTGCAGCAGCTCTTCTCCTGTTAATGTGCCTAGGAAATGCTAGCATGGCTACACTGCAGCCTTCTCCCCCCTCTTCTCTCCTGCAGTCCAGGTGCAGCTGACCGTGATGTGCTGGTGGTAATTCTGGCAGCATTTTAGCCCACGTGAATTTGCTCTAGCCAACTCTAAAAAACTGAATCTGAGAAATCCTCTGCACAAACCTCTCCTTCCCACAGACACCTCAAAGCTGTGTCTTCCTCATTATGTTTTATTTTCCTTGCCTCCCACTCTCGTTCCCATTGTATTTGTGCCATTAGGTCTTGACAAGAAGTTTACCCCAATGTTCAGCAGACGATGATATGTCACTTTGTGATAGAAAATCCTGGCTGCTACATTGCCTATAGAAAGCTTGGTTTGGTCTATCTCTGCCTTGGCACAAATCACTTATTTGCTCTGCTTCTGCAGACCCTGTAAAGCTTCATTCCTTACCCTCCAAGTCACTCCATATACACTTAGCAGCAGGGATGAAAGAGGCTTCAGGAAATAGCATGCTGAGATGTGAGGCCTCCCAGGACTCCAATCAACCCCCCTGAAGGGGAAAAGCCTAGGGCTAAAGACCAAATTCTAATTATAACAACAGATCTGCAGTCATTCCCAATTATGTCAGGCTCTTCAATGAAGAATTAAGATATAAAACAAGTGTAGTACCTTATTCTTCCCTCTAATATTAATAGTGTGAGGTAGCGAAAAAATGACAACATCTAAACAGCATGTGAAGGGAACATTAACGTGTCGTGTGAATGACAGAAGGAAATAGTGTGATAGACACATCCTTTCTTGCTCCATGGGCAGGATTTACTACTGAATTACAGTAGGTTTAGGCTACAATAACACCTCAAACTGCAGCGGCGATAATTCTTAAATGAAGCCAACAAAAACCTTATAGAATCTGTTTGCCGGAAACGGGAAAACTGGAAAGATCACAATATGAAGTCAAAGAAGATTTTGTGCTTAAGAACAGGGTCACTGGTTATGTTACCAACAAGCAAGTTGGTCACTTTTCATCTCTGGATCAAGGCTGAGGAACTTTTCAGAACACAGAACCTGAAAGTATACTTCAAACATAATTTTCATGCTCAGAATTAAAACTGGTGGGAAAAGAAAAATGTCATGGTTAAATTATGATAAAATCACAGTTGTCCCTTGCAGGCTGAGAATTTACGAAACTAGTGAAAATTATCACCACAGAGGTGAAATTGGACAGGTCATTATTGCATGAGCACAGCTTGAGTCCTGCAGCCTTAACAAGGGTTTCTCCAGAAGTCTTTGCTAGCACTTTCACATCTGCACGTCTTGGTGTCCAGGTCTTTAGGTTAACTATACATGGGTGATACCTCCCTCCTTGTGGCCTGATTCCTTCACTGCCTTCTCCATTAACAAGCAGTAATTTCCATCCATGCAAAATGGGTGGCATTTTACACTTACTTCACTTTCTCTTCAGATAGGTATAAATGGCCGCATGAAGTGCAAAACAGAGTGGAGCTGGGGGAAGAATAAGAAAAGTAGCCTGTGAGAAGGTTTTTTTTCTCCATAAACTCTGTGTCTTACCTCTAGCACTGTAGCTGAAATATGATTGAAAAAATATCATAAGAATATTCCTAGTAGTTCAATATATTTTTATACCGTATCTAGCACAGTACAATGGTAATAAACGATATTTGTAATGCTGTATCCAAAAGAAGTTCTGAATTAGATTTGTAAACTGTTATTAAAGAGATTCAGAAAGGCAAAGAATTCAGGCTTAGGAAAATGTCTCATGTGAGCAGAAAACAGAGCACAGGATTACAATGGAAAAAATTGTACTACTTTAGCTGCAGTAGCAACAACAAACTGCAAAGGACAGAGCACTTTGCTTTACATATATCCAACCTTTTTGTAGTTAACCTCTTCTATCAACTGTCAATTGGAGGGATTAGTCACCTCTGCTTGAATGCTCATTTCACATAATCTGCCCTCTCAGGCACTTTTTACCATGCAAAGTATTTTACAGAGCTGTGCAGCTGACAACATACAAGTTTGCAGTGAAACACGGGCTTTTTTGGCAGTGCGGAATGTTTCAAAGGGCCATTAAAGCATTTCTTTTTCATCTCTTAGGTGGGAGCTGACAAACCGTAACAACAAGCTATCTGTTGTAACAACAGCACACTGAGCCTTACTCTACCTGCATGCCTGAGTGACTGTATCCAGGGAGCCTCACTGGCACACTGTCCTTCTGCAGCCCCCCTCGAACCTCAAAAAACTCGAGTCAGAATCTGGCCCACCGGGGCTACACTGTCCTTCACTATCCTCTGCTCTCCCTCTGTCTTGTACAGGGTGCACTCATAGGGGTCATTCCTCCTTCTGCTTCCCTTTTTCTACTGCCAAAAGACATGTCTAATGGATGTCCCCAGCAAACAAGGTATTTGAGATATTGGGGCAGATTCTTAAACTATAGTGCAACTTCTAGGGTGTCTTTAAAGCATTTCTTATCCAGATAAGAGGTTGTGATAAATAAGGAGTTACTTGGGGGCGCAGGGGTCTGCTATGACAGCTTAATCAAACTGAAATCTGTCCCTAGCTGTCCTTCCTTCCCAGGAGACCCACAGGGATTATGGGCTGGATTCAGTATTTTGTCCATGAATTACTCCCCAGAGGCAGCTTAGGACAGCTTTTATGCAGAGTCAGGCCTCCTGTGCCTGCAAGAGATCCATCCTGCTGCACATGGGCAGCAGTGTGATGGGTCACACTGTGAGTGAGGTGCCTCCAATGGGTCACCCACCCAGCTGGAGCACTGCACATCCCTGCTGTCTCTATTTTCATGGAAAATAAAAAATAAAAATATTAAAGTATTTATCTATAAAAACCATACATGACCAGATTCATCTTTCACGTTTGCTTTGCCAGGAGGGGCTATCAGACAGACTGTTCGGTCTGGCATCTTGTGTATATATCACAGGTCATTTAGATTTAAAATTTTTTCCTTCAGTGAACCCAAGAGCTTGTGTATTTAAAAGACAGTTCAGCCTTGATCTGGAGCCATCAAAACATGGAGAATCCATCACATTCATCATTTATCCTCTGTGTTAAAAATGTGAGCCTTCTGTCAGGTGCATTTCTCTGGCTTTGATTCCCAGACATTGTTTCTCATTTTGTGTTGTATTGCCAGGGTAAGTAACCCTTTAGGGTCTGCCATTTTAGCCCTGCAAAGTTACTTATAAATTTTAATTCAGGCACAATTCCATTTCCTTTCTGACAAGCTAACCTCTTGAGTCCCCTTCTGCAAGGCATTTCCTCTGGCCTGTGAAACATTTTCTAGCTGCTTTCTCTTAAAAGTTGAATTTTAAAACATGGACACTAAAAGTATACACTTTTCTGTTTGGGTTTCCCACATGTAGAAAAGTATGAATTACACTACCATCTTTCCTCTCTTCTTATCAGCTGAATCACTTATCAGCTGTTCCATTATTTCACTCTAGACAAATGTCAGGCTAAGCAGCACATAGAAAACCGACTCATCCACACCCTTTTTTAGAGTTATTGGCATAAAAGTAGACTTTGCCCAGTTTTGTGGGGCACTTCCAGTATCTGGCAATTGCTTGGAATTAGTGCTGGTGGGCCTATGGTTCCTGCAGCCAGGTCTTTTACAGCCCTGTCCTGCAGCTTCCCCAAAGGTATGGATATAAATATTTTCCTCTCTCTTAAAAGTTTTTCAACAGTTGCTCTGCTTACTAATGGAAACTATTTTCCATCATTATTTAAAACAACGATAGATATTCTTCATTTCTGACTGCAAAACAGAAATATTATCCAATGCATTCACCTTTCCCCATCGCTGTCAATTTCTTCATCCCCACCTCTAATCACAAATCCTGTCACTAGAAGCTCTCTTCTTTCTCCGGGAGTAAACTATTTTTGGCTTTAATTATCTTCTTTTTTCCTGATATCTTTCACCATCCTGAATAATTTTCTGCATTCCATGCCTCTCAGTTACTATTTCTTACTCTTTTTTCCACTTGTTATACACCAGAGAGAAGAGAATACTTCTACATATGGCTTTTACCATGCCTCTGATCCAGCATTTGAGGTCTCTAGCATCTTCTGGGGCTTAAAGTGTTCAGACACAGAGAATCAGGACTAAAAATAATATTCTGCTTTGATTATTAATTTTGATTATTAATATTCAATTATTTTTGTTATTTAGTTGTAATGTTGTTTATTGTTTTATAGTCTTTTAATGTTGAATAATTTTACACTGTACCTCAGTATTTTCATTTTTCTCAGCTGAACCTTGACTTTCCAAAATAGTTAATTCTCAAAATGCAGGTCTAATTTTTTGTCATACCCCCTGCTAATGCCCAATTACCCGTGGCCTGGAACAAACTTTCCACCCTTGTCGAAGGGGGTAAAACCCCCTCAATTAGCAAAATAAAGCTGTTAATGGTGCAGCTGTGTGATGAGGTAATGTTCAAATGAGGGGTGTTTTCCTCTTAGTGCTGCGAGGATGCCATGGAGCTGAGGAGTTCCCCATGGGGATCCGTTAGGACAGATCCAGGCAGCCAGAGCCTGGACAGCAGCAAAGCATGGAGGGGAATCGGGACAGCCCCAGCCATGGGCATTGGGCACCTCCCTAGGGCCTGTGTCCAGGCAGAGTAGGGCTAAAGGGAGCTGGAGCCCAGCCTTGCTGGCAACATTGCTGAGGCTGATGGCCACGGGGAGGGGGGGAGCTGACACAAGTTCCTGGAATATGGGCAGGGTGGGGCATGTAACCTGCCTGGAAGACAAGTTTATTTTTTTTAACAGCAGTTGATTACAGTGACTAAGAGAGCATTGCATCCTCACAGGCTGGATCAACAAGTGGAGAACCATTCCCAAGAGCCATGCTACGACAGCAGCACTGCTGGGCGTGCCATGGCAAAGATGTATTAGACTGGGCTGGGACAGCATCCTAAGAGCCTCCTTGACAACAGCCAACCATCAGGTTGCTTAATTTCCACTGGAACAAGTTACAGTTAGTTCTGTAGATCCCTGGTAGATGAGAGTGCTTATTTTTAGCTTGGATGACCAAGCCTCAGTGGTCAGGATGCCTTAGCCAAACTTCCAGAAACGCTGGGGAAATCCAGGCTTGAGGGTTTCTCTCAGTTATCTCAGGTGCTCCCTGTTTTCAGCAATTTCTGCTCAGTCACTCCTGTAAGGAAAGGCTGGGGCAGCGATGTGCTGCTTCAGGAGTAAACCAGCCATTATCACAACACATGACAGGCAAGCCCTGAGGCCACAGGGATTTTTTATGAAATCAGAAAGGAAATAAAACAAAAGAAACAAAACAAAATACATGTACAAACCCCAAATTTCCTCAGCACTAAATGACTCATTCCTTATTCATAAAAGAGCATTTCTGAAGACTCAGGGAGATGATTCTGTTTCAGCTTAATTTTGTTTAATCAGACTTTGAATTAATTAACATAATTATTCACTATGAGGGGATAACTCAAACTGATTTTATAGAGCCTTTTGTTGTGCTGGTTAAGGTCTTACAGCTTGATTTAAACATGACTAGAGAGGCTTATTAACATGAGTGATTAATGCTGTATAAAATTGATTACAACCTAATTTTAGCTGCAAAACCACATTTCTACTCATTTTCATCATGAGTAAGTGTGGTGACTTCAGACTAAGAGCAGTTTGGGTTATGGTTGAGCAGCAGTGATGACGCTGGTGGCCTGCAGCCCTCGCCACTGGGGAAGGCAAAATCCACCCTGGCTCATACTGCTGAAAAGCCTTGAGCCAAGCTGGGGTCACTGTGAAGGAACAACACTTTTTCTGCAGATGGAAATAGAAAAATCCAGCTAATCTTCTTTAGCGACTGAGAAATAAGTGCACATTTTTTATCACAGAATCATAGAATGGTTTGAGTTGAATGGACATTAAAGATCATCCCTGCCATGGGCAGGGACACCTTCCATTAGACCAGATTGCTCAGAGCTCCATCCAGCCTACCCTTGAACACTTACAGGAATGGAATATCCACAATTTCTCTGGGCAACCTCTTTTATCCAGTTGACTTCTCAACTCATGCATCTGACAGCATCTTATGGACCGTCTTCTACAACACTAAACACAGAAAAGGCCTGGCCTTGAAAATTCCCACTCTTTACTTATAAATAAAGTAAAAAAAAATATCAAACACTGGCAGGCTGCTGAGCTGTTATGTGAATGTAAGTGTATACAGAATGTACTTACATACGTGTGCAATGGTTGGAAAGAATGGGATGGATCCTAACATGCGAATTCACAATAAGTAGTACCTGAGCCTACAAAGAGTCCCGGACAATGGGTCTATTTCAGAAATAAACAACCATACAAAGTGTCTGGCACTCTGCATTGATCTTTTAGATGATTTATACTTTTCTATTCATAATAGTACCATCAAAATAAAATAAAAACCTAATTTGAATTGTGTGGCCCTGGATACTGTTAAATAAAGCAGATGTGAAGTTTCTAAACAAGACATCTTTGAGGTTTGGCTTTGAAAAGAGAGAAGATGTTTCACACAGGCAATGACATCTAAATTTTTCAAAGGCTTAGCTCGACATTTCCAAGAAAAACAGCTCTTTTAGATGAAAGGCTGTACAAAAAGAAATGTCGTGTGGAAAGGAGGAGTTTGGATTTGTTTGGGGTTTATTTTCATAAAAAGGAAGAAGTAAAGATCGTGAAAGAAAACAAAAAAAAAATAAAGTGTAAAATTTAGGAAATACGTAGGGTGTCTCCATAGTGTCTAGCATAAAATTACCACAAAAATGAATTAATTCATGTCCCTGAAATCAGCTCCTCCAGCAAATAAGATACTCTTCCTTTGCCAGTAAATTATTTGTAAGCCTGAATCTTTCCAGTCTAGCAAATGAGGGGAGAGGGGGCAGGGTGGGTGTTACTGTTGTTTTTTCTTCCTTTTATGCTAGTTCAAGACAATGGGCCCTGCTGCCACAGAACTTGAAGACAAAGCAGCAGGAAAAGAGCCAGCCTTCTGTTGGTAGATCTGCCCACACACCTGACAGTAACTACACACAAGAAAGTAAGTGAGGAGTCTGCAAGCTTGCAAGCCAAAAGGCTCCCCTTGGCAACCCACCACAGTGTCTGGAGATCTGGATTATCTGCCTCTGCCTGTGGGACACGCACTCAGAGGCTGTTGCATTGCCTGTGACTTGGAAGGGAATGTGCACGCATGTGTGGGGTGTACGAGCAACCTAGGCACACAGGGTGCGTGCCCAACTGGGTCATTCACATCAATGACAACAGGAAACTGTACATTTATTCGTATCGGGGGAGAAGGAGCAAGAGCAGAAAGGATAGGCTCCAAGCCATCCATGAGTGCCATGTGCTGTCTGCATTTCTCATTGGATCAATTAAAACTAGGGCCGGATGAATACTATTTGCCAAATACATTATTTAGCAAATGTTGATCTTCCTTACTGAATATGCTATTTGACTAATCATTCTGCAGTAGCCTACAAGCTCTAGCACCATTCAAATACTATTAGTTGAATAATTTAAGAGATGAACAAAGACAAAATGCATTGAATAATTTACTCAAAGAGAAATTGCTTCCAGTATTTGGTTAGCTCTAATTAGATCCTCTTTTCAGCTAGATTACACCCACATATGCACTTTCTAGGGCATACATACACACACGCACACTCTCACATATGCAGAGAGCCAGATTCAGGATGCATATCAGATTAGCACCACTTTACTTCAGTGATTTTATGCTTGAGGCACAGTCCAGATCAGAACAAAACCTCTTTAAGAGACTGAAAGAGTGAGTTCAAGTCAGAAATTTTGAACCTGAAACTGAATTTTCCCTGCAAAATGCAGGGTGATATGCAATGAGTCAGGAAAAGAAGAGCTGACAGTTCATCTAGCTGTTGATTTTAGGATAATTTGAGAATAAGCAAGAACAACACAGAAATTCTGTCTTGAGTGGATCACAAATCTCTCACAAATTTTGGCAGAATGCATGAAAAGCAAGAGGATGTTGAATGTGGTGGTTTGCAGACGTGGACTTTCATATTTCACACTCAAGTGTGGACAGAGAAGGACATCAGAAGGGAGAGAGCAGGTACTTTGTGGCAACAGAATACGAGACCCCTGCAGCGTGATTTCAGGACTGCTGGAGCAACACGCAGTCCCTAACTGTCCAGGGGCCCTGATCATGCTCATATGCTACAGAATGGCTTTTTTCCCCCCTACCCTCCTGAAGTACTTCCAGATACTGCCTTTCAACTGCAGTTTCTCTTATCTTTAGGACATGTTACACATGAGTTCCCAGGGCAAGGAGAAGCTTCACTGACCACAGTGACCTGCTAGACAAAGACATACTGGCATCTTCCGTTGCTTACCTGATTTTTCACAGCTAATTTGGGAGCAGGTATTTCAGGTATAGTGTCAGGTTTAATTCACAGCCCCTTCAAAGCAACTTTCATATGAAGCCATGTAACCTCTCAGAGTCTGGTACCTCCAGGTCAGGGTTGAGGGCAGAAGAAAGATTTTACTGACAGTGCAGCTGTTTGCACCATACCTAACCACATGGATAAACAAAGGGCTTTAATTTAGCTAAGATAACCTTTGCGATAACCTTAGAAATGCTGACATAAACCATATGCACTGCCCAATCCCACAACAGCAAAGACAAACCTTACGTAAACTCACAAACTTTATAAAATTTACAGGATGGCATACCCAGGAGCATTCATAACAGAGAAGGATCCCACATTAAGGCCTAGATTTTAACCCCTCTGCAGCACAGGCACTTGAAGGTCATCTCCAATAGCATGAGACGTGTATCAAATGAGAAAAGTAGCCAAAGCAGACTTGAAGGCATTGTGTATCTCAAAGAAAAAGGCTTTTCTAAACTGTTTGTTGTCTGTGTCTTTTATTTAGATAGCTAGACAAGATAAATGCAAGCAAATCAAAATGCAATGATAAAAGGGAAACGCCTAATTGGTCATCTTGAAGGACAAAGCTGCATCTTCCTTTGTTAATTTGCTCCCAATTACTTTTTTCTCCTGGTTCTATTTTTGTAGAGCTCCCAGAGCTACCCTAATGGTAAAGAAAAAGAGTTATGGAGATAATTGGGAACATCCTGAATAACCTAATTCCAGTGTCCTTACAGTATGACTAGACACCTAAGGGATGTCTCCAGGACAATGTCAGCCATCCTAAAAGGCTGCAGCAAGGCATTAGAGTGAGGTGACTCTGTTTAAAAGCTTGTTGGCGCTTTCAGTTAATGAAAGTCATTTGGGAAGTATTTTCTTTTATGGATGGCGGATTTAATTTTTTGCCTTTTATATATAATGTGTTACCATGGGGGCAGTTCATTCACTAATTAATCATCCCGTGTGTTCTGTTAATAGTACATAGTATTGTTTTGTACGTAGGACTTAAAGACCTGGGTTTCAGAAAATGTTAGCATTCAGAGGCAGGACTCTGGAGTGGAAAGGTGACACCAGAGTTAGGCATCTTGCTTAGGAGTTGTCATATGAGGTTTCTGCTCCTTGTCCAGCGCAGGTTACCACACAGGTACGTGAACACAGCAGGAGCATGTAGATAAGTGTTCTGCAGCTGGGGGATGCCAGTTGGAGCATCTCACATCAAAGAGCATTGACAGTCGTGCTGGCAGCTATAGGAAAGCGGGTTGTGGGCATCCCATTGTTGTCAATTGTTGTCTATCCAGTACTGCTTTATCACCATGCCTCCTTGAGAGAGGAACAGGATTACATTTTGCTGGGTGCTTTCAGAAGGAACACTGTGACACAGCTGTGAAGTGCCTGGATCTACCTCAATGGGTGGACATGCCAGTAAATAAGAGCAATCTGAGATGACAAATGGTCAGCCCAGGCTGTAGTCAAAATACGGTTCTAACTGTCTCATCAAGGTCCTCAGTTATGAAAACTGGCACCAATAAATTACAGGAAATAGTATTAATTTTAAATGCCCCACCTGAAAAGAAATACCAAAGTCACAGGCTTCTATCACCTTCAGTACTTGCAGCAATAGGCCATAGCAAACATATCTAGCAAATGTGGGGACAGGGAAGACTTTTTCTCCCAGTATTTACTGCATCTTCTGGCCAGTGTCCTCTTGCAGCACTGAACAAGGACGATGCTGTATCTGCTCCAGGGCAAGATACTCCCTCTTGTCACAGTTTCCTGACCTTGCTAGGGTACAGCATGTTGCCTGGACCTCTTCTTTAATAAATGTTTTTAATTCTACATATAAGCATGTGTATTTTAGTGCATCACTATGTGGAGTGCCAAGTCAGGTCAGAGCTTGACGTTTGATTATTTTGCCATAAAGCAAGAGCTCTAAAAATTTCAGGCTTGGATAACTAATCACTGCCCTTTTTAAAAAGAATTTATTTACACAAGCATCAAAGTGAAAGGGACAGCAGTGGCAGCAAGTAAATTACCACTGCCTAATTGGACCCAAAGAGAGTTTGGGGCCTGAAATGTCCCTTCATGTAGACTGGCAGAGAAACAAAAAGTGTACTAGACACATGCACATTGACTTTACCAGTCCCTAAATTTCTTTGTTTTCAGTTAGTCCCTGAAGCACAAAAAGTGTTATAGTCTTCCCTGCTTCTGTTCCCATGTTCAGAGGCTCATAAGATTTGCAATTGGAGACCTTTATTTATCATTAGACTTGAAAACAACTTCAGAAGAACTCTTTGTTGAGCTTGTTCAGTTCCTGTTCTGTTCCCCATTCAGGAACATGGAGCCAGCCCAGTAGTCCTGCTGCTCTGTGTCTCCTAGGCAATCCTGTTCAATGCTGACCAACTTCTCATAAAAAGAGCTGCAAAAATGCCAAATACCAGCTGCTGCACTGACGAGTACGCCTTGTTCCTTCACACTGAGAGCTGAAGATTTCACAGAGGATCTTGCATATCCTTACAGAACTGTCCTTCAAGTATCCAGCACAACCCTTCAATACTATGTTATTGGCATAAAAATCAACAACATCGAAATAACAAAATCAAAAAACCTTTCATTATTTCACTAGAAGCACAACTATCTTCAGCTGGGAGGTAGGGAGAGGTTCACCAGAAAATTGTTTGATCTGGGCTCCTAACCAAATAGAAATTTCATGGCTTTGAGGCTGTGAGCCATAAGATTTTAGAGCCCTGCGAGTGAATAACTGCTTGGCAATAAACTTCCTCAAGTTAAAGATTGATGGTTCTGCTTGTCTTAAAGGATTTGGTTCTAATTTCAGTTGCTTTGTGTTTTTTTAAGAGATAAATGGAGATAATCCCCCCCAAAACCTCAACATATGAAGGTCTGGGGCTGCCCCATAAGCTAGGGGCTTGGGAGCTAGAAGGGAGGAGCAGCAGGCTGACTGCAACGGCTCAGCTAGATCAGACCCAGGGCAGGGAGTCAGAGCCCCACAGACCAGCAGTCTGGCAGGCCTTAGCCTCACCAAATGAATGAACAACAGCACTCATATATATGTCTTTCCACCGTCCTTATCCATTCTTGCTTAAAGAAATATGTCTAATTTTCACAACAAACACTTCAAAACAGAAGGTGTGCATTAAAAACCCAGAGAAAGAAAAATATAAATACAGCCTCTAAAGGGACAAGAATATGAATCCAATAGCGTGAGGACATAGTGGCAGCAAAATTTATTCTACAGGATTCAAAACAGAGAAAGTATATTCTAGGCACAGAGGTTTAAAAAACCCCTGTGACTGAGTTAAATGAAAAAAAGGTTCAATCACAGCAGAAAACTGAGTTAGGTTAACAGAGAAGCCAAACTGGTGAAATTAACCTTGCTTGCCAGCAAAATCGAATATTAAACATCATTCAAAAAAAAAAAAAAAGGCTTTAGAGAAATGCATAATCCTCTTTCTATGGAGTTTTACTTCAGAAAGGAGTATTTTTGCACATTATTTATCTTTTTCTGTGAATAAATTTAGTAAGCCTGAGAAGATGGAGTCCATTATAGTGTCCCACAATCAGATAGCATGATATGCATCTGTGAGATGTGTTATTATGCAGTAGAGATACAGCACAGTTACAATGAGTCTGCTCAGAAGGGTTCAGATCCAGGAGGAATAGGAAATTTCAACCTTTTGTTAACTTAGCTTTGGTTACTGATTTCTCTGGCATTTTAAAATTAAGAGAAGAACCAGAAGCAACGTGTGATAGAAAGCTCATTCAGCCAAAGCTGAATTCAGTCACAAAATCCTGTTGATGTTGGTGAGTTTGAAGTACACCTCAAATGTAGGAAATTCCTGGCACCCACAAAATCAGGCTTTGGGGTACAGACTGTAGAAATGAAAAATAAATAAATAATACACTTACTTACTCACTGGAACATCTGAGCTGTTATGATATTTGGGGTGGTTTTCACCACTGGTTTTGCAGGGTACAGAGGCTCCTGATCTATTTAAACAGAAATCTGTGACCTGTACCTGACCTACCCTGACATTACCCCCAGAGTGCATAAAGGACGAATGACCTTCTCTGTTGCTGCAGTACAAATTGTTTAACATTATTGTTGTCTCCTGGGAAGTCTTTGGGCATGCTTTGCAGTTCCCAGTGAAATATGATGTGGCTTTCCCACTGATCACCAGAGGACAAAAGTGAAAATTTCATCCCTCTGGAAAGAACTGATCTCCTGCAATTTTATTTTTCATTTATGGGTGTGTGTCCTTTAATCTAATTTACAGAAACAATTCTGGTTTTCTTTGTAAAAACTCATATTCAATAAAATTTAGTCTTCTTTCAGCTGTTTTTCGGTTTGCTTGGCCTTGCTTTTATTGCTCTGCTGGCTGGCAGCAAGGTTAGAACTCCCTGTGCAGTCTCTCCCTGTGCAGTGAAACATTCAAACATACACTTGCAGGTATTCTGGTATAAAACTGCTTGAGCTTGACAAGGACACCCTGTGCTGAGCTGAGGGGATGCTTCAGGTATCTGTTGGATTTAGCAAGGTTGCTTCACCATAAGCATTACAGACAAAGGAGGTATCTCCTATCTGATCTAAGTGTAGAAGGTAAGGTTTGCTCTGTAGATTATGAAAATGGTTTTACACACCAGCTTGCACCCTACAGGGCAGAGAAATCCTGGGCCAAGCCAGAGGGACAGCCAGCCCCATATGATATCCTGGCCATGACCTGGCTGGGCAGAGGCATCTAGGGGAGACATGAAAGATGCAAGCAATCTCTGCAGGAAATGTCTCCAGGCTGCAGACACAGTGACTGTGGGTTTTACTGAGCTGGCAGTTGCATCCTTGTCATTGTGCATCCAGGCCAGCTGTTGCAGCCAGGCCAGCATTCTCCTGGAGAAACTGGATGCTCACAGCTTGAAAGGGTGCACTCCTTGCTGGGTTGAAAATTGTCTAGATGGCTGGTGCCATCTAGAGTGGTGGTGAATGGAGTTAAATCCAACTGGTGGCCAGTCACTAGTGAGGTTCCCCAGGGCTCAGTATTGGTGTCAGCCGTGTTTATTACCTTCATCATTGACATGGACAAGAGGATCAAGCCCACCCTCAGCAAGCTCACAGATGACACCAAGCAGGGCAGGAGTGTTGATCTACTGGAGGGTAGGAAGGCTCTACAGAGATAGACAGGCTGAACTGATGGGCCAAGGCCAATTGTATGAAGTTCAACAAGGTCAAATGCTGAATCCTGCACTTAGGAACAGTTCCAACACTCAGAACAGTTCCATTCAGCGTTATAGGCTTGGGCCAGAGTAGCTGAAAAGCTGCCTGGAGGAAAAGGACCTGGGGGTGCTAGTCACCAGCAGCTGAACGTGGTCCAGCAGTGTGTCCAGCTGGCCAAGAAAGTCAATGGCATCCTGGCTTGTATCAGCAATAGTGTGACCAGCAGGACCAGGGCAGTGACCATCCCTCTGTACTAGGCACTGTGTTCAGTTTTAAGCCCCTCACTGCAAAAAGGACTTTGAGGTCCAGAGGAGGGCACAGAGGTGATGAAGGGTCTAGAGAGTAAGTCCTATGACAAGCAGCTTGAGGGAGCAGGAGTTGTTTAACCTGGAGAAAAGGAGGCTCACAGAGCACCTTATCACTCTCTACAACTACCTGAAAGGAGGTTGTGGCAAGGTGGGTGTTGGTCTCTTCTCCCAAGTTACAAATTATAGGGCAAGATGAAATGACCTCAACTCATGCTAGGGGAGGTTTAGATTAAGTATTAGGAAAAATTTCTTCACTGAAGAGGTGCTCAAGCATTGGAACACGCTTCCCAGGAAAGTGGAGGAATCACTATACCTAGAAGTGAACAAAAGGTGTGTGGATGTGGTTTAGTGGTGAACATGGTAGTGCTAGCTTAGTGGTTTGACTCAGTAATCTTAAAGATTTACTCCAACCTAAATGATTCTATAATTCTCTGTTTCATAAGCACAATCTGGACATTAATCATATTGCTCTGTTTCAGTCAGGGTGCTGCATGTGGCCCTCGCATAGTTAATCCTCTTGTGCTGCTATAGGAAAGGGAACACGTGCTTGACACCAACAGTGCAGCCCTTGGGTGCAATTAAACATCAGGAACCACTCAAACATTTGTAAGGTTTCCTCTTTAAGCACATCTGTTTGTTGACCTTTGGGAGAGAGACTCTTTCATGGCCAGTTTTTGGTGATAAGAAGCCGCTATCACAAGAAGCCGCTGTCGCAGCTGGCACAACACCAAAGACAGAGCTGGGAGATTGAATTGTTGCTGGAAGGGGTTCATCCTAGCCTGCATGGGGCAATGTGGGGAAGTTTGCTCTGCTGTCGCCCTTGTTTTATCTGTTCAGCGGGTAAATAAAGGGCTTCAATCTTTGCAGTTGCAAGCTCAGCATCTTTCTCCACCACACATCATTCACTTGAAGATAAAAACAATTGTGGAGAGTCCCAGACCTCTGGTGCAGGCTGTTATTTGATTTACTTATTGGCACAGCGTTCTAAAACATGGTAGGTGCTTTTCTGCAGATAGGAGACACAATTTGCAGGCTTTGAAGGGCTGCCGGCAAAGATGCAGCATCCATAAAGAACGCTAAGAAGGACACAGAGAGACAGAAATAAAACTTGCCACATTAGATTAAGTGATTGCTTATGGTTGTTACACAAGTCTTGGTTGTTTGGACACAGAGTTGCATATGTACACGTATGTATTCCCATGTACTGGAGGTCTCATATGTATAAACAACAAAATGGAGACCTGCAGATTTATCCAAGGGGAATTAGGAAAACCCAGCATTTCCTGGCCAAGGTACCAGATCTAATCATGGCTCTAAAAAAATTATAGTGCTCAAAATAGTATAAAGGGCAAGTAGTATAAAATAGTATAGTATAGTATAAAAGTATAATAGGCACTGCTCTAAAGAACAAAAATGTCTTACATTGCCCTATGAACAGTGTCTCCAGGTGACAGAGCAGATCACTGCTCAATGAGCAGATTAGCATGTGGTGGAAGGTGCATAGAGCACCAGCCAACTGCAGTTTGCTGAGTTACCTCTGATGAAGCTCCTGCTCTGCACAGGCCCTTTTTGCAATGGTGAGTTTACCATGACTGGCTCACCTGCATGATCTCATTCAGCTTCTCTACTAAGTCTGTTTATAAGTCAATGCACTGGCTGCCTTCTTTTAATCCATGCCCAGGCCCCAGACAGCAAATGTGCCCTCTTGCCTCTTTCTCTGGAAGGAGTTGCCATGGCAGATGTGAGCTTTCCTAGTGCCAGAGCATGTTGGCAAGGGTTTCTTCTGTCCTTTGATAAAAAAAAAAAAAAGGCAAGAAATTAATAATATTACAGAAAGAGATGTAAAAAAAAATTTAAATGTGTGCCCTGTTTCTCATCTAAGTGGACCAGTGATGTAAAAGAGGTGTTTGAGGTTATTTCTAAAGGGCCATGAGAAGGTCGTCTGAGTTACAGGCTGTTATTTAAGACTTCGAACCATGTAATCCTTTCCTTTCTTCCTGAGATTAAAGACAGAAGAGGAATACTATCTCTTTAGACTGGAGGAATTGACATTCAAAGTATTTTCTGCCATTTGGGCAGAAAAGCCAAACATTTAATGACTAGATCCTGTGAGTGAGAAGAGCTGCTGTTCTGTCTTGTCAAAACACTGCAGTCCTGGCACAGCCACATCTTCTGCCTGCCCTGGATCAGGCAGCAGGCTGGGCACTGCTGACCATTTGTAGCAGGTGGACTAATTGACTGAGCATGAGCTAATGATGCCAAATCCTAAGGTTGCAGCCATACAAATTTTTCTGAGCCATTTTTGTGGTTTGCTCAAGTGAAAACCTTGAGGGTGCTCTGGGTTTTGTGGCTTTTGCCTAAGAGCAAATGCATAGTCATCGTTCTGACTTAATATTCAAGATGCATTTGCTCTTGCTCCCGCACTGCCCTCTTCTTCTCTGGAGGCAAGCAGCAAGCAGTGACTTTCAGCACCTGACTCCAATGAGCACCTTGCACGGGCTCAGCCAGGAGCAGCTCCAACTGGAACTCCAGGGCAGAGGGAGAACAGCAGGGAGGGTGAGAGGCACTCCTCCAGCATCATCTAGCACTACTGTCTTTCCTCAGCCAAGCACTTCGCTTCCTCCCCTTATGAAGTGAACTCCTGGGTGCCGTTGAAGTCAGAGGGAGCTCTGCCTTTGGCCTCAGTGGAAACAGAAGTTGGCCCAGGGCTCACCTGGACTCTGTTTTCTGACTCCAGAAGTGCAAAAGCTGCCACCTGAAATTTTAAACAATGGTGAATTTACCTGGCCCTCCATTAGCTTGGTTTCACACTGACTTTTGACATCTTCTTTCTCATGCCAACTGGTAACCAGCCCTGCCACCAGTAAACCCCCTGAATCTCCTCCTCACCACCTTCCCTCTCTGTGTTTTCCTTGTCCCTTCCCACAAACAGCAGAGCCTACACTTGTCCGTCAGACCCACACATCCCTTGTGGTAGCACACATGCCTGTTTTTCAGACTGTTTTAAGGACTTTCCTCTCTTTTCTTATTCCAAAAATTTTCCTCCAGGCCTTTGTCACCTAGAGTCTGAATTACTGCTGAGTTATGTTTCCTTCTAAGTATCTTCCCTCACATTCACCATTTTATTTCCTCTCCTGTGTCTCTTTCAGGGAAGAAGAAATTAAGACAGAGAAGCAGTATCCATGACAAGGTGGCCTTGCCCTTCTGCAGCACTCCCTGCACTGGAGGTCCTCCTTGCTGAATATGGGAAGGCACAACGTGAGCTGCTTTTCACTGCTCTCAGAGCTCAGGGGTGCCCCACTCTTTCATCTTTACATATACAAGCATCTGTATGACCTCTCTTTACAACATGTCCCAGTGTGGTTTTGCAGGGACTGCATTTTCTTCCCCACTCCACATTCATTACATGCTGTATAAGATGCACACTCTGGACCTCATGTTACTGGGGCAGCTATACAGCAGCAGAGCCAACTTTCCCTAACTACAGTCTGCTGTACCCACCCCTGGACCTGGCACAGTATTCACAGAGACTATCAATCACTTCTGACTCATCTCAGCACCCTTTCTTGCATGGTAGAGTCACTAGCTCTGCGAGGAAATCACTGTGATACATTACCAGCACGAAGCTGGTTTCTCTCTGAAGGCAAATGAAGACTCAGGTGACCAAGGAGCACTGGACTCCCCATTTCCCTCTTGCATTTTACCTTACTGCCTCATGTTCTCCTTATCCATCATCCATTTCTGCACTTTGCCCTTACTTCAGCTCCTTCGGCACTCTCCATCTATCCCTGGTCATGTAATGGCTCTATAATAGTGTTAATGAAGGATTAGTGTTCTTTTGCAGACAGCCTGTCCATAGTCCAGCTGAGTCAAATTTAGGCCTGGCAATGAGGACTTGGTGAAAGCCTAGAGAAAAAGACCTAGAGGAAGAGCAAGTCTCCTGAGTAATGATCAGCAATCTACCGTCAGTCCTCAAACATTTCTGTGAGCTTCAACAGAGTTTACATGCCCATTGCAGATGCAGCTTTCTATAGTTTATTTCTTATAGTACAGTATTTTTAAATTAAGAAAATACTGCCCTAGAAAAAATAAGCTTCCATGTGGCACAAAATACAATTCTGGGCAACAATCAGATCTGCATACATCTGATTCTTTTGCAAAATGTCTTATGCTACTTTCCTCCCTTCTCTAGAAAATTCAAAAGCAAATACAAGGATATATATATATATAATTTTTGTTGTGAAACCCTTCTTTTCATGAAAGAAAGGAAGCCTGGAGAGTATTTCAGATTGTCTTTTATAGTTCCTGTAGCTATAACTAAAACATGTGTTTTCAACATAAATCAGAGTGATATAACTATTTACACATCTTATACAGTGCCTTTTTGTTCCTCCTACATAAAACTCTTAGAGGATCCAATAGGAAATACTATTTCACATCCAGCTTCAAAGGCTACATTATCATTTATAGCAAACATTCTCATTTATTGCAAAAAAAAAAAAACAAACATGAGAGCAGATGATGGTAAAGGAAGCTGGTAGACTTGGGATGTTTGGAAGTTTTCCCTCTGTGCAACACACACATTTTGGTGAGGCTATGAAACCATTTCATTTTGGGGTGCCAGCAGAAGTGCATGTTCCTGTCAGACCAGATTTACCCAGCTGGGTCACTGGAAACCAGGGTGCAAATACCCAGGTTGTGCTGCAATTTGACATATTTGCAGTGGAACCTGGCTGGTTTTCCGCCACTGCAGTTGGAGAAATGGTTGATGCCTCAGAAGATGCAGTGAAGGAGATGCAGATGTTGTTTAATGGTCTCTCAGATCAGCTTTGCTGTACTGTCCCACCAAGGGACCCTGTGCTCTCTAGCGGAGTGATAAGGGAGGTGTGTTTAGAGAAAAGTGAGTGTGATGGTGCAAACATCCTCTAGCTGCTCCTCTCACTGCAGGAGTGAAGGTCTGTGTCTGCAGGTGGATATAGTCGTGATGAGAAAGAGGAGTGTTAGGGCCACACAACCTGGGCTTGGGGTGGAGGAGCTGCCTGGCTAGGTCCTATAACAGGGACTTAGAATGTGACTGTCTCACAAAGCTGAAGCACAGCACTGCCTGGAAATGTATGACCATAAGGTGAACTGGGAAGAGCTGTCAGCAGCAGGAATGGCAGTAGGAGGTGGGGCTGTTTGCCTTGGCTCTGGGATACTGGAAAACAGAAGGACATGTCAGCAAATGTAAAAATGTCACTCTTGTAACAGTAACTGACGTTGCTGTTTCCTCTTTCATCAGAAACCTCAAACACTTGGAGGGGTGAGAGGAGCAGGAGCAGGTGGACAACTCTGAAACAACAGCATGGGAAGTCTAGACCCAGAAACACCTAGGATATAAGTGCAGAGCCTACAGAAAAACCCTAGAAACACCAGTCTCACCTTCATTTTCAACAACCAGCAGCAGGAGAGTTTGACACATGCAAAAAGGCAGAATGCAGTTTTGCATCCAGCCCAAAACAGGCTATTTGGAGGAAATAGATCAGAAATATTATTATTGTTTTCTGTGGTGAAGTAAGAACATAACCTCCCCTGAGCCATCCACATCTAATGTGGAACACTGTTTTGGTGTCGCTGGTTGTTGAAATTGCACATCAGCAGAACAACAATCAGCTGTCCTAAAGGTTTTATTTTCTTGCCTTTTTGACCTTATTGATCCTTTTCCCAAAATCACACTGTCAGCTTGACTGCTGCACATGGTGAAAGCTACACCATGGAAATGTCAAAAGCATCTCTGTGAAAGGTCTGTTCTGAAACGATGCCAGGGCACCAGCAAGTGCCTCTCACACCCACTGAGGTGCCAGGACACCTGGGGATGCTGAGAACCTGCTGTTTCTCCTGGAGCTCACTCGCAGGAGCTCTGAGGTGGTGACAGTGACATTGACAGGGCAACGTGCCATGGCACAGCTGCTCCCTGTCTCCTGGCCTGCAGCACATGCTACACTCAGCTGCAGTCTGTATGGAAGCAAAACCCTTCTTAGCAATCCATCTTTGCTATACCTAAAGGGAAGACTCCCTGCACTGTGAATGCTCAGCACTTTTGAAAAACAAATGCACAACTGAGAAGGTACATATACAGACATTTTTTCTTCAGCTTGGGCTTATGGATGTTTCAGGTCCGACAAATGTGAGACTTGGAGACAGGACCAGAACTGGGAGATACAACTAGCATGCACTTTTTAGAGATATCCATACTTCTGGCCATGTGTAAGTGATAATATTCAGAGCTATTATCCTGACAGTAAACGTAGAGGCAGCTTGCACCCCACCGAGATATTCTTAGACATTGAGGAGTTTATATGCTGTTTACACTTGAAAGGATTTTTTTTTTTTTTGGAACCACAAATACAACTCTGCATATGTATGAAGGGTTGAGAAGTAGCTGTATGAATCTTCAACGATGAAAGACGCTAGGCCAGCATGCTCTGAATTTCGCCAGCCAAACTCAGGGCTTTTTCTTCCTTTGTTCCTGCTCCCTGCATATATTGCACTGTGTGATTTATTTATTAAGAATATTACATTTCATTCAGCTTAGTATAAACACAGAGAGTGCTGAAAAGGGGGAAGGTTGCTCCCCCCTGTTGCATCTAGAGCTTGCTGTTAGGACAAATGTGTATAGGCAGAAAAGCTGTGTGAGCAAAGAAGCAAACAATAAAGTTCTATTAGAAAAAAAACAATGTCAGTTTGTACATTAAAATCAATGCTAATAGCTTCCTTGGAAAGAGTTTACAAGGTAAATATTCCAGAGAAGTGCCTAGCAGATGTTCTGACTCATTAGAGCAAACTGTAGGCTTAATGACTCCCAGCTACTTACTGATACCACTTGGATGATGCAAGCAGAGGTTTCTTATTTACTAAAATAGAGAAGAATATCAGTTTCAATGTTTTCAGTGCTCATAATTTAATTCTGAATATTTCAGTGTTCTTTTTTTCCCCTTAAAGACCTTTCATATGTAGTGTTGTGACTGTATCAGAATCAGGGCTTTCATTTCTTGCAAGGAGGAATTTTACATGTTCTCATGTTTTATGGGGGAAATCTTTAAAAGATGGTCCATAAGTTCAAAAGAAAAAAAAACAAACCTCAACAAAACACAAACAAATTTACACAAAAAAATCAAGTAACACCCGACAAACACCTTCATCTGACAAGGCTGAATCTATATACACACACCTTTGTGTCTGTTTGAAGCAACTGATGGAGCTCTGATATGCATATCACAGTCACTCTGGTTCAGAACAGCTAAACTATTTGAATTTATTGAAATGATGACTCCAAACCTTTGTTTTGCTTCAACCCATTGTCCCGTTGAACATCTAGGCACAATGAGAGGTTTTCTCTCCTGCATGTCCCCTCCGAGCTGCTAAGGTTTTCCTGGTGCTGGAAAGCCTGGTTTTCCCCCTTGCTGCTCTGGTATTACTGCCACTGCTGTCTCCCAGCTGGATGCACTGGCAGCCGCGCTCATGGATGGCAGAGCTACAAACAAGGACAAAATGCCAAGGGGACCAAATTCCTTTCAGGCATACAATACTAGCACTCTGACTGCCATATTTTAAAATGTGCTGCCCTACTGAACCCTTGGTAACTAGGCATTTCATGGTAACTAGGCATTACCATACATGAAAGATGTCACTACTGTAGGCCTTTTAACTTCTTAAAGGTTCCCTAAAACATGACATAAACATTCCTCTAAGTGCAGCAGCAAAGTTTTCTTTGGTCATACTGCAGAACCAGAGAGACTCCAGACTTCACATTTTTATTATCTTACTTTCATGCAGAAGTAATTTTGTGCAGAATAGAGGTGCTGGAAAAAAAGCACAATAGCACTACTAAATATAATGAAAATATGTTTTGGTATGCTGGGAGCTGGCTTATTAAAAAAAAATAGGCTCTGATGCACAGCAACCAGGGTTCCTAGTGTTCTGAAAAATTGGGCATGTTAAATAATGGGGATTTTGAGACACTGGTCTGCACCATGCCATCAAAACATTTGTTCTCTACTTAGGTCTTTCATGTCAAGGGGGTTGTGTTATCCTCAGAGACCATAAGAATGAGCCCAGCTCTGTCTCCTAGTGCTCAGGGCTCAGTGAGAGCTTCCCTCCATAATCATCAAGAACTTTTAATTATCCTTCCCTTGTGGCATGAGGAATCATGCACCACTGTACAGAAGATGATTGTTTCTAATGGATTAAGGGAATTAGTCTTATTATACCTAATAGCAGAGGACTGTGCTCTCTCCCTTCCCAGCATCAGAAGAACTTTGCCTGCTCTCCAGGACTAAGGAATTCATTGTCTCAAGGACAATAAAGGAACACATGAAAAATTCTTTAGCCTCCTCTCCAGTGGTAAAGTTTGCCAAAGCACATCACCTGCTGCTGGTGGACAGAGAGCAATGGCAAAAAGCAATGAAGTCCAACACCAGCTCTTGGACTGAAAAGTTTGAGAGCAGGAGTTGGGGTAATATTATTTACCCTTTAGTCACTACCTTTTGAACTGCTGCCTGATGCCAATGACTGTCATTCAGAAAAAAAATTATACCAATGTATTACTCAGTTAGTGTTAATGAGCCTTGAATAATCTATATTTTCACGCTAATTAGTTTGCCTCCATCTCTGGGCTGGTACCACAGCATCCTACCTCTAGAGAAGTAGTGTAGTAGTCCAGTCTTATCTTCTGTTATTCCTGGGCTGCCCAGCTTATTCTGTAGCTTATTATCAACAGTGTGGCAAGAGAAAATACTCTATGACTCCTATTTAGATAGTGCTAAATTATGGCCATCAGGTCTGTATCCAGATTAGGAAACAAAGAGATCAAGTACTGCTCTCTGGCACTGAGCACAAGGGCCCAATGCAGCCCAGACTTGCCTGGCTTAACTCCCCTTTCCAGGAAAGCAGGAGGAGTGCCTCCAAGCAGCCTGTTGGGAATGACCTGGGACAACCATATCCGAAGTCAAACCTTGGGTGGATCCATAACTCTAAACAAACTATTCATACGAGTATTTAATTACGCCTCTTTTTTTCTAATAAACCTCTTGGATCCAAATCTTGTTTTATAACAGTGTAAACTGATACCACAGAGCATGAACACAGGAAACAATGAATAAAGCCCTGTTCTCTTGTGGCACAGGCAAGTTTCTCTTCTTTAGACATCTAGGAATAGGATTTTTATTTCATTTTGATTTCTTCTCAATTTTCAGGTTTTCAGTTAGTAAAATCATTAGTATTATTAAAATGCAATTCACAAAACGCTTTCAAATGAGTAATGACTGGTTGGATTTAGATCCACTTTGGCCTTGCTTTCCTTTACAAGAAGGCATAAATCAGTGAAATCACTATATAAAACCAGTGTGAGATCAGAATCAAGTCTATGTGTGGTGAACCTTATTAAAGTGAAAAAAGAAAAAATGCTTCCTTCCCATCATATCACACAACATCATTTGCCAAACAACATGCCGTGTTGCCTTCAGGCTTGTGATTAATGCCAATGCAGTTCCAATAAAGCTTACAAAGCACACAGCCCCAGTCTCCCTAGAGAGTTAGCAACAACAACCAGCAGAGCCTAAACGATGCTGTTCTTCATCTTTCAGTCACCAGGGACTTCCAGCCTTTTCCTCATTTCTGAGCATTAATCTTTATTTCTTTTCCAGAGTAATGACATTTCTCAGCAGTGAATATTTTTATCAGCTAGCTACATCCACAAGACACTGAGTGTTGATATCAGCTGTCTTGTTGAAAGGATTCTGCATTTGAGTGTCACTTCCATTTCCATTTTTCCAATTTGCTTATTCTCTTATTTGCATATTGTTTCACAATTTGTTGTGGTGTGGGTTTTCACTGCTGTAGATACCAATATTCAGCTCCTTTGCTGGGGCCAAGAGCTTGCTTTCAAAGTTCTGTGTGTCTTTTATGCGCAGCACTAAATGCAAGTCTCTTTGTGACTGAGATAGTGATTAGTCAGCTAAAATACTACTTTTCAATATGGAGAGGAGGAAAAGCGAGCCTAAATGTGTATGAAAATATGGACTAAATCCTAAATACTTTCACAGAGGCTGGACCCCAGGGCCCAAATTCTCAGGGTGGTGATTGCACGTGGAGGTAACAGTAACAGTCTCTAAAGTCTGAAGGGCAAAAACTAAAAAATATCTTTTCGGTTTGATTGTTCCAAGGACGGTGTGTTGTGTGTGTGTGTGAGGACATTAATAAAATTCTTTATTTGAGTCAATGAAATGTTTCATGAACTATTGACTAAATCATGTGTGGCTATTCTCGCTTTTACCTATTCTTGAATGTGCTTATTAGAAAATCCTTCTGACCGTACAAGAAGTGATTTTCAAAAAGACTATTAATAAAATCTCCTTGCTTTTGTTTCCTGGGTAGCCCTGCATATGCACTGGAGACCAATTGGGAATCAGGCACTTAAATCTTTGGTGGTACAGGTCTTTGGGAATAAATACAAATTCAGTATGTTTTGTACTGTCAGCAAGATCTGACATGATGCAAGACTCTGGAAGTGCAGTCAAGCCTAATGCATTAGGGCATTAATTGAGCATGTGTAGGTGGTGAGACAAACAGGTAGCATTGTTTCAATGGTTACAATAATTTTAAAGCAGTAAATGAACTGCTGTTTTTTACTGCACCATCCACTGTCCATCCCTGGAGGCAGAAAACAAGATATAATGAGCCAAAAGTCTGATCTGGGGTGACAGATCCATCTTTACCATGAGAAAAACAGACACTTCGCTATGAAATGACATCATCTTTAATAGCGTGGGATCTGTCACCGGCAGCTGTAAACAGAAACTGATTTACAAGCCAAACAGTCTTCTTAGCCAGCAAGACTTGACTCAAATTTGCAATTCTAGACCATTTCAGAAGAGATTTTAAAGTACCCTGACTTTTTGCAACTCCTTCATTTAAGGTTACCTGGCAAAGAATTTCTGGAAACTCAGAAAATATGTCCTCACCAGGAGATTTCTACTTTAATAGAGGTTACTCTGGAAAGTCTCCCTGATGATGGGGTCTTTAAAATCAAGTATGACATGCAGGTGGGGAGACAGTTCTGCAGCCCATCAGGCTCCGGCTCATTTCACGCTATGTCATATTTAGGACTCTAGCATGACCCTGTAACACATTGTGACGAATTTTGAACCCTGAGCACAGGTTTGAGTTCCAGCAGCTGAAATCTATGCCATGGACTTTAGCCTCACACCTCCCTGGGGGTGGGACCATGGCTTGCACATTCAGAGTCCCCATGACACAGCCTGCTGTAGGGCTCTGCCTCTCAGACTGTGCTGACGTGATCCACCAACCCCTATGTCCCTCCTGTATAGCGACAAAGGGGGAGACCGAGGTGCTGCCTTGCAATTACAAGGGCTATCCTACAAATCCCACTACAAGCCATCTTGAAAATCACCCTACAAGCCAACCTGCTCCTGAGGGGCCACCAAGAGCCACTGGCCCTTTGCACTGGAGATGTCTGACATGTCCTCCACTGTGAGGCCTGATACAGTGTTATCTCATAGAGCACATAAGGTGATGACAAGACAAATGTGCTACATCATCTCTCTGAGAATGTGGTTAGGTGTAGATATGAAAAAAAAATGTCATCATAAGACAAGTTGCTGATTATATCAATGTTTTATTGTACTAAAGCCCGCCAGCTGAGCAATTGTAACACTGCAGGAGTGTCTTTATTTGTCTAAGTGCCTCTAACTTAGACATGAGATAAAACAGCACAGATCTTCTCATATTAAAACAGCTTATATTACTAGACTGATATAGACTTATATCTGAAATTATAGCAAACATATTTACATGACAATATCTTACTTACAAAAAAGATAGTGGCATTTCAAAGAGACACTCAAAATCAGCTCCTGACAGTTTTAGAGACTTTACACATAAAGAGGTTTATTAAATAAACCCTAAGAAAAAAAGAGAAGGTAGATGACCCCTTACAGAATATTAATACTGGTGATCTTTACCCAGTAGGAGGGTAAGAGTGGAAAAGCTTGAGCGGTGCTAGTGCTGCAGTTGAATTTTGAAACACTGCCACCTCATGTCAGCTTAGCAAGAAGACACAATCCAGGCCAGCCTC
The DNA here is from genome assembly GCA_038380795.1 of Pyrocephalus nanus. Lineage (NCBI taxonomy): Eukaryota > Metazoa > Chordata > Aves > Passeriformes > Tyrannidae > Pyrocephalus > Pyrocephalus nanus. The sequence goes on along the minus strand of CM076260.1, from coordinate 73,886,960 downwards.
CTAATGCCTTTCCTCTGGTGTTTGCCTGGCAGCATAAGGCAAAGAAGCCTTGATCCCAGAGGCACTGCTGTCCACATTATTGTTGTTATTTTTTAATTGAAAGTCATTAATAATGTCCATACTGCTTTATAAACCTAGAGCCAGTGTGTGCTCTCCCTTTGTAGGTTAAGCATCCTGAAGACATGAGCTATAAAGTCACATACTGGTATTTGCTATATCACATTGAAGTTTGTGTTGTGTTGGATACATTGGCATCATTTGAGAAGGTGCGAGGCATTACAGGATCATTCATTCTCCTTTTGGACTCTGCAGAAAGGCATCAGGGGAAAGCTGGGCATGGACAGTTGCTTTCTGGGTGCCAAGGCTGGGACTCTAAATAATAGCTTCACCCACAGTTAGCTTCATTTATAGCAGGGCTTGCTTTATTGTTCTATTTTTCACTACTTCTGAGCAAGAACAGAAGAACTGGTGAGTGACTTCTGGCATAATTGTTGGTTTTAATATAGAGCAGAGAGTTAAAATGAGTGCTGTGGTTTTATAGTCAATAAGAATGCTTCTGTATACTTTGTTTATGCAAATCTCTGCAAAAGTCTTGTTTTCGTACCTGACCTGAGTTGAGCAGTGGTTACATTAGAGGCTGAAGAGCAGGACTGAGATTCTTGGTGCATCTATTGCTGCCTAAACCTTCAGGACAAAGCAACAGAATTCCTTAGGAAGAGCAAATCTTGGGAATCTGCATCCTCCTCTTGGAGCTGGGTCCATCCAGACTGCAGCAATGGGAGCATCAGACCTATAAGTCCACTTCGTGCTGAAGTTCCCCTCCCAGAAAGATCTGAGTACTGGCCTGAGTTGCCCACTTTATACATGATCTCACCTGTAAACAAACCACTTCTTGCTTTTCAGACAACTAGTTTTCAGTGTGTTTAGGTTTCTGAGCCAGCTCACAAGCGACAACACTCACAGCTTACAATGCTGTCTGCAGGACTCGCCCTGAGGGTGGAGAAGAGCATCTACCTACTGCAGCACTTGTGCATGCACGAGCTGAGCTACGTGAGCCTGTGGAAGGGGCTAGAGCTCCCCCAGCATACTCTCCTGCCATCCTCCCAGTCAGCCTATATCTACTCATCTTACACGTGTGTGTATGTGTTATTCATGCACTCAGGGGTGCAGACTTGGGCCTTATTTTGATGCAGTTGAACAGGTGCTGAACAGGTGCCCTGGTTCAGCAAAAATGTACAAGTTCGTGTTTAACTTTATGTCCTTAACACTAGAGGTAACGTCAGTTTATGCTCCCTTTAGGAGGTATAATTCTCTCTTCACCTTGAGTAGTCATGTGCTTGAGCCACTCCTCCGGCATCTCTGAGACAGTCCGGCACCTACAGAGCCCACAAACACATTGCACAAGGAGTGCACTGAGCCTTGAAGTGCTCCTCTGGCTCCTGTGAGCACTCGGAGAGGACAACTCCTTTTGCTGGCTGGCTCGCTCCCTGGCCTGGAGGGCTGATCCGTGCTCCAGCGCCAGCTGGCTGTACATAAGCAGTAAGGGTCTTGTGGGATAGAGGAACAGAATTCAAAGAGAAATGGTCTAAGTGTCAGTAAATAAAACCTGGAGGATCCATGAGATTAGGGGCACCTAACTAAAAAAAACCTCAGGCTCCAACCCAGACCTAGCAGCCAGGCAACAAACCCAGACCAGAAGCATACATAAACAGTCTTGAAAGTTTTGTCAACAGCCTGAAGGTGGGCATTAAGGAGAACGCAGCATTTCAATACTGAATAGAGAGGTGTTTAGAATCTACCTTAAATTAGGAAGACGATTACATGCTTCCCAGAACGGGTGTTGGACAGCCTCAGTCCCTGAAAGGCTGCATTTTCCAGTCACCGCTCACCTTTCAGAGGGTCCCCACGGATGAAACTCCCTCATTCTCGGAGTGATGGAGACTCCTGCACGGAACAGTAAGTAGAGCTGAAGAAGGGAGCCAGCCAAAGCCCAGCGTTGTGGTAGTTTAAAATATCAAGGAACCACATATTCCAGTAGCAAATTTCTCAGAGCTAGAGACAAAAATTTGCACTACGGAAAATTGAAGAATAATCTGCCTATTTGCCCATGAGGAAAGTATTTTCCAAATTCTAAACTGTCAGTAGCTGTCTTAGGTCATGTAGCACACTGATTTGGATTTCCCATTGCCCTATCAAATATAATAGTTTCCATTATCTACCTAAGTGGTTAATTCTTCTTCACATTCAACCTCTATTATTGGACAGATCCTGGCATGTTGTAGCTGCTTTGGGCTGTTCTGTTCATCTCCAGTACCCAGATATCTGTATTATCTTGCTGGATATGGAATTTCCAGGTGGAATAGATGCAACTGTCCTTCCTTTCCCTGCATGTGAGGATTGCTTGTGCCCTCTGCACAGGGATTCCTGCAAGAAATAAATTTGTTTGCTGATGTAATTCTCCACTGTCTTTTTGACAGTAGATTGTCAGAGAAAGCACAACCAGAATGAAAACTTAACTTCCAGAATGGTGGTTTGCAGATCCCCACGCTTGAAATCATATGGCTGCATGTGTAGGTCTAGTTATTACCTTTGCCTGGACAAACAGATATCCCTGCTGCAAAGAGACAAGCCTCCCATGCAGGTATGTTCAAGTTCCTTTTGCACCGTGGAAACATCTGGTAGTAGGTGGATTAATTAAGCCAGAAACTGAGATGGGAGGAGAGGAAGGAGGCAAGGAGAGGAAGGAAGCAAAGCCAGCAATTAGGCCCAGAGAGCTGTTACTGTGCAAGCTGAAGTGGGAGGAGAGGGAATGAAAGATTGTTTGTTTGGGTTGTCAGGAAGAAGAGAAAATAGAAGCAATGGCAGAGATAGAAGAACAATACATAGAGATGAGTTCAAGTACTGTGTGTACCAGTTTTGAGACTGAAAAAGCTCACATCAGACCAGAACTTCTCTGTCAGCCATCCTATTTTCAAAGACAGGAGAAGAGTGACGATCCCCTCTTCAAGGCAAATCCCAGCACCCTGGTGGCTCTGTAACATAAGCAAACACACATATGCGTGCATGCACTTGTGCACATGCACACACAAACAACAAGCACACACATGCACACAGTGCAATGGGAAATTGTTCAGGATTGCATTTAGCATCTCAAGGAACTTAGGGACTGGACTGTGAAAGTAAATCTGTGCAACCTGAACTGTTGTTATTGAAAATCTATACCCACCAGCCACTTGGCAGCCATCTGTCCTTGCTGCTGAATACCGAGCAGGAATGCTCTCTATATGCTTGCTCAATTGCAATTCTGCTCAACTTAGGTTTGGGAGAATCAGCAAACACCATCAGAATGAGAAGCTGGCATCAAGGATGCTGCAACAATACACTATGGGAGAAGGAAAAAGAAGAGAAAGATATGGCATTTCCAGAAGAGTTCAAGAATGATGTTGATATTATCATGCCACAAGGAGAGAGCTGAAATCATGCAACTTATTTCATTTTAAAACCTTAGGTTCATTCACATTTTCGTACCCAAAGGTAAGCAGGCACTTTCCTTTCTCCATGAATAATTCAGCCTTGCTATGTATTTACAATTTCATATGTCATCTCCACCTTAGTGTGTGACAGTTCATTTTGGACAATATTACAATATTTCCTCAACATTCTGGAAAATATCTTTCTCTTTCTTATTACAAAACATTTACAAATTTGTTCAGTTTCCAGATCAAAGCTATTGGAGTGGGTCCAGGAAAAGTGGGGCTTTTTTAGCCTGTGGCTGTCTATCAATCATCAGGTCACCAAAGGTTTCTGGATGAAATGTTAGCATTGCTTGGGAGGACATCCATAAGTTACTAAACATTTCAGCACAGGAAGAAGAAAGCAAAAAGTGACTCAAATTGAACACAGGATTTCTTGCTGTCAGTAAAAGAGAACCAGTTTTTTGCCAAAATCCATGACTGAAGACACATGGAAACACATGTCATAGTTTAATGTAAGCTGTCCCTGAAGTCCACAAAGACATCCTTATAAGGTTTTTGTGGTCTTTGGCTCAGACACAAAAGGCATTCAAATTACTGATTGAACAAAAGACTGCAGAACTCAGTAGAGAAATTTAATCCTACCAGGGCAGGCTAATAGGTTCGAGATCAAGCTAAGCTGGGCATGAAGTTCTCCAAAAGGTAGGTTGGAAGTAAGCTTTTTTGTCCTAGTGAAAAAGGTTCTGAAAAATTTGGACCCAGGTCCAACTTACCTCAATATTTAGGAGACTTTTGGGTTTAGGATTCTGTCTCACATTCACCGTAAGTAGAAATAAGGTGAGTACTGAGAGAAGGTGCCCTTTTAGTAATCTAGTCACTGGTAATAAGCATCAGCTAAAGGAAACTGGAAATCTGAACCAGATACCACACTTTTGTTCAAGCTTGAAATCAAATTTCTCCCATGCTAAGTTCTAGCATCTAATTCTTCCAAGTGTGAAATCAACCATGTTAACTGAGCCAAGAAATTCAAAAGGAAATATCTTTCTCATGCTAGGCTGGTGCTGATGGTATGAGAAGCTGCTTGCATAAGACAGGTTTGCTTTATCCGCTCTGCAACTAGTAAAATAAAAGCCTACCTATACCAGCTTTTGACATGACAACAGAGGTATAATTTGCAAAGGGTCTTTCTCTTTTTATACTAGGACTAAGACAGCCTTATAGAAACCGAGCTGGAACTTGTTGGAAGCTCTATCTCTGACCCGGACCAAAATGCCTTTCCCCCACCCAATGCATAGGATTTCAGATAAAGATCTGCTGTTTCTGTCTTTAAGCCTAGAGCTGACTGCTGTCAGTCTCATTAAATGTGCAACATGCTCAAAAACTTGTACAGGGCAGAATTTTGCCAGAGGGTAAAATCTGGTCAAGGGTATAAAAGCTCCAGACATCCAAGGTGCAGGGAAGAAGGGCTCGCAGTGAGGCATCCCTGAAAGCAGTAATAAAAAGGTAATCTTCCTTCCTTCCTTCCCATAAAATAAAGCAACAAATGGTATCTGCAAGTGCTGACAGAACTTGCTGTTTGCTGAGGCTGAGATATAGCCATTGGCTGTTTATCTAATGCAGATAAATAAGCAGATATCAGAGTAAAGGTCAATGAAGTATTTGCCCTATCCTTAAATTACACAAGAGTGTGTCATCATGAAGATCAACATAGCTACCCTGGCTTGTGTTTTAGCTCATTCCTTTCATCCCAGAAGTGAACATTCCTGCTTTTGACACATAGGGTAGTGAACAAAGTTCAAGTGGAACAGCACAGAGGGAGAGCTCCCTAACACTGTCATGGGAAAAGGACTGCTGACCAAAACAATGGTGTCAGCAGCATGTGTACCTGTTCAGAAACTAGATTTTATGAATCTGGGGTTTTGTATTCAGAGAATGTCAGAAAGCAAACAGAAAACCCCTCCACGTAGTTTACCCAAATATGTGGCCCAGCATAGTCCAAAAGGAGAGAGAGAACAGAGAGGGAGGAGTTTTATGTGACTAAAAGAGCTTTTTTTCAGTTTGTGGCCATACTAAATACAAAAAACATGAGTAAGAGCCATGGGAGAATATGAGGAAATCCCACTGGAGCAGTTAGGGGTCAAACCCTGTTTCCTTGGACACAAATCTAAATGCAGGGTGCACACTAGTGAACGTGCGTGTGGATGTCATCCATGGCTCTGTCCTGGCCAGGATGAACATGGCTGGATGGACACAAACACCAGTGCATCACTCACACCTCCCTAAGAGAGTCCTCCTGGGCTCCTACAGTGCATTGGCTTTTCCCTTCCCCACATTACAGCGAAGTCTTCCTGGGAAATCACTACACTGAACAGGATATGGGAAAAACAATTATAACTTTTATTTGACAAGTACCATAGCGCCCTGAGGCCCCAGTTGCAGCTGGATCTCTGCCATACAAAGCATCACATCACACGGAACAAACACTCATTCTGGCACTGGCATCACTCTCTGCCTCTGAGGAAGAGTGTCTCCCAGTCTCATGTTCCCCCTGCTCAAGAATAGAGTCCTTCAGGTGAGCTCAGGACTCCAGCACAAGCCCTGCTTCAGGAGATGTGTCTACGACCCCATTTTCTGGCTTAGCCTCTTCCTTGTTCGGCATCTATGACTTCTCAGGATCTTGACTCTTATTACCATGAATGAGAGAAAGCTGAAAACTGTAGTTCAAACCCTCAAGCATTTGTGCTCTGATATAACTGAAACCTCCCATGAGATCCCGGGTCAAGATAGAAGAAATAGATAATTTATGGCATTCCTAACATATCCACGTCCACCCTTAGCATGTAGCTGTCATTTATGTTACTTGTGGACTTTACTCAGACAAATTATTTTTCCTGCAAGCAACTATGATGTTTCCTGTTTCTTTGCATGAGAAATAAGAATACACACAACAACAGAAACAACATATAGGAGGGAGTAGAGACCAGAAAAAGGCTTCATTAAAAATTATTATGTACTCACAGCAATAAGTTATCACAGATCAATGACTTCAGCTAGGCTAAAAAATGGTAAGCAGTTTCATGGTGCCAGTTGAACAGATGTAGTTGTTCTAAGAACCAAAATTTCCAAGACACACCAGGACTGTTAAAACAACACCTTCTAATGACCAATGTTCTTCTCCCCTAAGACAGAAAATGAGATGTCACTTGCTACTTTCTTCTGTAAAAAGTCCCGCTACAGAAACATCCACATTTCAAAGGGGTTCAGATGGCTTCATGCCAGCAAGACCTGCATATGTCAGGTAATGTCTTGGGGGGTGGGAGGATACACTAAGGAGCTGGGTTCTTCTAGCAGGTAGGCTGATCTGCATGTGCTATGCTTAGGAAAACACTCCTTCCAATGGAAAACAGCTTTCTAAAATGAGAAGCTTGCCCTTGCTGCCTGTCTGGCTCAAACTCAGACTTTGAAACTATTCTGTCAAAAGCCACAGTGCTTCTTCCTCTGCTTTGGTGTAAATGATCCACCCCCTGCCCCAATTATCCACTTGGATTATTCAAATCCCTTACAGTGCCCAGGAGTGCCCAGCACCCCCAAGTTGCCTTCCTTGTCCCTCTGCAATACCTCTTGCAGGCTCGTGTGAGAGCAAGGCATCACTCAGTCCCCAAAGCAGAAGGTTATGCCTCTGGGCTGTCAGGAACACATCCCTCACACAGCAGAGCAGAAAATAACCCACTAGAAAGTCATAGCCTTTTGTTTTACCAATTAACACTTCCCTCTATAGCTGATCCAAGACAATTGCTGAGTTATTTGTGGTGGGTTTTTTTTACCTCCTGCACCGTGGCAGCTGCTACTTCTTTTCTTTTTCTGAGTCTGATTTCTGGCCACCATTCTGCAGCTGGCCAGCCAGGGAGCAGGGGGGATGCTGGAGAAACAGGTTACCTGTGTTTTCCCACAGGCCCACTGCTGAGGAATTACTAACACTGACTAAATGCTTTCCAAGTTTTACAGATATATTTTCTGCATATACTTTCCCAAAGGCTAGACAAATTTACGCATAGGAATTCCATAATTTTCTCTTAATTAGTAAAACTGCATTAAATAAGAGGTAAATTGCAGTTCAAGCTTTTCCTCCATTTTCACATGAAGAAATAATTTATTAGGTACAATCAAAAAATACCTTTACATTTCCTAAGTGTCTACAAACCTTTCAGAAAGCAAGAGCCAAGAGATTTATGAAGGACATTCTGTTTAAGACGTTTACATTTAACAAGAGATTGAGGTAGCAGCATATTCGTTCTCACTAAATATAATGTCATTAGACAATTTTCAGCTTATTAGGATGCTAATGAGGGATTATTTGAATGATCTTTATGACTTCTCTGTTTGACAATCAGCTTTGAAAATGAAGTGTTGCTAGAAAAGTTATATAATTATGTGCATCTACAAAGGGAGTTCTGTATGTTTTATACAAAGACAAGGCAAGCCTTGCCTTTAAATGCAGCTTCTGGCAGCAATTGCAGCATCATTGGAACCAAAGTTTGGGAACATTTTTAGGAGTTTTTGAGGAACTTTTCTTTAGGGGTGACACTGATGATTCCTGATTCCAACCATAGTGGCCAGATGTCGGAAACCACTGGAAGCCCAGTTTAAATTACCTGTTTTCTCTGACCCTTATTTCTTGGAAGGCTGGACCAAATTTATCATATTATTAAAACAACAATGAGGAAACCAATGACTCCAAGCATAGGGCACTGGCCCAGGGAGAGTGAGATAATTAATTGCAGTTGCTATAATCCAACTTGGGCACACCTGCTAAACCAGGGAATCCAAGGCAATATTTATCTTGACACATTTTTGTGGGAGAGCTCTTGGAAAGCTACGGATCTTGTAACAATACTAGTTTATGTAGTTTTAAGTCTGAATGTCCACAAATGATTGTTACTGAGTTGTTAATACATGAGTCATACATGTATCCAATAGGGCTATTAAAAGCAAGAATGTTGTGGATACTGTTTCCAGTGTTAATTAATTGTAATAGTATCAGTTGGAGAATACCCCCCTAGGAAGCTGCCTCTACCAGCCCAGCCTGTATCAGCTATGATTTATGGCCACTTGGCCTGAAGGTGTGGAAATTTTAAAGGGTGAATTGCTGCTGCAAGCTTACTCTTCAGGAGTGAAATTAGACTACAATCCTATACAATTTGTTAGCAATGAAATAAAAAAATGTTTTTCTTTTAATAACGGCGTTGGTTTAGAATGTTGTAAGGATTTCCAAGCTGAAGCCCAAAGGATTTTTGTGATGATTACTTGAAGCAATCAGTGGGTAGCCTAAGTTTATTAATTTCATCAAATCATAGAATAATTTGGGTTGTAAGGGACCTTTGAAGATCATCTAGTCCAACTCCTGGTTTTAATGGTTGCTGCTAAGACAGAAATCACCAACTGGGGGAAAAAAAGGGAGGGATCTAGAATCTGGAATGCACTTTTTCAGCATTAGCTGGGGCAGTGGAGGGGGGTCCTACATTTTGCCAAACACGAACATGTATTAAGACTCTGTAAATTGGGACATACTTAAAAAAGCCTGAAATAGGAAAAGATACTCATTATAGGAAAACCTGAAGGGCAGGTTTTCTTTTAACCCTACAGAAGGTTTAAGTCAAAACAACCAAGAACTCCAGTGGGTGCTTTTTGAACAAAATTCTCAGATCAGTTTTGAGTTATAGAGTGTGCTCATTTTAGAAGGTTTTGAAATAGTAGAACCTGTAGTATACATTTGTGGTTAAGAAGAACATTTCCTGAAAATGCAGATGAAAAATATTAGCCAGAGTTTTATGTGTAAAATGCATCAGTCACAAAAGACAAACTTGTAAATGGATACAGTTTATAAATACACCATCTGAATAATGAAAGGGGATTAGAATAATTATTCAGCCAAATATAAATGGATAGGAAAATAAATAATTTACTTAGATGATAATAGCTAAGATAATATGCTAAAGTTTTACAACCTAAGAATGAAAGTTCACTTTTTAATTTTATTACTTATTTAAATAATTTAAAAATAATTACACTCATATAGTTTTATTACCTGTCATGTTGTTGCAGCACGTAATTTAAGAAATATTTGCATTTTGGCAACTCTTCTACTCCATACAAACATGGTTCTTGCTGTTGAGACAAGAAGACCCTGTCTGTGTCATTCTGGAGTTTCTACTTCTACATGTATGATATCTGAGATGTTGATATTTATGCATGATCATCCATTTCTGATCATTTTAAAACCAGCCCATATAAGATCAAGGACTTGGGTGAATTCAGTGCCTCTCTCTTAAGTGTATAGCAGGAAGATACAAGCATTGCTCTACAGCTTAACTTTTACATAAATATACAAGGTTTAGAGGGGCAACTAAACAGCAAGCTGTGCAAGTTACAAGAAAAAAAAAAAAAAAACAGAAAATTTAATTTGAAAAATTCTAGTACACTGTGTGTAATGTACCCCCCCAAAAAAACTAGCAAAGAAAAAGACCCAAGTAAAGGTACAGTTGGTGTATCTGTGTCTACTGTTTAAAATACAACAAAGCCCAGCAGAAAGCAGCTATTATAAGTTTTTATTAAAAATTTTAATAAACCCTAAGTGCATTGTGTCTGAAAAGGTTAAGATTTAACTTATAATATTAACAACTGATTGAATGGAAATATTTTAATAACAGAAATTAATAGTGACACTAGCAAATCTGATTAGAGGATCAAAGTTGTTTATCAACAATATTAAACACTGAAGATGTATTAAAACATCATTCCAAAGAACAGCTGCCTATCAGTGTGTAATCAGCACAGCCAGGAGGGTCTCTTCCAGCCCTGAGGGAATATTATAATTTTTCAGAAATACAGGTTGGGAATATTTAGAGGTGAAATATTCACCTAATCTCAGTGAATTTCACTGTAAGATGTGAGCGTATGTTACTCAGAAAAGTTAGAAGAAACCATTTCCCTAGTTAAGAAGGAATGGTCTTATAAGTTTACTAGAATTCCTTTTGGTTAGTCACAAAGACAAGATAGTATGAAAAGTATGATTTATATTTTGCAGAAGCCATTTGTAGAGCAACAAGACATTAATCACCTTGACTGACAGTTAATTTGAAAGGTGCAATGTAAAATCAAGAAAGCAGGGCCTAAACAGCATATTTAAGAGGAGAGCTCTTTTCAAAATTCCTAAGGGTGACAACTCTAAACTGCCCAGCACAAAACTGCTGTCTGTCTGTCTGTGTTGCAGTAGCCCAGGAAAGCAAGTGCTTTCCTGATAGTAATAAAAACTATTACCTCTATATTTCAATTTTAACGAGTCTCTGAGGTTTCTCTAGTAATTTTCCAGTGAGGTACCAGAAAGAGCTGGCAAAGGCAAGAGGTGTTAATTGGCTGGTTTTTAATCTGAGGATAATCCAGTGCAATCTTTGCTAGTGTCTCCAACAGAGAAAGCTTTGATCTCCTGGCTCTGGACTTCTGAGTGATTTGTATTTGGAATTTGTAAAGTATCTACAATTTTTTTTATTCAGACTCAGGGCCTTTTCACATCACCATGGACCATGAGCATCATATGAGTTATCCCACTAGAAGATCACAACTGGAAGTCCAGACCCAAGAGCTTATATCTTGTTAGAAGCCTTTCAGTGTAAATTTAGTGTTGACAGACTATAGGCCAATCTCCAAGAATATCCTTTTACAATATCAGATGGAGTGACATTTTAACTAACAACTACTAACAAAAACTACTACTAACAAAAATACTCTGCCCTTGTGCAGAGGAAAAGTACCCAATCATGCACAAGGTGCAGAAACGGAAAGAAGAAGACAGTACAAAGCATGCTGGGCTGTGAAGCTTTCCCTCATAAAAAACAAGAGCAGATTTGAAAGAGGGATTGAAATCAATCTTCTGTCTTAATCAGTGGGAATCTCCTTGATATACAACATGCTTAAACACTGCTGTTAAAGATGCATTACAAAATTGAGAATCAGGCATGCTGGATCAATTGTAGCTTCTGCACAACTAACCCTTGTTACTGCTTCAGGAAGTAAATCCACTGGATTTATATTTTATAGAATTTCCGTTAAGTCCTACACTGTTTATACTAGATTTATATTTAAGGACCTTATGCAGACCTAAATCTGATTTCTGGAACTTACAGAGGGATTGGGAGTCTCAGCAGTAGTAAAATTTATTCTGAGCCAAAACTTCAAGCACAGTCAGTGAAATGTGGAGCATGGGCATCAACACAAGCTCAGTGATGTCAGAAAATTATCCTTTTCAATCTCCCAGAAGAAGCTGAACTACACTGCTTCTGTTACATTGAATTGCTTTAATTGACTTTGTTCATCTAGACAATGTTGAAATCAACACATAGAGCTTAGCTGACAGAAGCCTGGAAATATGTATTTGTACAGTTTTAAAGGACAATGAATTGTTCCTGTGGACAGTCAATTGCAATTGATATTTCCAGGTGTGACTAGGATTTTGTTCCACTCCATTTCTTTTTCACTTTACTTTCCAGCACAGAAAACCTATTATGTTCTTTTGGTTATGGACAAGAACATCCTACACTCTCAGGCAACACTTCATCCACTGAACGAGCGAAGAGCTCAGTTTATCCTTTGAGCCCATCATGATTTTCTCCTTTTTTTTTGTATTGCCATGGACTGACACTGGCATGACCTTCCTTAGAAAAGCCCAAGACCTTTACTGGCATATGCTCCCTGGTCCTTAAAAGGAGAAGGTGTGCGAGAGCTTTCAAGCAGCCTACTGCAAAGCAATTCATGTATCTGGCAAATGGCCCCTCAGTCCTCAGTCCTCCCTTGCTGTAGGGGAAGCCAGGGCAAGTGTGGTCAGGAGTGAAAAAACACTGTGGGAATCTGCTCTGAATTTCTGTGCCCATGACTGAAAGGAGACAGGGTCCCCAGTCTTACACAGTACACAGCTTCCCTCTGGTCTCCAAGTCTCTCACCTATACCTGCTTCAAGGATATTTACTTTTCCAGAGTTTTCCAAGGGGACCTTAATAGAAAAGAATCAGACTTAAACATGTGATTTTAAGCACAAGGAGATATTGCAGAATGTACCTGCCCTCGTGGCTGAGAAAGGGTATTTGCTCTTGTCGTGGTTTAACCCCAGCCATCAACCAAGGCCCACGCAGCCACTCGCTCACTCCCCCACCAGCAGGACTGCGGAGAGAACAGGAGGGATAAAAGCTTGTGGGTTGAGATAAAGACTCAACCCAACTTATGGGTTGAGATCAAGACAATTTAATAGGCTAAGCAAAAGCCCTGCACACAGTCAGAGCAAAACAAGGAATTAATTCACTGCTTCCCACGGGCAGGCAGATTTCAGCCATCTTCAGGAGAGCAGGGCACCATCATGCGTAACCGTTATTAAGGAAGACAAGCACCATCACTCCAAACTTCCTCCTTGTTCCCCACACTTTACATAGTGAGCATGATTTCTTATGGTATGGAATACCCCTTTGGTCTGTTTGGGTTACCTGTCCTGGCTGTGTCTCCCATGCACCACCAACTTCCTTGCCAGAGTGGCAAGAAGCAGAAAATTTTTTAGCTCTGTGTAAGCACTGCTCAGCAATAAGAGAAACGTTTATATATAATCAACACTGTGTTTAGCACAAATCCAAAACACAGACCCATACTAGCCACTGTGAAGAAAATTAACCCTACCCCAGCCAAAACCAGCAGAGCCCTTCTGGGGGTCTTGTAACAGACCCCAAAAAGCATCTGTGAAGAGCTGATGCCTCTGATGTACCCAGTTGTAAGCATTGCTGCAGACACAACACACTTGAAAGGCTATAAGGAACAAAAACATTCGGGTGGCTTTGAAAGAGAAACACAGTAAGGGTCAAGTCTCATGACAGACTTATAAATTCTGTATCATCTGCTGAAAAACATATCTCTTTCATTTGCCTTCAGCCGCTCCTCTAACTGGTGATAACAGATCTATGTGGGGTTTGTGTGGCAGCAACAGCCAGGAAACTAGATAAAATCATCAAACACATTTTATACAAGCCATCAATAACAATATTCAGTCACTAGCACCGTAGGCTGGATGGAAATCATGCCCATTCATTTCAATCAACATATCAGTCCAAAAAATACTATGCAAAAGAATAGCTACAAGGCAAAACTGCCTACAAGGTTATCTACAAAAGAAGGAGGACCAGGAAGAAACACAGCCATGAAAAATTATGTGCGTGGCCAGAGACGGAATTGCATTTTGCTAACTGAGATTCACTTCCTGCACAGATGTCATTATATTTAGGCACAGATTCTTCCTTAATACACTCTTGAATATTTCTGGTGCTCCTCCTTGTAGAACAAGGGAGCTTGCACAACTCATTCATATGGGACAGCCCTGTCATCTCTGTCTTAGCAAACGCGAAGTGAACTCCTTGGCTTTTTTGGCAAAAATGTTGTGTATAAAGAAGCCACTTCAGACAGTAGGGGATCTGAATTTTATATGTGCCTTAAAAAAACTCAAAACCCATCCCGAAGTCTGAGCCGTTAATAGGTGATTAGTTACTTAGAGATTTTCTCTTGTGGAATTTTTCATAAATATATAATAGCAAGTTGGAAAATGCTAATATTGCAGCTTTTAAGACAGAAATATTCTCTGGTTTTGGAGAAATTTATCATATACTTAACAGTTAAAAGTTAACAGTACACTGCAGACCAGTCTTCTCAAACCATTTTGGCACAGATCACATCGCCAGGCTGAGATAAAACCATGGCAAGATTTTTGCCCTAGGGACATGCCCTGACACATGGCTGCCTTCTCTTCTCCCAGGTCTCTTCCAGCTCCTGATGTCTCCTTACAGCCACAACAGATGTGCAGTGTGCCATTCTTTGTCATCTTTACGTGAAAGCTGGCCTGGCCCAGCTTTGCTGGCTGCATATCGCTACCTTCTGGAGGGAGAGCAGTATCATGGAAGTGTTAGATGGAGCTGCAACTTATTTTAACAAGGCTGAGGCTGAAAACCACAGAAGCTCATGACCAGAGAACTCTGTTACTGGTCAGAGAGCTCTCTGCACTGAGCACAGCTTAGCACTGCCAGCCTATGTCCCACCAGGACTCCCTCTAATCACATCTGCATACACAACAAAACAAACATGTTCCAGGAACTTCATTATTTAATGAAAACAGCTTTCAGAGGAAAGGGTATCACTAAAGACTACATGTGTAAAGGAATGTAACATTTCAGAGAGGAAGATAAGCATATTAAAATTGGCTTTACTCAGCAAACCTGAACAGAAGTTGCCCATTGCAATTCTAATGACATGACGAACTGCCATTAGCAAGCCTAGAAACTGCAAAATTATATACCATCAGCTTAATGCACATATCCCTTGGCTGCTTCCAAAAGCAGGTGCATGCAGAGCCTGCTGTGAGCATGCTGGCAGCAATGGGTCACTGGGGAGGCAGGAAGGCACGGGACAGACCAAGGGCACAGGCCCAGGGAATTCCATGGTTTTCCCTACCAGTCTGGTGCCTCCTTGCCAGCCTTTCTCCATCTGCATGAGCAAGGCATGGAGAAAGGAAGACGTAGCCAAACTCCCTGGGGTAGGGTTTGATAGTTCCTACTTTTAGGTGTCTATGTTAGTTTTTTGAAGCTTACACTGGGCTCCCTCTTATAAAACAGCCAGTGGAAAGAAGGTGATCCATTCTGTCCTCAAAAGGATAATGATGATTCATGGGCTGAAGACCTCTCCAGAGGTGTCTCCCATTCTGCACTGACACAGATGGTGCCCAGAAATCCAGCATGTATTTAGGCTACACCTGGACAAGGACTTTCATGGACCAGGGTCCAGCTGTACTGATATTTGCAGTCCCCAGCACAGCAAAACACAGCATCATGGTACAATTTGGACAGGTCCTTTATTCAGCTGGCTGGAAGACAAGAACTTTGGGAGCATGAGATCATGCATTAGTTATCTCCAACATCAGGACAAGACAAATTCCTTCTCGAGCATGCAGCTCACACACTGACACAGGCAGAGGAACTACCTGATGAGCCATCCAGGTGAACCATGAAGGTTCAACACTCATGTCCAAAGCCAGCCTTAACTGCTTCCTGATGCCGCATTCCCAGAATCTGAAGGGTCAGGTTTAAATCTAGGCTGCTATATTGAGTCTTTAAGGATATAAACTTGAGAAACAGGACCCAAATGAGAGATGTTTTCATTATACGTAAGTTCTCCTGAGCAGGGAGACCCAGTCTGAGTGCGTAAAGGAGAACATGCACATAGCCTCAAATGTGTCTGAGGAATCTATTAACAAATCTTAGTGTGCAACTATTTGGTATTAAAATTATCAACATCTTCATCCATTTCCTATTGCTAAAACTGAACAAATGCAGCTGATTACATTCCA
This sequence comes from Pyrocephalus nanus, assembly GCA_038380795.1. NCBI lineage: Eukaryota > Metazoa > Chordata > Aves > Passeriformes > Tyrannidae > Pyrocephalus > Pyrocephalus nanus. Next base: position 73,871,067 of record CM076260.1, on the reverse strand, counting down.
TTATCATTATTTCACGAATAGAGCAGTTAATTGGTAATACCATGAGGCTAACTTCATAGAACATGGGTGTCACATCAGTCTGTCTGTATTCTAGACACTGTCAATGAATAATGTACTTTTGTAAAGTCCCCAATTTTTGTTATCTTCATTTTCCTGTGTCTCTCTTGACATGCTAAAATAAGTATTTAGGCTGCTTCACTCTGCTTACATGATTCCCGCAGAATTAAACCACTACTGTGATTTTAAGCTAACATTAATTAAAGTGTATGCTGGGCATATGAATGGCATGCATTCTGTCTGCCGCAGAAGTGCTGATGGGTGTCTGTGCTGACACCACAATAGGGAGAGGGTTACCTCTCATGGTACCAACCATCTTACCTGCTCGTGGCAACCCTGAGGTAGAACAAGAGAACTATCAGACCAGTTTACACTTGGTCCCTTGAGAATCCTTGGATCCTCCTTGGATGACTGAGGATCAGGCATTCAGACTATCTGCACACCAGCTGAAATTGGTTGAGGTTTCTTTAAAGGCAAGCAAGAGAAAGCTCTGGTTTTCCTTGCTTGCTCTTTTTCTGGCTCAGTGACTATCGTACTCTTAGTTGCCTAGAGGTCCAGTTTCAGTACATGGTTCTAGCCTAATGAGAAAGACTGGTACATTTCTTGCTATTGTTTAAAATATCTTGATGTTACTTTCATTTTTGAAAGAGAGCAGTGTAATGTTTGTGCCTAACGCTGACTTTGTTGCTAGTAGTTCTTAGGTGTTAACAACTGACACACTTCGACAACCACGTTCATAGGCTGAGGACAGTTTTTGTGGAAGCTGAAGATGACAGTGTTCAGATGATTTCAGTTGTTTTTCAGAAAAAGTCAGCTGGCCAATGGCACAGTACAAGGAGGTCATTGCAGTCTCAGAGGTTCCTCAGAGTATCAATCACCTGTCTTCATATTTCTTTTGGGTTGCTGGAGCCAGATTCATTGCTGCTTCAAATTGAGCTGAATCAAATCGAGCTGCAGCTTCCCCATACACTAGGTTGCTTTCCATATTCAGCATGCAAGGAACAGGGGAGTGCAGAAAAATATAGCATTCCCCATTTTACGTGAGTCTCCCAGGTTGAACTGCGTGTTATACAGCCATAACTACCAGAGACAACAGTCAAGCTACTGTAGTGATTTCCATATACAGCCCTGCAGTGCCACCTTCAGACCAAAGCAAGGCATCTGCACCACGCCCTCAAGGAAAAGCCGATCCCACCTTCAGCTGCACTCCCAGTCCCTGCTAGGAGCCTACGGTGAAGATGAACCAAAAGCATGGCCCAGCTTCAGTTACAGGCTGAACTTGTTCCCCTATGATACAAACGAAAATAAAGGAAAGGCAAAGGGAAACAGAAGGATCTGTCTCGCAATGTTAGATCATCAAAAGCTATGTCCAAATCCACAAAGTCCTAAGTTGTATTATTTTATTTTGGAAGAAAGAGCTTTCACAGAATACCCCATTCTTAATCTGGCTCTGATGAGATCTCGTAGGTCCTCTTTCATTCTTATTATGGTACAATAGTTAGTAAAAAACAGTAAAAAATGAGACTAGCACTTTTAGAGAAACCTTAACACGACCTTCTGAGCAGCAATTTTACAACCACAACCAATTATAGGCCTAATAATTGTGGTGAAACTAATTTGAGGAAGTGCCTGATGTGCAGATCCAACTTGACAAAATATATCTCTTTTTACATGAGCCAGCAGTTTCTAGCACATGTAATCAACAGAAACCATAAATCAGAAAGTGAATTAAACATTTGTCTCTGGGTGTTTTTCTCATCTTTGTACTCAAGATGGACACATGAGGTCAATTCTTGCTATTTAACTCAGAAAGAATGATTTTATTAACATACAGGACCATACTTTCTCAAATTACTCAGGTGTCAGCTATATATATTTTCTAGCCTAGGGCAATTTTCAATTATTTTTGAAATTTACTCTTAGTTCTAATTTCTTCTTCAAAGCAAAAATACTCTTAACACTGAATCTTATTAATCTCTGATTTTCTCCTGTCTTCAATATTCTTTCAACCTCCACATTACTCTTCAGTATTAAACTAATAGCTTTAATAAAAAGCTGTACAGTTTTAATGTACTTTATTGGCATGTGCATGTAAACTAATTAGGAGTGATTGGAAGCAAAGGAGTGTGGCATTAGCACAATGACATCAAATATAACCTCCATATATTGCAAGATACACATAATAAAAACCAAGACTAATTTATCCCTTGGACTAAAGTGCTGTTTATACAGTGCAAGAGGTCTAAATCTCCATGTTCTCTTATTGATAAAACATGATATCTTTTTAGTAATCTAGTAAAATCTGTCTACTCCTGTGTTAACCTATCTACGGGGATTTTTTATTATCACTTGGTTTGTTTTTTTGGTTGGTGGGGGTTTTTTGGTTTGTTTGTTTGGAGTTTTTTTATTTTGTTTGTTTGTTTGTTTTCTTTTTCATTGTTGGTTTTGGTTGGCTACTTTTGTTGGGGGGGGGAGGCAGGTTTGAGCAAAAACAACCAACATCTATGAGGGATTTGGTGATGTCAGACCACAGCTTTCAGACACAAAGCTCACATCTGGAGCATACTGGCTTCCATGGAGTTCACGTGAATACTCTTCAGCTTTCCTCAGAATTCTGGAGAACAGACACCCCAGAGAAATGCTCACATGTGACACTGTAGACCTCAATATCCTCTGTGTATCAGGGCTATGATAACTTTGGGGACCTGTTTATATAACTCTAATTACTGTTATAGTATGAGCTCATTAAGGAGCTGGTTGTTCGAAAACTGTGGCAAGTTTCTTTGTCTGTATGTATCCACAACAACAAGAATAATCAGCAGATGTTCTGATGTGTTCTTGGTGCTGGTTCAACATGTGTTGTTCCACTGATTAGAGATGGGAACTTCAAAGCTGACCTCTGACCAGCAAAAAGCTTGATAAGGAGGTGGCTGGTACGGGCAAAGGCCATTTTTCCTACAGTCTTGGAGATGATGGGGAAGTGGAAAGAATGGGAAGCTGTGAGCAATGAGATTAAAAAGCCAGAAATAACAGAAGAGGAATTTTTTAAGGACTGGCAGAAAAGAGAATGTGGAGGATACACAGGAAGTATCATCTGGGGAGGTAGAAGATGGAGAGGCTGCTGTGGTGTGAGTCATAGTGCCCCTTGCTGCCAGACTAACCAGGGTTGGCAGGGGAGTTATGACATCCAATAAAGAATAACATAGACTATTGATATCAAGCCTCTCAAGATTTGAATCAAACTTCGCATTTTTTTTCTTTGTAATCAGTAGCTATAACCGGACAGTTATGATTAAACAATTGCATCGTGAACATTGTATGCTTGGCAAAAATCTTTTGTTTTAAGGAAAAGAACAGACTATCTCAAGATGAGTGGGCTGTCCAGACCAGAGCCACCAGCGGTGAAGTCAGCAGGACTGAGCAGTAACTGGGGGAAGGTAATTCCGGCAGCGGGAGATCGCGGCCACCGACTCACTGACCACCTACTCAAAACCGACCCCAGACTCAAAAGAAGAGAAGAACTGAGCCCGCGGACTATTTACCATGAGAAGCGAGAGGAGTAAATAACAAATAGGGGGCTGAGTACTAACTAGAATTTGTAACCAATGAATGCTGATGCATTTGTTTGTTCAAATGTATAAACGGTGGACAGTTTTGATGACCGAGGACACAGCCTTTCGTGCGCTACCGCCCGGCTCCCCGCCCTGCGCGAACCAGGACGAAACACAGGAGAGCACGGAAGCGGCTCCGCGGAAACAATTCCCGCACGCCGCGGTGTGTGCGAATGGGCGCTGCGCACCGCGCGACGAGCCCGCGTCCGAGACAGCACCACAGCACGCAGAGAGTTCATTCCACATCCTGGCCTCCCCGCAGGAGGGGTGCTGGTTATCCCAGAGCAGGGAAAACCCCCTCCCGTCCGCCTTCTTTCCGGGGCGCCCTCCGAGCTACACCGGACCTGCGGGGACCACCGAGCGCGAGCTGCCGCGCCTGCGCGGGGAGGCGGGGCTCGCGCGGGGCCCGGGCGCGCGTGCGCGGCGGCGGCGTTGTGGGCGGGGCTGGGCCGGTCCCGCGGAGCGGGGCCTGTTCGCTCCCTCCGCCCGTCAGCGCCGAGCCCGGCGGGCAGCGAGGCAGCAGCGGCGAGGGGCTGGCCCTCACGGGATGTCGCAGACTGCCATGTCCGAGACTTACGGTAGGAAGAACCGGGAGCGGGGCGGGGCGACGGGATCCCCCCTCACCTTCCTGCCCTCCGGGAGAGCGGGCCCGTAGCCGGGCGGTGCCCTCTGAGGAGCGGCGGGGGAGCCGGTGTGTGTCGTGAGGGTTCCCCGGGCCCGGGCGGGTCCTCCTGCCCCGCCGCTCCCATGGCCCCGCTGCGCCTGCCCCGCCCGTGGCTGCCCGGCTGGGAGCGTTCCAAGTTATCCTTCGCCCTGAGGAGGTGCCGGCTTAGGCACTGCTTGCTGTGGGTCAGGGACTCCGAGGGGAACTCGCAGTGCGTGTCCTCTGAGAGAAGCTGCCCGTTTGTGTCGTTGGAGGCTGTGTGTGCTTCAGAGGGTCAAGTTGAGGTTTCGGCCCTGTTGTCTTAAATGTGCAGGCATCAAAAGGAGTTCACTGTGAGGGTAGGTTGAAATGGATGTCTGACTTCTACTGGTAGGAAAACATCCGATGGAGTAAAAGTCGGAGCGCAGTCACTGACAGGGTGTGTCAGCGCCTCACTCAGAAGCATCAAAGGCAAGTGAGGAGTCAAAGAGATAAGCAGAGCTGGTATTGCTCGCGTGTTTGACTCCCTCAGGATTTGGAACAAACGTTTGCCAGGCAAACTTTCTGGATGGCTAGATTGCACTCAAAAATAAAAAAAAAAAAATACTGAAGTTAAATAGTTGTTTTTATGGGAGACATTTTTACTCATCTGTTCCTATTTGACCAAGGAAGTGAAGTGCCATTTTGAAGGTGGAGGAGGTGAGAAGCAACTGAATAGTATTCATTACTCTTCTTTATAATTTTGCTTGAAACAACCCTCCTTCAATAGATTTTGCTTTTCTTCCAATTCCATATCATACAGTTCCATAATATTTTGCAGTGTAAAGATGTAAACTTACTCAAAATCAATCCAAGGAATAGGTTCATATTCACAGTCTGTGAGAGTTGAGTGCTGTGATAAACCCTTTCATGTGTCATTTTCTAGCTTTGTGTGTTGCACCTTCTTTTCTGAGGGTGGTTGGGCACTAGAAGAGGCTCTCCTGGGGAAGTGGTCACAGCACCAAGCCTGTCTGAGTTCAAGAAGTGTTTGGACAATGCTCACAGACATGGGGTGTGATTCTTGGAGTGCCCTGCAGAGGATCAGGAGTTGGATTCAGTGGTCCTGATGGGTCGTTTCCAAATCAGCATATTCTATGATTCTTCAGTAGCAGTTCAGACTTCTGAGCTGGATTTGCATCCTCTTGCTTTTAGAGCAGAGTGTTCATTTTCAAGCAGTAGTTTGGGTAATTAAAGCAAAATTGGACAAAACAACTCTGCTAACTGCGAGGGGGGCTGGCACAGCCATCAGGAGTTCTTACCAGTAGGCTGACTGACCTAATTGTTTCTCCTGTGTAAGTCAGTTTGTTTCAGTACTCTAGTCATAGTGCTTGGTGGTTTTTCCTACTGGCCCGTGCTTTGGTGCACAGAACTAAGGGGCAAAGTGAGGCAAGAGTGTGTGGGACAGCTTTTGAAGTGCAAACATTGGGATGCTAAGACCCTGCTTCTTTTGCCCATACTTCTTAGATACATGCAGAACATCCCTGTAGAAACCAGAGGGGTGTGCTTTGTAGATCTAGGTTTGACTTTGAACAAGTTCTTTGTGCTGTGTACTCTTGTGATCAAGAACTGGGATCGCTTGGGCTGTGATTACAGTGGGATTGGTGGTCTCTGAGCAGATGGGTTGGTATAAAACCAGAAATGACAGGATTTCAGTAGTGCTCCTCTTTTGATGCTGTAATACTAAGTAAGCTGAATAGATGATTGGAATCTGAAACAAGAACATTTCAACATTTTTTGCGTTGTTGCAGTCATGCAGAATAGGGATTGTAAGCCTGCTGTAGCTGTTGACACTTTCCATTTTTTTTTTTTTTTTGGTGTCCTAGAAAACAAGCCCTTGGAAATGAAAGCTTTGCAGATTGTTCTTTTTTAACAACCTTACATTACCCTTTTAAGTTTCCATGTTTGTCCTATGCATACACAAGCTACAAAAAATTCTGAGCTAGAATGCTTGAGAGTGTCAAGTTTTAGAGAAGATAGAATAAAACTAAGTTATAGCATAAAATTTAACAATGGCTATACCACCTGTAATAGTAGTCTGGAGCTTAGTCAGTAGTCAGTAGTAGTCAGTGTCCTGTCCACATATGAAGCAGCCCTATTGACAGATCAAAGTAAACAGTACAATGTGATAAAACGGTGGATCTGCTGTGCCTGATGAACTTCCTGGGATTTAATATTCTTGCTGTCCTAACAAAGAGGGGTTTGTTTCTGATCAGCTGTAACATGACCATCAAGGATGAGAGAAGTATTAGGGCAGTTTTGCCTGGTGAGGAGACCAGTGGTCACTGTATCCCCTCAGTGCTGGAATCCCTGTAGCTTCTGCTCTTATAGGTACTTATTAATGAGTTGGATTTTTCTTCTTGTCACCTGAATTATGACCCATTCTGATTATGTAACCTCAAGCTTTTCTTCCCATACAGATAGGCTCAGGAAACTGGCTGGTGTTTGGGTTGGAGGTGTTTTTATCCCCCAATGTCATTTTGCTGTCTGACTTTTATATGATTTTAATTTTGCTGTGATGTTTCAACTTCTCTTCCCTTTGAAAGGGGGGACTATTATTTTCAATATTTTTCTCACTCCATGAGTAATAAAGAACCTTTCCTCTGGTCAGTCCTTTCTGCCTATCATATTTCATTATCCACTTCAGTTAATTTATTTGTCTTCTCCTGTTTTTTTCCCCTCTCTGAGTTTCTTCCTCTATGTCAAATTCTGTCTGCTTTGAAGCTTTTCTGTTCACTCACTCTTCCCAGCTATTTCTGTCCTTTACTGAGATTCTTGTCTCTTCTCTCTTTTCAAACCAATTTCTGTAGCTTCTCAATCTTGACACTAAATTTTGTTCACAAATAATTTTTCTCTCCTATCAGTGTATTTCATAAGTTCTGCATCTTCCCAGCTTTCTAATCTGTTTATCCCTTTTGTATGTGTTCAATTTATTTTTCTTACAAAGTGCCAGAACCAAAGCAAACATGAATGCAAGATAACCCCATGAATTTTGAGACTGGGTTTAGAAACATTTTATTGCCGCTTTTGGGATAGAAGGGTCATCCTTTTAAAAGTTTATCTTGTAACAGTGGAAACGAATCTCTAGGAAAATTATTTTTACACAGTATTTCTGAGATGCAATGGCATTTCTGTAGATAGCTACCATGTAATAACACATGCATGTTTTATCCTGCCTCTCAGGGCAAAATATAAGTGGTTTTGTGTTGTGGTAAATACAGACTGACATAAAAATAGCTTACCCTTAATAGGTAAATGCAAGGCAACCTTTGGATTTTAAATGGTAGAAGGACAGAAGAAAGATTCAAGTCAGATCTCTTCACTCCCTCCTTCTCTGTGTTTTCTCCACTAATATCTACTACTCCCAGTCTGGTCCCATAAGTTTATCAATTTTATGTCATTGTCAGAGATTGTATAGTCTTTTCTGTCCATTTGAAAACAATTCCTTTTGGTCTGGACAATTTGATTCATGCTTTTCTCACCGTCCCATCCCGTCAGTTACCTGGCAGTCTCTGCGTTTATCACCCTGGCCTCCAGTTTGTTCCAAATCTGGCTTTATTTCTTAGAGAATGGAGCTCTTTAGCTTGTAAGGAAGCAGATCTTCCCTCTTCCAAGCATTCCGTATGCAGATTGGAGTAGAGCCAGATTTATCTGTTCTACCTGTTTATCTTGTTAACTTACTGCTAGAAAAAGGAGTAAGCAGTGGGAATAGCTCCTCTTTTCTCTCATTTTGAGGCAGCAGATGCCAGTAGGAATGTTTCAGACCACTCTTTCCTTCAGCAAAATAGATGTCTAATAACAAGGAAACCTTTTTTTTTATCCCCATGGCATGAATGAGAGTTTCCGAAGGGTCAGCATTAGTGAATATAAATTCTACTCTTTAGCAAGGAGTTGGAGGGAGATCAAACTGAGATTGAGAATATAATTTGGTCTCTCCCCCTTCCTCCACCCTGCCCTACTGTATTAGCAAGAAGAAACAATTTAATTCTCATTGCGTTTTAAAGACTAAGCTGCAGTAGCTCAAAACCTGTTCAATTATTCCTTCTGCTGAAGCAGACTTCAGTCAAAGGAGGTGGTTGGATGTCTGGGGGTGGTTTCCACATGAACCATCTGTTTTTGCTGCTACTTGAGTCAAAGTCCACAAGTGTCTCTCTTCTTCTCCTTTCTCCTCAGCTTACACCTCACCTCCCCAGAAGATAAAAACAAATGCATAAGACAAAAACCAAGATGTAATTTCTGTAGTTTAGCTGCTTGTGTTGCTGGTGCATCTTTAGGCTGAAGCCACAGTTTTACTCCTTTTCACCTGTGCTAGAACATAAGTTTTGTTTCCTGTACTCCCTACCCACTTTGGGATCAAGTGATGCATGTAGCTCACAGAGGGGAGTCAGTTGATTCTTTATAGTGCCTTATTTCCTTAAACAGCCATACTATGCTATGTTTCTTCTCTTTCTGTGGAGCATGTCTTGTAACCCTTTTTCCTTTTGGCACAGAGTTCAGTGTAGCCCTAAATCCTTTCTGTATAAAGATGATTTCATTTACAGGCAAAGTACTTTAACTTTTCTAGACATTTTCAGTAGCCAGCATGGCAGCAAGCATTTGTAACATCTGAATGATGTTGCTTTTCAGCTTTTTTATGAAGGAGGAACAATGGAATTCAAAAGAAAAGTTTCTCTAGGGTGACGGCCTTGGAAGCTGACCGGAATGCTGGAGCTCAGAGCCACTTTGTCACTAGCAAAAAAAAAAAAAAAAAAAACCAACCAAAAAAACCTATGAAATAAAGTGACTTAGCTCCTGAGGAAAGAGAACATCAAAAAGAAAATCTAGAGCAATTAAGAAGTTGCAAAGAATGAATATATTAAATATATTAAATATATTCTTACCAAGTTTGAGTACGCAGTGATGTTACAGTTGGTCTAAAAGAACCTATCTGTTCAATCTCATTTGGTTTCTATGTTTCTGAACTGTGCTAAGTTTTTAGATACATCTGTACAGCTTAAAAAGAAGACATTTCATGTCCTAAATCAAGCACTAAAGTAAGTTATAAAAATGTAATTGATGTGATGTCCATTATCATACAGAATGACATTATAAGAAAGAAGTTCCAGAATAACAAAATGAAAAATGTTCTCCCTGTTATCACCTGGTATTACCATACTCGTTAATATGCTAGGCTGTCAATTTAAAAGCTTGTTAAACCTAGGTATTTATGACTTCTGGTATTGGCCAAGCCTTTTTCTTGCCCTTCCTTGCAGATGATTAACTGTGTGGAATATTCCACATTTCCTGAACCATGTTACCCAGTGCTTGTGGATAAACTGTTAACATAAGTCTAAAAGCCTTTTGCTGGTTTGAACAATTTACATAAATTTGGAGTCCAGACTGATGGAAGCACAGTTACATTTGAGAATGCAACATCCAAATCTTTTACTCTACAAGTCTACATGTGCTGCCTTCTTTGATGCAGAAAGTTTTAAATTGTTTTTTATTGGAGGATTTTGATATTTTCATTCTCTGGTGGAATAAAACACATTTGCCATAGTTTCATACTGTGAACAAGTGAATTGTAACTGCAGTTTCAAGTTTCACCTTAGAGAGTCTGTTTGCTGTTTTGTCAGAGGGAAATTTATTTTTTGGCTACTAAGTAAGCAGGTATTGAACTGGCATCTAAGTGATTTATCTGTAGGAAAGATTCCCTTTTAAAGTTGTTTTGCACAGTAGAATCTTGATAGGAATTGTGAGTCTATTATAAAATGCTGCTAGAATATGTTACCAGTTTAAAGACAAGAATATCAAATCCCCAAATATCACTCTTGCTTTCAGAGAGCACCTCAAATTAAAACACCTCAGGGAAAAATACGCTGCTGTTCTAAAGCTCTTCCAGATCAGTCCCTGACAGCAACATCTTTGTCCCAGTGTCTCACTGGCCCACATCCTGTCTGTGCAGAATGGAGCAGGGTGTTAAATTTGCTGTTCAGTGTGGGTTTGTGGGTTGCACAAATATGGCTTTATGAGCCACATTTAACCACCAGTGCTTACAGCAGTGCAAATTAGTGGAGGAATAGAGTTCCAGGTTTATTCTTTTTCTGGTTTAGGTTGACAGTAGCTGTTATACTACTGTCAATGATGTGAATCTTCTGTGGGAAAACATGATGGTAAACTTGAATTTTACAGGGTTTTTTTAACAAGAAAATCAGACAAACAGCATTCCCCAGATACATAGTACTACCAGTTTTAACTAGATTTCAGATTTATTTTTGGAAACATGGCAGATATCAGAAATACATTATTTTAACTGTATGTCTCAGAACATCTTGCATTTTGAGGAACTCTGGAAGTGGTAAAACCAGTGAGATTGCACACACCCACAGTAGTTTAAATATACAAAAGGGAAGCTAACCAGTGTTATTTGATCCATAAAAATTAAATCTTGTCTTTCTTTGAGATTTTTTTTCTTAACCTGACACTTTGGGGCTATTTATGATGTTTGCATTTCATACTACCAGTGAAGACTTGATAGAATGAAGCATTCTCAGCTTCAGCGTGTTTTGCAGTTGAGGTGACATGAAGGGCCCTTCTTTACAGGAGATAACACACAAAATTTTCACAACCTTAAAGAAAATCCTGTTTGTAACATTTTTTTTTTTTTTTTATGCAGAAAGCATGAGCAGCTGGGTGGGGGTGTGAAGAATGAGAGGAGTTTGAAACAGAATGTCTTGAGCATGTAAATGGTCACATTTTGTGAGCAAGAAACAGCAATGTCTTTCTGTGAAGGGTAGAATACAGAATTTATACTGAGTCTTTTACAACATTTGAAACAAGAAAAACCATGCAAAGGCAAAAAAAAAAAATAAAATCAAAAGTCCTTAATAAAACACTACTTGATTTTAAATATGAATAAAATCTGGAAGATAAGTGAAGACAAAGGGTAGTTGACATTCCCAGAACCTGTGGCACTCTATTTTGTTGTTGACTTTTTAACAGTGGAGATTTTCTTAGCATTTGAGAAACTTGCTTGTTCCTTTTACCATTGCTAAATGGTGTTTGTGATACACCATAACAAATAAATTCCTGCACGAAATGGAACGAGCACATATATTTGTGTGCATCTTAGATTCAATTTTTAAAACTAAATATTCAATGAGGTTCTGATAGAGTATTGTATTCGTGCTTTGACTAACCTGGCATAATCTAATTTTCTTTTTATTCTGCCATCCCCCTGGCCAATATCCATGTAACCCATTTGACAGCTTTGAATACTATTAAAAAAATTAATATTCTTTTTTTGTTGCTACTGCAAACTTAATCCTTTTCATTGCATTCTACTGAATATCTTCCGGAGACCTGCTGTGTTTTTAAGAGAAAATGTATAATAAAGATTAAAAAAATCTGCTGCTGGTAGAATAATAAATAGCAAATCTTGCATGAACTGTAAAAGTTGCCTTGGTGGTGATATACTGGGGGAAGCAATTGTAAGCTTTCTTATCACAGTTTATCAGTTTTGAGAGCAGTAAAGACAGGGAAGGTTTCTTCAGTCTTCAGTGAAACTAAAGCAGATTTGGGGAGCATTATATGTATTTTTTAAAACAATACTAGTTGTTCTATTGTTTTAACATAAACAGAAATCTTGAATGCATGTGTTACCAATGAACACTGATGTAAATAGCTCATAAATAGGTGATGTGCCAGAAATACCTGTATCTTAATTTACCGTGTGGAGGAAATGTGAAAACAGTCATCCCAGAATAAAAATTATTCCTTCCGTTTAAATTTTGTAGAAAAATATTGTTGTTGTCCCAGGTTTACATAGATCAAAACAGAGTACAAGCAGTAAACAGTTATATAGAGAAGTTCAAATTAATATGAATAAAATAATTAAAAAAAATAAAAATGCAAAAATATAGAGATTTTTTAAAATTACATCATTGCACAGGGCATTTGTACTGGCTCTAGTTAATAGCTTACATACCCTTTGAACAGGTTTATTTTTAACTGAATTCAGGTTCAGCCATTTCCATCTCTTTTTGTCCATCTTGTATCTCCATAAACAAACAGCATTCTTTGAGACATCACTGTTGAACACACTAGGTTATTCTTCAGATTTATTGTTATTTTGCTGATTTTGTCATCTATTCCCTTCTCTTTAAAATAACAGCTACTGGAGAATAGCTGCCTTGTGACAAAACTCTTGAGTGTGTACTACAGTTAAATAACTTTTCTTTCAATCTTCAGATTTCCTGTTCAAGTTCTTGGTCATAGGAAATGCTGGAACTGGAAAATCCTGTTTGCTGCACCAATTCATTGAAAAGAAATGTAAGTATATGTGAAACACAGTAAGGGTTTTCTATTGCTTTGCACCACATGCTTTGTATCACTCAGTCTTGTATATAGGTTCCTGTAATTCTCTTGTTCATGTAGGTGAGGATTTTGGCTAAGAATTATGTTCAGAACCATGCTGTAAGTCTTTATTGCTCACTGTTTGTCTCTAATCAGAAGCCTAATATGGAGCATTATTCTCTATTACTCTCAAATAAATGTTGATGTTGATGAAAACACTGACTTGCTTCTTGTGAGAGTTTATATCTTGCAGCTATAAGCTTGCCTAGATAAATAGTAGAGACTTGGATCTTTTATAAAAAATTATGAAAGAAAAGTTGAATTGCTTGAGTAGGTTTAGAAAGCCTGTAGTATCTTTCTGAAGAAATAGCCATGCGGTTTTCTTTGTTAAGGACTGTGTTCTGTGATAAATACTGGTAGAGATCCCATTGTGAATGCTTTTTAGAGATGAACAGATAATGTAAAAGAAAATTTGCCTTTGGGTAGTGCATTTGGCACCATGATGAAACAAAACCAATATGCTTTTAGAAACCTTTGTAAGTCGTAAAGTGACTTATCTTTCTCAACAAAATGGTAACTGACCTTATCTCTTGAGGAATACATTAGGATAATAATGAGTAAGCACTAAGGAACGTGGCATGATTCTATGATTGAACTTGAAACATGACGTTGCTTCTAGTAAGGACAGTTGTGTGCTGCTGAGAATCTGTGGTACCAACAACAACCTACTTCTGCTTTGAAGAAGTAGCTCTTGCACATTTGTGGACAAGATTTTCTTTTGTTCTGTTTTCCCATGAATTTAAAACTCAAATGGCATCAAAGTATTAGAAAACACAGTTGGAAAAAATTGTACAAAAGATATCTTGCCCATTTATGAAAGTAAACTGGAACTTGTTTAAAGCAGGCCTTTCTAGTAGTAATTTTGAATTAAATAAGCTGTTAAAAATTGGAAAAATGTTTGTTTCTGTGTGCAGGCAGTATCCTCAGGAGTGGCACTAAATTTTGTGGTTCAGGACATAGTTTGTCATTTGATCCCTGAGGAGTTTTGATTATACCTAAAATTTTTTTAACATAAAAAATAATTATTCACTTTAAATGGTCTCCAAATAAGTCCGGGTTTATTTCTTGGTTTTTTTTGTAGTCAAAGATGACTCAAATCATACTATAGGAGTGGAATTTGGTTCGAAGATTATAAATGTTGGTGGTAAATATGTAAAACTGCAGATATGGGATACAGCAGGACAAGAGAGATTCAGGTACGCTTTCCAATCATTTTATTAAGTGTTTGTTATTAAATGGTTGCTGCGGGTGTTGGCTATTATTTACCTCTGCTTACAAATACTCATAGTGTACATGCTTAATTCTGTGTTTAGAAGACCTTCTGTTAGGTGGAATAAGTAAATGCCAGGAAGTTGTCAGCTGTTCAAAATCTGCATGAAAACAATTGTATGGTATAGTTCTGTTTTGTTAGAGGAGAAAAAGAAACAGTCATATTTATTCTGGTAAATAATCATCTAGAAAGACTGAGATAACTTAAGTTTCTTAAAGAAAAAGCAATCTATTTGTCAGCTTAGAACCACCAGTATATTTTTAATGCTATATTTTATTGTATTCTACATCTGAGGAATAGATCAAACTCAGTAAAAATCCAAGGTATTCCTGAGTACATTCACTATCAAATAGGACATCAATTTTTTTTTATATTTTTTGGGGGGTGGAATGGGTGGGTGGGGTTTCTTTGGTTTGGGAGAGGGCGTGGTTAACAAAGATGCATGTGACGGTAGAAGTCTGGTAGAGGGAAGCAATTCAGGTAAATATCCCCTATTAGACAAGTTCTGGGGATATACCTCTGACTAGGTAAAGCTGGGCAGTGATATGTAGTCTTCATTAATGAAATCTCTTCAGTTTGTTGGCCAGATACCAGCTCCCAGTTCTGTATCTGGTCATATATTATGATGATACTTAAACCTTCAGCAGCACACAGGTCATAATGGACTTTGAGAATCCCTGTACTGATATATATAATGAAAATACTTCATCAAAATTCTAGTTGTAAATAGTCTGCTGCTGCACAGCTGCTAATGTTGTTGAAAAAACATGTTTTATTTTAAAAATGTGAGAATTCTGTTTTGTAATATAGGTGGTGTTATTTTAACCCAGATTTTAAACAATGAAAGCAACGCAGAAATGTGTATCTATAATTCTATTTCAGGTCTGTAACAAGGAGTTACTATAGAGGGGCTGCAGGTGCTTTGCTTGTCTATGATATAACCAGGTAAGAAAGCTAGCAGCTCTTTCAATTAATGCATAGTGATTCCTCCCCAAGTACCCAATCCTCTAATGGACAATGGGCAAGAAGGAAAAAAAAGTAGGAAGAAAAAGTACTTCTGTTTCAGTTCATATTTAAGTTTTAGAACTTGCTTACCTGAGATATTGCGAATGTCAGAAATGTAAACAGTCCTAAAGGGTTAGACAAGTTCATGGGTACTGGCCCACCAGTAGCTGGTCTATTCATGGTGGGCCACATGCAACCATTGGTTCAGCAAGCCTTGCCACAGGAACCAAGAGAAGACTTCAGCCACCCTTAACCGAGGCAGTACACACTTACTTGTGGAAACTGCTGATTAGTATGCTGATATAGTAGGTCACTGTCTGGAGAAAATAGCTCTGCCTACACGTTCCTTAACTGCATCCCAAAATTCTGTTAATCTCTGGATCTTTTAATATTATGATATTGTAGGCAGCCAATAAAATACCTTTCCATTACATGTCTGCATTTTCCCTGCCACCACTGACTGATACTTGTCAGATTAGTTTTGTGTTGGGTAATGATGATTCACTGCATCTGTAGCTTGTTGTCCTGTGAGTGGACTGTTCTCTCAGCAGTCTTTGTGTTCTGTGCTTAAGATCAGTTGTGCTCATCTGTCACTCTTACTGCTTGAAGGCTTAATCTCTGACCACTGCTACAATGACTGATGGTGTGTGCAGGGTGAGTGCCTGCAGTATAGGTCTTGACATGGATGTGAAAGTTCAGGCATGCAAATCTACACAAGCCTAGTAAATCCTTACAATTCCACCTGAAATTTAAGTATCACTAGCATTCCAAGTTAAACAATAACTCAATCTGGTATCCCAAAATTTCATGCACAAAAGGCTGAAACTAGATTAAAGCTTAAAATTTTAGCTTTTCACAGTAATAGGGTATTTTACAGTTGTGGATGTGTTTAAATATTGTGGTTGATTTAATTTTGCTTTTTAAAAACTTAAGCTTTTAAGTAGTTTCATGAAGGAATTTGATACTCTTCCCAGTTCATCCTTGGCATGTTGAGATGTGTAGGTGCCTTGCCTGACTAGCAGCAGTTTGTTGTTTGCCACAAAGACAGATTTGCCATCTGAGTTTTAGTTTAGTGATCTGTTCGTGAGAAATGAGTGTGTTCTAATAAAGGATGTCATTTTCTACATAGCCGGGAAACCTACAATGCACTTACTAATTGGTTGACGGATGCAAGAATGTTAGCAAGTCAAAATATTGTGATCATACTGTGTGGAAACAAAAAGGATCTTGATGCAGATCGTGAAGTTACGTTTTTGGAAGCATCCCGGTTTGCACAGGAAAATGGTAAGTAGTACAAAATCTTCGTGTAGCATTCAAAGATGCATAATACTTAAAATAATTCTTTTTTTTTTCTGGTGCAGTTAGGGTGTTTTTTGCCCTCTGTACCTTGTCTACAGAAAAGAGTTCTGTCAGTACAGGAGGCACAGAGAGACAGTGCCTGCAGCGAAAACCACATGTACTATTTAAGTCTCATTACTGCAGATTCTTTCAGTCGCAGCTGCTGCTTAAAGAGTACCTTCTATGCAGAGATATATTCCCTAGGGAATGTAACACAACTTCAGGTATTGCCTTGTCTCATAATGGCTGAGGAGAAAAGGAAGGACATGATTTCCTGTTTTTCAGCGTCTATGAGTATGTAGATAATAGACAAGATTGTATGGGGTATGCTGCTGTTGGAAGCAGTGATTTTTATTCATGGGAAACTGAGTGCAATGCAGGGCATGGATCCAGAGGACCAGTACCTGGTCTGCAGTATTCAGAATTTCTGGTCTGGAGACATTTCTGTGGCAGCTAAAGCCAGTCTCGGTCTGAGCTTCTGTGCTGAGGTCCTGCCATCAGCTAAATCTGGTTTTGCTTTTAAAAATCAAGTATAGTCTTTTCTACCACCTCTGGTTACTGGCTTTGCTTTTGCATGTTAGTGCAAAACTGTATGAAGTTCTTTGGTTTCATGCACTACTTTGCATGCACAGCCCCAGTTATTACCTTTGGATTCCAGCTTTCCAGGGTTGATGTGTAAATTTCGGAGGACATTTTTTTGTGGTTTTACCATCAAAAGTTAATTTTTCTGGACCATGCTACCTGACTGTAGATCTCTGCAAGAATATTTTTATTGCTCTTAGCTTTTGTACTTTGAACTACTATATCTGATGTTCCGGACTTGTTTTGAGATTGGATTTTTTTGGTGTCAAATGCAGAGCTGATGTTCTTGGAAACAAGTGCTCTAACGGGGGAAAATGTTGAAGAGGCCTTTGTACAGTGTGCAAGAAAAATACTCAATAAAATTGAATCAGGTAAATTAAGCTTTATATTCTTTCAATTTTGTTTGTTTGTTTGTTTACTTTGAAAACTAATAAAAATACACATGAAAATACTATTCAAAATTGTCTTAACAGAATTAACCCAAAACCTCCAAAATACCACTGTGGTAAAATAACTCATTTATTTTATAGCTGCTTCCCATATGTTTTAATAGGAATGGATGTGTAAGTGAGATCTGTATATATAAAAAGGGGAGATGGTGTGAATTGTGGATGTTTTTACCTCAACAGTCAGCTCTGAGTGTAGGTTGTGTGTTCTATGTGGGTTGCTGCATCCTACAAATACCAAGCCTGACAGTAGGCAGTTTTTGTAATGCAGAATAAAAATCTAATATCAGGACAGACATAACTTTTAATTCTGCTTCTCATATGTAGCACGAAATGCAGTCAAGAGAATTTGAACAGAAATACTAAAAATTTCAGGGACGTTTCCTAGCAACTGTGTTTTTCTGAAGTGACCTTCCTGCTTCTCAGTTGAAACCATTTTTACTTTTGCAGATCTAGAAATATACCAGAAGCTTCTCAGTGCAAGTGGGCAGGTTTCTATTGGAGACAGGCTTCTGTGTGTTAGGTGTCGTTACAACTAATTTACATTCCAGTTTTCCTCTTTTCTAGCTGCTTGATATCTTCAAAGTTTTAAGTATTGGCCATATTGAAAAGTCTGTCTCAGATTCTAATTACATGTTTTGAATGCCAAACACAAATTTTTCAATGAAAATGTTATTTTCACAGGAGTTTCCTGATTACTGAATCAAATCAATGCCAAACAACAGCTTTCATTTTTAACAAACAAACAAAAAGAACCCAAACAACCCCAAAACCCGCATGAAAAAGCCATGTTTACTAGTTTCTCATGATACTGTAGTTCTATGACTGATTTAAGGAGGCATTACCACGACAGAATTAAGTCCTGTTTTCTGTGAAGTGCTCCTGTGTTCTTTGTGCCTGCACACACACACTGAATCGTGGAAAAATGGAGACTGTAAAGAACCTGCAGAGTTCTCTAGTCCAACCTCCTGTTTAAAGTGCATTCAGGTTCAAAATGAGAGCAATCTGCCCATGGCTTGTCAGGAACATTTTGAGATGCTCCAGAAATAGAGATTCCACAGCCCCTCTGGGCAACAAGACCCAGTGCTGACCAGTTGCTGCAACTGACCTAATCAGTCCCCAGTCCATAGCAATGCCTCTCTGTGTTCCAACAAAGGTGCAGAGCACTGCACGTGTAGTTGCTGAATTTGACGATGTCCCGTTCCTGTAGCTCGGCCAAGGTCTCTTCTGAACGACAGCTCTACCCTCGAGAGCTGCCCCTTCAATGCAGTGTCATCTGCTAACTTACAGAGGGCTCATCTGTGCACAACGAACCTGAATAAATGATCTGAACTGTTCAGAGAGGTTCTTTGTTGCTTTGTTGGGTTTTTTTAAGATTAAATATTTCTTGTCTTGGCCAGACAACCATACAGCCATAAGAACCCTTCTGAAGGCTCAGGGTATAGAGTAGGCAGAAATGGATACCAGAAGTAGGAAAGGCTGATCATTTCCTCTGGGGACAGTTCTTTTGGGAATCCTCCTGTCAGACTGATCCATTTCTGTTTGGCTTGGTAGCTGCAGTACCATTTTCTTTGCAAATAAGCCTCTGAAAGCAAGAGGTTTTTAGCTGTGTTCTGAGAAAACATTTTGGACCTTTCTTTTGTTAGAAGTAGTGCAAATACATTTCTTGCTGCAGCCTAACTCTGAGACAGATTGCTTTGTCATTATGATGAAGGGCACATGGTAAAATTACAGGAGAAAATTATTCAGGCTTGAAATTTCCTAAAAGCAAACAGAAGTGAGATAGTCTCTTCATAATTAGGTCAGAATATAATAATGCATTTTTAAATCTAGTGTTATTGGTTAATTTGGAATATATTATTTGCACATGATCTATGTTCTTGTCACCATTTTGTTTCTCATCAGGAGAATTGGATCCAGAAAGAATGGGCTCAGGTATTCAGTATGGAGATGCTGCCTTGAGACAGCTGAGATCACCACGTAGAGCA
This sequence comes from Pyrocephalus nanus, assembly GCA_038380795.1. Classification (NCBI taxonomy): domain Eukaryota; kingdom Metazoa; phylum Chordata; class Aves; order Passeriformes; family Tyrannidae; genus Pyrocephalus; species Pyrocephalus nanus. Next base: position 73,851,697 of record CM076260.1, on the reverse strand, counting down.
CAAGCACAAAGTGCTCAAGAATGTGGGTGTTAGAGAAACAAAACAAAAAATCCCAAATACTTACTTTAGATACAGAAGGTAAGGTTACAAAAATTTCAGGATGATGGGTAAATTACTGTCCTTCTTAAATGTGCTGAATTGAGTGCTTGGCTTTTTCACAGTTAGCCTTTAAAGTTACATAGACTCTATTGTAATAATGTACAGTAAAATGGACTGGGTTTTTTATACTTACAGTTTTTCTTCTCTCATCTGTCCACTAAAGCAAGACTAGTGCTCTCACTGAAGTATTTCTAGATCTTAGCTTACTCTGAGTAATGCTGTGGAAAACACTTCAAAATTCTCTATTCGTGAAATGCATTATAGACCTAGTAGCTCCCTAATGCACTTTCTCTAAATTGAATCAGTTCTGTTGCATCATAGACAAACAGAATGAGAGTTCACAAAATGTATGGTACAGTATCTTGTCATAAGCTATTATAGTCTTTTCTGAAAATATGAGGCTTAAACACTGGGACTTGAAAAATTAAAGATAACATTGGATTTCAAACTTTCACTGACTTTTATTCCCTTACCTAAAAGCAGCCTGAAGTTATTCTGATTCCTGTCTGCTGGTAGCAGAAATGTAAAGAAGAGAATAGTAGTACTTGCTGCTTAAGCAGCATTGTCATCTAAAGTAGCTGTTCTAGGGTTGTTTCAGCCTATGAAACAGATTTGCAGTCTTGTAAAGATGTTCTTCAGAGAAAGCGAGGAAAAGTTTTTTCCCTTTAGCAGTTGTGGGGGAAGAGACTTAAAAGTCACATAACCCACTCCTAAGAGCAGCTTGGTGGTTAGTCTTTCTTACAAACAGTTGTCCTTAAGACACTTCTCATCGTTTGTTGGATTTTACATAACTCCTTGCAGTATGCAGTGGCGTGCTGTCCTTTCTCCCTGTGTATTTAATTATTCTGATATAATTAATCCTTATTTCTGTAATACAAGGACAGTGATATCAAATTAAATAAGTACTGCAGGCATAATTTCTGCATCATCTTTACTGTAATCAACTTGAGCAGTGCATGCCAGCAGAAGCTTTATAGAATGTTAAGTAAGGCAGCATATAATTCTACATGCTCATATTTTGTTCTGTGTTCTGGTAACTTAGCTCCCAGTTAAAGCTCAGAATTTTAAATAATGGATAATCCTTGAACTGCTTTCCTCCTATAAAACACCATTCTTCTAAGAGACAGCTGGAAAAGGATTTTAATTTAGTTCAGCTTTGGTATGGCTTTACAGAAATGATTATTTATTGATCTTATTTCAGGAGCTGAATTTTCAGATTGATCAGGTATGGGTAACTGATGGAGTTCTTGTGTGTTTTACAGCTCTCCTTGCAACTGGTGTTTGAAGAAACAGAAAAGCTTGAAGGCTATGCAGTTTTTAAAAGCATCTTTCCACTATCTACAAACAGAGCAGATCACTGCTGCCAGAAAGGTGTACCCTGTGGTGTGGGGCAGGAATGTGCACAACACGCAAGTCTGCAAAGCGAACTTGATAGTTTGGACAATATTAAGACTTGTACCTGTATGTAAACATTTTCCATTACCTGTTTTTGTTCTTTCACCTCTAGTTTAAAGCATTGCAATGTACTGTAAATAATGTAACAGTAAATTTACAAAGCATGGTATACTTATGTATGCTGATAGAATGTTGCACTATGAGCAGTTTAATATTTTATTTTTTTATCATATAAACAAATTTAACCGAGGTAGGCTTTGTCACGTTTGTTTGTTGCACAATAGTTTTTATTTGCAACCTGAATTATAAAACCACTGGCAACTGTCAGTGAAAGGTTGTTTTATTTTTTCCTACTTCGTTTGCCACATTTTAACAAACCGTTGACAGAACTGATTCTCAGTGTGTGGTTAGGACCCATACTTATGTATACTGGTATGTCCAGTTAGAAAATGAAAGTTAAAGCACAAGAGCATTGCAAGAATGCTACACAGAGGTATACCATCTTTCCTGAAATTAGGATTATGTTTGTTCCCATTGTTCTGACATTTTTTGTTCAAATGGATCTGAAAAGTATGCACCTTGGGTTTCTCTGAATTGAACAGAATTAAGTGTGCTTTGTACTTGAAAAGCCTGGGTTTAGTTTTAAAAAGACTGTTGTGTCCAGAAACTTTCAGGTTCTCTCTCTCCTCTGATTGATGTATTTAGGATTGGCTTTGTTACATAACTGATAGCAATTATTCCCAATAAGTATTCTCTTCCTGGTAAGAGTGAAATGTTTTTCAGTCAGCTTAAATGTGCTTTAACAAGAACAGCAGAGAACTCCTAAGAAACTCACCTGTCTTAAACCTCACTCAAATCAGTTTGACTTTCAGAACTGCAAGCAACTACCAAAAGTAAGTCCTCTGGAGTCAAAGTGGGATGGAAATGTTTCCTCCACCAGTCCAAACAGACCATTATTAAGGGTGATGTGATTTGTTTCTGCCAGAGTTGCAGAGGGTGTTGGTCCCAAAACCCCAGACTGGTTCTGGAATGCTGGGAAAAGAGGCGGTACTGGGGAATCTGTTCCACCCCTCACTGCAACGCAATCGGGTTTCTTGGCACACTGGCAAAAGCTGAACACTTACTTACCAGCTGGGACACAGCACAAGTAAAGCCTAAAGGTTGCTCTTACAATGAAGTGGTGTTGGCTGTTAATCAAAACTTCTTTCCCTTATTACAGTAGCAGCTGAAAGGAGCAGAGGACTGTTACTTAATTCTGTTGCTTTTAAATAGAAATTTCAGGGGTTTGGCAGGGATTTTCTTGTACTTCTTCCTGTCCCTTTTCCTTTACATAGAAGAATGGCCTCTTTTATATACTTGGTTCTTATGATCATTTTGGTCAAGTGTCTGTGGTTTAAAAAGCAGTAAGCAGTTTTATTCTTTCAGTAACTGTTCTAAGCTGTCCCCTTCCTCCCTGGAAGGAAAGAGTAGTGTCATTATAATGAGTTTGGACATGTTTTTACCATTTTTTATTGTATACTCTTACTGTATACACATTAACCTTGTTAATGTGCATGCTTTGTAGTATCTCAACCTTTTATGCTGCATATCTTGCTGATATTTCTAAAAAGAAACTGTCTAAAATAGCAACTCCAGAGAAATAACTGTTGGAAGCAATAGCTCTCACCAGTGCAAGCTCTTGTTTACTATTGCTCCTCTGAGGGTCTTTTGTTTCTAAAAATAAACATCATGCCAATATCAGCCCTGGAGTAGGCTTTAGGCTTTAGCATTATAGTTGACAGCAAACCAAACCTAACTCACCTAAACAGTAAGTGATTAATAGGTTATTTAAGTTTTTAGGGTAAAATTCTTACTTTACCAAAGCAAGATGGCTGGGAGTTTTACATGAAATAGCACCAGGTACCTATGTCTGAGGATTCTTTGGATGTGGAGCTTTGGCTGTTCAGACCTATAAGAGATTTAAATGTCTTATTAAAGCCTGTGTCTTGCCTTTTAATGAGTCTGTTGGCCTACACTATTTCATTTAATGCTTGTATCTAGCACCAAATAAAGAATCCTTCTTGATTTTCTAGGTGTCTTGCAGCACATCCTATTACTTGTACAAGTTTTATCTGCTAACTGAAGTCCATACTGTGACAATCAGGCAATGCACATAGAATTCACAGTTAAGCCATCCTATCCATTCTTTGTATTCAACTAGGTACAGCATATGGCTCAAGCACAGAGCTCCCCAAAGTCCTATAAAAAGTGAATGATACAGAAAAATCTGATTATTTTGTGCAACTCATATGCATTATTTTTATATGCTGAAAGAATTAACACTGTAAAAATCTCAAGGAATTGTAAGTGCAAGGAGTAAAAATATGCAGTTTCATTCATCTACTATAAAACAAGCAGCATGTAGAACTTCAGTGTAGCCATCTTTTAACAGCTTATTTTTTCTCATTCGCTTGATTATACACTTATTCTTAGTATGCAGCTTCCTGGGTTTTTTCCCCTCTGTTACCCTTTTTCTCCACAAACTTCTAAATTCAGATTCCCAAAGGCTTCAGCATGCATAGCACTTCAAACCACTTTAGAACTCCTTTTTTTTTTTTCTCTTTTTATAGTGGGGAAGAAAAGTGGTTCACATGAGGAAAGGATATTAAGAATATCTGGGAGAGTTACAAAAGAACTATAGGAGAACTGTAATCTAACCTCTTACCCAGCATTAGTCATTATGGAAGCCTGCCTTGTCACTTACTTTCCACTAGAGAATATCTGGGAAAAGCAGAAGCCACAGTTTGCATGCAGAGACTAAAGCACTCTGTAAGGGAGAAAAATCTGAGACCCCCAAAAAGCAAAGAAGAAGCAGTCAAGGCACTTTGTGTCACTCATTTTATTCACATGTACAAGTTGACACTACACTATTAAATATAGACAATACAGAAGCATTAAAAACAAATACTGTTTAAAAACTTTAAAAAACACATATTGCTTCAAGCTTAGATGGTATATCCCTATTGTTTTTAAAGTGAATTCAGTGCTAACAATAGCTGAGGCAGCTTCCCCTTCAATTGTACCCCTAATTTCATTGGGGCTACTGTCAAGGTGTTGAGTCAGGCTTCATATATGGCTTTGCTGCTGAATGCACTATCTGAGCTGGAAAATAAACTGAAACATCCAGGTTACCACACATAAGGCCCTCAGATTGCTAGCATTTGGTCCCTATCACAGTAAAGAAAAAAAAAAAAGTCAGAGTCCTTTATAGTTCAGTGGCACTGCATTATACCATAAAAAATTAAAACAGATACACTTCACTACATGTTAAAAATTCAGTTTAAATGTGCATTTGCTACCTGGATAAAATACTTACCAAAAATTCAGGTCTGTTCCTCAGTTTTGTTAAGTTTGGCTCTAAGTTTAGTGATCACCTTGACTATCTCAGCATCCAGTGGAAAAGTCAGTATTTCATAGTTGGGAAGATGTGACAGCAGTGACTGAACAGGCATGCTACTGTATTTTACAGGGACATCCTTAACGCAGTTTTCATGGTAACATTTTACACTGTAAACACTAGTCTTCACAACACTATAATTAAATTGCAGCATTACACACTGTAAAATTCCCGTTTCACTTAGCTAAGTACTTTCAGAAGCAAAAAGGAATAAACAGTTATTTTCATGAAGACTTTGGAGAACTGAAAATTTACTTTGTTCTTACCGAAAAAGTTTTATTTCTAAAACAGGAGTGAGACACGTTCTTCACTTGACTGGATTCAAGAGTCCATGCAAGACAAAGTTCAGAACTTCCTTAATTGATAGTAAATATCTCTCTATCAATTTTTTAGTGAGTCCAATTTGAAGCAAAACAGCTCCTCTGTAAGAATCTATGAAATACAGTTAAAGCTTTTACATCTGAAAAGTTCTACTTTACAATTCAGTTGGCTTTTCGTTTGCTAATATTGCAACACCAACAGTTTTCAGACCAAATACTTTGCACATACAGCTTGCAGTGACCAGAACTATACTATTTCATGTAGTCTAAGCAAACCACTAGCTTTTTAGTCAAATAATGCCCAAATGCAGGAAGGCTGCCTGATTCACAGAATAATTTACCCCTCACTTGAGGCATTTTATTACTTAAACCAAGATAGTACCAACATAGCACCCAGGGATTATTTTTAGCTACAGATCCTTTGAAAAATCAAAACAATGACTCACTTGACCTAAATTAGTGTCTCTAATGTCTTCTAAAAAGTGATCTTTATGGGGAACAGCTCTCGACTGGACAAGGATTAGAACTAGATGGTCTCAGTATACAGCAGCCTTGATGCTGTTGAAAATTCTCATGCTTTGTTGAACACCTAGAATAAGTCTATTTGAGATGTTGAAAGTTTGGTACCCAATATCCAAGGCAGAAGACATGTAAGCCTCCTATAATTATTGAAAAAAACCCAACACCTAACGGGAGATACATCTTCTCCAAAACCAGGTATTTAAGGCAGGCACATAGTCATCTTGTCTCCTCCATTCCCTGTGAGAGGAGGGAACTGTAGAAGCTGTCTTCAAAAGCATGGCAAGGTGAGTCCTGCCCTACACAATCATGGAAACTGTTGATTGTGACAAAATGCACTGAGGGCACAGTCCATTTGCTGTAGTTACAGAAAGCCTACAAAGCCTGTGAGCAACAGGAACAGGCAGAGTTTGTGTTGAATAAGGCTGTTAAACACTACTGAGTTGGTGCTTTGACAGTGTTGTTCAAAGCTAGGGTGGCTTTCCAAATTGAACCAGCATCAGAAGCAACCTAAGCATATTTACAGCAGCTATTTAAAGGGGAAAACACAGCATAAAAGGAAATTAAAACAATCTCATGAAGTAAAGGCATCCTCTGGAATCATTTTACCTGGTCTAGGGCACTGTTCTATAAGTTTAGGAAGTTCTAGCCTGTGGTTTGTTTATTAGAAGTTGAAATACAGAGATTTTGCTGTGTATAAAACATTCTTAATCATACTTTGCATTCCTAGACTTAAAAGCTATAAAATCTTCAATAGGTAAGCTTGAACAAGAGTTGTCTGTATTTTTATAGCTTTATGCTTAAAAGGCAGGTTTAAAAATCAGATTATAACTTAATGTATTTTAGGACTTCTTAGTAAGATTAAAATTGTGAGTAACAAAACCTTTACTGATGCAATATGATTGACACTAGGAGGCAGCAGTACTTGGTCCCTTTGTGCAATTGCTTTCAATAACACAATCAGACTTTTCACTAAGTGTGTGTACTGTGTTACAATAGTAATTCTAGAGTCCAGCCTGTCACTGAGAGTGAAGCTAAAACTAGTGCAGGTTTCTGCTGCAGAAGTGCAAGTGTGCTTCCCATGGGAAAGTGTCCAGCCTGTAAAACACAAGCTTCAAAACAGTTAAACTGAGATAACCAACATATGTAACTAACACACAACACGCCTGAACAAAACTTTGAAGCTCACAACTACAGCAATAATCTGCTTAAAGCGCAGTTATAAAACTGAAAAAGATATTTTACAGCCACATGAGGGAAATAAAACCACTGAGGATATCACAATGACTCTCTTACTACATAGAAGTAGGACCTACGAAGTGAAAATGTTTGAACTCAGTTATATGTTCTTGTTTATTAAAGGATACACCCCTCCTTCTTCCCCTAGCCCTTGCCCCCTCCCATCCCCCCACAATGAGGGGTTCTGCACCAATTTTGAGAGGCAGAAAGCTTCTCAGGACTTCATCTATGAGTTTTATCAACACAATGTTCAAGTTTAAACCCTTTAACAATATACTTGTATAGTACCTCCACTTGGAATGCATATTGCACTCTGACCCCCACTGAGCATAATAGATATTCTTAAGTGTTAAAAATAGACTTCACCAGAAAGGAGCCAGCCCTCTCCTTCAATAAATGAATTTACATGATCAAGCGTAGGCTTAAGTGTGACCACAAGGTTAGTACAGTGGCACAACTCGATACTGGTAGAACAAGCAACTGCATATTGAGCAGCAGCTATCAGATAATGATTGTCTACATTAATTATTTGGTACAACAGGAACAGCAACAGCAAAACTACTCTGTAGCTGTTTCTTGTCCTGAAAATGAGTCGTTTACTCTAATGACCTTAGAAACAGCATTAAGAGTTAGCATCAGCAGATTCTCTGATCAAACAAGATTTGTTTGTTTTGGGGTTCTTTAAAGTTTCTGTGTACAGACAATACTTGGTATTTGCCTGCCTAAAGCATCTACGTTTATTAGTGCTGGCTTCCTGCTGCCTATCTTCATATACTTATTTTGGTAAAAGTGTTGAATCAAATAGCATTATAAATACAAAGGCACCTCCATCACACCTTTAAAAGTCTTTCCCGAACATCATCTCCCCATGACTTAGATTTTTAAATAGGGGACAGCAGATTATTTGTAACCACAATCAAAAAAGTGTTTGCTTTGACTCCCTGCATGCTGAGGTGTCCGTGTCCCCCCTCCCCCTCCCCCCTACTCAAAGTAAATCAATTGAAACATTAGAAAAATTCCCAAAAGGGGAGTTTTTTAAACGTTGGGTAGTTATATCTAAAAGCCTCTTCAAACGTTATGGCTCCAAGGATTCACCCATACACCCCACTGTGAGGTAGGTAGCCAAGATAAAAACATTGTAACAAATATTTTAACAGCTGGAAACTCCCTATAAAAACCTTGCATAAGTAGTTTGGTTCCTTGCACCAGTGTCCTGATATGCGTAACTTCTTTTGAGGATGCCTAAGGGAATCCAAATTCAGAGAGCTCTTGCTGAGTAGCATCTCATATACTCTGTCATCCAAGGGTTGTCTGCTGGGGAGGGCTTTGTTCGCCAAGTTGTTTCTGCTTCTGCCGATCGTACTCTTCTCTGAGAAAGCTTCCTTTTCTCCACTTGCCTCCTGTTCTTTGCTCGTAGAGCAGACTCGTGAATCTAAAAGACCAGAGTTAATATTACAGCAGGAAAACAGCCTAGGAACCCCCCAGGAATGCTGAGGATTGCTTTTTATTTGTCCCAGTCCCCCACGCTGAAGAAACAGGGCTTGCGAGCGAGATTATATTTTCTTCTGTAATTTGTACCACTAACATAAGCAGAGATTTTTTTTCCATAAAAAAATTCTTCAAATTCTGTTCTGCGTTATCTTTTCTGCTTCCCACTCTTAAATGATTCCAAAAATCTTGAATGTTTCATAGTCTTACTCAAGACTTTATAAAAACTTCAGTTCTTCTATTTCTACCATATAAATTAAGTACCTCTCAATATGCCCAAGCATCCCTTAAAATCTAAACCATACCAGTAAAACCAATCCCTAGAGATTCCTTATTAGAGACTGAAGATCTTAATTTTGAACAATGTGCTGAACACACAACTACACACATTTCTATATTAATACATAATCATGGTTTCCCCAAAATTTAATCCAAAGATCCAGTTTCTATATTTGCTTGCTTCTATCTCCAGATTTAAAACTCTGTCTCCCATCTCAGTTAGGGGAAAATAACACCTTTCAGGCATTCAAGAAAAAATAACCTTACTAGGCAGTAAGTAGTGAGTTCATACTTGAAGAAGTATCCTTAGTGAAGAAGCACTACATAATTGGGAGTGTTTCAGAAATATTCTGGCCATTCAGTTCAAACCCAAGATTTCTGGTGATCTTAGGTGTTTTGAAACTGTTTCTAGCATAAGAAATATTAGAAGTCTTAAAAGGTATAAATACCTCTGCTCAAGTCCAGGCATCAGCCTCTTTTAGGCTTCAACATGAAGCACCAGTCAACTATTATGAGAACTGACCAAAGCTTATTAATTCAGCAGCAGTGATAATTCCATTATCAGGAAAGGCAGTTTCTTTCCAGAGCTGAAAGGCCGAAGTTCCACATTTTGCTCAAAGGGTTGAGCAGTCCAGGAGGGAAAAGGCTGGGCTTCGAACCCCTTCCAAAACAGCCCATCAAAAGCCAGTTCCATCTTATATATCAAGGCTACCACCCACCTCAATCTTGGGTCATAGAGTCAGAGTCTACATCAGTAGTAAGAAAAGGACAGGACACTGGTAGGGATACATTAAGATTTATGTTTTAGCAGACTAGGAAAGAAAGAAGTTATTCTGTTTGTTGTAACAGGCTCCAACCTTGCTGTCTCTAAGCCAGGAAAAAGACGCCCAGTACAGCAGAATCCTGATGCTGTCCATGACCATATGAATTTTATTTGTGCTGTTTTGCTAATATCTACATCAGCCATCCAATAGACCATTCTGTAAGCAAAGTTTCCCGCTGGCAACCCACCAAAACAGGCTGCTAGACGAGACGTTTTAGCAGCCAAGCACTCGTACCCACCCTCTCACTGAGGCTGCTGTTCTAGGAAGTGCCCAAGCAAAAGTCATTCTTTCACAGCACAAAAACTACTGCAGTGTATATACACCTGCCTGCTGGGGGATACCTCGTGCTAAGTGCCTGCTGCTTTGCTTTTGTTTGAAGTTCGAAGTGTAAAAATACATTTATAACAGGCAGTTAACAGCCAGTAACACTGTAACAGCCAGAAACAAGATTGCCAAGGTTTAAACAGAATTTTCAAGTATCAGTCAAACATGCGAAGTTTTAAAACCAATTAACAGTTAAGAGCTATTTTGTTGGGACATCTCAAACCTCTCCAGGTTTATTTCGAGAACTTATTGCTAGAATCTCCATGCATTCAAATAAAGGGAACCCTGAGCAGTTTTACTTAGATATTAGACATATCTCAGCACTAAGTAGTCACTGCCCTTTAATGAAACAGAAGCTTTTACTTACTTCATTCACTGAAGCAGAAGCACGGACATTGTGAGTTTTCTGGCTTCCAGTATCTGTCTGTCTTTCCCCCCATCCATACAGAGCAAATGGATGTTTATTCTCCTTTGGTGCATCTGTCCTTTGAGGACTTTTGGCTGATTTTCGATCATTACGACTGGACAAGGCACTTTGACTTGGACGTCGTCCTGTTCGGCTGGTTTTGTCTGCTTCCTTTGCAGAAGCGTGTTCTACAGTTTTTTCTTGCTCTTCCTTCTCCTGCTTTTCTTGATCTTCCTTTTCTTTCTCTAAAGGGGAAAAAAAAAAAAAAGTTACACCTTAAGTTCCAATGACAACATAAGTGCCTGATTTAATACCTCTCTTAATACATCACTGAAGCTGTGCTTTTTTTAGAAATAGAAGATGTCATTACTTCCTTAGCAACAGACATATAACTTGCTTAAATATCTTCATTCTTTCTTTAGTGACTACAATACAGCTTTCACATACTTAAAAACACCTTGTGCTGGTGAGGTTACAGATAACCAATAGCTCCAGGCAGAATTTTAATGACAGTTTCCAGTGATCTTCTGTCATTACTGTTTCCTCCTTCCATCTTTCAGACAGCAAACAGATGGACTGCTGACTGCCACATAGATGCTGCCAGCCAGTCAGAAATGAAGTCTGATAGGACTATGTGCAATATTAAATCCCTCATAGTGTAAGCTTCCACTGCAAGAAAAGTGATTTATTTTCAAACTCCCTATACATATATCCCTATTACAATTTTCTGTTTATGGAGGAGAGTATGAAGCAGAAAACTAAAATGTGGTAGGCATCACCCTTACTTCACAGAACAAATGTCATGTTGTACTTTTAAAGTACCACTCTCTACAGGCATTGTTCTCCAAGGCTCATGTCCCCCACATGTTTAAGCCTTCCCTAACAAGGGTCCAGCAATTGTCCTCCAGGCACTGGATATGTAGACCAAGATTTGTGAGAGAATTTAAAGGTTGTATTATTGCAGTTGTGGATCATCGCTGAAGGCTGAATCAGCATTATATAAAACATTAAATTATAAAACCACGGGGAAACAACTATTCCATAACACCTAATGTTCTTTCATTAAAATGCTAGGGAGGAACTAGTTTTCCTTTGTTTGTGGCACTGGTGAGGCTGCACCTCAAATCCTGTGTTCAGTTTTCGGCCCCTCACTACAAGAAGGTCACTGAGGTGCTGCCCAGAGAAGGGAACAGAGCTGGTGAAGGTCTAGAGAGTAAGTCATGTGAGGGGCAGCAGGAGCTGGGGTTGTTTAGCCTGGAAGCTCAGGGGGGACCTTATCACTCTCTACAACCACTTGAAAGGAGGTTGTAGACAGATGGGGATCAGTCTCTTCTCCCAAGTAACAAGCAATAGAGCAAGAAGAAATGGCCTCAAGTTGCATCAGGGGAGGTCTAGATTGGATAATAAGAAAAATTCCTTCCCCAAAATGGATGTCAAGCATTGAAACAGGCTGCCCAGGGAAGTGGTTGAGTCACCAAGCATGGAGGTATTTAAAGACATATAGGTGATTCACTTTGGGACATTTACTGGTGGATTTGGCAGTGTGCTAGGATAGCAGTTGAGTTAAATTTCAAAGGTCTTCTCCAATCTAACTGATTCTGTTATTCTATAATGAGTGAGTCTAATCAAATATACTGCTTACATTAGTAAAATACGACTTTGGAAAAAGTAAATACACAGAACCCTGTTTTCATTCTCCATCCTGCGAATCTTCAACAGTAGTGTGGGCAAGCTGGAAGTATATGTTAGACATGTAGCCACCAAGTTACTGTGGGCACAGACATTACAATGCAATCTCTGGGACTTTTATGCCAACCATGCCTTTTATGTAAAAGGCAGCTACAGGCCTTTTTTAACAGCATAGGGGTCCACTAGTGACTCCCTTTAAGTCTACAGCTTTGAGCATTAGTTGCTGCCTTCTGCTAGACACACAGTGATACATTCAAACTGTGCTGACAAACACACCACACTTGCAAGTTTTCTGCCACACCATCCATTTCTGGTTCTGGTAGGGATGAGCCTCAAGCCACCTCTGTTCCAAGTTTCAGCACTTTCAGCCACCTCTATCATATGCTGGAATGCACAGAAGGAATTACTCCACTGGCATAGAAGGAGTTCATCTGGTTTTAAGCTTGTTTACATATTGAGAGGTTGACCATAGACAACTAGTAAAAATTTTACCAAAGTGTCTTCATCATTAAAAGCAGAAGGGCTTTCCAATCCTGTGACAAAATAGCAATCATTCCTGCTACTTGCTGTGATTTAGCTAGTCAAGCAAGTACATGCCCCATATGACACTGCTTTAATTTCACTTCTGCATCCATCCAGCTCTGATGAAATACAAGTTACCTGCCTGACACACTGGTCAAGCATCCATTTACTCTCGCACTTAGTTCATGCTTGTAGGGTAAAGATATTAAGACTTACCACATCCCCCAGAATTCCCATAAGGCAAGCCTTATGCTCTCTTGCAAGCTGTTAGCCTTGCCAGCACACTTTCTACTTGCTGACAAATAGCACAGAGGCCCTGGTGCTGGGCCCTGTTCAGGCTTGCCAATACACATCTTCTGATCAGTGCAGGTTATTCACTGCAGGTTATACACTGCAGTATGGCCACATATTTGGTAAAGAGCAGCCAGCAATGGCAAAGTATTTGAAGCTGTATTTGGTAAGAATTCAGTTGAATGTCCCAACAAAACCACCAAAAGAAGTAAAGTCCAAAGGAGTGACAGAATGAGAACAACAAATGGCCAGATGAGCGTCACATACCTTAATATTGTGTGCACATAGTTTCAAGTGTTATAACTAAGGCTGGATAAAAGGCAAGCAGTAGTAACCTCAGTGTACCACAGACCTGCTTTGCATAGTGTCCCAGTCTCTGGTACACACCGTTTCACTTCTAAAACAAGACAGCTCATTCATCATGGTTGCAAACAGGGAACAGAGAGCTATCCCCTTACAAAATACTATCTGAGCATCTCTCTCTCCACAGCCACTCCTAAGGAGAGGCTGGCTAGATCCATTATCAGAAGGGAACACTGTTTTGAGAAAATACAACTCTGAAAGGGAACATATTGCAGTCAATTCTGAAGCAGGAGTGCTTTGATTCTGGGAAGCTGTTCCATCCTCTGTTCAGGGAAAAATGGCATCTTCCTTCTCTACAAAGGAGGATGGAGCAACACTGAGTTCGTGAACAGACGTAGCATTTAAAGACTTGAAATACTGGAAAGTGGGGGTTCTGCAATTGCCTGGATACTTCAGCTTTAAAAAACAAGTCAACAGTCGTGCCTGGGGGTGCTGCTCACTAGGATATAGCTCCAGCTGGTCCAAAAACGATTGAGCCAGCTTGTCCCAAAATAGCAATAAAAGCATATGGGTAAATGACACACAGAGTCCTGTGCGCAGTCTTGCAGTAAATGCTGTATGCCAGAGTGCACTGTAGCACTTATGAGCACCTGCTATTAAAGCAGGTATTTCAATGAATTCACTCCTGTGGTGCATTTATGCAGAGCTGTATTGGTGAAGGCACAAGGCAGGTATCTAACAGTTATTTAAGTCTTTTATTTAAAACTATAGTCTATATCCAAGCCATTGCTAGGCAGCCCTTTTCACAGGAAGACAGAACAGCACCAATTGATAGCAGGACTTGGACCCCAGCTCAGCAGGGAGTCCAGGCATCAGGAACACCTACCAATCTCCTCCTTCCCATGCAGAGCAGACACAGGAAACTCAGAACTGACTGGCTTGCAGCAATACAGGGATTAGACAGGAGAGGGAAAAAGCTAGGAACATTTAAAATTGCATCATGGATGCTAAGCAGAGCGCACTGGATGGACAGGAGGGGATTAAGTGCTTAACAGACAGGACAAGGCTGTCAGGCCCACCAGATATTGCTGCTGAAAGCTCCTGTCCAGAAGAGGTCACTTAAACCCTGCTGCATCGCCCTGCTTGCATAACAGTTCCACTCCAGGCTCAAGCAGGAAAAGCTCAAGTGGAGCTGCCCTCTCCCACAACACTGCATGTTCCACAGGGCAGACAGGACCCCCATTTCAAAGGCCCTACTGGCTAACTAAGAGTATCAACAACCTTCTAATTAGATTCACAGGCCAGGTCATAGGGGTCAACAGTATTATCTCTATATAAAGTCGTTGGCTCTTTACAGCACTACTTCAGGATCAGGAGAAGCACTTTGCTCTTGAACTGTCACTGGCAGAACTCTAAGTTTCCTACTCTAGTACAAACACCTCCACCAATGGGGCAGGGCTTCAATGCCTCTTGGAAGGGGCATATATTCAGTTGTGGGTATGAACAGATACAGCTGGGTAGAAAGCAGTTACTACAGCTGAAACAGATTGCATCATTTCTTCAAGGCAGAGCTTCTATGATGCAGTACCGGGGCTAGCAGCCACACAGCAGCTCACAGTTGGTCAGATTCACACAAGCTTCATCTGCAGCAGAGTTCAGAAAGTAATGACCAGCTTGGCTTGTTAGCAAAGCTTGTTTCCAACCAAAAAAACTGGAGCGACTTTGAATAATAATAATACCATAAACCCCTGAACCAACACCCTTGTCTTCTTCCCCCACCACAAGCGACTCCTTCACATGTTCTTGGGCCAGCAAATATACCTGCAACATGATGGCAGACAAGATCAGGGAACAAGTTTGAAACTGGACCTTCTGCTGAGTTGCACTAATCCAGATCAGTCACTTTCCAAATACTGTTGAGCAACTGTTTTGATGGCAGCTTGTCACTGCTGTCACTTAAGACCAATGCATAGAATGCTGAAGGCAAAATGGCAATAAGGATTGAAAGGTGCCTTCATCCTGCGTGCCTGTGCAGCAGTGTCATTTCACAAGCAACAGGTCTGACAGCAACACTGCTGCCAAGAGCTTCTGTCTTTTACTTACCAGCCCACTGGCTTCTGTTGACAGCTTTGAGGATGTGTCTACACCACAACTACACCCGTTGATTTAGGTCACGATTTTGCTGGATTACGTTTAAAGCACATCTGTGCCCAAGCATGTTTCATGGAAGAATCCCACAAACCATTGCTGCAAGTGAAGGGCCAGAAGGAATTAACCCAAAGTTGCCGCGAAGCACACCCTAGTATCACTCAGCTGTGGCTTCAGGGCAAGATACAATGACAAAGAACCTTTGTCCCAGGTGTTCACATTAGCAGTACTTCAGACCAACACCTTTAAACCTTAAAGCCAAGCTGCCTACATCCACCAGAAGCATCCACAAGCTTTTACAAACACACACAGGCTCATCTTAATGAGGGAAAGAAGCAACCAGGGCACACACACCACTGTGAATTGGATTTACCTCAAGATATTAGTCAACATTACTGCTGGCTAAACATGCTTGGCCACAAGCACTGTTCATACCATTCAGACAGAAATCAGAATTCCCACAGAACAGCGGGAAGCAGCAGTAGCCAGGTAACAACTAGGATGCTACAGCATGTGGGTGGATGTCAGATTCAGAAGACAAAAGATGTCATCAACATGAGCACGCTCACCTACTCCCACACAGCACTTCAGTGTAATTAAGTTCTTACAGAGTTTAAAAAAAAAAAAAAAAAAAAAAAAAAAAAAAAAAAAAAAAAAAAGACATTTCAATAATGGAAGCTTCACAGAGTGGTAGTTTCTATGTTATCTCCTCCACATGCTTAAATTAGCCAGGCCCTAAGCAGAAGAAAAATACATCCTTATAATTATCACTTGCTTGTGTGTTCACATGTACATTAAGATACAATAAATATCCACTAAATCCAGCTGCCTAAGCAGAATTGTTTTCAGCTCTTTTGCTAAGGACCTAGCAAAGCTCTTAAATAATTGCAGAACTTAAAAATGTTTATCCTAAGGCATTTTGCAAAGAAATTGAGCTTAAGTACAGATTTTTCTCCCATTATAGGTACAAAAAGCAAAGACCTTATAGAACATCAGACATTGCCTTACAGCAGCGATGGCAAAGTTGATCAGTTACAGAGGCATGATTGCCCAAGATCCTACAGCTGTTGCTCCACAATCCCTTTGCCACTGATACAGTACTGAGGACATAACTATGCATGGCACTGGATAGTCACACCCACCACTACTAACCACACAACATGCCAGCAAGCTTTCACCCTCTGCCAAAAATGACCCAATCAGGATTAGGCTACCAAGTAACTCCAGCTGGATCTTTCCCCAGGGAGCAGTCAGGGAGAGCATCAAGGAGCAAGCTAAGAAGTGAGCAGAGTACCCTGGCCAGCAGACTCTAGCCTTGGCAACTGCCAGTCCCATTCAGATTGTGGCAGGCTTACCTGCTCTATCCACAAGCTCCATGAAAAGAAATTCTGGTCCCTACCACAACTAACCCAGATTAGTATATGTTCAGACTGCATCATAAACGGTGGGAATGCCAAATTCCAAGAGCAGCTTCAGTAGCTTCCAAGCTCCTCCCGCTAGAAACCAAGCCTTCAGACAGCATTGCCATTTGCCATGTAACCGTTCCCCAATCTTTTGGAATTCCTTAGTACTTCTCACTGAGCTGCTGTGTATGTCTTCCTCACGTGTTCCCTGTCTAACTTCCTACAGGTCTGATCGAGGAAAGCAGGAACAGGCCCATTAATACTTTGTTACACACTGGTGAGCTGGGGTGCTTCCATCACTGCAAGCTGTTGCAGTTTAACCCCAGCCAGCAACTAAGTATCACACAGCCACTCACTCCGCAGTGGGATGAGAAAGAGAACTCATAGATTGAGATAAGCACAGTTTTATGATGGAAGTAAAATATAATAATGAAAAGGCAGATGAGAAAAGAATAAAACCCAAGAGAATGATGCCCAACCCATCCCCAAACAGGATTGGTGGCTCCTGGCAAACCTCATCCAGTTCATATACCGGGCATGACACTTGGTACAGAGTATCCCTTTGGCCAGTTTCAATCAGCTGTCTTGGCAATGCTGCTTCCCAGCTTCCTGTGCATCTGCTCACTGGCATGGGAAACTGAAAAGTCCTTGGTTTAGGATAAGCACTACTGAACGATAACTAAAACATCAGTGTGTTATCAGCGTTATTCTCATACTGAATCCAACACACAACATGTACCAGCAACTAGAAATAAAATTATCTCTATTCCAACCGCAACCAGGACAACAGCTTTGTGGAGGTGGGGATCATGACCCTGGCAGACAGCAGTTACGTGCACCTCCCCTCCCCGTGGAGCCTAGGTACCACAGGCCCACCCAGCCAAGAGGACTGCAGCTCACTGCAGAACCCAACATCACTGGCATGCTCTGAAACACCAGGCCTCTTAAACAGATGACAACATAGCTAAAAAGCTTTTGTATAACATGGTATTCTTAAGGACAATTAATGCAGTTTAGCCTTGAATATCAGAATACAGATCATTCTGGAAACCTCGGGCCCCAAAGGACATTGAATCAGATTAGTTTCCCCACTCCAAACAAGCACATTTAACTCCAAGGGGGAAAAAAAAAAAAAAAAAAAAAAAAAGACAGCATGAAGCTTAACTGAACAATTCTCAAGGATTTTCCCTGCTATTTTACAACAGATATATACAGCTGATTCAAAAGACCTTGCAAAGTACCAGTCAATGGCTGCCAGATACAGTATTCTCTCATTACAAGTAGGAGATAATATCTTATAGAACAAAAGAATACCAACTTAGGAAGCTTGACAGTGCTGTTATCTCTCTACCCACTCTACATAGTTAGATCTTGAGATGTCAAAAAGCAATCCTCTGCCCTAAGAGAACAAAATGTTCTCAGCTCTGCATCTACTCAGCTTACGAAGTTGCCTGTACTCAGCTGTGAACCCAAGACCAAACCTCAGGTGGCATTAAGAACCAAGTGTTCAGCCGACACAGATTATTTGTGCAAATCCAGGAAAGCAATTGCGTTAAGTGCCAGCCACTGGCATACAGTCCAGCTTGCCACTGCTTTTGTCGGAGAACCTGCTTATATAATTGTAGCGATGTTCCGCTCCCATGGCAACAGTTTACATAAGTGGCTGTGACTCAGGATGAGAGTTACCACCACCACTTGGCCCTTTAAAGAGACACCTCCAATGCCGTCGCTATGGCTTCTCCGCAAGGCCTAGCAAGGACCCTGCTAAACCGCATCAGGGCTCCGGCTGATGAGTGGTGCCACCGCCGGGCTGGCTGTGCTGGGGGGGGGTAGGATACGCCAGGCTGCTGCCGGCCGGGTGCCCCCGCACGGTCACCCCGCTAGGCCCGGATCAGGGATCAGCATCCCCTGCACTGCAGGGCGGCCCGGGCAGAGCCATCCCTACTGTGCCCCGCAGGGCAGGGCAGGGCAGCACGGCCCGGCCGGAGGGACCCTGCTCTCGAACCGCACGGGACACACGTGTCACTCCCCCCCCGCCCCATCCCAGCGCTCCCTACCGGGGCTCGCCCGTCCCGCCTCGCTCGGCGCTGCCGCTGCCGCTCCGGCCGCCGGCGGCTCCTCCTCCTGCGCGGCCGCGGGGCTGCCGGCGCCCGGCGGCGAAGGGGACGCGGCGGTGCTGCCGCCACCGCTGCCGCTGTCCTGCTCCCAGCCGTCCCAGAGCCAGGGCCGGTGCGCCTGCTCCAGGAGCCGGCGGCTGAGGCGGTAGTGCAGCAGCTCCAGGTAGCAGGCGCCGCACGATTCCCATTTGGGCTCCTTGAAGCGCTTCATATACTCCGTCTTCACTCGACGCGCCGGCACCACCATGGCAGGGCAGGGCCGGGAGCGGGAGCCGGGAGCCGCAGCCGGGAACAGGGATCCTCCGGTGGAGCCCGCCCCCTCCCGCTGCAACGTTTAAATCCAAACAGCGGCTCTTGGCTCCGCCCCTCGGGGGGAGCGGGAGGAGCGGGGGCTGAGGTACAGGGAACGGGATGAGATTAAATGAAAATAAATGCAAAATAAAATAAATAATACAGCACCGCAGCCCTGGGCCCAGCAGTCGGGGTGCTTGGACCCTGCATCAGCTGGAGCTCCGGGGAAGCCGCCCCGCCGCCCGGCTGAGGGGGCAGCGTCTGTCGGGGGACATTTAAACCCAGCGAGTCCGTGCGGTGCGTCAGAACTGATGCAACTGCAGCTCTTTCTGCGTGTGGCACCCCGGGCCGCGGGGTAACCATGGGGGGAGCTGCTGGTTTCTGCTCTGCTTCTGCAAGACCAAAAGGATGGGTAGAAGCCGGAACTCGGGCCCGGAGGCAGACGACGGCATCTGCAACAACAGGGAGCTCTCTCCATTTTGCACTAATCTGCTTTAAAAACCCGTCTCCAGCGAGCGCCGGAACAGGATTCGCCTAATCCAGCTCTGCGCTAGGCGACCGCGGTCGCTTGGGATACGAAGTGCTTCGGAGACAAATGCAGAAACCAGGGCACCGTCCGCCCTGCTTGCCTGCCCACCCACACACGGACACGCACCCTCGGCTCTTCAGCGATTTCTGGGTATTTTCTTCTCTCTCACACATCCCGTATTTAGGGCATGGCACCGAACCGCGCCCCTGTGGTACATGATTGTCCCTGGTGTGGGTTGCTGCAGTGTCTTTGCCACAGCATCACGTACATTTCGCAGCACCCCGCTGAGAGGGCCAACCCGCTGGCCGACTGCAAACGCCCTGTTCTGGCATCTGATTCCCCCTTGCCATGCGCAGGCTCTGCACGTTGGCTCTCCGGCTGCCTCTCCGGTCCCTACTCCGACACACGGGGGCACTGACGGATTTTCAGAAACAATTCTAGGAAACCGCTCCTTTTTTTTTTTTTTTTTTTTTTTAACGATTAAGGAAACAAACAGTATTTTTTCTTGCTCTGACTGACAGAAATGGAAAAACGCAAGTTGACACACATACCGGGGTAACAAAACGCTGACCCGGACTCTTCGGTGTAAACAAAAGTGTTGGTGGCTTTAAGGTGAGGGGGCGGAGATTACATACAGCACCTCTGCCTGTGAGGTAGATTGATACAATCCTCGATACAGCTAACATAAACAAAGTGACTTAGTTAATCGATGCTCAGACCGAGCAGAATACAGCTGTGTTTTCACCTGTACTGATCGAGGCTTTGCAACTCCGTGGTACCCAAGCATGAGTGAGAGGGGCACAGATGTTGCCTGGCCTTTCAGAAGCACAGGGATATTCCCCTTCAGCCTTCACAGCCCCCAAGCTCTTGCAGTGATCTCTACAACCCGTGGGAGCAAATCAAGGGTCCCGCTCCACAGTTCAGGAAAATGCACTCAGGAGAGGCCAATTGCACTGGCATCCAGTGCCTGGTGCTGCAGGCAGACACACTGTACATCTGCATTCATAAACCTGTTAAGCTCCATTTTAAAACCCATTAAAGCTTCTCCAGCTCCCTTCAGCTCTTGCTGTCTGCTCACAGGGGTAGGCAGCTACAAGAGAGCAGAGTCTGGGCAGTGTATTCACTGGGAAGAGAGGCACAGAAACAACACTCCTGACATGACTACCATCACACAACAGCTTCAAGGGTGAGAGAGAGCTCCTGAGAGCACTGTCTTGCCATGCTGTGCCACACATGGTGCCCTACATGGTGGGCATGTAGGATGTGCAGGAGCCTTGCCCGCATACTTTGCTGCAACGAAACCAGGCAGATGCAGCAGTTGTCTCCCTCAGTGCTATCCTGGAGATTACATTTGGGAGCTGCCTCACTCATGCATTGTCTCCACTGAGGGTTTCCGTGGCATCTGGATTGTCCCTGGTGCCTTCTCCTGTTGCCCTCAGTGGTACCGCTGTGGTCCCACTGGGGTCCAGCCATGTCCTCAGCACCACCTGCTGCAATAGAGGGCAGTTCTTGGAAAATAACAGAGAACAATAGGTATAGAAACACCTGTAACTGAAGACAGCACAAGAGAAGGCTGCTTCTAGCAGACAGGAGAGAAGATTGCTCCCCAGTTAACCTGAACTCTGGTTTGGACAGCTGACCTAAACTGGCTAAGGGATAGTCTTTACCAGAGAATGTCATTCCTAGTGTATAAACTGAGGGAGGTTGCCCAGGAACCACTGATCACTGCTCAGGGTTGAGCTGGGCATCTGTCAGCAGGTGGTGAGCAACTGTATTGTGCATCACTGGTTTCTCTTGGGTTTTATGTCTCTCTGCTTCTCATGTTTATTGCTATCATTATATATTATTATTGTTATTATTATAATTAGTATTATTTCACTTTATTTCAATTATTGAACTGTTCTTGCATCAACCCACAAGTTTAACTTGTTTTTTTCTCCTGATTCTCCTCCTGTCACCAGGGGGTGACAGGAATGAGCAAGCCACTGCTTAGTAGTGAGCTGTCAGCTGTGGTTAAACCATGACACCAGATTAAGAAGTACCTATATCAGAGGTACATGGTTACTCTCTGATGGCTTCTTCCCTTCCTGAAGGAGAAGGAAGGGATCACTTTTGGCAAGATCAAACTTCTCCTGGTATTCTACTGCCCAACCGTTCATTCATGTCTCGGCCTTCACTCAGGAAACACCAGAACGGCAAACTCCAAATCCTGGCACACAGTCTTTTTCTACAATTTTTTTCCTAAACTCCACCCTCTTCAGAGCAGGTGCCTACTCTTCATAACAGCCTGCAAGGTGTCAGTGCTTCAAGAATAACAGTATTGTTGGTAGCTGCTTCCACCCATCCTCTCCATTGTACCACAGTGGGTTTAGTACTCTTGATGGCATGAAAATGAGTGTCTGAATGCATGAAAATAGCAGCTGCCTGTGTGCTATGAGGTGATCTGCACCTTCACAGTCCTGCTCCAGTGTCTCTTTTGCAGCCCAACCCTCCCACCCAACTGTTTGCATGTATATCTCATTGTTCCTGGGGGACAAGTAGTAGCTGGGCTTAGGAAGCAACTGGGGACCATTTGTATAAAAAGACCTGCAACAGAAGTGTGCAGAGACACGCAGCAATGCTGATGTTGAAATTCACATGTTATCTAAGGATGATGCAAGCAGCAGCTGTGGCTGTGGGGCAGGTTCCCCGTGGCCTGCCACAATCTATCTTTACACTTACAGTGTAGCAGCTGCCAGGCAATAGGGCCCAACATCCCAAACCAGCTCCAGAGACATTCGTCAGCTCTGGGGCAGGATGCTGAGACAGGCGTGGGTGGAGGACAACTCCTCCCTCACCCCTCCATCTAGAGCCAAGCAGCTCTGTATGTGCCAGACAAGAATCATTCCCCATCCTTGACATAGCAGCTCTGGATATTCTCAGTGTAGCTGTATAAATATTATTATTAATTTAATCCTAATGAGTTTTGGCTTCAATACCTCGTGGCAGAGACTTCCAGAGGCTGAGAATAACCAGTTATTAAATGATTCCTAAATGAGAAAGTACAACATTTATTAGGCTGATACTAATACTGGAGTTTCCTTCCTTGCATATGTTGCTGGGGTTTTGCCTTCATTAAGAAATGAAATAAAGACACCATTCGAAATTCTAAGCACGCTTTTTCCTTTTAAAGCACTTTTCCCCAGAGGATCTTAGTTATGCCTCTTAATCTTATTATTGCTCCTCTACAGGTAGCAAACCATGTGGCCAGGTAGGCTGAGAGTTTCAAATAAGATCCATGGCAGATGACTAATTGATGCCAAGCCCCAGGAGTCCTGATTTCCTCCAATACCTCCATTTGAATGGGAGCACCAGAGCTTCTCACTAGGGAGGAGAGCAGCCTGGCCTGGAAAACAGTCTGATTTGTATCTGAAATAACCATAGAAAAATTAAGAGCAGAGAGATGGTCTGATTTTTATGCAAAAAGTAGCACGTAATGAAAAATTATCATGGATCTTATTTTGCAGAGTATGGTCACAGAAAGACACACGAGCAGTTTACATGTACTTTTGACTTGCAGTCTTTTACCACTGCACCTCCTTCTGGCTCCAGGCAATAAGGGGGAATAATGGACAGTTTATAAGTAGTAGGAGTGGAAAATTACATGTCAACACATCTTTCAGATCCACAGACTGGCTTCTAGCCGAATCAGGAGCTGTCAGGATCTTAAATTGGGCTGCTGAGTTTGCTTGGGTAGAGTCTGGAAGAGACAGAAACTAGAGAAAAGAAATAAGCTGTTTCTTATTTGCATTTTTTAAGCACTTAACTGCATAAAACTCAAATGATTGAGAAAATTTATCCAGACAGGCAAAAATCATAGTCTTCCTGTGAAATTCTGCCTCACCTAGATCAGTGAATCTCTGCCAAATACTGGGGATAGCCATCCCAATCACTTCACAAAACAAGCCATCACGCTGTTAATAGTAGCCTGGTTAATCCCGCAGATGCAGGTTCTTTGGTTTCATGGGCTACTATCCTTTTTAGGTCTGCGCCAGCTGCCCACAGGGTAACACTGTCATGGGAGAAGGATCAGAAGAGCCAGTTTGAATGCTCTGTGCAGCAGGTTAGTCAACAGTAGTGCACTTGCCTGCAGAAGTCCCCCAGAACTGCCTTATCCCGGTATCCAGAGGTCTGGGAAACTTGGCCATGGCTGTCACAGGTTACAATCTGCTGGGGAAGCCCTATAACCCCTCTTCCTATATCATAAATCCTGTTACTTGTACAAATCTCACATTTTCTTGGAGTAACTTGAAGCATTTTACCATTACAGCTGAGTATCTATGCCTCCAAGCATGGACAGCAGCATAGTTTATAGCAGCTTCAGCTACTTCTCTGAGTCTTATCAAAGGTCCATGCTTTCCATCCACCTTTCTAAAAGATGTAAAGAGAGGTGTAGCCCCTTGGGCTGTGTGCTAGGAATGTGGCCAGGAGCAGGGAGAGGCATCTCCCACTGCTGAGTGTCCTCTTGTTGCAGCTCTGAGTCCTAGACTGGGCACTCAGCAAGGCTGGCTGTTGGTGCAAATGCAGTTCAGCTCCCAGCTTTAAAACTGTTGTGGTGGCAAAGAATAAAGTCCATGCTGGTGTCAGCCCCTTTTTCCCCTCTCTTTTTCCTGGCTCCTTAAGATTGCAAGGTTGCACACTGCTGCTACAGATTTGCAGGCTGTCCACTCAATCTGAGGAAAATCCAAGTAAAGACATCAGCTGAGAAAGTGGCAGGAGAATCGGGAGACATTCCCCAACCCCTCCCTTTTTATCTCCTGCTTAAGCAGCCTCAGTGACCAGCAGGCTGGCTGATGACCCTGGGTGCTCACCCCACACTGCCCTGCCGTTTCTTTTCTTCCCAAGTGGCTAGCGAATGGGGTGTAGGTCTAAATTCAGCTATTCCCTGAAAATCCACACATATTCACTTGCCATCTCCAACTTAGGGATCTGCAAAAGGCTTGGGACCACTGTGGGAACCTGCATCCACCTCTCCTTCACCATGCTTAAAGGGGATAGTTCAAAACAAAGAAAGCTAGTCTGGAAGTGCCTGGGTTTTGAAAGTCTGTCAGAAATAAATCATGTTATTTCTAAGTTCCCCAGAAAGAAAGGAGAAGCAGGGATCAAGGCAGTTCACCATGTGGTGGGATCTTACTTCCAAAAAAGTCATCAAGGCAGGTATGCATCATGCTTCAAGTGGAAGAGTCCAACACCTGAAAAGTGCAAGACATTGTCAAGTTCATGGTCTCAGTGACATCTGCAGAATGCCAACTCTGTGAGCTGAAGCAGGTGGTAGCCTGTGTGCACCCATTCAGGGAGAGATGGGTGATGGAGAAGTATCTGAGCCCATACACTTTCCTCCAACCTTATCTCAAGCTCATAATCCTGCACAAAGCTGTTTTCTGCTCATACTCTCTTCCTTTTGGAGCTCTGGGATAGTAATCTGGCTATGGGTCAAGATTATTTTTGTTGTTGTTCCTGCTCATATTCCTTTATCTATCCCAGGCACTTCTTCCTCTCCTCCTTTTGGCCCTGGACCACAGCACAGCACCCAAGAGACTGGTATGGCATTTGCAACAAGCAAGGGATTACAAATCTCCAGCACTGATTGGCTACATCTGAGAGCCCATCTGTCACTGAGAGTACACAAATTTTGAGAGGTAAACAGGGGCACCTGTGTTGTAACCTGCTCCCTATCTCACAGCAGTAAGGGAGTGCTGCTGAAATTATTATCTCTGAAAGGTCACCCCTTCAGACTATCACTGCTGGGCTAGAGTCAGCTTCTAGCTGATGGGGACAGAAGCTGTTCCTACATCTTTGGGTTATTTTTTCCAGCATAGGAACCCACATGCCTCACCATTTCCCACAAGCAAATTGGCACCTGCTTGTCTTGGAGCCCATTCCTGTGCTATTCCTGAATCGATCAGCAACCTGCACAGCGATGGATCTCAGTTTCCCAAGCAGAAAACTGATCGGTAATAACAAATGATTTGTAGAAAATAATTTAATGTTTGAAAAAACTTCACAGAATTTGCCAGGAGAGGGCTCAGGAAGAAGCTCAGCTCAGGTTCATATTTCTGAATCTGATTTTAAACATCAGAAATTAGAGGCAGCTCAGTGGTGATTCTGGGCTGATTTCACTGTCACTTTGTGAAATCTGTGTAACCTAATATCATTGTTGCTCCCCCTAGAAACAAGTGGGTCTTCAACACAAAAAAACCCTCATCCCAACATTTAAGGATCTCAGTGCTTTGAGATTGTCCACCAAAGATTGCCGCAGCATTTTCTCTTTTATTCTGAAGCATCTCCAGCATCAGTTCAGAAAAATTTGCATATTAAAAGCTCTTCCCCAGCCCAGCTAGAGAAACAGCCTCAAAGGACCTCCAGGCTCCTGATGAGGACACACGGTGGAGGAGGATGCCACAGTGGGGACAGGGGACAGGAGAAAGAGTATGCAGGGAGCTCCCAAGAAGGGGTTTACCTGTCTTCAGCAGTACCCCACTGGTGTGTGGGACTCCCAGCTTCTTGGTGGGGCAGTGCTGTGCCCTGTCTACATCAGTCCCAAATAAAGCCAGTTGCATCAAGGGCTCACCTCTAATCATGAATAGGGCTCAGCTGCTAAGATGAGTTTCTAATCTGCTTCCAAAATTTCACAGGGGCAGCAGAAAGAAATTGGGAAATGGTGGTCAGGAAGGCAAAGGCAGGCTGGAAAATCACAAGCACTGGGCTGGGCACAGGCTGACAGCTCCCCCTTTTCTCCCTGCTGGCACCCTGGCTTGTCCTCACTTTTACCTATCCAGGATAAATGCTGATTGGAGGATGAGCAATCTGGCCCCATCATCCCTGCCTCTCACCCACAGGCACTGCCTTCATTGCCTCTTTAAGTCAGGGTAGGGGGGACTTTACGGGGAGCCTTCCTATGGGGAATGTGACGGGAACACACAGTTTGCACTCAGGGAAAGGCATCCCTAATATGGTCTCAGCCACTCTGACTGGCTGGGGGCTCCTGTGGGAGGAATGGAGCCCCTTATAAAACCACCCAGGTCCTCCCACGAAGCAAACCTCTCTGGGCTTTTGCAGAGCTACAGTGGAGCTTGCTTGATATGGGAATTTCATCCTCCCTTTGGAGATTATCCAGGCTTTCTTGGGTTTCGCATGGCACGAGGTGGTGGCCTAGGCTGTGCGTGACCTGGTGGATGCCAGCAGAGAAAGCCCCTTTTCAAGCAGCACACAGCTCCTGCCAACATCGCTCTGCAAAGCAAACCTGCTGGTATCCCCCTGCTGTGGGCACCCTGCCTTGCTCCCTGCTCCCTGCCACTGCAGCAGCAGCACATTCCTCAAAGGGTGCAGACCAGTGCCACCATGGCAGGACCCACAGCAGCTCCTCTTTGCTTGTCACTGTTCTGAATCTGCCCAAGTGTCTTTTTCCGTGCTGCACCAATCACCCCATCCACATCCTAAGCAGCCTCCTTGGACCCAGGAGCCATGCCTAGGAACCCCCCTGTCCAGCAGTGCTGACCAGGGCTGGACCCTACCCACAGGAGGGCTGCAGCGTGCCCAGCACACATGGTTAGACCTCTGCCCACCCGTGGAGGGGAGGTGGCAGCACTAGGGGAGCCGACTCCTGCAGCTCCAATGGGGCTAGGGAGTGTCCCAGGCCAGGGGTGGGTCTCACATGAGCTGGGATGGCCGGTTCACAGAGGTCCAGACTCAAGATGTTTTCTATAGCACACATGGAGGATGCTTGGAGGAACACATGTGCCAGATACCTGCTGAAATGTCCACCCCAAAAGCTGTACCATCATCCCGTACAGCCAACGGGAATAAATGAGAGAAAGGATGGCCCTCTTCTAACAAGCATTCCCTGGCTCATAAAAAAACAAACAAAAGAAAAAACCCAAAGCAAACAAACAAACAAAAACAACACCCAAAAAAAGAAAAATGTTTTAGTCCTGCATTGCTTAGAAATATAAACTCATTAGCTGCTGACTATGTGATGGGATAGGACTGCTGTAGGGAGCACCACAAACGTGCCAGCAATCACGCTGCAGTTGGTCGTTCAGTACAGGGCAGCCAGGGGCAAAGGCAGCCCCCCTGAAATAGCACTCGGAATGAGGAGCCAACCCAGGCAGCCACAGGCTTAAAAAACAGAAAGAGCCTTGAACAAAATGTCAGCAACATGAAGGCATTTTGTCAGGTCTCACAGAGATTGTTAGGATGAAATGCATGGCACACCTTTAAAAGGACATAAAATGTGCCATCGGGGGGTGGGATCTATTTTTAACCCTTTGGAGTCTGCAGATGTGCAAACTCCCTGTGAGCAGGTCTCCGCAGCTACTGAGAGGCATGTGATCAGCCATTTCACTACCAGGCTGGGAAATGCCAGTGTAGTCAGGGCTCATTTATCCTCCAGTGAGGAGGGAGATTAAAGTCTTATCATGCTCCTTCCTTTGCCTAGGTAGCAATCCCAGTACATGTAGAGGTGCTAAGCACTACCAGCAGGTCACCAGCTTTGCAGTTTTCTTTTTGGAAAGAACATTTTGCATCTGGGTTTCTAAGCTCAGCATCCCCCGGCTCTGCCCATGAGATGGAGCAGGCAGAAATGCTGCTGAAAGGCAAGGAAGAGCAAGACACCCTGGGGAGGGTGAGGCGCATGCTGGTGACCTGCTGGAAGCTGCCAGAGGCAGGACAGCCCTGCAGCGAGGGGGGCTGAGCCCTGCTGTCAGTAGCACTGTGAAGCCATCAGGTCTGGATGTCAGCTCTCCTGGCCTGTGGTCTGGCATTGCCCTGCACTCCACCGCCCCTGCTGCATGGGCAGCAGGGAACACACATGCATGAGTCCCCGTCTCCTCCAGTTCTGTAGTTAAACCACCAGCCCAACTTGTGGGGGGTGGGGGGCGTGTGTTTATGTGGTATCTGCAGCCCCTCACTCCACACAGCATGTTGTAAAATCTCCTGTCATGTCTTAAAGGTTTCATCATTCCTTCATGGGAGAAAAACTAGTTCAACAAACAGATTTAAAACACAGAAAAGCAGGCACTACATCATTTCCCCATGTATTTCCAGATTAAAATCTTAATAATTTGTCTCCAGATGCCTGTTTGTCCCCTCTAGTGCTCTGCATTCTAACCCACTGCAGCAAAGCAGCCTCCTCACAGGGATAGTCCCCAAAAAGGTCAGCTGCAATCAAACAGCAGCTATGGACCCTGCAGCGTCCCTACAAAAAGAGTACCTCAGTTCTGCCATCACATGGCTTGGCACCAGGCTTTCAGTTCTGAGAGGATGGGGAGCAAGCACAACCTGTGCCCAGTGCTTCAAACACCACATCCCTCTGAGGCACCAGAAATTATCTTGAGAATGGTTTTGACAAATGAATGCCCTTGAAAAAAACCTGTGCACTGCTTATGAGCAGCTCCCCCAGAGAGTGCTGACATCTGCATATATTGTTTATAATGAATTATCTACTCGGCACTAGGAACCTGTCGGCTCTGGAGTGCGGTGTTAGGCTGACTTTCATCTCGCCAGCTTGCTGGTGTGAATCCAGCCTCAGCTGCCTGTGAACCAGACCTCTCCCTGCACAAAACCACCGTGGTGCCCTGGCCTCCTTGCCCCTGCACCCCCCAAACGAAATGAACCGTCAGTGTCCAGAAACACCACTCTAACTGTCAGCTGGGCTACTTGTGGAGAATTATGCCCAGCTGTGTGGGAATCCCTCCCATCACCATGCTTCTGTTCCCCACTCCCTGCAAGGGCAGAGCAGCATCTTCCTCTGGCTATGAAATACTCATTCACTTTCAGCCCTATGTGACTGTTTCCATACAGTGACCCTTGGTGCTCATACCTACTGCCTACCCTAAGACCACTGAGAAGGAAGGTGCTCAGGAAAGCTGAATGAGCGCTAAAGCAGCCCAGTATTGCTGAGCTAGGTAGGAAAGAAATTGCCTTCCTGTGAAGTTAGAGCCAAACCATGACCACCAGAAAGCACTTAGCTGCTGGAGGCCCACAGAAAGAGGAGAGCAGGAATAAAACCAGTACCTTCAGTCACTAAAGTCTCAGAAACAGACAGCTCTCTTATCCCATCAGTCTGCTATCTAAGGAAGATTAGGAACGTGGTGGACCACCCTTTGAAAACAATTTGCATGTCTTTGTCCCTCTTTACCTGTTGCCTGTGAAGAGAATATGATCAAAATAGGTAAGGACTCTTCCTTTTGCCTTTAGTGGCAGCGCTGCTGTGCTTCCCGGTACAGTTTCCAGTGAATTCCTCATGTCCCTTTGCCTCATCTCCCCTGCCCTGCATCTGCTCGATAACACATTATGTTACCAGCATTTGGCAACATGCTCTTTTCCCAGCTCCAGCTGGAGCCCTGGGGAGGAGGGCGCAGCTCTGGAGATTGTCTGCCCCTTCTCCTGCATGTCAAAGCCCTGTCAGCACTGAGGCACCCCACTGCTGACAGCCAGCTGGTGGGCAGTGACCCGGAAAGAGCTCTCTTGTGTGGCAGGGCCCTGGGCAGATGCTGGCAGGGACCTCCCACTAGCTGGGGTAACCTCATCCTGTTCCTCCATCCATCCTGAAACATTAACAGGGGCTCGGGTCAGACAAACCCTCACTCTACTCTTCTTTCCCCACCTTTTGCCCAGCAGACTGAAGCCATCAGCCCCTGCCTCCTGGACGTTTTCATGGTGAAAAAGCCAAGCAGCACATCTGCTCTGCTCCTCAGAAGGCAGCCAGCATGCGGTGCTTTGTCGTGTCATTTCGAGCTTCCCTTACTCTTCTCAGTCATTCCCTGGTTCCTATAACATGCCACCAGAATCCCCTCCACAATTTGGAAGGCTTATTTAGCAAGTCAGATATAGTCAGATATAGCAAGGCACGACTTTATAAATAGAGAGAGGCATGGCTGGGGACTGTGCAACATGACTCACAAGTCAAACTGCCAGTGAAGAACTTATCACACATTTGCTTTAAATATTCATTTAGCAATATCAAACCCTCCTTACAGTTACACTTACCAAACAAAAACTCAGTATATTTATGTTACTGTCTTCAAAACTATTCAGAAACCTCTCACCATTGTGCTGGTCAGAGATAAACTAAGGTCAGAAAGTAAAATACCTCCTTGGAAGCTTGAGCTTGCGCTCACTCTCAGCTCTGTAACTCAGAACTCTTTCCCAGCACAAAGTAAAAGGGATGATGCTTATGTCATAAAATATTTTCTCCTTAAATGCTTTCTTTTTTACCTTTGTATCTTATTTGTCAAAACTACTACTTCTGCAGAATACTTATGGTTCAGAGTTGGGTCTTACTACTTTTCAGTTTTGTTATAGACACTCATTTGCTCAACTGATCCTTATTTCAGATTGATTCTTCCACAGAAAATAGAGA
Organism: Pyrocephalus nanus; assembly: GCA_038380795.1. Lineage (NCBI taxonomy): Eukaryota > Metazoa > Chordata > Aves > Passeriformes > Tyrannidae > Pyrocephalus > Pyrocephalus nanus. The sequence goes on along the minus strand of CM076260.1, from coordinate 73,820,674 downwards.
AAAATAGATGTGAATCATGAAATCAGCAATAAAATCTCTGCAGAACAGGCAATTGATTAAATGCACACATTTTACACATTTCAGGAAACAAACATTCTTCTAATCTTTTTCTTCCTGATGATCATTTTATGGCCTCAAGACATACTAGGTTCTGGACTTACAACAACAAAATTAATTATTCCCTCTCCCTCCCTTCCGCTTCTTCATGTGATTGTTTTTGTTGCTATGACTTTATTTCTTAACCTGGGACCTGGTCATGCAAGCACTTAAACATTAACCAAGTCTGCTGCCCTCCCATTTGCTTCAGCAAGGATTACTTGAACGGATCATCTCCATTGCATTGCAGCAGAGGGTATCTGAGGCTGGGTACATGGGCTGAAACCTTGCTGCAATGCCAAAATAGACCCAACCTAACCTGCACAAATAGTACAAATTAATACTGAGTGCAATGTCACAGCAGCACCCCGGGAGCCTTCTCCATTACTCCTGCACTGCAGAACATCCCTCGTTACGTGGCTATGCCTCTGTACGAGTATTTGTCCTGCCCTTCCCCAAACCCCCCTGCCCAGGCATCAGCCCTCCCTCCCCCTTCCATCTGCTGACCTAGCAATATTTTCCACGTTATTCCTTTCTCTCCCCTTTTTATTTTTAAACAATGATGCACGTTCAGCAGGTGCACCTTCTGGGCTGCCCACAGTCCTGCTGCAGCCAGTGAAGAAACCAAGTGCCTCCACTTTGGGCAGAGCCATACCTGGTTTCTGGATTCTGATCAAGACTATGTGACAGGAGTTACATCAACTTTTTTGTGAAACAGTTGTTTCTCCACAGAGGAGCATGTGCAGCAGGCACCAAAAATAATAAAACAAGGTGTCAGCACAGCCTAAGCACCCAAGGACTAAATTACACTCTTTTAAAGTAGACTTTAAAATTTAGTTCCAAATTCCACTTAATGTCATATTTTACTGTCTAAGTAGAACCAATCTTCTTTTTTAACCCATCTGGCATTTAACCCATTACGTGTGAACAGGGTCATAATGACCCCTTAACCATACAGTCTTGGCCATGATGGGCTGGCTTCAGTGGGCTAAAAGAAATTAGGGAATGAGGAAATAAATCTCAGAGTGGAAGATCTAAAATTAATTGCCATATTTCTCCTAAGACATGTATCCCAAGACAAATTTCTTATATTCTCCCTCAGCTGACTCATTAGAACATTGTAGTTCTCCTAAATTTGAAACTTTTATTAGGTTTGAAGAACGCTCTTACCCCACAGGGCTCTTGCAGGCCAAATATGGAGGCATCATACCTAGAGCAAGAACAGAAACTGCTGGTGTTTTGGGTTGCTGGTGGGACCAGCCTGGGAGGAATTGGGAGGTCTGGTCTCTCAACAAGGCAAAGGACTCGCTGGAGCCACAGCTGCAGATCCCTGGCACAGCCAGTGGCTACTGCAGCCTCCAGCTTGTGGTCACAATTGGAAAACATTCAGATTTCAAGACTTTCTCTGTTATTTGTGCCAGGAAACTGTGCTGCATGACTTTCAGAGCTAAATTTAGGTTCACAAGTATTTCACATTCCCCAAACACCTTCTATGACAACATCCCAAAACCCTCCAAGAGCATTAACTACTCCTCTTTATCTTCCTTTGAGATGGAAAATAGAAAAGCCACTTTGCTGGCAGCAAACAGAGCCATGAATGTTGACTTGTTCAGAGTCACAGAGGAAAACCATGATGGACTTGGTACAGGGAAGAAGAAAAGAGAAAGAAAACCAACCTCTGAGTGTGAAGTGCTCAGATCCTGCAGTCACAGAAACATGGCCTGTCACCTACAGCAGTGCTGCTGCAGTTATCCATCAGCTGATCAATAGGTAGGAATAACATCATCACTACTTCAAAACTGTTTGGGTTAGGGAGTTCTGGTAGCTCTCTGATGATCTTTTTTTGAGGGGTGGGGTGGGTTGGAGTTTCCAGAACAAGAAATCCTTATGGAGGAAAGACCCTATTCTACAGCCTCTTGAACAGTGCCTCTATACCCACACACCACTCTACAATAACTTGTGGCAAGAAAGTGGATGGCCTTAGCACCTGGACCTCACTTATTTTTCAGTATGGAATGCAGTGCAAAGCAGGCAGAGCTCCCCACTGTGCCCTTTGGCTGTGCTCCACAGGCAGATAGCCCAGTGACAGCACTGTTCAATGCTAGCAAACTCAAGATAGTTTAGATTTTATGCCTCTATTATTTTAACCATTTTTTTTGTGTGTGTGATTATTGTTGCTAAAGGGGATTAAAAAGCCTTACAGAAGCAGATACAGGTACCTGGGGAAGCTTATTGTGTTCTTTTTGGTTGATCTGCTTTTGATCTCCTCCCACTTCCATGGTCCTCCATCTTCCCCTCTGCAGGTAGCCTTCTCCCTGCAGCCACGGGGAGGTTTGGGAAGGGCAGAACTGTTCTGTCATTGTCTGCTCCCTCAGCATGGCTGGCAGAGCTGTGGTTCTTGCACCACTCCTGCAAGCAGCCCTTCCTCCGCTCTCTGAGTGTTCCCTTCCCAGCGCTGGCCCACCCAATGCAACACCAGCAACCCGAGCGCTGCACTGGCCACCGTTAATGGCAATGCAAACTCACTTTATTTAGGTGATGTCTGTGTCTATGGGATTTGAGGAACCAATGGGTGTGAGGTGAAGGGTCACTCTCCTGTAACCACTGCAGAGCTGCCTGTGAGAGCACCTTTGTCCATGCCTGCATGCATCAGGCACCAGGACAGCTCTTCTGGGAAAGGACAGAGCTGCATACATACAGAGGTCTCCTTACACACTTGTACCAGAAGCCCCACTCACAGCACTTCTGCTTGCTTAGGTCCTTATGCCATCACGAGCCAGGGTCAAGGGCTGATGCCTGCTGACATTGACTTTGGGCTGCTCATCTCTGAGTACATGAGAGCCCTTTTATAAGGTGATCCTCCCCCTTTTCTCTCCAGCAGTGAGGTTTCTCAGCTTTAAAGCCTTGTTTTCCCTTGAAGAGAGAGAAGCTGCTGGAAGCCAAGCAGTGAGGGCACAGGGGGGCAGGGAGTGTTTGTTTGGAAGCTGTTATGGGTGGGAGGGATGTGCCAAAGAAGAAAACTGCTTCCAGAGATCTATATATACGCAGCTCCCTGAGGTGGGGTTACATGGAGGCTCATTCCCGGGCTGCCTGTGGCACTCCCTGAACATCAACAACCAGAACTGCTTCCAAGCTGCACGCTTTAGTTTCAGAGAGTGGCCTTGAGCAGGTGAGGAAAGACAGAGTTTGGCTGTAGTCCCTGCAAGCACAGAGCATAAGCTGCACAGGGTCACCATAGTGCTGGAGATTTACATGCTGCTGGCCCCAGTTCTGCACAGGTCAGTGTAGTTTCAAGGTTGACAGGAGGGGGGAAGAGAGAGACACTCTTGGCAATAAAATATTTCTTCAACATCTGCTCATCTCCATCACACACAGCACACATCCTAAGTGGGAGCCAGCAATGCTCCAACTATCCCTGCTGCATAGAAATCAAAAACTCCTTTATTTTTCATATCCTGAACAAATGAAAAAAGAGAACCTTTTCCAGCTGCAAATACAACTAATTCGCAAAGCCTGAAGCTGATAGCTTTGGTCCCTTCAAAATCTGTTCTGGCCATGAGGGTCTGAAGAGGATCCCCAAATCTGCCAGCAGTTCCTGGGAAAGAATGCAAGACTGTAGAATACTCTGAATGGTCCTGTTGCTAAATCTGCCCCCCCGACTGGTATCTGTTCCATGTGGGAGCCCTGCACACCAGCGCTGCCTGCAGTTATCCATCAGCTGATCAATAGGTTACAGTCACCCTGATGTACTTCCATTTTCTAGCCCCAGGAGATGTGCCATAGAAATTATGCAAGTCTATAGCTCTCTTTTAATGTTTTTAATAGAAAAATGCCTGTTTGGTTCAAAAATAAATAAATAAATCTATGACCTCAACTGGTGATGTTCCATTCAAGTACTTTTTTTTCCCTGTGGATTAATGAAATGAAACTAGCATAAAATATTTCTATAAAATAAGTGTTTGAAGATTTGAAGGGGTTTGTTTTAATACTTCACTTTCATAAATAAAGATTGCCATAGAATTTGTTGCTTAGGAGTTTACTGTGAAAAGTAATAATAATTTTCATGTGGCCTTTATTTTGTCCTTTTAATAAATTTCATTGAATAAATATTACTGGCCAAATGCCAGCAGGAAGTTCACAATCGACTGAGTACACAGTGGGGCTGCACTGATGTCCTCTCTGAAGGGGTGTTCAGGTCCTCTCAGGAAAGCCAAGCCTAATAAATTCTGTAGGTTAAAGTGCTTTTTGTTTTTGCAGTTTTGGAACCCAAAAGGAGAAGCATGTTGGGGTGTCAGTTCCCTTTTCCAAATGGGGGACAGAGCTGTGACTTTTGTGAGAGGCAGCCCATCCTGGGCCACATTTTTCTCTCTGTGCAATGCAGATTTTTGCATTAACAAAATCTCTATCCTTGTCAAATTAGGAAGCCCTCATTTTCTCCAGGATTCCCTTTGTTCTTTTGCTCAGAGGCTCCCTTAAGACTTTCCCTCAGAACCCAGGTTTTCCTGGGTACCTGGGTACCTTAGCTTTTTAAATAACTGTGTTAATGCCCCAGGCATCTGCAGATCCTGAGGAAGCTTACATCAAAACCCAGTCATGAGTGTGCCTCCAAAACTCATCTAAACACTTCCACATAATTTTTGTCTTCCCAAGGACTCTTCTGTTCTCCAGATTTTTCGATTCCTTGGTGACGTTTGGTATTTCCAGGGCAGTTCCTTGTGTTGCCTGCTGGGTGCAACTGTGGAGCTAAGCTACAGAGGCTTGTCCTGTACTGGTCCAGGCCTAGATCCAGCCTGCTGAGGAGCAAATAGGGAGCTGCAGTCCCAGAGAATGCTGTTGGTGCAGGCAAGAGCCATTCCGCCATTACCCTCCCTCCCACAGCACGTGGGTGTCCTGCATCCTTCCTGCTATCCCCTGCTATTCTGCAGCAAAACAACAAACCAGTCATTTTTTTTCAGCTGTAAAAATGTATTTTTGGACATTTAACTTCAACAGGATGAAACTGGCACTGAGGTTATCATGAAAACCTGATGCTGTGGGTTAGTATGCAACAAAATTCTGCTGTTAGAGACAGCAGACAGTGAGATGCCAGAGGCAGCATCAGCCTCCCTGAACAAGGCAGTGTCCTGTGCAGTGCTGTGGCTGCTGGAGGACTGCCCTCTGCCCTCAACTGTTCTTAGGAGTATTCCTAAACCCAAGTTTGTTACTGCAAAATATAGATCTTAGTCAGATGGGGCAAGGATCTCCTGATCCCATTGATTTTGATCAGGCTGGAGGAGAGTGACATCACTCTGCCCCACCCCAAAAAATCAGGCCCTTCTGTCATGGGTTTAGGATCCTAAATTAATTATGCAGGTGGAAAAAGTAGAGTCTGAAAGTGCTGTGTAATCCATGAGGCTGCTCTTCTAAGTTAAGTCTTATTGTGTTTGTGAAGCAGTCTTTTAATTAAATAACAGAAGTAGGTCCTAAAATCCATCTCATAATACCACTTAAGTGACAACTCAACCTATGATCAGGATTCAGGTACTGAGAACTTAATGTTAGTTAAGCACCTCCCAGAATCCCAACATGGAGCTGTCAGACAAAGTAGGTGCCACTATCCAACAACTTGCACAAATGTCAAGTAAAAGCCTGTGTGTGCTTTATGAGAAGCAACTGTTTTTTTGAGAAGCAGCTACTTTCCAGTCCAACCCTAGTCACTCAGAGAGAAATTTCAGCTGAGGAGATCTTAAGGTTGCCCTGGGGCAGGGCCCCAGATACCAGGGAAGGACCAGGACAGCTCCTCCCACAGGCTTTTACTTTGGAATGGGACTAAAAAAAAATATATATGTGTCTCACTTCAATGCAGGTAAACAAGTGCACCCTTAGCATAGCCACAGCATAGCAAAAAACATTCCTGGGCTGGAAGTTTATCTGAAAATCATCTTTTTTATCCCAGCGCTGCTGTCTCCCACCAGAAAGAAACACCCCAAAACTCAGGGACTGCTTTCATGCCAAGGCCCTCTGCTCCACGAGTCCTCCTCTTCCAAAGGCTGATGGCTCCCGCACATGTGCACTGGCCCAGGGAGAGGGGCCAAGTCTGGCAGCGCTTTAGGGTAGCTCCCTAAGGGAGCAGAGTACTTGGGGTGTGTATGTGAACACTGGTAGCAAAGGGGGGCCCCAGAGTCCCAGAGAAATGAGACAGGCAGGGGCAGTTTTCCCTCCTCCTATCCTGCTCTGCTTCATCAGCGAACAGGGTAAGCAAACACCTTTGGCAAGAGGAAGCCCCTGGGATTTTCCTTTGGGCTCCCAGGGAGTTCCTGAGTAAAGGATCTGATCCCTGGAAGGGCTGGTTTAGGGGGGCAGAGGTCCCTTTGCAGGCAGCCCCTCATGCATGACCACTGGCAAGGGCAAGCCTGTCAGGCAGGGTGAGGAAGTGGCCCTGGCTGCCCTCATCCCCCCAGGGACAACATGATGGCAGGTGGGTTTCCCATAAGTGGAATGGAAAGCTCTTTATTTAACCTGCACCCGCCACCTGCCCTCAGCCCCAGCCTTGCCTTCCTCGGGAGCCTGCCAGGGCTACTTTTTTGGCAGGCTGAGCCAAATGAAATCTCTTTCAAGCCAAGGCTCCAGGTAACCCTTTCCCGCCTGGGTCGGGGAGGAGCACTTTTCAGAGTGTCAGGGAACCCACCTTGCAGCAGAATGATGGAGCCACCACCAGACTGCTCCCAGTGCCACTGAGGACTCTGCACCTCAAGCAAGTCCCAGGGAGCTGACTCCTCTGGCTGGGGTCCTGCCCCCTCCCCAGTCCTGCCATCCCCCCTCTGGGGATGTCCAGCCCCACCGCCCACCGTCCTCACACTGCGTCAGCAAGTGATGGAAGAACCCAAGCAAATGACGACAGACAACTGCATTAGGGATGTGACAGAATGACTTATGATTTAATGCTTCTTGAAGTTTTCTGTTTCCTTCCACAGGGCATTGGTTTTAAAAACAAACAAAAGGAGATAAAATAAATTAATTTATGTACACTTTACATACACTGTGTCACGTGGAGCTTTGCAGCAACAGTAACCAGAAATCGTTACAAAATAGAAAGTTACATGGCTGTTGCGGGCCCTCTGCAGCCTGCAACCCAGAAGGTTGTCATCCTGAGCGTGGTTGGCAAAGTGATCATGTAAACATGTTTAGAAGCATTTACGGTGGACAATGGATGGGCCAGCTTCATCGTATTCCTGCTTTGTGATCCACATCTGCTGGAAGGTGGACAGGGAAGCCAGGATAGAGCCACCGATCCAGACAGAGTACTTACGCTCAGGTGGGGCAATGATCTGGAAAAAGCCAAGAGAGCTGACGTCAGCAACCAAGCCACTGCTGCAGGCAGCAAGCACAGGGGTGTGCACAGCCCTGAATGCTGTGTGCAGGGGAGCAAAAGAAGGCTGATCCTATGCCTGGGTCCTTTGTGCTCCAGCCTTACCTTGATCTTCATTGTGCTGGGGGCCAGGGCTGTGATCTCCTTTTGCATGCGGTCAGCAATACCTGGGTACATGGTGGTACCCCCAGACATGACGTTGTTGGCATACAGGTCCTTCCTGATGTCAATGTCGCACTTCATGATGCTGTTGTAGGTGGTCTCGTGGATCCCTGCAGATTCCATACCTGGGGGCAGAGAGGGGGAAACAAGCAGGCACAAGTTAATTGCAAAGAGACTCAGGAGAGAAGGGAGAGCTGTCAGGGGAGGAGAGAGGGAGGGGGTCCCACACACCAATAAAGGAAGGCTGGAAGAGGGTTTCTGGGCAGCGGAAACGCTCATTGCCAATGGTGATGACCTGCCCATCAGGCAGCTCATAGCTCTTTTCCAGGGAGGAGGAAGAGGCAGCGGTGGCCATCTCATTCTCAAAGTCCAGAGCCACATAGCACAGCTTCTCCTTGATGTCACGGACAATCTCACGTTCAGCTGTCAGGGGAGAGCAAAGGCATCAGTGATTGCAGAGGAGGAAGCTGAAACGCTTGCACCACTTCCATAGGTCTGCTGGAACTCCAGACCCCCAGCCACACGTGAACTCCCGAAAAGGAGGGCTCATGGGGCTTGCAATGGGGTGACAAGCTGCAGCATCCCTGAAGGTGCAAGCGTTGGGAGTGAGAGGGACTTTCTGGAGGAGGGAATAGTGCTTACCTGTGGTGACAAAGGAGTAGCCACGCTCAGTCAGGATCTTCATCAGGTAGTCAGTGAGGTCACGGCCGGCCAGATCCAAGCGCATGATGGCATGGGGCAGGGCATACCCTTCATAGATGGGGACATTGTGTGTCACACCATCACCGGAGTCCAGCACAATACCTGGGGAAACAAGAAGCAGCCACCTGAGAGATGCAGCCCACAAAGGGTGCTACCCTGGGGGGCAGAGCACTTCTCAGCTGTAGGGGACCAGTCCTGGGTGTCCTTGCTGAGGGAAGAGGGGCCAGTGGGACTTTGCACTCACCAGTGGTACGGCCAGAGGCATACAGGGACAGCACAGCCTGGATGGCCACATACATGGCAGGGACGTTGAAGGTCTCAAACATGATTTGGGTCATCTTTTCACGGTTGGCTTTGGGGTTAAGTGGGGCCTCAGTGAGCAGGGTGGGGTGCTCCTCTGGGGCGACACGCAGCTCATTGTAGAAGGTGTGGTGCCAGATCTTCTCCATGTCGTCCCAGTTTGTGATGATGCCATGTTCAATGGGGTACTTCAGGGTCAGGATACCTCTCTTGCTCTGGGCTTCATCTCCTACATAGGAGTCCTTCTGACCCATACCCACCATGACGCCCTGCAAGGGAGGAAAGCGGGGGCTCAGCAACCTCTCCACGGGCAACAGCACCGGGCTTCCTGGCAGGACAGGAGGATGGCAAGCGCTGGGAGGCAGCAGGGATCCACCACCACAGCTGTGGCAGGGCTTGAGGGGAAGCTCGGAGGGGCACTGCGCCGTACCTGGTGGCGGGGGCGGCCCACGATGGAGGGGAACACGGCCCTGGGGGCATCATCCCCGGCGAAGCCAGCCTTCACCAGGCCGGAGCCGTTGTCGCACACGAGCGCGGTGGTCTCGTCCTCGTCGCACATGGTGTCGGCTGTGTCTGCGGGGGCACAGGGCGCAGGGGCTGAGCCTCACGGCCGGGCGGCAGCCGCGGGCAGGGGCGGCGGGGCCGGGCTTACCTGTGCTGGCTGCGGGCTCCGCGTCGGGCAGAGAGAGAGGCTCCCGCTCCTCGCCGGGTCACTCGTGGCAGCCGCGGCCGCCCCCGAGCCTTTTATCGCGGCGGGAGGCTGCTCGACCGGCCCCCAGGAATGCGGCCCCGGCCGTCCCCATATTTGGGCGTCGGGCCCGGCGCGGCCCCGGACCGGCGGTGCCCAAAGAAGGCGCTCCTGGCCCCGGCCCAGGTGAGCCGGGCCCGGCCGTATAAGGCGCGTCTGCTGGGCCCCCCCTGCCACCGCCCGCGGCCGGGGCCGAAATAATCCCCCGGCACCACCAGGCCCGTTAAGGGCAAAGCAGGTGGGGGCAGCCCGGCAGCCCCGGCGGGGCTCGGAGGGGCGGGAGGCGAGGGGTCATCGGCTGTTCGGCCACCACGTGCCGGGGCTTGGGGCTGCCAAGGGAAGGGCTCCCTCATGGGTCTTGCCTGCAGCTATAGGTGAGCCCCGTGGGGAGAAAGGAAGTTGGGAGAGAAGGCAAAGTGTCAAGGCAGGTCCGTGGTTTGCAGGTAATACTGCTGTACATGGCGACAGCCCACGCGAAAGCCACGGCTTTACACGCCAAGTTAAGCCGTGCATCGTTTCTTTGCTGTGGTTTAAAAATGGAAAATAAATGCACAGGATAACATCTGTCAGACAAATGCCTGACGAGAAGCCCGGTAAAGCATTAATCCTGGTCTGATCCCAGCAGCCTGACGTAGCTGTGAATGCTGGTGCCATTACGAGTGTCCATTGCTGGCTTCTGAGCTCGGCCGGGCAATGCGGGAATCCTTCAGCTATCCCTGTGGCTCAACATTTCCAAAAGGAGCGTGGTCTCACCCGCAAGTCATCTCTGATGAGGTGAAGGTATAGCTACAGGTATTTAAGCAGAGATTCCATATAGGACACTTGGGAGACTTTATAGAGACATTTCGTTTACCAATGGAAAGAAGAGGCAGCAGTGCAAGCGGATTTGCAGCCCTGACACTATGTTGATATAAACCAACCTTCAAGAGCTAATCTGATAGCACAACTGGCCAAGGGTAAATCCTTAAAATTTAGGGAGTCAGAAGAGAAGGAAGAATGAATAGCAGGCCAGAGGCACTCATGCTGTGAGGAGTCTCCTGCAAGCGAGAGTATTTCTGCAGGTGATTTCCTCCACTGCAAGGCACAGCAGACAGCTCAAAAGAGAAGCAGATAATTTTTCTTTTCTTCTGTTTAACTTCTCCATCTTGCATCTTAGCAGCACCCCTCTTTACGTCTGGCAGCTCTCTACTTCCTTCTGCATAGATTCTTAATTCCTAAGAAGTTATTTTATTAAAGTACACTGAGGATAAAGAGTGCTCTTCTCTCATCCTGTTCCTCAACTTATATTACACTTCAGTTCCAGCAGTAAAAAAATTGGAAGCTTGAAAGCACTTAAAGGCATCGCAGCCACCAAATCTATTTACAGAACTGTAGAGCTTCGTTGTGGTTTCCAAAATAAAGTCAGTTGTGTTGAATCAGAAATCAAGTAACAGAAACCCTAGAGTAGCTGAAAGAGAAACATTCTTAATTCTTCAGTGAAACATGATGCAAGCATAAACCCTTTCTATCCCTTCTGTTCCCTTTTATTTTCTCTCTACCCCAATCTAGTTTACAGCAAAATGCCCAAATGGAAATGTTAAATTCTTCCAGTTCTGAGTAAAATATCATTTTCTGCAGGTAGATCTGATGTTTATCTGGACTCACTAAATGAATGTGGGTTTTGTCCCAAGTCAGAAAACAATTGGAGTTAGTTTCCAGTACAGAGCTGGGCACAAAGATTGTTATTCCCTATGTGTAACTTCTGAAATTGATCACAAACGACAACTGATAAACTTTCCTGCTACTCTGGTAACAACAAAGGATAGAAGTAGGTACGTCCTGTACTGTGCATGCTTTTCATCGCTGAGAAAATAACTATTTAAGAAACAACATATACTTCCTTATCCAAGAGGAGCTATCCATGCTCCTTAGGCCGTTGTCCCAAGTTTATTTGTTTTTGTTACACTTGGAAACAAGCGAGAGCTCTGGCATGACCTTCCATAAGCAGTGGTAAATGAAGGCATCCTCCCTCTGCAGTAATCTGAGACAGAAGTTCTGCACCAGCACAGTTTATTACATAATGAAGCGGAGGACAGAGAAATGGAATAATCCCGAATCCCAGCCTCTTTAAACTTCCCAACCGAATAGAGAACCAGCTCAACATTGCTAGTACAAGAACATTAAACATCAGTTTAGACATGGAAGTTATTTTAATGAGGCTTTATTTAAGTAAACTCATTGCAAGTAGCCTTCTGTTTTGGCAATAGTCAGATGGAAAGCTGTTGTACTAATGCCAAATGCCTCCCAACCAAGCAGTAGAGTAAAGCAGTTGAAAAGCCTACATTTCCCAAAAACCTGGAGAATGCTTTTACACCAACCACAATAAACCCATCCCAGCAGAGAAGCCAGGCACTTTGAAACAGGCAGATAGCCAAGAATGAAGAGAAATGCCTGCTTCTGGAGCAAGCTTTCTAGGGCTTGCCCTGCCACTCCTTACAGAATACAAATATCAGGTGAACAGTCTGGGAAGGGATGATATATCCCCAGAGTGTTTTATGGTGGATGGTCAATTAAAAGGATTCCTCTTCAAGCAAAATACACGAGTCTAGTAGAAGTTCAGGTGGAACATATTTCAGTAAGGGGTGGCAATCATTTCTAATTCTTTTTCTCCCAAAACCCTGCTAAGTTTATCAACATGAAACCACCCTCAAAGTGACATTTAAAACAAGTGGAAGGCTTTAAATGACCCACTCCTTTGAAGCCATAGCTGGGAGTTCCGCTCAGACTTCTCAGCCGTGCAAGACTGCAGAAGTGCAAAGTTCGCTGCCTAGAACAATCTTAGAAGATGACTGCTAGTGCATTTCTTTCCCATATTAGTTAGAACCTCTAGATAAATCTATTCTTCCAAACATGTTCAGATTCTCAGCCCAGCTTACTGTATTAGTACAGGGAGGAGGGGAAGCCACAGAAGGGGAGCTGTGCTTTTAAAACTAGAAACTGGATTCTCTTCAACCAATTTAACTTCTGACCTTCTCAGCTGTTGGATCAAGTTGTTGCAGCAGGCATGGAGCCAGACAAGTAAAGCATAAGGGCATGCAAGTTGCTCTGCAATCACTCTGACTCTTGAGCTACATGCAAAAGAAAGGGGCAACTCATCAGATTGCACTAACTTTTATTTAAAGATTAAAATCTGCTGTCCATCACAGTAAATAAAATAGAGAAGTTAAACGGATTTTTTTTTTTATTCTCCTGTCAGAGATAACTAACTGGGGCAGTGGGGTAAAAGAAAAGAAAAAAGAAAACTAGTAGCATCTATCAGTAGAGAATAAGGTGTGGAGTAAGGAAGACCCTGTTGTACTCCCACACCATGGTAACTGCTTTCTAGGTTTCATCTGAGCCTAGGCGCGAGCAGTTGCTGTGAATGACTGCATGGTGAGCTGCTAATCTCATTTTTACATGTATTCTAGAAATAGCCTAAATGGAAGTCAAATAGATACAATACTAAAATGTTTTGAAAAAGTTTAACCTTGCAGATATAAACTGAAAGAATGGTCTATTTACTGGACCAGAGAACTTTGAATGAGAACTGTGCTTTATTCCTTTCTGTCACAGACAAGCTGAGTGATCAGTAACAAGCCAGTCATCCTTTTTGTGCCAGTAACCTTTAATGCAACATTGCAATCAGCTAGTTTCTACAGCAAAAAGTGTTATACAAAGAAAGAGTGGAGTTATCCAATAGAATAACCAGTTATTTCTTAAGTAAGCTATACAGTCATCCAGCATTAACGTTATCACTATTTTCTCTGAACTGAAATCACAGCCCCAGTGGTGACAGCAGAAGTTTCCCCCCCTCCTGCACTGGGTCCCATATTTCACCCTGTTTGTTTGTGTATCTTTTGAGTCTCAGGCAGGACTCATATTAATGAAGATAAAGAACGAAACAGAGAGTTTATGAAAAGCACAGAAAAAGAAAGCTTTATTTTTATTTTGCCTGAAAACACAACTCTGGCTCCCCTGACCAAAGCATCAATGTCTACACATTTAAGACCAAGTATATTACTATTACTCATATAGATTTTAGCACAGTGTTAGCAAAAAACCAAACAAAACATAAAAAATTATAAAAGCATTCAACAGTTCTTTAGAAAAAACATTTAAAACACCAGTGAGGATCATGCTTGTCCCTGAACGTAGAGTTCATAGTTTGCCTTTAACACAAATTCGAAGTAAGCATTGTATTTCAAGTTGCCAAGTTCATTTGATTGCAGCAAGTCCTTCACCTCTGGTAAATATTCACTTAACTGGACTCCTATAACACAAAACCATTTATTACAACACCAATAAAAGTACTTTTCATTAGTAGTTAAGGTAAGTTTTAAGTAAACACCTCTGCCTGCCTCACAGTTAAATTATTCTTCTGGAATTGGGAAGCTCTAATTCTATTATACACTTAAAGAAATACAATAAAGCTTAAGCAGTCTGTAAAACAGTTTAAAAAAATAATAATTTTTACTTAAACAGAGCTCAGTAATTTAATGATTAAACCACAAATCCAAGCTTTGCATAACACTTCAACAAAATAAAAATAAATAATAACAAATAAAACCAAAGGGAAAAGAAAGCTCAGTCAAATAATAAACATCTATCACTTGCAACAGTTCATTTCAGGGTGTTAGACTCTTACAAGAGGAAGGAAATTGACAGGACCGGACACACGAAACCAGAACTGCTCTGAAAAACTTCATTTTTCTATTTTCCACATGGAACTCTGTTTTGGAAAAAGTTTATACGCAGTAACGTTTAAAACAGATTTTGACTCTCAATTTCTTTCATGCTCTTACTCCCTCCTCCAGCTGTAGTAACTTCCATGATCACAACTTCCTATGGTCAGCTTTAACCGGAGAATGGGAAGTCTTTTTTTTTTTTTTTGCTTTTGGAGAGCGAGCACAAAAGCAAAAAACCATCTTATCGTAAACAGATTAGGCTCTTCTGAGTGACAGTCAATTAGTTATTAATCTTGTATCCTACAGAAGATATGTATTGAACTCCAGAAGACCTACTTTACTGTACTGTAAGAAACTGCTAAAAATCTGGTAGGTGCCCTACTGAGCAAATAATTTGAGGGTACTAAGATTATAACCAGATTACAACCCAGAAATCTGATCACATCTTACCTGCCTGAACATTTTACAGAGATAGAACTAGCTCCATATGATTTTAATTGTCTAGTGGAATGCATTTTTATTACTCTGAGAATTTATTATCACTACTTCTTACATATTAGTGTTCTTCTTAAGCAGTTTTCGAAACAAGTAAACATTTTCAGATTCCTCCATTATACTTAAATCCACTTTACCTTCTTTCAGTAGCTTTTGTAGTATTTTCACAAATATACTATCTTTAGATGCTTCAATTGGATCATCTCTACCATCTGAACAGGACCATCTGCAAGTCAAAGAATAAGAATTGCATAGATGAAATAAAATTAAAACTAACAAGAACAAAAAACACGGGGAAATTTGATATATTATCAAAGGTGATTAACACATGTCCTCACAGAAGGCACTTGGCTATAACTCCAAGCAAGAGGCTTTTCTATCTTTGTTAATAACTCTTTATTCCAAGAGTAAAAGTGCAATGAAATTACATTACTATAATGTAGTCTAGTTAGGAGGACAACAGAAACGTTTCCCTTCCTCTAAACCATAAAAAACCCCCACAAACAACATTATTTCTTTGATAAAACAAAACTATTGTCCATCAAGATAAGAATTACCTATTCTGAGTAATTATATTTTATGTTTGAGATTATGAAAGTATAGATTCTTTTTTTTTTACAATAAAAGAAAAGAAGTAATTTACCCAAACCAAAACAAAAAGCAAACACTGAGAAAAAGAAAAAAACTTTGTAAAATCTAAGTTGCAGGCCTGTAACAGCACACAGAGACACAAAACCAAGTTTGTCTCCTTTGTGTTAAATGTGAAAATTCATGAATGACAGTCTCATCTGTGATACAAAAAAAAAAAAATCCCAAATAGATTTTTCTAAGAGAAAGATTATTTTAAATGACAATTTTTCATCTTTACAGAGCCTTATATGAAGCAGTTTTAAGTCAACACCAACCTAACTTGTTTTGCTGTGGTTCTAACCTGTCAGCTGTTAAAATTTCCTGTCCCCAGTGTTAAGCTGCCAGACAAAACCAGTTCTCATATCGCTGCCTAAACTACTGTGGGCCAGTGGGAATGTGCTTGCACCAGATCTCGACCTGGTTCCCAGAAGCTATTACTGACAAATCCCCTGTACTTCACTGAAACCATGTTTTTATCCTGGATGTCACTTCAACTCTTAAATGTCTAGGATTTCATCTTTAATCGACTGGGAAAAATGTGAGGAAAAGAGGGAGGGAAGGTGGTAGGGGGATTTTCTCCTCTCAGGCACAGAGGAGAATAGTGAGGACTCTACAAGAACATCAGGAGCACACCCAGCAAAGCTCTCCATCCTACCTGAAAACTTCACCACCACCTGTAGCCCTTAACCTAGAAAACAGATGCTATCCTTAAAAATAGGTACCGTAACATGTCAGACGGTTACTTCTGCACACAGATGAAAGTTAACACTACCTCTTTTGAAACAGCAATCAACCTCTTTGTAAAGCCTTTGTGAGCCTTGCTAGACTAGAAACTTAAGTGGGACATCAAGTTTTCCAAACACTCTTCAGTCATCTCAAATTTCCTCTGGTTAGCTAGCAGAGTGGCCAAAATCCTGTCAGCATTATGTATGTTTGAACAGTAAAAATATTACATTCGAAATCCTGTTCTTGGCCCAGGGAAGATAGGTCATAAACCAATAATTGGACTGATGCCATGCAGGAGTTCTGGATTCTTCTGTCTCTAAAATAATAGGAAGGGAACACTTGGAATATTGTGAACCTGCTTCTGCATATTATTTGTGTCATATGTGGCAGTAACTTAGTTACACAACTAGGAATTTATTTTCTAGAAACTACCATCCTTTGGAATCTATCCTATGCATGAATGTGAATCCAAATGCTGCTTATTTCAGTTTTAATCACAAATGGCACAGTGCAATTGGAATGTATTCTCTCCTCATCTTTTCTTTCTTAGGTCCCTCTTGGAACACAGATAGGACTTAGAAAAGCTGAAGACTTCTGAAACTTAGAAAGAAGAGGAAGGAAATGCCATCTGAGTTATTTAACCTGGGACAAAACAGTACCACTGTATGAGGAGAAGATTCTCGGGACCAATTGCTTTCAGCCTGTATTTGGTTTTGAACGTCCTTAAGTGTGGCTCTTCTAAGCAGTATTTAGGCTTTGATCTCTTCCAGTCATGAATGCAGCTTTAACTGTAAAAGATCATGATCTTTTCAATTGAACTTTGTCACTTGACTGAAACCAAGTGAAATAAAGGCTTGTAGGGAGTGAACTCTGCACGTGTTGCTCTTATTAGAGATATTTTATTTGAGATGTTTCAAATGAAAAAAAAAACCTTCAGCGTGGGTCACTTTTTTTACCTTAGGAAAGGGTTCAAGAATAAAAGCTGCATGGCTACATTTTTGTGTCAGGTGCCAAGAATGCATTGTAGGATGCCAGTGAGAGAAACGAACAAAGTACTACAGATTTTTTTTGCTAGGGTTTCACTTTACAAATAAGAAGATATATTATACTTTACTAACCTTATACTATGAAATTCAATCTTTTTGGTGAGTTAGAGAATAGTACACTAAAATGTAATTCTGGAGAACCTGTCACAAATACTCCCAGTACCTTATATTCATACTTACCCATCTCTTTGGAGAGCCTTACAGAGAATTTTAAGTTTAAGATCATTTACATCCACTTCCTCTTCCTTCAATTCACATAAGGAGAAAAAACAGCCAAATAAAAATGTTAAGATTTTTTACAAAAGAAATAATCACTTTGTCACACAGATTAAACCAATGACTTAGATCCCTCAATCACTGAACATAGTTTTTAACACATGCTAAAAACGATGATCTGATCTGACTGTTGAAACACCAAACACTGTCTGTTTCTACCTGAAATCATGGCTCAGACTTTCCACATCACCACTTGAGTGCTGAAGACCAACTGACTCAATTTTAAAAAGGGCATATTTTAAAATACCAGTTCGTAAAACATTGTTTTCCAGGCAAGTTTTATTTTACCATGTGCTAAGTGGTGACTCTTTTCCAGCACTGCAAAGCTAACTAGCATTCATTAGCGTCCACATTAGGATATTTGTTTTATGAATATATCAGTAAATTACTTCAAAGATATACATTTGATCTGGAAAGGCATCCTCTTCACTGCATAGAGACTTCGAGGTAATTGGTGTCAAGCCCCTTTTAAAATATATTGTCAGAAAAAAAGACCATATGTTTTTTTCCAGCTCTTGATGTCCTGAAGCATCACATCTACTTTAAATTCCCACCATAAGAGAGAAGGGAAACCATGAACACTTGCATTTTAAAGCCTGGAAGCCAGAGGATGGGTTTCAACTTTATGCTACACTTTTGTAAGAGAAAAGCAGGGAAAACAGTAAACCAGCTGGATTTTATACTCTAAACCACCACCTTCAATTTGTGCTGAATGCTTCTACACAAATTGTCACAAACTGAAATATCTGTGAAAATAACAATTTTGAAATCGCATGGGTTTAGAGTGACATTTATCTTATTTAGCTGCAAAAAAAATAGTTGGAAAAAAAAGCAGAGAGCAAATCTGTGGTTTAATGTTATTTACATGTTAAAAAGCTGGTGACTATCCCACATTACCTGATGACAATCAGCGAAACTGCCAAAAGGGAAGACGCAAGAACTAAACTACTAAAAACAGACAATCTTTGTCCCGTTTGGAGACAGCCTGTAGGGAAGCAAACTATAGACTATAAATGGGAAGTGAAGATGAAGAGTGCCATTTTTCTTAAATTATCTAAACCACATTTGGCAGTAATTCTCCAGTGACTTAAAAACAAACTGAAAAAATACATCAGGGGTTGTTTTAATTACTGTGCACTTAGCTAGTATATTATTTAACTACAGATGCACCATCCTAGCTTAAATAATAATAATAAATAAGTCTCTAGGTTAGAAATCCCTCAAAAAGTTTTCTTACCTCATCAATATATTCCAGCAGATCAAGTGCTTTCTTGAAGTCATACTCATTGGCTCTTCTGTTCTCATCACATATGTACATCTATGATACAAGAGATTAACACGGAGAACTATTTTTAGCCTACAAACTAATGTAACCGGTATCACAGACAACTCACTGTGGGAAGACCACCATGTATTTTCCATTTACAGGAACCTCTCATGAAAATATGTCTTGATTCAACTGCAAGTATTTTTATACCAAGGAATATACTTAAGGTTTTAGAGCAGCATTCCACCTACATGACAGTGGTCTGTGGAAAAATGATATTGGATATAAGGCTGCTAGGTTTCAAATTTAAATGCCATTTAAGGCTGTAACATTCCTGGACTATTGTAGCCAGAGCTCAGCTCCACAAATAAGCTCTCAGAATTATTTTGGTAATTAAGCTCAAAGCAGGACTTACGCACATTTGCTGCCTTTCCCCTTTTAAAAACAACAGGTTTGCT
The DNA here is from genome assembly GCA_038380795.1 of Pyrocephalus nanus. NCBI lineage: Eukaryota > Metazoa > Chordata > Aves > Passeriformes > Tyrannidae > Pyrocephalus > Pyrocephalus nanus. The sequence goes on along the minus strand of CM076260.1, from coordinate 73,801,717 downwards.
ATTGGTATTTCACAAACCCTGACTCTAAATTAGTACTTCAAAGGAAAATTAACACTCTTTTAATTTACACTTTGCAAGTTTCACTCTCGCGTTGCAAGCAGCAAGTATGAACACTGGTTTGACAATAGAGAGAAATCAGAAAGAAAACTGTCGTGGTGTCAGTGCTTGCCGAGTCATGAGTGACACTACCTACTCTTACCCAGTTCCAAAGATAGCCTCATTTAAAGACAGAGGTAATGACTTCACAATCTGCTATTAGCACTGTTCTAAGAAAACTAGGAGAAGGTAAACAAGCATGCTTTGGATTTTCCACAGGATTACAGAAAAGTAAAGGAGTTGTAAAACTGACACCCAGACATGACCCGATTTTCTTTTAATGTGTCGCTTTTATTCATGGAATACTTTCTGTGTGCATCACTGGATGCTAAAAGTATGTGGCCAACAAGGCAGAAACAGTAAGGCTACTGGTTCCAGGCTATCACCAGAAAGGGGTGTGGAAAAGAAGTCAGCACTGGAGCAGTTCATGTTGTTGTTTCATTATGGGTTGGGTTTTTGTAAAAGAAAACAGAAGTAGAAAGACTTCAGGTGCCTCTTTGAAACTGGAGACCAAAAGCCTCTTCCTGCATCTAGTCCTCCCTTTTTCTATTTTGCAGCATCCTTCTCCACTAATGTAGAATTTTTTGTTCATTCTGCCTTCCAAGTTCATCCCTATCAAAAGCGTAACTGATGAAAGTAGAAACTTTCTCACCTCCAAAACCTGGCTTAGACCAATAAATCAACTTCTGGCATTGATTTGACTTGCTTTTTCTTGAAGCAGCACTCTAAAGTACACATTCAACAAGAAGAAATTTGAACTAAAAACCAGAATTCTGAAGTCTGGTGCTGGCAGAAACTAAGCAAAGTTAAAACAATTCATACATTGGATCTTTAGGTGCTTAGCAAGTCATATGAGGGATAAAGGCAGTTGTGATCTTCTCATTTATTTTATCAACAGAGGCAGAACACATACTGGAACTTTACTTGTGTAATGAAGAAAACATTGGATACTTACATCAATGAGCTGAGATGCAGACAACACTGGCATATCATTGAGGTTCAGCTGTTTCTCTGCCAGTAATTGTTCGGGAAGTGTCTCCTGATGTAACAAAAAGCGCTCCTGCTCTGCTATTTCTTGTCATTTAAGGAAATGAATGTTTCATGTTATTAAGATGTAATCATAAATTCTGTGGCACAATAGTAACTGTCAACTCTCAATAGTATTCAAGTCTACAAGTGTTTGTTATGAAGCATTCTGTTGGGACACTCAGCTACATTCCCAAAGCAGAGAAACACTTCCACTTCAATACTGCCATCCTGGTGAACTAGTTTTTACTTTCCACTCATGTTCCCAGTTTCTGTTTAAAGTAATAAGCAAAACGTGGCAGGAATAATTAATTATTCTCACATTATCAATCGGAAACGTATACACAAAGAGTTCAAGTTTTAAAAAGTGTATCATGTACCACACAGAAATCTGCAGTAAGGTAAAGTCCAGAACAAATCTTGAGTGCACTAGCCTCTTGAAATAAAGCTTTGATTTTTCTCATTTTTCTACAGTTTTCCTATTTAAAGAAAAGATTCTTCACATCTGCAGAGGTGTTTTCAAAGTGATGAAAAAACAAATTTAAACTTCAAGATTTCAGCTAATGTTATAACTCAAAGGGCAGACAATACATTATTATTTCTCTTATGAGCTAAAAATAATTTGTAGAGCCTACTTAGTTAACCTAATTATTGCAAGGCTTTTTCAACAGGATTTAAGAACTGTACATAACATAGATGGATAAATACACAGATAAATAGAAATAAGCTTGAGCAGTAACCTCAAGTAATATTCCAAAGCTCCCCCCTGGTGGCCAGAATCATTTAACTAGTAGTGCAGAGCTGATTTTTCACAAATTCACAGCACATGTGCTGCACAAACTATTTTCTGAAGGGATAGGAATAACATAGCAGTGAAACTGTTGTATTTTGAAGCAGAATAGGCATTCCTAATTTTCCCATTAACAACCGTTCAGTTAGAGCACCATGAAGCACCGTCATGGTAACCTTTGTAGATACAGAGATCAAGATGCTGAGAAAGCACTTCTTGATCACAACTGTATGTATTTGCAGGTAACATTATTGCAATACAACACAGTTACTGTATTTCCTTGTACAGCCTAAGAGCCTCAAGACTTAAAAAGAATTCAAAGTTGAAAGCCTTTCAATAAACAGAAATTAAATAATTTTTACCTTGCATCTAAAATATAAAATGCAGATACAGGAAAACATATTCAGTGTGAATGGTTTACAAGTTTCAGTCACTTCAGAACTGTTTAATTTCTCAAAGTACTATGCAGGTTGCTATTTATGCCAATATTTTACATATTAACAGAGAATGTGAAGTCCTTGTAGTCCTAACTTGCAGGTGAAAGTGAATATTGACATTACTGCCTCATGCTGTCTTCCTTGTGCTTCCTATTAATTAATCAATTAAAATGAGCAAAATCATCAGCCCATTTATCCTTACCACATTAAGTTAGAGCCCTCAAAGTAACAGATTAACAACCTGAAAAATAACTGTGATTCTAATTCAATAACTTAGTCTGTTTTTTACTTCGTCCTTTTCATTTCTCACCTTCTATTTTCTCTTGCAGTATGTCTTCTGAAAAGTCAGATGCTAGTGCAGCTAATTTGCTCAAGCCAAGAAGTGTTTTCTTCTTTGCAAAATATCTTGTCTCCATATTTGCTAAAGTCTGCAATGTTCTGTGAGCCTAAAATTAATAAAATTGTTGGAAATCAGTTTTATAAATTAAGATCAGAAGGTTAACAGACAAGGACTTTATCTGAACAGCAGTCTCACAGCTATTTATTATTTATAATACTATAACCGTTATTTTTAAAAGTTGTACAATTTGCATAATAAATCTGCATTATACTCTTTGGGAAGAGACATAGGTCTCTCCCACCCAACAGTACTGAAAAAAAAATCTTTTCAGTACTGATCAAGGAAAACTACCTTAGGATCAAAGGATAAATTGCAACTTCATCTGTTGTATCCCTGGAATCTAATTTTAAGGCTTTGTAACAAAAGCCAGGCAAATATGCTTTGACAAAGCACTTTGCATGCAGATTGATTTACCTGTTAATGGAGGAATCTGAAAAAACAGGATTATGTGTATAACTGTTGCAGTAATCAAATAGATAGGCAGGAATTTATTTGTCTATCAGACAAAGGAACAAAGTTTCTGACCACTTACTCTGAAATAAAATATTTAGACTGAACTAGTTGTATATTTTAGAATCCTTGCCCCTTCTTCATAGTGCTTTGCTGTAATTCAGAAAACCTCAATTGACACAAATGGAGTATTACAATATTCTCAGTAGGGTTTTGTTTGTTTTGGTTGGGCTTTGTGGGTGGGGGTTTTTTTGTTTGTTTAAGGGACATATGGCATCATCAACCTACAGTTTGCAATAGAATAAACATTTCCCTGCTTTGCATGCTTAAATGTGCAGGTGGATTGAAAGAAACCATTTTTGTTTTGAAATAGTTTAACTGCTGAAGTGAAATACATTTATAAGTCTAGCAGAAGGAAAGAAAGACTGACCAGCAAGAAGATGAAAAGAAATAACTGGACAGCTTAGAAGGCAACAAAGGATCACATTTAAAACAATGTCACATTAATCTATTCACATGCACATTTACTATTAAAAAGTACTTTTAAACCATGCATGTAAGTGATTAATCAATAGCTTTTTTACTTTGTGACACCTTCAAGTTCGGTGGTTTAATGAAATTAGTCTTGAAATAGAAGTTTCAGTTTTTCCCCTCAAGGGATAATCTTATAATGCTTTTGATATTCACTGTAAACCCCCAGTTCCACTGAAGTAGTGATCATGTAGCCAAACCAAACTTCCTTGGTAAAAAATACTAGCCACCAACAAGGGATGAGCATGCCTATCTCGCATTACATGGTGCAGTGGCTTGGATGATTTATCAGATGGTGCCTGAAGGAAGGCTTTTGGTATTCCACTAATTACCTGTGTCATCTCTTCCCAAACTCATGTAGATAAGCTCTCCTTTGATGATGAAGAGTCATAACTAGATAACTTGCCTACTTGAATATGTACTTGACCTGTTTAACACGTGATATTTCAGTTTGCTTGTATTTAAGAACCCCCACCTTTTGCAAATCCTGACTGTTGATTTCATGTAACCAGCTCAGATGTTCATGAGCTTGCAAGAAACTGGCCAGCTGTCCATGCTGAGCAATAGGCTGAGATAACAGCTTCCCTCGTTTTCCTTTTTCTAGATACCAGCGAAACAGGAAATCTGAAAAATTCTGAAGATAACAGGAATATGAACACATTTTAAAAGTTACATTTCAATATCTTGCTTGTCTACTAAGACAAAATGCTTTATAAAATACAACTGGAAAGAAAGTAGTAACAACTTGCTTGATAAAACCAGACACACACAACAAAAAATAGAGTGGTGATGAAAAAACATAAGAGCCCTGACAGAACTAGTGTTTAACGAATTTGTGAGCTACTCTGCAACAGATGTTGATAAACACAGAATCCTTCAATGGAAGCAAAGGAAATACCAAACGTAAATTCTTCACATTAACACAAAAGAATGGAAACAGGTATCACACCAATCACAATTCTTGTTTCATTTTTATACCTGCTCCTTTGTCCTCCTCAAAACTCCATGCTTACTATTTCCTTTCATAAATAAATTTACTTCCACTGTCACTGTTTTTGAAACATTCCCTCCTATCTCCAAGTAGACCTACAATCCTACTCCCTCGGGCATTGTTAAAAAAAACATTTCTTTAAAAAAACACCCTGTTTTATCTTCAAAAACATCAATGTGAAATTACCTATCAGGATTTATGTTTGAGATTTAATTTAGTCTTTTCAGGGTAATTTTAGAATAATGCTACATTTAAAAAATTAAGCTGGAAGAGGCCATCAGTCTGATAGTCTATCCATTAGCCACACTAATGTCTTTTCAGGAAGTCTTAAATCTCCCCTTTAAAATAAAGCAAGTGAAAAGAAAAAAAAAAAAAGAAGATAATTTATCCCCTTTAAGCCTCACTTTTGAAAAACTTTGCTATAATTTCTGTCCATTATTGCTACTTTTTTATTTTCTTATTAAAAAAATCTTTCTGTACTGTCTTTATTAGAAAACATGTAGACCACAGGTGTTGTGGAAATCTAAGAAAATCGATCTCACCAACTCCCAAATTAGGAACCTTTTGTCCCAGTCCCACTCACTTCAAGTAATCCCTACTGTCTTTTCCTTAAGCTTTCCCATATTTCAGCACAATTGTAAGATTTTACACTAGATTTTAACAGACAATGGAAAAGATGTCCAACAAATACATAGCAGGACAACAAAAGAAATCTTAAAACAACACCCTACCTTCCTACTCTTAACTGCTTTTTATACATTATATTTATACATTAACTACTTCTCTATTAATACATTTAACAATCTTCTTTTTTGGAAATTATCCTTAAATTTATATTACATTAGTTCAATAAAACAACAGTACACTGACAGCAGCATCTCAGAGAAGAAGTCACAAAATTCTGAAAAATGTTAAGAGATAATGTGTTTGCGGTACTTAAAAGGTCCCACAAGAAGCCATCACCCATGCAGCTAATTCCCATATTTCTGCAGACTTGCTTTGCAGTCTCAGGGTAAAATACCCCATTGAATATTTTACAGTGAAGGTTGACTTCAGTTTTCCACATTACCCCTATATGTATATGTAAATACAAATGAATTAAAAAAACACCCCCGCCCCCCATAAAACCAAACAATAAATTTTGCAACATTTCAGGTGCAAACTTACTATAAAACTCTATCTAAAGGACAAAGGAAAAACGACTAACCTGATCTGCAAACTGAGTCATGTAACGCTGTAGTCTGGCCTGGTTGTCTGTCTGCTCGCACATCTGCACCAGGATATCGAAGTCGCAGTACTTCTCTGCTAAAGCAGCTGCCATCTGGTACTGTCCCAGGGAAACTAAGTAACCAAGAAAAAGAAGTTATGCCAGACACTCTCATCTTTGTCTGTAAGAGAATGACCCAGGGCAGAAACCAGAAAAACGAAAAGAGGTTTCAAGTGTTCACATCGAGGAGATACTTACACATTCCCAAAGAAACATTCCCCTACTGCATCCATCTCCTGTGCACATGCAAGCTCAAAACCTATCACCTCTGTCCCGCAATACAAGAGGAACAAAAGGAATACTAAATGGCCAGTATACATGTTCTGTTTTCTCTGAAAGTTAGCATCATCTATTTGCACTGGGAGAGGAAGTCCCACCTGTGACTTAATCTCTGTAATAACAGCTGCTTAAATTACACAAAGTGAAAAAACAGCAGGTAAAGGCTTTTGATAAAGAACAGAACAAATAAAGACTACTGGGCTTTTATTAAAAAGATATTCTTAAAATCCTTCTTTTTGCTTCAGTTAAATATGTAAGAGTTAGCAGAATACTCAATTTTATTAGCAAGGAAATATGAGCCTTAGATTTAACATAATGATACAAAATGTATTTATAAGCTAACAGAGCCCATGAATGTCAGTAAAATGGAGAATGAGAACTTAAACTTTTCTTAAGAATGCTCAAGAATAATTGCTAGATTCTTCTACTTATGTTTTAGTCTAAAAAAATTAAAATGTATTTACTCCAAGTTAATTCCACTTATAAAGGGAGCTTTTCTGTCACTTATTCAATAAAGGATTCATCACATCCAACATATTAAACAATGGGTATGATTATTATTAAATAATCAAGATTCCAAAAGTGACTTTTCCCTGAAAAACACTAAATAAGCTTTCAGGCATATGAGTTTATCTCAGCTTGCAACAACATAAACATTTCAAAATCCATTTATAGACTCTTTTCATCCAAGTGACACGTGATAAAATCCTGACAGAAAAATATAACAAGTTAGCTAAAGAAAAAAATTCAAGCAGCAACACATCTAAAAACAGGTGTATACTTCTTATACTGCAATGGATGCAGTCCTAGATGCAATCCTGTAATCTGTTTTTATTTTGTAAACATCTCATTAAATCATAAAAAGTCACTTATACTCCGGAAAACAAACGTGTGGAACAAATAGAATTCATATACAGAGGCCATTTACTCTATCAGACTTGTGTCATTTCCTCACTTAAGGGACCATTAAATCCTTGCATTAAAGAAAGCAGCCAGCACTTACGGAGAGGAGACAAGAGTTCTGATCTTTTCTGGACATATTCCATTTCCAGATTGCTATACCGCTCCTGATCGGCCAGGCGATCCACAGACTTGAGCTGGGAAACGTAGCCATCCAGGAAACAATCCAGCAGTGCCACCAGCTGCTCAGCCACCACACTGCGGAGGTTACTGTCCACTTGGGGATACACCACCTTCAGGATGATTCCATGCTGGCGTGTGACTGCTGCACGAACCCCACTGGACGCTTGGGAAAGCAACACAGTGAATGTTAAAAAACAATAACCCTCCCACCACAGTGAGCTGTGCTGAAGTGTAAGAAAAACATTAGTACATACAATTAAAAAAAACAGAAGGAGAAAAACCCAATAAGTGTTTAAATTTAAAAAAATCAAAGCAATACCTCAAAAAACACCTACTCCCATCTACCTCTATGTATTAAATTTGGCCAAGATGTGGTAAACAAAAATATGACACCTGAACTACACAGATCTACGCTGTCAAGTATCAATACCAGCAAAGTAGAAGATTATATAGAAGGAAAAGGCAACTTTTTTCAACCTGATTTAAATACTTCGATGTGGTCATCAGAACATAAGACCAGAATAGTTGCATGGGTCCTGCTATTCAAAAGATTTTCATCTTGGAAGCACTAAACAACTGTGTTTTACATGTAGAGGCCACAAGGAAGGTTAAGCATCAACTGGAAAGTGCTTGCCTCTGCAAACACTTGTTCTGACAGTTTTCCTGTTATTAAACTATCAAAACAAAACACTCTTAGGGAAATGGAGAACCATCAGTCTTTTTAAAACAGTTGTAGATCATATTTTATGATTTATTTTAATGTTATGTATCCCACAGATCTGCCAACCAGAACCAATGCATAAAAAAATAATTATAAAAATTATAAAATCAGTTTTGTTTCCCAAACCTGTAGTTTTCTAGTCAAATTTCCAATGCAAGTTTTAAAAAGTTATCATCAATACTGGACAAAATAAGTGTTCATTGATCATTCCACTTCATTCCCTGAATTAAAACCTCAGCTTCTCTTATCCTTGCTAACAACCCTGCAGCAGCTTTTAAAAGGAAGTTTAAAATTCAGACTGAAATTCATGTGTTCTGAAACTCATGAAAACAGCTTTTTGGTTAGCTTTCTTGATAATTAAAAAACTTGTAATAATAATTTCTCACCTGTCCACGGAATATATTCAGGTTCTCTTTCTGGAAGCTCTCCTGTTTTATATAAAGAGGCTCTAGACTGACGATACTGACAGGCAGCTTGTAGCATGTCCTATTTAAAGGCAAGCATGTAAGTATTTTAAAGTCTACCTCCATATACACAGACCATAAAAGTTGTTGTTTTTTATAATCTCAGATGTTCTTTTAATATCCCTATTCTTTCCATAGAATATCCTGAGTTGGAAGGGACCCATAAGGATCATCGAGTCCAACTTCTAGCTCTGCACAGGACTATCCCCAAGAGTCACACCACGTGCCTAAGAGTATCATCCAGGCGCTTCCTGAACTTCGTCAGTCTTGGTGTTGTGACTACTTCCCTGAGGAGCCTGTTCCAGTGCCCAACCATCCTCTGGGTGAAGAACCTTTTTCTAATATCCAACTTAAACCTCCCCTGACACAACCTCAGGCTGCTCCCCTGGGTCCTGTCACTGGTCACCACAGAGAAGAGATCAGTGCCTGCCCCTCCCCTTCCCCTCGGGTGGAAGTTGTTAAACTGCAGTGAAGTCTCCCCTCAGACTCCACTACTCCAGGCTGAACAGACCAATTGACCTCAGCTGCTCCTCATACAGCTTCCCCTCACGGCCCTTCAGCATCTTTGTTGCCCTCCTTTGGACACTCTCTAATGGCTTAATATCTTTCTTGTTCTCTGGTGCCCAAAACTGCACACAATAATCAAGGTGAGTACTTTCTGTACTTCCCCACCTGTACAGAAGAACACTGACTGAGCAAAAAAGATATTCACTTTTTGCTACATATTCATGATTTCACAACTTCCAACAAAGATGCAACTTCTCAAATTATCTTTAACCGTGGCTCAGGAGGAAAATGAATGCTGCTAATTTTGCACAAGGCTATCTTTTCCTTCCTAATATACTTGGACATGTGAAAAGTGCATTCACTTTTGTTCTCATGTCAGTAACTCAGACAGGCTGCGTTCAGCTTGTTCTGTGTTATTCAGTGTTTATCTTCCCCTCCCACAAGCATATCGGTTAATGCAGTTCTATACCTTAATGATGTTGTTCACATTTACAACTATCTGGGCCCACTCAATTGATTCCATAGGCATGTCTTTCAGGATTTGTTCCTCCTCTTCTAACAGGCATTCAAAGATGGAATCTATCTGGGACACCTTAAATACAGAAAGAGAAATCGCGCTGAACACAAACATATCCATTATCAGCTGATATCTGAAAGGCAAGCTAAGAGCTGTATTGAAAAACAAACATAATAGTAGAAACCACATAAATAGCCAAAAATATTAAAAGGTATCAACTACTCTAATGGATAATGAAATCACCAGCTTATGTTTCATACTATACTTAAGACTACAAAAAATGCCTTCCTTCTGGACTTAAATCTGGAAAGAAAAAAAAATCCCTCCTTTTTTGAAGGCAAGTCCATACACTTTTATTAAACATATCCCTCCATCTTCTGAAATATTTGGCAGCAGAATCTCTGTTAGATAGAGTATACTTGATAGCATTAAACTACTATTTCTATTTTCTTTCATATTTATTTTTCTCCATTAGCAACTACTGTCCTCAACAGGAAAAAACTTCCTAAGAATAGATGTTTTGTGCATAGTTCTTCTCAAGAAGGAAGAAAGAAATAAAGACAGAGCGTTTGACTGGAACGCAGCATAAACTGAGAACCAGCTTAGCTTGACTGATGTTAGAGAGGACAAAAATTATGAGAGACTAAATTGATACAATTCCATCAAAGGACAGCTCATCAAAGCAGCTCTATCTGGAAAGCTTCATATTCTTCAGTCCACTCCTTAAAAATTGTAACTCGGCATACATCTCCTTATGTGTCAGAGAATTTCCTTGCTTATCCATGCTGGGTCATTGGAAATTAAAACAACTTTACTTCTGCTATAAGAAATTTGTCAGAATTTGTGTTTCAGCTGCAGACACAATAAAGTAGATGGACTAAAGTGAGGGAAGTACTACCACACCATTCCAATTTAAAGGGTAATTGTGTAAAACTGAATTAATTTTTACAGGGAAAAGCTTCAAAGTATACACTAAAGCACTGCAGCGTTTACTACATGCAATGCTACACAATAATTCAGAAACGACAGGTTTCTTACCTCTCTAAAGAACACATCAGCAGGGGTAAGACTTGGTGGAATGTCACACTCTCTTTTGTTTAATGCGATCAGTATAGCAGCATTCACTAGATCAGGCAGCCTGGAGTGGTGATTCTTGAGAACAATAGCTGCTGCCAGTTTCTCTGCGTGCTCACAGAGCAGAAGTCGAGTTGCCATCGGCATCCCTCGCACTGGAAAACTGCCCAGACGTTCAAATACGCCAACCTTTCATTAAAAATAACACAACAAAACACCACATGCACTTCAAATAGTGTTCTAGATGAACTACTTTAAGACAAAATAATAATCTCTGTGGGCTGATACAAAAAGAACAGTAGAACCTACCTGATGAAGAAACTCAATGAAAAAGGAATGTGCTTTTGTCTTATCCTCTAGCTGATGAAGGAGAATGAGAGATGTGTTGCTGAAACCAGCTGCTTCTGAAAAGAGAAAAATCTTAGATTAGAGCACTTGGTATCTTCATTTCTGGGTAACTATGATTTTTGCCTCTGAAGTAAAGTTATTTCTATAAATTTTTACAGTGTTACCACACTGGTACTTTTTCAAGTATAAGCACACACATTTATAGACTGCTTACCATGCTATTTGTAATGTGTTTTTTTCAACTCTATTTATATGTACATCTATATGTATCTATATATAGCTGAAGTAAAGCTTTTAGAAGAAATAAAGTATCTTTAGATCAGTACTATTCTTAAGTACTCAATTAATTATGCTGCTAAAATAGAACCTCATCAGCTTACTCTAGTTTTAGTAAGATTCAAATTCAAATTTTTATCTTCATTGTGGACTAGCTATTGCTAAATTTATTATCCCCTAGACCATAGCTACTAGAAACTAAAGTGTTAACAGGCATTCAGATCTAATTGACTTTGCATCTAGAATTTTTGTATATTCTAAGTGTGCTTAGAATATCAAGATAAAAAACTTGGAAGAACTATCACTGTGAACAAAATTAGCAAGACTGTTTCCAAGAAGCCATCAATTTTCATTTCTGGCTTTAGTCAGGAATAAACACAGATAGGCTGCCAAATTTAAAATAAAGTTGATTCAGAAAATACCAAGGATATGATGCCTGACAAATTCTAACTGGCTGCAATGCAGAAACAACAGCAGGAAGCATCATCCAACTATAACTATTTACATGAACTTTCAAACTAGGCCTTTGCTCTGTAACTGGTAACTACTGCCCAGAGGTGCTGGGGCCACTTTCAAATAAACGCTGTCTGTAAGAGACAGGGAAGCATGAACAAACAAGTTTTTTGATGAAACCATGCCTGCTTTAACCCTTTATGCATAACAAATACTCCTAAATTAATTTCTCTAGTCCTCTTTCAGGCAGACATAAATACCACTGTCCCAGAGGGATACGAGCTCACTCTACCCAGGATCCACACCGACCAGAAGCTGTGCAGTCACACTGACAAAAGGCTAAGAATGAACAAATAAGCTCTTCCTCTTAACATACGTATTTTTTTGAAAATCATTTAAAACCATACAAGGAACCACAGAAACACTAAAGTGACACCACCTGTTCTCTGCACAGAGTACCCTTCTCAGAAATACGTTTTCCTTGCTGTTCGTGTTTACTATATGAGGTCAAGAACTAACCACATTAGACTACAAGCTTATCTGGCAGTCTCATAAGATGCATCTTTAAGCCTTTCTGGAAATGTATCTAGTGGTGGCAGAGGGCAAGGGACACCTATGTCTTTTTTGCAAAGTTTAAATAATAATTTTATCTGGAATATTGGAGATATTATTTAAAAAAAAAAAAAAAAAAAAAAAAAAAGGAAAACCTCCAGAACAACACACTACAGTTACCTTCAGGTACAGATTCAGCCCATCTTGGATCAGAGGCAGGGTAGTCATCCATTAAGTCCACACTGATCTGAGTCACTGCCCTATCCAGTTCAGTATCAGAATCCAGATCTGCATTACTTGGAAAGACCTCAACTACCATGCTTTGTGCATTGACTATATCTTTTCTGAAATAAATGAAACACAAAGTATGTGAAATAAAATTAATAGACAGGGTTATAGTACAAAGAGCCCCTCAGTTAGAATTTTCTAACTGGCTTTTAGTGAAGTGCTTTAGATTCAAGCATTTTCATACTCATTCTGATTCTATAGATAAAAGTTATTCCAATTCTTTTACAGCAAGCAGACTACATGACCTATAAAACAAAAAAGCACAATCCAGGAAGTGTTTTCAAGTCACATTTTATTCTGCTATTCCTATTATTACTATTTAAGAGAAAAAACTCACCATACAGAGCTAAGTCTGGATGTCTGTGGTAGCTAAGTCACGAAATTTCTATTGCTTGCTTTAAAATTCTCTCAAGGACATAAGCCCTCCCAATAATGGCAATAAAGTGAAGCTTATAAAAAATGCTCCAGCAAATATGATGTATTATTTTTATTTTCTATAATTTCAAATAATCCTGTTTTATTCACATCAAGAATTAGAAGAGCAAGAAGCATCCAAATCTTAAACCTCCAAGATTTGAATCTATACTGAAATGTAAGAAGTATGCAATATACACAAAAAACCCATAGATTTGATTTTGCAGCTAACAAGTTGAAGTGTTCTGACTGAGAAGGGATTCCAGTATTGGCAATACTTATATTTTTTCAGGAAACTTTCAGTTTAAACACTTACATGACCAAGGTGTCTTGAAATAAAAAACAAAGAACAGCAGTGCATCCAGAAATCACACAAAGGTAAAATAAAGCAAAGAATACAATTAAAAACTGGAATATACTCAATCTTCTGCTAAAGAAGAAAGTCTCATCTTTACTACCCTGCAGGACATGTGTTTCTAAGGAAATTATATGGTACTTTATGACCTCCTTCAAACCATGATGTGCCATCAAAGGGGGTCAACTCGCTCTTTCCACAGGACTTCCCATTCCCTATAAAGATCACTAGGTCTGTGAAGCTGCCTGTGCTCACTGCACAGCTGGTGGACTTTACATTTCCACTGGCTGTACAACCTTCCATTATTTGCTCTGCATCAATGCACTGCCTACCTGGACAGGGCATTGCTACATCTGTTCTGTGGGAGGCTGCTCTACTCATTTTACCATACTGGGTTTCTTTGGAAAAAAAATCAGAATAAATACTAAACACAAAAAATTCTTATTTTCCTCTAGTTTTATAATTCTCACCCAGCCTTTAATCAAAATAATATTAAACTTTCATACTGTATCACACTGCTTTCCTTACTACCTCCCAATTTCTTCTGCTTCCAACCTCCTTGTTCACATCCTCACTGACATCAACCTTCATGTTTGCAAGGCTCTCAGGCCTTAGCTACTCCAGCCACCTACAGCCATCTTCAGTAGCACTTCTGTTTAATGACACTTATGAATATACACATATTTCATCAAAACTCTGTGCCTGCTTACAGATCTTGCATTGGTATCCTTTGTTCTATGTGCCTAAACCCCTTCATTATCTTTTACCTCATATTACCTCTATCTCAAAAGCACTCCTTCCTCCTTTTATCTTAAATCTGTTCTTTCCAAGTTTTAAGACTCTTGAAGGAGATTAGTCCTAAGAGGGTTTGCGGGTTGTGTGTTTTGGGTTTTTAATAAACATATATTGAAAAAAAACCTCTAAATGTAATTAATCTAAGTTTACAGATCTCTTTATCTTCTTCTCTCTCCTTTTCCTTCTCTGTTTACATAACTCACCCCAACCTCAAACCCTTCAGAGGCGTTGCACGCCTCCCCACAGTCCAATTGCTTTAATCAGAATAGTTTGAGAAACAGTGAATTTCCATCCACTCCTCATATCATTCAATCTAAAGAAGATTTCATTCTGCCCAAAGTCTGCCATGCTAGTTAACCTTCCTCGCCACATAAATAAGCAAACAAGAAACCTCAGAAGTATTACTGAAAACAGCTACACAAATAAAAAATGAGGATGAAAAGGAAAGTTTTTTTAACAAGAAAATATCACTTACTAAAGAATAAAGAACTCAAAATGCAAAGTTGAAAGTTGTTTCACTGGCACTAATGTACCCGTAGAATTTACATAGAATAAGTGAAAAGCCATTGGAATTAGAAAAGTCTGCTCCTTTGTAGCATGTATCACTTTCTTCACTAGACCACAAGATGTATTTAACATTTTCCTAATGAAGATGTGTGTCATTAAAACAGCTATAATTAAAAGAGCACAACATTTTCTTTACAATCTACTCAAGTATCAGAGTGCCTTCAAAAACAGCAAAAAAAAATCTCAAAAACCAAGTGCAATTTCTACCTGCAGTACTGTAGAAAAGCAGCTTTCAGTAATTTAGTCTTATCTTCTTGAGCTATAACTTCTAGCCTACTGGTGCTGTCAAATGCAGGACTCTGAAAATGCAAAGTAAAAACTTCAGCCGAAAGACAATTATTAATCTTCACTATGAAATGAAAACAATTTTTCTAAGTAGTAACAACACAGATTCAAATAAATAAATAAATGAAACTGTTTCCACCTGGAAGCAATTGTGTTTAAGTCAAACACAGGCCTCCAAGATACATTACAAGGAAAGCCACACAGAGGTTTGACCAACACTCTCACCAACTGCAAAGAAACTTTCACCAATGTATTCCACCAGTCAGATTTTTTTATGATAATTATTTTAACATTCAAACCCACCATTTCTGGCAGAATTTAAAAGGTACTGTCATCCACAATAACAGTCTAAGTGCAGACAAACCTAACTAGAGATTAGTTCATCAAAAGAAATACAGTTCCATCTGAGCAACCACACAAAAGTCTTCCATTAAAATAGTAGTTAACTAGCATGATTTTAAATATGATTTAATTGGAATAAGGACTGAAACTCATTATTACCCCATACAAATATTCTCTAATTTATACTATAACAACTTCTCTGTTCTTCCCTCCCATTCCAGGGACAACTTGGCAACAAATTCCACATACATTTTCAACATAACACATTTGATGTAAGCAAGAGCTTAATAAATGCATACTGCACAAAACACCAATAAAAACACTGTCATAATTTTTATTAAGATTATGTTAACATATATATAAAACAGGGAATAAACAGTATTTAGCCACTACATAGCCCTTCTCAGCTTAGCCTCCCAGGTTTTCCACAGCATGATTAGAAAAAGGTGTCTCTCATACACACAAAGGAACAGACAGAAAAGACTGAAGAAACCATCCTGATCAAAAAGTGAGAACATCATCTGAGTCTCTGCATTAGTGTTCTATCAGGCCTAGTGACAGACAGCAATATACCTATGTGAAAAAAGTATAAATTTCATAGAAATTTCAACTTCAAAACAAAGGAAAACAAAAAAGTTACCCAAGCTGGCAGATGATGTAAAAATTCTTGGTTTTCAAAACTGCCTTCTTTACAAATATTTGAGTTTCTACTTTAAAAAAACCTTTGAAACTCAAACAAGCCAGAATTTCCACAGCGAAAATTCAAAAGTGACAGAAAAACATTTTATTTCTAGGCTGTTTTCAACCAGTCAAGCAAATACCATTACCTCACTTCTTGGTCCAGCAATAGAAGAGGACAGGGCATCTTCAAGGTCTTCAGGAAGCACAGAAATGTTTTCTCTGGATAAGATAGTGAGAAGTCCACTTTTTTTGGCAAAGAAGATGGGGAGACTATTACAAGAACCTGCTCCTAAAATGCTATCTCCTGTGAGAAGAGGGAAAAAAAGAAGTAAGCATATAAACAACACTTTAATTAAGAAAAAAAATATAACAGTTTCATACACAATTATTAACTTTTGTCATCAACCAACCAACAGTAACTGACAATTGCACCTGACATGTAGAAACTGTGGAACTATTTGCTACTGAAGATGACTTCCAGATACTGCAAATGTTAAAAAAAGAAGACAATAAAAAAAAAAAAAAATTCAAATTCTACATAGGGACTGTTGTGCCTGTCCTACCCGAAAACACCTTTGAAGGTCAAGGATGACACACTTAGAGATATCTGATACAGACACCTACTATGAATTTTAGGCTGAGCCACTCCGCAAAGTTACCTTCATGGAAAAAAACCAAAACCCTCACAGTGAATAATGGGGCCTGGGGGTGGGGAGGTGGGGGAAGTAAAAGTCCCATAAACAACCCCCCCATCCTTTAATATACTAAGAATGGAGATCTACTTCATTTTCATTTGAAACATGGTAGAGTAACAATGCTGGATGTCGCATCAGCACTTTCTCTATACATTCAAGGGAAATTCCCAACATGAAACATTTAATAAAGGACCATAAATAGGATATTGTTCTCTGAGAAATATAAATACTGTAAAAACATCCAATTAGAAGGTATCAACAAAATGTGATCCCCCTCCCTAGCAAAGTTACCTTGTATGCCAAATATGATTTTCTCCTGTGGTAAAGAAATTCTTCCAGTTCCAGTGGAACAAGCAAACACTTCGTCTTCCTTATAAAGGTAAGCAGCATGGCTGAAGTAATCTGGGACTACCAGACAGCACAACACTTCATCTTCTGACTGAAAGTGTTAAATGTGAACACTATCACATATATAATCAATACCTTAAAACAAACACCTAAAATTTTAAATGCTGATCCAAGTTGCCTGAATTTGTTCTAATTTTTAACAATGAGATATTGATGTAACTTACAACCTAAAACCCTAAACAAAATCACCTTTTTTCCTCTAAAACTTTAGATCCTGAGGGTTTTTTCCCTTCCATATAGTATATTCTTGCTAATTTCACATGGAGAGATAAGTAACCAGATCAATTATTCTACAGTTTTCACATTCTCCTTCCACCTTAGAGTTTTAAGATGCCATTACAAGCAGCCGGGAGAGGTGGAGAAGAGTGGAAGACGTTTACCAAAGAAAGTAATGCCCAAGTTTATGCTTGCAGAAGACACAGCACAACCAATGCACTCCACAGATAACCAACATGCCCTCCCCTCCCAGCAAGCCAGCTGCCCAGCACGGACCAAAACACAGGTCCCTTAATTCCTTGTCCTGCAACAAGAGTCTCAACAGAGTCTCAGATCTGTTCTAAATGGATTGCAAGAGCATACCACAAAATTAGTCTTTAGAAACTTTCACAGACAGGACAAAAACTACAAAAACCAGTAGGAGTCAGATATTCAGACCTTTATTTTTGGTGCCTTTTTAATCTTACACTTTAAAATGCAAGGCTTAACCTTGACATACAGTTAGGATCAAACTTAAAAGATGCTGGTACACATTTTCCTCAGAGCCATTACAAATACATACTTCCAAGAGGAATTTATTTTCCTTTAGACTATCAGAGCCTTCAGTAGCTTACCTGAAAAGATGGATTATACTGTGTGACCTCCACGACAACATCATCGGACATCTGGTAGCCTTTATCTTCTACTGTTATCAGAGTGTAGTAGACAAGACACGGGCGATCTCCAGGATGCCATGCTGCAGCAAGTATGACCAGCCCATCACTATTCAACAACAGAGAAATTATTACTACATATTTCACTTGCTCAAATTCTACCACTCAAAAAAAAAAAAAAAAAGATATCTAAGTACAATCTTAAGTAAATATTTTCCAATCTTGTAGGTTTTTCAGAAAGAAAAACTATACTATTTGTTCTTCCAAGCTATTAATTAGCAGTGTTCATACTGCAGTACAAAACTGAAGCAAGAGAGGTGTAATTTTATGTGAATAAATTAAATACAAGAGATACTGAATCCTCTGCATTTGCTGGAACAGGTTACAGTTGCTTATTTGTTAACTTTGTAATATCAAGACAAAACAAATACCCAAACCTGATAAAATGACACTAAAAAAAGTGAAAGGAATTACTATCAAGTAAAGAATCTATAACGCTAAAAAGATAATGATGGCATGAAGTACAAGATAATAACCTAGTTTGCTTATTTTATGAACAGTGCCGCTCTGGTAAAATTAAATTGTAATTGCTTATATGAAGTTTTGGCAAGAAAACAGATTCATCTCATTAATGTAGGTCTTACCAGATGCCAGTGTGCTTCCTTACCGATTCTGTTGTAAATCCATGTACTGTATATTTACTCCTCCTTTGATATCTTCATAGTTACTTTCAGAACCCTAAAAACCCAATACATCTGTCTTTTAACTATATATAAACAGGCTATTAAGCAAAAAAACCACACAAACCCCTTCCAGGTGAGCTGACTCTTACCCAAATTGCATCTGTAATATGCTCTTTCAGGATCCTGCTGATATCCCAGCTGAGAATGTAACGTTCTGATGAATCATCAATCTCCCACTTGTTTAGATTTGAACTTGTTAGCATATAAAAGCTTGATCTCTCTCTATCCCAAAGAACACTAGAAATCTGTATTTAAGGAAAAAAAAAGCTAAAAAGGTTAAAGCAAAGCCTTAATATTTGGACACAATAATCTAAACCACTCTCAGTCCACAGGAAAAAAAAAAAACCACTTCCTTGGGCAATGCACACAAGTTACAATCAACATGAGTATTATGATAACTTCCAAGAGAAGACTTATTTTATAGATATAAGAACATCTATAGTAAGTACATTTCTCCTACTTTCTGCCAACTTCTGAGGAGTTCACTGACAAAACTCAATGCAGCAATCAACCCTTGGCAACTCTGAATCAGAAAAGTAAAATTACAGGTTGCTGTTAATTTCTTCAAGTCATAATGAAGCTACCCCTAAAAAGGGGCAGGACTTGGAATCATTGCATATCCCCCTAGAAGTATTATTATTATTATTTCTTTGTCTGGATTTAAAGAGCAAGTCAGCAATCACCTTTACAAAGTATATAGATTTATTTGGTTTCTGTCTTTCAAAGTCCAAAGAAATACAAATAACATAACTTAGCTGAGTCTTACTTTTTTTGATCGTCATACACTCTTACAAAATCTTTTCTTTTTCTTTTCCTAAACACTAAGGCTAGAAATTACAGAGAGAAATTAAAACAGACGAATGTTTTTCAAGCTTACCAGAGCATCACTTCCAGGAGACAATATACCCAGAAGAGAAGAAACCTTTCTACCAATTCCAGAAAACATGCCCTGACCCTGTGGCAGGGCATGCTGATGAATCTTGCCAGAACCATCAGGTATCAACCGGACTAGCTGACCTCTGGAAGATGACAAAATAAAGCTTCCTCCCTAACAAAAAGAAAAAGCAACTACATTAAAAAATAAAAATCATGTTCCTGAAAACATTCTATTGTCAGTTGATAGTCTTTATGTTAGCTTGTAAGGGTAAACACTAAACAAGAACAAGACACAAGGCATTCTTAGTACTTAAGAGCTACCAAAGAAAAAGAAGCATTTATCACATAAAAGGTGGTTTAAACAAATTTTCCTCACTATTCTCTATGTGCAACATACAGTTTACAGTATACTTTTTAAATTTTAAAATGTATTTTTTGAAAATATTAAAATAAAATATACTTAATAACTTTCTCACAGACACTGCTACGTTTAACACTCCCATGATTAATTATTAATTAAATAACACTGAACTTCCATATGTGCATTTAAAACCCAGAGCATGACTAACTGCACTGTAACCTTTTCTTTTTTTCAATAGCTTCTTATCCTAGAGGACACTAACATAAATGAACTGCATAGCAAGACTTCCATCCATTTATGTCAAGAAAAAGATAAACATCTGACTAGTACTTAGCAGTGGCAGAGACTCATTTTCTTAGTTTTGTATGACATTTTTATCCATGAAACTCAATTTCAGCTAAAAACCAGAACTAATATCTCACATAATCCTTGGAATTTAGCGATGAAAAATAGTGTTACCTTTGCAACATTTATTGCAGATTTAGGACTGGTAATGTGGAGCATGCTGTTCCATTTTTAGATTAGGAATAAACCCAGTATTTTAACATAAATCATACCATTTATTATTACCTTTACTGCTGTCAGGAAACTGCACAAAGAGCCTCCAAAGTCTGTAAAAGTGTCTGTATAAGAACCTTCATGTGCAAGATTGGGCCAGTAGCGCACAGAACCTTCGCTGGTAGCAACCATTATGGCCAGAGACTTGAAGTAAAAAAAAAAAAAAAAAAAAAATTAACAGAATGTGCAAGACAATAATAATCAGACTGCAGCTTTAACTAAAATATGTTATCTTACACATCAAGATTGGGGGTGACAAACAAAAAAGTACTAAACACATATAGATGCACACTGACAAACCTGGAACTGAATCACAAAAAGATTATGCAGCATAACTTAATTCATGCAGGGAATGTTATACTAGCTTATTTTACTAACAAGAGTATTTTCTACTGGTTCTTTTTCCTGATTCAAGGTCTGCTACTGAAATGCAAGTAAAACTTAGTGTTGCAAGACAGAAGACAGCCTGTAGGGAATTTCAGATGGAGAGTTAAAAGCTACTACGGAAGACTTAAAATGAAGACTGTAATTTAACAAAGAAACTGCTGTAGTGTCATCAAGTGAAACACCAAATCACATGGTGGCTTTTCTTTTCATAATGGCATAAACCTACAGAGTGCCAACATTCAGGCTTTTAACTCAGGAAATCACCCAGGTATGAAATTCAAAGCACGATTGTTCAGGTAGAGATTTGGACAAAAAGCATTCTACTTAATCTACTGTTGTTAAAAAAAAAAAAAAAAAATCACAGAACAATAGAAGAACTGTAGCTGAGAGTTGTTATTGAGCTCCTCAGAGTTTTCTAACTGATTTTTGACCTGACACTGGCCTTCATAAAAGAAAACCACTTGGCTAATAAACATAAAAATTTAAAAAACACCACAGGGTGCCTTGTCCTTTGTGATTCCTGCCCATTATTTAATATTTTTCATTTTAGTGAAATCTTTTCTGCACTAACATTTCTACTTCATTCTATAAAATCATAGTATCCAGGCCTAGCTCACAAGCTGTAGAATTAAATTAAAAAAAAAAAAATCTTGGTTTAGGTGTATTACTTCCTTTAAAATTTCTTTTGGTAGTTGCCTCTCATCTATGTGTACTCAGAATTAATCCACTGCTGAACATTTTCAGCCAGCATGCATTTAAACTGCACTTGCTTAGACAGCATACTTGGTTGACCCAGTGTTTCTTCCCACAATACCTCTTAATTTACAGTAATTTTGGTTGTTGTGAAAGCATGTCAAGTAATCCTTAGGGAAACTACTATTTAATCTGATCCTTTAAAATGTAATTGGTGTACTTTGAAAGGACTAGCAGAATTTTCTTTAATTCAAAAATATTTATGGCCAACTATAAAACCTGACCTTTTGAATAGACAGTATACCACCAAATGTTTTCAAAGAAGCATTTGATAGAAAAGTATATATTCAAAGTTATTCTAAAGGTGCTTTTAAACAACTAAAATTTAAAATTTGATCACCTGCAAGGAAGGTGCTTCACCCGAGGAACTGAGACAAGATATAGCTGCTAAACTGGAACTCCATGGGAAGTCACTGGGTGGCAGCTGCAGTTCCTTGCACAGAGATAACTGGAAGCAAGGAAGAAAGAGATAGCATAATAAATACGAGAATGGAAGAACTTGTTCCTCTGTCAGAAAGTCATTAGACTTTTTTACCCTGCTAAAACTTAAATTTCAACTAGCCCAGACACTGTGTAAGGGAACCAAAAGAAAATCACATGACATTTTCAGCAAGGCTGTCACAAACAGCTAAAACCCACCTACTTGTATTTGTATATTTTCAAATATAACTGGTTTTCTTTAGTTATTTGAGTTCCTTATTATTGTATTCCTTATATATACAGTATTCCTTATTACTGTATTCCTTAATACAATAGTCTAACAAAGCAGCAAGACATTAAAATTAAACTAGAAATGCTTGAGAAAGCTCACTAAGTACTAACAGAATAGAAAGGGGAAACACTCCTCCCTCCCCTACACCCTCTCAAAGTTAAATGACCAGAAAAGTTTTAATCTCTTGAAAAATCTCTTCAAGTACTAGAATGCATATACTTGACACTCCACTGTAAGTGCAGGACCTGTATAATTAAATTACATTACACTAATTGAAAGATACTAATTTTGTACAGGTTTTCTCTGACTGTAACTGCTATTCACTGAAATGATGCTGAAAGAAACATTGTCCAGAGGGGGGAAAAAAATTCATGACCTTAGAAATACAGATGAAACATATGTTCAGCACCTCTGAAACAAACCTTTTTTGGTTTTTTTTTGAAAAGTCGAAAATCAGTCCCAGAATAATCTAAACTAACTGTAACATATAACTAGTTTTTAACTATCAAAATATGATTTATCAAGACTATCTGACATAAGAGCTACAGTAATAAAATACAAAGAATTAACCTTAGTGTCAAGGTGACCATTAAAATTGAAGAGCTTGAATTTCAGTTACTGTTAGCATGACTTCATACCAACCCCGCTGCTTCTGGGGGAAACCAGACAACCTCCATTTTATAAAAGAAATCTTGTTTAAAAAAAAAAACAACTAAGCCCCACAACTGCATAACTTGTTCAACTAGAACAAAATACAGATTTCCTTTTAGTTACCTTAGCTACTGCAGACTGACCGATCTTCCAAATAATCAGCCTCTCTTTATGGACTAGCCAGGCCCATCCACTTTCATCCACCTGAACACTCAGCTGGTCATCAGCTATGCAAAAAAGTAATTTTTTAAAAAAACATTCAGATTTTTAAAACACTGTAGAGCAATCTTTAAACCAGTAAAATGTCTTTCTCATTGGAAAATAAGAAATATTTTATATTTAATTATTTCCATATTAGAATTTCCATCTATTTGATTAAGATATCAAATTACTACATATCATTTAAAAATCCATTTGACAAACACTCAACTTTTGAGACCGAAAAGCAAGACAACCCCAGAAGCTATTTCCATCCTCTTATTTCTACTATAAGCAAAAGCCATTAGAAAACTACTACTGGCTTTCTTTACAACCTTGCATTTTACAATATACTGGTTAAGACAGCACATGAAAAATATTTCCATGCATTCACACTCACATGGGTGTTATTCCAATTATTGTTACTTAACCAACACGGATTCAAAGCAAGGCACAGACATTTCAGTTTCCACTGTAAAGTCAGGATTTAAATGGCATCAACAACATGTTAACACTTCTCTCACCTATTAATTTTCCTAAGGAAGATAACAGATAAAATAAATTCTTACCATCAGCCTTCTTCAGGGCTTCCATGACCTTAACAGGCAGAGAGGATCCAAAAGCCTTAACATCGTAATTAATAGTCTCAGTTGCTGTAGGAAGCTGGATAACTCTGGTAGGAGTTGCTCTACAACAAAACAAAAAGTTATAGTTAGCTTTTTATTGTTTCTTCATCAGCTTTAGCAGACATTTACTTCATTAGTATCTGTTTAGAAATAGATTTATGTAAAATGAAGATTCTCCCTCTGGGAGCACCATCTAAAGCAGTAATTTGGTGGCCTCCTTACACGTTGCTAGCTGTCATCAAATTCTTTATTTTTAAAGAACTGACACTGAATATGCAAGAAAACCAGCAACAAAAGCACTGTTCAACTTCTCTACAGTCTGGTTAGCTGTAGAATAAAGCTATCCACAATGTCAGGAGAAGCTTAATTGAAGTTGCTCCCTGACTGCAGGGCCTACTTCCATCCCTAATTCTGACACTGCTGGGCAACAGTTGTTGCACTGTGCAACACTTCAAACACTCAGGACTTTATTTTACTATGGATAATGCAATTCTTATCTGTTTCATAACATAATTTATAAAAGCTGCTTTGCATCTTTCCCCACCTTCTCTCTCTGGAACAGAATAGCTCTGTCTTGTCTTTTGAACATGATTAAGTAGGAAAATTTCTTCTGCTTTTAGAAAAATACCCCTATTTTATTTCTCCTCACAAATGAAATGATGCCAGAGGCCTCCCAGTGTGAAATGGCAAAAGATGATGATATACAGCTAAAGACAAGCCTGACACCCAGTTTGCAAAAATGATTGAACAGACCTGAAGTAAAAGCTCCCAAAAACTGAAAACAGGCCATCTTGTTTATCTCAACAACAAACAGATACTTCTGAGAAAAGAGTTTCTGAACCCTCCTGAAACTGATCTGAGGCTCATGTTGTTCCTCAGTTTTGATTCATATGGAAGGGAAAAGAGAGGAAGCTGGAAGGGGAGTACAGGGGAAAGGAAGGGAAGGGTTGGGTGGGTGGGTGTGAAATGCCCAAACTTTGACTATTTTATATTCTTTTAAATACAGAGGTTCCTATTATTTTCATACATCATACATGTATCATACAGGGATACATTTGAGGTACTCTCAAAAGCTAATAAGAGATAATATATAACGCTGAACGTGGTACCCTATATTTATAGTTTTAATGTTCAATACTACTTTTAAAGAACCTTAAAACCATTCAACTACGAAATGTTTTGTCGAAATTTGTTATCATGAGAACCGAGGATATCAAATATCCTACAAAGAATCTGAGGACACTCAAGAAACCATAGACCATGAAAGTCTTACTACTCCAGTAGGAAAGAAAATTAGCAAAAACAAGTAAATGTAGTTTAGTAACTCTCACAGGTTTTGTTTGATTTTTTTCCCCTTTTCATAGAAAAAAATCACGCCTGAGAGTTTTATTGGAATTTTCTGGAAAAAATGTAATTTAATGCAAACCAGACAATATTAAGTACTTGAGTTGCCAAAAATGTTTCAAAAATATCCCTGATCAAAGATTTCTAAACAAATTAAGCTGGGAGATACTAAGAAAAAAGTTTTACTGTAGAACAAACTCTGCATAAAAGAAAGCAATAAGTGAATATGATACGGAAAGGGTAATTAAAACACTACAGGAAAGGTTGCATTCTGTAAATCCATACTGATGTCTAAAGTCTTCAGAACCGTCTTCAAAGAAACCAGCTTCTAGAGGACAGTGTCTTGACAGCACAGCGTTATTTGGGATAAACAGCAAACAGAACTTCTGAGTTACTAATACGGAGCAAAAGGCAAAACACAAAAACATCATCACGACGACTCCACTCAGAGCTTCTTGAGTACTCGAATGACCCAGCACGCACACTTTTCAAAAGGACACCGCGGGAAAAAAAAAACAACAAGCAAACAAAACCAAAACTAAACAACAACAACAACAAAACCCTAAACAACCTACTACTGGAAAGATATTTATGGGTGATCAGAGATACCAGATTATTTTACAGTACACCGCCCCCTCCCCCCAGAAAAACCCCCAAAACCAAAAACAGAACCTGAAACCCCACAAGCGGTACACCCGCGTTTGTCAAACAGCAGCGCCGCAGGCTGCAGTGCCCCGAGCTCGCAGCAGCGGGGCAGGGTGTGCCGGGTGTGCCCGGGGCGGCACTCACCGCGCCGAGAGGGAGCCGCTCCTCCGCGCCGCCGGCGAGAACAGCGCCGGGGAGCCGGCGGCCGCCACCACGGGCACGCCTTTCCTGCCGCCCGGCCGGGACAGGGGGCTGGGGGCGGCGCTGCCCAGGGTCCTGCGGGCCGACCCGACGGGGGTCCGCGGCGAGGCGGGAGCCGAGGAGAACATGGTAGGGGGATGCGGGAGCGGCGCCGGTCCCGCCGTCCCGCCTGGCGCCGTCTGAGCGCGTCACCGCGGGGCGGGCACGGGAGGGAGGGAGGGAGGGAGGAGCGGAGCGGGAAGCGCCGGGAAGCGCCCGGACGAGCCGAGCGCGGCCCCTGGCGGGGAGTGGCGGAAATCCCACGGTTCCCGTCGGACTGCTCCCGCGGGATCCCTGTCCCGGATTCCCAAGGCTACGTTTAGGAGCTGTGTATCACCGAACTCGCACGGTTGGCTGGCACTAACCCGCTGCAGCGTGGAAAGGTGGTATGTTTCACATCTGTGCTAAATAACAATCACGCACTGCAAGTATTCAGTGGTATAGAAATAAGATTTTAGCCTTCAAGGGGAACTAAATTTTCCTCACTGAAAGTAAATACTCAAGGGCATTGGCTTGTATGAAAAAGAGCTTTCATAAGGTAGGTAAGTACCATCCACTTGGGGACGAAGTTGAGTTGTATGTATGGTATCAATAAAGCTAATTAGTTAACGATAAAATTAACTAAAAATAGAATATTCAAAAATTTCCCATAGTTTTCCAAAAACATGTTCTTTGATTAAAGACTCGGGGCTGTTAGGTTTTCTGTGTGGGTCGTGGTCCAGTATGACAGAACCCAAAATGCAGAGCAGATAAACTTGAGATGGGTAATGTGGCACGACTGAAGTATGAGGCACGTGTCAGCTTCAGTGCTTTGCCTTTTTAATTAAAGCCGTCCCCTTTAGCTTTGATTTTATGGGAGAAGCAAACTACGAAGATCTAGCAGAGCTTCACTGTACTGTTACATGAATGTAGGATCCTTCTGTATAGCCTTCTCTATACATATGATGCTAAATGATCACGTTTCTGTCACTTCATTGAGAAAAACAAGCCAAATCAGGAACTGCACACATAAACAAGCATATAGGGAAAAACCTGAATAAAGTTCATCAAGCTGACATCCACATATCAATGAATGGTGACATTAAAATTATTTTTAAAACCCTTCACACGTTGTTACTCAAATATTTAAGGCAATGCAGCTTGAATAGTCATTTTTTACTGATTGACTACTGTCTACACACAGCTAATCAGGGAATTACCCGGCTTCTTTCTTTTGTCCCAGCCCTGTGTTAATATCTCCATCTTCAGGAGGGAGGATACCACTCAACTTTTAAATCTCATTTTCGACACAGAAATAGTTTTTGCTGATAATGGTTAGAGACTTAACTGGTGGATTTTAAAATCACCTTGTGGGGTTTTGCATCTTCAGAGATTATATGGAAAGAGATTCTTAAATTAGAAACATGAAGTCAACTCTTCACTGCCAAATGTATCCTTCTGCAGTTATTTAAATTAATGTAATCCTCCTATTTTACCAGTTGTCCTTGAGAAGGTAGTTTACTAGAAAGTAGTTAGGCAAAACTCATGATTTATATGACTGAAATTTTAATTAAATATACAAGACTGACATATGCCTTAAAAAAAGGACAAAACCATACATTTTTAAGGGCATGTTCTTTTGGTTGGATGTCTTCTTAGAAAGGAAGTGAAACTAAAGAAATGGGAAAATAAATAAGGGGAGGAACATGCATACAATTTCAGGTTTTTCTATGCTGACTTCATATACTAATGCACTTCCTTTATCTTTATGTAAAGTCAGGTTTTTTGTTTGGTTGCCTTTTTTTGTTGGGTTTGTTTTTTTAAAGAATTTTCCTCCAATTCATGCTTTCATACTCTCTAAAATGTGTTTTTGTATGTAATTCTCTCTTATAACTGTAGAGGGGGATAATAATCAAGTTCAGAACACATAAGCATATTTCAAAACAAATGGTAACTGGAAGGATAGTGCAGTGGAAGTCAGACAGAACTTTCAGAGTCCATTAGTGCCATGCATTTTTGAATTCCAGCATTTTAAGACTACTGACAGGAACAAAATGCAAAAGTTCCTTGAAAAGAGAGAGACAATGATATGAAAATCATGGTATTGTCATTTAATTACATTTAAAATACTGATCTTATTTGAGAATGGAGCACATAATCACACAGTGCATTACAGAAAATAAGATTTTGAATGTTCTCAGTGTAACACAAGGCAGAAATATCACTGAAATACACTGAAATTATCTCAATGTGACAGATATTTTTAAAAGTTCCAATAATTATTAAAAAGCCTTCAATAAAAAGTTTAAACACATTTAAGTTTCAAAAGAATATTTTGTACATTTTGGAAAAATATAACATTTACTTTACATAACTGAAACATAAGTTATAGTCTTTGTAGTTTGTAAGCTTCCATTATTCATACATCTTCTCATACATTTTCTTTTAATATATTCTTTTCTCTGGATTGTAAATCCAATGCAAAAGTATCATTGTTCTGAAGAAAAGCTTGTTTCTGCATTAGTTTCCTGAAAAGTCCATTTGGATTTGCAAGTAGTTCCTCATGTTTTCCACATTCAAGAATTTTCCCCTGGCCAAGGACTGCAACAAAATCAGCATTTTGAATAGTAGACAGACGATGAGCAATAATTAGGACTGTCCTCCCTTCCATCAGGCGGTCCAGAGCTTCTTGCACCAGATATTCATTTTCAGCATCCAAAGCACTAGTAAGAAATGGGGTGGGGACATGACAGAGGAGGATATTTGTTATTTTAAGACAGGTTAGTTTTGTATGCATTAGGCTTATTTTATTATCTTATTTTTTTTTTATTACTTATTTTAGCTATTCCTTACACTTTGCATTAACAGCTTTCATCATAGGTCTCCTAATCAAGTCACACATTCTAGAAGGCACATTCTTTTTTTTGGGTAGACAACAATAAGGGGGCTAGAGAGTTTGTGCAAGGGCATGCAGAGGAAGAAAGAAGAGGTCCCAAATCTGAGTTTTACAGGTACATAATTTCTAACTTTCTATTTCTTTTCTTTCTTACCTTGTTGCTTCATCTAACAGAAGTATTTTAGGATTCTGAAGAAGAAAGTAAAATTGGTTATAATAATTAAACAAGATATGAACATCTATTTCATAGAGAACAGGATTCATATAGCTTAAAACTCCCATTAAGAGTACTTACTTCATCAAAAGAATTGAAAGCATTACTTTTAAGAAATCTAAATGCTAAGAGGACAAAACAGAAACAACATTCTTTCATCTTCAGATTTTCCAAACTAAAACAGCAGAATACTATTCCTGGGCAACTATTTGAAAGATACAAACTAAAGGTGGGAGGTGATTTTTAATGCATACTTGGCAGAACTGTGGTCAAAAGTTCAGTTTCCTTTCACAGAGGCTCAGCTACACTCTGATTGCAGTCAGTCTCATATATAAAACTGGTAACAAACAGTAACAAAACCCTACCAACTAGCAGTATTTCACCCACAGACAAAATACATAGTACTTATGAACTAGCATTTTAGAACTCTTCCCAAATAAGCGATTAAAAAAACCACAACAAAAACAAAACAAACTGCCAGCACTCAAATCCCTTAGAAGAATTCAATTCTGAATTACAGTTTATAACCCAAACTTCCCTGATAAAGTTGAGAGTAAAACCTTTAGACTGTATCTAGGAGAGAAGGTACTCTACTTCACCCCCAATTACCCCAGTATATGCACTACTCATTTATTTTTACAGGTTTTTTTTTCCCCATGAAATAAAGTCTCTAATCCCCTGAACTGTATAAAATGTGTGACCTGAAATACAATCAGCCTTTCAACATTTGTGGTAAAAGAGAACTGGTATAATGAAATTTCTATTAATGTAGCAGAAGTGGGCATGCTAGGATGGTATGGAGACCTGTGTGGCATAACATGAATATAAGCCAAGTTCAGCAAGGATCAAAACTTCCAGCTGAGCATCAGCACTAAACTCCCTCCCTGCAAGGCCCTGTGCACCAGGCTCCCTGTCCTTCTCATCCTCAGAAGCCTCTCAAATTTGTGCAGCACAGAGCTTGCCCTAAAGCTAGATCCATATCAATCTTTGAAGAAAAAACTGTCACAAGATTGTGCCTGAAATATTATCTTGTCCCAAATCCAGGCCACCTGCCCTCAAAGCTAAGATAAGGCATCTAAAGTACAAGTCAACTGCCACCCAGAAAAATTAACCCATGAATGACAGAGATCTGAAGATGGAAGTGTCATATTTGAGTTCACTAGCACCACATTCTTAAAGCCTTCCTTCATCCTTATAAAAGTGAGCCATTATACAGTGATTGAACATCAGTCTTGGCGAGAACTATCAAAAAAATATGACTGAAAGATAGGAAGAAGCACGGACATAAGTTGTTTTCAGTTAAGCCGCTCAGCCCTTTGCAACTTAATTAACGGAAAAGATAAGATTTTCTTTTTAAAAATATTTTTCTATGTCTCCCATTGAAAGGCCTCCTCTTTTTTAATGCTTCCTGCCTCTGCCCAAAAAGTAGTTAAATAGCTGTTTGGGTGCTGGCTTACCTTGAGCAGAGCTCGAGCAATTGCAATTCGTTGCTTCTGTCCACCTAGGGGAAAAGATCCGTACATTGAAATAGGAAAACATACGTAAGTAATTTTAACTGGGCTGAGCAGAATTAGGCCCATGTACTTTAGGGAGGGAATGGAAATGAAGGGGGGATTCTTTTAACACTTACGGCAGGCTATGATTTGGAGAAAAAAGTGGTAACAAAAAATAAAAGAATTTTTACTTCACATTGTAGCACCGAGATTTTTAAAATAAGCAACATAAAGACCCACCTGAAAGCAAAATGCCTTTTTCTCCAACTACAGTGTCAAACCCTTTTGGAAAACCTCTGATAAAACTAGCAGCATTAGCTATTTCAGCAACTCTCTGAATCTCCTCTGCAGTCACAGTGGAAGGATCCTCTGCACCATAGGCAATGTTTTCAGCAATAGAACAGGAGAAGAGAATTGGTTCCTGAAAAATTCAAACACATAACTAATATGGTAGATCTCTAATTCTATACATGTATTGTCTGTATTTCAAATAACATAAATCCCACTTACAAGAATTCACAATATTCATACAAAGAATATGTAAGCTAGAGTTAATTGAATTAAAAACAAATAAAAAAGTCCTTTCATACCACCAACATGAGCAGTGAAAACCAATTAAAAATTAAGTTGCTTTTTTAACTGACAAAACAACTCTCAATTCCTAATATTTTAGGATGAGTTTAGAAAGAGCCATGCATTCAAACATCAGAAAACCTTCCTTTTGTACTTTGCTACATATCGTCATCATGGGATGGAGCACCTCTTCTGTGAGGAAAGGCTGAGAGAGTTGGGGTTGTTCAGCCTGGGGAAGAGAAATCTGGTCCAGGGAGACCAGATTGTGGCGTTTCAGTACTTAAAGGGGTGGGCTATGAGAAAGATCGGGACAGACTTTTTAGGAGGGCCTGTTGTGATAGGACAAGGGGTGATGGTTTTAAGCTAAAGGAGGATTGGTTTAGATTAGATATAAGGAATATATTTTTCCACAGTGGGGATGGTAAAACACTGGAATGGGTTGCCCAGAGAGGTGGTCAGTGCCCCACCCCTGGAAACATTCAAGGTTAAGCTGGATGGGGCTATGAGCAACCTGTTGATCCAGTTGAAGGTGTCCCTGCTCAGTGTAGGGGGCTTGGATTAAGAGACATTTAAAGGTCCGTTCCAACACAAACTGTTCTATGACTTGCACCAATGATGATTCTTCTCTTAATCTCTACGCAGATTTTATGGCATTTTGTGCATTTAATTTATATTAAAGCTTGCAGCAAAGAACTGTGACATAGGACAAGTGATGTACAATGGGAAAATGTCTGAAACAAGATAAGTCTGAAGAGAGACAGACATAGTATCAATACTGGTATGAACCTCCTACTTGTTGTTCAAATGGAATATATTAATTCAGAAAGAAATGTGCTAATGTGCGAACAGGAAAATAGTATTTGTACAAAAGCTTTTGGTGGCATTATTACATAAAGAAGTTTTGAAATGCAACAAATATCCAGATACCCATTTGCTTTTAAACAGAACATCAGTCTAACAGTTAATTGCACTGTGAAGCATCTGGGGATACAAGGGAATGAACATTTCAATTGTTCAAATAGTTTATTTTAAGACACTATTGAACATCTCTCTGTACTTCCAGGGTTTGCAGGTTGTTTGGGAGGTGGCACTGTAAGACTACGTGCCAACCGTGCTGTATTTTCATGCTTTCCTAATGGATTTGTGTTTTCTTGGAAATAACACAGAAGGTCAGCTTTTGAAATGCTTGTGTGAAACATGGTTGTGTGACTTCTGTTCATATGAATGGCAATTAAGTGTTAAGCTTTGTGTTACTTTCTTCAACAAATTATAGCAAACATCACGATGGTCATACCCATACAATTTACAGCAACATACTTTCCGGTCTTCATGTGCACTTTGCTCCTGAGCTAACATTTTGAATCTCTATGACTATGTAAAAACAGATTACAGAATAATGGGATTAGCTCTACATATTATTTTTAGAACGAAACATGTGCAACAGCAGTTATGGTGAGATGGAGGGATTTCACTGGGAAGCAATATTATATAGTTTTAGAAAAAGTGAGAAAAAGCTAGCTGATCACACAGAGTTATTCCATCCACTTGGAATTTTTTATTTCTTCCTTACCTGACTTACTGTTCCAATCTTTTTCCTGAACCACAGTGGATTTAACTGGCGGATATCAAAGCCATCAACAGTGATAGTACCTTAAATTAAGAAACAGGAAAGTCAGGTGTGTTTGACTTATTTTGAAAATAGTCAAAGAACAGTTTGGAATGATGACCTATGAGGAATCACACGCAGTACTGGTGGATCAGAAATGCACAGCTATGCAGGTATCACCACAGGGAAACAATACATCCCAGGGGTGTCCTCCAGCCCAGGAACCCCAACTGTTCAAGTGTATTTGACATGCAAGGCATTAATTGTCACAAATGAGAGCAATACACAAAACATACCTGAGATAGGATCATACAGCCGCAGCAGAAGGGATACAATAGTTGATTTCCCCGTACCACTTGGGCCAACCAGAGCCATAACAGAGCCAGCTGGAATGGAAAGGCTAAAATCTTTGAAAATGGATGCTTCTGGACGTGTTGGATATGCAAACTCAACATCTTTGAATTCCAAAGCACCTCTGAATGTGTCTTTGCCTAATGTGATTCCCTCTATATGACAAAGAATAAAATAGAAACCGTGAACAGAAAAACAATTAGCTCAGCCCTCACAGATATTTCTATTAAGTGTCTGTAAAGCAAGTTCTGTCTCCTTATTCAATCTATGAGTAGCTGCAAGCCACAGTTTAGGACTACAGGGGTTATATTTCAGCTATGAGTGAATCAGTGTGGTACACCATTCGTACCTGAATGCAACTTCAGGTTGCTCACCAGCACTGAAGCTGAAGGCTACCTACAGCAAGAGGGAGAATTTGCGTCCTGCAATACCTAACAACTAGCAATGATAACTTCTCCTAGAATTATCTGAATTTTACATATATTATAAACAATTTAAGCTTTATCAATTAGGAGCAATTAAATAAAATGGCATTGGTGAAGGCCAAAGTCCTGTTACCATAGAACACAAAAAGATAAACACTGCAAATCACTTATTGCCCTTTCACCAAGCCACAAAACTCACCTGAAACACTCTCCTCTTTGAACAAGAGCAGTTCCTTCTCCACTACCTGTTAACTGGATAGCTTTTAAGCAGAGGCTGTTACTGGAATAAAGTGCTGCTAGGTTTGTTGCACTAATGGCCTTTTTTTAATTTTATCTCTTCAGTGGAACATACATTTAATAAATTCAGGACAACAGTGCATTTGAATGCCACAGGCCTGACTCTAAGGCTACAGTTCACTGAAATGAAAATTTCAGTTGGTGAAATACTGTAACAAACCACCACGAATAAACAAGACTACCAAAGTTAAATAAAACCAGCTTCTTTCTGAAGCACACCATTTGATTGAAACAATTATCTTAAAAGAATATAATTACTAAAAGAAGCTTATAAATAGGTCAGACAAAGACACAATTTCTCCAAGCTCTGTTAAATCCCAGTGATACATATACATACAGAGCAAACTTATTGAACAGTGGTGCTGCATTCCTAAAGGACTGAATCTCACTGATGAAGTTCCTACCAGTTTTGTGAAAACTGGCAGCACTGGATCAACACCTGAATCGTGTTTGCTTGTGCTAGAGACTCAAACCCCTTAGTTCTTTTCAGATACAGCACACAAGTAACCCCCAGCTAGGCAGGGCACATGGTAGCACACGCCCACGTTGGGTTAAACAGTAACTGTGGATAGGAACACAGATACCCATCAGCAGCGATCAAGGTAGCAATCAAGATTTCACTAGTCCTGCTGTTTCTAGAGCAGATAATTTATTTTGCCTTTTTTCCCGCCAGATTCCCATTTCTTCTCCAAACTTTCAGTTTGATGGTAGTATCAAACAAATGGCAAGGGCAAGAGCATACAATTCCCGATTCCTTCCTTGACTTTAACCTATGGACATACACACTGTAACTTTATGGTTTACACAATGATCAGTAAACCTCCTTATGGGGAAAAAAATGTATTTTCTAAATCCTGTGCTAGCAGTATAATCCTTATTATTAACACAGTAACAAGTAGTTGCTTATCTTAACTCTCATTTCCAGTTATTGCACAGTTTATTCCGTGGCCTGAAACACCGAAATCTACTGCAATACAGGAAGTCTGCTACCACAAGTCCTTCCTCTCTATATATTACTGTAGAGATATCTAAAAGCTATATACTTGCTTCTTGTTTGGATTATAGATGTAGGAAAAAGAGACAATATAATTTGTTGCTGAGATATTTGTTGTCACCAGCAACAGCCAATGTTCTGTGAAAACAAAACCTTGCCCCTCAAAATAAGGGAGAAATGTGGGTAGCACTACTGTGAGGAAGGAGGTGCACAACGTTCCAAAAGCAACACCTGCTGTAGCTGCACATCCACACTCTCCCAAGAAGCAGGATTCCCATATCAGCCTTCCTTTTATTCCCCAATCATGCCTTCATTACTATGGCAGAAGAACTTGAAAATTCAGTTTGGCAGGTGTTGCTGAAAGGCCTCAAACTGTCTGTGTTTGTCGTTTAGGTTTCAAATCAACATGCCTCATCAAGGACCTGTTTTCACCAGATCAGTATGAAATGCTTATGCTTTAAATACTCTTAATGAAAACCACCTGGTTTTGAAAGCTTCTCTTTTCAGAATGGTAATTTCTTAGCCATTAGAGATGAGCACGGTAAGCCTTTCAATGGAAATATGAGACACAGCCATGTCAGGGCTCCTCCCTCCTCTCCTTTTGCTTCATTCCAGTCTTTTCACTCTAAAGCTGATCCAAGAGGAAGTGGTGACGACATCAAAAAATATTCCAAAAAGCTAGAAATGAGCATGTCCCCAGTCTCATAACTTTCAAAGTAATACATATAAAATCATATTCTGAAATAATTAAAGAAAAATTAATTAAGTCAAAAGTAATTAAGCTAATTTTTTGCTTCTAAAATTTTTTATTAAAGGAATCTTTCATCATCTGTTTCATATTTAGGAAAAGTCAGAAGAGTTATTACTGTATCTAGTTTCTTTCAAAAAAATGTACGTCAGTAATAACTTGAAGTATTGTGCACATGCTTATGAAGTATTGCTGACCCATAAGAGAAAAATCAACCTATGAACAGTAACAAACCAAGAACCCACCATCAAATGGAAGCTGGGGCTTCCTTTCAATAAGTTCCCAAAGACGTCCTCCAGCACCTAGTCCTTTCATTAGCTCAGAATAAAAGGAACTTAGACCTAAACAAAAAACAGAACAGTATTATGCGTCCATATGGAATGGAAGACATAGGAGAGATAAAATTATCATTACACTTTTCAGCAGCAGCACTGATGGATCAGATGCATAGGAGATCTTTTATTCCAACACACTGTCAAACATGTTGATTTAAATCTAGCCTCATTTGAGAGCTACCAATAACTCTTATTTGACATTCTTATTTATATGTGTAAAACAAATAATTCTGAAGAAAATGTTAATACACTTCAGCATGTATATGCTCTTTTTCAGTCATCTGTCAGGAGAAACAGCATTCAGCTTTGGGAAATAGCTTTGCATCCAACCTGCCATATGTTCCAAATCACTCAGCAGAATGGAGCATTCTGAATGCCCTTCTTTGTCAGACAGGTTTATGCTACGACAGGGGAGCCTGGCTGAGTCAGTCATAGTGGAGAGAGGGCATGAAACCAAAGGCTGAACTGACACCTGAAAAGCTATGTGGAGAATGGACAATAGAAAAAAAATATGTCTGCAGTGTCAGTATGCTTCAAAAATTACTGGAGAAAGCAGAAGCTAAGGACAAGGCCTGCATATAGTACTGGGTCCCAGCTCTTTAGCAGCTGTGTGAATCATCTTGGAGATAGCTTGGCTGAAGGGCTTTCCAGCTGAAATAAACACAGAAAACTGATGTAGAACTAAAAATGGAGTAAGGCACTAGCACTTGGAAGATTTATATGCCTTGTAGGCATCAAGAGAGGCCTACCTTTTGTGGCAAGGCACCTGTGCTTCAGAGTCCCCATGAGAATGAGCTCTGTGCAGAACTACATTCTCCATAATCTTCAGTAGAATTTAAAAAGATGTTTTCATGGGAAATAAAAGTTAATTCAATGACATTTTCAGCAGTGCTTCTAACCTTAATTTATATAAGATTAATTTCTTCCATGTTTTTAAAGTGCTGGGTATCTGTCCATTTACCAACCTTGGATGAGCTAAGCAGGGAAGAAAGGGTTTGGGTAGTTGGAATGGGTGCCACTGGAATTTTTTTATACAAGGAAGCAGGTTTTGTAAATTTTGTCGTCAGGTTGCATCTATGATATCAGGCTTAGTCTGAGAAAAGAAGAATACAGGCAAGTTCCATTGCCCTCCCTGTCTATCAGAAGTAACAGGCTCATTTTAAAGAAGAACATTCCAATAAGTTGTCAAACTTCAAAGCACTTTATCTTCATTTTTGCCTGTATGCAGTCATGAAGACAGCTTTGTCAAGAAGATGAACAGCTTGTTTCTGGGCCAGTAGATTACAGAGTGTGAGCTTCAAGGAGGAGTCAGTCAGTAAGGAAAACCAGAAGATTAGCATCAGAGTGCAGTGTTCTGCTGGCAGTTTGTTTACTCTTCCAGTTCAGGACACCATATACTGAATTACAGCTAAATTTTACATGCCTATCTAAATAAAGTATGTTTAACACAGACCCACATATTTTGTAAAAAATACAATAGAAGTATTATTTCTTTACAAAATATGTCAGGTATATTAATTTGGATCTAAACAAAATTAAAGTAACATATATCTGTCACATGCATACATTTGAAAAAAATAATCCCTCTATTCTTTTTTTAAAACAGAAGGTTTATATTAAGTTAAAAAATATTATTTTCATTAACTCTTCAGAAAAAAACAAAGCATGATTTCCTGGGAAGATCACGTGGAAGAAAATTCTTAAGAAAGCCAGATATTTTAAGAGCTTCTTCCCTCCTGCCCCAATGCTGACTGTAATGCTTTGAAGTGAAGGAAATCTAATTTCCCATTCCATACCTCCAATGCTTATTCCAACCCAGAAAGCATACATTAGGAAAGATGAGAGTTCACCAACTGTCATGTAGGCATTGCCCATTAGTAATCCTCCTTTGTATAAGACTGAGAGGACAATTAAATTTCCAGAAAGACCAGTCTAAGGAAAAAGAGAAAAAGACATATTTTGTCACATACATCTTAAATTTCATTCTCTAAAACATTGCTTCAGAATTTTCCTTCTAATAAAAAGAACTCTCATACTATAGGTATCTAGGCTTTTGGAGGACTGAGTTAAATTCAACAATTCTAAAGCAAACCCAGCCAGTGGCACTGTGCTATCCAAAAAGTGTTTAAAAAGCAAGCAACTCTTTTTTTTTTATCTTCTCAAGATGGAAAGGAACATTAGACATTATTCTCAACCATCACTAAAGAAGAAGAGTTGATAGTCTGTAGTTATGTTGCAGTTTTGGAATGCAATTAAGCAATTAAGTTATGGAAAAAAGCAGTTCAACCCTCCCTACCCTCCCTCCCACACCTGCACACTCCCGAGCTTCCTATGCATTGATGCTCATCTCATCAGGGAGCCAAACCTGTAAAATGGGTAGGGGAAGGTTTCCACTGGTTTAGTTCCTTGAACATGTGTAGCCTCAGACAAGTAGTTCCCACTAAAGTGTGTGGGGAAGAAATAGATAGACACTTAAAGTGACTTTATCATACCACTGTATCTTGAGATGCAGTTTCACAGCAATTTAGACTGATTTAAATCCAGTCTTCCCACAGTTTTATGTAGGTTCGAATTATTTTCAATAATTTATTTGCAGATTTTGAAGCATCCTCATGAATTTTAAAATAACTGACACTTGGCATAACATGGCTGGCTTACTTTAGTTAAAATATACTTACTGCTCCGAAGAAGCCTGCCCGAACTAGTGCCTCTTTTTTAGCCAGCTGTAGCACATAATCAACTTTATTTGTATACTTCTCCATTTCAGCCACTTCTTGCCCAAAAGCTCGAACTGTTCTTATGTTTCCGATACGCTCTTCAGCTAACTACATTAAAGCAAAGAACAGAACAAATACATAGAGACACACAATTTGAAATGTTCATATTACAGAACATGTGAAAGTTAAACCAATATCACTACACTAATCTCCGAATCTTTGGATACCACAGAAAAATTTCTCATGCCTTCTTCTCCACACCACACTCCCCCTTTTTTTTACAATTCTATGATTAAAAGTAAACTGCATGCCCAGGCAGTTTAAAAAGAAATTCAGGATTGTCTTAAATGCCAGCAGAGGCAGAAAAATATAAAAGTAGGGTTAAAAAATTTCCCTGTGGGTGAAATTACTATTGATAATAATTTGCGGTAACAACATGGGGAGGAGGAAAATAAAGAATATTAACATTCTATTCTATACTAAAGCATTCAAAACAGCCTGCAGTTATTTCTTAAAACAATTCCACTCATTTGATCAAAGCAACACTGGGAATTAATTTAGCCCAACTACTAATGCCTCATTTCAACTCAGTATTTTATTTTAACTTCTAAACAGCAAAGTATTAATTCTAAAATACTTCTATTGCAATCAAATAGACTATGTTGTGGCACTGTGATGGTCTTACAGAAACCAAGGCCCCTTTTTGTATGTAAAACTGTGATATTAAAAAAAAAAATAATTCTCCTTCTTCCATTCCCCACTCAACCTCAAAATTTGAATTGCTCCTTGCTTGTCCGTGTGACGTCCCACACGTGCTTTACAAAGGCATGACCTTCCTTTCAACACAGTATGAGGAAGACAAACAAAAGACAAACACTTTGACTTCTGCATACTCAAATTGCAGAAGTCCTAAAAAGGACATCCCACATTTATAACAGCTGACAAGTGTGGCTATTTTAACTAGATCTTTCCTAACTATATGTCTATGCTTTTTAATGATGTATCCTCACCCTCAGCCTTTGAGGAAAAGATCACTATCACCACTGTTCTCTGATAGTGCTTTGGAATATTTCAGTGTTGTAAGCAAACACAATGAAGGGGCCTCTACAGCAGCCTCTTCAGAAACAAGATTCCTCCACTTTCCTCCCAGATCTGGGTGTGAGCTGAGATGCCCAGAAAAGTTTAAGAAATGACAAGCCCTGTAAATATTAGAGATGATAATAAGGTCATATGTCAGGGATGCTCTCCAGAGAAGGATCTGCTAGCAAAGCAAGAACACACCTAGGATGCTTTTGATGGCTTCAAACTCATAACCCTAATCCAACAAAAGTGTTTCTCAAACCCAGATACCAAATTACACAGAACTTAATGGGCTTAATAGAGCGTTTTTTTATGGTCTCACAAAGCTAAAGCCTACCCTCCCTCATCCCTTCTTACGTTTCCAAATACCAAGGCCTAATACCTCCACATTATATTGTTATGGACAATGGAAGGGTGGTTGTTTTTAAGATCTATGACTAAGTATTACTGATGTTTATCTTTCATATTATCCAGGTGCAAAACTACAGGCTCAGCATGGCTTAGGGCGATGAACAGTACAATTATCTTCAGAAGATCTATAACTTCAGAAATATTAACTAAATATACTAGAGCAACTTTGAGTTAACTAGAAAGCATCTGTTACAAAATCACCTGTGTTGCTTCTGCAAGAGAGTCTTGGGTCATTTTAGTAAGTTTTCGCAAGTATCTTCCATAAATCACAGCCAGGACAGCCAAGGGTGGCACAACACTCAGAACAAATGCAGCAAGGCTAGGAGACACAAAAAACTAGAAGAAAAAGGTATGTGTCAGGGGTTAGCATTCAGATTAAAAATAATCTCTGGAGTACTGAAGTGCAACTTCTCTTGCTAGAGTTTTCTAAAACTAGTAGGATTGTAATTTAGTGCTGCTATGCTTTCATTTTATTTTTTCCAGGCCAAACATCCATTCCTCCACAGCATTTGGGAAGTGTCCCATGGTTAGAACAAAGGATTATAAGCAAAGTGGTCTGGATTTAATTTCTAGCTTTCTCACTGGTTCACTGTGTGGTCTTAGTCAAGTACCTTAACTTGCCAGTAAACAGGCCTACCAGGAAATCTCTTGCATATGCTGAAGGACATAAGCTAATATATAGTTTATAAAGTGCTTTCACAACTTTTAAATAGATTGTGCAATACAGAAAGTTTGAGTAGAGAAATATCATACACTACTTCTGGGTAGCTGAGGAACAGATGGAGTCAGCAGTACTCCCTAGCACCCACGAATGGGTGGAACAATGTATTTAATTTACTGCTGCAAACCTTATCACTTGTAACAATCATCATCAAAGCTCCTAAAGAGTTTCTCTTCATAAGATCTACTGAAATTAGATCTACTGTGTTTTAATTTCATCTTGCTTTCTGTATTGAAAACAAAAGTCTACAAAAAAATTCAAAATTGACATAATTGACAGGCTTTATAATTATTTCATAATAATGTCTTCTTTCTGGGCAAACCTTTATAGTCTACCTCTTAGCACTGTATCATTGCAGTATTTCGGAGCAGAATGCCTTATATAAAGTTATTTCATTTAACCTTAGACTCTCTTTGCTTATAAATACAGAAAGCCATAATTCTTGTCAGTGACAAAATATTAATGCTTTAAAGTTTCATAGTGGAAACTCTTAACAGTTTCTAATAATGTCAATATTGGAAGCTTATTTTTACAAGGAGACTTTTTGCTATGTATTTAAATCCAGGTAGCAGAAATTATTCCACTTTCATTTAAGATAATTGCAACCAATGCATCTTTTCTCAGATAAGCATAAAAATATTAATGCCGCAAAAGAACATCGAGAGAAGTAAGATTTTTACATAAATCAACTGCCCACAGAGGAATGCACTTCACTGAAGCCTTCAATAACACACTTCCTTCATAAATATATTCTTTACTGACAGACTAAGGCAGAAAGTCTAATACTTGTAAAAATCCTCAGCACTGATTTGATATGCAGTGCTGCCTTTGCTCACCTAGGCTTTAACTAGAATCAACCAACTTTAATGACCTTTTCATCAGGCCCTTCACACCTTATTTTACTTACAACCATGGGAATGTCATCACTGATTTTAGTATCTTCAGTAAGAATGCAGTTAAGCTCTTTGCCTACTACACTTTGCTTGATAACTTTGGGTAGCAACATTGGCTAATTTCAATCCTTCATCCTCCAAATTTTTCTTGTGAGTAAACATCAAGTGGCTGCAGGCACATCATCTACTGCAATAATTTATGCATCTATTCTAGATAACCAGTGCAATACATCCATGTCCAAGAACACACAATTGTTCCAGGACTTACTCACACTCATATGTTACCTAACAGCACTGAAACAAATGTGAAACCACAAGTGTCAAGCAGAGAACAGACCACCATACCATCATTGCAACCCCAACCGATGCTTGTGCTCCTGCTCTGAGCCCATCTGAAAGGTTTTCGGTCACCGAACGGCCCAAGAGGGCTGTATCTGAAGATAAGCGGTTTATCAGCTCTCCTGTTCTGGTCTTGTCAAAGAAAGCTGTTTCTTGCTTCAGAATAGAGGAGAACATGGTTGCTCTCAAACGTTTCACAATTCTTTGTCCTGTCAGAAACAGAAGTCAGTCGAGCATGTTGCAGAAGACTTTACACAGACAATATAAACAACATAAACAATAATACAAACAATAACAATATAAAAATCATAGGATTACACAGCAGTGAACAAGTCACATTATAGGGCTTTAATATACCAGAAAAGAGTAATCCTTAAGATGTCACTTAACAGTAAATAAAAAATTATTCCAGCATACTTTTCCTTCCACTATTAGTTTACTTTTTACCTGGTGAAAAAACATTACTGATTCCAATAGGACCTCTCAGACAGTGCCAAGTATTTATTTAAGATCATTAGCTATCATGACTCTGCAAAAGACATGATGACTCTCAGTACCACTTTTTGCTTCTGTTTTTACCTGCAGTCTGCATGAGGTAGACACGTGTAGCATTAGCAGCACCACCACATAAAAAGATTCCACTCAGCAAGGCACACAGGCTGGTCAGGCTGTCAGTGAAATCCTCACTGGGATTTGTATAAATAATGTCAATAACTTTGCCCATGAAGAAAGGGGCTGACATGGTTATGACACTGGAAACTGCCAGAAAGCCAACAGCAGCTGCAAATCAACAAGGAAAAGGAAAGTTATTCTGAACTTGCAAGATCATTAATAGTATAAATGAAATAATTTTCCTCTTCAAATTTCTATTAAGCTAGTGAGTGCCAATTGAAATAATCACTAATCTTTTAGGCCTAGTTCTGAATGAGGTGTTTTAAGTAATGGTATAAATTAATTTAGGCAAGGTACATTTCAGGATCCTGAAAACCTC
The DNA here is from genome assembly GCA_038380795.1 of Pyrocephalus nanus. NCBI lineage: Eukaryota > Metazoa > Chordata > Aves > Passeriformes > Tyrannidae > Pyrocephalus > Pyrocephalus nanus. Next base: position 73,758,599 of record CM076260.1, on the reverse strand, counting down.
TGTGTACAGTCACAGTCCTGGAATCGCTTCTTTTGTCTAACCTTCCACATCACCATCCAACAACGTTAACCTTTCATAGATGTCATCCTTAAAGAGCATTAACAGTTGCCAAATTCTCACAAATAAGCCTTCAAATCCTGTTTGGGTTTTATTATTTGTGCTTGTTACTGTATGAAAGCTTCCAGATGTCTATTTATGAGATAACAATGGCCTGAAGTAAAGATCTGATCTGAGCACCATCTAAAGCATGCAATTTTATTGAGGAAAAAAAAGAGCAAAAAACCATTTAATTTCTCTTGACTGACAACATTCATTTTGTTTTACTCTTTACTACTATTGGTCTATAAGAAAAATAGTATAAGCTTTCATTAGAAGTACACTTGCTGATGGGCAGAGCTCTTGAATTGTAGTTGCAGCATCATCCATGGAACAACCTGTACAACTGTTTGAAGGTGTATCATAGAGAATGAAAATCACACTGCACCAAGACTTGCCCTTTTGAACTTGAATCTGCAATGAAATTTATTGAGCCAAGAACATAGTTTAATTCTAAAAAGGCAAGCCTAGCTTGGAAGGCTGAGAGCTAGGAAAAAGCCACATCTTAATTGAAAACTGAACAAACTTGATATGAAAACCACTGAACCACAACAAACAATGACATTTATACAGTATAATTTTCCAACAGCCAACCCCACACTTAAAGCAACCATTCATAGGATTTCTACAAAACTACTAGCAGATAATGCCTTTGAAGGAAAAAAGACACTGTGCTGAAAGTCCTGAAGCTGCCTCAATTTTAATTCTATTCTACTAAGCTTCTTGTATGACCTTCTATGATGAAAACAGCAGCCAGCCTCTCAGCAGCAGACTGGTGTAAGCAATATTTCTAACACCTGACACAGATGGTTTGATGCCTCTTACCACCTCCACACCACAAGTGGAAAGCTTTGTTTAAGTTTTTACTTCTAGTGTAAATACAGCTGTACATTTATTAGGAAGAATTTAGGGTACAAAAAATGCCTACCTTTCATCACCTGACGCAAACACTTCTCTGCACTTTCACTGCAGTGCCCCCGAGCTCCACACACTGCCCAAACAAGCTTTATCCCTGCCACTGCATCTAACCTGCAGCCTGTGGTTCTTATTCAATATTTATTAGCTACATTTCCCTTGTGTCACACTCAGGCCAGCAAGCAGATGAAAGATACCGGACTAGGATCTTTAACTTGAAGCTATAGAAACTGTAAGAAGTCATAGTAGGAATGGAAAAACTTCCTGCTGCAAACTTATGTGATCCATGCCATAGGCACATCTCATAAGCATATTATTTGCTAGCTAAAACTTCACGAGTGACCTTATTAACAGGCTGGCTGGTGTATTCAAGCTGTGAAACAGCAGGGAAAAATCCAACAAAAGCCAGGTCATTTCCTGTCAGGAAAAGCTGGTCGCTCTGCAAGGCAGCTGGAGATGAACAAAAGCATTGATTATAAACACAGTGCTGCATGGCAGCTCAGTCTCCGTTAACCCAGATGGTTTCTCAGTTATGGATGGAACAGGACAAATGAACTGCAGATATAAATATTCACAGAGGGAATATTCACAGAGGCAAGAGGACTGTATGGCTAAAAGCCCCACATGCTTCTGTGTAGTGGTACAGCCTTCCTGGCTTGGATATGCCTTCGGCCCTTCTTCATTCAAACGAGCATGGGCTTCACTGTAATTACTTCCAACAGCCTTAACTGAATGAAAAGCAAATGCTAGTACCTAAAACAAACTGAAGACTAATGAAAAACTTAAGCAATACACCTGTCTTTATTAATTTAATCACAAATCACATGCAAAATAAGATTCCCTAATTGAAACTGCTGCATTGATTATGCCAGCAGAACAACTAGAAAATTGCACAGATGCCAAGTGGTTGCTTTTGTTTGTTTGTTTTAAAATGTTGCCTAATTCAAGAAACAGGAACGAGCAAACACATGTTTTATCTCCTCATTCAAAGAAGAGCTGTCATTGTGATAACTGGCTAAAGGGAGGAGTACAAGGTGTTTAGCGACCAGATATGGAGACACTTCAGTGACACTGAAGTTTGTTACTGACAGAAAAAAAGGCCAGACTAAACTTTATAGTATTAGTTTCTGATAGCTTATTCTGTTACCCAGAAAATTGCATCAAACAAAATAGTGTATTTTGAAAGTTTTATTTTTTACAGTAAATTTCTTTTTGTAGGCTATGAGACAGCAATAAAGAAAATGTGAGGAAGATCAGTGGAACTTATGAAACCAGGACATTGAAGTGGCAACAGAAGCAACGACAAGGCAAGCTGGCTGCAGCAGCTGAGTAGCCCTCTTAGAAATGTTAGGCAAACACTTGCTTGTCTACTTTCACAGAAATCCAGATTGCAACAAAAAAATGATAACTTTACCACTATTAAGATCAACATACTCTCTGTTAAGGCTAACGTGGACTTGCTTCTTGACAGCAGATCTGCAACTTCATTTGAGGACAAGGAACTTGTTGCCAAATGATAAACCAGGATGTTTACAAGCAATAACTGGGCAGAGCTATCAGAAACTTGTCTTCAGAATATGCACTAAGTGACATAAACCAATTTTCTACATGCAGTAACACCACCAGGAGAGTGAACGTTTCTAATTTTGCTTCTTACCAGAGCATCCTTCTCACAAAGCCAAAAAAATTTCTTGCAAGCCTGTTGGGGAATGGGCTGTTTTAAAGACAAATATGTAAAGATTTGACCTCAGGTGAATTAAGGTCATTCAAGCCAATCGGGGATGAAAGACAGAAAAATGAGGTAATGATACTTGGCAGTGCACAGTAACCCAGCAACAGGGCACAGTAGCTGGTTTTTACTACTCAGTAAGCTATGAATGTTACCTACTGAAATCTTTTAGGTATTGTACTAGTTTTATTTAAAGAGCAGTGCTGGCAGGTCAGAAACAAGCTTTGGATCTGTGAGAAGTGTCCTTCTACCAGGAACCATGAATATCTGTCCTTTACCAGTTATCTGTGCAGTTTTATTTAATACATGGGGACCTTTTAGCTTAACACTGACTGGCTTTCCACAAGGGCTTTTGGAGTGATGAATAAAATCTACCATACTATCAGGTGCATGCACAAAGATCAGGCTCTTCAGTTCTTCTTTTATGGGAGAAAGATGCACTGCTAAATTTTGTATTTATTGGTTAAGTGAAGTCCATTTCCTTTTAGTGAATCCTGGTCCACAATGAATTTGTATAGCTTTTTTTTACTGTGCATTTAACACTAAAGCATTTAACTTGTTCATTTTTATCTCGTGTAGAAGATAGTCTTTATGTCAGACCAATCTACTTATTATTCCTTCTATCTTCACAATTTACACAAATAACGCAGCAAAAACATTTACCAAATAAATTAATCTCTAAACACCTAGCTGATTACATGGATCAGGAGCTACTGTTTCTGCAATGTCTTACCTAAGTAGCTTCATTAACGGTTCACCACCAGTTTAAAATAAGAAACTGTTAACAAATAGCCACAGAAAAGCAAAATTTCTGTGATGAAGCTACAAGGCTGCTTGGACATTTTGAGTTTCATACCAAACATTGACAAAACACAGTGAAAAACAAGGGTGGGAAATAACAACAAAAAAACCCATTTAGCCTACTTTTTTTGGCACACTGCACATGAGAAGACAATTAGTAAGTTACCCCCGCATAAACATAAATAGGAATTTTAAACCCACAAGAATTGGCCTGAAAAAAATCAAGTGATGGTTGAGTTACTTTAAGAAAAGCAGAACCACTTTACACTAACTAAATACTGTAACAAAAAACACTGGCCAGGTAAATCTTGGCCAGGAATTTCCCAGCTACTGGGTCACAGCACAGAAATAGCAAGATTTAGAAGGCTAGAGTTCAAATGAGGTCCCAAAGAGATGGGCATTCTAGTGCCTGTAAGCCTCCCTTCTGCTCCCACTAGCTTCCTTGCCATTATGCACATTACAGAATTCATTTGGCTCACTGTCAAGGATGGACCAGGTTTTTCAGAAAGATGCCACTTGCCTGACTTCTAATTAGTTTTTAAATGGTACTGGGGGGGAACCATACCCTTAACAATGTGTGAGTAGCCTCCTGATGTTCAAACTCATGCTACAATGCTTGGAAGAGCAACAGTTTCAAAATGAAACCATTTAAGTGTTACTACAAAATAAACACATATTATCTCTCCAATTTAATTTCCTAAAATAACCAAAGTTTTCCAAGATACTCCTACTCAAGTATTGATCTAAGAAACACTAGCTTGTACAAAAAACCACTAACAGTAGCAGTAGCACTGCTCACAGATGACGTGTTCTACATTTCACTCTGCATCCTGTACAGAAACATTTGAGTTGCTCACTACCCCAATCATCCCCAATCAAATGGATTACTAAAATAGTTTCTGAACTACATTACAAGGAATACACCTAAAAAAATCATGTAGTCTTAGGTAAAACTTTTTTTTTTTTAACTGAGTTTTCCAAGAACTGGTTTTAAGGACACATTCCTTGAATCTACAACGATCCAGTATTTCTCAGTGAAGGACAAGAAAATGCATCACCTGGTATAATTTTAAAGTACAGAAGAATCCAATTTATGAATAAAGTAGTGTTCTTCTGATTTAATGGCAAATTTTAATCCATAGGAAAGCCGCTATTACAAATTTGCCCAAAATTACCAAATAAAACTTATGAAATACAATTTCTTGAACATCTCTAGAGAATATCTGTGTACAAAATAAACCTTCCTGCTCAGTGCACAAGAATTTTTATACAGGGAAAGGGCACACTTTGCTATGGGATTAAAAATTTTAGAGTCTCTTATGCTTACTTAAAATTCAATAGAGCTATTGTTTCCTTTGAGTGTGGTTTGGATAAAATGTAACTGACAGATTCTCACAGGGAGAAACAAGGAGGCAGGAGGAAATAAAGGGGATCATTTTGAAAAGGCATTTTTGTGGTCTCACACACACAGCAGGATTTAATAATTTCAACAATGGCCCTGTCCTCTCCCCCAGGAACTGAATTTAACTGAAGATGCAGGTTTACCTGATTGCACCAGATCAGCCAAAGAATTCCTACAATTACTTCTCTCCTTTGATAAACCTAAGAGGTATTACAGGATTTACGAACTCCTAATATCACTACACAAACTGTGGTCACTGACAGGGTGAATTTCCCACCATAGTGTTTAGTCCTCTTTTTACCATTTTTAACTAGGAACAACAAAATTTAAAACACATGTCCCATTTAAAACATATTCGCAGCTCTACCCTGCTCTAGAAGTAGTTGGATATGGAACATATTACACTGATAGTTTTTTTCCCTCTTTTTTTTTTTTTTTTTTTCCTTTGGACAGTATGACATTTGATACATTCATTTTCATTCCTAAGAGCCTCCAGAGGGTCAGAAGCTCCTTCTGCGAGGAGAGTGTGGCAAGAGGTGCTGTGTGCCAGCGCCCTGGAACTCCAGGCCAGAGCACACCACTTCTTCCTGAGCCAGGGGATGGTGAATGGGCCCTGCACAGAGCAAGATGCAACTATCTCCTTTGGTGCCAGTCACCTTTGTCTTTGTACCAGCACCTCATCAGCTGACACCATTTCCCCAGCGCACCAAGATGGGTGAAGCCAGTCTTGCTCAACTTCCTCATAAATCTCCCTCTGCTTCCACTGTCTTCCACTGTCCCCACTTCTTCACCTTCTGTGACCGTGAATTTCAATGCACAACTGAAACGAGCAGACAATGTCCTGCCATGTAGAATTACAGAAAAGGCACACAGCACTCCAAGGTGGTAATGCTATACCCCCGTGTTACCAACCACTGGTTCTATAAACTGCAAAAAATCTGGAAGAGCTCAACCTTCCTATAGAATAAAACAGCACCTGTAAGCCTTTGAAGAGATCACACAGCATTTGCTCACTGGTTATGGGGACTTGAAGAGGAAATTAAATGTTTTATCCTTGGTTCATTGTTTCGTAGAGCGAAATCATTAACCTTTCTCTTTCTTTGAAGGCAGGAAAAACAGAGGTACTGAGTTTTTAAGGACTACTTTCTCAGTACAAAGGTCCAACAGGAAAAAAATGCAGCATATTTTAACATATTTTCAATAAAATGCAATTTCCCTACAACCACCTACAATGCATTTTGTCCATATTTGTTATTCCTGCACTCTATAGTGACCCAAAGTATTTTCCTTGTTTGCTTTTCCATCCTCCCACTTAATTACAGTTTTCTCTAAAGTAGGGCATCAATAAATAAGAATTTTACATAAATTGTCTCCTCTCCCAGAACCACGACCAACAGAACACTGAAAAGCAGTTATCACATTTGCATAGTTTTTCCATCCACATGACTTGATAGCATCAAGTTGTTGTGTTGGTTTTGTTTAAACTTTAATTAGTCATTTTCTTATCTCAAAAGACAAGACTGCATGTAGCTGATTTTTAGGAACTGTGATAGTTGATTTACTTTGAGTAAACCATCAGCAGATGCACAGATTAGAGACTCTGCTCTATTTCTAAACATAATTACAAACAAGTATACCATACCCTGCCTGTGATAAACAAGTTGACAGCAAGTGCCCAGTAAAGGGAACTAAATTAAATTCTCAGTTAGGAGCCTTGGGTCCTAAAAGTCATCCTTCAAATAACTGATTTATTTACTTGATTAAATCTAAATGAGAAAACCACAGAACTTCATTGCAAAATCAGCAGGTAATCTAAAATTTATAAAAATTCATTTGGATCCAAATTATTTTGGCTGTGTAATACCAACACGTAATGAAACTCTGTAAATATCCACTGTGAATAAATCTTGTGCAAAGTATTTTGCATTTCACATACCACCTCTTTATATAAGTCTATCTCACCTCTCTTCTCTCAAACACCATTTACTCATTCCATGCGAACTACCCAAGTTTCTGCAAAGGACTAAAGGCATCACACAGCCCTGATAGTGCACATGCTGTCCACCAATAGAGATGGCTTTAAAAAAACAAACTGCATAATAATTTAATATTGTTTCCTTACTATCAGCTATCAATCCCACAAGAAGCAATGTTAAGAAAAGTCCGTTTCTACTCTTTGTTGATAGTATCAGTGTTAAGGGTGCAATTTATACAACCACGGTGCTTTGGCTTCACCATATAGTCTTTAAAAAAATTAATTAAAATTCTGTTTCCCAATAATTTTTTTGCCTGAAGCTTTTGTAAGGTGTTTTGAAAGCTATTCGTTTTATAGACACTAAAAACAAACACCTTACAAAAGCTTCAGGAAAAAAAATTATTGGGAAACAGAATTTTAATTAATTTTTTTAAAAAAGCTTCGGATTCCCATTTTTACTTCATACCAGAGACTCTCTGGCCCGAATTTATTGCAGGCTGATTGTGAAGCCAGTGCTGAACACGCACATAGGCATTAAACAAATGGAACAGAGTCCTGTAACTTCCAAAAGTTTTTACCTTCCCTTCAAAAACCAACAGATTAAGAGGTGGCAAGGGGAGGAGGGGCGGGAAGAAGGCATGTCTTTAGCTTTTCACAGGTACGGAACGCTCGCGTGGAGGTTCCACGCTGCGCTCGGATGCTGCCGGCGCCGCCGGTTCGCGAGGGAAACGCGACCTTCCCTTCGCCCCGGCGGCCGCCGCTCGGGGGGCGCACCCGGCCGCGCTCCCCGGCCCCGGCAGCCCCTCCGGGCGGGGCGCCCGCCGCCCCCTCCCGCTCGGACCGAGCCTCGGGGCGGCCCCCGGTACCTGTCAGTCTCCAGCGCTCGGGGTGCGCCAGGGCCAGTAGCCTGCGAGCCTCGAAGCGCGGCGGGGGGCCCGGAGCCCTCCCCGGCGGCTCCGCGCCCGCCGCGGTGCTCAGCGAGCGTGCCGGGACGGGCAGGAGGCGGTGGCGGCAGGACGGGGAGCCCAGTGGCGGCAGCAGCGGCGGCGGGAGGGCCCCGCACCTGCCGGGCGGGCGCGACGGGACGCGGAGCGCGGCGGCCCCGGTGGCCGCCCGAGCCCAGGGGGGCGGCGCTGCCCGCCGCAGCAGCGGCAGCAGCCAGGGCAGGCGCGGCGCGTAGCCCGCCATGCGGCCGGCGCGGCACCGGAGCTGCTGCTGCTGCTGCTGCTGCCGCCGGTCCCCGCAGCCCGGGTCTGCGGCGGGAGGAGGAGGCGCCTCCGAGCCGCCGCCGCCGCCCATGGGCCGGCGGCCGGACACCCGCGGCCGCCCGGGCCCGGCCCGGCCTGCGGCGCGCTGATAAGGCTGTGGCTGCCGGCCTCCTGCCGGCCGCCCCGGCCAGCGCCCTCTGCCGCCGCCCGGCCTGGGGAAGGGAACGGGGCTGCCGAAATGGCGCCCCAGGAGACTGAGAGGGGATCTCATTAATGCATATAAATATCCCAAAGGCGGGTGCCAAGAGGAGAGTGCCAGGCTCTTTTCGGTGGTGCCCAGCGACAGGGCGAGGAGCAATGGCCCTAAACTAAACACGAGAAGTTCCACCTCATGAAGAAGAACTTTACGTTGAGGGTGGCGGAGCACTGGAACACGCTGCCCAGGGAGGTCGTGGAGTCTCCCTGTCTGGAGACATTCAAAGGCCACCTGGACGCGTTCCTGTGTCAGCTGCTCTGGGTGACCCTGTCTTGACAGGGGACTTGGACTAAGATGATCTCCAGAGGTCCCATTCATCCTTAACAAGTCTGTGATTCTGTGCTGAGCCCACTGTGCCCAGTTACGGCCCGGTTACTCCCGCCTGCCAGGGGGCCGGGGCCTGAGACAGCAGGGATAAGGAAGGAGGGACTCCGCCCCTTCCCCGGTTCTTGTGTCCCAGGCCCACGTAGGTCACGGCAGGGGAAACCATCTCAGACTCGCCACCCGTGTCCGCAGCGCATCCTGCCTGTCCATGGTCCGAACAAGGGAACACCTCCAGCCAGTGCAGAGCTGTCTTTCAGGGACACCAGATGCCCGACCCCATGCTCAGGCTGGTGGCTGTGGGATCTGTGCCCATGCTCGGGATAGAGCCTAGAAGATTACAATAAGTAATGGGTTAAAACTGAAAGAGGGGAAATTTAGGTTAGATATTAGTAAGAAATTCTTTACTGTGAGGGGGGCAAGACACTGCAACAGGTTGCCCAGAGAAGTTCTGCCTGTCCCCCATTTGGGGGGAGGAGTGTCGATAAGGCAGGAGGGCTCTGCAGAAGGACCTGGACAGTTGGGCCGATTCCAGCGGGATGAGGTTCAACAAGGCCAAGTGCCGGGTCCTGCACTTTGGCCACAAAAACCCTCTCCAGCACTACAGGCTGGGGACAGAGTGGCTGGAGAGCAGCTAGGCAGAAAGGGACCTTGGAGTTTGGATTGACAGGAAGCTGAACATGAGCCAGCAGTGTGCCCAGGTGGCCAAGAAGGCCAATGGCATCCTGGCCTGTATCAGGAATGGTATGGCCAGTAGGCCACATCTGGAGTACTATGTCCAGTTCTGGGCCCCTCAGTTCAGGAAGGATATTGAGGTGTTGGAGCAAGTCCAGAGAAGAGCAACCAGGCTGGTGAAAGGACTTGAACACAAGTCCTTTGAGGAGAGGCTGAGGGAGCTGGGGTTGTTTAGCCTGGAGAAGAAGAGGCTCAAGGGTGACCTCATCACTCTCTACAACTACCTGAAGGAGGTTGTAGCCAGGTAGGGGTTGGTCTCTTTTCTCAGGCAGCTATCAGTAAGACAAGAGGGCATGGTCTCAAGCTCTGCCAGGGGAGGTTTAGGTTAGATGTTAGGAAGAAATTCTTTACAGAGAGGGTTATCAGGCATCGGAATGGGCTGCCCAGGGAGGTGGTGGACTTTCCGTCCCTGGAGGTGTTTAAGAAGAGACTGGATATGGCACTTAGTGCCATAGTCTAGTAACTGTGGTGGTAGTGGATTAAGGGTTGGACTTGATGATCTCAGAGGTCCTTTCCAACCCATCTGATTCTATGATTCTATGATCCCTGGAAGTGTTTGAGGCTAGTTTGGATGGAGCGCTGAGCAACCTGATCTAGTGGAAGGTGTCCCTGCCCATGGCAGGGGGAGTTTGGAAAGAGATGATCTTTAAGGTCCCTTCCAACCCTTAACAATCTATGATTCTATGATCCATACAAACAACTTTTCATTGTTACTATCTTCTTCACATATTACTGCTTGGAGTATGAGCCATTTTCCAAACAATCTGCTGCCTCTAACCCTGATTTAAGAAAAGGAAATGGAGTCAGAGCTTTTTTGAGGCCACACAGTACTGGCAGCCAGAGCACGGAACTGACCCCACTGTCCTGTTTGCCCCACTGGCGTGCCCAGTATGGGGATACCTACACTTAAATTTTAAATTTTTGGGTCAAGCTTCTCTGTGAATTAGTTAACACCAGTTTGTAAGATTTAGTTTGCCAGAATGGTTTGAACAACCATGCTTTAAAGACTGCAAATTAATAAAATGCTATTAAAAGTGCACAAGAAAACATGAAGAGCCTTTTGCTACTGCAAATCATATAGCCAAATTCCCAGCATTTAGGGAAATGGAGGGGTTAGCACACCCAGTGAGCATGCTGAGGGGATGGATCCTCATCCTGGGAAAACCACCAAAGCCGTTTCCCTTGATATTTGAGTGAATTAGCATAAATCTTCCTCGAAGCCCTCAGGTGATGTGGGAACGTTTGGAGACCTGCACTGTGAGCACAGCAGCACAGCAACCTCTCCCTGGTGCCTGAGTTTCCTCTTTTTCCACACCAAGCCTGCCTGCACTCTCCAATGCTGCCCTTTGACGCTGCAGAAAGTTATGATATATATATACCTTATACTTAACCACAGAATCACAGAATCAGTCAGGTTGGAAGGGACCACAGTGGGTTATCTGGTCCAACCTCCCTGCAGGATCATCCTAGAGCACGTGGCACAGGATTGCATCCAGATGGTTCTCGAATATCTTCAAGTGAGGGAGACTCCACAAGCTCTCTGGACAACCTGTTCCAGTGCATGGTCACCTGAACAGTAAAGCAGTTCTTCCTCATATCCAGGTGGAACATTCTGTGCATCAGTTGCTGCCCGCTGCCTCTTGTCCTGTTGCTTGGCACCACCGAGAAGAACCTGGCTCCATCCTCCGGGCACCTTCCCTTTAGATATTTATACACATTGATGAGGTTCCCCCTCTCAGCCTTCTCTTCAATGGAAATCCCGTGACCATTTCCCAGCGCTTGAGGTGCCCCACGGAACCACAACCGCTGGGATTGCGGAGCAGCGGGGCCGGGGCGCCGCCAGGGGGCAGGGCCGGGCCCCCGCGCCGCGCCGGGCCGGGCCGGGCCGAGCCAGGGGCGGGTGCTGGCGCCGCTTCCCCGCGCAGAGCGCCGGGGGCACCTTTGTGGCGCTCGGCTCTTCCCGGGCTGCCTTCGAAACAGAGGCGCGACCAATCGATCCCTCGGGCAAGGAGCGGGACGGGACGGGGCGTGCATGGAGGTTGACCCGCACTCGCCCCGTGCCCAGTGTTAAGGCCGCTTTTTGGGTAATTCTCTCCCGTTGGAAAAGGCAGCGCAGCGCGCGGCGGCCTCCCGCCGGCCAGGGAGAGGCAGCGCCCTTCGGCGGGATCGCAACGACCGGTCCCGCCCTTCTTGGACACGGGGGCATTTTCACGGAATCATAAAGGTTTGAAAAAACCTCTGGGATCATCGAGTCCAACCTTTGAACGAACACCACCACATCAACTAGACCATGGTATTCAGTGCCACATACGGTCTTTCTTTAAGCACCTCCAGCGAGGGTGACTCGTCCATCTCCTTGGACAGCCCATTCCAATGTCTAATCATCCCTTCTGTGAAGAAAATCTTCCTAATGTCTAATGTAAACATTTCCTGCAGCTTTAGACTATGTCCTCTCATCCTGTCACTGGTTGGCTGAGAGAAGAGACAGATCCTCTAGTACCAGATCAGGTACAAGTGGAGAGTGGCAAGGTCACCCCTGGGCCTCCTTTTCTCCAGCCTAAACAACCTAGTTTTAGAAAACACCAGTATGCAAACTACTAGTGTAGTTTTTGGAGCAATACGACACAAGATAGCCTATGAAAGGAGGGAAACCCTCAATTAAAAAGCACTTTTTAATAAGAGGCGTGGTTAGTTTAGGCTGTTGGGGCCTGAGGAGCCTTGTGCCACTGCAGTCTGTGCCACAGTGTGCCCCAGGGGTCAGCACTGTGTCCCCCACACCAGGCCCTGGCTAGCCACCCCCTGTCTCCAGGGGCTGGGGATTAACTAGAGTCTGGGACAGAGGACAAAGAGCAAACTTCCAGCCTGGGTGCAGTACTGAGGGCCAGGGTCTGGCCAAACCTGCCACAGTGCTAGACCCCTGCTCCTGCAGGATGTTGGAATGTGCAGGGGGGAAAATCAGTGAATACAGGGGAAAGTACCACAAGAGTGGGACACTCAGGAATGATGTGAGTTTACGTCTTATAGGGAAGCTTCAGGTGCTGCAGGTTGTCCTGGCCAAGCTGTGCTGTCCCCATGTTATCTGACTGGGCGCATGAAAGCTGATGGTGTTACATGTTGTAGATTAAACAGCAAATGCTAAATTTCTATTTAGTTTTTGTGTGATACTGAAATAGTTTTGTAGCCTGTCTCCATCTTCCGGGAGAAAAAAAACCAGGCACCTTTTTTTTTTTTTTTTTCTCCTTGTGTGGAGCAAAGCAAGCAGTATAAAAGCAACACCAAGCATTGAAATCCCACAATACACATTCTTCTGCAGTGCCATTTTGGAGGAAAATGAAACATTGTGAAATTAAACCTGATTGAAGCATACAGTTTCCACTGCCAGGTACACCTGAGCACTGAGGTATGCAGGGTGGGGCTCTGGCATCTCTGCCTGTAGATGTTGCTGAGATCTGGATGCAATAAAACAATCTATGGAGACACAAACAGTGTTTCAGGAAGGCAGATTCTCAGTGCTTGTGTCTTTCCTGTGCTTGCTGCAGGATGAGGGCTGTTGAGAACACAGGATGTTTTCTCTTAGAACCTTTGGAGAAATACGAATTGTGGATAAATAATTTTACAAAGAACAGAGAAAGCCAAGCACCCCCTACCTTCACCAGGACAAGGATCTGACTGGCAAAGGCACCGGAAAATTTAGATGCAGCAGAACTTTACGCTTCATTTTGGTTTAGGCTTTGCTTCCAGGGAAAAAATAAAGTATAAAAACATAACCACCACCAAACTCACAGATGGTTATACAGTCATCCTAAGTGGTCATGAAATGTTTGCACTAGTGGAGTGGAGTTGCCAGGAGGGAAAAGAGTGCTATTCTTTTCAAGTCTGTGTATCACATACAGATTACTCTGCTATTGCCTTAAGTAAAAATGGCAAAAACCAGCAGCAGTCTTGCACGTGTCTACAGCTAAGCTGTGGACCAAAGAAAAAAAACAAAACAAAACAAAAAAACCACAAAACAACAAAAAAACCAAACCAAACAAAACAAAAAAAACACAAAAAAAACCCACAAAAAACCCAAAACAACAACAACAACAACAAAAAAACAAATAAAACAAAACAAAACAAAACAACAAAAAAAAAAACCCAACCAACCAAACAAAACACGTTTTGGGCTTGGCTGATTCCTGGTGTTGAAGTACATGCAGCTCCGGAAGGATCTGTGCTAGTTCTAAAGGGCAAGTTGTCAGTACACAAGTTTTGCTGTGCTTTTCTGGATGCCAGACAAATGGCCATTCTCCACATGCAGTTGGCACTTGTTTGTCTGGGTTTGTCTTACAGCATGACCTCAGTTTATCACTGCAATGAGCACACAGGAGTTTCTGCCCTTATTTGCCCTGTCCCTCTCCATGACCCTGTCCCTCTCCATGAACTGCAAAGCTTCAGTAGTTATTGCACAGCTAGGCCCTGGGCTGGCCTGAGGCAGACATAAGAGGACAGGTACTATCACTGCTGTCCAGAGAACAAGAAACTCCTTCTGGCAGGAGTGGTTAGTTATCTAGCAGCCTTGCTCCACTTAGTGTCCACCTACTTCTCCTTTATCCATCACTTTTAGAAACTTCCCGAGACTCACGTGCAACCCAGCCTTTGGATGCCTCAGCAGGAGTATTGCTGCACCTCTGAACAGACCCACAGCACTCAGTGCTAAGTAGCCCACTTACCTAAGTGTAAAAGTGGAGTCTAATCTGCCATCTTCCAAGGTAGGGGCAGAGGTTCAAGATATCCCTATATATAACATAACACCTTTGTACACATGCTGCTTGATGCTGTTGTATAGCCTTGTCCAGGAAACAAAGTCAGATATGCTTGAAACTGTTAAAAAAGATTACTAGTCCAAAGACAAATTTTATCAGTATTTTGTACTTGAAATACCTTAAGCATGGAGAGCATTGTTGAGTTATTTAAGTCAGTTTTGGCTCCTATCCAGTACCTTAAAAAAAAAACCCCATAGCTAAAGTGCAGCATGACAGGATAGTCTTTGGCAAGGGACATCCAGGCAGTTAATTTAACTGTCACATTGGCATCTTGTAACAGTACAGTTTTAGAGCCTGGCTCATCACAAGTGACTAGACACCACTCAGAAGAAAGGCCATTTCAGGACTTTTTTGAAGAACACACTGAGCCATAGGTCTAACAAAAGTCAGCAAGTGTTGAAACGAGGTTAACAAAATGGCCTGAAATCCTTTTTATTTTTCTTGGCAAACCCAAAAGATCCGTTAATGGACATACCACTCTGTAAAATGTTTTCAGACTTGAAAGACACTTGTAAGAGACAGTCTTGTACGAGATAGTCTTTTCACAAAGGAACCAGAATGGGGAGGAATAGGATGAACTTTACCATTCAGAAAGTTAAGACATCTGACTGAGCAGTATGGCAGGATACTGCACCGGAGATACCAGTGTTGAAAGTGAGAAGGGAAACTTTAGTATAGACCTGTGAATGCGTGTAGGGATTTAGAGCAAATAGCCTTTCCTTTCATCAGTATTCAGTGACTAAGCATGGACTTTTACCTCAGTTTTGTCTGTATTAACTGTGGCCTGGACTACCTAACACCTTTTGAAAGGGTGTTTCACTCTTCACTGTCTTTATCAATTCAAGAGATTAGGGAACAGAACAAAATTATCAGATAATGAATGTCAAGAACAAGGAAATATTTTTTCCTCCTCCTAAAAACAAGGTGCAGAACTTCTTGCTGCAAACTGTGGAAGCTACAAGTATATAGCTAATTAATAAAAGAGATGAGACTAATTTAGATGAAACTAAATCCATCAACAGCTATTAAAGACATAAGCTGCAGTTCTGTTGGTCTACTATAACAAATCCCCAAACCCAACAAACCATAACTGTCAGAACACAGGAATGTGTAAACCAAGGAAGGACTGCTGCCCACTGTCCTCTTTTTCTCAGCATCTACTGATAGCCACTGGCTGATCCCGTGCAGTGCCCAGTGCACTGTGGATCATCCAGGAGGCACATGAAGTGAACAGAGCTTTGCAGGGGAAGGAGGACCCAGTTATGTGACACAGAAAGCATTAAGCGCAGACACACGAGCTGCGAGGTCCCTGCTATGATGCTTATTTATATCTGAATGCTTAACAACTATGTCAGCTTTTGTAGTTTTTATGATATATACTTAAAATAAAATAAGGAAGTGTTCCACACAACTGCACTTACTAGATAGTTAATAGAGGCTACAGTCCAAATTTTGCTAGACTTAATGGTATTTCCCCCATTCATGCTTTCCTCCCAGTTCTGCCTTAAAATTCAGCTTGTCAATCAATTGCAAACATTTTTAATAGTCTAGCTTATTTCCTGGCTTCCTTCCTTCAAATATTTACATGCAACGAGCACAAAAAAAAAAACCCATCCACACTGTACATAGAAATTTACAGGCTTGAAGTTCATAATTATTTTTTTCCAACACCTCAGAAATCACTTTTACGCCTTTTAACCTATGTACATATAACAGGATTCACTTCCCAAGAATCTTTACTCTTGTCACTTCTGTATGCAAAATACTTCACAGTAACCCAAGTAATGAAAAGCCCAATTCTGCTGTAGGAGGAAGACATTAAAGGGAAAGTTTGTTTTCTGCCCATCTCATTCTTATTTCCATCCATTCTTATTTCCCTTCCCACCCCCTTCTCCCCTCCCTTTTTGGTTGCTGTTTGCTCTACTTCAAGACCGAAAGTCTAGCTGCTCTAAATCTAAACACTGCTCGGGACATATGGCAACAAACAGCAAAATGACTTCCAGAGAGCACTTGTGAGCCATATCCTTCCTAGGCATTCACATGGACATTCAGCCAAGAGTAATTTCACCTTTGGGCTACAATCTACAGAATCGAGTAAAAACACTCAAAACAACTGGAGAGATTACTGCAGGTTGAAGAATACCATGTGTTTGGTCTGGAGAGCAGTACTGGCTCAGCAGAGCTGACAGAAAATGAAGGCCTCTCTAGAGAACTGCATAGCACAAAGAACCAGAAATACAACCATGACCCTTTTTTTTTTTTGCCTCAATGCCTGGTCCTGGTCTGGGATTGTTAAGCTGCTTGACACTTTTGATGTGCAGCTGTCAGAAGATTTGCAGTGACATTTATCTCCAAGTGTACCGAGGGGTTTCTGGTATTCCCAGAGCTGAGACACAGCACACGCTGTTATTAATCTCAGAAAGGTCAAACACTTTTCTGATATTTTGGTTTACAAATGCATAAATACACAATAAAATAAAAAGGCAACTGTGAGTTGTAGTCTGAACTCTTAGATTGTTTAGGTGTTCTCAAGAGAATTTTCTCATGAAAATCCAGAAAATCTGAGGGAAGCTGAAGGGAATTATCATTTAATACCAACAGCCTGTCTAGAAGACATTTGCTCAAAAGAGGCACTTTAAAACATCAAACCACACAGTAAAGGTCATACAGCACTACAGAATGAGGCCTTCTGGTGCACAGTGTCAACCTCAGAGGTTACCTAAGTCCTCCATGGGCATTTCAGCCAACCTGCAAAGCTCTACTTGTGCATTTCAGCCAACCTAACCTACACAACACCCTACTCCATGATCTGTCATGTCAGCTCTGTGGAAAGCCAGTAGGGAGACATCAAAACAGCATGCACCGAGCAAGACCACCAGATTCAGCCTCCAAGTGCCAAGTGGGTTCCGGCTCAAGCAGTGTAGAAACGTGCTGCTGTGTCTTCTTCCCATGCAAGTCGGAGCAAACTTCCCAGAAAGGGACCAAACCATTTTTATTTTTCTTTTTAAACTAAATGCTTTTAATAGAAAACAAAATACAAAATAACTCTTTCCAGAAAGCAGAAATATTTAATCTCTCCAAATGACAAACTAGAACGTGCTTTTTTCGCAGATCCTTGTTGTAAATGCTGATGATTTATCTCACAAAATGTTCATGGAACCGGTATTGCAACATTTGAGAAAAATCCAACACTGGCAGAGCTGCCTCTGTGTACACACAATAATTTAGTAATACTATTTTTTCCCATGTCACTTTGTGTGTCTCTCTTTATCCCCCTCTCCTCTAGACTGCCAACTTCCATTTATGGAAATATTTCTTTGAGGTGCAGTGGTGGATTGACATGCCCTGTTTCCATTAGGAGTCCAAACTTAGCTACTTAATTACTATTGTGCCCTCCCTCCAGACAAGGCAAGTTGTTTATTACCCTTAAAGCCACCACTCTGCCCCCACTGTCCTCCCATCCTCAAAACACAGTGCAACCAGAGTCAGAAAATTTCCTAATTAATGGAACATAAATACAAGTATCACAGCTAGTATCAGGAACCAAACCCAAATGACAATGCAGAGACGGGCCCCAACTGAGGTCAGATTTCCATCCCCTTACAAAAAAGAACAATGGTATTTTCTACTTACTTAGTCCAAAATATTCCAGAAGTGCTATAAGGAGCTGTAATATTTAGGACCACTATCACTGTAGAAAATACACCATGTTCTTTTAATAGAAGGGTCTTAAAAATGCTGGTCCTCTGCAATACCAGGAAAACAAAAGCAAAACAAAACAAAAAACACTGGGCCAGTAGTTCTCCACACACTCGAGCCTCACTTAACAGTAGGTAACGTGCCCATCAATCAATGCAGGATATTTAAGTGCAGGTCAGCAGCTTATCTGGTTGGCAGTTTCACTTGTCTGGACCAAGTTTTTGGTTTCCCCAAGCTACTGGATTTTCCCATTCCTAAAAGTTCAAGATTAGAATGTATATGTATTTTCATCACTTCTCCTTTTTTCCTTATTCTGTTCAACAGCACAGGCCTTTTTGTGACATCTTAAAGCATTTGCATTACTCTGAACATGCCTTTCATGGGGCAAAGGAAGAAAAGTGTTTCACAGTCAGTAATCTCAGCTTGCAATGGACTCTGACATTCAATACACCCACCCACTTCCCTAAAAAAAAAAAAAAAAAAAAAAGAAAAATTAATGTTCCTGATTTTCTTGTGCAATTCCAGTCACTAGAAGAAGATTACAGGCCATAAACTGTACGCTCAGTACATTATTCATTTGTCCGGTATATACACCAACCAGTTCACTGGAAGACCCATCCGCAGGGGCGTTGCAGTAAGTGTTCCGAATGTCCCAGACCCGAACTGAATTGTCCATCGACGCTGAAGCAATTAAACTGCTGTCAGGGCTAAAAGTAAGGCTGGTTATGTTGTCCGTGTGCCCCCTCAGTTCTTTGTAAAGAGTTCCTGATGCCAAGTCCCACAGCTTTAGCCGCTGGTCCTCGCCCGCTGATGCCAGGTACTTACCGTTGGGAGAGAACGCAAGCGCCAGCACAGGGCCACGGTGCCCGGTGAAAAGACGCACTGAGTTGCCCTGCTGAGTGCTCCACAAGCGTACGGTTTTGTCCGTGGAGCCCGTCGCCAAGTAGTTGGAATTGGGGTGGAACTTGACGCAGTCCACGTCTGCCAAATGGCCTGCATATATTCGCAGCGGGTACGTCCGATCAAACGACCAGAGCCTTGCGGTGCGATCGTGGGAACCACTGGCAAAGTACAGGCTGCAGGGGCTAATATCCAAATCCCAGACAGGATAGGCATGCCCTTGGTACAACACAGTGTTTGTAAAACTCCCGAGGTCCCAGTATCTGATGGACATGTCCTCAGAACAAGATAAGAGTCCTGAACTGTCTGAAAGGAACCTTGTGCTATACACAGGTCCACAATGTCCTCTCAGGATCTTCATTTCTGTGCCTGTGCTGTCATCCTCTTCCTCCTGGTCATGAAGGAGAAAAAGAAACAAGAAAGGAAAGCATGTTTATCTGTTCAACAACTGCAGGAACCACCATCAGGAAAACAGGTGGGTGTTAATACAGAAGGAGTTATTTTAGACACGGCACACACGGTTTGTGCAACTCTGAGACACAAACATTGCTGGTGCATTTGCTGTATCTAAGTGAATGCTGGAAGAGATGCTGAGATAAGACTTTCTATAATGGCATTATCTTCATTTTGGGTAGTCTCATGCTCAGCCCAGAAGGCATCTTACCTGGGACTGTATGCAAATAAGGAAAAAATAAATATATAATGACATTTTTCCTTTTGCTAAAAACATACGCATAGTCCCTATCCATGCTCTACTAAACATTTGGCAGATCTTGGCATCTACTCTTTTGGTGCTGTCATTATTGGAAGTAAATCTCACAGTAGAGGGAAATAATCACAGATGTCTAAACAAAAGGCAGGATATAGAAAAACAAAGCATAATTGACAATCTGTCTGCTGGACATTCTTTCTTAAACCCACATGTGAATAGAAACCCAGTAAGGGTTATTTCCCCCTGCAAGCTCCATCAGGACACCTTCACATCCTCACCATTCAAGAACACCCGTCAAGAATAGCGAATGTATGCAGCTTATTTAGGTCAACGTATCTATTTTGGGATAGGAAAAGATGAATAATCACAAAAATGATGGCCCTGTAAACCTTTTTATCCTGTTATTCTCTAGTTTGAGTAACAGGGCAGATAACAAGCAAAGGCTTTCGAGTTTAAAAGACTGTTTAGTGAGCTGTGCTAAAAGAATCTCTACATGGAGGGTAAGAACCTCTGAAAGCCTACTCAGGTAGCACACCTCTTGACACTCGAAGGCTACAGACTACAAATCTCAAGAGCGTGGTCTTCCCTGACAAGCTGGGGTCTCACTCACACTGCAAGATAATCATGGCTTGGGGTGTACCTGTGCAGTAGGTTGAGACCACCTTTCCTCAGAGCTGTCAGGCAGGCACTTTTCCTCAGTACTGATCAGTAAAACCCACAGACAATCTCTCCACATCAAATTCAACACAACACCCTTTTGTTTGTGAGCAGGCCCTTTAACTTTTATCACAGTGAACTAGCCTGTTTCCTGCAGAAGGAGCACTTCCTGCCCCGAGAGGAAACTCAATTCCCCAGGGCTGCTGGACTGCAGTTGACCAACAGAAGTTGGTGTGTTGAGAGCAGCTCTCTCGGCTGACACGCCAGCTCCCATCCTTCTGACCACAAGACCCACAGATAGTTTTGGCTTCAGACTTCACGCCAAAAGTGAACAAACTCTGACTGAGCTACCTCCTTGCCTTTCTCCATCTCAATAGCATGTCATATAGTAGGTAGCAAGCAGCATTTAGCAATACTAATTCTCTTCAGAGCAGTCAGTGCCCACGGGAGTTTTCTGAGGTGGCTGGAAGCCAACTTTATCTCTGCTATGGAGGTGAGGCAGAGATAAACTGCAGGCTCTAGCATGCAAAGCCCCATTCATATTCATATTGCTTTTTCTACCTCAGATAGAGCATTGCTTGCTGGAATCTATAGCATCTCTAGGCTATTAAAGGAGAAAGTATAAAATGCTGCAGATATCAGCCTATTTAATTATGACCATAAGATTCCTGACAAGTTACCAGTGGAAGACTTACCTACACTGCACTACAGTTTCTGTAAGTTTTGCAAGTTCAGGTACTTAATTTTATGCATTCAAAGTAACAGAAGGCTACTCGGGCTGTCTGCAAGCACATACTCTTTCTTACTAGCACTTCCTTTTCTTTCCTTGTATTACAGTAGCAGCTGATTTGACAAGGCCTCCTGCAGCATTCAAACCACATTCCTATATGGTCACAGGTAGCAAATCTTATCTTTGACTTCTGTTTGACACCCACTTAGCACAACAACTGCACACTGCTCACTGAAAACAGTACACCTGTAGTGCTTCTGAGTCACTACATTTTTCTGTTTCCTCCCTATCCAAGTTAATCTGCTGACCCTATTAAAAAAAGCAGCTGGAAGTGCAGCCACTAATTTACCGCCTTGCAAAACCAAGCTTCATTTCTTTGTCAGATCAATCACACTCTTCCTTGCATCCCACAGCTACTACCACCATTGTGGTGTGCATTTGCAGCAGCTATAGAAAGATTGCAATCTGTGTTATAAATCAACAGGGAAGCAGGGAATCCCTCTTCATAATTTTTTTTTTTTTTTTCAGGATTTCAATTTCACACTTTGAATGTGTTTCCTGGATATAACACACAACTGGGCATACCCAGATCCCATCAGCTCCTTCTGAAGTGGTTGCTGCTGTGGGTTAGCATGAACTATTTGTATTTCCTTGGAATGGACAAGAAATTAAGTAAGTCTATGTTAATCAATAACCTACACATACACACTAACAGCTATGTTTTATTAGTTGAACTACCTATTTTGAAAAGAACTATCAAAACAGATTTTAAGTAACAGGACAGAACTGGAAAGTCTACCCACACTACTAAAGTGAGCTAAAAAAAATTAACTCTTTAAACACTGAACAGGAAATCTTCCTGAGCAAGTGCAAGACTCCAAAAAATCATATTAACGAGAAACAGAAAAGAGCAAAAATTTTGACGTTTTGTTACGCAGGACACCTTCTAAATGATACACCTATGGACAGACTGCCCAAATCCTCAGCTATTCCTTAAATCAGTAATGGATTTCACATGACAGTCACTTGGACCCAGAAAAATTTATAGTTAATACATTTAACCATGTAAGCAGCAAACATTATCTAACTGACAAAAATTATCTTGGTCTTCCACCCAGCATAAGCCTCAAAGGAATGAGTAGGCCTCAAAAAACAACAACATCCTCAAAGAAAAACAAAACAAAATCTCTCACCACTCCCTTTTATTTTTTTTAAATAACTAGTAACAGGTTTCTCTGGGTGTCATCATCTTTCTCATCCCGCACGGTTCTTAAGATGTGAAAAGGGAAGATTTCTTACCTGCCTATAGCAGAGATCTCCTAGCAGGGAAAGATGGGGAAGGATGGTTCTCATTGCAGGACATATCTTACTGCTCCTTCCAGAATTCCCTCCCATCTGCCACTGAACAAGGTGCCAGCATCATCCCCACTCGTTACCACTTGAAGGACCACTGCCACTTAAAAGCAGACCTTTGAAAGCAGAGCTAAAAGGGGTCAAGTCTTAAATATTCACAGGATTTAAAGGATGCCACTCTTGTGGCTTGGAACTGAGCATTATTTTCTGTTGTTGATTTATGTAGTACCAGCGATGAGCATGGCAAAATGGCAGAGACAGACAATACATCCATTTGGACAGCTGCAAAACTACATTTTTATACTGGACCTTAAGTAAGAGACTAAAAAGAGGAATTTCTGAGATGCTACTATAAAGAAAACAGAATTACTGTATCCCAAAACAGTAAGCCTCTCCTATTTACAAGAGGAAAGACAACACTGGTGAAGTACACTGCGGCATCACACTGAGCAAAATTCATGACAACTACTCCTAGAAGATGATTTTGAGCTTAGTGACACAAAGGCTTTACACAGACTAGGAAAAAATGTTGTTCTCTTAACACTTTTGCCAAGTCTCGACCTCATTTACATATGTGCATGTGTGTATACACACATACAGAAAAAGAGTTAATAAACTAAACCTAATGGTATAGCTTTAGTGCCACCCTGAATGAGATCCACTGAAACTAGCATAATTTTAGACCTTTATAATTTTATAAACA
The DNA here is from genome assembly GCA_038380795.1 of Pyrocephalus nanus. Taxonomy (NCBI): domain Eukaryota; kingdom Metazoa; phylum Chordata; class Aves; order Passeriformes; family Tyrannidae; genus Pyrocephalus; species Pyrocephalus nanus. The sequence continues at coordinate 73,735,602 of CM076260.1, read as the reverse complement.
GAAGGACCTATTTGTTTGCAGCAAATCAGAAACCCAGGTGAAGACTAATTATTTCATGCATTACTATTTAAATACAGTATCCAAAGCTAATTACACAACACAGAAGTCAACCAAACCAAATTTTAACATCCTCACAAGTTGTTCTATAGAACTCACCAAAGTAATGTCAAAGCATATTCGGGATTTTTGTTCTTTGTCAAAAGTTTTCATCAGATTTATCCCTGTGAATTGCTGCTAATTAGACTGCAATGACAGTCTGAAACACAGACCCTGCTGACATTGAGCTGCATGACTGATAACTGCATCCCAGAGGAGATGATCTGCTTTGATCTTAGTATCTGTGGCTTCCACTCCCATGGCACCCAAGCAAGTGCTGGTCTGTCCCTACCTGCAATCCTGTGGATGCCTGTGTATTTTCATTTAGGGCTCCCAGATAATGGAATTTATTTCCTTTGTAGTAAAAGGGATTTCATTTACATTTGGTAACCAGCAGTGTGTTCAGGCTGGTATCCTCCCGTAACTTTCAACTCCTGCTCAGGTTTTGTTTTGTTAGTGGTGGAAGTTATTCAGGGCAACGATGACTTTGATCTGTGCTTGTCTTTGACCAGTTTTTGATTTTAGATCTGTGCACAAAAACTGCAGGATACACAAAATATCAAATAGCCAATAAAAGCCATTTGCACTCAAGCTTCCATGAGTGTTTCATAATACAAATATAATACGCAAGTATGTGCCTACGTGCCAAAAAAACCTAATATACACACTCCTGCTAACCGGGCATTGTCTCACTTTTCTATAGTCCAGAGCCAAAGAAGGTGACCCCCTGATTTACCAGACAAATTCTCCTCTGTTGCAGGTTATTGATATTTGGCTTCCAAGATAGGCAATAGTCACATGTCCTACGAACTCTTGCAGGTTATAATGAAAACAAATCCATAGTCCCATCATGGTTTAGTCTGACCCACTTACCTGCTCACTCTGCAGAAAGGGTTAACCCGGGAAAGCAGCGAGCATGCCGCTGTGCTGTCTCACCTCAATGCCTGCCTCTTGTTCTCAGGCTGACTACCAAAGCAATCCCTGATCAGGGATCTCTGCATACACCAAGCTCTCTGCACTCTTCCAAAATAAACAGAACCCTGCCATTGAGTATTTTTAGGAGAAGGAAAAACAGTGGAAAAAAACCTGTTTCTACTGCAAATGCTCAACACAAGAACAAATGAAGCTTTTCTTTTTTTTGAGAAGGGGTGATTAAAAAACAGAAGAGTCACAAATTTTGATCTCTAACCAGATATAAGATGCTACTTAGGCAGCTGTGTCAAAAGGAGAGGAAGGGCGTAACTAGAAGGTAAAAAAAAAAAAGTAAACTAGAAGATGCTATCTAGCCTGGCAAGTGAAGGTATACACATCCCTGACCTTGTCTCTAGCACTCCAGAGTAGAAAGCCTCTCAAGTTTCTACACTTTGGATTCCTTAACAGAGACATTCTGCTTATTTTTTCCATGATAACTCTTCACCTCTGGTTAAGGTAATGCCTCAAATGCAGTTTCACACTTCGCCATTGGATCAGACTCTTTTGGCTCTTTTCTTTTCCTGTGTCTCCACCTTTCTGCCTGGTTGTTCTGAGCTATTTTCCTTCTAGTTTTCATTCAGTGCTGTGCTTTTACTGTCCATATCTCCTTGAGTCATCTTCCTATCCCTAAGAAGGCTCCATGCTCCACAGGAAAGGGAGCCTTCTCTAGTCACCTGTCCTTACCTGACTGCCTATCTACTGTCACCTGTTCAAGGACAGCCGGAGGAGGGAGATCAGCACCCACGACTAGCAAACTATGACCCACGCACAAACTCACTGCATCTCAGTGCAGCATTTACAACCACTCCAGAAAAAACAAGGACAAGACTAGGCTATAAAACTTGTGCATCAGCCAGGCAGACAGGTTGTGGAACAGCCTCACAGTCCCTTAAGGCGTTACTAGATATTCCACAATGCACACCCAAAATAGCCCAGCAAAAGTGGGTAAAAGGGGAAAAAGAAAAGGGCATCCAGACCTCCTCATCCAGGATGTCACAAGCCAGACGGATGCGGGACACATCAACAAGGTGGGGCTCAGATTTTAACTTCCTGGAACGCAGGCTCCACAGCTTCACACATGAATTATCGAACCCAGCAGCGAGCAGCTTGCTGTTTGGTGAAATCTCTGCCGTGTTCAGCAACTGCTCTGTGTTATAGAAGGCATAGAAGCAGATGGTCGTTAAGGAAGGGGGCCCGTCCTTGACACGTTTAATGCTGTCCTGCAGTAACTCCAGCGCTGCCTCATTCTGCAGAATGGAAGCCGGCACATCACTGGGTTCCAGGCCGTTGCTCTCATTGCGCGAGGAGCTCCCGCCGGCATAGAGCTGGTAGTCAGTCCTCTTGGCAGGCTGCACATCCAGGTGAATGTGCAAGGTCAGGACTTTGCACAGGGCGTTGTTGTTGTCACTTTGGAGGTAGCGAAGAAGGTAGTTGTAGCTGTCCTCTTGAAGGCGGATGACATACTTGTTGTCCAGAAAAGCCCGGAGCTTCAAGTTGGACAGGATATCTTGAATAGTCATGGTAGTCTGCAACTGTTCAATGATATCCTTCTGGCTGGCATTCTGCAAGAACATGCCATGGAAGCGGCTGTAAAAACTGTCCACTGTGCTTTTTAGGCCATTCTGGACCATGTTCAGATGGAGGTAGACGAAGAGGGGATATAGAAGAGGCATCACTTCATGGCTGTGCTGAGAATCTGAATCTATAAAAAACAGCAACAAACTTTGAATCCTCTTTCTACTGGGAATAAAACAGAGCAAAGATAGTTACTGAAAAAGCCTTGACAGTGGCATCACAGAGCAAGCAAAAGGAGACTCTTGTTAGCACATCTAAGTGAACCTTTTCTGTCACCTAAAGGTGGTATAGTACCTATTACAGACCTCAATAGAGATTGCCAAGTCAGTGAGGTTCCTGGTCAGAACAAAATGCAGAGATTTCACAACTCTTTTTAGGTGTAGGATACCTAATAATATACCACCTCACAAAATACATGACAGTTGAATTTCCCCCATTTATTTAAGAAGAAAAACTATGCCCTTTGTTTATTTTGATAAAGGAACTTGAAAATTTATTCATTATATTTAAAATAGTATTTAAGTGTTTCAGTCAAAATTATTTACCTAGCTTGTATAGGCCTCAGTTTTGCTGGCTTTTTTTCCTCTTAGCTTCAATGAAACTTGCTTGTGGTACTTTGGATGGAACTGACTGGTCCCCCAGGGGAAAGGAAGCTACAGTTTCCAAAATGTACTGCAATATGCTATGCTCTTGTTTTATTTCTGTGCCTGCCCATGTACACACTTTCTCTCTGCCAAGGCAAATCCCAGCAGTAATTCCTAGTACACAGAGCAACAAACCCCCTATTAGGCTGTGCTGTACCTTGCAGAGACTGATCTGTGCAACAGCTCCACCCTTCCTTCACCAGCTTCTTGGGGCTGTTTGCCAGCTGCAGGAAGCTGTGAGGAAGTAGAGCCCTGCTGCAGAACACCACGGCAACATACAGGGCCACAACGAGTTACTACCAGAGGACCAAATGGTCCAAATTACTGGAAAACAAATAGGCATTGCCGAGTCTCAAAATGGAAAAAGCACTGTTGCTTTTCAGCTTTTTCCTCCCTCCTGCCACTCACCAATGCATATCCGTTTTTCCCCCCGCTTCCATTAGGATATTTTTCCTCTGTGCTGAGCACTCTTCCAGACTTTCTCTGGTCCATACTGTGCCTCTCTCTCTCTCATTTCTACAAGTAAATATAGAGTAGGTCTGGCATGCTTGCATGCTTAAGCATCTTTCTCCTTCCTGTCCCACTGAAACTGGGCCAAAGCCAGTGAAAACAGTGGTCTGCATGTAGTAAAACCTGAGCAGCCAGCAGGTGGTCTTTTCTCCCTTAAAAATCCAGACCACCATAAAAATAAGCTAATTATGGATAAAATTAAAACCCCTAAACTAGGAAACATCAGAGAACTACACTCATTTTTAAGTTACCTGCCTTTCACATAAAACACTAATCTTCCTTCTTGTCTATGTATGTCTTATGTATGTCTTATGTATGCTGTTGTCTACAAGATTTAAAAGGCCAAATGCTTGAACAAGAAAGGGCAGACACCTACAAAATTCAAAGCTACTCAGCACACAGACAACAGTCAAAATAAGAAAAAAAATAAATATTTCTATTTGTAGTAACTGAAATATCAAAACTACAAGTCAGAACATTGTTAGAGACATGATTTTGAATTTTATTTTATTGTGCTTCACTCATTGAAATGACAAAAAAAAATCAGCTATTTTCCTCTTCCTTGCTTCCTGATATTTACCTGTGAGAAAATTGCGTAATCGTCCAAATTGTACTTCATATTGCTGTGGCTCTGCCAAGCAGGGAGCTGCAGACACAACATTGGCACAACCAGACTCAGACTGGACTGCGAAATAAAGTAAGTAAAAATTAAATGGGGATTTAAGGAGTTTTGCACACATGTCTGGAAACAAAGCTTCTCATAAAATTCAAGATATGGAGCCACTCAGATTACATTTCATCTTTGAAACCATCCAGGTATGACACAGTCCAAAGCATCTAAATGGGGCATTAACAACCTAGACAGATCATGAATGAGAAAATATAATGAAAGCTAACCCCCACCTCCCAAAAGTCTCAGCAACTCACGTGCTCCACCCAGAATACCTTTTAAAGTTTTCAAATATAACCTTAAGTTCCTGAGAAATTCAGACTAACACCATCACAGATCCTTTAACAGTTTTACAACTCAGTGGTTTTACTACTTTGCACTCAAAAAAGATGAGGAAAGCAATCTACAATCTATGTTTCTGCAAAACACTGTTTCTTTATCAGGGGGTCCCACCAACTGTTCTAAACAGGTTTGCAGTGACACTACCTCAGATTCTCAAATTCTTTGTCCCAGTCATTATAGTTTACAACAAATTATAATCACTATCATTTACTAAGTCTCATGGATATGGTGGTAAAAATACATTGAATCTCTAAGCAAACACTTAGTTTTTAATCAAAACGTGCCCTCCTCTCTAAGGATTTTAGGTTAAAGGGTGGGTGGTTACTGACCACAAACCCAGTTGTTATGGTCTCCTGAGATGGTGCTAAACTGTTTTTCAGAACCAGTACTGACTCTGGTAAAAGTGGTTCCGAACTATTTAGAAAGGGAATTGGCTTTTCCTTCTCTGGCAGCAAACCTTTGCCGTTCTGCTAACCGCCTGGAATCCAACAGGGAGTCGACTTAGTGCAATTTTACAGACATGCACGAACATACCCCAAGCATATGGAAATATCAGTGATTAGAAACACAAGTTCTTCTCTTCTACAGCATAAGAGGATAAAGAGTTTCACTATTTTCCTTTCATTTTTTTTTTCCCAAATCATAACTATTTTTCACTCCACAAACCCTATTTTTATTACTTTCACTTTAATTTCTTTCAGTTTCCCCCAGGCTGCACTTCTTTCCGTCTTCTCTCTTTGTCTTTCTGAATGATTGGGGGTTTTTTTGTTCCAGCATTTGGCTCATGCACAGAGGCACAACTCTGACAACCCTGGAAGTCTATCAACAACATCATCAAACGTTCACATGCTAAAGAAAGATAGGCCAGCCTCCAGCTCATCTCAATGCTTCTAATTAGAAAGAGATCAGCACATGGAATACACCGGCAGCCTGTTGCTATTCTCCTCCCTCTCTCTCTGGTAAGACACAGGTCTATCTTCCTTCAGCTTATGTAAATATAGGAGGTGTGTTTACCAGCTCTCCAGGGCAAGCTCAGTTCAGCTTTTGAAACAGAGAGCTGGGCTGCGTTCATCATTCCCTCTTGGGAAAAAACCATAAACAGATTCCAGCATCAATACCCTACTGTATCTTAAATCTGTTTGGAAATAAATAAATGTAACTTGCTGAAAGGTACAGCTACACTGAGCTTTCTACAACCTGGCTACTTCAGAAACTCAAAGTTGGTAAGAACTCTAGGCTCACATATTGGTAGTACTTAACAGCTAAAGTAAAAAAGCTCTGCTATTTGGACTTATAATTGAATATAATCAATATTCAGCATGAAAAAGTAAACAGCATGCACATGTAGTAACTCAAGAACGCTTAGTGTCAGTTTTCAATTTCACTCATACTACTCACTATGAAAGCAAAAAAAAAAAAAATAGAAATATGCCAGCCTGTCTTTTATGCTGTGTCACAGAGTTACATACAAGGGTCAACTCCTCACAGAGTTCTGGTGGTCTCATTTTGGCAGGTATGGGAATGACTTAACATCTTGCTCATTCCACGAAAGCACAACTCATTGGCCTTGGCTTTATGAAGTGTTCCTTTCATGCCACAACTTTCTCTGCATAAGCAACTTAATTCCAAAATGAAGATGCACTTCATGCTTCAGAAAGTGAAATATCATCTTTGGCTACCTATCCTGAAATAGTCTGACTGGGCAATCATTATGCCCTATTCTTTCAGCAACAATGCTAGACCTCGTTTCCATCCAGCAAAGGGTAAAGGAACCCTACAAGTTACATTCTAAGTCTTTGCCTTCCCAAAACTTTACACCAATCAGAATTGCAAAAAGGATCAAGAGCTCAACTGATTCCAAAACAAGAGTAAAATTTCAAGCCTATTTTCCTCCTGGTAGAATTAAAACACTGGCTATATCCTTCTCATACATTAATAAACCTACCATAGCTTCTTTTTCATCTTTTCCAGTGGTCACAGGAACATCTATTGGAAACATCTGCTCCTTTACTTCATTTCCAGTAAGTGGAGCCAGCTATGTGACCTGATAGCAAATTGAACTCCTAACTCAGGGATACGGACAGTACCATCCTGGTCCTGTGTGTTTGCTACCAGCAGATTTGCTTTCAGCTAACAAATGTGTAGCTACTGTAAATGCAGTTTAACAGCAACTGATTTGTCTTTTGAGTGAGTGTGATGTGTAATTTTATATTATTTCAGATAGTCCTATGGGCAATATTAGAAGAATCTGTTCTTTGGTCACTCATTCTGTCCTCAAGTATTATTCTGCTTTTCTACAGAAATACAGGATAGTCACAAGGAATTTCTGTGCTGCAGATGTGATTGGGCAGGGTCCTAGATAATCTCTTCTGGACTACTTCCCCCACAAAAAAGGTTGGGCCAGATGATCTTCTGAGGTTCCTTCCAACCTGGGCTGCTCTGCGATTCCATGAAAACAGCTGTACAGATATAGCAAATATATGAAGAACTGGAGAAGGGCTGAACTGAAGAGACTACGGAAGAAATGTGGAAGTAAAATTGAAAAACAAAGCTACTTCAAACCAAAAACTGAGGACACTTCACATTATGAAAGAGAAATCGCAAAATTGAAGACTGAAGTAGCCAACTCTCCCATTTACACAGGCTAGTTAATTTAAAAGTCAAACAAAACACCTGAACAAAAAAAGCAAGGTGAGTTTTGTTATGGAAAAAGCAAAAACATTTTCAGAAAAACATATTTTATCACTTTCCCTAAAATAAAGCAATGCAGGCTTTACAATCTGCTCAGTTTTATTCAGTTTGCAAAACTAAGATGACTGCAGCAAAAAGTATTCTCAGCCTCTGTTGTCAGAAAAGTAACAAGCTGGGTTTTGATTTTTCAGCAGTCATTCATGGAACTGCAGCATGCTCACTGACAGCTAACTATGAGCATGTTTGACAAGAAGTAGTAAGCAGCTGAATGCACGAGAGCAGACCATTTTCAGTTCTCTTGAAAAGTGATGACTAAATTCCGAATCACCATCCACAAAACCCTGGCAAGTACCCTGGCAAGAGGATATCGACTAATATGAAATCTAGTAATAACATTTGGTGGAAGATAGTAAAAAGACAAAACCCAGTCACACACTCATTCACACTGCTTATGGAAACTTTTTTCTGCATGATGCCACTGGTATGATTGGTATCACATTCTAAGCCCATTTCAATACTGACCTTTGTACCCACTTCTCATATAAAATCTCCCATTAAAAAAAACAATTCAGCATTTTACTTTGGTTTCATTCCTTCCCCATCTACCCCAGTACTTTTTCATGGAGTTGCAACAAACTTCTGATAGTTACACTGAAAAAAGCGAGGAAATGAAAAGTATTTAGTAAGACCTAAGTCACTTCTAAATAAGGAAATACTGCAAGTTTCCTTCAGGCCTCTGAGAGAGTCAGCCTGAACATTTACCTACAAATCACTGATCTTTGGATAGTTAACTATGGTAAAATACTCTAGAGGTGGGAAAAGCTATTTTGGCATCCAATCTTATATAGCCACAAGAACAGAGCTATACAGCAACTCATGTTTTGTCAAATCAAATTGTATCACAAGTAAGTAAGGTCACCACCACTCCGTTTAGCCTAGGATACTGTCACAATCTAAGCAGTTTCATTAACAGGAAACATTTTCACTCAAAGGTTATCCCAGTATTTTCTATTACTTTTACAAGTAAATTTAATTTCTATAATCTCTACATTGCTTGCAACCTTCTGGTACTTGTACGTGCTCAAGCAGCAGAATTTCTTATAACAAAAATAATAACTACAACACAGACTGTCACAGACACAATTTGAAAAGCAGGTAGTGTGGCAGGTTTCAAAAGCCTTTAAGAAAGAAAAGAAAGGGCCCGCAGGGAAATAAACTCTCTCCACTGAAGGTTTTGGATTTTTTTACCCCAAATGACAGAAGAGTGCTTTCACAACTTTTACAAAGCTAACTAGTCCAGAAAAAGACACAGCCTTATCTCTTGCATTTCATGTGATATAACAAAGGTACAACAAATTTTCCTGCTTCTATAAATTCCTCATCTAGGTTCTTCTCACCTCCGTCCTAAAGCACTACTACTCACCAGACTTCATGCTCTTTGGGATACAACATACACTTCCACTACCCCAACCTGGTATTTCAGCCTGCTGTTTCACTGACAATGAATGTCACCTTGTTTCACTTTCATCCACATTTTCATTCTTCAAAAGTTCCTAGTGCACACGAACCTCACACTGAGAAATTTCTTTATTTCAAAAGGAGAGCTGTCCATATGTGCAGACAAATTCACATAGTTGCCAGTATATATACAACTCTGGAAAATACTCATGAAAGCTTTGACAGAATTACCTGTGAGATTAGCTGCCATCTCTTCAGCAGTCTGACACAGCCTCAGCCCTTGTTTTAGGGGACCTTCTGAGTCCACATACTGACGGCGCTTGAGGTAGCAGGACACTGCCATCTGAATCTGTTCTGTGCGTACGCGTTTCATGACCTCAAAACAAAAGGGAGAGATGATGAGGCTCTTACTGTGTAAGCACAAGCTAAGATCAACTTACTCCACAGTTGTATTAATACTGATAGAAAACAAACAGCTCAGTATTTTCGTTGCTGAAGTCAAACAAATTCATTACTGAAGTATGAAATAGAACCTTAGGGCATTTGCCTCTTAGTACTAAGGCGTAACTAAAGACTTTTTATCAGATCCCTGAAGATATTTTGCTGCCTAATTCTACTAATTTCACTGAGGAATCAAAAATAGGATTCTGAACTAAAAGTGCAGTGGTGAGCTAAAGCATCTGTTTTTGTTAAAAATAGCTCATAAAAAGGGAATGTTTTTCCTCCTCCTGTTTTTACAGTAGCAGTTTGAGTATTCTTCAATCATTTTCTGGTTCCTTTGATTGACCAACCAACAAAAAAAACAACTCTAGAACATACAGGGAAATGAGAAATTAACATACAGAGAAGGAAATCTCATAAACATAATCCTTTATATAGCAAACCTATTTGTGTAGTCCAGGAAGCAAAAGCTTATCATCTGAACTTAAAGGTTAGAGCCAGACTTCTGGCACTTTGCTCAGGTTAAGTCCTCAGAAAAAAAAACCAGGGAAATTACAACAAAAGCAGAGCCTTCTTCCTTTGTCACCTGGCTCCATCTATCTAGGCTTATCTCCTACAAAGGTTAAAAAAAAAAAGAATCTTTTTAAGTTTTTTTTTTTAATATATATATTTTGAGAGCCATCCTCACAAACACCACTTAGTATCTCAAAAGCAAAAGGAGTTCACTGCTTTTAGCTCCTGGCTTATAATAAAGGAAGATGAATGCAATAGCTCCCTTGCCATTTGAGTAGTCCCTGACTGCCACCAATCCTTCACAATAGTCATCGACTTTACACAGAAGTTTAGATAACCTAAAAGGCTTCAAATAAAGCAGAACTAAGCAACAGGGATTTTTTTTCTATCACAGTACTAGGTAAAGCCTGCCTTGAGAGAGTTCAACACCTTACAGCCTGGCTACCAGTGACCTGCCTGTGTTTCTCATGCTTTCTGGTTTAGGCAGCTAAATCTGATGAAACACAACCTTTTCAGAGAGAGAGATAAACAAAGATGCCCTTCCCTCCTTGTAAGGACCATATTCCTAACAAAAGGACAGCCTTAAAAATATGATCATAAATGAGGCTTTTCTAACACCTGTGCACACTTTAGTGCTTATCCCAGTTGTTAGAAAAATAAGCCTTCTGTGAAGTTAGTTCCAAGTGGATGAGGATGCAAGGTTTCAGCAAAAGTTACTTACAACAGATATCTGGAATTGCAAACCCATATGCTTTGGTGCAAAACCTTAAAAAAGGTTCCCATTTGTTCTCACAGGTTAAGTAACTGTTAATGGTGGGGTCATCAAGAGGTGTGGAGTTTTCAAAGCATTTCCAGATAGACCCAAAAAAATAAAGAGTTTCAACCACACCTTTTTCCACTCAAAAAATAAAATTTCCTTTTCATCTTTCCTGCAATTAAAGAAATTATACCTGAGACTTACACTGTCTCAAATAAAACTTTTCTGCTGCACAAAACTGTGGAAGAGACAGAATTATAATGAAGGCCATGCAGAAAGGTGGAGACAAGGATGGACCATCTAAACCCACCCTTAACTAAAGTTCACAATGTAATATGTTACCATTCTTCATTTCAGCCAGCACCACGGACTCACATGCAAGTCACTTGCCCAGGTGCTAGCTAATGCCCCCACATGCAGTCTGGCATTCAGTTTAGAATTGGGTAGCGACTTAATTGTTTTTGAGATGCTCTCCTCAATGTTTATTTTAGGTCTAGAAACTGTTTTGAAAAGTTTCCACCTAAATTGTTGTACTCAGCTTATAATCCAAAGGAAATGGCACAGGACAGATTCAACTAAATGTTTCTGAAGCACTTTTGGCCAGACAGAACTGTGCTAATAGCCTCAGGCCAGTGATTCAAATGCAAAGAGGGAGCATTTAAAAATATTCTTGCCCGTGCTTTTTCTGCTTCAGTTACAGGATCAATTTGTGCTAGGTTAGATTTTGTAAGAAAACCCTTCTTCCTTATGGCACAGCATACATGTACAGGTGATACCCCAAACCCGTAATGGATTGGAGAAACCAAAAACTGGTGAAAGATGCAGAACTCCAAAAGACCCTTTGAAATGACTGTGACAAACAAAAAGAGCACCTTGGTCAGCATTTTCAAGCTGCTAAATGAGCAGATGACCAACAGAGAAAAGGGTAAATTTTAAATGATAGGCAAAAAAGCAGTAAGTTACCTAGTATTCTCAAATTCTAACAACATCAGGATCAGAGATTTTAGCAGCAACAGAGAAGAGCCTGGGAAAGGAGCAGCTGCTGGCAGCTGATTCAAATCCAAGCTTCTTCAGAGCTTTGGGAAAAACAGGGAAGCCCCAGTTTGTTCAGTCAAGACTAGCAAGGTGGTGTTTGCTGCTGCTTTATGCAATCTGTACAGTTTCTTGCCCTGCAGTCACAGTAGTGCATGTTACCAGAAGTATCTCATGGGGATGTCTCTCCCTGCTCCCAGGTGACAGAACAGGAACTACCTTACAAGAAATGCATCTTCACTAAAAAACAATTGGCATCAGACACACTATCTCCTCTACTTTAATTTCAGTCTTCGTTTCTTCATTCACTTTGCCTTTACACCTCACCCTCAGCATTACAAAGAACAATGTCACCCAAGCAGGAAAAGTATTAATGAAAAGTGCAAGAGCAAAACTATCATTCCTGCAAAAATTCTTTATCAAGCCCTTTATCGAAAGTAGAATATATCATAAAGTAAATATATATGGCATGGCCTGCCAAAACACCTTCAGCTGGTTTTAAGCTGAGCCAACTCACAACAGGTCAATGATGCAGAATTTACAGGCATAAAAGGACAAGTCTGCTGTTTTAACTTGGCATCAATTTTTTAAAGATTCTGTCTCTCATAACTGAAGATAATCTCCAAAATGTGAAAAGCGCATGAAAACAGAAAGCATATAGAGTTCCCTGTCCATGAAATGCAGAAAGCTTGGAACAATTGCTCAGAAGTCCCAGCTGTGCCTCATTCCTCTCAAACAACCAGAGAGAACAATAAATACTAATCACATTAACTATTTTTACTGATAAGCTAAATACACAAGGAAAAAGAGGAAAGATCACATTTTGACTTTGCACAGCTACAAGGCAGCATCATCTGCAATACTGCAAATTGGAGCACAGAAAAAAGAAGATATTATGGTAATTTCTTTTGAGGAACCAAAACCACTGAAACAGAGCAGAGGCTAATAATACAAAACACATCCCAAGTTCCTTCTTCCTAAAAAAAGCTGGAAATGAACTAAGCATTGGGTCAAGGAAATTAATTTCCTGCCTACGCTACATTTCAGGTACACATTTAGGCAGATTCCATGGCCTTGAAAAAATCCCAATACGGACTCTACAAAAAAAAACCTTGCAAAATAGCATTGGAAACACCGCTTTTAAAGACTCTGTATTCCTGTCTTGAGTCTGGGACAGCAGTTTCTTTCTTCCAAAAGAAGGACCTGTGAGCATCAGAGAGCCAAGGACAAGCAATCTTAAAAAAAAACGCACAAAAAACCCATCAAACCCCAAACAATAAAAAATAAAACAACACTAGCAACCTTTGAATGTTCTTGAATGACAACTGTGTCTCAGACCTTAGTTGTGGACGGAGAAGTACAATCTTTTCTCCTTTATTGCTACAGGTGAAATTTGGGGCCTACCAACAATAATAACTCTAAATTTTTAACTTTGTGACATTAGAGTAATCTGAGATTTACAAAGTCTTCAGAAAAAAAACAAGATAAGGATAAACTAATACGAAGATAACCACAAACTTAGAGCCAAGGGATGTCACACATGCAGTGGCTGCAACTCAGAAAAAACGGGTAAGTAAACATGACAAGGTAATCTGGAGACACAGCAGAGGAGTGGTGCAAAATAGGAAAACGGGATAGCAGGAACTACGGAGAAAACTTTTGCCTGAGCAGTGGCACTCGTGAAGAGGCAGAGAAGTGATAGCTGTGATTTTAAAAAAAATCCATTTGCATTTGGACTTAGATGTAGTTCGCCGTCCACGAATTTAGCTTTGCCCATTCCACTATTTTCCCCCTGCTCCAAAGACGGTGCCAAAGAACGCTTGGCTTCTACCGGTCCGATCTCCTCTGCGCGACCTGGGCAGGACGCGCTTTACTCCGGCCCGCTTCACACCACCTGGGGCTCAGCTCCACCACCCAGCCCTTCCCCGGCCGAGCGGAGCTGCCGGACGTGTGGGCCCCGCGGGCGGACACCGGGGCCGGGAGCCTGCCGGGCCCCTCGCCCGCCCCGGGGCTGCTCCGCTGGCCGAAGGACGCTCGCTGGAGGGACACGAAAGTGAAAGCCTTCCCCTGTCAGGATTAAAAAAAAAGTAAAAAAAAAAAACAAAAAGGAGGAAAAAAAGAAAAGGGAAGAGAGACGGCGCGATAAGAAGCTGCTCGTTAAACCCACGCACTTTCCAAGGGAAAGAAGAGTGTGAGGAGCAGAGCCCCCACAGCGACCTCCGGGCGCAGGGGAGGAGCCCGGCCCCGTCTGCACTCGGGCTTGCCCCCAGGGCCGCGCCCGTGCCCGGGGTGGCCCCGCCGGCTTCCCAGGAGCCGCCGGCCGGGCCGGGCCGGGCCTGCGGGGCCTCCACCACGAGGCAGCCGCGGGACGCCCGGGCCCCGCTCTCGCCGCCGGCACCGCCTCCCGCGCCCCCCCGCGCGGGCCCCGGGCCGCGGCCCCGGGCCGGTCCCCACTCACTGAGCATCGCAGGCGGCTGGAGGCGGCGGGAGGGAGGCGGGGGCCGGCGCGGCCAGGAGGGCGCTGTCACTACGCCCAGCGGCGCCGGGGACTGCAGGCGGACGCGCCGCCGCTGCCGCCTCCCCTGCGGGCCGGTGCCGGTGGCGCGGCCGGTGCTGCCCGGGGCCCGGCGGGCGGCGGCGGCCGCTCCATGGCCCGGCTGACACACGCCGGGGCGGGCGGGAGCGGGGCCGGGGCCGCGCAGGCGCCCTCGGGCCGCCAATGGGCGCGGGCTCCCCCAGCGCCGCCTCCCGCTCGGCTGGCGCGGCTCGGCGGGACCGCGGGCGGCGGGACCGACCGGCCGGACCCGCAGGGCGCGGAGCGGCCCGCGAGGGCCCTGCGAGGGGAAGGGAAGGAGAGTGCCACCGGGGAGCTGGTGTGGGTGAGGTGGGCGCTGGGGAGCCGGGGCGGGCGGCGGGCTGGTGGCTGCGGGGGCGGCTGGGCCCCGAGCGGCGCCACGTGGGTGGGTGCGTGGGTGGGTGCCGGGGTGCGGGGCCGCCCCTTACCGCCTTCTCCCGGCTCCGCGTTTCTTGCAGTGGCGTGTTTGTCTGTCCGCCTGTTCCACGTGCCCCCGCCATGGCCGCGATCTACTCCGGGATTTACGGGAAGCTGAAAAGCTCCAAAACTTCTTGGGAGGACAAACTCAAGTTGGCCCGTTTCGCGTGGATTTCTCACCAGTGCTTCCTGCCTAATAAGGAGCAAGTGAGTACTTTTTTTAATGGTAGACAATGGAAAAAGAAAACCCCAATAGCGAATTGCTGCTGGGGATGAATCTATTCATAAAACTCAGATCTAGCTTTTGACTATAGACAGTAGTGCAAATATAGGTCTGATTTGCGATTGCGGGCAGCTCTTGATTTCTCTGGGGTTATATGAAATGTTTTTTATACCATCATCTTTCAAGTAGCCTCAGCAAAAAGACCTGCATTAGTGCAAGGTGAAAGAGGCTTTCGTACAGAGAGGGTGGTATGTGTGTGTGTTCTGTCCCGGAGAGATGAGAAATCTTGTCTTCAGAGCTGTCATTGCCATTGGTTATTACATCCAGTACAGGACATTACAAAGTCAGATGCTTCTGGTCATAGTTAAGAACAAGAACTTCAGAGTAGGAGAACTGACTGTAGTTAGATGTGTGGTCTCTGGTGCTCTGAACTTGTGCCGTGAGCAAAGAGCACACAGTGGATTCTTGGGGTTCACCTTTTAAGGCGATTTGGTGTTCTCTGCATGGAAGCCACTTTGTCCCCTTAAGCTTTTTGACTCTGTTTAGCGAAGGTCTGTGCAGTGTTTTCTCGAGTGAAAGGTGTCCTGCTCCTCCAGCCCTGGTAGTATTGTGGGGTCTAGGGTTTGCACTGTCTGAGACCTGCGTTTTGGGCTCTTGTTAATTCAGTTACTTAGAACACTAAACCTAGCCACATACTATCAATTTGTTTTTAAATCAGTAATTTAAATTAGTAGGTTTCAACCTTTTCCAGTTTGCATGCATCTGAATTCCTAGGCCTGAATTTCTAGGTGGTGAATTTAGACATATGAAGAGGAGGATGTGAACAGAATAGCAATTGTCAGGAAGTGAAAACCGTCTGATTCTCTAAGCTTTGATCAGAAAGACTATATTTGTTAACTGGTATCACTTGTCAAAATTATGCCTTGATGAAAGGGCCTTAGGAAAGTTATTTTGGAGTGGTACAAGGGAGCACAGGAAAAGCTCTCAGGAATTGAAACCTACAGGGGTAGACTTCTCTGCTCGTTCAGAGCCTGTTCTGCTTGGAAGTAGCACAGTTCTGAAGACACAAATGCTGTAATTGTGAAAAAGCACCACTTTTGTTTTTTTTGAGGGGTTATTAAAGGTTACTTCCCTTCTGTTAACAGGTATTACTCGATTGGGTAAGCCATACATTGGTTTCAAATTACAACAAGAAACTGGAACTGGACGATGAAGTTGTTGAGAAACTCTGGACATACCTAGACAATGTTATCCATAGCAGAAGACTACAAGATCTCTTAAAGAGTGGGAAAACAATTGGTCTCAGTTTTTCAATTGCACAGGTAACTAAAACTGTGGATATTCGGTAATATACTGGGTAGCAGTGTGTATCTTCTATAGTACATGATTCTTCCTCGCAATGTCAGGTGTTACTTAAAATATATAATAGTTAATCTGATGGCTTGCAGGACCTCTACTTAAAAGTTTCTCTATTTCTGTCCTGCAGTACAGTTTATATTAGTGCAGCACTAAGGCTAGAAATGGCAGAGTATCGTAATAATGATCTTCCTCTCTGTCTTAACTTCTTCAGACTAGCAGAGTGAACTGCTTTAAGTATTTAAATAGATAAGTAAAGGCTCAGTTCCATAAGTTGCTGTTCTCTATTACTTACTGCTTGTAATACCATTTTGCTTGGGAGTTTAGAGAGAGACAGATTTTCTCTCATTGTTGGGCTCATCATGTGTTCAGCTTTAGTACTTGTGCACTGTGATGTGTTGTTCAGCAGACCCTGCAGCTTCTTATGATGACTGAATGGTGATGGCCCTGAATCATCATGCATCTTAATCACATAATTATTTTAGCCTCAGCTGAAAGTGAATGGGGGTGACTTCAGTTACAGTTTAAAACTGAACCAAACATTTACTTTTTTTTTGGCTTTCTGGTTGAAGAAATAGCAGAATTAGAGAATGGCTGCAAAAGCAGTGAAAATAACTGGAAAATGACGCTTTTAGTTGTGATCAGGTTGAAATGAAGCCAGAGAAGATTGTCTTTACCTGAAGAAAGTGAATTGTGAAGTACAGAGAATTAGTTGGATGAAATCTGTGCTTCAGAGATGTTATGCAGAAAGTGTGCCAAATTTAAACATGAGTATGAAAACCTGGTTTCTGGTTGAAGATTAGTTCAGAGGTATAGGACAGGGTTCCCTGAAGACCAAGGTCAGAGGTGTTAGAGAGTCCAGTGGAAAGAACTTATTGATCTGTTCTTAGTCCAGTGGGGTTTCAGCTGAGGAGATAAATCATCCACAATAAAGTGTAAGGAGGCAGGTGAGTTTTTTAACTGTAATAGACACAAATGTATAAATTGCTACTGAATTGGTTCACAGACAAGATTATCTAGAGGTGATAAAAGGGAGCAAATAAAAAGGGAATCAAAGGAGAAAACAGTAGGGAGGTCAACACAAAGTTTGAAAAAAGGAAGAGAAATGCAAGTTTAAGAAAACATTATTTCTTTAGAACTGTGTATCCCTCAAAGAGAAAAGAGAACAGTTCTTTGCATTCCAGATATCAGCACAGGAAACTCTCTCTTTTTAAAATATGAAGATGATATTTAGTCATGGACATTCTTACTGAATAAGCTACCTGGATCAGAGGGGGGACCTGTACTGTGTGTGGGTTTGTTGTTGTTTATTTAGAGCATAATTTTGGGAACCATTCAAGAAGGCCAGAAATTTACCCTTACTCCATTTCTGCAGGATCAACATTATGCTGTTGCCAGTTGGACACACGCCGAGTGAGGGCTTCCTCCCTCATCTGGTGCTGCAAATAAATGCTGGGACAGCAGAGCTTCTGGTTTGGGACTTGTGATGTGAGAGGCCCAGGAGCAGCTGTTGGCAAGTCCCTGGTGCTTCTTTGTTGCAGCCAGAGCTCACAGCAGGTGTTGTTGCTTTATTATGATATTTGTATGCAAAATTGACTGGGTTTTTTTTGTTTTGTTTTTGTCTCTTCTTTCCCAACTTCAGGTCATAAACGAAAGGTTATCAGAGGCCTGTTCTCAAAAAACACAGCAGAACATTGGCACAGTGCTGAACTGCTCCAGTGGCATCCTTTCTACTCCTTCACTCTCCATCATTTACACAGCAAAGTGTGAGCTTCTGGTTGATCTCCTCAGCAAGCTGTGCAAGCTGGCATGTCAGCAGTTGGCTTCTGACAGTGCTGTGGGTTCTCAGTTGTTCAGCGTCCTCCAGCTTACCTTTGCTCAGTACCTCCTGATCCAGAGGCAGCAAACCAACCCAAATCGTGTGTTTGGGCAAGTGACAGGTCACTTGCTCCAGCCATGTCTGCTCCTAAGGCACTTGCTGACTGTGAGAGGTTGGACACAAGCAGATGATAACCATGTGCGTCAGCACCTGAGCAGGGAAATCCGAAACCAAATAGAAACTTTGCTGCAGGCTGGGTTGTTCCAGGCTGAGCTTTTCTCATCCTACAGAGAGGAGCTGCTGCCAGAAAAGGAAGTCCAGGAGAAGAAGAAAGGAGCTTTTAAAAGTCTTTTGCTACCAGTCAACACAGTGCAGACCAGTCTGGGCAGTGACTTTTGTGAACCTGCTCTCCATGGAGCAGTTGTGGCTGGTTCTGTGTCCCTGCTATATAAGCTCTTTCTGGACTCGTACTGTAAGGCGGAAAACCACCTTGTGTGTTTCCACATGTTCAGCAAGCTTTTTGGCTGTCTCAGGCTCTCTGACCTACAACAGGGTGGGAGGGAAGATACTCTCTCCCCTGTGGACTGGAGCACAGAGCTGCTTGCTTTGGAGCAGCTTCTGAGCTTGGTGCTCAGCAGTGATATCTATAATGTCGCCAGTGACCGTATCCGGCACAAGGAGGTGCAGTTTGGGTTTTACCGCAAGCTGGCGCAGACGTTGCTGACGCACTCCCGAGCTTCCATCCCTGCTTGGTTCAGGTGTCTCAAACTCCTGATATCATTAAACCACCTTATAGTAGAGCCAGACCTAGATGACTTAGTGTCGTCGGCTTGGATTGATGCTGAGGCCTCTGAGCCTCGTGTGAAGAAGCCCCAGGAGACTCTCATCAACACCGTGTTTCAGACTTACTCCAAGCTGCGACAGTTCCCACGGCTCTTTGAGGAGGTGCTGACAGTCATTTGCCGCCCAGCTGTTGATGAGCTGAGGCCACCCATCTTCTCTTCTGGCCTGACAGTAAAGCTTCGTGAGTGCCTCCTTGAACTTCCACCCAACCAGATTCTGGACATTCTGTGTCTCTTTGTGGAGAAATGCCAGACCCTTATCATTCCTGCAGTTGAAGGGTCAACTGACATGGCCTTGAAGCTGATGGCAGTGTGCTCGGTGCTGCATGCTTTTCTGTTCAACATGAGGAGCCTAGATGATGTCACTCCTTCCCCTGTGGTGCTTCGCACTCAAAGTCTGCTGGCAAAGATACAGAAGGGAATAATTCAGCCACTGATGGAGCTGCTGCAGGCTCCTAGAAGAGAGGAAGAGAGGTCAGACCTTTGGCTAAGAAAGGCCAGTGACGCTGCTCTCCTCCTCGTTTACACTTGGGTTGAGGTAGACACTCTGTTTGGTGTTAGCTGCAGTAAATATGTGTCTCCAACAGCTGAAATTGCTGTTGCTGTTACTGAACCTGCTCCAAAGCAGGGGCATTTCAGCATTTCAGCTTTTCTCCCTGGTTTGAGGGAACAGTCTTGGGAGAGAGTCATAGAAATTGCAAATAGTTTTGCCTCCCCTAGTAAATATTGCTTAGAACTTCTCACACTTCAGAAAATGAAGATGATCTTAATGCAGACCGAAGCTGACCTACAGGCATTGCAGCATGCTGCAGCTTTCATCCTGGAGTCTGGGAGATCCACCATGAGCAGAGGAGAATCTGAACCGTGGGATGGAGATATCAGCACGATAAGTGATCTCACTTACTCCACAGCACACTGGCACCTCATCATTTCCAACCTGAATATCCTCTTGCCATATATTTCCTTAAAAGATGTAGAGTATATTGCAAATGTGCTTTTAGAGACATTAATGCTGGCCAAAGCTCAGGAAGCTGCCATGGACCAGGAGAATTCCATCAGCACTGAAAAGATATCTCTTGGCTTGATGCACAGCTCCTTTCTTCCAGAAATGAAGATCCTGCACTGTGCTTTTCTGACCAGACTTATTAATAAATTTTCTACGGTGCTGCCCATTGCTACCAGGGATCCAGTAGATCTGCCACTTCAGCAGCTGTTTGCAAGTAATATCCCTTGGCATGAAGAAATCCTGGCTCCTTGCAAAACTGTTGACCTGTTAGAAGTACCATCAGAAAACAAACTGCTGAAGGATGAGCTCAGCTTGTCTTGGAAAACCCTGGAGAAAGTTGCCCAAAGTATAGTATTGTTAGCAAAAAGTGGCTGCCCTGTCACCCTGAAAGAAAGTCAGCTAGAAAGCTGCCTGGGTTTGCTGGACATTTTTTCTCTTCTGAAACTAGACAGTTTTCTTCCCTCTGACTGTACTCGGTGTTTTCTGGTGCTGCTGTCCCTGCTAGCGAATACCAGGGCTAGTATCTCTTGCAGCAAATTGTTATTCCTTAAGTTTTTAAGTACTTGCCTCCACCTCCTGAGGTGCCTGCAAGCTGGCAGGAATGCCAACTCTGTTTTTAAGGTGTTACATGCCAGTGATGTTCTTGAGCATGTCATGACCTCCCAGTTTACAGCGAGCAAATTCTTTTCTGATGTCTTTACTGTTCCTGTTTGGGCACAGTATCTCCAGGAAGTCCAAGCTTTTCTGGAAAACTTTCTTCAGGTGATAATTGAAAGACGACAAAGTGTGAGGCTCAACTTGGAAAAGTTCATATCATTCCTGGTAAGCTGCAAGCCAGACGCCACTGCAGCCAAAAGCAAAGACCAGAAAAACTGGAATCCTGCAGCTGAGCAGTTGCTGCTCATGGCATTCACCACACTGTGTCAGGTTGTCACACTCTACCTTCAGCAGCTGCCAGAAAAGAAGCTGCATTCTGCAGATGTGCTGTCTGCTCTGCTGGAGCCCGTAGTTCTGCAGATGGTCAGAACTGTTCAACATGGTCTTCAGAGTAACACCCCAAACAAGCTTTTGCCTGTAGCATTCATACCATCTGTCACTACTCTCCTCAAAGCAGATCTGAGTCATCCTGTCAGGAGGGGCTGGCAGAAGGAGCCCAGTATGTTTTTGGAGCAACCTCGTATTAAGCTGTACCAAGAGTTTTACTCTCAGATACTGAGAGAACTGCCCTGTGCAGGAGATAATCTGCAGTTCCTTCAGCCTGCATTGCAGTTCCTGACAGTCTTCTGCTCAGTGCCAGAGCTGTATCCTGGAAAAGAAACGGCAGTCATGGTTGGTTTTGCCATAAAAAAGCTTCTCTCTGGTATGAAAATTCTCTTTCTCCAGTTCCTTTGGTAATTATGGGGTGCTGAGCCAAGTTAAAATCCATTTAGCAAAGCATACAACTTTTTGAAAAGTCTGTGTTTGTTTACTTGTGCTAAAGCGGCAGGCTGTCCTTTGGTAAGTGCATAACAGGAAACTTTACAAGGAGGCAATGTTGTGGTGCCTGGACCACAGCCACCATCTAATTTGGTCAAGATCTTCTGAAAGATGTAAACATCTCAATAAAGCTCAGATCCTGAGTAACTCATCCCTGTAGAGCATTCTAACAGTAACTGGAACATGATAACACTTCTCGATGTAGGGCTGAAGATGCAGTGTCCTACTCGTATACTCCATGTAGTAGACACCACTGAAGCAGCTGATGTGCCCCAGGTCAGATCAAAAATGTCCCTGGAGGATCTTACAAATACTCATCTACTTCAGTAGGTGAGGCTATAGAACAGTGGCAGTTGCCTAACTGTTATGAATGCTGGATGCCCATAATTCTGATAAAGTTTGTGAGAGATTGGCCTTTATCCTCATTAAATAAAGAGCAAGGGCTAGCAATGACATGAAAAACCTCTCCTGCCAGCTGTGGGAGCTAATGACTCCTTTAGAGTGTCTCTCAGAAAGAGAGCTGCACACAGCACAGGTGTAACTGTTCTCTTTGACTTCTTCAAACGGTTGGAATTAATCAGGCTTATCACTGACATGCTCTAGTGCAGTGGTCTCCAAACATTTTTGATTGTTCATACCTATCATTAAAATTAAAGATTGAGCATGCAGCCTCAATATATATTTACTTATAAATTATATACACATGCTACTCTACTAGTATACTATGTACATTACAAAGCATACACACAGAAAAAAGTATAAAAAGCATGAGATGAGGATGAAATAAACACTATTTTTAATGCTTTATTAAAGATACTTTATTTATAATTCCCAAATCCTAGTGAACTGTGTCGTACACACCCTAAGGGAGTGCACCCTACTGGGGAGGCTGCTGTTCAAGTGAACTACAGTAGTGATCTCAGTGTTTATATTGGCATTAAGTAGTCAAGAACAGAGCACAGCTTTCCATGGAATGGAGATGAGGATGTGTCAACTCTTGTGACTTTTCTGCTGATTTTCCTCTGTCTCATTCTGTGCCTCACATTATTAATTTAAGATTGGTAAAGTTCCTTAGCTTGGAGGCATAATAAATCACTGCAAAAAGCTGTAATAATTTCCGTTGAAGAAGTAAAGTATTCAATAAAATGAAATATTAATTCCTGTTGAAGAAGGTTTTTAGCATTGCCACAGATCCTGTGGATACTTGTGGAATTAAAAAACAAGCCTTCAAAATCAGTTGAATTATGAGCTAGTCTAAGACTGTCTGTGTAGTAGTAAGTGGGTAAGTGGGGAGTGTGAGTTAGGATCAGCAGAGACCAAACTTTGTCTGCTTAATGTTTTTGTGATTTGTGATGGATTTATGGCCACCACATAGTAAAGCCCTGTGGCTTGTTTAGCCTGCTCCCTTGGCTTGTGCATCTGCTTTAGTGAAGTATTTCTGTACTACTGAAGGCTTTTTTAATGGAATGATGGCTGCTCTGTGAATCTGAGGGTAGGAAATACTTGAGGACAGCAAGTCATTGCACTAGTGGGGAGAGAGGTAAAGTGGGGAGCCCTCTGTGAATTTGAGTGTTAAAAAGATACCCATAGAGCTGTTTTATTTTCAGTTTGCCCTATTCTTACCTGTGGAAGTCTGTGCATTGGGAATTGATTTCTTTTGTCTCTTGAATATGCAGGTCCTGCAATCACAACTCAGATGATCCAAAGTATGGAGATGAAGCTGACAGAAGTGCTTGTCCAGCTGCTGGAAAACTGCTCTGCTGAGGAGTTTTATGCCATAATGAGGGTAGTGCTGCAGGGACTCGAATTGAGGAATGTTTGGCAACAGAAGGCTAAAGTAAGGCATGAACTGTATTGTCAACTTCCTTCTTCAGTCTGCTGTACCTTGAAAAAAATCGTTGGCTGAATTACATTTGATAAATATTTTTTTTCCTCTTCCTGCTTTATGTTCAGTGGTCTTAATTTATATGGATAAGGGCTTGGTGACTGCTGAAATATGTTCTGGATATAAATTTAGAGGGATGGAAAGATCATGAAAACCTACTTGAAAAATTTTCTGTCCAGTTTAAGGACTCCACAGTCTTAATTCCATGTACTGTCAACAGAAATCACACAGCTGTGATATTACAGGCCGTGCTGAAAGCTCTTTTCTACTTTCTGCTCCAAGCTCCTGCACAACAGATACTAGCAGTCAGTGTCTGTCTGTGGGTTGTCTTAACAAGATTAAAGGCACTTTTAGAAACGCTGGCATTTTTAACTAAAACCAAAACTACCCCTATGCTTTTGTTAGTTGTCTCTCTAAAGACTACTCAGTAATAATCAGATACCACTCAGTAGCTTTATAAACTCTCTGCCTTTCTTCAGAGCAGCTTAAGCAGCAGTGGTGACATGTGGAACATGTTTGGCAAAAACACCAGCTGTATGCTCTGTAGAAGGCTCAGTGACTTGGGAATGAAACCTGGACTATACCTGGGGGGTTATCTGGCTCTGTCTTATTTGTCAGAAAGAGACGCAAATATGCCGCTTCAGTTCTTGTTATGTCTTTTTGAAAGTGTGTCTGGAATTCCTGTACTGTGCATGTAATTCCTGCCACCTGAGTGTAGCTTGCAATATGTTTCATTTATCAGTCTGCATAAACAACTAGCAAGCAAAAAAAGCCCTGCTGTCAAATGCAATGTTCTTAGTGTATAGTATGCTGGTATCCCTGCATGCCTTCTGCCTCCCTCTGCTATCTAGTGGCAGTTGTATGAGAAGGCTTTCCTTTCTTAAAAATCACATTAGCCTTTTTATCAGGAAGATAAGTCTGAAATAAATGTGCCATGAAGTACATTTGGGCCAGTGCTGCTCAGCTCAGCATATTGAATTTTGTTGAGCTGCTGCTTACTTCACAATTTCCAAAGAGGTGTTTTGGTCTGAGGACTTTCATGTGTCAAGGCCCTGGTAGTGCTCAAAAGTGCCACTGGCCTTGAGAGGGCTCTTCTGGCTTGAAAGGAGCCAGTGCACCTTAATACCAGTGACTGATCCTCTGCTTTCTGCAGGAAGTGTTGTCAGCTGTTACCCTCACTAAATTGTTGCTCAGATGCCCATTAAGTGGAGACAAAGTGAAAGCTTTCTGGTTTACCAGCCCACAGATAATCACAGCTTTAGCGGTAAGTATTTCTTTATTGTAACTTAATTACCTATCCCTTTTACTCGTTAGAGTCTGTAGCAGTTACATCCAAGGTGCACAGAGGCATACAGGAACAAAAACATTGTGGATACTGAACAAATCCATACCTCGGACTTCCTCAAGTAAATCTCCTCCTGTAAGTGCAGTGTGTAGGTCATTGAGTTCTTATACACAGTCATTTTATGGAACTGCACCATGTAATATGGAGCTTGGGAGAAACGTGTTTGACTGCAGAGTAGACAGTCTGAGTGTCTCGAACTTCTTCCTGTCCAAAGGAGAAGGTATCTGTCAGCCACATGTTGCAGCAGAAGCCAACAGCAGCAAAACAAAAATAAAGAAGTGCTCATATTAAAAAAAAAAATCACTGAATTATGAAAGGGAAGCTTGACAGAAAGTAATCAAACCCAGGTTTCCTGTCTTTCATTTGTACAGCACATAAACCTAGTGATGCAGGTTTTTCTCCTCTTCTGGTGATGATGTTTCTAGACCAGAATTTATCAGAGGTTGGCTCTGCAATGTGTGGGAATCATGAGCATGCAGTGTCGGCCCTTTTTTTGATAGGTCTGCATGCTTGTAAAGGAGTGACCTGCATCAGTGCATTTCTCTAAGGAGGTGCAAAGAGGTGCTAGTTGTCAGGGGACTAGGGAGTAGTTAGAATTCCAGTTACACAGCAGTGCTGGTTTGAAGTGCATCACATGCATCCTTGCCCAGGGTGCAATTGCACAAAAATGGTTTAGGTGCAGGAGTCTGCATGTCGGTCCAGCTTGCACCAGTCTAGTTCCTTTGACTCCTGTCAAGGCATTACGGTTCTCTGGTGTTGGAATACTGATGATAGGTGGATAATGTTCTCCTCCTTATCTGTTTACTGTCTTCTTGTAGATGCAAACCAAAGAGGCCTGTCAGGACCCATCACTGATTTCCATCATAGTTGTACCTATTCTAGAGACTGTAGCAGCTCTGCTAAGGCAAGGAGAAGGAGTTCTTGTGAATCCACATCATGTGTCATTGGCATTCAGCATTCTCCTAACAGTCCCTCTGGATCATCTGAAGTTAGAAGACTATCGTGGTGTCTTCCTAGGAGTCCATGAAGTGCTCTTCTCTGTTGTGCAGTGTCATCCAAAGGTATGTCTGTAAGGGGATGGGAGGAGAGGAAATAGGTATAAAGAACAAATGTAACAGTGTTAAGAATTTCTTTTTAACAGTTGTTTTGAAATATTTTGTCCTGATAGTATAAAAGTGCATTGTACCACTTCTTATTTAAAAGGCTAGGAATCTCAAAATCACATATTTTCAGTCACTCTCCTGCTTTTCTTGTGCCTGCATTGTTGTTCTTTGGCAGTGCATTGCTTATCAGCATCTAATGATATAATAAAATAAAACTTTTCATTTTTCTGTGGCTGGTTTCTAGAAGCACAAATGGCTCAGGCTCTGGGGCCTCATTCTCACTGGAGGTCAAGGTTCTGCAGTCCTCTGAAAACAGGGCTTAGACACTGTTGAAACTGGTAACCTTCAAACGTTGCACCATCTTGGTATTCTTGTCATCCTTCTGGCATGGGAAAGGGAAGATGTGCCAGGAGTTGCACGGGGATGAAGATACTCCTACATGGAATATGTAGGCAGAGATGGAAGAAAAAAAGGAAAGGGACCTCATGCATTTGTATTAGGACTGAGAGCGGGGAAAGTGAAAGATGGGGAAATGGCACATTCTAAAAACAAAGCAGTGTGCATTGCTAAAATGCCCTTACAAAACCACTGTGGTGGAAAGCTGCCTATCCAGTGATCTGTACTGTTACTGGACCTCATGTTCTGTCAATCTGTCTGGCTATGCAGGTTCTCTACCAGCAAGGACAAATGCCCTAGACATTAGGGTGCTAAATCAAATGCTGCTTTAGAGAGATGAAGTAACTCTAATGTGATGTTGCCATATATATTTGATTATGGCTAGGAATGCGGTCCTACTGCTGGATTCTCATGTGTTAAACACTCTATGGATGCAGAATGAAAAGATAGTCTCTACCCTCTCACTCCCTTTACTGTTTAATCTCCGATGTTTTTATTTCATGTCTTTTGCAGGTGCTGTTGAAAGCAGCACCATCTTTTCTGAGCAGTTTCCATCGTCTGGTTGTTTCTGTCATGCATGAAGGACGTCAGAAAGCAGACAGAGGTACTGTACTTTTTCCACCTTTATGATACATATATACACTGTAATTTATATGTTGTGGATAGGGAGATGCTGAACAGGGCCCATCAGAATCAAAGTCCCCAAAGCCTAGCTGTGGCATTGAAACTGTTAGTCCTGTCTGTCCTTTTTTTAAAAATTGAGGATAAGCTTTGTGGTGTCATGGGCTTATGAAGGTAAGTGGGGGCTCCTGTGGAACTGCACGCAGGCAGTACTGCTTTTGGTGAATAAATTATTCTTCACTGACTGGCTGGCAAGTAGACAGGAACCAGTAAGGCTTGCTGTGCCCAGTTTCGGCTCTTGTGATCAACCCCTGTCCCTGAAAGCATGGTGGCTGTGAGTTCTGGTGATGCATGCTAATATATGTGAGTTATAATCCCAAATCGATCCTACTAAGTGGAGTTTCTTAAGACTGGAACTACTTTTACTACAGACCTGCATTGTCACCATTCTGTGCTAAGTATAAAGCCAGAACATTATATGTATCTGAAGCATCAGTTGGGATTAGATGATATATCTGTATGGTTAAGGATTTGGAATTAGTGTAGTTAAATATCCCAAAAGAAAGGCAAAAAAAAAAAAAAAGACTTATTACTTGAAGTTATTAAAGAAGTAGCCAGGTCAAAGGTGTTCACAGTGATTGAGGTAATCATTCCATGCTTTATACTGGTCAGCACACAAATACCCTGCCATTAATAGTGGTGAGTTTTTGAGACAAGTTGACTTCATGGCCTGAAACTGATTGTATCCTGGCTTTCCACTGATGTCCTGCAGCCTGTGCCATGTTCAGATTTATCTCAGCTGATATGTTGTCCACACTTGTGGGCAAATGTAAGTGTATGTATTTGTCATGGAGGAATATAGTAACAAAGGCTCAGTGATAGAGGAAAAGGTACGTGGTGCCAAACTTTGAGAATCTGCTTGCTTCTGCAATACGTTTGCATAAGGCAAGGGTCACAGGATATTTACAGATATGCAGCATTGTCAAGTTGAAAAACATGCTGTTTATCTTTGCAGGATTGTTCTGTTTTTGTAACAGATAACATGAAAGTAATTTCTGGATTTCCCTTCTCCCTTATTTGTGTTGGCTCTCTTCATTCACTGCCTACTGAGTAAATTCTCAGCTGATCTCACCAGTCTCACTTTAAATATCTCCAGTGGTGTGGCTTCTGCTGCTATATGCCACATAATAGATCTCATCAGAAAGCTCTCTTAATATGCTCTTTCTAAGAGATGTCTTCTGATTTTTTGTAGGTAGAGAATATAATTTTCCTGTCTCCTTTTCTATCCTCCACCGTACTAATTGGGACTGAATCATGGAAGGGACCATAAGTGCTGCTTTTAGCACTTCAACATCTGTAACAAATAATTTTTCCCTTCCAGTGCACATAGACTTCAAATCAGTGTGCTCTTACAAAATACCATTTTGAAAGATGTGTATTGTGTATTGTGGGAGGCCTCTCAGCTGTGGCTCCATAAGAAAAGAAGATAAAATGTCAAGCTGTCCTTGGCCTCATGTAGTTCAAGAATCATGGAAGAGTGGGTGATTCTTTGGGGTTTTTTTTCTAGTTTTTTTAAGCCTCAAATGCCAGGCTGCATCTCACTTTCTGTTTTAGGCAACACAGATGAGTTTGAAGTTATCCTGCAATGTGCACACTTGGTGGAACGGATGTATACTCACATTGCTGCAGAAATGGAGGACTTCACTGTGTTTTCTTCTTTCATGGTGGCTCAGTATGTGACTGAACTGCAGAAGGTATGTTCTCATCCATCTTGAAAGTGCCATAGGGTTGTGCTGGCTTTGGAGTTCCTACTCCAAAGGCAACTGTGTTAAATTCTGTAAAATTTGTGAAGTTGCGGAAGTTACTATGGCTCATGGAGATACAGGTTTGATCAAGACTGTTATCTTGAGCAAGAGATCCTGAGAATCTTTCTTACCAAACTCCTGAAAACTTTCTAAAGGTGTGGGCTGTGAGGTTTTTTTGAGGTTAAACAATGCAATGCCCAGTTATAGAACTGCTTTGGGTGTTGCTCTTTCTTCATAGAATCATAGAATGGCTTGGGTTGAAAGATGACCTTTAAAGGTTATCTAGTCTAAACCTCCTACAATAAGCAGGGATATCTTCAACTAGATCAGGTTGCTCAGAGCCCTATCCGATTTGGCCTTGAATGTTTCCAGGGATGAGGTATCCACTACCTCTCTGGGCTGCCTGTTCCAGAGTTTAACCAGGGCTTCTTTATACACCTGATAGTTAAATTCATTTCCCAGTTAGTCTCATTTGTCCAGGACTGATAGCAGTTAGGGGCCCATCTGGCAAAGTAATGGTGGAAAATTCTCCTGGAAAATATCTTTTAATCTGATCTAAATGATTAAGTGAATGGAAAAAATGTTACCAAGCCAAGAATTGTTAGCTTTTCAGTAATTCTCCTTCTGTACCAAAGATATCACTGCAATTCTTACTGAAAGCAGCTAAGCATCCCGGATATTATGGATGCCAGAGCCAGGTCAGTAGTTTCTCACATCCAGACCTAAGTTCAGCTTCTAATTTTCTTCAGCTGGATGGATTTATATTCCACATGGGTTTGACTGCTGCTTGCGGTACAAGTACCTGCAAATTGATTATTTGTGGCTTCAGCCTGGGCATAGGCTGAAATACAGAAAGAAAGATTAGTCTTTGTTTTTAGGCCCTCTTGCAAAAAATGTATTCCAACTGATGCTGTATTTCTGACGGATTATGGTGTAGCCAGTGTAACTAACCATAAAGGTTATTACAGACATTAAACTTGTTTGCCTTTTTTATTGCTTATCTTTTTTCCAAGGTTTGGGAGCAAAACAATTGGAGATGTCAGTTTTTAGCTATGTTATTTAGTGTTCCTGATAAGTTGGTTACTGTTTACGTAGTGAACATGGTAGTTTAGCAAAGGGGGAAATTACTGTTAAGACTACTTCTGCTCTCTTTAACCATCTCTGAACTGTGTAATCTGTTTATCATTGAATGTTCATCAAATGACCTTTTTAAGTTGAAATGACACTTGCCTCACTATTAGCAGGAGTACAAAGTCTCATGAGAGTTCTAGGAAAGTTCTGTGCAATATTTTGAGTGGGAAATGGAAAGTGATGGATGATAGGTGAAACCACAGATCAGTAATGTATGCACTGGAACCTTTGGGCGTGGAAAGGGGAATTGGTGTAGTGAGCCACCAGAGGCTATGACAAAGGAGTGTTTTCTGTCTGACAGAGTAGATAGATCACAAGTAGGTGATGATTTATTTGCTCGTTAGACTGCTGAGAATTGATGGATATCAGAGGAAGGGGAAGCCTCAGCATGCCTGTCTTAAGTGGGGCATGTACACATCTTTCATGTTGCTCTGCAGAGGGAGAGAAAAACTCCTTCAGCTATTCATCCCTTCTGAGACCAGATCTGTGGCTTTCTGCCTGTGATCTGAAGACCCTGGGGGGTCCATCAAAAATGACTGAGAAAACAAGTTTGTAGATTTAAGTCTCTATATGGGCATCTTCACACTTACTGGAACCCTTTTAAGGGTCTGCAGACTAGAACTGGTGAAAGCTACTGGCCTAAATAGTCACTTACTCCTAAAGTGGTTGTGTAAAGGCTCCCTCAGTGCTTCCTCTTTATACCATGAAGTATTTTGTATTAATCTAGAAAGATTCCTTGCTGGAGTGGGTGGCATCTCTTTCATACTGTTGACAGTGCTTTTCACTTGCTGCCTATGAGCTGTTGCTTAATTCAGCAATAGTGAAATACCTCTTCACACATTTAATGTCTCACATCAAGAGCTCTGTAATGCTTGACAAATTGGTTGTGCTAACTATATAGACCATAAACCTCTTACAAGTATAATTAACTGCCATCCAGTAGTGGCAGCTGTTTAAATCTTTAGCTCTGCTTCCCATGGTGTTATTGGTGTTTATAGGAAACTGGAAAGTGAGAATGGCTCAAATAAGGCATGGATCCAGATGAATTTGTGATCTGAGGGATGCAGTTCCATTAACTGCAGCTCTGAGGTAGCTGCTTATCCCAAGTGGGCCATCTGGTCCATATTGTCAATAGCTGTGGGTTTTCCTGTCCCTTTTCTCTGAAGTCATTTCGGTACCCTGGGAAGGGAGAGCCCAGCCTAGTGCATTCTCTGTGAGCTGTGATGCTCAACTGTTCTCTTACTTTAATGCATGGTGTAGGGAGAAATAACATCTGTTATAAACCAACCAACTGATCAACTGAAAGAGAGGCAAAAAAAATTACAACCTTTTGGATTGCAAACTCTTCAAGGTCACAGATCCAAAGAAAGGCCTATATGCCTTATTGCCTGCTCTGTGTTTTTCCCAGCTATGTTAGTGGGTCTAGTAAAATATATTAGCTGTTCCACATTTAGGGCAGAAAGAGAGCAGGAGCCTGTCACAGTGATTAGGAGTGCACTTCATTAGCAGAAAGTTTATTAGTTGCCTAAGGAAGAAAGAACTCTGAATTTTAATGACAGCTTTTTATGTAATTTTCATTAGGCCTGGAGTGAAGAGGCTTACATCTGGAGGCATAAAGCTAATTTTAGGATTCAGCAAAGATAAGACATGGTTCTGCAGCAAAAACAATGTGATTATGCCAGAGGCCAGCACTGTCTCAGGCAGTGAAGTATTTAGGAAGTGATTTGTGAGCACAGGACAAATTTCAATTAGCCTGGAGCACAAGAGGACTCCAGAGTCAGCACTGATGTTCCTGGTTGTAGTGGCAGTTCTGCTGGTTGTGGGATTGAGCAGGGGTAACGTCAGGAGCAGGGCACGAAATCCTGAGTCATATTTTGTATCCCTTCAACTTTCTGCATGACTTCAGACAAGGTGCCTGATTCCCAGTGTTAAAATAGATTAAGAAAATGTTCATCTCCTGAGCTTTTTGAAGGCTTCTTTCATTAAGGCTTGTACATTGAAGTCTTCAGATAAAAATTGTTAGATAAGTATCAAATTATTAAGTGACAAGTTAAAATTGTTTGACTTGTCTACTCTCGTAGATTTTATTGCAGGGGCTGTACTTGTTCTGCAAAATATGTTTGCAAAAATCAGGAAAATACTGCACAAGTCAAAATTTTGGGTTTTATCTAAGGGGATGTTCCAGATGGTCTGATGCTCTGGATAGATTGTTGTCAGCATTTATTATATACTGACTGTGGAAGTGGTGTTTTCTTGCCTTTTTTGTCTTCAAGTTTAATGCAATTTGTTCTTCTTGTAGGTGACTTTGCACCCAGCTGTGAAGACACATCTCACAGAAGGAATATATCACATCCTTGACCTTTGCATTGAACGGGATGTCAAGTTCTTAAATGCGTCATTACCAGCAGGTGTAAGGGAGGTCTTTAAGGATCTGTATAATGATTACAACCATTACCACAAAGCAAAAAAGCAGGGGGAGGAAAAGTACACTGCATGATGAATCCTATCTGGTGCTGTGTTGAATCAATTGACCTTGCAGCACTCAGAACATCCTCAGCTGCTGTTTGGTTTGGGATGACTAGTATGATCGAATCTGAAGAGGGTCATAAACATTGCCTTTATCTCTATACAGCCAGCCTTCATAATGAGGAAGAGGTTACGGGGAGGGAGGATGTGCTGTTTGGTCTGGTCCTGCTGTGTGCCACAAGTGGCAGAACTGCTGTGCCTGTGCTGGCCGCCGATGAACTCCCTGGGAGCGCTGGGGAGCTCTCTGCTCTTTGGCAGCAGATGGCAGGCTTCAGCCTTTGTCACATCACGGTGGAAGCAGTAGTCTGGTGTAAGAGCCAGTGAGGGATATAACCCTGCTTTCACTTACATGGTAAGCAGAATTAAAGCGGTTAAAGTGCTTATTTTTGTACCCTGTTATTTTACATTTTGTTACTGAAGAAACCTGTGACTGTTACACAGCTGTGCAGTATGATACTGTGCAAAACTGTGGAAATAACAGTAAAAAATATGAAAGTTTGTATCTGTTTGCATCATTGGTTTTACTTTTGAGCTCAGCCCCAGGCAACCTGATCTGACCTATTGAACTTCCTTCCCAAATGTATTATCCTGTGATCTCATGATAATCAAAAAGACTGACTACTTAGAGGTCTGGTCGATTTACTGTCATTAAGCAATTACACTTAGTCATCTGAGCTGTAATCTCTGTGAATGTTCATTTTTAGTTTGTGACAAATGCTAATTACTGCTGTTACTCTCTGAGACCTTTTTGGTCTAAACTGAGCTTTGTTGCTTGGCATTCACTCTAGGTTAAGAGCAAGCCTTAGACTTATTGCAGCTCAGCTGACAGTAATTTAATAAGATGTAGTAAACTAATCTCATTTGAACCTGTAAGAAGCTTTATCAAATAGCTCCCTTTCATTAGGCAAACTACAGAAATTTATTTGCTTGAAAATGATAGAGACTAAAGATCTGAATTTCTGTGTCAGTAGTAAAAGTCTTCACACATACATGGAGTTAGTAGAAGGAGCTCAGTACTCTCACATGATTATCTGCTTTAATCTGTAGGTAGGGGGTGGGCAGGGGAAGACTGGAATATGGCTTACCACTTTTACTGGGTCCATCTGCCTCATGGCAAGGTCCAAAGGATGAAGTTTGTCTGGGACAGGAGATTCCACATGGCCCAGATGAGGGAGGTGAGGAGGGGTGGCTAAACTTCATCCTTGGAACTGAAGTTGACCCTCCTCATCCTAAAAAAGCATCTATGAGAGCTTTGATACTGTGCAAGCACTGCTCCCAAGTAGTAATAGTGGTATGTTATCAACACTGTTCTAGCCACAAATGCAAACCCCAGCACCTTATAGGCTACCACAAAGCAAGTCAACTCCATCCAAGCTGGACCCTGTGCACCACTGTGCCACTTCGGTATTTTATTTCAGAGCTGAAAGGCTGATGTGGGCCAGTGATGGGAAGGACAGTCACTGCTGCCCCACCAGGCAGTGGAACAGTGACGTATGTCTCTAAAGGGAAACATGTACGAGCTGGGGTCAGCCAAATGAGCACCAAAGTGGGGAGTTCTGCAGGGTGAAGACAGTTAATACATCAGTTAAATGAAGGAAGGTTATGAACCCTGGGGTAGGATGTGGAAAGAACAGTAAGAACAGTGAAAAAATGAGAGCTAGGTTTGGAGCGGGGGAGGAAGGAAGTGAGGTAGCATCTCTGGTGTGTAAGTGTCAAGGCTCCCCTGATGTAGCCATATGGTTGCAAGCCACACACATAGCTCGAAAGCTTCTGAGTGCAGACCAGAGAGTAAGTAACATCTTAGCCATCGCTTTAAATGAGGTAAACTAATTGGGTTGAGATCAGTTTTATTTCATTAATGCTAATTTTTAAAATGTTACTAATTTTAACTTCTTGGTTTGGAAATGAAAACCTGTAACTGACTTACATGGGCAGGGCTGATGGAAATAACAAACTGCTATAAAAAGGATACAGAGCTTGAATGAATGAAAAGTTGAAACCCTGTCACAGTGAAACCTTTTTTTCAAACGTGCTGTGTGACTGCTGCTTATCCCACAGCCCTCCGCCTTCTCCAGGCAAAGCAGCAGAGTTCTGAAGCACAAAGCAGCGTTTCTGTGTAGAGTGACAAAGGGGTTAAAAAGAAGGCTGTATTTCACTTGCTAATCCCAGGTCTTTGTCCAAGAACTGCTCTGGAGGTTTTTTTAGCAAGAATAAATTAAGTCACTGGCAGAGGACCACCTGCTGAGAAAGGCGGCTTTGTGTTTCTGAGTGCACTCCCAGTGAGTGTAGTGCTCCTCGGCTGTCACACGATGGGGCCATCCTGCAAGGGTACAAAGCGCCATCTGAAATCAGTTTTGGAGCCCTTCCTCATATGCTGGGTTAGTCTATGAGCTTTGAACATCAGGAAGGTAAAGGGTTTGGAAGAAGCAGCGTCTCAGGGATAAAGGACAGGATTGACCTTTGTTTAATTTGAGTATTAGCTTTGTGTAAGTGAATCTAAAAGCCTTACAGGCTTCTGCAACAGTTATTGTTGGCCAGATTACCAGCTGTTGATGCAGCGCCTGTCTTGTGAGGGCTTTTCTTGCTGCTGCACGAACAGAAATGCCTCCTGTAGGCAGAGCTCACAGGCTGGAATATCAGGGTCCTGCTGGCTGTGCCACTGGCTCTGTGTGTGGTGTTTGTTACTCGTGCATGGGCAGTGCCCGAGTCTGCTGTGCCAAAACTAGCTCAAATATCAGGTAAGAAACAGGAAGGGCAAAAAGGGCAGTCAAGACCAAAAATGATCGCTCCTGGTTTACTCTTTATTTTGTGTAACTGCTGTGAAAAACAGCCGATTTTTCTACTTACCTGGGGCTTGATGCTTGATTTATCTTGTTGTGGATAGAAATGTCAAAAAAGATGATGGTGTAATATGGTAGAAATCATTTTGCTAGTTTAGAAAGTTATTCTTCCTGTTCATACCTGCTGGGAGGAGACAATGTACCGAGTACTTTCCTTTGAGTTTGAAATGGATCAATAAGTTCCTGTTTGTTTACTTCTTGATGCAGCTCTGGAGCTTCTGGATAAGGGAAGGCTCCTTCCAAAGCTTCCTTTATGGGTTAAAACATAATAATATGGATAACGGAGTACTTTGAGAGATTTCTTTACCATTATTTACTGTTCCATTAAATGTCTACAGTGATAATATTTTGCTGATAATACCAAACTGAGTGGGGAAGTGAACACTTGCCAACCTGCGAGGAGACCTGGATAGGCTGGAAGAGTGGGCTGAGAAAAACCTTGTGAAGTTCAACAAGGACAAGCATAAGATCTTGCACCGGGGAAAACATAATCCAGGAGTGCAGCACAGGCTGGGATGTGCCCGTCTGGGGCACAGCTCTGTGGAAAGGGACCTGGGGGTCACAGTGAACATCAAGCTCAGAATGAGTGAACAGAAGTGCTGCTACGGCAAAGAAAGCCAGTGAGATGCTCAATCCCATCAAGGGCATCACTAGCAGAGATACAGAAGTGATTATCGCACTCTGCTCGGTGCTTCTCAGGCCACACCTGGAATAATGTGTTCAGTTTTGGTCCCTGCTGTGCAAAAAAGATGTGGACAGGCTGGAAAGGGTCCAGGGAAGGGCCACAAAGACGATCAAAGGACTGGGAAGCTTTCCATGGGAGGAAAGGCTGAGAGAACTGGGTTTGCTCAGCCTTGAGAAAAGAAGCTTTGGGGGGAGACCTTATCACTGTGTTCCTGTATTTAAAGGGTGGCTACAAAGAAGACGAAAACTCCCTTTTTACAAGGATTCACATGGAAAAGACAAAGGGTAATGGTAGAAGTTACTCTTGGGGACATTCTGATGGGACACGAGGAAAATTTTTCACAGTGAGAACAATTGGCCATTGGAGTATTCTCCCCAGGGGAGTGATGGATTTGTCAACACTGGACAATTTTTTAATTTTTTTTTTTTTTCAGCAAAATGACTGCTTGAGTTTTTTTCGATGAGAAACATACAAAAGTGCTATTGTATCATTGCTGGCAGTGCTGACATTTGCTGCTGAATGATCAGTGACGTATCCTGCGAGTGATTAAAAAAGGAAGATGCTCCTTTTTTCTTTTTGTACCTATTGTGTAATATTTATGTCACAAGCAAGTGGAAAAGAAACCTGACTTCCTGTGGAGCAGTAATGATCTGTAGTCACATATGTTGTTTTGGTTTTTTTTAATATGAAAGCAGGTTTTTAATTCTTTAATTGACTTTGAAGTTGGGAAAATTTGTGAAAGAAAGTGTGTCCTTGTGACCTTCTCAAAGGTTTTAGTCTAGGACAGCCCTCCAGCAAACTCATTGCCCGGTCTTTGAGAGAATTTGGGAAGAATAAATAAATGCACTCCAAGTGCCTAAGCTGTATTGTTAACCTTTCCTTCCAAAGAAGGATGCTGACGTTTTGTACCTATTTCTGAAGATGGTAACAAACGAAAATGACGAAATCCATTTTGTCTTTTTAGCCATCTTTTAATGCAAGCAGAGTGGCAAGAGGTATAGGACTGCAGTGACTTTCCACTAGTGGCTGCTTGGTCCTTTCTAGGTGTAGAGTTATGTCAGGAGAGCCTTATTTTGACATGTGGTTCTGAGGCTTCTCTCTTAGGATTGATGTAGACCAATGTCTGCCCCGAAGCAATTGTCATTATTTGATTACTTTTTGTAGATGTTGGATTCAGAATTGCTTCTTGAAAGAAGTTCCACAGGTGATCTGCTCTGTGCTAGCCATCTTGTGGAGGCTGCTGCAGAACCTGAGCCCTCTTTTTGCAGCTGGGAAGTCATTGTAATGCCTTTTCAGTTCTTCCTCACAACAAGAGGACAGGAATGTTTCTGCTGACAGGTGGCAGAGAAGATTTGGAAAGCAAGTAAAGAATTAAAGGAGAGAAAAACTGGGGACAGGTTCCCTGTTAATTCATCCATCTGAGTCTGCTGTTAGCTTCAGGAATCCCTTCTTTTATTTTTACAGCCTCCACTTGAGGGATTGGTTCTCCAGGCTTTTACAGAGCTGTGCTAGGGCTGCTCAGGAGTGTGCACAAAACTGACACATTGCTGTCCTAAGGACAATGACCATGGACTGCTTCTGCTGTTGGAAGGGAGAGAAGAAAAAGAGGAGGAATGGAGGTCTGGGATGCAGCCAGACTATTGCCAGGGCTCCTTGCTAATGAGATGACTTTGTTAATTATTTGATTTGGGGCATCAACAGCTTACTAGACAGAAAGAAGTTCCTGGTAGCTGAAAGCAGAGCACTTTTGAAAACCAGGCCGTCCCTGATTTCCAGTGCATCTTGAACACACATTGCTTTATCTGATGTGCTACAAGCACCTAGAAACCTCTCTGGGCGGTGGGCCACCATGTGTGCAGCAGAGTGAACTGTGAGCAGGCACTCGCTGTCCTAACACACTGCCAGGTGTGAGAGACAGTGGGTAGGAGAAGAAACAACATTGTAGGAAGAAGTGATTGATT
Source organism: Pyrocephalus nanus (assembly GCA_038380795.1). Classification (NCBI taxonomy): domain Eukaryota; kingdom Metazoa; phylum Chordata; class Aves; order Passeriformes; family Tyrannidae; genus Pyrocephalus; species Pyrocephalus nanus. The sequence goes on along the minus strand of CM076260.1, from coordinate 73,697,889 downwards.
TGTGTTTAGTTTTTCATGCCAGTTTTAGAGCAGGACGTGGGAGTTCCCTTCAGTAACCTCAGGGAAAAATATTCTTGGGTTTAGGGTTTGTTAATACCCCAGGAAAAGAAGGAAAGAGTAAAGGACCATGTTACAAAAAAAATTTTAAAAAAATAAAATAAAAAAAAATCAAACTTTCTTGTTAGGTGACAAGCAGACAAATCCATAAAAGACAACTTGGTCAATACTGCCACCGGTAAATTACATGGTCAGTGCAAACAAAGCCTCAGCTTTATCAGAGAGTGTATTAGCTCATGGAGGGAAGGCTGATTTATTACTCTTCATCCAGTAATTGTCAGCCAATAATCCCCTGGAGGGAAAGTGGCTATCTGTGCTTATCACTTGAGGAGAGACGCCAGAACAAACATGCTGATTTTAGCCTGGAAAAAAACCCACTGCCACTTGAGCACAGCTGGTCTGTCCGAGTGCAAGTGGCTGCTGCTTGTTCCTGTTCCCAAGGCTCAGGAGCGCCGCTGATTTTGAGCACCCAGTGGCTGGGAGTAAAGCTCAGGGCTTTAGTCTTGCGTCTTCTGCAGGTCACCTGTGTGCTTTGTTTGCCGAGCGCTTACCTTTTTTGGCCTTTGACACAGACAGGAGTCTTTCCTGGAAAGGATCTGTGCAGTTTGCAGAATTTTTAATGCCCTCTCGGTACCTGAGTGAACTGAGATTTTTTTTTTTTTTTTTTAACAGCTACAGAGGTGAGTGATACAACATTGTTTAGTTGATTCACAATATCCCCAGTGATAACCAGAAAATACATTGACTGACAGCATAATTTCTGCCCCTTTTGTCTTCTCACCAAATGTACATGAAACTTGCTATTGTTTTAGTGTGCACTTTTACTTTCTTTTTTAGGATTTATTGAGATTGTTCAATGTTTTTAGGAGACAGCTATGCAAATGTGAGCTGCTAGTACCTGATTTCTTCAGACTGAAATTTAAAATATGTTCATGAAAGTTTTCATAACCTAAGCTCATAATACTGAGAGCCTAGTGTATGTGCCTCCTGGTACCGTATGCAAAGGAAGTGGGACTAAGAAACCTGTTATTAGCAGCTCGTATTTTATTTGTGCAGTGACATCTAAGAGACTTTCTAAGTAACTTATTTTCCCTTACTGCAAAGGAAGATTTCTTACTGCAGCAAGAAGTAAATCTGTTCTTCAGATCTCAGCCTGTGCTGTATTGTCTCAATGAGGAGAAACCTGGGGAGGTGAGATAATTTTGTTCCCGAGCCATGGAAACTTCACCATCTGGAAACTTCTTTTGACCCACGTGCCCTTTCCCTGCAGTAGTACTACTCCTCTGTTCCTGGTTATGGAGGCGAATATGTAGCTGTGTTGCCTGAACACAGGCAGTATGTGGAAGATAAATTAACCTCTGCACCCAGACCTAGGACGTTGAGTAGTTGTGGTACGGGCATCTTTTTGCCTGCCACACTGTAGTGGTGGTAATGTTTAGAATTAGCTTCTGCACATGATTCCTAGGGACTTTGGAGGGCAGAAACTTGTCCTCAGAGCTCCCAGCACTTTTCATCTTCAAAGTGGATTATAATTATTAATACATTAATTAGGCATTCTCCCCTTCCATTCTGCTAACAAGGTTTATTAAGCTGAATGTATTTATCTTTGGGCAGCTTCTACAAGCAATTGAATGAATAATTTTCCTAATAACTTTAATAGCAAAGACATGAAAGGAAACAGGGATGATGAGAACAGGAGACCAAGGCAAATAGAGCTGTGCTTTGAAAGGAGAGAAACAATTTCATTCTAGGTGTAACTCCACCTACCCCTGCAATTCCCAGCTGAAAGCTGTGCAGCCTTTCTTGCTTCTCTCTCCCCTAACCTACATGGAATTGCACATCTATGTAACATTTATGCTAGCACACATACAAATGCAAAAAAAAGGAGGTCATGGATGACTTGAATCTGCAGGAAAGGAGAACATGAAAATAGCTTGCAGTGGCAAGGTGGAGAAAGCCTATATGAACATTTGACTTTTACACGTGCTTATGTCTTAGGTGTTTTTATGAGAACCAATGTAATCTAGCAGATTGCTTCACAGTGGGTAAATTGCTGGAGTGGAGGAAGGTCATGGAAGACTGTGTCAAGGAGTTTAAGGTGTTGAAAACTGTCATCTAAAGCAAATGAAATCTTGCTTTCCTTGTCCATCTTTACCCTTCAAGCGTTACCTGTCGTGCTCTCAAAGTACGCACAAATACACCGTCTGTGGCTGTTACCATACAGACGCAGTTTTGCTCGTACTCTCACAGTTAATGTTTGTGGAAGGACATAAAAGATTTTCTCTGAACAAGGACATGCCCCCAAAACAGTTCTGAGACTTGGTGACTTAGTGGCTGGGATGCTGCACTGTGAATTTAGTGATTTTTGCAGTGCTCTGCCATTTGCCAAGTGATTTCACCTCTGTCTTCTTCCTGTCTTGTTTATTTAGATTCACAAGCTTAAGACCAGGAGGGACTACTAGATCATCTTGCCAGACCTCTAGTGTATCACATCACAGTCCATTGAGTGTGATATACTTACTGCTGTAGTGAACCCAATAACCTGTGGGTAATTGCAACATATCTTCCACGAAGCCAAATTTTTGACATTAAGTTCTTTAGGGCAGGAGTTGTGTTCTGTCTGTGCTTTAAGTGGAGCTTCTCAACAGTGTTATTAAACCAATTTCAACACCAAAAAACCCACCAACAACGGAAATACCAATAATGTTCCTTATAATGAAATCTATTAATATTTTATAGATTAAACTTGCAAAATTGTTTTTGTTTTCCTTTTTCTTTTTTGACTGTGAAGCCAGCCACTATATATGAACTGTAACCTTCAGAAAGGAGACTAAGTAGTGGCTTTTCAATTCTGGTATGCAAACATATTTCTCAGGGCAATAGACCAGGTACTGGGAGGCTCAGCAATGCAGCGGAGGAGGTTGTAACAAAAGAACCCCGGCATAGGTAGGAGCTGTGCTCCAGCAATGCAGATTGCAGTAAGTTGATCTCCATGCAGCAGTAAGGGAGTAAAATGTTACTGCTGATGGCATATAGGACAAATGTTATGAGTCTCAAATGTAGATCTTATTAAACATGGAGAATCAGCCCCTTTCTGATATCTCTTAATTCGTAATTTAAAGATCAGGTAGTCTGCCTGTGCCACTTTGATGGAAATTGGCTTGCCAAATGGAGCACCTTGGGGTTTTTTTGTAAGAATTCTTCCAGCTAATGTGGATTTGACACTCCCACAGCTTAGCTCAAACTCTGTCAGACCAGGGAGATGTTTGTCAGCATCTTCTTTTACTGGAAGAGCTAACCCAGGCTGAACGCTTGAAGGAATAAAACCTTGACTTAAAATAGAAGTGTTTGTGACAGGACAGGGTGATAGGAATGCAAGGATCCTTCCTAACCACCTGCCTGGTTGTCAGAGGAGCTCATCTCTTCCCCTTGCTGCCTTTGGCTGTCTAGAATTTGCCATGGACTGCCTGCAGGCTGTGAAGGGACCGGGTGAGATGAACATGTGCACTGAGAAGTGACTGGAGTTTATTTGCTTTGACGGGAATGGTGGCCCCCCACACCCCACTGGCAGCTGGAGGGGCTTCAGCTGGTTTAACCCAAGCAGTGCAGGGCTGTATTGATCTCACGACACCCTGTTGGAGGTTACTTTCCCCACAGCAGCATCAGTGGAGCAGAGCTGTGGTCTTGCCTCGGATTCTGGAGCTCTGAGCCTGATCCATTACCCCAACCCCCTGGGGACAATGGTTAAAAATAAAATGCTGAGTTGCAGAGAAACACACTTCTGCTCTCTCTGGTCCCTGCCGTGGGGCAGTGGTCTGTGGCACACAGGCAGGACAGCCATGGCTGATGAAACTTAAGGGAGTACCTGAAAGGGACACAGCTAGGGCAATGCAACTAAGAGGAGCTGCCTCGGAAATCCCAGGGTGCTTCAGGTCCTGCACACTCAGGGTGAAGCTCAGCCTTGTCACAAACCTCCCACTCTGCCCTGTGGCATGCCTGTGCTGCAGATAGAGGCACTCACAGCACCAGCAGTCAAGCTATCTCTCAACTAGTTTCCCACAGCTGCCAAAGCTCAACCCTGGTCACCGATTGCCTTGAAGATGTGGAAGGTGTTGTTTTCCCTTTAGCCCTTGTTACCCTGGCACCACAGGTGCTGCCATCATAAATACCTTCTTTAAAGCTGGCCAAAGCATAGCCAGAAGCACCTCAGTTACACCTCTGGTGGTAAAGCAAACATGCCTTCCTTGGCTTCAAAGCTTTGCCTTGGACTTCAGCACAAGAGTGGATTCTCTTCCTTAGAGGAGCATGGGAATTGTTCAGACCCTGCTGTAAGAGAGAAAGGAGGGAGTGAAACTGGGCTGGAGTAAAATGAAGTTTATGGTTGCAGGGCTTATGATGCAGTTTCCCCTCCATAGTTAGAACTGAGCTTTAAGCCTAGTTCATTGAATGAGATGAGCCACTAAGGCTTCATTACTTTAAGGTACAGTGATAACACCCCTGTTGTCTTGAACCAAGCAGCTTGAGAGTCCATCCTTTTTGGACAATCTTAAAAAGAAACATTCACAAGTTCAGGTGCAAGTCTGTTTTCAGTGTTTTGTTTCAAAGCTAATAGGAAATGTTCAAGTCAAAAGGCCACTACAAAAAAATCTTCAGTGCAACTCAGTTCAAAGCAGGCCTGCCCTGCTGCTTCTATTTGTATTACTTCAAGAATGTGTTTATTTTTTTTCTCTAAGAGACATGTGGGATGGAAATTGCAGTATGGAACGGGATAGGTTAAGACAAAAAAGCTGTAGCAGCCCTGTCTTCCTTTACTTTTGGAGCCAATGTAGGCTGCAGGTGAGCAAGGCCACAATGAGACTAACTTCTTGCAGCTGATGTAGCTGGAGTGGTGGATTTCCAAAGCTTTGAAAAGCAGGTCTTGAAGATTGTGTGGCATGTGTTACAGTGTGGGTGGTTCCATTCTTCTTGCCTTGGATTCCTACAGGATGTGCTAGTTTTCCCTGTCGAGGTGTTTAGCACTGAATGTGAGCCCCATGCAACTGTGGCATAAACATAAGCTGGAATGTGTTAAGTGTGTGCTCCTTGTGTTGTAGGTTTTATTAAAGGTAATGTCTTCAGCTGCTCTTTGACCAATCAAAGGCTGAGGTGAATTTGTGCTCGGCTGTTTTGGATACCTCAGCTCATGAGCCTTCATCTTGCCCACGTTCTAATCTTTGGTGCTGGACTGGGTCATCTCTGGCAGGCATCTTATCCTCCTTGCTAAGTGTTCTGTCCCAGCATGTGCAGTATTTTGCCCCTTCGTGCACTTCCTCTATTTGCATAGTGATTACAGAAATAATTTTTGCCTGCATTACAGCATTCCTTGGGTTCCAGAAAGGCAGGCTGTTATAAAAGCAAAGCTGCAGCTCAGTACTGAGAATGTAATATTCCCCCAGCCAGATGTGGTAACTATGTCTGCGACTTTCAGGCTTCTGAGAGCTTAAACTGATCTGAGAAATGAATGGAAGACCACCTGAGGGGAAGCCAGCCTCTATAGCAGACCACTGAGCAGCTTCACCTTCTCTAAATATCTCAACTTTTTTCAGCTCTCGTTTTCAATGTGCACCTTCCAAAATGCCTTCTCTTATTCTGCTGACAACAGCTTTTGGGGGTCTTCTGCAACAGGATGAAAATTATAAGCCCTGCCATTTGCCAGTCTAATGGTACGCCATCTGCATTAAGCCTTGCTACTGTGTTCATCCTTTTGCTTCTCCTGTCTTGGGCGGGGTATTTCCACAACTAAGAATTAATCAAATGTGCTAGTCTACATTTTGGGAGCCAAGGAAAGATTCTCAGTGCCTGCAAGAACTCTGCCCTGCCCTTATGAGGAGGGAGGGGAACCCCAACATTTTGTCACTGTATGGTTTTGGCTGATTTGTGCTTTAGTCATTTCCTCTTGGCAGAGGACTATCCAGCTTTCTGTGCTCTCTACCAGGAGCTGACTCATGGAAATGGAGTTTTCCCTCGATACATTGTGAGAGAAAATATCTGTGTGTCTTTGAAGAAGCCAGTGAGCTAATGTGCAGGTGATGAAGATTTCTGAATGTGGGGGAAAAACTCATTTGGCTATTTTAAATAAAGCTTCCCATTTTATGCATCAGCCATTTGGACATTCATCTATTCTAAACTAGAGATTTGTCTGTCTCATTGCTCACAAATTGCAAAGCTGGTGACCTGGATGTTGTTGCTATACAGAGGTGATAGCTAGTAGTGGATAAAGCTGTTCAGATACCATGGTGATAAGCCATATACAAAATCCAAAGCTTAGTCTTGCTGTCAGCTCTGTGCAGATCTTGTGTTGCCTGTTAAAACATCATGACCTTAGACAGCATCATCATCATCATCATCTAGGCTTGAACCTGTGATTTGTGGATCTAAAAGCACAACCTGCTATGAGCTGGAGGCTCAGGCAGGCAAGTGCACTGTGACCAAACATGCGGCAAAGCATGTTTGCATAAGCCGCAATGAAAAAGATTTAAGCAAATACATTTTTATCTCACTTTTGTTGTAGGCTAAGTGTGTGTGCAGTCTGCTGCTGCAGCTTGGCAGATAAGCAGCATCTTCTTGAGCTGTATCAACTAATCAAGTATCTATCTGAACTATGAGAGGAAGGGCACATCGTTATTATCATGAGACTGAACTGTCTCAATAGTACTTGGGACCCGGTCACAAGGAGACAGATCTGCAGCAGGCAGGGGTTTAGACTATATTTGCCAGAAATCCAGTTGTTTATAGTGGAGATCCAGGGATTTGTGTATTCAGGGGTCTCACAGGATGAGTGCCTCTGTGACATTAGAAGTGTCTTGGCAAACCAAGCTCTTTAAATTATATGGTGTGTCACCTGTCCTGTCAAAAGTTGGGGGTTTTTGCATGTTGTTTGTTTTCTTCTGTCATAGGATTAAGCACTCCAAAACTGGGGCTTTCTCAGTGTCCTCAGGAAGTTATTTCCTACCTTTAAAGATTAATGTCATGGGAATTTTTCTTTGATCTCAAGCATGACTTTCATTGGCTCAGTTTTATCCTCTTATTCCTGGATACAAGGGACAATGGCAGGAGAAGTAGGATTTCTTGCATCAAGGTTTGGAGGCGTGATACTACTGTTCCCCCGGCTGTGGACTTGTGGATGGCCAGTCTTTGAAACAGGGATGCTTTTCCCCTACAAGCAGGAAACCTGCTGCCTTTTAGATGTGTTGCTTGCTGACCCCTGACTGATCTTTGATGCTTTTATTTTGAGACACATCCCACTGTACAAGATATATGTGCAGCTACAGCTCTAGAAGATTATCTGTATGCTGTTGCACATGAGCAGGCTGTGCCCAAGGCTAAATCCTGCAGCCTAGCCGGGTATTAGCTGACAAGCAGGTGATACACAGGGAAAAAATGGGGAGCACAGAGGGTATTTGTTTGGCTCCTAGGGCTGAAGAAATGGGTGTCTGTACTCGGGAACAAAGACAATTTGCATTTAATTTCTCTGGGCTGCAGTGCTGGCAACAATGGTAGATGTTCATCTGTAGCACTAAGCCATTGCACAGTCTGGGCTGAATGGCCGTCTTTGTTCAGGGCTGGAGCAGCAGGAGCACTGCACATCAAGGCCAAAGCACTGTGTAGTACAGCGTGGCCACAAGCAGGAGGCAGGGAAAGAGAAAAACTGTGTGCTGATAAAGCCTACCCCATCTCTCCCCCTGTCCCAGAGGAGGTGTCCATCGATCTTGGGAAGCCCTAAAGGGAAAACAGCGCCATCCTCTGATGGCTTTCCTGTAAGGTTGTGCCTGTCTGTGCTGATGTGCACTGAGAAGACCTCAGACCTCTACTCTGCACTGAGAAGGGAGAAGGGGTTGTCTGCGGCTCTTCCCAGAGGACTGTTGTGTAGGGTCACTCAGTAGTGAGCCAGGGCATGCACAAGGTGCATCCTGCTCCTGCAGCTAATTGGGCTCCACACAAGAGATTGAACAGCCCTAAACCTTACCTGGCTGGGACATGGTCTCCTCCCTAGACGAGGTCTTCAGAAGGTGGTGAAGGGGAGTAGGTGTGGAGTTGGTGTAAAGTGTGATGCAGAACCTTGTTCCTCTAGCAGACACCTGAGGTCAGCCAGGTTTTATGTCGTAGATGCCTCTCCAAATTCTGTTGGGGCAGGTTTGGCACTGTATTCACAGGCTGTTAACCTGTCATGCAGCTTGGAAAGCCCCTCCCAGAGACTGCAGGCATTCAGTGGACCATGAAAATCATATATCTTCAGACTAGTGGCTAGCAGCCACAGAACAAGTTGCTGCATCCACCAGCAGTGTTATCTTTCACACAGCCCCAGAAGTCCTTGCAGTAGCCATCTTTCTGACACAAGTATCCAAGTGATGGTAGTTTGTCTGAAACCACCACCAGGCAACAGGTGAGAGTCTTCTACTGGTCTTTTACCAGGGGTAATCAGAAGTCTGCTGTTTTCTGCAATAGGTGGGAGGAAAGTGTGGATGTAGGATCCTATTCTCTAGCTCCACAGGGAAATGGTGTTTGGCTCCAGAATTGACTGTGCCAAATGGTGACTTAGAAACCTGAGCTTCTCCTGCCTCACCCACCCCATTGTACAGTGCTCACCGTGCCAGCTAAATAAGACATAGTGTTAATTGCACTGTGTGCTCCTAAGCTTCTTTCCATGGCTTTTGGGAAGCTGATTAAGAGAGAGAAACTAAAGTGGGGATTAATGGGATCCTGGTGGAGGCTTTGGGGAAAAAAAAAAAGGAAATTCCTTGGAGAGGAAAAAGAGGGATTTGAACAGCTGACAGCAAGCCTCTGCAAACAAACTGGGAGAGTTAGGCAGCAGATGGACTAACACTGTCTGGGCTTGTGCCAATGCATCAGATTGATTTTAAAGATGAAGCACCCACTGCCTGGGAAAGCAAGCCCTTCGAGTAGGAGCGCTTCCTGGCAGCTGTTCAAACACTAGCTGCTTTACAGTTCACTTCTGGTGCACCAGGAGTCAGTGAGAAGCACTGGGGACTTGGGATATGAAATATGACCACTGGGGACTATGGACCAATAAAGGGGTTATTTTTGTAGGGAGGATTGCATGGAAAATAATGTCCAGTTGCTCAGAAATTCACAGGGTGCAATTAAAGAACCAGAAGAGATCAAAGGGCCATCAAGTCAAAATCTGCCTCCCAGCATGGTGAGTGCTAAATCTTTCAAGCAAAGGTGAAGACTTATCTGGAGTTCAGTTCCAGAGTGGAATTATTTTGCTGGACCTCAGCTGCAGACCTTGCTGTAGATCAGCCTCCGTGTCATGAGGTATGACTGCTGTCCCAAACTAGCTGTGTTACTGACATCTACCCAAATGTGTCTGCACTGAACTCAGAGGCTACTTTAGTGATGGACTTGGATACGTACACTGACAAATGCCTCCTTCTCCCACACCATCCTTTTCCTTCTACAGAAATGATATGAGCTGGAGTGGTTTATTTTTCCCTTCTGTCCTTTTCTCAAAATGAAATGAAAACCTTCCTGTTGATGAAATAAAACTACTGAATAATAAAACACATGAAGGCTCTTCAGCAAAATAAGCATTTTCACAGCAGTCCTTTCCATCAGATTATATATACATGTATATGTAATATAGCCTAATAGTCCACCTAATTTGTGAGGGCTGTTCCAGGGTTCTCCTTTGTAATTTCCTAGTCTATATAATTTGGTTCTCTTTTAAGTACACCAAACACAGTTTTAATGGTATGCATGGCAAAGAGACACAGTCTCAGACCCTAAGCTGGTACCAGCTCCTGCATCTTGAATCGCCCCCTAAAAACAAGCTTATACAAAAGTTAATCAGTTTTTAGGCTGATTGTACAACATGTGCAGTTGTGATCAGAGTCTATATTTAAGACTTGGCCGCCAAAAAGACTTCAGCAATGACAAGCTTACAAGTATTTCAGCAAAAGGCTGACACAAAATGTGGGGTGGGTTGGGAGTGCCACACAATTTACACTCTGCCCTGAGGAAATGCCACCCCCCACCCTGGCACAGCACCTTCCTCTGCCTCTGTTGGTGTTGCAGCAAAGGGTACTCTCGAGTTTGTCATCCTGCCTCCTCCTCCATCCCAGGGTTTCTGATGCAATAGGATCAGACTAAGAAAACAAGTATGACGCAGGCCTAGTGAAGCACAGATGTGGCAAAAGGAGAAAGTGCTCGGAGGCTGGCAGCAGGTCTGGTTTCAGGGGTGCAGAGATGTGGAAAGGTAGAGATGGAGCAGCATCAGCTGCTAATTCCCATCGATGAAGAGTTCCCTCTTCCCTTCACTGTGCTGCAGGTTGTTTGCAGCCAGAGTAGTTTGGAGAAAACCAATATCCAGCTGTCACTCAGAGCTCGCATGGGTTATGTCTTGATGTTTGCAATAGCGTGTCTCGACTTTTGAGTAGCTGGGGTCTTGTTGAAGCAAGAGAACCTCATTGGAGAGGATTTTCAGTCAGATTTTCAGCTGCAAGTTAAGACAAACTCTTATCTGTTCACTTTGCTGTGAGTCTGGGAGACAGTGGCTTGGCCTTTCACTGCTGGCGTATTTGTTCAGATGTATTCCACAAGAATAGCATGACAGGCTCTGACAGGCTCTACCAGCTGCTTGGTCGTTTATGACATTGTGTAAAATAGACATGGTGGTCCCTAGAAAGCCAGCAGGAATTTGGCACAAGAAGCACTAGGTTAAGATGAATATTCACTAAGTGGGCATGTATCCAGATTTGTCCAGTTCAATGAGAGGTTTGAGGATTCCCAAAAATAGCACCACATTAACCAAAGCCCTCTCTAGGTCTGCTTTACTACTAGACTGTTGATAAATATTAAAACAAAAGTTATTTCTCCCAATAGAGTCTTCTGTTGTAACCTGCCAGTTTTACACCCCTGACTTCAGTGAAGCACCACTGATGTGAAGCTGAGACAATTTGATGGTGAATCTGGTCCTGCATTTGCTTCAGCAAACTCACTGAATGGATTTCTAGAAGTGGGAATGTCGTAGTAACTGATGGGAAATGTGTCAGGTAAGAAATGATAGGTTTCTGATTGAAAGCCAAGCATGTTAAAGATATGGATGTTTACTGGCTGGGATAGTTCCTGGAACAAAGCACTTTATGATTCGTGGAAAATAAATGTAAACATAGAATTATTTTGCTTTACTGTCTCCTTTCCTGGTCACCAAGGACACTTGTTTTTAAATGTTACCTTCCAGCTTAAAAAATAGAAATGTTTTCAGGGCAGACTCTGGGGCTGGTAACACAAAGTGAACCTGTAGTCATGCCCCAGCACAGTCCGTGGAGCTCCTTTGCTTTTACACCAGCATTGTGGATGAGCTTATGGCTCATGAAAGCAATCAGAGCTAATCGACGTGGCTAGAATTTGAAATTTCAGATGCTTCTGCTGAATGGTTCATGAGCAATCTACAGGCTTGGAGTTATTTGCGGAAAGTATCCAGCAGTTAATTTCAAATCCCATATACATTTGAGATGTTCATAAGCTACTTGCCGACAATTTGCAAACAGAAAAAGAGGATAAAATTCATCAAAATAAATGATCTTCCATGAATTATTCATTTGGTTCCCGTCAATCACGCCAAATCTCTCCCTTGTTGTTAGTCTCTGCAAAGAGATCAGGGATTGAATTTAGCTTAGAGACAGAAGTATGCATTTACCCCTAGAGGTGCTTCAGCAGAGCAAACTAGCTGCATGTAGGTGATGAGAATAAGAAAGCTTCGGTGGCACAAAACATTCCTGTTCTGTGGATAATCAGCAGATTTTAGCCAGCAGGGCTGTCAGGCAGGCTGCTTCCACAAGGACTGTTTTTAAACACAAAACTTGAACCACCAAAAAAACCCCTGAATTTAAAGGGAGAAGAAAAGAGAAAATTGGGGGTGTTTGATGCTAATAATAAAGGTGTCTTTCAGCCCATCCTAGCAGCAGGATGAGGGTAGCTTTGCCTTTTAAGGTGGGAGGGAAGAGTACAGGTGAAGTGAAATCTGGATCACTGAGAAACAAAAGCAGGTATCACAAATTGAGAATGTTTCAGGCCCCACCACGGCTTCCCCTCCTTGAATATGTAATGTATTTATAGTCATGGGCACTCTCCTGTAACCAGCGGAAAAGGGACAGCCAGAACTAAAGAACTAAGTAGTGCAACACCTCGGAGAGAGGAGCTGCAGTAGGAAGGCTCTGTATCCCTTGATTAGTATAGTGGAACCTTTATCCAGATGCAGCTTTTGGGGGTAATGAAGGCAACTAATTGAAAGGAAAGGGCCTCATTCACTGCTGTTTTGCTCAGGTTGACAGCAGAGATATATAGTTGACACCAACTGTATTTTGATAAATGACAGTGGCATAGTGCAAATAAGAGCACTAAGAGTAAATAAGCTGACTTCAGTTAAAAAAAAAAAAAAAAGGTTGAGTTTAATTCAAAAGCAATACATGTAGCAGCATAAGCCCTCAGCACTCAACGGGCCCTCATATGAGGCTCTTATAACCTGGATTTAGTTGCAGCATGGATGTATTATCCCTGTGCTTTCAATAAAGGCATTGCCATGCTACATGCACAGCCACAAGCCAGATCCAACTCTCCAAAGCCTCAGCCCAGTGCCCGAGGTGCTAGGTTACAGCTCTTACTGTTCAGAAAATGGAAATAAATAGAGCATAATAGAGTTTAGGGAACTGAAGTGTCACATAGCTGGAAGAGGGGCATCTAGCAGCACAAGTGATAAGAATGTCTGTTGAAGCACCCTCTCTGCACTTCAATTTACATCTTACACTTTTGCTGTGAGCCCTTTATTTGAGAACCACTCGGCAACATTTAATTTAAACAAGTGTACCTGTCATCTTTTGCCTGTTGCTTCTGATGCTGATGTATAGCACAGACAGCTTGTTGGGGCTGGTCTCCCAGGCTAAGATGGTCAGGGCTCTGGCAGCTGGCCACCTGTCCTCTGGTGCATGGAGGTAAATGCCTGGATTATTTCTTGCTTGAGTCTTGGTTTTGGAAAGGAAGGTCTTGCATGTCTCCAGAAAAGATCAGCAAGGGTCTCAAAGAAAGGTCATCTGGAGGAAATGCTGATTTAATTTTTTAATGATCTCACCTTCCTTGCAGCAGAGTAGGAACTGGCTCATACAGCCTGGTAGCTGTATTTGAGTTTATTTCCCCAATGTTTCGAGGTTTTTTTTCAGTCTATTTCACCTAAAAATTAATTCTAATTTACCCCATACAAAGTAATGTTTTATTTTACTGTATACTATGTGTGCACAGTTTCAAGGTCTTAACAGTCTCTTGTCACTGATCCAAGGCAAGCTCAAGCTAAGGAGAAGGCTTAACAGGGTGCTGGTGAGCTGATGGCACTTGAGATGTGAGAAGGGAGGCAGCTCATGTTTTCAACAGGGCTACCTTGAGTACCTGTCCCTGCCTGGCTAGCCTGCCACCTGTTTCCAGAAAGGCTCCCTGGCCTCAGAGGAAGAGTACAGGCAGCCATATGGCCAAGAAAGCAGGAGCAAGAGAGAGAAGAGCAAATTCCATTACAGAGCTCAACCAGGGATTCAGCATGAGTCTAAAATGCTAAATTTTGGACATTGCTAAAAACTGTGCAGGAAAGGCTTATTCAAGTCAGCATGGCTGGATCAAACCAAAAGCCTGATCTGTGTGTGAGGAGACTTGTTTCCCTTGCCTGCCCTTGCAGACCAGTGCTGCCATTAAGACACTGATGGAGCAGGTGCCATTACATGGCATGCACAGGACCTGTTGTGAGCTCAGCCCAGACCTCACTCTTGTCCATTTATAAAGTCACCTCAGTGCCTCATCTGCCTGAGGAACTCCACAAACATCACTGCCTTTCCATGATATCCCTGTTTCAGCACAGGCAAATCCTGTCCTGTCTTCTCAAGGCTTCTGAAAGGGAATACAGCAGCTCTTCCCCTCTCCTTGGTCCAGCTGGCCCCTTTTCAGCTCCCCTCCCCAGATTCACAACTCTCTGCCAAAAATCTGTCATCAGCTGGGAGGCCACTGGTGGGCCCTAAGAGGAGCCCAGGTCCCGGTCAGAAGCTGGTCCTGTCCTGTGTAGCGGATGAGGTTGATGGGGAGGGAGAGTAGATGGGCCTGGCTGAAGCTGCTGTGATGACACCTCTGATATCCCTGCGTGGCTGGGGATGATGGAGGCATCCAGGGCGATGCTGGGGGGAAGTGGGAATAGAACAGGGTGGCTTTTCTCAGCAAGAGTTGGTTGCTGTGTTAGCCAGGACCTCCTCTATTGGGAAGCTGTGTGCTGGTGGGGAGGGACAGCCCTGTGACCCAAATGGTGCTCCCTGATCATGGCTGCTGGGACGAGGTTCCCAGTACTGGCATCTGGGCAGTGCTGTCACATTGCAGCTGGTGGCGAAGGGGTGGGGGATGCTGAAGACTTGGTGCTGCTGAATTGCTTTGCCATTAATGTGACACAGACTCCGTTACCTCAGTTACCTCATGTTTCATTTTAAATACATTTGCTTGCAGGCGGCAGTTTCTCAGTCTTACTTACATTGCCATAGAAACAATCTTTCGCATTCCTCTATTTGTTGTGCATTTTTGTTAAAGGCTCTTTCTTCTTTACTTATCCACTCATCTTTTCACTTGCCAATGCTTTCTTCATTACGTCCTTCCAATTCTATCATCTTCTAGCTTGCTACACTACAGCTAAGTATTTTTCTTGGTAAAGATAGCTGGCTCACAGCCTTCACCTGTATAGCTGTCAAAATCTGCTCGTGATAAGCCTCACAGATAAGGAAACTGGGCTAAGTGTGTGCAAGTGCACTCGTGCCTATGCCCACAAGTGCTGGGATGAGGAGAGGAGAAGGAAGTGCGAAGAACTGTGATATTCTGATATCAGACCGGTTGCCCTTGACAGTAATGAAACCAATTTTAACTTCTGCTTTGTGACCAGGAATGAGGTTGCCCATCAGATAAGGGGCTGTGGGACTCCAAGGGATTTCTCACTCAGTTCATTTACACTGGAAAGTAGCATCGCTAAAACTTCTGTGCTCCATGTAATTATAAGAAGACAAAAATCTTTTTGGGCATGCTGATTAGACAGAGAGATTTTATGATGAATCACACTCCCTGGTGGATTGTGTTTGATTGTTTGCTTCAGAAGAGAAAGGGAAGAGAAAGGAAAAGGGAGATGTTTAGGGCTTTTCTGACTGCAAAGGGTGAGTTTTGCTAAGACCCAGATTACACCTTGTTTCCCTTCTCCTCTGTTCTCATTGGCAGGAAATGCTCAAGAAGAAATAAGGGCTATTCATGAGGAAAAAAAAAAGTAAATATATTCAGTGACTGATCACACATAAACAAATACATCTTTTTTTCCCCGCCATTCCTCATGGGAGGCTGCTCTACTGCTGTCAAAGAGACAGGCAGTGAGGCATCCAGGATTACCTTGCAAGGGCTGAGTAGGGCCAAGAACGGAGTTTCATGTCCTTGAACACAGGCCAGACGTCTGTCCTGAGATGGTGGAGCATCTCCCAGCAGTGAGCCATCCTTTGTCCAGCCTTTGCTGTGATATGCAGAAGGTGAGGGAAAGGAGGTGGTCACCCAGGCCTCTGTCTTACCACTGACTTGGTGGTTTTTTTTTTGTTTTTTTTTTTGTTTTTTTTTTTTTTTTGTTGTTTTTTTGTTGTTGTTTTTTTTTTGTTTGTTTGTTTGTTTTTTAATTTTGTATTTGAGAGATGGTTTAAGTGCCTTGCATTACTCTTAAGTGATACCCCTTTGAAGGAATTTAAAAATTCCTCTTTCTCAGAGATGAAGCCATTCTGTATGTCCTGGCAATGAAACTGTGACAAGTGGGTGAAACATATAGGAAAAGCCCTAAAGCCTTGCTTGTCTTGCATGAAAAGATAAAACCCAGAATTTCTCCTTTAAACAGTGCATGAGAATAAGAACTCGCAGCTGTAAGAGTGTTTGATTTCAACATCGGGAAAACACATGCAGATCCTTCCTTCCCTGGCCTTTAGCAAAGCCTTTAGGAGCACCAAATGCAGTGATGATAGGGTGGACAAAAGGAGGAAAGCAGGACAAGATTTAACTTGATTCTTCTCACCCTTCAAAATGCTCAGGGTGTTCAGAGGGGAACATACTCAGGAAAGTTTTTGATTCTTGCTGGGCTTCTCCTCATTTTTTCCCTTGGAAGCAGCCATGCACCAAAATCTGTTTATAGTACATAGTTATTAAGATCAAATGTAGCAGTAATAGCATGTGACAGTCTTCTCTTTTCTGAATCAATTTGTACCATATATGAATCTTAGTTCTGTCAGATGAAGTGAACTGTGACAATGTCTATCTATCCATCAGGACAAATCAAGCTATTCGTACATTTACTCTGAGAACACCTTAGTGCATTTAACATTTTTTCCTGTGGCAGAGTTTCCCAGTTTTCTAACGCTAAATGTAAAAACTGTGGGGTCAGAAAGTCCTTCAAAATAGTGAAAACTACATTGGTCATGTTGATTTCATGTAATCACTTGTATTTCTCGTATTTGACTTCCCTCCAATGTTTTTTACTTCTTCACTTTTTTTTCTTTTCCTAATTTTCTGTGCAGGGAACTTCTTTTCTTGTGTCATGTATGGATGTCATGCACAACCTCACAGCTGACCGATAAAGATGCTCCAAGTGCTATTAGCTAATGGCAGCTATTAGTGTTCCTGGCCTATTGGTGTGGAAGAGCTGGGGCTTTTAGAATAGAAATGCACATTTTTTCTGCCTGGTGATGATGCAGTTCAAGTTCATTACTAGAACTGAGTTCCAATAGTGGGAAACTACTAAAAAGAGAGGCTGCAGAACTTTTGCTTGGAGTCTGAAACATGTATTAGTGCTAAGGCAGAACACCTTTGCCCTACCAGAGAGACCTGGGCCAGTCATGGGCTGCTGTATCCCCTATATCCCCTGCAGAACTAGCTATTTATAAAAATATGTCAAAAAGCTAAACTCTAGGGTACCAAAATTCCTCCTTTTTATAACTCCATTTGAAGTGGCCGTGACCATAATCTGACTTCCACATGGCTTTTTATGTAAAAACATAATTTCTCTACTAGGGAAGCTCATGGTGCTGGTTCCATCAACCTGAATCCATAAAACTCTTCAGAACCTCAGGCACAGCTATTGATACTTCTCCTTTCTAAAGTTATTTTTGTCTCTTATCCTCTCTAGAGACTTAATTACACAAGAAGCAGTTATATGAAGGATCAATAACTGACTTAGAGCAAGTGATGCTTCCACTTGGCAGCACAGTGGCTGTGGGTGCTTTCTGATACTCAGACCATTAGGGAGCATCCTGACCAACTCTGACCTCCATTTCCATTTGCAGTGGGCTCCTCTACTCGATATGATGAACTACAAATTCCTCCTGCTTTATGCATCTTTCCCCACAATGAGCTCAGTCGCACCTGATAAGACGACTGCCGGTGCCGTAGAAGACATTTTTTTTCTGGTATCACATTGACCCAAAAAATGCTAAGAACTGTCTTTACTCAGCAGTCAAATGGGCTTGGCTGGACAGAAAAGAGCACAATAAATCCCTTTGATGAGTTCCCAGGTGATGGGTGACATTCAAGTCTTACATCAGAGTTTTGCTTTCACACCACTTTGGCCACATTAGAACAGCTGTAGGGAGTTATTGCTCCTTCAGAGGTAAACATGTTTTGGTTGCAGAGTAAATGGATAGTCCTTTTGTACCTCCCTGCTGCAGAAGTGGCTCTGTTGGAGAGGGAAGAAATTACCTCAGTTTTTAGCTGAACATTTGTTGTTTTTTTAGTAAAAGACGTTCCATTGCTCAGGCCAAAGGTTCTACATGACGTGTAGCAATGATGCCTTCACCAACACAGACACTTCTGCCCTTGAAGGACCTAGCCCTGTAACTAGAGACTGCTGAGTGAAGCCTTTCCTTCCCTGGGCAGACTTTGTGGGGCTGTCGTGGACCTCATGGAAATAATGACTATGGTCTGGGTAATAACGCAGGGAAGATCACGTCTGCTGTTAAGTACTGGGATGTGTAGAAAGAGACTACAGGCTCGATCTCTTACTTGCACTTACTTAAAATGTTCTCCTCTAACTAAGCAATAAGCTGTGGTAAATCACCCTTTTATACCCTGATGCTTTAGTTATAATGTTTCATTAAACAGCTCTAATTGAATGCCTGGAAAAGCTTACATCTCCCACAAATTCTCCTCCGCTAATGGAAAAGTCATGTAAACAAGCATTACTTTATTACATCCATTGTTCCAATAATGCCCCTTCCAAATGGGAAAGACTTGAATCAGAGCAATTTAGTCCTTGTCTCAGTGTATTTTCTCTTCTGGTCAGTTTTACTGGGGAGAAAAATAAAAGACACACTGAAAATATGTTAGCGTGAAAAACGGTTGCAGCTTGCATAGTGCATGGTCTCATGAAGCCATTTTGAATGGCATATTTAAAAATCAGTTGCAGAGCACACATCACCTCCTGGGCTGATAGAGCCACTGAACTTTCTGCCTCAGTGCCTGCTGTGCCAGACTGTGGTTGGTGTGCTGGCAGCAGAGGGGTCGATCAATACCCCAAAGCGATGCAAGGCAGACAGAGTCTGAATTGCCTTCCAGCAGCTGAGGCACTGTGGCTACCAGCAGGGCCATTCCCAATATGCCTGACTTGTAAGTTGTTTCAGGCCTGTAGCTTGGGTCCATGTCTTCAGGGAGAACCAAAGTTAACTTCATAAAGTAAAAAATATATGAGTTTGTCATTTCATGGAAATTTATATAGAAGGTAATCTATAATCACAAAGAAACCTATGAACCCATTATATTCCTTCTTTTCTGTCATTTCTCGTAGATTTGTGCAGTGGTTCTTTTCTGTTCCTAGATAGTGGGCAAGGCCAAGTGGATTCTCCTTGGACTTGGGACACATTGGTGCACAGGTTTTGACCGTACAGAACTGAAATCCTCTCTGATGACTGGTCTGAACTCTTCACAGCATATCTCTCAGGTCCTTCAGTCCAAATGGTGCTGTTTCTCTGATGCTTTTATTCCAGGCTTCTCTTCAGGATAGGCCTTTTACCAGCTTACACCTCCAGTGGGAGATGCTTTAGTGCATCTTCTTTAAAGATACACTGGGACAGCAGGAGCTCTGCCTGGACCAAATGTATTGGTCCTTCATTGCAGGTAAAGAGAGGTCAAAAGCCTTCAGTAAGCATTACTCTCCCTTCAGTCATCTGAGCTGTAAAACTTGCTGGCAATTCCCTCGTGGGGCCTTGCACTCAGAGCTTTAAAACTCCATCCCCAGCTCTTCTATTTGTTTTTCTCAATGACCTTGCATGAATCATTCAGCTACCTTGGTCCTCAAGTAACCTTGCTGTAAGAGCAGCAACCATATGACCCTGCAAGAATGGTGTCCTGGCACCACAGCTACACCCTACACTGTCCCTTGTTTGCTATAGATCACTAGGCAAAACTGTTCCAAAAGACAGTGTGAGCACCCCTTTCTGTGTCTTTGATAATCAGATGCTGTTATTGCATGGGATACTTTGAATTCTGTAGTCTATTTTGGGGAGGGAGGGAGGAAAATGAGATCAAGGCAGTTACTGAAGGCAAGTCAGTCTCAGATTATAACTGTGCTATGTTTAAAATATTTAATTCCACAGTATGAGTCACTATGACTTGGCTGCTATTGACCTGCGTAACCTGAGTCAATATTGCATAAAAGGCCCTCTCGTTTTGTCACTATAAATAAAATCTGTGATTATTCATAGTGAATGCTGAGTTTTTATTACCATAAGGAGCCTCACAAGAGCATTACATTTCAAGATGGGGCTGTGTCAGTACTTTTGGGCCATATGAAGCTGCCTTCATGGGTGACCGGTTTGAAAGGGCCAGTGCTCCTGCCCTCGAGCATTTCTGCCCCTGCCTGGCAGAAGGAGAAGTCTGCATCCATCAAGAACCAAAACCACTGAAAAAATTGTGCAGTGATTGCAAAAACAAGTAAAGAAGCTGAGGGAGAAAAAGTGAAAGGAGCTAAACATAGGGAAAGGAAAAAAAAAAGAAAAGGAAGAGTTAAGGTCTCTCCATCCGTGCCTCCCACAGGGCTAATTTCCATTATTGGCTGCTGTTTTATGGCACCATCCATTCCAGCTCCATGTGTTGTAATTGGGCTGGCGCATGCTATGCACATTCTAAAGGGACATGGTAATTATTTGTTGGATAACCAGAGGGTCTGTACAGGGATCTGTGTTTGTGATGAGTCCTGCAGAGCCATCTGGCCCTGCCTGCTACCAGTCTCATGCTAAATCTACCTGTGATCCCAGCCTATCCTACAGAGCCTTCTCCCTCCTCTAAAGTGTATATAAATGCTCAGCAGATAGCACTGGGTGCCTCTGAAGGAGCATGAGTTAGCTGAGTAGCACTCATCATGTGCTTGAGGGGGAGATTGCAGTGAGCCCAGCAGAGTTGCAGACTGTTGCCTGTGTTGGTGCCTGTGTGGACCAGGCTCAGGAGCAGCTCTCGCCAATGGAGGATGAGGATGAATGAGGTCCTGTGCACAAAAAGAGGGGGTGACACCTTGAACAAGGTAAGGGAAGAGCAAAGGAACTAGTGTATTATTTGGATATGCCAGAGCTGTCCTTTCTAATGTTTTATTCCTGTATTTACTGGTGGTAAAGCGCCATGGAAGAAAAAGATAATTAGATACTTAGAGTGAAGTGTGGTCTCTTGATTTTGCCTGAGTTGTGGCACTGAAAGACAGTCCTTAATTGGCTCTGTGATCATCAAGGGAACAGCACTGATCTGCTGCCTGCCCTTACCCTGCAAGACACAGGAGAGAGACTTCTCTATCTGCAAGAGGCATCAACTGAGAGCAGCCACATGCAGAAAGATGCTTAGGGGTTGGATTATGGTGCTTGCATTGCAACTCCACCAGGGAGTCTGTGATGGAGACATTCTTATGTTGGTGGAAGCTTTAATAGTGTTGAAAGAGGACAGGGACTCATCGTTCAACTCAAACATCTGGTCTGCTTCCCCATTGCTTTCCCTGCCCTGCATCAGGTCTTCTCCTAAACCCCAGTCCTTCTCCTAAACCCCAGCCCCAGAAAGGGGCTGTTTCTACCACCACATCTCATACATCTCACTGTCCCACACAGCACAGTGGATGTCCCACTGACCTACAGTGCCTTTCAACAGCAGTCTTATGTCTGTGGTTGACTCGGTTTTCTGTATAAATCAGGTGTCTCAGCTGCTCAACTTGATTTTCACACTAAGTCCTCGCACAGATGGCAAAGTCTGTTGCACACAGAAAGGTCTTCCTTATTAATTACTTCACTCTTCAAGTCCTTTACTGCAGACATCTCTATCCGCAAACCAGGTAAGTAGATATTGTTGGCTTATTTTATGTCTGGGAAAATTACCTCCATGGAGTGATCAGCAGGGTTTAAATAGAAAGAGACAGATATTAAATGACTTTCCTAGAACAGTAAGGTGTTCACTGTCCCCAGAGTCCTTGGCTTAGATTCTCTAGCAGAGACCTTTATTACAATAGAGTGGCAGTGGGTTGCTTTGAAAAGATTTTCATGTTTGAATTGAAAGACCCACCTTACTGAAAGTATCTGGCCATGTGTGTGTCATGACAAATGCAAACACCCAGGTTACAAGCCTCACAGCACTGGGCTGGCAAATGCTTGTTCCTCTTATTTACCAGAGATTCTGGAACTGGGACTAAAGTATGCAGTCCTCTCCAAAGAGGCTCCCATTCAATTTACACTCTGACACATTCCTTGGTGTGTACAGTGGTCTAGGACCCACTCACAGTCCTTTTTCTCATCCATACAATTTTTTATGTGCATGGTAATTGTGACCGAAGTTACTATTTTTCCTGGAAGCATTGGAAACAATGTGAAGTTTTGAGGCACGAGTAGCCAATGGAAATTTGCTAAGGCAATACTGTACCACTACATAGATAACCTTTCTGGAAGCTCAGATACAACTGGGATCCCTCTTTGCTGCTTGCACAGTCCCAGATAAGCTTTGTTGAATTAGCCTCTTCCCCTGGATTGCTCATCTGATGTATTTCTAACTCACCTTTGGACTCAAATATTTTTACACCAAATGGTCCACTGTACTCAGCAAGCATTTACATAGCTCTCTCATGATTGATACTTCAGTGTACACAGAGGCACAGAGGGACGTGTTTTCAGAAAGTGTGTGTTGAGTATATGTTTAAAGATAGAAGAAAAGCCATAAAATTAGGAGCAGTTTCAGGAATGAGAGGGGCAGCAAGCCCATGGCAGTGCTTAGACTGGAGAAGGAGGGATTTGGGAGGGCAGGTTGCTGACCCCAGCACCAGCAGGGTTTGGCTGAGAGGTTTTGTCAAGGCAAGTCCTTCAGTGGTGGCTGCTTCCCTCATCTTGTGAAGCAGTGTTAACACCTAGCACCTGAGTTGCTATCCTATGGACCTCTGAGGTTTTTCTCAAGAAGCTGCAAGGGCTGTCTGAGATACCATACCCAGCTGTAAAGACTCGTGTAAAAGTCTCGAGTGAAACCCTCCAGAGGCCGATGTTGGTGTCATACTCTGAATCAACAGTCCTTTGTGCCCGTTAACTTAGACATTTCCACCAAATTATGCTTGCATTTGCAGTAGGTGAGCTGCAGCTAACATTTTCTTTCATCTTCTTCCTAGCACTTTTTTTAATAAATAGAAACCCTATCAGTAAGGAGGAGTTTTTCCAGATGAAAATTGAAGGGGGTTTTTTGCCCTTTTCCTTCACTCTTGATTTCTGATGTTTATTTTAGAAATATTCATTTATCATAGAGAGACCAAAAGCAAACTCCATCCCTGAGTAAACAAATTCATATTTGTGTGTATGTACATCCATATGTATATATATATTCCTAAACACATAAAAAAACCAAGCACATGGCATTGCTTGGAGTATTGTAGACGGTTTTGGATACCTATTTTATTTATTGTAGTTTTATTTGAGAGGAAAATAGGATTTGGCGCTCTATCTGTCTCTGAGAGTGCATTATTTGACTTTTAATCTGCATTAGACTCTAACAAAGCACATGCCATATCACAGCTTCTGTTGCTTCTGATACGAATTCAGTATTTCAAGAATATTTATGCACACAGGATTATGTAGTTTGGTGGCAGAGGTGTTGCATTCTGCCTTTTTTTTTTTGGAAGAGTATTACTAGTTGTTACTATTTGCATTGACTGTTCACATAAATTCAATCTATGGAATGAGTGGATATATAGAGTAATGAATGTCCCCAGTAAACAAGAGGTTAACTTTACATCTCTTTTCCTCTGATGGGGGAAGGCTGTCATGGATGGAAAGAAGAACAAATGGAGGCTCCCTCTCCCCTTCTGAGGAGGGGATGAGCCTCAGCAAGGAGGGGATCCCAGGTGGTTTGTTTCTGACAGACCTTGCTAGTTTCTGCTATGACATGACTGAGAGGAAGGACAACAAAATCTGTTTTGCATAATTTATGACATCTTTATATATCTGCAGTGGACCAGTCAGATTTCAAACGTCTCTATTCAACCGTGGTTGCTATACCTATTTTTTCCACTTGTCTTGTCTCCCTAACCCCAGCTCCTGCAAATTCTTGGGCCCATCCAGGACTGTAAAAGGAAGAGCAGCAATGCTGAGCTCTCTCAAATTCCCTTGATGGCAGCTTTTTTTTCCCTGTGCCCCAGACAATCCTGTCGACTGCTGTGCTCTCGTAACAAGATGGCTGCATTTCACAGCAAATGAGATGCTTTATTAGCACACGGCTGCAAAATACTTTGAAACTAGTAGATGCATAATGTTGTATCATAAATATAAAATGAATATTGGTTTATGGTTCCTGAAATATTAATTTGTGCATGGAATCACATTTGGAATGGTTTTTTTACTAAATGTAGAGATCTTTTCGAGTCCTGAATGTCCTTGCTTTGGTTTTTATTATTAATATTCCCTCCAGGAGACACTGACTTTCACTTCCCCTAGACATGCTGACTCCTGCCTGCCAGAGTGATTCAGCAGCTTGCCACTCACTTTTACAGAAGGAAAGTTTTCTCCTGGCTTCTTCTACTGGCCTGGTGTGACATTGGCTGCAATCGAGGGACATATTAGTGTGGCTGGTTGACTTTTCACACCGACTGGCTGCTCAGCAGCTGGGCAGCTCAGAGCTGTCTATCTAGCTGGTGGATCTGTCCTTTATACGAGGAAGGAGGTCCCCACTGAGAGCGTCAGGGCTCTCTGCTTCACAGCTTTCCCTTTTCCAGGCAGGATCATCTTAAATATCCAAAAGTTATTTATTATTGAGGCTGGTTACTGACTATCTGTCACAGTCATCCAGGTCTATAGAGGAAAGTCTAGAGAAAAACACTGCTTGTTTGTTTAACTGCAACAAATGCCCATAAAAAATGCAAGGGATAGAGAGTGATTAACACTGTCTTTTCTTTCTTTCCCACACAAAAACTGGGAGCAGGCCATTGTTTTTAATTGAACCCAAGGAATGGAGACTCACATTACAATATTTAATTGCAGTTTGGTTTTCCTTATAAAGTGTTAAATAGCTGTCAGAGCTTATAAGCACAAAGCCTAACATAAGCCAAACAACGCAGAGACATAGATGTATACACTTGTGTGCAAACCACCTGACTGGTATGTCTTATTTTATTAGAGCACGGTATATGAAGCTAAATTATGTGGGGTTTATGGATCTTTAAATTACATGTTTTTATCGATCTCTTGTCACTCTTAAAAATATATTACTGAGAAAAAGAATGCAGTCTTTGATATTGAAAAAGAAATTCAACTGCAACACATAAAAAATCTGAGAAACTGAAATAACTCATTGTGTGGGGCTGACACAAGTGTAAAACTCTTGATTGTAGCTAATTAATTTTAAAAATTCCTGGTCACATGCCTTTAGGGACCAGACCAGGAACCACTATTGTAGTCATTCACAGGACAACCTTCCTGGTTGCCCTGAGGTAGACGTTTTGTTGCAGACATCTTTGCACAAAACTTTCATATCCCCCAAACCACCCAGGGAGCTTCTTTGTCTGCCCCCAACCCTCTGCCAGAGCTGGGAAACAGGGCTATGGGGTTTTAAAGCTACGTTTTCACAGCAGCATCATTTCTGCAAATGTGGCCTCTGTCTGCTTCCCAACCTGGGGGGATTAGACCTGGCAGCTCTCTGTGTGGTCTTCCATCCTTGAACATGGAATAGTTTTGTATGTGGAGACCCACAATGGTGTTATGGGAAAAGGCTGGGCATGAGGGGCTGGAGTCTGACTTGTCCCCTTGCAGTACCTGCCATCAGAGTGGGAATAAATCTTGTCAGTGTTCGTGGTATGTGACAGAGTGCTGACAGTGAGGTTGAAAATACTGTGGTTTGCCTTATCTGATGGGGAGGAGGTGGGATGGAGAAGCAGTGTGGTTTTGGTTCTACTCCTCCATGCTGGGTGAGCATGATCTGACTGATGGCTGTGGCGTGCCTGTACCCTGCCACAGCTCATTGCCTTGTTTGAGGTGTCCAGTGACTCAGAGCAATCATTTTTATATCTTTTAAGAAATTAGTCTATGGCCTCTTGCTACTGCTGGAAATCAGCTGCTAGCCCCAAAATGGGCATCTCCTTTCATAATGTTAGATCCTGTAATGCAAAATAAACCAGATGCTCACATCTGACAGACCTGAAAACAACATCAGTGCCATCTTTTTTTACAATAGAGAAATCCCACCATTTAACCTGTTTCTGAACACGGATTTTTGTTCTCAAATAAAGACAAATATTAAACATGTACTCATATCCCAGGACTTGTTTCTGGTACTCAGCTACTAAAAATTCAGCTATGGCCCTCATAAATTTTACTAATGTTTAAAGTTGCCTTTTTACCTTATCTGCAAGGAGCACCTGCACTGCTGTATTTACCAAGAGCAAGAGTCTTTCTTTTGTTTCTGCAGAGAGATTTAAAAGAAGGGACTTGGCTACTGAAGGTACCAGCAGAATGTTAATAGGTGAGATAAACAATAATGAAATTAAAAATAAAAGTATTTTTGTGGGTAGTTTTGGGGGTGAGGGCTGGGCTTCTGGGTTTGAGGGCATTTTCAGACCAACTTGCCCATCTGACAATTGGATTTCATTCTAATGTAACTTTAGGTGGAGGAAAGGTGTGAGTTTGTATTGAGCAGTAAGTCTGCTTTGAAAGTTGATTGAAATTCAAATTAAAAAATCCCATTTTCCAACAGCCATCCCCTGCCACTTTACAATTCCTGTCTCTAAATGGAGTTTGTAAGAAACTGAACCATGAAAGTATAGCATGTGAAGACTTTAGAAATGTTGTCATGAGTGTCTCACTTGAACCTTGCTATCACTTTGGTTCTGCTCTCAATAAGATCTCTGATATGTGAGTGAGGACACTGTCCTCTGGACATCTATTTTCCTTTTCCACCTTCCCCCGCAGCCTTCACCGAGGAAGCTCCCATTCAATTTACACTCTGTCACACGCTTTGGTGTGCAGATTATGGCGGTGTAAGACCCACCTCAGGGCCGCCTGAGATATCTGCAGTGGGGACAGGGACCTTTCAGAGAGGAGCAAGACAACTGTCTGAGCACAAATTCCAATACACCATCCCACTTCTGTGTCACTGCCTCCAGGCTCAGTCCTGCCTTGTGCGGAGCCACCGAAGAGCCTTCAAGTGTCCCACTTTGAACCCACACATTATTTGTTCCTGAAGAGAGGAAGTGGTGTTGCATTCTGAGGGTTGTTTGTGAATCCGGGAACACTCTGTGCTAGTGGGAGCCTGAGCCACAGCTGGCTGACAGGGTGGAAATGTGCCTGCAAAGGGCCTGGTGACTCATCCTGGACACAGGTAGGACATCGCTGGCACAGCCTGGCTGGAGGATGTTTCTGAGGACGTGGCACACTGGCCAGATGGATCTGAATAGGTAAATCCCTTGATTGCATGTCTTCTCTCCCCTGACCCAAAGGAGAAAAGAGGCACTGCTCTGGGGTACAGCCATGTGCACTGAGTTTATTCTGTGCAGAGGCTGTTGGTTTATGCCTCAAGGAGAGAGAGAAAGCTGCTGTGTTTGCAGAGTTCAGCACATTATAGCTCATGATGACAGTCGTAATGCTATGTATGTCTAGATTAGCACTGTGATCTTGCAGTAGGTCTGTAAATGAGCCTCTGAGGCATTAAGTCGATGTACGTAATATTTCACACTTTCTTCTGGCATAAGGAGCATGAGATGTTTCTTCCAAGAGCTTTATGGAGAGGGTAAGGCCTCTTCACAGATGGAGAGCTGGACTAAGAGTGGTCATTCACTGCTCAAAATGGGGGGCATGCTAAGGGCACAGTGGGAGTAAGGGGAGTTTGCATGCTTGGGAGAGGAGGGCAGGATGCCCACGGAAACTGGGAATGGAGGCAGCAGAGGAAGTCTTCAGCATTGCTTGAAAAGGTGTTAGGAGTCTGGCACTGAAACAAATTACAGGGGTGGAGGACTTGTCAATTCAAGCCAAGGCTGTGGGTAGAGGACATTTTCATGCTGTTTGAGGCCCACAGTGTCCATGAAAACCAGGCACTTATGTGGCCTTAGTCAATGATCAGGGATCCATCAAAGACACAGAAGACTGACTCCACTTCCCCTGAGAATGGAAGTAACTTGCAGGGTCCTGAGCATTGTCTGGTTGCTCATGTCAGGGGTAATATCAACTTCATAGAAACACACCACTAAATTCTGTTTTCTTCTCACTCTTGAAGTAGCAAAGGAGAAGGCTTTCTTTCCTCTCTCCTTTAGCTCCTCAGAGACTGAGGCATGAGTGAGGGTTGTCTCACCTGCCTGCTCTAGAAACTGGAACCTCTGCCATACCCCTTCCCATATTATGCATGCCAGAAGGGCTTCCACCTGTGGGAGAAGACTGTCTGATGCTGACAAGCCTTGTGTGGGTGCAGGAGTGCTGTATTAAAATGATGACAGATGGTGGGGTGAAGAGCAGATGATTTCTCAAGCACACACCAGTCCCCCTGTGCTGGCTTCCTCTCCATTGCCAAAGCAGAAGACACGGGGGGGCACCACAGGCTGGTGGTGTGGGACAGGACCATGAATTCAAGTCCCACAGAAAGAAGTGCTAGAAACAGGGTTCTTCATGCATCTCTCCAGTGACAAAATCCCTGGGGGTTTTGTTCTTCACTGCAGATAACGAACTGCAATCCTTCTGGGAAAAAAACCAGGGTGTCTGTGAGCTAGCCCACTCCACAGATATGCTGAGGTGAGAGGCAGCATCTCCCACAGCAGCAGCAAGGGAGCTCCTGCTAGGGGTTACTCTGTCATGGTGTTTTCAGGCACAGACACTGAGCCTGGGTCCCACTTCTCAGGGGCAGAATTTCACATGCAGCCCATTGCCAGGGGTAGTGTTCTCAGCTTATTCAGGCAGATATATGTGCCAATCTGAAGAACTTGGGGTTGATTGGGAAAAGCCCAAGTGTTTTTCTTATATCTGCTGCGTTGCAGGAAGGGTGGGAGAGCAGTACAGATGGGATAAAAAGGATATTGAAGGGGAGTTGAAGAAGCAGGGAGCATTCAAGCAGCACTGCTCAGAGCATATACATAATTCTAGGAGCACAGCGCCTTGCAAGCTACATCATTGTTATTGTAAACTCCCCTGACTGAAACCAACTGCAAGCAAATGCTGTTCATGATGTTACACCAGAATCTGACATCAGTATGAGCCAGCAGAGGACAAAAAAAAAAAAAAATCAAAATGGAGTTGTATTTAAATTCTGGGCATGAACTAAGTCTATACCACTGGAGTTAACATACACCCTCCCCACCACCTACCTTCAGGGAGTTTAAGCCTCCCTCTGTCAGTCTGACTCCCACTTGGGCAGTGGTTACTTACAATGCCATAGCATGAGCAGTGGGATTCCTTTGAAATACAGCCTCTCCCAGTCAAAGGCCTTTGGATCAGGGCACTGTCTCTTTTATTCTGGAATTACAGCATTTATATTAGCAGGGCTGCTAAGGAATTCATGTTTAGAAAATATGCACTCTGCAGAAATGTTTCATGGAAATTAGATTTCAAGAGGCAAAAATAGCACAGTACTCTTAGGCTGCAGAAGGTAGAGATCTTTTCTTCTCTCGTTCCCCAGTAATTAATTTCTCTTTGTGCACAATCTGAGGAAAATACTTTATTTCATTAATGCACTGTCTACCTGTAGGAAACATTCTTTCAATGGATTTTTTTAGCACGTACAACTTTGGTTGAGCGCTCATCATAGATTGAGAGAACAATTTCATAGAATCATAAAATGGCTTGGGTTGGAAGGGACCTTAAGGATAAGGATAATCTAGTTCCATCTCCCCCTGCCATGGGCAAAAAAGCTTCCACTAGATCAGGTTGCTGAAAGCCCCATCCAGCCTGGCCTTGAACACTTCCAGGGATGAGGCATCCACCAATATAATGCTTATGAGTGCTTTCTTTGTACACTCATCAATGTTGTGTGCACTTGCTCAAATCCAAGTCTGGCATAGGTAGGTTTCACCTTAGTGAAGCCACTGGAATTGCATCTACTTCCACAAAAACTCTATTTGGCCATTTGTTTGCACATTGGAAGTGGCAGTGACTCATAAAGTCAGATTGTGTCTGACTAAATAATAATGTCTGTGGAAACACAATTCAGTGTCTTCTAGTCCCATTTGTTTATAGTAATTTTCTTAGTAGAATTTTATCTCAGACACTAGTGAGTCTCTGCTGGTTTAGGTCACGAGTGTTTCTCCACTCCTCTTACCTCTAACAAACTGGAAAGAAATAAAGAGATTAGCCTTTTATCTTGACCTATTCAGATAGTTTCTTCATGTCTAAAGTCAGCTGAAGCCTTACCTGGACACAGTTCATACTGTCAGATATACATGGTCAGGATCAGCAGAGAGGAACTGGGCTAAATCCATAGACCAGGATGTGCAGGAGGTTCAGCTGGAAGAGTTCATTCCAACCTTAAACTCTAGGAGCTGATGGAAAACCCCTTTCTCTCTTTCCATAAGAAAGATTATGTAAAGCATCCCCTTGGCTCAGATCAAGATCTTCCATCGTTTATGGTTCAGATCCATCAAGAACAAGATTTTATGTGGGCCTTTCTATTCAAAACTCCTCCCTGTTCCTGGAGTAAGCCAATTACCACAGAAGTTGTTGCCTAATGACAGTTGCTTGCACAAGTGTCCTTTATTCTTAAAGACTGGTTCAGGGTCTCTGGAACATTTTGTCTCTTCAGCTTGACATAGTAATAGTTGAACTTAATAGATGAACTTAGTAGTTGAACTTAAACAGATGGCTTGCCTTGACTAGAGGATTATGTGGTGAAGCCACACTCATACTTTTGTCTTGACCTAAACCGGCAGGTCTTGTTTTGAAGGGAAACTAATTTTCCTTGTCTAGAAATTGATTTTATTCTCAAAACTCAGCTGTAGTTTAATTCTTGGACACGGTCTGACTTTGATTCCATCCTCCACATCGTTCATAGGGGACTGAGCCAGCAGCTCTCAGGGCTACAGTTCACAAAATTTTCTCATCACAGAACTGCAGCTGGGGCCATAGTTTCCTTCCTGTTTCCAATTCTAGACTCAAAGAGCCATGAGCAGTCATAGTTTATTGTGCAGAAACCTCTGCTCAGGAGCTAGGATGAGTCTTCTCCATGAATAGAAGGCAAGCAGTCAGGCAAATGGATTCTTTGGTCTTCTACAGCTTTTGTGTGGCTGACTATTTCTTTTCCTTAATGTGGGGAAAAAAAACCACAACAACAAAAAACCCCACACAAAAACAAACAAACAAACAAAAAACCAGTCCATGTGAGCCATGAAGAAACCCTTCTTCCTTCCCCTGAGACAATTATTCACCCTGTCACCATCAGAAGGTAGAATTAAGATTGTACTGACTGCACAGGAGGTATTTAGGAAAGTTCCTAATAAGCTGTGTGGGGTATTCATAGCACGCTTGTACTTGAAGTACAGGAATCCCGTGCAAGACCTGCCTTGCCACTGAAGAAAGTGTTCAACACTTGTGCCTCAGCTTCCCACTATGAAATGGTCACAGCTATCCTAAATAACACTGTGCCACCGCGTTATTCTGTGGCTGAATTAATCAGTGTTTGAACATCACTTTCAGGCAGTAAAGTCCTATCTTTTTAATAGTAAAGTTGCCCTGTTCCCCAGGAGTCCTATTCAGAACCTCTCAACCTTGACAATAAATTGAAATGGAAATCTTTTGAGTACTGTAATGAATACATTATCTTAATTTCAGAAGATTTTTGAAGGGGTAAGATTTTGTGCAGAAGGTGATTTTGAATATTTAGCAACACAACCTTAGCTAAAGCTTTTTTCTT
Source organism: Pyrocephalus nanus (assembly GCA_038380795.1). Lineage (NCBI taxonomy): Eukaryota > Metazoa > Chordata > Aves > Passeriformes > Tyrannidae > Pyrocephalus > Pyrocephalus nanus. Next base: position 73,666,437 of record CM076260.1, on the reverse strand, counting down.
CCATAATTATGCTTTTTAATACAATTCTCTTAGCATTTTAGATTCAAAATGAGGAAGTATCCTTTGGCTCCAGTCCAAATTATCCTGTTTTTTTTTTTTTTCTTTCAAAAGATAAGGGTTTACTTCTCCTTTCCCTCATGCACTTTATAGTCATTTACACATGTAAAATTTTATCCTTATTTATTGGAATAATATATCAAAATGCAAATTACTCTAGATGAGTAAGCATCAATCCCAAGACCCAGAGGATAAGGGCAAATCAGCATCCAGGAAGGAGCTGGAGAGACCTAAAGCCTTTCAGCTACTTCAGTGTGGTAATTCACATTCACACCCTTACTCTGTGGCAAAAGGAAGGGGAGGTAAATTCCTCACACTCACCCCAGCCTGAAAGCACACGCATGACTGTAACTTCACTTATGATCTTACGGGTTGACAGCTTCTCTAGAGGTCCTTGCCCTCAGACTAACCCACTGCAAATGTCGTCTAAATATAGAACTGTGGCTCACAGTGTGCGTTCACGGTGTATGTGGCCCTGTCTATATTATAAATTAGGCGGTGGCTGAGCGTGGCTGGCAGTTGGTTTAGCAGGGCTGGGGACCAAGCACGCTCCAGCTGCAAGTAGAGCCAAGGGCAGGCTCAGACCAGCCCTGAGCAGCGTATTCTTCCTTCTACTTGCTGTCTCTCTCTGGGCAGGCCTGAGAAACTGGGCTGAAGGAATGGCTTGCTGCCTCCTCACCACGGTGAGACTGAATGTTTTGGGTCTGGCCAAAGCTTTTGCAGCTCCCTCCCTCCCCTGTTGTTCTGGGTAAGCATGTGCATTTCAGGGAAGCGGCAGGCTGCTGCAGGATCCAGTTCTGCTCTGCCCCATCCTTTGGGCAGGCAGAATCCTGAGGAAGGGCTTTGGTTGAAAGGCAGTCTGACTGGGTTTTATTTTCCTTAGAAAGCAGTAACGCTTTGTAATGCTGTCAGGAAACATCAGCCTGACAATTTCCTCCACATACTCCTCTCTCAGCCTGGAGGAGGGGATGAACCTGAAGGAGCAATTTGGCATGAAAATGAGAAACAGGCCAAGCTGCTTGCAAACCTGGCCTCTGAAAAAGAGATAGGGAGAGAGAACAGAAAAGCAATTACTTCAGAAAGCCTGAGCAGCAGTAAGGTTATTCGAAAATTAGTACAGCTGCTTTGAAAAACCCTGACAAACCTTTTTGTAGCTCAGCTGATAGGTTTGCTCAAGGTGCTCTGTTACCACTGAAGCAGCAGGAGACTAAATTTCCACTTACTGAAATCCTCTCCAAAGTGGGACAACCCTTCTCTGATCAGATGTTTGAGACCATCAACTGAAAAAAGCTTGGTGATAGAGATAGAGAGAAAGAGGTCTCAGTTTATAAAGGTATCCAGGTGCCTGATGGTTGTCAAAATTCTCGGGTGACATAGCTAAGTCACTGATCATCTATATTTCTTCCTGAAGTTTGTTAAAGTTATTAGGTGCTCAATAACTTTCAGGGTAAGGCTTGTAATCCTCACTTCAGCAGTGGCTGTAGTGTCTAGGAAGAATAAACATATGTATCATAAATGCACTTGGTATTTTCTTGATGTATGTGCAAAGAAGTATTTTTATGATGTGGCTCATTGCCAGTGTTCCTGAGAAAGTCACATATGTAATTCTTCCTCTATAAGCTGATAAAATAGTATAATTAGGTTTTGAAATATTTCTAAACCTCTTTTTGCAGTATTTTACCCTTATTTACCAAGAAAATGAAAAAGTCAACATTCGATTACTCCCCTGAAATCCCAAAACAAGAGCTTCTCTCATCCATCGCAATGGGTAACCTATCATCACAGTGATAGGTTATCAGGCACCAAAAACTATGTGCCTCCTCCTCTAAGGGCACTCATATGAAAAGTGAGACAAAGGAACCTGGTAAGTGAATTTCCTGACTTCATTTGTGAGTTTCATTTCTAATTTTAATGCCATGTTAGAATAAATGTTTCACATATATTGTTGAAGTCTCTGGATGATTTCTGACCCCATTAGATTAATTCTAGCTTCCTTTCACTTGACAGCTGATTTGGATATACTAAATTATGTTCTGTCCATTCTGACAGCTGCCCAAGTTATCTGGTCCATCTCTAAAGAACAAATTAAGACAAACTCTTATATGTCAGTTAAGGCTCCCTGACTTAATTTACAGGATTTTCCCCACCTTTCTTTGTTGTACTCACAAAGCCCTCTAGATTTAGAACTTGGAAAGTCAAAGTCCTGTACCTACAGATCAAGCACAGAAAAGAGAGCAGCAGTATTCAGATCATCCTGCCCATCCATCTCCACCCTGGAGAGCTTCAATTTATGAAATGACAATTGGACATTCTCTGTGTCTTGTTTCATCTTACACTGAAACTGATGATGAAGAACAAATCACTGGCTATTTCAGGGTCTAAGTGTGACAGGATGAAAACCTGGCCTTAAAAAAAAAAAAGCAGATTTCAGCAAATTCAGAGAGCAGTTAGGCAGAGTCTCTTGGGAAGAAACTCTAAGTGAAGAAGTGCAGCAAGCTGGTGGCTATATTACAAGCAAAGCAGTGCAGATGAGCAATAGAATCTACTGTAAACCCTATATAGCTGCATGAGGAGCATGTCATTACTTAAAATCAAAAAAAAAAAAAAATCTTACAAATGGTAAAATCAAGGCAGGAAGGCAACATAAGCAATTCTTCTGAATGTATGAGGAGAAATAGTGAGGCAAAGGGAGTTGTAACTCCATTACTTAATGAACACAGGGAAAAAATAAAGCATAATGAAGAGATGTTTGAAGTACTCAATGCTGGTTTTGGGTGAATCTTCATTAGAAAAGAAACTGCCATGAAGTCTCACTGAAGTGGCTGAAAAAATGTATTGACTGGTTTGTAATCGTCTCCTGCCAAAATGAGAAGGCATTTCAAGTTGGATTCTGCAGAGGAATTTTTTCCTTGGGACTATTTCTGTTCACTGTCTTCATTATCAGGGTGGATGATGGAAAAGGCTTCATGTGCAGCAGAGACCCAGCTGGGAAGGAGCTATAATGAGATTGGAGGACATAATAAGAAAAAGTGATCTCGACGAGCTGGAGAAATGATCTGGACCCAGTGAGATGGAATTATTTTGAGATAAGTTGGAAGTATTACACATTGAAATCAAATGCATAAAAACAGATTGCACAATAAGTGCTGAGAGAGCAGTATGGAAGAACTGGAGCTAGGGTTTTGGCGTACTGCAAACTGAGCAAGCCAATAATATGTTGGTGTTTTGAGAAAGGTGAATCTTTGGGTAGGAGGTGTTAACAGGCAGACAGTATGAGAGCTACTTGAGACACTTCACCCAGTGCTGCTGAGATTCCACCTGGTGCGATGTGTCCAGATTTGGATACCATGTCAGAGACAATCTGGGCAAAGCAGCAAAAAAAAAGGGAAAGTTTCAGAAGGCACAAGATAAGTGGGTTTGGTTTTGTCTAGAAAGTAGATAACTGAGGGGAATAACTAAGCTTTCAATACATAGAGAGCTGTTTTTTACTTTCCTCCTTGTCTGCTACAGGTAGGATGAGAAATAATTGGCTTAATATATAGTAACATACCCTTAGATTAGGTGTAATCTCCTGTAATATCCGACAGCCTGTAAGAGAGCTGTAAGCCCTGGGCATGGGGAGAGGAAGGATATTGCAGAACTGTCTTCACTGACAGCTTTCCAGAGCAGGTGGAGAGGGTGTAGGGGATGGAGTCAAACACAAGATGGCTTTGATCTCCTTCTCAAGCCAGGCTATGGAATGAGAGAGAGATTTTGGGAGACTGTATAGTCCTCCCTCCTCTCCAAAGCACAGTTAACTGCAGAGCATTACCGTGTTTCAGGAAAGAGGATAACGGTGCTTAAAATATTCTCACAAAATAGGAACTAATGCGTTTTATATATGTTGTACCACAGCAGAGTCCTAAAATCTGGCTGTCCCCAGCAGAGGTGGCAGTGGCAGTCCCGTGCTGTGGAATGGTCTGCCTTGCAGCCTGGTGTTGCAGGGTTATGTGGAATATGTTTTACAACTATCAGATGCTCTGTAGCTCATCTCTTTGTTCATATTAACCTGTCCACAAGGAGTTAGATCCAAGGAGCGGAGTTAGAATCACAGTGGGATGAAACTGCATCTGAGGTGAAGCAGTTTGCAGGGACAAGGTGGTGTCTTCCCCAGCTTACCGGCTTTCCTTCCAACAAGGCTGGACACCTAGGCTCTGAGACTGGAAAGAAGATGATCCTGGAAAGGAAGAGGTTGCAAGCAACTTGTCTGCCACTGGGGACAATCCCCCTCTCCCACTGTAACATCAGGGATAGAGATTTACACAGGAAGAGCCCTGGTGGATTTTGTCAGAGAGGATGGTGAATGCAGAGGGCTGGAGTTTACTGGCTGTGAAATGTAAACTGTCAGTTTTTGGGGCTTGGAATGGTTCCCCAGTCCCTGCAGACCCAAGTGCAACCAGACCTCTGTTAGTGTGTGAAAGCTGCTGCACTGGAGAAGCCGTGGCACAGGCACAGGGAGGCTCAGTGGGATGGCGTGAACTCTTCTCCCTGTGCAAAGGACAGGAAGCTGGCCCCAGCTCTATGTCTCAGTTGTGCCTTTACTCATGGTCTCTTTAAAGAAAAACAGACTTTGTCTGTACTAAGATACTGGGATATATGTCACCCCAGAACCCATTATTCATATAGAACTGGAGCTGCAGAGCTGCTCTCGCTGTTTTTTGAGCTCTGGAGGAGAAAAGAGTCCCAAGAAAACTTGAGTTCTGAGCCTGAAAAGAAGAATTTCTCAGTCCCTCCCCACCTTGCTGGAGTTATTCCCATAAAATAATCATTGCTTTTGAAGCCAGGCCTACTTTTCTCTCATGCTTGAAAAGCTGCTACCCCCAGCTCTGTGTACAGGCACTGATTGGATCTTCTCCAAGTAATACTCAGTGAAGAAACGCCTGCTTGCGTACCTGCTGCAAACTATTTGCATTTCACTCTCTTTGGCAATAAATTAGCTCCACAGAGGAGGTCTGAGCAACAGTTGTTCTGAGCAGGGAGAGAGTTTGGATTCTGCAACAGCATTTACGCAGCCAGCCCTTATCATTATGAATATGAGAGAGCAGGGAGCTTGTTGATGCAAAATAACACCAAGTGAACTGTGTTTGCCAGCAGAGAAGCTTCCCATGTGAAAACTCTGATTCCTTTTTTCTTGATGAGGACATGGCAAAGCCAAGTCAAGGACAGAGCCTCTTTTTTTCCAAACCAACTGTTAATGGAATAAGTAATTCTGCAGACCTGTCCTTCACATCTCACTCACTTTATATGCAGTCTAATTAATTCTGTCGGGGAAAATAATTGGCTCAGATCAGGTCGATCCGACTCAAGTTCTAAATAACTTTGGTTGAGTGGTATTTATATTTCAGCAACTAGTCTTGGGTGAAGCGCTCGCACGCGCAGAATACTAAGCCTGTGCTAACTTGGCACAAAAATAGCGCTGTGGTCCGTCAAGTGACATTAAGTCCCATCTATAAAAAGCCGTACAGCTGCCTCAGAACTGCAGCTATCTTGGGAGAGGGGGAGGGGAGCAGACCAACCTGTGTCAGTGCTGACCAGTGGGTAGCACGGACACACTACCCATCATGGAGAGTTTGGAGTGAAATGCTTCTCAGTAAGGGAGGAATGATAGGAATGACCCTGTGGGGACACAGGAGCTGGTGAGGAAAGATTTCAGGGGTGCACTCATATCAGGAAGATATAGAGGAAAAGAGCAGTCAGTGGTGGGGAGGGACAAGGGTTTGGACAGAGTTGGAAGACCTGGTATATGCAAAGAGACAGGGACAGAGGGAAACAGAGCATCACAGGTAAATAAAAGACTTCTGTGGCTTTAAGCTGTGGCTGTCCTCATCTGAGGGAGAGACCTGGTTAGTGGATGAGCCTGAGTGCAGGTAGGGAGGTGTTCTGACAGCTGCACTGCCATGGTCCTCTCATTGTAATGTGAGGTGGGGTGCTTTCATCCATGTTTTTTTTAAGGCACAAACATCTTGACTTAAGAAAGATACAGACGGAAGGCAGGTGTTACTTTGCTGAAGGTCAGAGTTGGAGCTGAGAGTACCTTTAGTTTTCTTCATCCTACAGTTTCTCTGTGAACATTTGGGCCAGTGCTTCTCTCCCTCTCCACCTAAAAAATTTTAGATCTGCAGCCAGAAACTCACTCTCCAACTCAGCCTTCATCTCCGCTTGCAACAGCATCAGCCCACTCTCTTGGATCCTAGAAAAGGAAATTCATCTTTCCATCTGGTCCTCTTCATCTCCTTGTTCAATAGGTAGCATTTGCCTGAGATAGCTCACCCCATACTGAAGAACAACATGTTTTTTGCTGCTCTGAGTGCCACAAAAGGTCTTCTTTCCATAAGTAAATTGTGTAAACTGACTCTCGTACTGCAAGCCTCCTCTACAAGCTTGTGCTGGCTGCTGGTCTCTCTGGGGGAAGATTGGGTAAATGAACAAGTGTGAACAGCAGTGTCAAAGCCTTCTGCACTTCCTTTCTTCCTGGTGCTAAAAATAACATCTAATTTGTAAATAAGCTATCTCCTATTTTTATAGTGTTTTTAAGATACGGTGGATTAACACGTCCACATTCTGATTCCCTCTTCAACCACAGTTCACACCCAGCCTGGGCAGTAGCTGTGCTTGCTGTGTCAAATCTATCCGGCTCTGTAGGATCCATCCTTGTGAAGGTGAGAGATTTTCATTCCAACCGAGTTTCTGATTTCTCTCCCAGGATTACCAACATGACACGCACGCTGGCAGTTTCTGATCGTTGTAATGAGGACACCAGTCTGCAAGACCTATCATCTCGTTCTTGGGTAGTAGCTAAAAGGTGCAGAGCACTCAAGCAAGACTCACTGTTACATTCACTCCCCTGCTCCGTTCGGAGCCAAAATCTGCCTGCTGACTGACAGAGTTTGCCAACACTGTCACGATATTTGCTATCGTTAAAGAGCCTTGTCTCCTTTCCCAACCCTACAAAGGAGCACACCAATGTGAATGTTTCTTTCATTCAACTCCCATGTTGACCCTGAAGTTAAATCCCTGCAGGAGTCACTAACCCTGAAATTAACTGCCATACAGAAATGTGGGAGTGTGGGGGTCCTTAACATCTACACACTGGGCTGCCACTCTCCAACTCTCTTTAGTACATCTGGATGAGTTTGAGCTGTGGGACATCTTGGAGAAAGGCTACTCAGAGCAGATAGCTATTCCTTTTCATTGCTAACCTAAAGGAGCAAAAGCGATCATTGCAAAGCTACTCAAGCTACTGGGCTGTGACTGCAGCCATCACAAGCAGAGTGGAGCTGGTCTTAATACAGCTAATTTGTACACCACTAGCAATAAAATGATGGCAGCTTAGAGCCCAGGACACCAAGTAAAAATGTACCTGGAATTCTAATACTTACTGCAGCCTGAACCACCACTGTTTCATCCCAAACTATACCCGAGGCACCTTTGTCATTCCAAACATCACCCGAGGGCATTTAAAGACACTGGTAGTCCCTGTCTTCAGCAAGGGATTGAAGTCTGTCCAGCTGTGTCCCAGCACTGATCACAGTGCTGAAGTCAGCAGGTACCCATAATGGGGCATTCTGAGTCTTCCATCAGCTCCCAGAGCCTCCAAACCCAAAAGGGATTCTGTCTGTCCTGAATTCACTGCTGATGAGCAAATCAAATAAGAAGCCTCTGGTGGTGGCATAGGATGGATGCAAGCTGGTGGGACAGCACAAAAATCTTGTCACCTGTCCCAGGATCCTCTTCATCCCACCACTCAAGACAGCTAGAGCAAAGTGTGCCTGTGATAATCACAGCACTTTCAGGTCTGGTCCTAAAGCAGGACCAGCTGGATGAAATCTTATGAACAATGTTATGAACGAGATTGGAACTTTATGCCTTTAAATAACCCAGCATTAAATAATACTCTACTGTAGGAAACTTCTGTGAGAGTGTTACCCATTTCTCATTTTGCCTTGAAGAATTTTCCTCCATCTCTCCCTGCCCCCACTTAAAGATTTATTTGGTTTCCTCTCTCTCCAGACTCAATCCAATTAAACAAAAAAATTACTTTATTCATGTGAGTGTTCTGTGAACTTTACTCAGGAAAAAATGCTGAATATACCAAAAGCAAAGAATGGTCTTTATGTGACTAGGTTTTTTCTGGGATGTTTTTTTTCTTGCTCAGCAAAGCTCTTTTTCTCTAAAGTAAAGAAATGACTGAAACACCACAATTTAATACACAGACAAGTCAAACCTCAGTGAAATGACAAAAACGGGACATGCTATTTTATTGGTCACTGAATTCCTTTTCCACATTGGGAGCATTTCCATACAAGCGATTAACAAAATAAGGCCTTGATCCTCTAAATGTAAGAGGATTTTAAAACAGCAAAATTAAGCTCTTGGAATATAAGAATGGTTAGACTTAGGATTGTCTGGGCAATATTCATTTGATTCCAATTTTCATATGTATTATGATACCATCTTTCATCTTGTACCTACGTACTTGCATACTAATTTTTCCCTGGGAACCTCTCCTACATTCACTGTCCAAAATAAATTGTGATCTCATGATCAGCCATTTCATACTTTTCATCATCTCTCTTCATTATTCAGAGTGCGTCTCGTGCCTTATTTACAATGCACAATTCAAACTGTGCTGTGGAGGAAATGGACAGCAATTTCCTGATTAACTTTCCTGCCTAACCTCTTGTGGTACCATCCAAGTGCTTTCCAAGTTTTTCTGAATTTGTCTAGACAGCTTCTGTGTGAGGTTTACAGGGCTGCCTGGAGGCAAGGGTGTTGGAAAAAGACCTGGAAAGTGGGAACGGTAAGAGCAAACATTTCAAAGGCAGCCTGGTAATGACGGAGAAATGAGACACAGATTAGCTATGATGCTGTGTTCAGAAGGACAACTAGAAGCCTGAGGGAGGGCAAAAGTGTCTGTGGGTAAGCAGGGACACTGGCCCTGGGTGCCCTACAAGGGGCTTGGCAGGCCACATCAGCAGCTCTGCAAAGTCTGTTGATGCCATCACAGATCACAGCAGCACCAGGCAGTCCTCCTCTCACCCTCCCTTCTCTTCTCTTCTGCTGGTGGGATGAGGAAGAGAATATTACCAGTGAATGTTCTTCCTTTGACTGTCAGGGGCTTGTTAGTCAGACTACTGCTAGGGGAGGATGTGCTGGACACAAGGATGCTCTGGACACAAGGATGAACTGGACATGATGGGGCAGTTGTGCTGAAAGCCCCAGAGGCAGGTGACAACTAACACGTGGTGAAAACAACTGCAGCAAATTTTCTGATGAGGCATTGCATCAAATTCAACCCCAGTCCATCACACTGCAGCTTGCTGGTGGTTGCAGTTTAGTCTGGGAGGCAAGGGCTGAGTTCAATAGAAAAAAGTCATCCTCTCAGACACGGGATCACCAAAATGAGGCACTTCCCACTGGGATGAAGATAAAGAACAGGAGTCATTTGCTGGTGATTTCTGACAAGTGGCTGAAAAGGGGCAAATGAGGATTTTCCCTTTGCAAGAGAGACTGAGTGTCTGGCCCCTGTGCACAGGCATCCTTCCCCTCTTTTGGAGTGTCTGTCCTTTCTGCCTCTAAACCCACCCATATCTTTTCTGATGTATTTGTAGTTGTTCTGCTCAAAGGCACCTCAGCTGGGAGGTGCAAATGGGGGTACACCAACATGCTCAAAAAAGCAGGGATTAGCAGTGAGGTTTCTCCGTTTTACGCTGCTCACACTGCTTGTGATTGTATGGCATGCTTTGAAATCTCCAGGGGATATAACTCTGGGCTTTCATTCCCCAGTGAGACTGTTTCTCAATTAAAAAGCAATTGCATTTTCTTAAGAGGTGGGAAAAACAGCTCTAAGAACTAATATTAACAGAGCCACACAGGTGGATTACGGGTATAAATTGAATGTAATTGAATGTTCTGTATGGAGGAAACTTTTGATGTGTGGTTTTGTTTGCATACTGGGCAAGGGCGGTATATAAATAATTATATATACATATGTCTATATTTTAGGTGTGGTACAGGTAGTTAACTGTTTAAGTGATAACAGAATGTGATTATTCCCGCTTTTTTGATTTTCAGGCCTTATCACTCTATTTCTGCTCTGGACCTGAAGCCTGGAGATACGCTAAAGACTGATTCTTAGCCAGTAAGCTGTCAAACAACTGTAGTTCAGCTTAATGTCATGCCTGGATGACTCTGTCCCAGAGCTAAACTCCACGCTGTAGAAATAGCATGGCAGAAAACAGCATATTGAACCACACAAAGGTATGAATCAATGAAGTCATTAGCAAAGTGACCTTAAGGATAGGGGAGACAATGCAGAAGCCCTGTGCAATGGATGCCCAAGGGTTTTCTTTAAGAGCAGCCTATGCTGTAATGACTGATAATGCAGAGAGCAGCAACAAATTAAGGAGGCCCTTTACAGCAAGCCCCCTGTAATTGAATTTCCAGGGAAAAAAGAAACTTTTCTCTCTCTTTTGTGACAAGTCTTGTGGGATCTCTCACACTGGCAGTGTTAGGAGCCTGATTCAGGTAAGGCAGATCTGTTGCTGTCACCATTGGTGCAGGTCCCCTTTCGCCTCTAGCCCTGGGCAAGGTTGTCCCCTGCCCTTGCCTCTCACTTGGCTCAGGGCAGGAACAGGCTGAGCCTTCCTTAGGGAACAGGCAGAAAAAGACCAATGGCAAGTTTCCAGAGAGGCCCTGGCACTACGAAGCTGTAGGCAAGACTTTATCATCAAGCTGTAAATTGCCCCCCCATAGCACCTCTTGGCTGGCTAATATCTTGCATAATAAATGGAATGAGCACACAAGATTTACCGATTTGAACATCTCTGTCCCTATTATGAATTCACCAAGCTGAGTGAGCTAGGCACAAGTCTCCACAAGGCAAAGTAAATAAAATAAAATGAAAATCTAATTTTCTTTAGATTCCTACAAGCTTTTAGGAGGACAAGAGGATTGCAACAGGTATTTGTTTTCCCATAGATTTCCAATCATACTTCTCTTGCCTTGTATCACCTCTACATACTTAGTGCCTGTTTATTTCTTCCCTATTCCATAAAAAGGGGAAAATTAATTGGGGTGAGTCCAATTACTGAAACTTAATTAAAACAATTTAAAAAGTACTTAATCAATTTTCTAACAAGTGATCTTTTTGGTAACAGCTGTACACGAGCAATTTATTAGTTAGTGAAGCCAACCCTGTTTTTTAATATAAACAGACTAATTAATCAATGCTTAACTCTTGTAATGACCAGCTCTGGCACTTATTAATGCTGCTGTCATGGAGCATAATAGCTCATTTCCCAGGGTTATTATGCAAATTGCCAACATTGACCACTCTGTGTGAAGTTTGAAGCACTTTTTGTGATTCTCTCTCATTTCCACATTCTCAGGACATTTTGGAGCACATGATTTTCCTGGTGTGAAAAGTTTTGTGCAGCTTTTCAGTTCAGTAGCAAATTTCTGGGAACTCTGGAGTGAAACATGCTAGTTCTTCCAGGTTTTAATTGCTGGAACAGAAAGGAAGAAATAAAAATGCTTATTTCCCACATTAGGAACTTGCTCTGTGCACATCTTTTATGGAGGACTATGGAAACGAAGAACAAAGATCTCCAACAGAAGTTGGAGGAATTTATTTTAGTATTTAACTCATTTTGGGGGTGAGGTCCTGCGCACTCAGTGAAGTAAGGCAGATGCCTGTGGAGGATAGCCGAGAGTTCTCCACAGCTCGGCCAAAGGCAGACATCTACCTGCAGGCAGATGGGAAAAAAGCTCAATGTGAGACTAGCAGGAGAAGGCAAGAAACCTCCTGGAGTACCCAGAGCTCACAAACAGTGGACTAAGAGCTGCTTGTGGTTAAAAGAAAGGGAAAACAGAATACCACAGACATGACCTAGTCTTAGACCTTGGTCTTTCGAAGGCTTTGGGACAATAATGAAGATGAAAGTAATACACTGAATAATAGTACCTAAAAGGAGGCATGGGCATTGAGTTAGATGTAAAAGTCTTTGAGGTGAATATGCATACCTGGAATGTGTATCCATGGACGTGGCAAGTACACATGGACAGGTAGGTGGATAGGTGTGTGTGTACAGCCAGCCTGTAAATAACCTCCCTGCTCCTCCTCCTGCTCACCCCATGGCAGTTTCCCCCTCCCAGTACTGACCCAGTGTAAATGGTGCAGGCACAGGGCCCTTCTGCTTCCCTGTTGTGTCCCAGCTCTGTGTACTTTACGGAGCTAAAGATTTTTTTTAACAGATCTAATAAACCTGAAATATCTGGCAACAGATGCCAAATTTTATAATCTTACTGGAGTTGGCAATAAAGAGGTTCACACAAAGCCAGAAGGAAGGGAAGCAGAGAGAGCAGAGGGGCTATTAGAAAAGAGGCAAGTGTGAAGCAGTTGCAGGCAGCAGTCAGTAGGGCAGTAAAAGCTAATAAAACCTTGATGTACAAACCACACTAATCAAAGAACAAACAGGTCTCGCATTCTTATCCTCCATTTCCTCGGTCTTCACACAGCAGCTGGTGGGAATAGCATGGTTGTTTTTGTAGATAAACAGATCCCAAGTAAGCTATACCTGATCATCTCTGTCAACCCACCAGTGTACAACAACCCTTCAAAATCCCTAAAATGAAGCCATGAACTTCCATGCATTTTCACCCTGCCAGCTCTCCCTAGCCTTGTCGTATAGAAAAAAGCTCAGGGATGGCCTTGAAGATCTGAGTCAACATGAGGGAAGAGAGAGAGGGAGGGAGGGCCTTTTTCCAGTGCCCATTTCTGGGCTGTTAGACTGTCCATGTTAACCTCAGGAACACAAGGGGAGAACTGGTGGGAAGGAGTTGCTGCAATGGACCTGGAGACTAGACGTGAATCTGAATTTCTGCTTGCTGTAACCACCACCCTTGACTAATTCTTAAGATGAGGGCACCCAGCCCTCTCTCCCCATCTGCAGCCTACTTTGAGGTTAGCCCACACCCAGGGAAAAGTGAGACTGTTTCCGCAGAGGCAGCATTGCATAGGATTGTCTCAGCCATGACTAGGATTGGATCAGTTTTAAGAAATCCAGAACTGTTCCACAACTGGCAAAGGCAGAATATGCCCTGGCCATTATTCTTGGCAATGAAATAGTTTCTTAGTGGCTCAGCATCCAGAGCTGGGGTTAACCCAGCTTCCTCTTAATTCAAACACCAAACCCAGAAGGAAACAGAAGAGCAGCTCTGCTGGCTGGAAGTACATTGTGGAGGCAATGGTTTTTGTCCTGACTGCTCAGATCGCAGTAGGGTAACTATGACCTGACAGCCTGGGCATTTACTTGCCAGTGCTGCAAGCTCACATGGGCTGTAAACAGTCTGCAAACATGCCAGCAAGAGCTCTCCTGGCTGGGGAAGAATTGAAGGCCAGACCTTTTGTCAGAGTCTGTGTCTACCCTCATGCTGTCACTAGAGATGACAGGAGGGATTTTGCTGGCATCAGTGGCTTTCAGGAGGTGTAAAAGCAGCTTTATTCTGCAAGGGCAGAAACAGGCTCCTGCAGCGATGGGTCAGACACCTGAATGTTGCATCTCCCTAGCACCAGGAAGCATCTGAGATGTGTGGCCTGTGTGCCACTGTGACTGGAAAGCGGACAGGGCAGGACAGCAGGAGGTGTGCTTGACTGGCTGAACATTGCCCTACATGTATATTTCTCAGTTATCTCAACGGTTTTATGACTCAGAAGTTTATTTTCATGGGTGGGGAAAAAGGAAACTATTGCATTATTTCTTGTTTATGTACCACAGCATGCCTCCAGAAGCACAGAGGTTCTTACAGCTCTTCATACTGACAAAGCAGAGATGAGTTTGGTCCAAACCATCACATTTTTACCAAGCATTAGGGGGTACCCCTCCCTCAGGGGCTGGAAGAAACAAGTGGTTTGGTAACTGATATTCACATCTCTCATCAGAAAGTGCATGGAATTAGGGCAGCTGTATATTTCCTCCAATTTGGCATTGAACCGGAGGCATAGAACAAGCATAATTTCCACTCTAGATTGGAGATGTAATAGAAAAGCCATCTAACAGGTGAAAAATGAAGTGGCCCCTGACATGGACAGTTACTCCCTCCTGCCTGTCACAGCCTTACCCACTGCTCCCTGAAGTCTCTGTGTAATATAAACTGTGCTCATTCTGCAAGCTCACTGCAGGCCAAACAGCTGTTAATAGCACTTGACTGTGCTTCTGAAACCATCTGCAGGCGTTCAGCTCCCACGCAGGGTATCTCCACGCTGCTGCTGGAAGACAGCATTGAAGTACGTGTTGTGATACCCAGACTGCTTGTGGTCCAGGGTGGGATGCAAAATCTGATGCTGCAGAAGCACAGGCTTCATTGAGGTCTGTCCAAGCTTGCTGGCAATCTGGGTACCTCCCTGTGCTTTCACAACTGCCCATGACCAGCTCAGCTGTGTCTGTACAAATCACAGCTTCACCTCCTGGCAGTGGGGTGCAAGTTCCTGAGACAGCAAATGCTTGGAGGGGGACCATCGTTTTGATTCATGGTGATGTTCCAGGTTGCTAACAGGCCCCTTGGAGTTTGGTGAGGAGGGAGCATGCCCAACGTTGCCACAGCCTGGCCTCACTGCTGATGAAGTGGGTCCTGGCTGCAGCATGAGCCCTGCAGGTGGAGGTGTGGGCAGCACGGGGATGGCATGTGTGTTTGTGGGATGGGGAGGCATATGGGTAACAAGCACAGGTTGCCAGACCTTGGTAGTAAAAGCCTTGTTTGATAGGTGCATTATGTGTTACATGTCCTAAAGAACAGCTGCTTCTTTGCTTTTACTGTACCTTCCCTTTGTGGTCCAGCATCACAGATATGACTTGATGGCTTTCCTGTCCTGGAGAAGCCCTCCTCTTTCTCCAATGGAGCATGCTCAGATGTGCCTCGTCACCACCAGAGATGTCTTTCCACGGTCCTAAAATCATTTAGATGGCTTTCATTAGCAAAAGAGGATATGTTTTGAAAGAGATTTTTTCCTTTCACAGATGTTCCTCTTTGTGGTTATCATACCTTATTACTCCAGTCTTGTTTTTGTAGTATTTAATTAAAACCCAAGTGAGTTTCCCTGCTCTTGTTTTCCTTCCCAGTATGCTATACTTCCTCCCTTGAATATTGACCAGTGTTAAATGAATGCAGTCCTCTTTTTAAATGCCTGATATCTTCTGGTTTTGCAATTTCAATTACATTAGCCCCTAGCTCACTGTACTATCTACTGTATAAACAAGGGGCTATGAAATTTGTTAATTTTCAAAACAAAAGGCATCCTTAGACCTAGACCTGGATGACTGATGAACAGCATAATGCCATAACTGTGGCTTGACTAGACCTTAACATTTAAAATAAATGAATCTGCTTTAAGTGATGCCAAGACAGTTTTCCTGCCTACTCCTCAGTTAACATGACATAGTGGGGCTTGATTAAAGGAAAGGGATTTCAAAATCACATTCCTATACATGGTCACCAGACTGAATCTGAAATGTTCAAATATGCCTGTCTGCTTTGCCTTCATGCTAATCAATCACAGAGGGGAACTGGCACATCACCCATTAGCTAACCAATTAGGCAGTACAGCTCACAAGGTCTAAGTCAAATATTGGGCAAGATAGCTGTCCATCACATTTAAAAAATAGATTTAGGAGTTAATGGTCTGTCCCCAGACATGTTATGAGCAAAAAAATAGCTTAAATGTATGAATCAGTTATTTACTGTGAACAATTCTCCCATTTTTTCTCATTCAAAGACAAGATAGTTAAACACTTGCCATTATTCCCACTTTCCTAGATCTTAAGGCTAAGGGGTAATTAAGATCAGCTTGGTTGACCTGCAGCTTAATACAGGCTAGAAATTCTCTTCTGATTATTTCTGCACGGAGACCACAATTTTTGCTTGGGCAACAGCACGTATTTTAAAAGACAGCTAATTATGATTTGAAAATATCATGTGTTACAGAATCCAATACATCCCTTTAAGCTGTTTGGATAATTAACCTGGTTGCTAACTTTTCTATCTTGTTTCTAATCTTTCAGCTTTCAGCCATGGCATCTTATTATGCCTTTACACCACCAGATTACAGACTCATCTGCCATTAGAAATCCCTTTCATAATGGTTTGTAAGTCAGAATCAAGTCATCTTTTGTTTTCTCTTAAATGAGCTAGAAACACTAAGCTTTGTTAGTCTTTTACTATACAGCTAGGTTGCCCCATCTTGAATTATTCTTCCAGCTTTCTCCTGAACCTTTTCTTGTTTTAGCTTTTATGAGGCAGATAAAAAATTTCCTTAGAATTGCCAAAACCCATAGCTGGAAGTTCCCTGCCTGGGGACTACATTCAGACTCACAGAGCTGTGAATTAGGCATTAATTCAGAAAGAAGGGTGCATTGGGCACAGAGCTGAAACTTGCCTCATTCTGGAGTGCAACAATGGTGGCTTGAGTGTCTCTATTGCATTCAAAGAAGCTAAAATCCAAGTCAGTAACATAGAAAAACTTTGTCATTTAAAAACCCAGTTTCATGATGTCAAAAACTTTCAAAAGCCAAATCATCCTGGAAAAAGAGTTTAAAGTGCAATACATCACAGAAGTTTTGTTTCCCTGCAGCTCAAAACGGGTAAAGAAAAGGTAGAAAAGTTCAAAGCTGGACAAGAGACGTGATCACAGATATAGTGAAAATACTTTCATTCAAGGAGTGATTAAACAGACTAGACTTTGTTAGCTTGGAAAAGAGTTGATTGAGGAGGGAAGGTGGCAGAATGCAACTGAAAATGATGCAGAAAAGGTGAATGGCAATGACTGAGTGCAATGATGAGGAGGCATCGAATGAAAAGACATAGTGAACAAAAAAAGTTGCTTCTTTATCCATCCTCTAATAAACTCGAATGTCTCTTGTCATGTGGGCTATGTGGCTGCTAAAAGTCTATGTATATTCCAGAAGCAACTGAGTAAAGGAAGGGATGAAAGATACGGTAAAAGTCCCCAGTGCCAGCTCAGACTGCTCTGGGGAACACGTAGGGCCCGAAATAGTTGAAAGAGAGGTGCAGGGAGGCACTGGCTGTGTTTGAGCTGCTTGGTTGTTTGTACTCCAGGCAAGATGGCCACTGCTGGAGGGTCACTTTGGAAGGCCTTTGATCGCACTCCTTCCTGCTGTTCCCATGGTCTTAAAATGGGAAGTGTAATTGGGAATTTTAAACAGTTGCTTATTGCATGCCCCAAAGCCACACAGCTGCTCAAGTAAGAGAAAAAAGTTGCACTGGTAAAAAGAACCAGGCTGGCTTGAAATAGGCAAATGTAGCTGAATACAAATGCACACACACTCCATGGAAAAAGAGATAGTAAAGAATATAAATTAGAAGGGTGGAAAACTAGAAAACCTCATAATGAAGTGACAGGATACAGGGAAAAAACCTAAGGCAAGAGGGTGAATGACGGGAAAAAAAAGGTTTTGGTATGTCTCGTAATACAAAAAAATCCTAACAATGATACTAGTCTGTAAAAACATGTTTTTAATGTAGAAATGTCAAATAGTTTCGATATATCTTGGTGTTCCAAGCGGGTTTTTGAAAAGTCTGCATGAGGAATTCACAGAGGGTGAAGACGAAATCTGTTCCCTTCCAACAGTAACTTGGCAATATGCAGAGCAAGAGCTAATAAGCCTCCTGTTTTTAACCAGTAGGTCTGTCTGCAGCAAGAGCTTTAAAGAGATGGATGAGGAGATGTGTGGGCTGTTAAAGTTGGTAAATCAGAGGAATGATAGAAAGACTTGTCTGGAGAAAAAGCTGATACAGATATTGGTAATTATAGGCATATCAGCTTGACACAGACAGTGAACATGAACAAAATAGTGTGATTTCATTAACAACAAGACAAAAAGAAAACTACATTTAGCCGTAATCAGTTTAGGCGTAAGGGAGAAAAATCATTCAATAACCAGCATGGTACCAGATCTATTTGTTTGGTGACAGAGGTGTTGGGGATAATGTATTCATAATTCTCCAAGTATTTGTTATGGTATTTAATTTTTTATTACTAATGCTTCAAAAAACCCCAGGACATATTAAATGATATTAAAAATATGGTAACATACTGGGTCCAAAATCTGCTGTTAAGTAGAGGCCCATCTTCAGTAGGAAACTTGGCTTTCTTAACCTGTGCTGTTTAACCCCTGGCAGTATGAATGACCTAAAAGCAAATCTATAAGTATTGTCAAAGGCTGAGAGTGAGGATAATGAACAAGACACATCATCGAGCTGATTTACTTCTTAAAATGGAAGCCTGAAAATACTGTGTGCTTCAGTACAGAGAAAAGTGAAGTGACTCTTGTCGGGAGAAGATGAATAGATTGCAATTACAAAAAGAGGGATGCTGCCTTGGGTAACAGTAACCCTAGAGAGGACTTGGCCAAGAACAGAAATCTGATCCTGGAGGGCTCCTCACCCTACAGTCTTAACAAGATCCAACCGTTTGGAGCTGAAGCTACAAAGCTCCCTTTTGAGTTAACATTCCCCCTTTTTAACATTGGGAGTTCCTAGCCATCTAACTGCTTCCTAAGGTTTCTAGCAGATGCTTTGTCACCATGAAAGCATGTAAAACTCTTTTATACAGGAGGTCATACCAAAAAAGCAATTTTCACCTTTTTCAGTAAATGGACTTCTAAAAATTTCCATATACCTACTGCTCTTTGTGTGCACTTCTAAAGACCTCCTAGAAGTAGCCATGGACACCTCAGGAGACCAAATTGGCCCATTTGTCCCTTCTGTATATCTAACCAACACATTTCCAAGTCAGTCTCCTAAATGGGAATCATATTACTGTAATAGTTTCACTGGATTTATACAAATGGTTCCTCCATCTCCTTGGTATTTCCTCATGTCTCCTCCATAACTATATTGTTGCATGGGATGCTCAGCTGCACAATCAGCTGATAAGCCTCATCCTTTTTCAGTATCCTGCGTTTTTCAGTATCCTTTTTCAGTATCCAGCTTTCATATGTCACCATTTCTTTGTTCCTACAGACATGCTCTGGCTCCTATATTATCAACCACCCAGACTGGTACATATAAATGAGTCGCCTCCCTCACCACTTCATACTCCCTTATTTTTAGGCTCAGCTAAAACACTGACATTGATGATTTTAATAATTTAATTCAGATAAGAGTCTTAAATGCAGCTAGCTTGCAAACTGATAGTAAGCAGAGATCTTTATTGCCAGCCTAATTCCTAACCGCCTACAAAGACTCTTTGACTTTGATGGGAGCTGGATTAAGATTTGGTCAGGGAAGTTATACTGGGATTAGGATTGCAATTTTGCATTTATCGTGTTTTTCCTGCTTGGACTGCTAAACAACATTTCTGTCTCAGTTATTTCTATAATAGCAATAAGGGACAAGGCTAGGATTCAATTAAGTTGAAGAATGAAAGGCAGAAGAAATGTTCTTCAGTGGTGCAGAATTGTTTCTTTCTGCAGAAGCACACAAAGTGCCTGTTTGTTGTGTGTGCAATTGCCAAGATGAGAAGTTATAGACAATATTGATTTGGACTCCCAGCTCTTTGGAAGCAGGCACTGGGTATAAGCCAAGAAGGCTGAAGTCTAAATGCAAAGTCAGTCAGGCTCAATGGGCCATTCTTTGAGAGAGGGGACCCTTCTTTTCAGCTTTTGCACCTGTGTGTGTTGTGTGTGTGTGCATACGGAGCTAACAGGAGGCAGCATTGTCCAGAGACCACAGCAGGGAAACCAAGGGAAGGACACACCACACTAGTTCATGGTTCCAAACTCTCTTGCTGGGTTAGAAGGCAGTCCATGTGAACTCTTCCCTAGCCTAAATTTAAGTGCTGTGAAACGTGGGTAACAGGATGTATGACATGTTGACAGTGGTTGGAGGGTCTAAATGAAAGCTGGAAACTAAACAAGTAGTAAGCTTCATTATGAAATGTCATAAATCCTTTTCCTGAATTTCGGTGGATATTAGCTTTTCATATCACTTCTTGACTGTGTAAATAGCTGAGACCTTTATTCACCAACTGTGAGACAACTTAATCCAAATTGATTTGATTTTTATTTTTTTTCAGGTAAACCTTGCAAGATTCTGCAATAATTGCTCGATGGTGACTTCACACAGGTAAGAAGAAATACTGCTTCACCAACCCTCCTGGGCAGAGTATTTGGACTTGATGTGGAAGGTGAAGTCTTCATAATTACTGTTTTCTGCCATTTGAAATGTTTTCTGCCATATTCTCTTCCTGATGAGGGGAGCTTGATGACAGAATTGGCATTTCTCTAGCACAAAACTGGTTGGAAAATGTGAACTTGAATTCTCTTTTTCTCTTTTACAAACAATATGATTTATATAATAACATTTACATGGCTTAAGACTCTGTCTTGTTTTTATGGCCCGTAAATGTGGAAAACGTGTGCCAAAGGGCAAAAGCACTCCCAGAAATCAATATAATATGAATAGCCTTGCACATCCAGCCTGCAAGAAAAATGTGATGGTTGACAAATTCTTTGCTACCCGCAGTACTCTGGGTTCTTGGCTAACCTCAAACACGCATCAGTTAAAGCTCTATGTGGATGGCAGGATTTTGTTCACATCGGTATTGTCTGATCTCTCCATTTCTGCTGTATATCTGTGTCACCTCCTGATTGCTCTCTCTGTAAAATAATCCTCCTTAAATTATTTAGATACATATTCCACCTTTCCCTTGGCTGCTGTTCTAATTCTGGTGAGTGAAATGACCTCAATTAGAAATTCTTGCTTAAACATACAGTATCACTGAGAGGGTTGCAGTTTGTCTTGTCCCTTCTTGCTTTTCTTCAATCCCCATTTTGTATGTTTTTTCTTGTCTGCAACTCATTAGCTCCTGTCATTAGTTTTCCTTAAAACAAAACTAAATAGAAGATAATTATTCAGTTTGCAAAAAGGAATTAAAAAATGCCATAATTAAGGTTACAGTTTTCCTTTTGATATCCTTGAGGGGATACTATGTTCCCTAATTACATAATCACACAAAACCAGGCCCCATACACACATATGTGGATGTTTATATCAGCAGGAGTTTTTTTAAGTATTTCATTAGAAATACTTTCAATTTATGGCAGCAAAAGTAAGATTGGTATTATAGCTGCTAATTTGTAAGTCAGAGCCTTTTATTGTTGCTCATGTTACTGTGCCAATTAAGATGTACAGCATAGAATGTCTCTTAACCACACTGTTTTAGTATCACTTTCAAATATGTTTTGCACATTATTCTTATGTCAAAATTAGCGATAATGTGGCTCCAAAAGTAGTCGTTTTCTGACAGAGAGAGGACTTCAGCCATACTAATTCTTGCAAAGAAAACTGTGTTTCATCCCAGCATCCATTTATCCGCAGAGATTTTTTTTTCCTGACAAACAGTCTGGAACTTGCTCTGAAATTTAGTTCTGTGGCCCACCAAAAATTTTATCACACTTCTATTTTTTTAATTCAACCATTTTAAACTTCTGGTGTTTCCTCATTCATTCTGCATTTTCCATGAGAAAATCAGGACTGATATCATTGAACTCTGACTTCTGCATGAGCCAAGGCTCATTTTCAGGTCAGACTTTTCAAGGTCACCCCTGGCTCTTATATCCATGTGATCTGAAGTTTACTGAAAATACGCGTCAGTTTTTCACCACATCTTTCCAAAAGGAAGTTATTTTGTGAAGAAAACCTACATCTGTCTGACATGATTTGCTTTTCAAAAACCTCTCCTGACTCATGATTAATAAATAATTCTCTCAGAATGTACAGTTTATGGTCCAACTGTTTGATCCCTAATCTCCAATATTAACTGTGGATTAACTCATACTTGCCTGGCATTTTGTATCTGTATCCTACACGTGAGGCTCTTTTGCATTCTCTCATTAATAACAATAATCTCTGATTCAGACTCAGTATCCACACATGTCCTCCACAGGCTTGTTAATATATTTTCTAAATTAATCAAAAGGCAAGGAAAACATTTCGTTTCTTTGTTTCTTTTTCCCCAAGAGCTCTATTTATTGACCCACTATTTTTCTGTAGTTTTCATTCCTGCACTATGTTGATGACATTTCCTTTCTATAAATATTTATACACTTTTTTCTTGGTTTCATTTTTCTCCTTTTGCTCATCATGTCCTAATGTTACTCATGTTTCTTCCTATAAACTCATAAGGTTGCTGTGGTGTTCTTTTTTTCTCTACCCACAGTTAGACCATCATTTCTTTACTGGAATACTGGAGGTATGGCTGAATTCCACCCTGATAGCATTTGTTGGATTTGGCAGAAAAAAACCAAACAAACCACATCCGGCAGTGGGTTCATATGCAAAATCAATCTTATATTTACTTCAAATATTTATTAATGTCAAAAGACACTTTACCTCTTCCTCCTGCCTTTTCCTGCTCCTTCTGCCTATATATTTTTTCCTACTTATATGGCCACATGTTGCACCCTGCACAGTGTCATGGGGCAGTGTCACTGACATCTAATTCCAGTCATCCTCTTGCTCCTTAACACCAAACACCTCCAGCACTCCTGTTGAAGGTTGCTAGATGAGCATGAAGAACTGTTGTCTTCCTCTTGAGCTACTGGGAAGGAGCGGGAAAAAGACAAAGGACAGGGCACAGAGGTGTTTAGCTCTGCAAAAGCTGTGCAACACATTTCCTGCTGCTGGAAGATGTTCAGGCTACAACTTTTTTTTTTTTTTTTTCCCCTGCATCATCTGGCATCTCAGTGAAAATCTTAAAAATGTAAAATTTAATGGGAAAAGGGGGTTGGCTAATAAAAGTGGTTGAGGTAGAATCCAGGAAGATGTAAAATATTTGAGGAAAATAGAGAAGAGCTCCACTTCGAACTCAGTCAAATGAACACAGCCTTGCTTTCTTTTGTAAAACAACTCTCTAGTTTTTCATCATTTCTAGCAAATATGCAGGAAGAGTGCTGACAGGAGAGGAGGTTTATCATAGCAAAGTATGGTCTGGGGCCAAAGTCAGGGTAGGTTTTCTCACTGACTACAGCCTTAGAAAGACATTTGAGATTCTATGAACCCAGCTGCCTGCAGCCTTTTGAATATAACCATCAGAGAGGCACCTGGGGTTTTTAAAATCTGTGTAAATTTGTTATTCAGGTAAGTGTAGAGATACCAGACTAAGTGTCTGGGTGCACTAGTGTCCAGTATTTTGATGTCCTTGCTGCCAATTGCTATAGCTTGTAAGTCTTCCCACTAGCACCAGCACTGTCAGTCAGTTTTGACCACCTCTGTCAGAGCAGGAGAGAAAAACTAGACCAGGCTAGTTACACCTACTGCCAGTTTTAGTGTATTTATCATTTTATCACTTTGACTAACAATAGCACTTTGAGACTCTCACTGTGGACTGGAGCCCCACTGTGCTACATGCTGTGCAAGGACAAACCAAAAAGATAGTCCTTGTCCTGAATGCTTTACTTTTTGAAGATAAAAACCCATCCAGACAGCACAATGAGATAAAAGAACAATAGTCATCAGAGCAATAGTGATGCTTCAGGGTTATAGGCAAGAGATGTGGGTCTCTGCATCATTAGCCCTATGGAAGGATAATGGTCGGATCACTTTAGTCAAGTCAAAGCCAGGGAAATGGATGTTGCACCAACAGAGATGAGAGATGATGAAGAACACGGTAAGAATCTTGCTGGGAAATTGCTTCATATTCTGTAAAATAAATGATTCAGAAAGAAAAGATTGTGCAACTAAGGGCAGAGGTTGAAACCCCAAAAATGAAGGAAGAAGACCTCTTAGTGGAAGGGATAGGGAAGAAATGCAGCAGTTGCCCACATTGAGAGTGATAGACAGGACAAGATAAGGGATAAGGAGGAAGGTGGAGTCTTGCAGCCTGATTTAGAACAGATCATTAACGATTTGCCTGTAAATCCCTTGTCAACTCGTGTCCCTAGTGATATCAGAACTGCAAAAATATATCATTTCCATGTCCTCAGTTCCCATGTGTACAGCAGAAAAGGCTATTCACAGACAGGTAGTATAAGCAGAAATCTGCAGAGAAAGCAGTATCCCTTACTGAGAGCTGTGATTGTTCAGGAAAGAGGAAAAGGAGGGGCTGGAAGCACCTTCCTAGCTGCCCAGTGCAGGAAGAAGGGAGCTGGGAGAGCCTTGTAGAAGCCAAGAGCAGTGGCAGTAATTAAAAGAGGAAGTGTGGGGAGTCCAGGCATGATACTGAGATTGCCAAAAGCACATGGAAAAAGAAACACGAAGAAAACAATTGAGATGCCAATAATATCATTGGCAACGGAGCTGATGAGATCCACCAAGAGATGAAGAGCATCAGGACAAAGAGAGAGAGGAAATGGCGAAACAAAAGATAAAGAGCAGGATCATGCTGACACATCCCTGTGTGTAGTGTGTGTGGACAGCAGGCCCTGGTTCTTGTGTTGTGTCCAAGAGTATTGCTTCACTGTCTTTTCCAAGGAGGCTGGACAGAGCAGATGGTGAACAAGATGTTGCCCAAGGCCAGAAGCCATAGAGCTGGTGTTCAGTGAAAGGCTTGGTTCTGCTATGGCCTTTTCCCTCTGCACATCACTCACCTCTGACCCAAAGTGCATACCTGAAACAAGTCATTTTCTAACCATTGTGCTTTTTCAACCTCATCCTACATTTTCTGCTGATGGCTAGGGACACAGGCCTGGTGATGTTTATATTCAGTTTGGTTCTTTTCTCTGTTTCTTCACATTTGGATTTACACCACTGCTCTGTGATGTGTGAGATAGGGAGAGCCTTTACATAATATATGGCAGGGGATGTTTATTAAAAAAAGGAAGAAAACGGAGAAGTGAATGATATGGTATAGCAACTCAATAAGCTAAAACATATTTTACAAAAAAAAAAAAAAGCATCAGCAGTCGTGTAGTATAATATCACACACTGAGCAAAATTCGTGGCTATGCATAAGTTAGT
This sequence comes from Pyrocephalus nanus, assembly GCA_038380795.1. NCBI lineage: Eukaryota > Metazoa > Chordata > Aves > Passeriformes > Tyrannidae > Pyrocephalus > Pyrocephalus nanus. Next base: position 73,641,366 of record CM076260.1, on the reverse strand, counting down.
TCAGTGCCTTGGCAGATAAAAAGATTAATGAAATCTTCCCTTTATGCTCACAGAAAAAACAGTTCTCTCAGACTCCCTTAAATCTCTTGTCATTGCCAAACTCCCATTTTCCTTCTCCATGAACTCAAAAGTCAGGGATGAAAAGGCATATAGAAATTTTGCCAACCTCCAGCTTCGTATTTTCTGGCATCAACATTTAATTATCTCTGCAGGCATGTGGCAGGCAAGTCTGTTGATGTACATTTTTTATACACAGAGGATGAAATTTTGTGTGGTGACAAGAAGGTGTTACCTGACATGGGGTGAGGAGATCAACTGGCCTTAAAATGATTGTCTGTGTATCAGCAAAAGTGTGTAGGGCACTTTCCATATGAAATAATAGAATTTAACTTGTAGTGAAAACTAAATATCTTAATCTCCAGCTTTGCACTGATTTACATAGGTACCCAGCTTAACCTGCCCATGCTGCTGAAAGGCACTGGGAAACCAGTGGGCTTGATCCAATAAGCCCCACATAGTCATTTAGAGACAATTGAGGTTTCCTTGGACAACATGCCAAGGCTGCGGCTGGACTGGGGCAGGGCCCAAAGGCACTGATCCACCCAGCCACATCTTGGGAGCAGAGGGCAACTTGGGCAGCACCAGAAGGGTGGCTTTCAGAGTCTGACTGGGTGGCATTGAGCTCCTGGTGAGGTCAGAGGTTTGAGATACCCACGTGTGTTTGAGGTGCCTGGGCCAGGTGAGAGCTGAGGCAGCCAGAGGATAATGGGCCAGGCAGTAGGGTCAGACTTTCACCGTCACTGCTTTCCCTTCCAGGATGCTTTGTTAACACAGGGAACAGTGAAGGAGAGGACTGAAAAGTGAACTTTATGCTCATTGTTTTCCTTCAGACAGGACTCAGCTGCAGCCCAGACAGATGTTCTGTCTGCATTCTTGCTGGTTACATTTTTCTAAGATGTTCATTATTTTAGGTGCCCTGAATTGTTCAAACCCTGTCCTCCCTCCCAGCTGCCCTTTCAGCAGCTCTATGGATTGACAATTGATTATCCTTTACTTCTTACCCTATGCAAGAATAAAAATTGGAGTAGGGAAGTGGTTTTTTTCATATTCACAACACTGATGGATGCTGGCAGAAGGAGTAGCTACACATATTAGCCTGCCCCCCTCAAGCACTTTCTACCCCTCTCTCCAGGCCCAGCTCATGGTCTCTGCTCTGTCATGTCTTTCACCTGTTAAAAAAGTGTCTCTTGTGCGGTTTGGTGTGTCTACCCAGATGATCTGGCTGATGAATGAGTCTGTGGATAGCACAAAGCAGCATCTGTAGTTATTGGGAATATCACGCAGAGACTACTAAGTGCACTTTGGGAAACAAAACCCAAAAAGAGATGCTTTAGTAGTTTTTGGGTTTGTTTTTTGTTTGTTTGGGTTTTTTTGTTTGGTTGATTTTTAGTTTTGGCTTTTGATTCTAAAAAAATCATTCTGTTTTATTTGAATGCCCCTCCACTGGTAGCCTTTTCTTTTTCTTTCTCCCTTTGGAGGAAGAAATTGTGAAAGATGAAAAAAAGCACAAAATGATGTCTTTTTCTCTCATCAAACAAACCAGAGCTGAATATTTTAACCAATTCCCCTAACTCACATGGCTCTTTGCAATCAGCAAAGAGTGTAAAAACACTGAACAAGCTCTTGCCTAGAAAAATACAGAGCAGTGAGATGAAACTTTCCAGATTGGTAGGTTGTGATGTCATTCTGGTGTCAGGATGGGCTGGATGCCAGACTGATTTCTCTTCTATCTGACTGGATTTCCTGCCCATGCACCATACAGTCTCTTGCCGTAAATCCCAACCCCTCATCAATGTATTGGACAGAACAGATCATTTGCTGTGCCTGCTGCTTAGGGATAGTGACCAGTCCCGAACCCCAGCAGTCTGTACAAGCAGACTATACAAACATCTGTCAGGAGGGCTGTAGGTTTAGCATAAGATGAGGCTTGGTGGCTCACAGGGTCCCTTCAACCTTATGGTTGTGCATCCTATTCACAACATTCTTTCCTTCCTGGGGAGCTCCCAGGAAGCGGCTATCACCAGGACAATTGCTATTGCCTGATCTCTACCATCCTCTCTCTGAGAAATGCCTTCAGAGCAGGCAGAAAGAAGTGCACTGTCTTCCGTAGCTGCCGTGATGGCTGCTGATATAGCCAGCCTCCTTGGTCTTTCCCAAGAGAAAAGGTACCAGGAGCAGGCTGTGGACCAGGTAAATAATCATGGTGGTCTGTATTGGGTCTATATACGAGCTGTGAGTTTGGTATTCCAGACGCGGATGCTTCAAGGATGTCACCTCTCCAGGTGACACACTAAGGTGCAAGTAAAAGTAACGCAGAATAGTATGAGTGGAAAAAATCCACAACAGTGACACAATGGGGGATGGAATGCAGGGAGAGTCAGGGATAGAGACTGAAATAAGTAACCTGAAGTGGGGTCCTCCCTCAAAACCTCCAAGTAGTTTTTTGGAGGACCTCTCTGCTCTGCACGGACCACAGGAGCAGACTAGGGAGACTTGCCTCCTCCCTCCAGCATCACAGCATGCTTTGCCAGCAGCACAGCCTCAGGCAGCAGGGAGTGCAGGCCACCTGCTTGGTCACTGATGCACTTGCCCCATCAGCACAAGGATCTGAAAGTCTTGGTCCCTCCACAGCTTTATTCAACCACATGGCTTGCAGAAAAAGGGCAACACAAATGTCATCAGTAGGCCTGTTGACCCCAGCTTGGTCCAAGCAGTACTTGAATTTTCAGAGTGCTTACTGAGTGCATACTGTGGTAGCTGGTAAATGGCTTCCATGCGCTATTGATGTTTGTGTTGTTCTTCTGACAGGTGATAGCTTTTTTTCCATTGAAATGGTATCCCCTCATTGGCAGGCTGCAGGCCAGAAAGGAGATGTGATCTGTTCCAGTTTATTCTGTAATTGCCACCTAACTGCTAACAGAAAGCTTTTGGGAAGCTTCTTAAGCAGCCTAATGATTTTACATTGTGTACACCTAGAGAAGCACTCAGCCTTTCCAGCTCTGTTGGTGCATTAACATGTCATGTAATGAAACTATTCAGCTGAGATTAGAGGAAACCTGTAGGGGCAGGCAGTGAGGAATTGGTTAGTCACAACTGTGTCTTCCTGACACTTGTGTTGCCGGGGTCACAGAAACAGGTGAAGTGGAGCATGAAATGAGTACATTGCTAAAAGTTTATTAACAAACCAAATTGATTTTAAGCCATCTAAGAGGTAGAGTACAATTTTCCTCCAAAAGCCACCTGTTGCAATGTCACCTTCGTATTCCTATAAAGCACTCTTCACCCAAAAATCTTGAAGCATGTCTTTGTCTAAGCGTTCTCAGTTTGCAGATGGGGGTCAGCAGCTCAAGGATAGCAAAGTTCAATTGTCCACTGCCTGTGTCCACAGCTGAGATCAAAGAGGGGCTTTCAACAGGATTTTTGAGTGCTAGGACAGTGGCCACACTACCTCACTTGCCAAATGGGCAACAAATTATCTACTTTGAAGCACTCCTTATTCAATTATGCCCTTTCATTTTGGACAAAATTTGGCATTTCTGTACAGCATTCCTCAAAAATGCCTGTAGCTTAATAAATTTCAGCATAAATAGATGGCAATTTCTATTCCATGACAGAAACTACCCCATGCCTTGTTATTAATAGATTTTAAATGGTGAAGTTAAGTAAGCAAATTTGCAATTGTTCTTCTCCTATCTTCCAGCCAAGGGAGAGAGAATTTATGTAGATATTGCTCAGGATACTTGAGAAAATGTTTGTTTGTGGCTTTAAGTAAATTTCCAGCAGAGCCCCCACGGGTTATTTCCCAGTTCAGTGCTTAGGGACCTCAGCCACAGTAGAGGGGGACAGCCTTCTGCAACTCGCCAGTTGCTGGGTAGCTTATGCTCTGGTGAGAAGCTCTCAGTAGATTCAAGAGACTGCTTTTGTAAGTACTACTAAAATTTCACATGAGTTTCAGAATTTACCCTGGAAAGTCTGGTAGAGGAAACTCATCACATTGTGGAGTGGTTTCTCATCACTCCAAACAGAAGAAATTGTATTTTGTTTGTTCTGTCATTCCTCTATTTCCTTCCTTCCCTCCTGTGTTCCCACCCTCCCTGTCTTGCTTTCTCTTCCTTTTCTTCTTTTTCCCCTTCTTCAACACAGATAATTGAAAAAATGTCATTCTGGAATTCCTTTGGCCCTGCAGAAGGCTTTGAAAAGTGATTCCAAAATAGCCCAGCCTTTTCTTTTAATCCATAATTCATCATCCTAAATTGTTGCTCCTCACTGCAACCCCGAACAAAATGTCAGACACAGCATAAAGAAAAGAAATCAAGCAAATGAAAAGGGGACAAAAGGAAATGTAGCAAATCCCAAGGGTATCTGCAAGGAGAAATAATTTAATCCAAAAGGCTCCTCAGCTCTCAGTAGGAAATCTGACTTGTGCCATGTATTAGGGGAACCGGTCTTATCACGAGACATGCTGTAGAGCAACTTACTGGATGGAATAACATGGAGACAGGACAGAGAAAGACACTAGAAAACAACTTTCTTTACCACCTATACCTTCACAAGCAGGACTGCAGTGAGTATCCAGGCCTGGCTCTGTCAAGGCATTCTCCATCCCGTGGCAGATTCCCATCTGTGATTTGCTCCAGGTGACACCAAGAGCTGGCACTGACTGAGCTCAATGGCATCCATGGGGAGAGCAGGAAAGCAAAGTGGGATGGAATATGATGGGGTGGTGTTAGTGTCTTCAGGCCCCTGAGATGTACACCAACCACAAAACTCATCAAGCTTCTGAACAGGCAGGGTATCTCACAGTGATACACGTGCCAACCTGAATGTCACATTAATATGGGATTTCTTGAAAATGCCTTAAACTGGAAGGAATCCAGAGAGAGAATTTTGTGGCTTTGCAACCTGTAATCTCTCTTCATCTCTGGCAGTGGTTGCCTGGAATCATCTCTCCTCCATGCCCTGTGAAGTGCCATTAGCTTCAGGACTAGAAGCAGACAGTTTGGACAGGGCTGTGAGAGTAGACAGGTAGAAAGCCAGTCAGGCAAGAAAGGATCCTGAGAGCTGGAATAATTGAATTAATAAGTACGACTCTTCCTGCTTCCACTGATGTCAGTGGAGGATTTTACTATGATCTTCAGGGGAAATAGGATCAGGCTCACTTCTGAGAAGAGCAGATCAAAACTGGGGACAAATGCTTGTACATGTGGTTGCTCTGTGATTTGATACTAGGTTGTTTTCCTGTTTTAGCCATGCAAGGATGTTGGAGAAATCAGATTGAAAAAGAAGATTATAAGCTCTCCCTGTCAAGAGAAAAGGAATGGAGAAGGCCATGGGGTTAGTAAATGCAGTTATTATCCATTCATCCCACTTATCCTCCTGGGCTTGTGGCATTCACATTACAGTTGTCCTTTATATACGCTGATTTAAGTTAGCCTTGATACTACACATAATGCCTGGGGAAAAAATTATGATAACCATATGCAAAGCCTTTTAAAAACTTGCTTCACTGTGAGAAAGAGGGGTTAAGTTCTTGATCCAGCAAGATGTTTAAACATATGCCTTTACTGTAAGCATGTGAGTGGTCCCACTGATTTATACTCAAGAATTCTGCTGAAGAGGGGTCTTTGGCCTCTGCCTCAGCAATGCAGCTACACACGCACTTCACTTTTGGCGTGTGTAGTCCTGTGACTTTCATGAGGAAACTCACGTGCCTGGCTGGCTCAGGGCTGAGTCTTCAGGAGGTGGACGGCTCTGTGGAATGGCCAGGGTTAGAGGAAAAAATATCCCAGATCTCTCAACTGTTTTACTCTGTTCAACTGCTTATAGATTTGGGATAAGCTGCAGTGGTGAGAGAGTTTCTCAGGAAAAAAACTTCCATTCAACATTTTGGCCTCTGCAGTTCTGTCCTTCGCCAGACATGAAAAAGAAAAGATGTAGCCAAAAAGCTTAGAGTATGGAAGGAAAGGATACTATAAAAGTTTGGTTTTAATCAAGGAGAGGAGTTTCAGAAAGCAGAGAGGAAACAACAATTTGGGTCTAATTCTGCTTCTTCTGGCAAAATTCCACCCTCCCACCCCCCAGCATGAGATCATTAGTGTGGCTTTTCTCCAAGCTGATAACAGAAGTGCCTGGCTTGTACGCCTTGCTCACATGCTCAGATAAACCCATTGCCAGCTTTGGGGCTAGAAGGGATTTCTCCCTCAGGTCAGCTGTGCTGACTTGGTTTCCCACTCCTCTGCAGAGAGCTTCACAGTTTGCTCCCCTAGACCACTTGGGATGGTATGTCAGACCTCTTCCCATGGCCTTAAGTGGGAATAGCTTTTGGTCTTATACTACAGGACTTGAACTTATAATAGGCCATGGAGAAGTATTTTAGGGTAGAGTGGACCATCCCTCTGCTACAGGTCCCACCCCACATTGCCTATGATGCTGGAGCTTGGGATTAGCAGTCCGAAGATGGTCCCTTCCCACTCCATGCCCTTTAAAATCCAGTTAGTGTGTGCATTGAGGGGAGGGAGATCCATTGCAAGCAGTAGCTACTGGTGTGTTGGCAAACAAGTGTTATCCTAGTAAGGGGATAAAGTGGATACGTATACAGGGTGTGCTTTGTCAACTCATTTTGACAGCTGGAATATATTCTATCTCACTGTCAATGAACAACTTCTGTGCTACTTTCAAAGCAGAATGAAGCCTGTGTGCCAGGCATGCCACTAAAGCATTGGTGGGAGCTGATCAAACCACATGGAGAAATATCTGAGCACACAGGGACTTAGGAATGCTGGGGAAAACATGATGGAGTTGTCTGGGATTCTAGCTTCTTGGACCTGGCCCAAGGCTTTACACTTTGTTTATACAATAGTAATCCCGAGCACTTCACGTGATAGATCCCTGGTGATACATTTTAGGGGGGGTTACGCTGATTTACACTGCCTGAGGCCTTGGCCTATATTTTCCAAAGAATTTTCCAAAATTTGCTAATGAAAAATACCAGAGTGGTCTGATCAGTGCAGGGTTAGGTTACATCAGCGAGCAGGCTGGGGAATGCAGGGAGCCTCTCTCCCCATTCTCCCCCAGGGAAGCCCTGGGTGCCGTCTCTTCCAGCCTCCTGAGGGGTGCTGGATGAAGGCTATAGGCATTGGGAGTTTATCTGCTAGCTCCCATACCCTCTGGAAGACTGTCTGTAATGCACTCAGCTCCCGCTTTCAAAAGCTGTGGGGCACCCCTCAATGGCAGAAAGTCTAAAAGTCTCAACACTGATTAACTCTTTCAGCCCCCAAGAACACCACAGAGATATCCTCCTCCATTGCCTAAATTCATCTCTGAGAGTGGCAGAAGTGAGCTGACAGTGCATTAGAGCCTGCAAGATCCTGTGCCCCAAGTCAGATGGTTCTTAATTTATTCTGCATGGTTCTAGACAGTTGGTTCCAGACTTATTCTGCATGTTCCTCCTGCTGTACAGCTCAGAAACAGGCACTGCTTTTGCCAGTACCTGCTGTGGGGATCCATTTGGCAGGAGATAAGAAAAAGGAGAACAGGCAAAACAGGCATGATCAGAGGGGTCAGGAGATGTTCTTTTGCACTGCCGGAGCCTCAGACTCATCTCTACGTGTGAACAGCCCCAACAGGTCAGCCATGGGATCCAACTTGCCCTGGCTCCTGTTTCCAGCAAAGGCCCTCAATGGAGGTCCCACTTGTGACCCTCATAACCCTCCAGAACTTCCCTGTGAGGCATGTGTTCCTTTGAGTAAGGAACAGCACAAATGTAGGTAGCATCTGAGGATTGCTATACAGGTAGGAGGAATTTACTTGTGCTGAGTTTATGGATCAATGGAGAAAGGGTGTAGGAGGAGAGAAGGGATGATGAGAACAAAGTATGCAATCTAAATCAGAATGTTTGTCAGGATTTCAAAGTCTGTATAAACCATATTATTAATATTTAAACGAGGCTTGCTTTTTTTTTTTTTTTCCTTTCCTTTTTTTTCCTCCCTCCTGCCTTTCTGTTCCAGGATTGCAAAACTCATTTCCAAACAGGCTTATTTCTTTCCTGTTACTAATAGCAGCAGAAGCGATTTATATGCACACTGGGAGAAGTAGTGTATCTGAACAGAAAAACATTGTCCTTTCCTCCACCTGTATCCAAGCTTACTGTCTTTTCTTCCTTCTTCCCTCAGGGTTCAGACACACGATGGGCTTACTGTGGTTTCTGGAGCTACCATGGTAACTGGATAGTGTGTCCAGACCCAAGAAGAGCCCAGCTTTGCATTGTTCAAAGCAAAAGGTGCCCCTTTGAAAGCTGGGAGAGGCGGAGATGTTGAATTAAGAATACTGCCTGCCTACAGGCAGTGAGTTTTGCTCTGAAATTCACCAGACTGCTCCAGCTAGAATTTGCACTGCAGGTTTCCACCTGGAATTCATTTTAGCGATTCCATCATGCAAACTCTGGCAAAACCAGTTTATAATGGGAACATTGTCTTCACTTTAGTGGGAGCAATGAGAGAGCAATATCAATGCCAGTGATTATTTAAGCTTGTTTGGATTGTTTTGGTTATTTTGGAAATCTGAAGGTGTTTCTGAAGGGCCACAACCCAGCATCAGGCTGAAAATGTGGTAGCAGGGCTGTGGGTAGCATCTGTCCCTGGGATAGTGCTGCTGGAGAGAGAGACACAGACCATGGCCAAATGAGCCCTGAAGTCAGTAGCCTTACCCCAATGCTTTTCTCTGCAAGCAGTTCAGAAACCATTATAGAAGAGCTCACCACTAGCACTGTGCTCACACTGTGGGAGAAGGGACAGACCTAAGTGAAAACTTTCAGAGGTGAAAAAAGTGGCTGTGGAAGGGTTTTGTCGGGTTGGAACACAAAAAGTTTACAGCAAATGCTGATTTTGGTTGGGAAGGTCTTCTGTTCGAAGTTGGCAAAGGTATGTTAATGAGTATTGTTAGAATTGGGTAACAACACACTTCCATGTAGGGTTGCCTGACTTTCTTGCTGTGCTTTCAAGCTGAACATATGTTTTCAATTATTAACATGATTAATGGGAATGAGTTGACTTGAATCTCAATGAGGTCTATCTTGCCATCACGCGCAAACCCCTCAATATTGATATCTTTACACAGTGTGGAAGTGCATGATTTCCTTCACCAGGAGGAGTCTTAGGAGATCTGGGTTTATAATTCTTCACAAATTTAGATATCCTCAATTAGAGCCACTTGCTGCATTCAAGTCTCTGGACTCCTGCCCCTGTCTCTCCAGGAGTGCGGGAGATGGAAAGTGCTGTGCAGGAGCCAATTCACACTGTGCTGCCCCAGCTTGGCCTGAATTTTGGTCCTGAGTCTAAAAAAGGTCTGGGAAATATGATACCACCTTCTTCCCATCGTCATCTGGAACAACCTCCAGGATGCATAAATCTCCGATTCAGCTGAGACACTCTTACTATTTTATGTGGGCTTTAAACATCCCTCTCCATTCTTGGTGGGCAAATTTCCCTAAGGTGTGCATCATTTTCACCCTACCCTATGTTTTTGGAAGGGAATAAGGTTGAGGATCTAGAACAAGAAAAACAGATATTGGAAATTCTTTTAAGGTTTAATTCCTCTCCAGCTGCCAGAGCCAGGGTTCATCATTATACTTGGACCCTTCTTTTACCCCATCAGCTAAGTCCTGGTCTAATTCCTTCTAACGTAAGTGTATGTCACTCACCCAAAATCTGGAAATCATATATCTGCAAGTGAGTAATTCAGCCCATTAACAAACAGGAATATGCTGAGTTGAAGCAAAATTTATGAGTGCATTTGCGAAAGATCCAATGTAGAAATGGACAGAGGTGCATCCTCCTTCAGATCAATAGAAACTAAGGAATGCCATGAGCACTGGAACTAATGAAACCGGACTAAGCTTTGGCTCGGGTCTGGTGCTTGAATGAAAGCTCCCACTTAATTTTCCTAGGGTTGCTAGGCTTTCAAATTTGCTGTCTCTTGCAGATTCTGTGGGTTAAAGTGAGGTTAAGTTCATACTACAGCCTTTACCAAAGTCACGATACAGACTGAGGCTTTCTCCTATGTCTGGATGCATATTTTTGTTGATTCTGTGAGAAAGTAGCTATTTCCAGGTAAGCTTGGGACTGCTAAAAAGGTTTGAGATTGCAAGGAGATGAAGTGGGCAGAAGGAGAATGATCTCTTAAATCATGTTTTTCTTTGGGAAATGTGACTAAAATTGCTATTCAGTGCAAGTGCAGATGGTTTTTACAGAACCAGCAGTGTGTGCACATGTGTGTATGCAGATAGACATACAGTATGAGTTAGCATCAAGAAGCTGTGTGACTAAATCCTTTTTAGTTTTGAAATGCTCTCTGTATATGTACTTATGTGTATAAACGCACATGCATAAACTGTATCTTCCTGTCTCTACACGTATATATGTGTGCATTTTTCTGTCTAAGTATTTTACATATATTTAGAAAGAGTATATAGCATTGCCAAATAGGCTGATATATGATTATTTGTCTTACTGCCCTTCAGATATAAACTCATTCTTTTCAGATTTGCCAAATCAAACAAACAAACACGTTGCATATTAGAGCTTCTGAATTCAGCTACAGAAAAAGAGGGTGAGGGTGTGTGTTCTTGTATGTGAGTGTCCATGTACAGTAGGTGATGTGCAGCCACACAAAGGTTGCACTCACTTAGATGAGAGACACCTACATATTAAAAAAGCAGTAAGGGCACCCCAAATAAGCACCTGTTGTCACTACAGCCTGAGCATCTGTATTCTAGCAGGTGGTCCTAAGTCACCTGTTCACTCTCCAACTTTCTGCAAGGAATTTTACTGTTAGCGAACATGAGAATTCACTTCACAGAAATAATCTGCAAATGGTTGTGGGTGCTACTTCCATGTGTGACTGTAGCTGGGATCTGTACGAATGAAAACTTGCCTGTAGCAAACCATGAGTTCCCAGACTGTAAAACACTTATAATTGGATCTGCGCTCAACTGCTGTCTTGTTTGGGTGAGTTGCCATGACAGAGAGTGGAGCATTACTAGTTAACTAATGGCATGATAGTAGTAGTTATGGACTCAACATCATCACTGCTATGGGTGTACAGTCACACAGAAGTTACTGTCAAACAGTAACAATTTTTGGTAATTGCCAAGCACAGCAAGAGACAGCAGTGCTCCATATTCCATTATCCATTCTCCCAGACATCCACTTCTGCTGAGGAAGGGATTTTAGAAACCGAACCTATATTTAAGGTCAATTGAAGTCTGAAAAGACTCCAATTTCTTTTTAAGATGCCATTATTCAGCGTAATGCACTGCTGTGAGCATCTGGAAAAGGCAAGGCAGGAGAGGGAGCTGCTCATGTGCTGGGAGCATGAGCAGGCACCTGAAAGTGAAGCAGCTGATTTTTGGTTGCGACAAAGCGCGCCCAAACTGGGGACCTTAAATGAAAGCAAACTGGAGTTCATGGGAGAGTGTGTGACACACTGCAAGCCACTTTCTACAGAACACTTCATCGACATCGGCTGGGGTAAAGAGTTTACTTCTGGCAGATCATGGGATTTCAAACAGGAAAGAGAAACTCTTTAGCAAAGGGTGTTGAGGTGTCTCAGACTGTAGGACATGCTCTTATGGCTGGCAGGGTAGGCCCCAAGAGACATCTTGCCCATCCTGCATCCTTGGCTGCCTCCCCTTAGGAGAAAGCCATATGTGTGCTACAGCCAGACCTGATGAAGAGGACTGACTCCCTCATGCTTTTCTTGGTTTTCTATATGTAGTGTGAAGTACATAACATGTAACAGCCTGAATTTTAGTAACAAATGTTCATCATCTGGGAAATGGGCACAGATAAATGTGAGGCGAAGGGCCTTACCAGAACCTCAGTTCTTGAAATATCTAAAGAGGATGGAGAAATATGGATACCCAGAGATACACCTGGGAACTCATCAACCAGGCCAGGACACAGTGTGAGTGGTGTGGGGAGTGCTGAGACCCCAAAGCACCCTGCTTAGAACCTGCCCTGAGATGCAGGCAGTGACCTATGGTGGTGAGGAAAGAGCCGAGCTTGCTTTATCCAAGCCGTCCTTCTCCAGCACTTTCAGTGGGATGGCAGTCCCTGCTGAGTGGCTGAGGGAGAGCTGTGGGAGTACAGCAACTGCTGTGCCTTCCCCACGCTTCAGTCACAGCCCTAACTCACTTCCAGAGTGATTTAAGATAAACTGAATCAGAGACTCTCTATTTCTGAATGAGAGTGTCTAATCCACTGCTGATTATGTGTCAGCACCTAATCCACTTCCAAAGATTAATCAATTTAATTCTTCTGGATGTCCCCATATCAACAAGCCCTGAACATGGCTAAGATGAAACCTATCTTCCATGCCCAAGGTGGCTGGAGAGATAACCAAGTTTAAAGACATCTGGAGCACCTGATGACTGGAGGCAGACAGAAGGCATGGCAGTAACCTACTTCTTGAAAACCCTGTGAAGACTTTCCTATGAAAACCCCCGTGTCCATGTCAGCTGAGGCATTTGGTGGCTTCAGCAGGGGAGTGAGAGCCAGAAGCCTGCGGGTGCTGGTGTTGGCTTGCGCTCAGCTCCATCACTTCACACGCCTGGAGCACATTCCTCCGGCTGAAGGCAGCACCATGAACAAACCGACATTCTTCTGCCCACATTGATTCCAGCTGTAGTAAATTTTAAGCAAAAATCAGGCATGGTTTAATGAGGAAAGTTCACTTTTTTTTTTTTTACTTTGTTTTGCAGGTTTCAGTTCGTACTCAGTGCTCAACCCTTTGTATTAGAGTGTTTTACCACTATGACATGGCAGACCATCAGCATAGCGTAGTACTTGGATGAATCCCAGCAGAGACATAATGACCTGGAAGAATAAAGAGACCCAAAACTCAGTTCTGAAAGTACTGTGCAAATTTACCTAAAATGTAAATGTATATCAGTACTATTGTAAAACTGACAATCTTGTATTGTGTGGTTTTTGTGGGGTTTTTTGGTTGTTGCTTTTTTTTAGATAGAATGACACTGAGAACACAGTGTTTGTTACAGTGTGCTTTTGTTAATGAGATTCAAACCCAGCCATTTCAGACAGAAGAATCTTCATTGCAGACTGTTAGAAGGGTGGTAAAAACAACAACAGTTTTGCTGTTGGAAACTGTACCTCTAGAAAGTCACAGCAGGGGGCCTGTCTAATATTTCAAGTATTTTTACAATAAATGTTTGGGAGTGCTGTTTGAATGCCATCCCCTGAAAAGTCAGTAGCTGCTCGTCACAGGACAGAACAGGGAAGCATTTGACAACCATCTTTGCAGCAAGAATGTGTTGCAAGCCTGTACAAGTGATGTAAGAGTGGTTGCATATATGAAAAGGTGCACTTTTTCAAGGAGCAATATTCCTGATTTTGTTTTGTTTAGGGAAATTCTGGTATTATTATTATTGTTATTATTATTACTATTGCAACATCATTTGAGATGGAAGCAAACTATTTCAAATAAAAACAAATATTTCAGGGAAATTAATTTTGGGTGGGCTGTTATTTGTTTCACAAAACCTCTGATTTATTCTGGTCCACTTTTATCTAAACCTGGAGCTGTTTTCCATTTTCTCCTTCCCCAAATTGCACACCACACTGAAAATCCAAGTATCACAAGCCCTAGATCCAACTTTCTTTCATCTCTATGTTACTCCTGCAAAGTCCTCCTGGACTGGAAAGATGTCTTCATAACGCAGATCAGGAATGCCCTGCTTTCCTCTCGTAGCAAACCCCACAAACAGAAGGACTCATCTCTGGTGAGTGGGTTAGAGAGGACACTCTCTCTGCTAGTGTCTGGATTTTTTGAGAAGAGATGGTGGTTTTCATACAGAAGATCAAGGTTTGTTCCCTCTGCCTGATGTTGGCCAAGAGGCTGTTGTCATCTGCTGATATGGAAGCTCAGTTTTTGAGATGCCCATCATCTGGTCCAGACCCTCAATATGTTGTAGCCTGTGGCTTTTATGTGAGCAGCATGAACAGGTCAGAAATCACCTAAAGGGGATCAGCAGGGGGTAAATATTGCTCTCTATAGAGTGATGGAAGACAAGACCAGATAACGAGTGACAGCAGATGGATTTTGCACTTTCTTTTGCTCTCTGCTGTAGAGAGCAAACTTCTGCAACTCATTCATAAAATATCACATTGTCTTCTGCAAATCTCATGTAGTTTGTGAAGTACTGTATAACTGTTTTGAATAAATATTTATTAGATACTGATATCATGGTTCAGCATTTCCTAATTGAATCTTCTGAAGAATATAACAATGCTACTTGTGCCCAGAACACAAGTATCTTATCATTTGTAATCCTTTTATTAATTTCTCCGTTTCTTCCTTATGGGTATTCTTCTGGCACTTAATGATATGTCTAAAATACATTTTAAATTAATTTTCCTCTATATGCTTGTATGACAGCACGATTCCTGTTTGGCTTTAGTATTAATAACAATCACATAATATTTTCTTATCATCAGAGCAGGGATGACATGATCCTATGGTTTTATCCTTTCAGCTGAATTCTGTAGGAAACCACCCTTATGGCAGGGGCAAGCGTGAGTCCATTATAACTGCAAGTCAGCACTATTACCCTTCATGGTGTATACCAAGGGGCTCAGAGGTCCTGCTAGCTCAGGGCAGAGCTCAGCTGCCTGGATGGATTCGTGGGGATGCCTTGTGATTTGTGCTGCTCTGGTCACAGCTGGAGACCTGAAGCTGATCTGGAGGGATAGCTGGTTACTTGCTCCAGTGCAGCAATGTTTCTGGTTGCACTAGGCCAGGCAGTGGCTCTTAAATGCTTGTTTGAAGTGCCCAAATGGGAACAGCCTACTGACAGCAAGTAGCTTCCAGTCCAAAACACTGAACTGCAATTTGATTTGCATTGAATACCAGCTTGAACCAGCTGGTGATCATCTGCTTGTCCAGAGCCCTGAATTATTTACCTGTTATCCATTGCACAGCATTTTATTGCTGCAGTTTACTCTTTTGGGCCTTGTATCCATTCTCAAAAGAATAGTACAGACCCACAGAAAAATTCTGCATGTCAGTATCCAGCGACTGGAAATCTCTTGTTTCACTGCAGTTGTTCACTTTTGAACAACATGAGAAGAAAGGACAATTTCTGAGATAGATGTTGTTCCATCAACACACTTTTTCATGCCTTCTGCACTCATCCAGACTTTTTATTTTCCCCCAGACCTCTCTCACGAGAAACAAGTGATGCACCATAGACAAGTCTGACAGGTCATCAAGATGCAAAAGTTGGACTGTACGTTAAGAAAAAAATTCAAATATAGTTAACACTTTAGTCATTGTTCCCAGAACACCATCCTTCTGGTTTATGGGCCTAAATTTAGTCTAACTGGTAATTTATATACTATTCGACCTACCACAGCCACAGATTATTGTTTTTATCACCTTGGAATAACTGGTGAAAAGTAACAATCACTGTACTATGAGCTTGCAATGGAAGGGAAGTGTATTTTCCTGTGCTGAAGGCAATGTGCCATATCCATGGGAGTTCCCCACACATGTAATTTCTGTGTATCCTTTTGGTTATGCTGCAGATTTTGTTATCATTATTTATTTATTGAGCATTGCCAATGAGCTCAGTTTTGTACACTGAGTAAGAAAAGCATGCAGAGCCTGACTCTCAGCCAAGTTAAACTGGCATGTTGTGCTCTGGTGAGTCTGGCTCTTATTCCCTTATCCTCAGGGCTTACTATCAAAGGGTCTCACACAGGTGCATTAGGTACTGAGACTGTTACATTTGCTAACTGTACATTCAAACACCATTGGGGAACTGTCCTTGCTGAGAAATCAGGACTTAAATCAGCTGCAGTGGCAATTCCACTGCCTCATTCCTAAACCACAGTGGTCTGCTTTTCCTCTCAATATGTTTCTCTTATTTCTTTTATACCCCTTCCTGCCTGCTGAAAAAGTACTGCATCTTATCAGAGGAAAACACCATAAAGCTTCTCTTATTCCCTTGAACATAAAAGAAAATTCTCCTGGATGTGAATAGCACACAGTCATGGCTGTTGGTGATGTGAGGTGTTGCACAGCCAAAAAGTTGACCTCCATTACCTTCCTCCCTGTTTGGACTTCTAGATTGGGTTTACGAAAAGTCCCATTTGTCTAGGGGAAGGTAATTTCCTTGTGAAGGTTATTTCCTTGTGAGTTCTGCAGGGAATAGATGAAAGACTATATTCCTGGGCTTTTGACAAACTCTGTGCAGAGATGTGCTGGGGTATTATGAATTATGAGGAAAGGGTACATAAGGAATAGGGACAATTCTCTCCACCGCCATTGCTAGACAGGACCATGTCTCCTAGAAAAGCCTTGAGAACAGTCCCCTTTGAACGCCAGTGGAGTTTCTGCATTACTCAGAGCATTCTGGAGCAACACAGGATGGAGTAAAGTACAGGTGGCTAAAGGCTATCATGCCCTGCTCATGGAGATTGTGAGCTCCCTGCTGTACCTGTTACAGCTAAATTATTATGCAAACATGTGCTTACAACTCACTTTAGCCTTGTATATTTGTCACAACACAGAGTGGAGCCACAGATAAGCTCCCACATATTTATTAAGATCCTGGACAGACTTTGGAGTCCATACTAAACCCTGCATAGCTATACTCCTACTGCTTTTCATCCTGAGCTAATGTAAAACTAGGTATACTATCAGCTGCGATTGTACTCTGGCTTGTAGTGTACCCATAGCTGGAGGGGTGGAGTGCAGAAACTTACTCCAGCTCGAGGGAACATGAGTCAAAACCGGGAACTGATGGGAAATGTAAAAAATGTGAGGGCTTCTGTAAGGGACAATAGCCAAAAGCAATAAACATGTAAGTAAATAAATCTATAAATGACTGAGGAAACATGTCCCCAAGTGTAGTAAGAAAAGTAAGTAGAATATAAGATAGAACTAGAAAAAGGACTGAAAGAGAAGGAAAGGAGAAACAATGAGAAAAACAGTATTTTATCAGGAGCTCATTTTTCTTAGGGGGAGAAAGAAAATAGGAAAATTAAGATCTATGAAAGGAAGGAGAAAGGGAAGATGCTGAGAGATGTAAAGACTGTCAAAAATAACGCTGAAGCTATGGGATAGGAAAACAGTCTGTGAAAGGAAGTAAAAAGCAAGCAGAACCAGATTTCACTATCCTTAAACACAACATCCTGCTGTTCAGTGTCAGTAAGCCAGTGAACCCAGAGGGTTGCTCTGCAGAGCAAAGGGCCTGTCTGTGAGAGAGAAGGGCAAAGAATCTTGCAGGAGGGTGAGGTAGATGGAGAATTAGATGGCTGAGAATGTGCAAGATAAAAAAAAGAAAAAAAATCAATTTGACTGTGGAATGGCTGATGCCAGAATTTTGTGGCAACAAATTTTGGTTTTTTTTGCTTTCTACAAAGCATGACTTGGTGGTGGCTGAATCTTGTAGCACACAAATCCCTGAATTTTGGGAGCAAATGTGAATCTACTGCTTCAAAAGTTTTCTTGAGCTTTTCTATGGTGGCCAGGAGTCACCTAAGTGTATCCAATTAGGGACTTTTCTTGGTGCATGCTGATGTATCAGAAGGCCAACAGTTTCTTAAGGGCAAATTAGAGTTCCACCAGGAGCCATTCTTTATTCTGACTTTAAATCTTTTTTTGAAAAAAAGTCTTCTGAAAATACAGGCCATTGCACTTTTTTACACTTTCCAATAAAATAATTACTTGCATAAAAGCTTCCATGTTTTTTTTTACTACCTTTTCACATATATTTGGTTGTCTGTTGGAGCAGAGGGAGGATATTCTCCAAATAAACTAAAAACACTGCATGGTGATTCAAGAAAGATCTCCAGTCAATGACATGCATGTGTCTCAGTCCTGAGGTTGCCATTCAGCTAATTGCATTGTTGGGGGTTTTGGTCTGTGAACAAATAAGATCCACAATGAAGCAGGGCAAATCGCCCTGTGTGGTTCTCCATCCTCCTGCAGCTAAACTGTGTTTTGTAGTTTGAAGATGGCTCACACACGCTGATACTGCACCACAGTCTGCAGCACACAACAGAGCAGAGACTAAGATAAACATTGCCCATACTACTGCTCACCACAAAGATAGGGATTGGTGAGGTGATGGTGGTATCTTCATTTCCTTGCTGCACAGGCCCTTCTTTAACCTTCAGCAGGTAAACTGGAACAATGCTGTGGGTTCCTCATTTCCTGAGCCCTTGCAAGCAGGGATGCAGGACTTAGAGCAGCTCACACAGCACCTCCACAGCAGTCTAGAGGTAGGCTGGAGGGGCTGCAGCAACCCACAGCTCGGGCTTTGCCTTTAGCAGGGTTGATCCTGGGATAGAGATGGAATTCTGAAGGTCACCACAAACAGCTGAAGCCTGAATAAACCTTCTCTTCCTTCAGCTACAGTGAGGACAAAGATTCAGGGTGACCTAGAAAATATTGCAGGTAGAGTTCCACATCAGAACAACTTCCAGGAGTGACTGGAAAGGGGGTATGTGTGACCACTGAAGTGTACCCATGCTATGTAACTGGGAACATATGCAGTTTGTCAGGGAGAGAAGAGGGAATAGAACCCCCTTAGGACTCTCGCTACTGGAAAATCCACATCTGTAAGCAGGGAGCAGTTAGATGATGAGAATGATCTCTGCTTGTCCAAGAAAATCATGAGAATGGAAAGGTGTCTGATTCTGAATTTGTAACTGCCAAAGTGTTAAAGTGACTGAAAAGCACCTGCAGCTCAACTTCAGCTCTGTGCTGTTGCAAACGAAAAGGAACTGGATGGAGCTGTTGATAAAATAGGACTGACAATGTTGAAAAGCTATATGAAACCACTGAGAGAATTTCCCTGCTTCAAGTGGGATCAAATATACCTGTAACACTGTCAAATCTATTCCTAATCTCTTCCACTAAGAGAGTCTCAAGTCTTCCTAAGAACTATTAGCCAGCTTTGGATTTTCCTCCAATATCTAACTGCTTTGCTGCAGTTCCAGTGGACTCTTTCCTGAAAACTGAGCAAAGGGAGTAAGTGATTGTTGTCCTTTATTGGACTGTCTTTCATATACTGGAAAACTATTATTAAATCTGCCTATGGAGCTTCAAGAGTGATCAACCTAATTATCCAAGCTAGATTACAACCTCTAAATGTCTTATATTCTTATTGTTCTTTTAAAAAGTCACCCAGAGCTAGATCCAATACACCAGCTGGGTCTTCACCAGTGCCTTGCAGAGCTGAGTAATTCCCTGTTGCATGTGACACTCCTATAATAATAAATTTCATATGAGATTTGTCTTTCAGGAGATTTAACTGCTTTGCTCATATTTGCTTTGAGTCATATTCTAGTTCTCACATTCTTTTTTTTTCCAGTCCTTCCACCTCTTCTATGATTTCTCATTTGGTATTTGTGCATCTGATCTTTCGTTTCTCCATGTAGTGCTTTGTACACATTGTTACCAAATTCTGTCTCGATAGTTTTAGACCATTACTCCAACATATTGAGATAATTTTGAATTCTGATCCCATCCTCTGGAGTGCTTCCATCCACTCTTTCTTTGGTGTCATCAGCAAATTTTATAAGTGCACTCTCCTCTCCATCATCTCTGAGGATGGCAAGAAGATACTGAGCTAGGTAATAAAACATTATTTTAAAACCTTGCAAAGATAAATAGTGAGTTAAGTTCTGATAAAGAACACTTCAGGATGAAAAAGGTGTAAATATATCTTAGCTCTAGGACTTCTAAATCCAGTTTGTGTGACTAGTTTGCATGTACTAGATACTTGAGTAAACACTGGAAAAACAGAATCCCAATTTTTGTAGAGGGCTTTTTTCCCCTACCAGCCTAACTGCAAATGAAAAAGGATACTGGTAAACTAAAGTATAAAAAGACCCATATTGTACAGCACAAGATAATACTAGGAAGAAGTTTAGTATTCAGGGACTGTACAGCACTAAAATACTTGTCAGTGTTGCAGTATTTTGACATATAAGTGGGACACGTCTGAAGCCTTATCTTTGCCCTCCATTGCCTAGTGCTAAGAATTGGCACAGTAACAGAATTCATCTTGCTCAGGAGTCAAGATATTACAAGAGCCAACTCTAGGAAAAAAAAAAAAGAAAAAAAGGAAATGGCAACACCTATAGAAGTCTTGCAGCCCTGGGTTAGCAATTTGCAGCATCTATACTTTTGACAAGCCTAGGAGGTTTTGTCTGAACTCAGAAATGCACAGTTTGTGAACTTGCTCTCTGAGGAAATGTCAAGAAGCATCGGATGAAGGGGATACTTTTCTTAGCCTTTGGGATGCTGCCAGTTCTCCCAAATTGCTGTCAACCTTGCCACTGCTTCTATGATTTTCCCATCTGTGTAATCAACTGACAAAATATATCTCTTTGCTTCCAGAAGGTATTCATCCTGTCTTCACTTGAAGAGGGTTTTTTCCCATGTAGGGTTGTTTTAATGCCTGGAGACTAATTGGAACAATGAACCACAAGTATAGTAAATTCCAACTTCCAGTAAATACCTGTTCTTTTTGTTTGATTGGTTCTGGTGAATTTAATGGTTCTGAATGGTCCTGGGTCAACAGCTTCTGTACCAATGTTCCCTTTCTTTTCCATAAAGCGGGTACAGGATCAGTGTTGGCTTTACTAATCTTCCTTACTGGATTGTATCTCAGATCAGTAGGATGAGGAGCAGGGTACTTGCTCGGCTGGTCCCTGAAACAACTCACAACGCAGGTACATATTACAAGTACAAACATTGATCATAACATGTGCTGTACACTCTGATCCACTATCAGTGGCTTGAGACCAGCCCATCTCCCAGGCAGTTGTTGAACAGCATTGGGGGGAGGGGACTGATCAGCCTGGCCAGTTGTCTCTGGCAGAGACTGGGAACTCTGTGCTGTTACCACGAGCCTGAGGCTGCTGGCTCTCTCAGCAGACACATGAAGACCCTGCTTGTGGCAGGACTAGTCTGAATGCTTCTGGGCTTTTCTCAAGGAAGCAGAGGAAAATGTTGGCAGAGAGACTTACATGAGAAGGGAGTGACTGATTACACACAGAAAAGAGACCTTGGCTCAGCTGATTTATTTATTCAAACGTTTCTCAGCTCCAAGTAATGTCACTTGCCATGGGGCATGCAGAATAAAAACACAACTATGGCAGGGTTTCCTACATTGAAGAGGTTCCTCTCTGAAGACTTTATTCTTCTTGAAAGGTGAAACCTCTCCACCTGGTAAATCACAAATTCCAACTTCCATTTTGTTTGCAGGTGCAAGCCCTTTAGTTCTATATTTCTTGGGATATCAGAAGCATTCTGTCACCTCTCAGCATGTATTAGCTACTGCCTCAAGTTCCCATCAGGACCCTGCTCTCCTGGCTGTGGGGGTGGGGTGTGGGAATCCTGTCAGGATCTATTGTGGCTCTTGGAGGCCCTTTATTTCAAGTCTTTTTCCTATGCAGTGACACAATACAATTTTTCAAGAACTAATAGAATGACATGTGCAGATTGACCCTGACAAGCACTTGAGATCTGAATCTGTTCAGGTCCTTCAAAGACAAACATCCCATCTTTTCTCTTTCTCTCTCTTTCTCTCTCTCCTTTGTCATGAACGATGATCATGGCAGAATCAAATTCAGCAGTTGAGGTGCCAGTGAGATCCTGAACTAACTTGTTGTCCTATCAAATTCTTTGATATAGCTACATCAATGCTCAGTGCTTTAGTGGCTAGAGAGAAAAAACCCCAGCAATAGCTCTCTTGAGTGTATTGGGCCTGCTGATGTTTTTTTGGCTTTTAGAACAGAAAATCAAACTAAAATAATAATCTTATGAACTGCCTCATTTTTCCTGTTTATTATTGTTACTCAAGCACATGGTATGCATGGAGATAGCCTGGCCAAGAAAGCAGCATTGACAGCAAGGAAATGCTATGGAGAGCCAGCACAAAGCATCATGATCTAACTCGGGGTAACTCCAGCTGCTGGGTTAATTTTTGTTATTTACTCACATGCCAGAAGACATGTGATTAATTGAAGCAAGAAAACGCACTGCCCTTCTTCGAATTCAAATGAAGGCTGCCTGCCAGGAAGAAAGACAAAATCTATGAAGATGATACACTGAAATAAAAGCTAACAGTGGTCCTGCACCAAGTAAGACTTCCCATTGCATCCAGCCTCTAGCAGAGTCCCATCAGAAAGCAGGGGAAACTATGACAGTCAAGCTCAGAGGATGCTGATTGTATTCTGGATGAAATTCTGTAACAATGGATGAACAGACTCCAGGGGAAGTGTTGGAGCACAGGGAGATATTTCTTAAATACAAGGTTTCTCTGCAGTGCATAGGTATATGCCTGGGTAATGTGTAGTGACGTGGCCCTGTTCCTGACAGGATCCTGACCTTCAGGTGTGATGGTGTCTGTAGTGTTGAGCTGCCATTTGCCTTGCACTCACCTTAGCAGGGCTCTGGGTCTCAGCTGCTCCAGGGCACGTAACATGCAGGATCCTGAAAGGGCAGAAAACTCAAACAGTGGTTTGGCTGAGACACTGCTAGGTTTGTCAGGGGCTCTACGGGTTAAAGACAGGATTTCTGCTAGTGCTCCACATGGCGTATGACCACCAAGGTCAGTACAGTGTAAGCACATTTGTCTCGCCACTGTCACTCTGTACTTCTGCAGGTACATCTGTGTCCCTAGGCAAGTATTTAGTGAGCTCCTCTGTAACAAGGACACACAGAAAATATCTGGTAAATGTTTTATATTGTGTAGTACAGCCAAGGATATTTGTTCCTATAAGATTGTCCTGGGACATCCATCTAGACAGGATGACTCAGACAGTACAAAAGAAAAATAAGCATACAGTAGAAGTTCTGCTTGCAAAGATATGATATCAGAAACAGTGTTTTTCTTGTTCAGCTTCACAGAGTTTTCTATTCCCAACATCACAGCAGGAAGCATTTCCTAAAATGTGGGAGGTTTCCCTCCTTAACAAGTGATGTGTGAGAGACTACAGTGCAAAAGCTACAGGTCCTTCTTGCTTCCTGACACCACCAGTATATCCCCATACATAACCAAGCTGAGGAATGTCTTCTTTTCTATAATTCTCCCCTCTTTTTCCCCCTTCCTCTCCCTCTCCCTCTCCCTCTTCCCACGCCTTCCTTGCCCTAGCTTCCCCTGACATCCCTCCTCCTTGTACACAAGCCTTTGGGACTAACAGTGGCCCCATGAGCATTTCCACATACTACAGCTCCTGTGGTGATAGTTTTTAGAAGTGTTTGGTGGGAAGTATTTGCAGAAGTGCAGTATTTCAGGCAAAAGCCTTCTTTTTCTCTGCTGTATATTACCACTTTTCAGTGAGAGAAGGAGTTCTATGGGGAACCTGATTATTTTTTTCAACTAGCATCAGTTTTAGCTTGTTGTAATGACTTGGCCTTCTACAGTTACTCCCAGTTTACACTAGTGCATATGAACAACTGAACAAAGAATCTTCCTCTTGGACTTATGGAGGGAATGACCTTGCTGGTGAATTCCTGAGGCCAAAAAGTGTTATTTATATAGGGAAGGCCTCATTTAAACCACTATGTGCTGGAAGAACCTAATTTACAAGTAAAAGTAAAATTGTTATTTGACCATCTCTCCACAAGGTGCAGGTCTTTCAGTTCAAATATAGTTTTGAAAGTTAGAGAAAACAGTGAGTGATACTCTGGTAGAATGTGAAAGGGTCTTAATCTCAGTTCACAAACCCACAGACCTTCAGCTTACAGGGGCAGAACAGAAAGTTCTTTCATTTGATGTTTGATTCCTTGGAAGAAAGTACTTGCTCCTCTACTTGAAACTCTTGAAAGAACAAAGGGGGTGGAAAACACATGGTCTCTGCTGGGCAACCCCAGTTTCTCTTTCAAGTTATTTTGTGTGATAGGCACTGGGGCCAAGTTCATTGTGGTTCAGTTGTGTTACACAGAGGGTGGATCTGGCTACTTCTGTTGGAAGAGGAACAGTGTAAAACTAATTTCTCCAGGTTTGCTGTTTTTGGTCCTGTTATCGGAAATGGTGTCTTTCAACATTTCAACAGATGATGATAAAGGTTTGAAGCCAAAATGGTCATGAAGGTTACAAATGGGGTCAATTTCCATCCCTTGTGGTAAGTGAGCCTATTTACTGTCTGTTCCAAAGTACTTGAAAGATTAAACTTGGGAGAAATCAATATATGACTTCTAGACAGTATGTGAACTGAAATAGCTCTGAACATCTCTTTTCCCTCTTACATGAAATGTGCACTTTAGTGTGATAGAGAAAACCTGTGTGACTTGTTACAATGATTGTGGGATCCAAACACTAAACTTTACAAATTCGCAAATATGCAAAAGAACACGATAAAGTAATGTATTTACTGATGATATGTGCTTTTTAATTGCACAGTGCAAAAATTCTTCAGCAATATTCATGAGCACGGTATATAGGGTTGATAAAAGTATTTCACTGGGGCTTATTTGTTTAGCCACAGTTGTAATGCAAAAAGCAGGCATGGTGCTGGGGCAGGTGTGTGGGAAGCTGTGTCCTTCACCTGGTGCAAAGGAATCTCTGGGGATGTGCAGCACTGCTGACTATTACACTGCACTGTGTTTGGGAGGAATTGTGCAAATAAGTTGCTCTGGGCAGCAAACCACATGAGGCATGGGCTCCACTGTGTGCATCTGAGTGGGAGGCAGTAATATGAACATGGAGAATGATATTTAAAAAATCCCCAAACATAAAATAAGAGACAGCTGTATTCAGCCTGTCCACTATGGCATTTCTAAGTGTAACTTGTCATTGTCAGTGATTAGGATGCTTCTCCAGAAAACTGGAGACCTGCTCTCCAAGCCTCAGACTGAAAACACTTTCTTTACCTCCTACTAGAAGCGAAGTAAGTAGATGCTTTCTGCTATCAAGCTGAAACTAATCTCTTGTATAGCAAGGAAAGGTTTTCTCTCTCTGCCCTTCTGATTGATATATAGTCACTAAAGAGAAGCATTTGCAATACCTACATTGAGCACTTGCTAAGCATCAGGTTCTCCCTGCCATCTGGGTCTGACATGCTGAGGAGCTGGCGATTTGAACCACTTATCAGTCTTTTGAATTCAGACACCGCAGATGGTGTAGTAACTTCGGAAGGAGAAGGCCTATGGTGCTTCCTTGTACTCTCATCTCCCCTCCTACCATGCCTCCTTCAGTCCTTGAGGTTTTTTTCTTTCTTTTCCCCTTTTTCTCTCACATTCCCTGTGGTGAGCTGATGATGGTGCAACTAGCTAGGAAAATCTTTATGTGAAGACTTAAAAAAAACCTGAACACTTTGACTCGGGTTAACCTTTTTCTTGATCTCCAGGAATCTTTTTGTAGGGTAATTTAGCTACATTTTCTATGCTTTGGTGTAGCAAAGTTGTATCATAAACAGATAGTCTCAAATCAGTTTGCTGTAACCTTACTTATCTGGATTATAAATTTGAATGGACAAAGTACCAGTTGAGATTACAGCACCATTGTATGATGGGTTCACATTTGTCTTTGTTGTTAAAAAATTGACTTTTGTATTATGCATTAGCACACAGTGTTTACCCCTAGCCTCAAATGACTTACAGCACTACAGCTGCACACCACTGCATTGTAGTGTTGCTTGAGAGGAAAGGATGGAATTTCCTGCCTTGTCTCAGACCATAGATCATCAGTCTTTACCACTTCTGGCAGCTATGAGGAATTGAGCACGACCTTCAGAATCCAGATAATTGCAATGAAGGGGGATCAAATTACTTCAATCAAAGGTGAGGTTGTCATTTCAGCAAGTCTCCCTCCACGGCTGATTCTCTCTTTCATCTATCATCACTCTCCTATGAGAGATGCTTCTGAGCCATATCACATTGTGATATCCGATCGTCAGCCTACAGAATGCCGCAAGAGGTTTGTTTTGTGCTGCTGAAGTTCAGTCCAACATGCTAAGTGACTCAGCTCAGGAAGAATAGTTGGCAATGGAATTGCAGTTTGTACTGCTTCTGCCATCTTTAGTGGGAGGCCTACCAAAGGCTGAGTTGTTCTTTCTTTGTCTTCACCACCCATAGGAAAAGAATCTGTTTCCTCTTTTTGTAGAACTGAACAACTCCGAGGAATGTTGAACCTTAAACTTTATTTAATAGAGAGGAAAGGCTTCCAGATTTGGATAATTTGCCTTGGAAGTGTAAGGGCTTAAGCTGCTACTTTGAACCTGTGTGAGAAAATGCAGTGTTTACAGTATCTGCATCACAGGATGTAATGTGTTGATTGATTTCTAATGGGGAAACAGCATAAAAACACTGCTATCAGAGGAAGTAGCCATTATTTTATGCTTTAAAAAAGAAGATGCTACCTTCTCACTATCAAAGTCTAGGATGAGAGAGCTTTAGTTCTAAAATGCCTGAATGTGTTTGGACTTTGCATGACAGACCCTGTGGTCAGGCATGGTGGGACACTTCTCAAGGTAAAATGTTGATGACACAATATTTGCTACTTGGGGTTTTAACAGCTCGGAAAACGTTCTTGGAGGGTAACAAGATTTTCTGGAAGTGAGCCACTTTTGAATGCTATTGCCAGCACGTCTGCCTACTCTGGGTAGCATCAGAAACTCTGCTGAAAAATTAAACAAACATAGTTCTTGGCATCTAAACAGATGGGAAAGGACATGTTGACTCCCAAGTCTTTAACTGAGGAGGTAATCTGTTTCTCATTGTTACCACTGTGCACTGAGGAATTGCAAAACACCCACATAGATTTTCAGACCTGCTAGCTGCACTTAACCTTTAATCCTGCAAGTACTCAGCCATGAGCATATAATTTTAAACATCTGAGTAGTCCAACTGACTCCAGTGGGAATACGCACTGAATGAATTTAAACATTTGCATAAATGTCTTTAGGATCAGGATCTTTCACTACTAACGCAATTCTCACACTACAAACACAAACTCTGCTTGGGCTGAGTACTCAGCTCAAGCTCTCAAGACATTAGTAGACTGATATCCTCTACAGATGTATTTTCAATTTCATGTTAATGTGTGATTTCTGTGTTATAAAACACCTTACATTAGGCTAATAAGTAACCTTTCTCATGAGAGAGGAGAAATGATTTACTTATAACTGCATAGGTTTGAAAGAATGTAATCTGAACTGGGTCAGCAACATATCAGCTTCCACGTATCAAAGAGGTTTAGGTATCTTAATCGCTTTTTTTGTTCTTTTAAAGTTTTCAAAACCTATTTTCTGTGTTTTAGACCTGATCTGAAAATCCCCCTTCCTGTCTTTCCAAGGACAAGATTGCTTGCATGAGTAAGAGATTGACTCACTTATTCCTAAAGGTGAGGACTGCTTTCCATTTGCACTGCTGAAGGGTTTGTTCACCTCTGACTAAATCATATAACTCCAGAAAAGGATGAGCAACTTTTGTGGTCTCTGAACTAGACTCTGGTCATGGTTGTGGCTGGTTTTATACCCTCTCTCATGTAAGTTCAGTGAAATTCCCTGTGGTTTACACCCTAGCTAACTAGATCAGAATTTGGTCCCTCAAATCTAGGTGTCTGCATTACAGATCAAAGGCAAAGTTTTTTATGATTCCTTCTGCAAATTTCACTCCTATTTGTACTCTCACATGCTTGATCTCTCTTTTGTTTAAAGGGCTGTGGTTGATACAGAAGCATTTATATTCTGTGAATCATTCTAGCAACGTTGTTCTTAAAAATATGCTAATATTTTCTTTTGAAATGCGCTGGAAAAATAATTAAAAAATATCTTACATTTTTTCTTGAATTCTTTCCTTTAATTGAAGTGCTTTTTTCCCTAGCTTTCTTTGCTGACTAAACATGTTATGACTTTTGAGGTAAAGAGGTATGTGTATGCAAATACATTGCAATAGAACAGGCAGCTTTTCTGAGAGTTAAATCGATGTAACATTTTCCATTCTAAACCCCTGTGTTTTCTGTGGTCTCTGAAATATAAATGATTCAGGATGAAATCTGCCAGATTGGGACTTTGTCCAAATGTGAATATTTTGGAAAGACTTGAACAAAACTGGTTCAGCCAGTTCAGAATATCAGGAGAGTGGAAAAAAAAAAAAAAAAAAAAAAAAAGCATTTCTTGAGCTAAATAGACTCTTGCAGCCTTTTTTGAGCATTTCTGTAACTTTATCAGCAGAAGGCTGAAAAATGAACTCTGACATGGAAGTAGCCTTCCTTGAAGTAGGCAAGTATTTGCTTGTTTGAGAAGAAATTAGTTTTGATTTGTCTGAGTTATAAATGTTTGAAAACTGTGGTTGAGCATGTGCAGTGGATTATTTCAATAAGCTTGTGAAGTGTGCAGATACAGAAGGATTTTCTGTACATGCATGGCTGGTTAATTTTGCTGGAAAGGGAAAAATCTATCTAAGCACATTGCTAAAACCAGTTAAAATACCTGGGGCTGCATGGAGACCTTTGAAGACCATCCAAAGATCTTTAAAACTATGAAAAGGGCAAGAAAAGTTCCTGTAGGCTTTGCAGGGTGTTTAAAGGGTAAGTGGCCTGTAGATTTTGTGAAGTTAAATGGGATTATGGCTTCAGAATTGAGCACTTAGCACATGAAAGTATATGATGTTTTCTGTGGGGAGGTATGTCATGCAAAGCACCCTGTCCCTCAGCAGATCTGTCCAGTGAAGGAATCCCCTAATAGCAGGGAAGCTGCTTCTCCATCTCATGTCTAGCTGATTGTAGAGCTTAAATGGCAGGAGTTTATCAGGATGTTCACAAGCTTGGCCTGCTGAGACTGCTCTGAATTATATAGAAAATCTTGCTAATTAAAATATAGCTTTGGAGTGGTGTGTGTGTGTGTGTGTGTGTGTGTGTGTCTTTTTAGATGCAGGCACAGTCGGTGCTTTTGCAGGAACTGCTCTTACTTGCATCAAACACATTTTGGATAAATCAAAAACTCTCATCCAGAACATCTGTGTGTCTCCTGGCAGCCCATACTCTCCAGTATACCTCACTTCAAATAGATGCTAGTTATTTGATTCCAAAACTCGTATTTTGCCCAAATTGGGTGTCTGTCTCCAACTCCTTCCAAAACCAAAGTCATATTGCTGAGTTTATTGAAAGAGTCATTTGCTCTGAAGAAAGAGATCTCTTTATTTTACAGTCCCTGAATGGACACTTAGTTGGGATTTCTTCCTTCGTCTTTTCACCACGCTATCTCTCCATCAGCGCTCTGGCAGGTGGAAAGGTATGCAGTTATTCACCAAAATCTTTGCATGCCAGATAACTTCTGCCCAGGTAGTGCCAACATTGACACGAATCACCTTCTTGATGAGACTGTCAGTAGACTGACTGTGCCTGTTGAGCAGGTAAGCTTTTGATGCCATTTCTTGTGGCTGTTGGATCTTTTCCTGCTTATGCAACAGAATTTATGCTAGACCTCCTGGCCACATCCTGATACAGCTTGGTGAGCAGTATGCTACAGAGGCTCCATAGCCACTGGTGTGGCTGGACTGGCAGAGGTCTGACATCAATATAGACAGAGAAAGGACAGAAATGTGGGGTACAGTCAGAATAAGAGGCAGTAAACCAGTCTACTGATAAAGCAGGGTGAGATGACAGAAAAAACCCCGAACCATATCAAAATCAGGAATATTCTCCTTTGAGTGGATATTATGCATCTGGAATAGAAGTGCTTTTTAATTGTTAAGGAATGTGTCTCAGTTTTGTGTTCTCATTTCTTGATGTCTCACAGTGGGATGAGATAGTAGCAAATGCTGAACAACAGGAAACTCATTGGCGTGGAAAAACATCAGCATGAGCTGTGCACACACAAGTCAGTGAACCACAGTGAGAACTAGCAGCGCTGTACTGTCTGTCCTGGGGTGTTTAAGGGTGGAGCTGGGTAAGTAGAAAGCAAGGTAATTTTTCCAGACGACGACCCCATATCAACAGACTGGAGTGGAGTACTACCTTTGTCAACCTCCGGGGAAGATCCAGGCAAGGTCCCACAGAGCTCCCTTTAGGCCTGCATAGGGAGTGGCTATGCTTGCAGACTGAGCACTGCTGTAGTGCTGACCTCAGAAGTGGAGCAGGTGCATGACCTCTGTGGGATAGTGGGGTTGTCAGCACCTTGATGTGTCGCATGAGGCCATGCAAGAATCTGTTGCATAATGTAAGTAAGGTAGAGACTTTTCGAATGAGATGCAGATACCTTTCACGCAGAGGGCAGTGGACATCCCCTGACATGACTTTGCTTTCGGATCCTTGAGGTGCAATGAACACCTGCCTAACTACCTGCCCCAAAGTGACTTCAGGGACAGCACCTTCATAAAGCACGTTTACCGTCTGAAAGACTGAGAAATGACTTGTGGCCAGTCTGGAGTTTCTGTGATCCTGGGAGCCTCTATGTCAGCATACAGTATTAGTGGGGAAGGAGCGAGGCAGCTCCAAAGGGGCGACACGCAGCAGCGCTGTACTACGGTGCTCGGAGGCTGAACTGAGCGAGGGCACAGCCACTGGCAGACGCTGCGGGCCCGGAGCACCCCTCCTGTCAGAGGCGCGGCCGCGGCACTGCCCGTGCCTGGCTCCGCGGGCTCCGCGGGCTGGGGCGGGCACGGGGCGGGAGGCGGCGGGACGGGGCCGGTCTGGAATTTCCGCGGTGCTGGGAGTCTCTTTGCAATAACCGTTCAGTGTGAGCGTGGAGGGAGCGCGACAACTCCGAAGGGGCGGGATCCACACACCAGTGCCGTACTACGGCGTCCCGCCGCCCTAGGACCGGGGAGCCGTCGCCCACCCCCCCCCCCCCCCACCCCCGCCACCCGCGGGGCGCAGCTCCCACCCCCCGGGCGGGTAGAGGCAGGGGGTGCCCGGGGATGGCCGGGGCCGGTGCGGGCCGTGCCGGTGCCCGCCCCGCAGCCGCCGCGGGGGGCGCGCAGCCCCCGCTCTGCGGGCGGGGCGGAGGCGGCGGCCCGGCGTGCTGCAACCATGGCGACGGCGGCGGGGCCGGCCCGCCCCCCGCGGGGCCGGGCGGCGCGGGATTGGTCGGGGGGCGGGCGCTCGCCCTCTGCCCCCTGACCCTGCGCGGCGGCGGCGGCGGCAGGAGCGGAGGCGGCGGCTGCGGGCGGCCGTTTCCTGGTGGCCTGGCGGCGGCGCGGGAGGGAGGATGCGGCGCAGGTCTCGGCTGCTGCTCTGCTTCGCTTTCCTCTGGGTGCTGGGCATCGCCTACTACATGTACTCGGGCGGCAGCGCCGCGCTGGCCGGCGGCGGCGGCGGGAGGAAGGTGAGAGCTCAGCGCGGGGAAGGTGCGCCCGCTCCGTGCCCCGGCGGCGGGGCGGCTCGGGCCGGGCGGGGGCGGCGCTGCCCGGTGCTCGAGGGGCGGCGGAGCAGGGAAGGTGTGGGGGGAAAGTGTCTCCTCACTGCCGCTCGCTTTCAGGCGGCGTGAAACTCCCCCGGGCTTCTCCTTCCCCCTTCCCGCCCGCCCTTCCCCAGCCCTCTTCCCGGAGGGAGATGGCTTCTTTGTGGACTTCAGACCGGCTTCAGCTCCGTCACGTCGCTCCCTATCCAACTGCGGCTGGCCACGTCCCGAGGACGAGGGAAGTTGGTGTGGAAGGGGAGGGCGGGGGGGGCCCGCCTGGCTCCGCTCCCCATCTGCCCCTTCCTTCCTTCTTTCCCCGCCGGCACCGGAGTCGCTCGGACTCGTGTTCCCACCTGGAGAACACGCCGAGGATCCGAGCTGCAAACGTATTTTCCTTTTGGATGCGCAGCTGTTTCGTTTCTCCTTAGCGCTGTGCCTGAAAGATACCGTTTTCAGACCGGTTTTGCAATATTCCGGGAAATAGCTGGATTTGTCACGTTCCATGGCTGTGGCATGAAAGGTCTGTCTCTTTCTTCTTGTAACAGCTCGGTTACTAGTGTTCAAGAAGTTGCCTGTGGACAGTGGAGGAGTAATTTTTCTTTATTCTGGACACCAAGTTGTTAAGTAGATTTTCCAATGGGTTGTCGTAATTCATTGATCAGGAGCACAGCTGGAAGTTAGGCACGTCACAGTTCACGTTTGTGTCAATCAAAACGGCTTGTTGTAGTGTGATGTGGGAAGTGGCAACTTTATCCACTATATCTACTTGGAAAAATAAGTGCTTTTTCCTTTAATGGGCTTCCCCCACCGAGATTAGGAAATCAAAGAGCTTTCAGAAGCTGTTGTTTAAATCTTCTGTCTTGGAGTAGAAAAGGTGAAAAGGCATCTCGTAATTCTGTCATTTTTCACCAAAAAAAAAAAAGGAAATGGGAAGACTTCAAGTGAACAAAGTGTGCCACAGTTAAACAGTGTTATTCACTAATATAGTGGCTGTCTCCTGTTAAATGAAAAGTAGTGTTTCTGAAGTCTGGCTGTGCATAAAAAGAAGAATATTTCATGTTGCTTTGATGCAGTTTGGTTCATCAATGTTTGTATTCCCTCTAAAAGCCAGCTGATGTTCATGTGGCAGATCGTGGAAGCAAATACTTGGATGGTTACTTGCGTGAGCAAGGGTCTAGAGAATGAGTCACTGCTTGCTGATAATTGGCTCTCTGTTCCGATGTGTCCTGTTTTTTATTCTCTCTGTAGCTTAGGAATGAGTTCAACAGCAACTTTTGATGTAATATATTAAAGTAAGTGTTAAGTATTTATTGCCAACTACAAGCTCTTGGTCCTTCGAAGTAGATACAGTAGCAGAAATAGATCAAGCATGTGATAAAAAGTAAGGCAGTAGCCTAAAGCCTTTCTTGAAGAACCACCAGAGTGTATTTAGAAAGTAAAAGCAATCTTATGCTGCTGATGATGTATAATGGGATAAAGAAAAGCTATCAAGGCAAATGTATCTGTAGATAGGGAAATATTTTTAACTCTTATGGTCTATTTCATTTGGAGTTTCCAGACAGATTTGCAGTTCTGTTCAATTCATTTTTACTGCTGGGGAAACTGCAGTGTGGGGGTAGTGATTTGCCCAAGGTCACCTGGAAGACTTGATGAGAATCAAATAGGAAAGGAACCAGTTTTTCTGAGTAAGAGTTTGATACTTAATCTACCAGAACTTGTTGCTGTTTATTATTGATATTAGTAGCAGTCTTTGTTATTAAGAGATCAATGATCCTGATACTGCTTCGGTAGTGTAATTTGGTATCATTCTGCACAAAATTTAGTAAACCTTACTAGTCTGGGTGAAGTTTAGTGAAGATAATTTAAAGAAAATGAGACATTTTGTAGACCTGAGCTGAAGCTCAGTGCTCAGTTTGAAAATGTGAAAGTTTAAGGCTGTGGTAACGAAGAAGACAGGTACTGTGACCACAAGTAACAAGTGGGGAAATTAACTATTATATGTGGACTGGTGATTTAGGATTCTATTTTCTGTCAGTGAAGCGTAAAATTTAATCCTGGTCTCCAGCATAGGTTAGCAAGTGTACGTAGAGGATGATGTGTGTAATGTAATAGCTTTTGAATCTGAATAAAAGGCTTATTAACTTAGTGTCAGACACTGGTGTAAAGCAAAAAACAAAAACTGTCTTAAACTTATGAGCAGAAACCCTGCTGTAGTAAATTTCTTGATGTGTATGACTTCACGTAGTCCTTATTACTTGCCCAGTATTTCAATATAATGGAAACAGAGTTGCTTACAGAAGAACATAACTTTTAATAAATTAAAGTCTCTCCCGTGTTCAGTCTATAAAATTACAAAAGCCAGGAGGGGATAGTTCATCATTTGTGCAAGTAAGTAATTTACATGTTAATTACAGTTCTGGTTGTACAAACAGAATGTGTTTTTTCATAAGGATGATCTATTTTTTTTTTTTTTTCTGATACACAGGCCTAGTGTGTTATCCAGACATACTGGACAGTTTGATATGGCACTGAGTCCTGTGATGGGTTGAACACTACCAACTCCCTTTCTCTTCAGTAGAGTTGAAGGTGTTTGCCCCTTACCAGGATTATACCTGAGTAAGAGCAAAGAGTGATTTTTTTTTTTCCTTTGCTTTTCTTGTTAGAGTAGTGCCAGAGTTAATCTAAGCTTCTAATTATTTTGATTCTCCATTTACAATCTTTCTAATGAGATCTGTGAAACTATTTGGATGTTGCATTGTGTGGTACAGCCTTGATAAAGTTTTTGGCCCCTGTCAACAGTGGTGAAGTCCTCAACTCTGTTTGTAGTGCTTTGGCCTGGTAGGAGCTGAGCAGGCATGAAAGGGTCTAAAACATACAAGGCAAAACCTGTGCCATTGGTAAATGTTTAAATAATATTAACAAACAAACAAGCAAACAAACAAACAAAAACCCCAAACCAAAACAACAACAAAAACACACAAAACAAACAAACAAACAAAAAACCCAAGGGGGAAAAAAAAAGAGGAATGTGCAATGCTTGTCATTATGTACCCAAGTATAAAAACCATAGTAGAAAGAGGTGATATCTTCCATGCCTGGAATTTAGGGTGTGACAATCAAAGCCTGTCATTCAAAATGTGCTTGAAGGGCAAAGAAATGTCTTTTTTTTTTTTTTTTTTTTCCTTCTCCAGTGAATCTCCAATCAAAATTATTGTAAACATGAGAGAGCCATATTCAGCTCACTCCTTTTCCAGCTGGGTCATTGAGTTGTAGATAGGAAAGAGTGAGTCTGATTGACGTGTCTAAACGTTAGAGAAATGGTTCTTATACAGATGCTGTGACATAGAAGAGAGCAAATTGCAAGCCCAGTAGTTGTGAGACTGAAAAAAAGTGTGGGCTACCTTTGTGTTCACTTAATGTGTTTTATATTAAAAAGCCTTTGGAGTGGAGACTGGAAGCTCGCTTCTTTTAATGGATAAATTTCCTAACCCATAGCAAAAATGGTTCATGCTCTCTGCCTCAGACTTGCATAAAAATGGAGCAATTTCTGCAAGATGGTTAGAAAGCCAAAGTCATCCTGATAGTGTGATCCCTTTGTAAGACTGGTGTGAATTTGAATTTGTGTATTTGTCACACGAGTTTTGAGTTCTTGAATCGCTAAGCTCTTGCACAATAGAGTTACTGAATTAAAATAAAAAAGAAATGTAAGAAAGAAAAACAAAATCCCCACACCAAACCCAGCCAAAACCCCCAGCTGTTTTCTAAAGAACTTACTCTACTGGGCATTAAAAAAGTAGTCCCATGTAATTGAGCCCTTCAGGCCGGACAGAGGAATGTCTGCATCTTGTTGAAAGCGCCAAATGCTTCTCTACTGCTGAGACTGAAATCCTCCTAGGCGTTCCCAGAAGGAGACTTGTAGGTAGAATGGGGATTTACCATTGAAAGCTGAGGCATCAAGAGAGGCCTGCTAGGTTAAGCCACATCTGAACCAAGGTTAGGAGCCTTCTGGATTTAGGCACCAGAGTGCTGGCAAACTTTTGCGTTTGTTTATTGCCATATAAAGAATGTCAGTTGTTTTTAGGTTGAACCTCTGTCACCTCCCACCCTATCTAGAGGAGGAGGCTAATAAGTAATAAGTGATGGGTAGCTTTCACCAGTACTTTTTAAAATTAGGAACATCTTTCTTGTTTCATCAACTAGAAGCCTGTTACTTTCTTGGCTCACTGGATTTACTGGGTTTAGTGGAGCGAATTGGAGAAATCTAATTTATGGCTAGTTGAGCCACAAGGAGGCAGGCTTTTCCTGTGGAACTGGTTAATACCCTGTACACAGTGCTGTTTTTCTTTCCAAATTCTAGTTTTGTTTGTTTAGCCTTTTTTCTTTATCTTGAAGCAGACTTTTGATAGGTGACTGTACTGTGGAGCAAGCTGAGGTGAAATAAAGCCAAAGGTAAAAGGTGATGCTTTGTCTTGAGTATGTGACTCGATCACTTTGAGTAAAGTAGGGAAAAAAGAAGCAAGTCTTGTAAGTTCTTGTTCTATAAGGATAAAGCTTTAGAATAACTCTTTTCAGCATACACAAATCTTTCTCCCCCCTCCCCTTTTTTTTGAACCCCTGTACTATTTCAGTTACTATTAAATGAGGCTCTTATTGCCTCATACACGTAATGTCGTGTATAGAGAGAGCTCTTGGTCTCTTTCTGCTTAAACTACAGTGTTAGTGTACCTAAGTTTAGTTTTGAAGGTTTAAGGAGGAAAGGAAATACATCTTAACTTTAGATTCATTATTCTGTTTCTGTCAGAGTTGTGGAGTGCAACTTGAGTGTCTCTCTCTCAGTATGGGAAGTAAAGCTTTTTTTCAAGGGGGTTAAAAGTAACCTCTCCAGTTCTGTTGGTTTCTTTCATCTGAGGAAGGCATTGCCTGTTTTAATTTCTAAATACTAAGTTTACTTTGTTGCATCATTTTAAATGTAACTTAAGTCCCTTATGTGATGTGACAGTGCATGTGATTTATGATACCTTGATCTTTAGACAAGTGAAGATATCAGAGGTTAAAAAAGTCAAAATAACGTGTCCTTTCTCTGGCATTTACTTCCTAGAAGGTGCAAATAAACAAGAAAGGGTGTTCCTCCCTATGACAGGTAACAGTTTCTGCCAACAGATCTTTGTTTTATATGATTCTGTAATAAATGGGAAAGAGATTAAATGCCCAGGCACTTCAATAATAAATCTGTCATTCTCTCACTAGAATGTAGAAATATCATACATGTGTGTTTTCTTAATCCAACATATGTCACTTGACAAATTTACTATCTTGGCAGTTCAGTCATTTTTATGGATTACTTCATAAAACTTAACTTTGAGTGCAATGAAAAGACAGTCGTATGCAAATTTTGTGCATTCTGTTTATGTCTATGGTTGTATATGGCTATTCTCTTTTCTTCCCTTCCTTTTTGATAGGCTTCAGTGAGGGATTTTTTTTTTCCATGTTGATATGTAGGGACCTGGAGAAATTAGTTCTTTGCTAGAAGACTTGTGTTGTCCCCTGCAACCTGCCAGGTTAGAAACTGATGACTCTGACTTTGATACAGATGCTATTGTTCTTGAATTACTGTTAGCTGTTTGTTTCATAAATGGAGAAGTAAAGCAGGGCTGTAGACAAAAGAAATTGGGGAAAAAGAATGACTTCTTCAGGAGTTTCATACAAAATGGGGTAGTTAACCTGCTTTTCCCATAATTTTTCCCTTTTGTATGGATTTTGTAGTAGTTTGCCGTGTTACTCAGTGTTATTCCATTGCTGCTGTGGTTTGCTGCTATGATCTCTTTGTACAAAGATTGTAAGTTGTAGTGATGTCCTTTAACAGATACAGTTTAAAAATTAGGTAGTCCACTATTAAACTGTGCATGTGCCTTACCTGTTCTGTCTTGTCAGTCTTGTGATTTGAGGTGTGTTGCAAATAAATGCCAGTCATTCTTTCCATGTGTTCTAGATACTTCCCAAAATGCAACATGAAAACTAATATAATAGAACTTTTTTTAATTCAGAAAAGGCATAATAGGACTTCATATGAAGTAAAAAAATATTAAAGATCCATCTTATTGGTAATTTCTGAAAACAAATTGTCCTCACTTTGTCCTTAGACCAACCTAGAAAAAAAATAAGCTGTTTAAACATATACTAGCTTCATTTTTCATCTTCAAGATTATATGATCATTCAACATTTTTTTCCTTAGAAATCTGATTATTTTATCCTCTTTTGTCTTGCGCGTCCTTTTCTGTTTCTCATGTTATTGGCATCCAAGTGCTTGTGTATAACTGATACTGTTTGGTTAAAATGATGGTATGTCAGATGATAGATGTGGTATTGTCTGCTGGAAAGCTGCTCACAATGATACTCTACTCCAGAATAGAAGAGAGGCCTTTGTACTGGTTCTGGATGCTCTTGTTGTATGCCTAGAAGCTGTTTAAAAATAATTGGCTTTTGGTGGGCTACCTATAAATTATAAATAATTTAATATACAGTACTTTTGGTTAAGTTAAATCTGTTTGAAAAGAAAACATTAGGACACAGTTGATCCTGTGAAACTCAGGTTATAAATGAAAGATGCTAAAATGAAGTCAGTGCAAATAATTTGTTTGGGTTGATTTGATCCACTTAGTTTTCTTAAATAACCTCCGCTTTATAGTAGTTAAGCTGTAGTGGTACAAGTCAATACCAGTTGAGCCTGGTGGTGTACAGTTTTTCAACTCCCTGGCCATGGGTAAAATTGTTACTAAATGTGATTTTTATTAGGACTTAGGAGAAGATGTGTATTGCTAATATGTTGGCAATGCCGTGTTTTGGCAATACATTTGAATTCTAAAAATGAATCTGCAGGAAGCAGTGAGGCATATGCAGTGTTTTCAGGAATTTGGGGCTGAATGTCATTGCCCAAATATATCAGGGTAGTGTGGAAGTGGAATATCAGTGTGGGCGTTACAGAAGGAAATGCTAAGCAGGTTGTTTTATTGCCATCATGTAATGCAAAGTGGTGGTATCTTAAGCTGTATAAATTTTAAAACCTGGATGTAGTCTTTCATGCTGTTTGTTTTGCAATATGTAGGGTCTCCTCTACTCTTCTGCTTTTCTCTTTCACGCAAGCTTTCCAAGGAATAGGGGATGCGTTGAGGAAGGAAGAAGATTAAAAAAAAAAACAAGTTAAATGTCCACATAAAAATATTGGTTTTATGTGTTTGTGACTTTGAAGACATGGCATAAGAGAGTCTATATAACTAGAAACGGAACCACTTAATGTTCCCTCTAGGTCCATAAGGTTCTTTCACAGAGAGCTTCCTATGGCAAAATTTTCCTGCTAAGTGGAAGTGAAGATACTTAAATGTGTGGTGTTTTTTTACTTTCCCTCCATTATCTGGAGAACCATAGAATATTCCGAGTTGGAAGGGACCCACGAAGATCATGGGGTCCAATTCCTGGCTCTGCCTAGGACCATCCCCCAGAGTCACACCGTGTGCCTGAGAGTATCATCCAAACACTTCTCGATCTCGATCTCTGCAAGGCTTGGTGCTGTGACCACTTCTCTGGAGAGCCTGTTCCAGTGCCCAACCAACCTCTGAGTGAAGAACCTTTTTCTAATATCCAACCTAAACCCTGATGCAACTCCAGGCCATTCCCTTGGTTCCTGTCACTTATCAGCACAGGGAAGAGCTCAGTGTCTTGAATGAATTATTTTATGAAACCAATATGTTACTGACATATCCTGAGTAAATGTTTACTTATCATTCTCTTAAATGTTCATTTGTCATGTAGTCCTACCATGAATTAATCAGTCCTGGACTATTTATTGTCATGTGGCAGTCCTTAATGATCAAGCAAGTGAAGAAAATCAGCATCTGTTTTCTTTCTATAAACTGTGACTGCTGTATCCCCTGTTGGAATGTACTGTATTTTAAACTTCTATTTGGCTTTAAGGTAGACTTTTTAATTATTTTGTTTGTTTGTTTGTGTGTTTTTCTTTATGCATATCACCTTGTATTAAGAGTTGTTGTTCTTCTGCAGAAACAAAGTAATTTGTTAATATGACAGCCTTCCAGTGTAGTCTGTGCAAATTACTATCCATGTTTTTTTTCCCTAGTTGACTTTTCGTCTGTCTAAACTGTTGTATTTTTCCTTCTATCCCTTTTTTATACACTGATGGTGTTAATTGTTCAGGGTACCTTTATTGTCATTTAAACAAGTTAAAATATGCTTGTTCAAACAGCTCTGTCAACTGACAGGAGCACATAAGTGTAAAGGGACTATGTGGACAGATGTTAATTTTGAGCTTTACTTATGAAATTCAAATGGGAAAGGAAGAAGATAGTAAAAGAACAGCAAGTTTGAATTTTAGAGCATTCCATATATCCCTGAAATTGCTGTGTAGTGAACATCAAAGGCAGTAACTTGGATTTGTCTTCTTTATAACTATGGTCTCGTATGGAAAAAAAAGAGCCTATCGCAAAAGTTGCAAGTTCAGTTGTTAATAATTTTTCTAAAGTTTTAAAATTGTTGTAGAACCTGGGCACTTTTTTTAAGGGAAGCAGAGAATAACTAGAGATTCTGCTGAGTTCAAGAATTATCAAAATGCAGCAGACCGCCTGTACTGAGTAACAGGTCTGCTTGAACAAAAGAACTTTAGCCAAGGAAAGACTATGCAAAGAATTGGCACCAAAGTAATGCTATTGTGTACGAATTCTCAAAGCACTATGACTTGATGAGGAGAAAATGTTTTCTCCTTGTATTAAGTTCCAGATGTTTAGCCACCCTGGAGATAATGAGCATAGCTGGAATTTGTTTTGGTTACTAAAATAAATTTTTTTGTAGCTGGCCTGTTGGTTTACGGATGGTCAATAAGTATGAGTGTGTGTATATATGCATATATGCTTCAGTGACATGAAATGTTAAGGTTTTTAAATAGCTTGGCTTTTCTTTTTTTCTTGTTTCTCTTAAGTGAAATGGAAAAGTCTGTTTGCTCAAGTACACTTTGGCTCTCTTAAGACCTTGGTAAGGAAAAGGAAAGTTGTCTCCTCATAAATTACTTCATTTGGTAGCAAACTGCTCCTGACTGATGGTGGGCAGCTCTATACTTACAGGTTGTGTTGTTAACTGTTGGGAAATATCCCTACCACAAAATCAGTGCTGTGGTAGGTGTGCCTACCAAGAGTATGGGGACAATGGAATTGCAGTATCTCTCTGCTGGAGTGTGTCGCAAAACTAGCTTAGTGTATGTTGTCCAGACAGTATAATAAGTTCTTGTTAGGGCTGGTGGCATGTCTCCTGCTGCAATGGAATGTGAAAGTCCTTCTGGTTACTGTAGCAGACCATCCATCAACAGCAGCCTTCTCACTTTCTCGTACACTGTGTGGAGCAAAGGGGCTGTTCTTGAGTGCTCTCACAACACAATGTGTTGCTTTGCCAATAGCCACTGAAGTGAAGATGTGCTATGTCATTTAGCCTCCACAAATGTTGAACCGACTGTTCCACTGTGTGGAATAGTTATAACCCATAAGCGCTGTTGGTGAATACTTTTTAAAGGTTCAGTTAAGGAAATGTTCTTTTTTTTTTTCTGCTGACACAGCACGTAACCTTTCCAGTGTTCTCTGTAAGTGCTGTGGGTGAACAGTAATTGCAGCAGGTGCTATGAGGACCCAATGAGAAAGTTTGAGCTTGACTCTCACTTTGATGCTCTTCGAAGAACCTTTCTTAATGCCTCTTAAATTGATAGATGTTAATCAAAGACTGTGTCCTCACCCCCTATGCTAAGCTGCGTGCTTTCTCTTAATTAGTACATCTTAAGGACTTGCGGGTCTTGGTAGTTAAATAAAAAGGCATTTGGAGTCTGAAAGAAATATTTCAACAAAAAGTAGTGGGCAGTAGGCTAGCAAGTATCAGCATTTCTTTGCATCCTTAGGTTTCATACCTAAAGTGCAAAAATTGATGGAAAGACTTGACTTCTTTATACAGCAAAAACTGTGTCTGAGGGCACTTTTTCAAGGAAATATTTTTTTTTTCTTTATAGCAACATAGCTGCAAGTGTTGTTTAGTCTGGTAGATTCTTAGTTGAAAGGTGGAACTGAGTGACAGACTATTGATACCACCATTGAGGCATCGCAAGAGTTAGAAATATGTTAGCTTATACTGATCAGAGGTGAAAAATTATTGAAGGACTTCTCCATAGTGACTGTCAGGTTTGTGAGACTTGGTAAGAATGCAGTATGCCTTGTTAAGGTACAATTTTTCAGTTTTCCCCAATAACATCTGAATATTTTCTAGCAAACATAAGCAAGAGATTGATTTTCATGTTCACATTAGCTAGACCTAAAATACCTGTCTTTATACAAGCCAAAAGCTATTTGCTTAAAAATCCATTTTGCTTACCTACTGAGATAACTAATGCAGACCATGGTGGTGGTCTAGGAAAAATACTGCTTGCATCCCGGGAACAATAGTGAGAAAATCAGGATGTTAAAATCAGCCTGCAATGATCTAATGTTTTCTCATGTGCTTGGAATTCCAGGAGCCAGAAACTTAGACAAAACCTGATTTTGTATACATGGATTGTCCTGGAGTGTGACTTTCCTTTTTTTTTTTTTTTTTTCAGTTTGTCAATATTATTCCCTAAAGTTTGCAAATGTTTAAAATTTGGTTATGAATTTTGGGTTTTTTTAGCCAATCATGTAAAAAATACTTTTGATGATTTCAGGTAGTGTTTGCTAGGTTATCTCTGTATAAGAAATCCTTTTCTTGATAAACTTGGCTGTTGTAAACACTGTTCAACAGTACTGGACAGTCAGGTGAAGAGACCACTTCTTCAGGACACTTTTGAGTGTAGTTTGCATTATAGCATTGTTTAGAGTCATGGCTCTAAAGGGACAAAGATTGAATGGTCGTAACAAGTTATTTTTACACCATGAAATTAGAAAAGGGGTTTATTCCTAGTAGGATTTAGATATCTCTGTGTGAATGTTAGCTGTGGTCATACGGTAGAAGTTCTCATGTGATTATCTCTTGGTGTGACGTTTTGCTCAAAACCAAACCTTTTCCGGATCTCAGCAAACTCTATTAGATAACTGGTTTTTATGGATTAAGTCTCAGTAATTGAATGGACTTAAAGAAATTACAGTATCCCAAGTTATACAATGTATGGATGGGATAGTTCAAGCTTTTCATTCTGCAGCATTGAAGTGTGATGGGACCTTACGCTGCTTGCTAAGCTCACTAGAATGTGCACTGGATCTGCTGCAGTAGCCAGGCTAAGCAGTGGACCACATCTAGTGGGTAACCTTAGTGCGGTTGGTGTTGACCACTTCTGAAACCTCCAATTCACATATGTTCAATTTGGTTCAGAACTGTGATATTCTAATGTTTCTTTCCAAGAACAGCTACAGCTCAGATGCAGGCAACAGTTTGGAAATGTCATGGCATTTGTTCAAATTAATTGTGATTTGTGGCTGTCATCTCATGATGTTGTTATCCCAGTTTCTGAGATAAATTTCCAGTGACAGATCTAGAAAAGTACGGAAGAAAATTGATGTAAAAACTTTCTTCTACTTGCTGAATGTTATGTATCCTGTAATGATTTTTTAAAAACTTACAGAAATGTCCTTGGTGTTCCTAAAGGTGTATTAAAAAAAAAAAAAAAAAGGCAGGTTAGAGAGGTTGTTCAATGAATCTTAGGGTTTAGGAGTACTTTAAATGTTAATTCCTTTAAATGGTTTGCTATGCCTGAACTGATTCCTTTTTCAATTGTAAATGGCTTTGAAGAATTTTTTTTTTTTTTTTTAGGATAACTTTTACTGGAGTGGTTTGGTAGAGTCTTGTGAAGACTTTAAAAACTGTGTAAAAAACACTAGGTTTAGTGCACTCAGTTTATGATGAAGGCAGTTCATAAAATTGAATAAGCAAAGTGCTGGATGTTAGTGGATGTATGTACTTGATAGTCATCCAAGCCATCTTTTAAAAAAGTTGTAACTGGTAGAGCTTAAGGAAAACTGCTGTACCTAAAATGCCAATTTCTATTAAAATAGTCCATAGAAGCACTGAAGTTATTGGAGTTTTAGACTTGAAGCACTTGTTTACTTATGCAAAACAAGTGTCTGTAGTTTGTTTTGATTATTAATACTTTTTTTGTTTGAGTCTTATATACCAT
Organism: Pyrocephalus nanus; assembly: GCA_038380795.1. NCBI lineage: Eukaryota > Metazoa > Chordata > Aves > Passeriformes > Tyrannidae > Pyrocephalus > Pyrocephalus nanus. The sequence goes on along the minus strand of CM076260.1, from coordinate 73,597,742 downwards.
CTTATTTTGAGTTTATCCTGAATTCCCCTTATCTATGTGACTGTGTCACTTTGCTCTTGTACTGTCATGATGCTTTGTCAGAAAATCATGGCACATGGTGGAGTTTTTATAAACATAATTAGGTAATGCAGGTTTCTATTTTATTATACAAGTGAGAATTTGTTTTGGCAAAATGTGTGTGTGATTTTTGTTCTTTCTTGGTTGGAGTTTTTTGTGGTTTGTTTTTTTTTTTTTCCTTAAAACAAAAAATGGTGGCCTTCTCATTGATACTGATAGTTTGCTGCTGTTTTTCCTACAATATTTGAGAAAATCTTTTTTCTTAGATATATGAACTTTGCAGTAACACAGCAGTACCTTCACATAAGAACCGTATCAGTATAACTAAAAAGGTTTGTGATTAGCTAAGGCTTGCAGATACAAACTTTCTAGCACTGAATTTCTTTGTCAACTGAAGGAAGAAAAGTCTCCAATGGGAGAGTTTTTGGAAGTATGTCAGTTGCTGTTCTGGCAACTGCAGGATGTTTTCATTTAGACTGTTCTCATGCTCTTACTGGCAGTAGGCTGTAGCAGCTGGGATGCCAGCATGTTTGCTTTCTTGGGACATGGTTTAGGCTTCTTTTTCAGGCTTATCAGTTTAGGACAATAATTGTATAGTAATTTTTTTCCCCTGAATTTGAATGGCTTTTTGCCATTATACAAATAGTCAAGAAAATGGCAATGGAATGATAGAAAATGCAAGTACTGTCTTCCCTTCTAGTTTTGGAAGTTACAGTGGTTATTGCATGCTTAAATGCTATTATTTGCCCCTAGTTCAATGATCAGGCACTTGATTCTTTTCCTCCACAGAATCACAGAATATTCTGAGTTGGAAGGGAGAAAACAAAGCTTTTTCCAGGCTCTGCCAGTGAACAGCAGTGCTTGCCAGTTACTGCAATGATATTAGCATGGATAGAACTACTGTTGAGACAGGAATTGACCCAATTATACTCTTTGAATAGGAGCATAATATGGCATGGGCTGTATTTCTGCTATTCCTTTGAGTGCTAGCATGCATAAATGTGTGGTCTTAATTTGTCCACGTTAACTTTAAGATTAATTCCCTAAATACTTAGCCTTGCCTAATCTATCTCATATGTAGCACCATGTAGTTTTTCAGCTGTTAACTTGATTTTACCTGTTTTTCTGGAAGAGCAGTTCTAGCTCTTATGGTCCTTCAAATAATGGAGGTGACTTGTAACATACTCTGCCCTCTTACTCCTTTGTGGACTGAATATGTACAGCAGAAGTTGCATTAGTTCTATTTCCCCAGTTTCAGTGCTGTGCTCTTTGGTTTGTGTTTGAATATCTTGAGGCTTTGCTCTTTATATCATAGCTGAAAAAAAGTACTAAATTGTGTACATAAATTGCATATTCTCTTTCCCCGCAAGAACAGAAAGCTACTGATACTGACATGGCAATATTCCTGCTATGCAATAAAGAATATGTGGTAAATACTTCCTGGGAAATCTGCTGTCTAACCAGGAGCTTAAAAAGAGGAAGTTAGATGGGCACTTCGTTATTTTCCACTAACTAGAAATTTTATGATGTTTGATTTAAGCATTAAATGGTTCTGTACTGATAGAATATAAAAAAAGCTCACTGTTTCTGTTTCAATAAGTAACTTAAACTAGGAACTTGCTGCTTTTGTTTCTGATGCCCATACCCAGTGTTTCTGTGGAGGAAGAAGGGCTGCAGGAATCAAGTAATTTTCATAGTATCTGACACACACCAGCATTTTATTTGTGTTCTGCAACAGAAAAGGGAAAGGTAATTATGCAGGCTGCTACTTTGTTTTAAAAGGCTTAGTACTGGTCATACATAATTTTCATCAGTTGCCAACAAAGCATTCAGTGTAAGAAAAGGAAGAAACAGGTTGAAGATAAGCTGCAGGTCATAAAGCAAAGAAAGGTATTTTAAAGAAGCCTTTTACTTCCCTATCCTCTATCTCAGAAAATCATCACAAGCCCTAAGAGAACAAATGTGTTTTTCACTAACCTTACCGTTAGTATAAAATGCTTCCTGTATTATCTGCTCTCTGCATGAAAGTCCAAATCCAGTTGAAGTGAAGAAAATCTGGGGAGAATACCATGCTGCAGAGTTGGGGTTTTTTTGGTTGATGTTCAATTGCACTGTTGGCAACAATATATAATTTTAATTATCCTATTAAATTCTCTTAGCTTTGAGTTTTACAAAATGATAAATAGTCTCTGTGCTGGGAATAACAAAGTAGTTTTAGACTGAGCAGTATACCTGTTTACCAAGTTTATTTGCAGATGAAAGCAATTATTTCCCATTAAGAGCAATTATGAATGGAGAGCTGTTTCCTTCATATTTGTTTTGTTGTTTGGGCTGTTGTATCCCTCTACTTGACCATTCAGTCACTTCTTGACAGTTTGACTGATTTATTTCTTTTTCAGTCACGTTTGGGTTTTAATGATAACAATTAGGTTTTTTCATAGCCTGTCAGCTCCCTTCAGATTTGCACTAGCAGAGAAGGAGGCTTCTAGAAATGGAAACCACATCTGTTGTGGTACTATGGTGTCTTTTTTGGCAGCTGTAAAGTATGTCATATATATAGAGAGAAATGAAATATGTAGTGTATGGGTGTTCAAAGCTAAGAAAAAATACAGTAGTCATGGTGTGTCATCCTAGGATGCGAGCCGATTTTGAATGAACCCACTTTTGATGGATACATTTTAAAAAAGGTTTCAAGTTGCAGTAATCTACAAAAATTTGGGTTTTCTGTAGTCACAAATCATGCTTCAAAAACTGTTGGAAATACTTAGCTGGCTGGGAGGACCCACAAGTGAAGTTACAGCTTGAACTGTGGCAAAACTAAGGGACTGAAAATCTCTTAAAAGAAGGCATAGTTTACTCTGTAACCATCACTGTGATTCCTGCTATGGATCTACTGGGTTTGAGTTATCTTTAAAGCTAGAATACTTGTCCTTTTTTTTCACTGATGGCTGTTTGAGAACTCACAGTAAGTTTTGGCAGGTAGTGAATTACATCCTGGTGAACATGGGATGCCTGTGGCCCCCATTGTATTCAGTGCCTCTCTGTGGTACAGAACAGTTGGCATTGAACTTGTTTTTTTTCATTCTTCCATTCTTCTTGGGCCATCAGTCCTGCTAGTAAGTGGCACTGGCCATAAACATGTCAATGCCTGTCTTAATGTTATACAACTTCAGCATATTTCAAAATAGAAGATTTTTTGCAAGGCAATCTGTAATTTCTAAAGAGAGGTGAAAGTCACAACTTAGTTTTTTACAGGGATTGGGGTATCTGCAAATTTTTTCTTGTTTGCTCTTTTTGCAATATGGTTTTCAAACTCCAGTGGTAAGCTTGGGCTGTTCATTGAGAGAAGCTGTTTATTTTACAGCAGTGTTCGTTTGCCAAGGCTCTATTTTGCATCTGCCTTTTTAGAGATGCACTAGTTCTAAATGTGTTGCATGTTCAGCATCCTTCTCTGTCCGCCTTTGTTTCTTAAAACAAAACCTGTCTTGTCATGTTGCCATAAAAGAAACTGGAATGGAGTTTTCTCCTATTGCAACAAGAAATAATGAGGACCATTTTTCCGAAATATTTTTACCATTTGATATAAGCATACTATGTTACTTTATAAACTGTTTGCACCAAATGCAAGTGGAAAGTATTATGTCTTATAAATAAAGGCTAATTTAATCTGCTTGTGATTTTTTTGCCATTGTACTGTTTACAATTTAAGACTTCTTAAATATGCTGGAGTTGTTTCTGTTTGAGAATAGTGAAAAATGTGATTCCTTCTTTCATATCACCATTTATTCTGGGCTGCAGTTTGAACCAGCAGTGGTGTTGGAGGCTTCAGTTTTCTATGTAGGACTGCAGACCAAGACCTTATTTTCTACATCTTGGGTTATTAAACAGTTATAGTTGAACATGCGTTCCAAACCAGAGAAATGCTGACCTGAAAAGTCACAAGGATAGGACTTTAAATTAGTCTATAAGGGACTGAAGAAGTAGAGTAAAATCCATGTGGTCAGGTCATTTGTACTTTATTTTTGTCTATGGGAGGAAATGCACCGTTACTGAACTATTTCATGGCATAATACTGTGACCATATGGTCATGATTAATGCATAAGTGTGCTTAATTAAAAATTTGACAGTCCTTTTTTTTTTCTCTTTCCTCTTTTTGCTCTCTTCATTGTGTACCGTTAACTAAGAGGAATGAAATCTTAATCTACACAATTATTTTCCTTGACAGTTACAGAAAGTGATAACCTTTGGGAGACCAAGTAGCTCCCAAGAGTCCTTGTAGAAGCATGTTGTTCTATATAAAAACTCTTTCTTCTGCAGAGCCTGAACAGCATCTTCCACATACAGTTCTCATTATAAAAACAATCTCGGTGCGTAGCCAATGCATGAAATTCAACAAAGTTTAGTAGGCTTTCTTTGAATCATTTTTACAGAAATGTGCAGAGGCTACCAAATGTAAAAGTTAAAATGGATGCTTATTTTCAACATGATACTGAAAAACATTCAGTTCTGTGTTCATATGTTCATTTCTCTACCAAGAAGCATTGTCAGCTCTGATCCAGAAAGGGACCTTTGATTGAGTTTATAAAGATCACCAAGTGGGTTCTCTTCCTGTGCTGACTGGCTTTGCTTGCATCGGGTAACTATGTTGTCCCTCTGACTTTTCTGGTTTCTCCCTTCCAGCCGATACTAGACTGCTGCAAATAAGTAGCTGTGTAGTTCCTATTCTCACAAAGTTTTTTCTGAGTATCTTCCTACAAAGTTATGCTATTTTGTTGTTCCAGGTTTTAAAGAATTTAGCTGCCAGTAGGATTATACTGAGTTACCTGTTTCACAGTAGTGCTTTTTCTGATGCAAGCCATATATGTAGGCACTGACTTAAAGAGAAAATAGAGTTTTTGACTGTTGATGTTTTTGACCTCCAGTGCAGACTTTGAGGAAGAAATGATGTAAAACATTGTCATAAAACAAGGATACTATTTCTCCCTCTTGATTAGAATGAATCCTCAAATCAGTGTGAAAGGGGAAGTTCAGAAAAAAAGAAAAATAACAATTGTTTTGTTGCTGGAGGGCAACTGTGACACAATGCTATGCTGATCGTAACCAGAACTCAAGGAATATAACAGCCTTTAAAAAAAATCCCAGTTCTTCTGGGTGAGACTGTGTGTGTTGGGTGGTAGGAGGGTGGGTGGCAGTGCTTCAGGTTGCTGTGTCATCAAACTGATCTTGGGTGTGAATTTATATCAAATTTTTGAATGAAGGTTAACTTAAAGATGGCTTCTCAAGGACGTTTTGAAAAACAGTTTCTGCCAGATCTGGATTTGTTTTCATTGTGGGCTTTCTTTTTCCAAAGAAATCTGCTCTAGTAGCAGTCTTGGAGTCTGTGTTTGTGTGGCATGGCATATCTCCAAAGGCTTGTTTTTGAAGAGTGGTGATGTAGCTATTTCTTTATTCTAGTTGCATACAAAATCAACTATCTTTGTTCTGCGCATTCTAACATATTCATTCCATGAAATAGATATAGCCCTCAGTAATTTTCCTTGAAACTTGCCTTGCCTTTGTGACACTGTCAATTGCTTGGCTTGAAGGACTGGATTTCAAGCCCATGAGTTTGTATTTACTGAGAGGGACATAAAATTAACACTTCTTCTTTTCACATCTGGCATTTGTCCATAGCAGGTACTGATGACAAGAGTACAGTACGTGAGCTGCAGAGAAATATGCTCTATTGGTGCCGATTATCGACACGTATATATGGGTAGACATTACCACAATACAGAAACACCCTCAAATTCAGCCTTTGAAGCTGTTATGTCAACAGCTAGATTCAGAAGTTGAAACATTATAATAAGTAGTTGAGAGTGGTTTCTGGATTTTAAAATCTTATTTTAACATTTTTGTCTGTAAGCAATACTGTTGTTGTACTTTGGTGAGGCCAGTATAAGTATTTGTCCGATGTAAGAAAAAAGAAATCCATGTGGTAGCTTTTTTATTAACAGCAACATACAGGAATTCTTTGCTCACTTTAACCATGTGACTGCTCTTAAGGGTTTTTTGTCGGTATGGTGTGGTTTTCCAATGGAAAGGTCAAATTTTTCAAGCAGTCTTCCTTTCACATTACCAGAGTAGTAGTGTCCTCATACTGTTTAGTAGCTTGTTTTCCCATTAGGAAGCAAGTCTTATGAAGTACTGCATGGCCACTTATCTGTTAAATTGGTGAATAAGTGGTCTCAGTTTGTGCAGAAAGCAAATAAACTGACATAATTGTTTTGTTAAGAGCCAGATTTTAAATATGCCCAATGCACTGTAATAACTGATTGACTAGTTCAGTATTGGCCACTTCTGTAGAATGCGCATCTGCTAGCCTCAGACTGTGGGTGGAATGGTCCTTGTCTTGAAGTTTTGGGAAATGGGACACCTAATTGTCAACCTGTCACAGAGGCAGTCGTTCTGGAAAAAATGGTTGAAAACCCAAAGCTTTCTAATTCTGCACAAACTTTCATGGAAGCTTTTTATAAAGGAGAAAAAGCAGGTTTTCCTTTATCATGTTTTGGAATTTAATTTCTCATTAAGTGCATGTATTGAGGGGAGTGGAATTCTTGTGTTGAACACAGAATTGGTGCTCCTGTGTTTAATAAATTAATGGTTTTCATAGTTTTAACTATTGTTACTTTTTTTAGATGAGGTTTTTAATTTTTGACAACTGTTAGGAGACTGAGAGTTTTGACTTTATTTAAATTTCTCTTTACTCAGTGTTTTCCTTTGAGCTGTAAGAGCTGTTATTTGTCAGTACATGATACATCTGAATGAAGTTTTTCTTTTGAGTGCACTTATCCAGCCCCCAGTATTGTTATTTCCCTAAATCTCCTTCCTCTCCTATTTGAGGTAGATCAAATTGGTTTCTTTTTAACAGATTTTTAGCTATAAATCTTTGTGGCTTTTCCTGTGGAGAAGGAAGAACATAAGGAGAAGAGTCTGAAGAGAGGTGTTACTGAATTAAAAATCAAGTCTGGTGTTGGACTCTAGATAATTTTCCTAGTGTGTCTTGCTCAGACAGCTGAGTATGTATGACAGTGTGTTTTTGTACAGGCAGCTATGAAGATGTCTTTTTTGAGGGACAGGAGTATGACAGTGTTGTAGACAAAATACTGAGCAGCACAGGGTAGAAAGGAGACTCTGGAAGCAACAAGGGTGTTTGGCTGTTCGTTTTCAAGTCAAGCATATGACTGTAGCACTTCATTCATCTGTGCTCAGTGTGGTGGGTTAATCTCAACTGGCCACAAGGTGCCCATCAAGCTGCTCCATCACTCCCTGCCTTCATCAGGATGGGGAGAAAATAGAATTAATAGTTTGTGGGTTGAGATAAGGACACTTGAGAGAAGATCACTGAGAAATTACTGTCATTGGCAAAACAAATTCAACTTAAGGAAATTAATTTATTGCCAGTTAACAGGTTAGAATAGTGAGAAATGAGAACAAGAACTAAAACCACTTTTCCCCACCCTTCCCTTCTTTTCAGGCTCAACTTCACTCCTGACTCTTTTACCTTCTCTCTTCCTTTTGTCATATAAAAATATTGTAAAACTCAGTTGTTTTTTATTTTTCTGCTTGTTCAACTCTTTAAATGAGTAGAAACTCATGGCATAACCTAATGTGGAAAGGGTGAGGCAAGAGAGTCAACAATTCCAGTCCAGAGTTTGTAGGTACGTTTACAGTGTAGTAAAATGTGCCACCTTGTCTTAAACACAGGAACTATGACTGAGGATAAGTGGCTTCTGTATCATTAATAGCATGATCATGGCCCTCTAACAATTTTGTATATTTTTGTTGCAGATGGTATCAGCACATGTTAAAACATGTAGATTGCTGAATAAAGCAGCAGTAATTATCAGTAAGTGTGTGTGTGTAGAATCTAAACAGGTGTGTTTCCTGACACATTTTGAGGAAATAGAAGTTCACAGAATATAAACTATTGATATAAACCAGTTACTAGTCTTGGTAGAGATCCAGTAAACGTGTGTGAGGCCTGTTGTGTTACAACTGGATTGTTAGACAGTGTGCAAGAGAATGTGGTGAGTGGCCACACTGCTTAAGTTTGGTTGCCTTACAGTACCTGTCACAAACACCTAGGGGGTTTTCTAAGAATTTTGAGCCAGTGCCCTTTGTTTTTGTGTATAAATTCTGGTAAGACAGTGCATTGTTTAGAAGCAAAGCAGTAGTGATGAGGAAACAGTTTTCTGTTTACCTTGTGAATGTCAATCTAACTAGAAGCAGTCTAGCTCAGTGTGAGACTTGGCTTTTGCAGGAGCCCTCTTTTAATCAGCTTATTAACATTAATAGGTGTATGTGATCTCAATTACTGTGTATCAATACTTACTTAGCAGGAACAGATAATTTACTGGGCAATGCTACTGAGTACTTTGCTAGAGAGTTTGCTAGACTTGGCTGTTATGCAACCCATAAAGGAAAGAGGAAGGAAAGCAGAATTGAGGAGGGGAGCAGGATAGAAGTTCAAAAAAACCCCATTAGGGTTGAAGAAGGGCAGAAGAAAAAAATATGAAAGGATGCATATCAAAGGGTATCAACACAGCACAGTAGGAACAGTTGCTCTGCTTTAGGAGAAAATAGTTGGCAGAGCACAGGGAGTGGGCACTGTAGAGCTGAAGGAGCAGATGGGTCTTAGCAAAAAGAGAGTAGATCATAGACTGAATTTAAGCATATTATTTTTGATCTTGTGCCTTTAAAGTGACAGTGGGTAGACCAAACACCTGTTCTTTATCATCACTTTTTAAGAAATGTAAATAAGCCTGAATGTTAATCTAAAACTTCACCTCAGCTTACTTGTAAAATATTTGCTGGTGTGCTTGTTCCCTTTGGCATACTGAATTACTATTGTAGATGCAGCTGGTGTGAGCCACATCTATTACTTCATTGTTAATGTTTTCAACCAGCTGTAATCTGTTTACTGAATGCTTAATTTCATAGAATTGTAGAATTGTTTAGGTTGGAAAAGATCTTTAAGATCATTGAGTCAAACCTTTAACCCAGCACTGCCAAGTCTCCCACAAAACTATGTCCTGAGCATTACCATCACAACTACATATCTTTCAAATACCTCAATGACTAACAAATTCCCTGAAAGTAGCCCTTGCGTGTTGTCTGTGATGTTTTTTCGTCAGCCATCAGGGCTAACATGAGTATAAGCCTTACAAATTTAAGCTAAGAAACAAGTTTGACCTGTTTTATTTGATGTTTGTTTATGTCTTCAGAAACTCCTAGCCCTAAATTGTATTGCTAGATTCTATAAAATTAGAACCCTGAGATTTCTATAAGGTACTGCTAGCATTAGGTTGCACAACTTGAAGTGGCAATTTTTCTAATCACTCTTGATTACATCTTCATTTCTTGCATGCCAGAAGTAATTAAATGTTGACTAATTGTAGTGCTTGAGATTTTTGCTGACAAAAACCTGCTTTAGAAAGTGCAAATTCTTGTTCTAGTTATGGTTGTCTTCTTCAAGACTATATTTTAACACACAAAAATATCCCTTGGAGACTATCTAAGCAAAAATTAAAACAATCTGAATCACAGTGTAATTGGCCTCCTTGAACTACAGCAAACTGTAGAATTAGCTGACTTGAAATGGTGGTATTTATTGCGTGCATCTTTCTATAAGAAAAGTGGCTCTTATACCTGCCAATCACTTCCGTGCTTCTTTTGTTGAAGTCCAAGATATCAAGGAGTTGTGTTTTCTACAGAGTACTTACTGAGTAATTGAATCCCAGTGATAGAAAATTCAGTTTTGTTTCACAAAGCAGCATAAAAAAATCTGTGCTGCACAGAGCTGAAATATGGAGCAGCCATAAATGAGCTCCTTAGTTGTGAGTTAGCAATGCAGCATTGCAGTTTATTGTAGAAAACAGCTACCTATGGAAATTACAGGAATCTGAAGGATGTCATCAAACACTAATCGGGAAGAGGATGAAGTTTTGATGATGCTCCTCAGCATTTTAGGTTGTAAGACTTGCTTTTGGTTATGCCAGCTGGCATAACTAGTTGTATATCTGAAATGAATCTCTAGAGGGGTAGAGGGTAAAAGTTGACACCACTCTTGTCAATGCACTTTTCTGATGTTCTATTTGTCAACTTGGCACATGTTTTCAAGAGTTGAGATAGAAACTGAAGATGCACCTCTAGTTCTCATAAACTCCAAGGAAGTTTTATGGAAATTCAGTCAATATCTCATAGATACCTTTAAAAAAAGTGTCACGTACAGTCTCGCAGATTTTGAATACTTCTTTACTTATTGTGAATATATAGGGCTATAATTTTAGATAGGGCAAAATATTCTTGGCACTTCTTGCGGTAATACTTCTTTAGTTGACTCAGAAAATAGAGATTATAGTGATTTCATGGCAGAGTGACCACAGAAAAATAATTCTTAGTACTGAAGCAGATCTTGGTTCTGGCTTTTTAGTTTTGCTATAAGGCACACTCACAACCAATTATGAAAATAAAACTTTACTTATCTAGCCTTCCCGGTGTGTTAGAAGAGTATTGATTGTTCTTGAAATTGATTTAGAGATGCAGCTTTCTGCATGCCTCTGTGATGACTATATAAAATCTCTGGGCCTGTTCTAGATGTGGGGGTTTTCTAGTGTTTGTATTATAAACAGCCTTCTGACTGTGCTATCGGCCCTGCTGTGTGTGCTGCCCTGGAAATGGGCACTGCTAGTGTGACCTCTGAAGCTTTTCTACAACCCCCCACACCCTGCAACTTGTGAGCAGTCATTTAAGTGCAATTTTAAATGGCCCTTTATTAGACATAGAAAGCATCTTGCTGGGAGGATGAATGCTTCTAATGTTCCTTAACGGCTTGCTTTTAAAATCATATCAATAACATTTTCTTTGTCTAATGTTCTATTAGGCAGATTAGTTTTTCATGAGAGGTTGTATCTTGTTTCTGCAGTTTCAGAGTTGCACTTTGTCTTCAGTTAACAATCAGTAGAGTCAGTCACTTACAGATCTGCTGCCATCTCAAAGTGGTTTTGAAGATTAAAACTTGATATCTGTCACTGAAATAAAACTGTGTTTTCCCCTGCACACTAATCTCCCTTGAGTGATGAGCTTTTGAAACTTGTCTGTCAGTTAAAACAAGAGTTGGGGCCTGATAGTCTGGGTGGAACAAGCAGCTGAGGTGTTTTGGAAAAGACCCCAGAACTTGGTGATTTTTAACTGGAAGTTTACAGTTGGTGCAGTGTACTGTAATTTGGCTTTCCATTAATATTCCAACTACTTCTATTCTACTTTCTTGTCTTTCGTGGTATCTTAACTCATCTCCTTAGCCAATTCACCCATTCCTCTCTTCTCTTTTACTGCAGGAAAAAGCTTGGTAGATATATAGAGATCACTCTTCCCTTGATTGATAGGCTATGTTGCGTAGCACATTGGGTACACAAAGCATCTGTGTTCAGTCACTTTCCTGATCACTGCCTCCCAAACTCCAGTGAATCTTTCACAGTTCTTAATGTTTTTGAAGAGTCTGTTAGTAATCACAATACTAAACAGAGGTTTAGTGGTTCTGAGCCTGCACTGTTGTTCTGTGAAGAAATTGTTGCCTGCTATCTGAGGCTCCAAAGAGCTGCCCAGTCACCCCAATTTCTCTAGCTTTTGGTAGCAGATGTAGCATCCAACTGAGCTTCTGCTCCATCTGAACAGTGGAAGTTAGTTTCCTTCAGGGATGCTGCAAAAAGGTTTCTAATTTAAAGCTGTCACTTTGTTTTTATAACTGTTTTGCAAATAGAGTTAGTTGCCAGATTTTCGTAGGTTGTGTAGTTTCTCAGATAATTATTGGAAAGATGCCATTAGTTCAGTTCATGTTTCTGTAGTGTTTGGGAAAGTTTTGAGCAAGAATATCAGGATTTCAACAGGGATGCTTCACTGAAAATTTGCTTTCTATTAACTCCTGAAAGAATGTCTTTAGGGAAGGATAAATCTAACTCTGACTCCTGGAGGAAGTTGAGATGTCCTGAGACTCTCTGCCTTCATTTGAGGTGAAACTCCTGTTACTAGTGGTTTGTTGCTATTTTAGAAAGAAGTTTAGAGAAGATACCATCTGATCTAGGCAGTAGCCCTAGCTGAAAATTACTCAAAAATAGATATGCTTACCCATTTAAATTGGCGTTGCTAACGGCTTGTTCTGTACCTTATAATTTCTTTGAAGAGTAAGATCTGTAGGAAAAAAATGTCTAGAGTTATTTGAAATTCTCTGATAATAATAGGAGGAGGAAAATGGTCAGCAGTGCAAATCAATATGAAAAATCAGCAGAATTTTTTTTTTTTCCTTTCTATGTGATCCTTGTTTTGGCAAAAATTCAGTAATTACATCATCGCTTGTCTGTTCTGCTTAGTTTCTCTGAGTACTTTAAAATTCCACAGAAATTACATACCTGCCAAAGATAATTAAATATCAAAATGCAAATGCTAGTAATACTTGGTATTTCTTGTGTTGCTTCCCTATGTTGTTAACCTTTCATACTTAATTTCCCACAAATTATATGCAGATCTTCCTGATCACAACTTTGTGTGAACATACTTGTTTTTACAGTAGCGTGGATGCCATTTCCACAATGCTCTAAAGAAGTTAGGGTGTTTTTTTTTTTAAGGTTGTTACCTGCAAAATTGTGGTTTTGAAAGTGAATTTGGATAAGATGAATAATAAAAGATGTGAGTTTTAGTGACTCTCAAATTATCTGGATGGATTAAAAAGCTTTGAAAAATTAAATGTGTGAGAAACATGAGCGTATTCCTACTGTATAAATAGTGTTCGGCAGTTTCTAAGCAGACCATGGGTATTTAACACAGAGTTTGACAGTTCAGGTTATCAGAGAAAAAGATGCACACAGGCTATCAGTTCAGTGTGGGGAGAAATTACTTCTTCCTTTACAATTCAGTGAAGAAAAATGTTTTCTGCTCCTTAATATGAAGTTGCACTATTTTAAGAGTTTGTTCTTTACTTCACCTATGCCTTCTGCTAAGGTGTGGCAATTCATGGTTGATGTCCTTTTTTTACCCTTTGTTCTCTCACTTAAAACCAAAATGTAGGGGAAACTTCAAGGGCACAGAGCACTCTTGCAACCAGCCCTTTTTCAGATTGACTTTTAAATTTTCAGTTGAGCAAGAGTTTACTTGGGAAAACTGTAATATCTCATTTCTTGCTGTTCTTTTATTGCAAGTTGTTAGGTTAACGATATCTTCTGAAGTTTGTATCTTCTGAGGCTGTGAAGTCTGCAATGGTTTGGATTCCTGGTTATGAAAACATTTGTTCAGAGCATGACTGATAAATGAAGGCAAAACTTCCTTCCTTAGCTTAAACAGGAAAGGAGCATGGTTGCTTTTGAAGACTCAGGAGGGCCAAGTTAGCTGATGTACAGTGTCTCTCTGGGAATTCTAATTAGCTTCTTGCAAAGATGTTTCTTGAAATGCATATAGAGAAGGAAATACCCTTTCACTTGCAACTTTCCTCTCTCATGACTGCAGGAGAAAAAAATTTGTATATCAGGAGCTTATTTTTGATCTGTACTGAAACCTTTGACAAGGATTGTAATATTCCAGTGGCTCTTGGAAGCTTCTTTGTAGAAGCACGATAATCATATGTTTAAGGTATTTTGTTCCTTTTTAGATACTGGATGCCTTAAATGCCTTTCTGGAGCTAAAACAGTTTATTAAACTGCACAACATTTTTGGACTGGACATCTGTGTCTAACTTCAATATGCATGCTTATAAATATCCATGGTTAATTTGCACAGTATTTTTACTGAGATCATGACCTCCAAGAATCGATGGTATTGTCTGATTTTTTTTTTTCCCCTTCTCTTCCTCAGTCATGATGATTTTGAATTACTCGGAAGGCACCAGAGAGAGATCAGTTTTTCCCCAAGCAACTCTGCTGAACTGAAAGTTATTAGAAATGTCATAGTACTAATCTCCAATATTGCTTTAGCAATTAGGTGGCTCTTAAGTACTCAAAATCCCTTTACCAATTAATGATGACAGACTTTTAGCTATATGCATCTCTGATAGGAGTTTTATGCGAAAGATCTGCTTTTACATGATAAATTACTTCCAATCTGCTTGCAGAATAGAGTTTGAAATGCCTTTGTGTAAAAGTTTTATCTTAAACTTATACAAATGGGCCTAATATATAGGGCACTTGAGAGAGATGTGTATATATTTTTCTTCTTCTATCTGTCAAGGTATCTTAGCTTTTTTGGCATTGATGAAGATAATTCACTGATTTTGTTGTGTGTGTTTCTATAACTATAAACCAAAGTTGCTTTGATTTTTTTTTTGTTTGTTTGTTTGTTTTTCCCCTCTGCTTCCCCTCTACCCCCCAAATTATTACCAGTATAAGCTTAGTGGAAGAATTGTTTACCTCTACTTTTACTTCTTCCTTCTGCCTGAGTGATTTCTCTTCATCAAGAGCCCAGCTGTGACATATTTCTAAAGCTTTATTCCTTAGGCATTTTTATTACTTCATCTGTTTTGTTCTGTGAATCTCAGTCAAAAAAAGTTTGATTAGGACTCTCAGTTTTCTACAGATATGCTGTTGGTGGGGAGGGAAGGAAGTGGAGGATTGGGGAGGATTGCTTGTTTAAGATGAGAAGGAAATGTCTTGACTTCTGGTTAACTATTTTGTCTCCACTTGTGTAATGTTGACGAGATTCTCAACTGACTCTTTAATTTTGTCTTTCTTTTTTCTGGGGACCAGCCTGCTATCTTGACAGTGTCTGAGTTCTCTCTTTTCTTGAAATCACTGTCCTTACAAGAAATGCAGTAGATTTAAATCAAGTTACCTTAAAATGAGGCTAACCCTTTTTGTCTCCTCAAATCATTAGTTATTGCAGAGGACTAACAGTCGTGTGAAATGGTGACTTTCCTCCTCTGGAAGTACTGTACAGCTGTTAGAGTAATAAATAAATTATTGTAATGCAAATTTTATCTCTCTTTAAATTTGCAGAAACTCAGTTCTGTGGAGTTTTGATCAAGGTTGGCTTCAGAAAGGTCACCCTTAGAGTAATTGGGAAATTCCTTTTGTTGTCAGCATGAACTAATTAGTATCACATTGTTTGGCTTTTAGTGATTGCTAAGTGAAATCAGATTAGATTTCACATCTTTGTTTCCAAAATATTAGTTTTGGGTGTTTGACAAATGGGCTTGCCTTTATTATCACACACTCATTCTGGGATAGTTTCCCCATTACAAAATGAAAATAAGGCTGCCTTTGAAGTTAGTGAGGTTAGTGAAGTAGCTTTGTATTTAAGTGTTTGGAAAAGGTAGGGACTGGTTATGTCCCTGGGTGCCTTAGACTCTGTAGTTGCACAAGTTAAGAAAAATTAAATATTTCTTCCATTGCTGTGACACTTTACTGCTTGTTTGAGGTAAGGCCAAAGCCCTGTGCAAGAGCCCATGCTGTACGGTGCAAGGTGGATGGCAAAACTGGCTGTTAGTCGTTCTTCTGCTTTTCATGCATTTAGTTACATACTCGCTTGTGTGCCAACAAGTGATTCTCTAGGTCGTGTAGTGTAAGCCATCACCAGGGAAGTGAAGGGTTGCCTGTTTTTGAGGCAAGTTTGTCCAGCTGCACTGACTGCAATTAAGGAAGAATTTTTTTCTAACAAGTCATCTATTGCTGATGTGGCTGAGGAGCTGATCAGAGATGAGGCTGAAGTTGTATTAGTCAAGTGTGGCCTCACAAAGGTGGGACTGGGTGCACAGCCAACACAGGTGGGGCAAGCATGTCCAGGCACTTTGGTTTTTCAAAAAGTTAAATGTCATCTGGTCAGGCTTAGTGTAGCAGTAGAGCAAAAGCTGATGCTCCTTGTGACTACGGTAAATTAATGATAGAAAATATGGATAAAGAAGAGCAATGTACTTCCCAGTGCTTGCTGCTTTTAAAGATGTTTTTAAGGAATAGCTGGTTATCAGTTACTCTCTCCCCTGGACTCATATGAATCCGCAGGATAATGGCTTCCTGGCAGAGCACACGGTTGAGCTGGCAGCTCTGGGCAGGCGGGTATTGCCAACTCCTGCGTGGTGCAGAGCATGGCCCATGGCCAAGCAGTGAGCCATGAACTCTGGGGATAGTTGTTCTGTGGGTCATTGTGGAGGCACTGAAGTGAATTCTGCCCAAAACACAGCCTTTTGAATTAAGAGGAAAACTACCATTCACTCAAGTTTTTGTTTGTGCTGGCAGATTGGTCTAACAATTTAATTCAGCTCTTGTTCTTCAGTTAATGCATAGAAAAGATATGAACTGTGTTGCAGTACATGGCTGTAATGCCTTCATTCTGAAGTCTTAACTTTCTCTTATAAAAAAAATTATGTGAGGAATAGCTGTTCTTCATTAAAAAAGTCTGGGAAAACTAAATATAATAAAGTTTGTGTGTAGAGACTTCAATGTTGGAAACATTTTATAAAGAAAGGCTTAAATCCTTAATGCAGTACTGAGAAAGTGGATGGTCCAGAATGTGTTAACTGCTTGGAAAAGCTAGCTGCTGCTGCATATTTGACTGTTCTGTAATATTCTATTAATTTTATCTGTTAGATAATTGGAGTATGTCTACAGTATGCATTCCTCCAAGGGTTTAAAACCAAAAGTTGAAAATCCTTTTTTTTACAGTCAACGTCTCAAGATGGCAGGGAATGTTACTAGGTAACATTTTAATGTATTAAATTAGAAAATTCTGACAGATTTGCCAAGTTATTCTTCAATTATCTGTAAAGCAGAATGGTCTTAGCAAACACTACCTTAATTGGTAGACCAAGACATATATCTAGTGTACTTCTAATAAATTTTAGTTTAAACAGAGCCGTATTCAGAATAGGACTCCTGTCAACCCACAGATAAGCATTCACACAGAAACTTTAGGGTTAGCGTGTTTCTTGCCCTTTCCCTATCTGATTTTGATAAAGTACTTTTTCTTCTTGTTTGCCTCTGTATAAACCTTATCACTAGTAATTTCATTAAAGATCATTTAAAAGATGAAAATTTGTTTGCTTGGTTGTGAGTCAATGGAAAACTAATACAAGAGCTTGATAAGATCATGAGTAGGAGGAAGAGAAAACCAAGTTTGGCTTTCTTGCACTGCAGTGAAACTTGGCAGCCTGAGGATTCAAGAATTTAATTTCTTTATTAATACATTTCTCAAGATGGATGACATGCGGTATGTTTTTCTAGGGTAGGAGGTGTACTGACTGCCAGAACAGTTATTTCATTTTCTCTTCTGTCCTTCGTAGATTTTCTTCCTATGAAAGGAATATATTTCTGTATAGTTTGCTGATTGTGAAAGAAAAAATCTGGTTTTGTTGGCCGTGGACTTCTTATGTTTCTGCTAAGGTCTTTGCCTTTATCAAAGTACCATGGGAGACCAGTGGAAAAGGAGAAAAACTTTTTTTTTTATTTGTTTGGTTGGTTGGTTGGTTTTTTTGGGTTTGTTTTTTTTTTTTTTTTTTTTTTGTTTGTTTGTTTTGTTTTGTTTTTTTATTGGTCAGTGCTGCTGTGTCAGGTGCTGTAGAACAATTAAGAATGATTTCTCATAGTCTGTGTTGGCTTCCGGAAGGATAGGCTTCCAAGGTGAAATCTGTTTTTAAGTAGAAATTGTGTGATGGAAATCTAGTTTGTTGCTAATAGATTCTTGTTTTGTTACAAAAGTTCACCACTTACTGCTCTTACAAGCAAGAGAGACCTGTAAGAATCATAGAGTAGTTTGGGTTGGAACGGACCTTAAAGATAGTTCTAACCCCCTGCCATGGCCAGGAACATCTCCCACTAGACCAGGTTGCTCAAAGCCTCATCTAAGTTGACCTGGAACACTTCTGGGGCTGTGGCATCCACAGCTTCTCTGGGCAAGCTGAGCCAGTGCCTCATCACCCTCACAGTAATGAATTTCTTCCTAGTATCTATCTAAACCTACCCCTTCCAGTTGAAAGCCATTCCCCCTCCTTCTATCACTACGTGTCCTTAAGCAGTAGGCACCTGGAAAGTGAATAGAACAAATGTCATGATTAAAAGTTTTGTACCTTTTAGAAGTGTTAAATATGTACTGTGTTTTGGTCTTGCTCATCTCTTCAGTTTCCATTTTTCTTGTGTGCATGAAAGCTCTTTTTTTTTTTTTTTTTTTTTGGTTTTGTTAAATTATATTCAGAGCAATTTTGGTGTAGAAAATAACACTGTTGAGAAAATATATCCTTTCTTTGGGGTCAGCAGAGATCACAAAAATGCAAGTAAATTTACTACCAGTAAATTGAATTTACTTATGTACTTTTTAAAATGTCTTGCACATCATTTTTCTGGGTCAGCCTAGTAGATGAAATTTAATGTTTCTTCCAGTGGCTGGAGAGAAAAAAACCCAAAACCTCACAGGGCACAAACTCTTTTAGTTCTAAGCTCTCTGAGCAGTCAAGACAGCTGTCTTCATGACCAGATTCTCCTTTTGTTGGCTCAAACCTGCTACCATAGCAGGGCCCTGTCCTTCCATCTAGATATGCTATAACATTTCTGCTGTGATGTGTGCTTGGCTTTTCTGGCTCTGCCACGTGAGGAGCAGTGCTGTAGTTGGTCTAGCAGAGCACCTTTTGTTGCACATCTGGGTTCCCCTGTCAGTACTTGCATGCTCTTGAGCTTCTCAACTTTCACTGAGGTCATAGCTAGCACAGCTGCACAGCTTGGACTCCAAACTGTTTTGTGATGAGCACTTGGACATCCCTGAGCCTGTCTGCAGTGGAAAATGAAACCAAAAGCTGAAAGGTGGTGCTCTGTTGGCACCCAGTAAGAGAGTGATAGATAACCTAAATGGAGGGCATGAGAAACTCTGCTTGAAAGTATTCTCTGATAGTTTTGAGTTACTACTAGAAGACCTCTGTCTGTCAAAGCAGAGCTCTCCTTCGTTCTCAGTTCTGCAGAGCCCTGGTGAAGAACAGCTGGACAGACATGATCTTCTGTGTCTACCAGCTCTGCTCCTTTGCCTTTCTCTCAGATGTCCTTAGTTCTTGCTGGCTGAGTCAATTGATATTGGAATGGGCTAGTCTTTTGGTATCATTGTGCATCTGACAAAACCAGGTTTACTTTTCTTTGAATTCAGAACTAGATACCTGAAACTCATTAGAAATAAGCTTTAGGTTTTTTTGGACAATTTTTCCACTGTAACTAAACATATTGTCAAGGTGCACATGTAACACATCCTTCTGTGTGCTAAACCAACATATAAAGTGAATTAAGAATGCAAACTGCAGGAAGTCTGGTACAAGAACAAGGAAAACTAATTTTAATCTAGTCCTTCATTGAAAAGCAGACATGTCTAGTTTATCAATGGCATGGAGGAGTAAGGTAGTGTTTCCTTCCAGTAGATCTCTCATTTGAATTCCCAGGCCCATGATGTATTTCCTGTTTTGTACCCTGTATATTTTTACCCTAGCTGCAGAAATTCATGCTTTTAGTGTTTAACTGGCAGCAAGGACACTTTACCTTGAAAAGGTTGCAAGATTTCAGTATAGTTTTAAAAATGTTGGGAGCCCATAAGGTCATACTGAACTTCTCCAAGAAAAGCCATTGTCATCAGGAATGCAGTTCCAATTTTAAGGCCATGAAAATGTGAGAAGTAAACTAAGTAAAAATAGCCAGTATTTTATTTCATCTCCAAAGAAATGGTTTTGTTAAGAGAACTAATATTTACTTCCTCTCATCTGGACTATGTATTATTCATAATGTTATATAGCTTGTAGATATTCATGATTAAGATTCATTTTGGACTTCTGAGCAGATTTGTTTTTTCTTGATCCTGCTGGTGCAGAGCTCTAGGTTTCTTTTCATTTGAACAACCATTCCTTATGATTTCTGCTGCCCTCCAAGAGTTTATGGGAGAAATAATCCCAAGATGCTTTTCTTTTCCATTATTAAACCTGAATAGGCAGCTTCTTTTTTTTTCTTTTTTTTTTTTTCTTTTTTACTATTTTTTTCTGGTTTTTTGTCCTTAGATATGTGTGTTTGGGTTTTATTAATAAACAGTATATTATTTTCTCTTTTCCCCTCCTCTTGAAAATTCCAGAGGAATCCTTTTGTTCTGAAAAATCTCTTGACTCTACTTCTCTTAGTTCTGCATTTTTCCCTTCAAATTCCTTTATCTTTGCTCTCACTACAGAATTTTCATGTAATTTAACCTGGATGGATCTAAGTAGATACAAATGACTAAGTGATTATAAAATGAGAAGCATTATATTTTGTTCTGAAGAGAGCCCTCTTAATATCATGTCTGAGGACTGATAGGTTATGTTCTCCAGATCACCGTTTGTATCTATTCCCCCACCCCTTGTACTCACCCTTCTCGATGTGGTCGAGAGCCTATTGGTTGGTGAAGGTAGGTGCTCCCCAGAATTATCCCTGAGAATTTGATCAAGTATGTAAACTGAGAGATATTGTGTATTTTTTTGTTGGGAAGGTGGGCAAGGAAGAAAAAGCATGTGAAATAAAAACTGTTATGGGGACACTCTCCCTCTTTTATTTTAAATCATTCTGTATAGAAAAGTGGATTAAAAAAAAAATCAATGAACTGTTCAAATCCAGACACCTAGCAGAATGCAATATGATAGTAAAAATCTATTAACATATAGGAAAACTGGGCTAAAAAATATAAATTAAACAGGATGTGAAAAATATGGTACTTAAACATTTTCAAATTGAATATGAGGAGATACAGACATAAGTTCATCTGTTTATAAAGGGACACTAAGAAATACAAAGTGTTGCTTGCTATTCACAAGGCTTAGTATGGTTGCCAGTGAACTACTTCCAAATACTGAATTCAATAGATAAGTCTTGAATAATATCTTAGGCTTAGGAAGCCAACTCTGCTTTTTACTTGCAGTGGTGTCAAGAGTATCTCATTATTCCATAAATACAATTTTTCTATTAATTAAAATACTTCTGAAAAGCAGTGCAAAAGAATATTTGAAACTCTAAAAATTGAATTGCCTTATTTCTGTTCAGCGATGCTGGCAGCAGTGGTTTGTTGACAGTGGAATAAACTGATGCTTAAGACAGAATCAATGTCTTCCATTAAAGTGAAATGTAAACTTCAGTGTATGAGTTTCTCTAAGTTTATCTTTGCCTCAAGTACGTTGATTTCATAAATGCAAGATTTTCCTGTGTCCAAAAATAATCAATAAACCTGTCTGTGTGCACTATTTCAGGCTTAATTTAACTAAGCAATGACGCAAGATCATTCTCCAAGTTGCTTGTAATCATGCATTTAATAAGATGATCCTATTACTGTATCTGAAGCTCATTTGGACTAAAAGCCTGATTAAAAACCCATTTACTTATAAAGGTGTTTCTTGAAAGAAAACCTATATCCCCATTGTAGGTCATGGATTTTAACAAATATTCAATATACTATTGTTTTTTACCTACTTAAATGTGAATTTAAAATTACGAGTACCTGCTTATGACTACATATTACAATTATTACTGCTTACTATATTAATATTACAAATATTACAAATACAAATGCTACTTATTACACTTCACCTATCTCATTTTTAGCAATGGCGAGTTGTTTTCATCAACTCCAGACAGAAAAGAAAATTCTTTCAGTAGTAAAAGCAGCTGATACAAGAATAAACACAATTTTGTGTGACAAGTGTTTCAAACAAATTTATTATATTCATGTGCCTATAAAGGGAAACTCTTGCTTTAATCAGGGCCACTTCTCTGTGTATGAGAAAGTTTAGGTACTACCTCTAGATAATCTCAGCATTGTTTATAAATATGTCCCATTGCAACAAATGATTTGCATTGGATACATGTAGCTGATAATGGAGTTTTATGTGTTTTGCCTAAACTGCTGATGATAAAGGGGTCACAAGCATAAGAGACTGGAAGATTGGTGGCTGCTGTGTATGGCTTTGGAGGAGTAGCAGAAAATACGTAAGCAGTGCTTAACACTGTTCTAGAACCAGGTATGATCACCTGAAATTGTAATACGTGGTTTTTTCAGCAACTCCTTTTTTTAAATACCAACAGTTAAAAGTGTTTGGTGAAAGGGACAGCCTTTTGGATCAGAACAGGTTTTGATGTTAGGTTGAGGAAATAGAGTTGGTGGCTTTCAAAAGCCATGTAAGAAACAAAGTGCTGTAACTTGCTCATGTTTGTGTTGCAGTTGATTCAGTGGCACCTGATCAGTTTGAGCATCAGAGAATTCAACTCTGGTTTTAAGGAATGATGAATCCCTTGAGAGGAAAGGAGTGTGAGTGCATGAGTGAAAAGGAGAGGGGGGGGGAAAAGATTGGAGTCATCAGTTGGTATTGCTTGGAGTTGGCAAAAAGGTACCAGATACTTGGCTTTTGGAAAGTAGCATTCAGTGGCTGGAGAAGTTAACGTGTGTCTCCCCCTCCTTTCTCCTTTTAAATCATTTGTGAATGTTCCTTTTAGTGCTGGTATAAATTTAGGTGGGGGGGTATCTTCCAGGACTTTCCTTAAGCACTTCCTTTTTTTGGCTTTAATCTCACCATGTGAATAGTATCTATCAAAAGAACAGCACACATTTTAAGAGCAGGTGACCTAACCTATGTCCCTGTGTTTTCCTTCAAGTGAAAAATAAATGAGTTTTCAAGAGGTCTGTGTTTTTAATAATAAATCTTTTAAAGTTGCTGTTACCTGAAACATATGTATCCAGTGATGAGAATTAAATGTCAAGGAAACGCTGAATTGTGGCTTTGTGGTTCGGAGGTTTTTCTTCATTTTCTCTAGGATTTTGGTGGGTTTTTTGCATGTGACAGTTTTGTGCCTTTTTTTTTTTTTTTTCCTAAGCCTTCTTCTGACCCAGAAAACTCTTTTGATGTGCTATCCCATTCTTTCTTTCCTTATTCTTCTTCCCTCATCCAGCTTTTGAACCTGTTGTTGAACTCAAAATAGACTTCAATATTTCATCTTCAGCAAATTTTTTTGAAACTTGACAATGAAGTAGATAAGGGGAGATCAGGTTATGACTTCCTTGAAGGAAAGGCTGTATTGTGAATTTAAATATTCATAGCTCCTTGGGGGTTAAGATTACAAAGCCTAATTTCTCACGGCCTTAGCTTATAAATGCTGCTTACATAGTTCTGTTGTCTATTCTAGTCTTACTGAAGTCTTTAAAATTGTGGTAAAGGTGCATTTAGGCTGCAATTCAACTGTTAATCTGACTGTGTGAGTCATAATTTAAGGAATTTTGACTGATCATATTTAATCATTAGTCAAGAAATAGCTTTTGAATTATGAGAAGTGTAAGTGAAGTATGGCTGTGCTAAGTACTGTCTCTCTGAAGTTCAGGTTCACTTGTGTGCTGTAGCTCAATATTTTGGTGCTTTCCAAAATGCAAGCAAAATGCAGTAATACATTAGAGCAGTGTGTGGGTTTTTTTAAAACCTGGTGGCTCTAATTTTTGAATAGCGTGACTGGTCTAAAAATTGAAGCCAGTTGACTATACCCACTTTATTTATCTACACTATTCAAAACAAGTCATTAGGAAGATAGGACAAATTCTGAGAACTTCTGACTCATGTAGTTTGAATTCCTCCAAATCTGATTAACAACTTGTTTCTTATTCTCTAAATCTTTTAGGTGAAACAAATTGTTTTAGGACTTAAGAAATATCCATAAAAGTTGTTTTGATTGGGGGTAGGTTGTGATGTATATTTTTTTGACTGTTTTGCTTTAGAGGATCTTTCAGGATCAAGATATTGGATGTCCTTGGCTATAGGCTTTTGCTCTCAAATATTACTAGTCAGCCTTGAAGAGAAAGGACTGACTGATGAAACTTGACACTTCTAATGCATCATTGTGATCAAGAATTACAGGTGATTTGAAAGAACAACAATAAAGGGACTAGTTAAAAAAGCCACTGATGCAGCTGTCTACTTCTTTCCTTCATTCCCTGTTATCTGAACTGTTATGGCTGGACAGCTGTTTCATGTGTTTGTGAAGGATGAATCTGTTAAAAGTTACACATAACATGAAATTCTGTATAAAAGAGAGGTTAAACAGTCTCCACAATCAGTAAAAGTGGAAAATACAACCACAGCAGTACAACTGCACAGTCCAGTGTTGACAATTATTTTTTGTGTGTGATGATACCCTTCATAAATTATGTCAACCCAGGCCACTTCATAATGAAGTGTGAGACTGATTTTTAAAGGCAGTGATCACTTTCTTTAGCTAGAAGGAAGGTTGATATCCCGTAGAGATGACATTCTAGTTGGATAGCAATTGGAAAAGAGTGGGTGAGTCAGATTTCAGTTGTGAAGTGGTGTTACTGCTGTGAAAATTGGAGGACCACATCTGCAATGTGTGAGGGAATAAATAAAACCAATGTTTTCAGACTGATGCAAGGCAAGAAAATGCCAGTGTCTAAGATCATATTTTGTACAGTAGTCAATACTAAAATAATCCTTACTCTTTTCCCACCGTATCAGCTATTTCATTCTGTCAGTTCTGCTACTACTTTTACTGTTAAAGAAAATGAAACTATTCTATAATATTCTATTAATGTAACATAACATGAGAGAAGTTCTATTTTACTTTTTTTAATTATTTGTAGTGTTAGGTACTTACTGCATTATCCTACTATATCTTGCTTGATTGACCACCAATATATGAATGTGTTATTTAGTATGTTCATGTAGAGTGGCTGAAATGTTTGCAGCCGTGCAGTGAACTTTTTCAATGGTGACCGCTAGTCACTACAAGCACAACTGATAACAATATTCTTAATGGAGCTAATTTGTGATTTGGAGCTGCCTTCTGTTCAATAGACATTGATTGTCCTTCCAGAGTATCATATACTGCCTACTCTCTCATCTTTAAGGACTTCTCAAACCCATGTGTATTTATTCTACCAGCCAAATTTGAGAATGTCGCTGTGGCTTGGCTTCTAGACAGTTATTACTATTTTTTCCTTAGTTTTTATGAAATCTTGTTGCTTCTCCTTTGTTTGTTTGTTTGGGGGTTTTGTTTTTGTTATAATATACCTCTTAATTTTGTTATTTGCAGTTGTGCTGTAATTGGGGTTTCAACTCTTCTCTCACTTGCCAGAGACTTGTTATTTTTTTCTGTCAACTAGTGGTAGTTTAAATTACTTCTTGGGATTTCATTGCACTTCTGAAAGTACTTGGTCTCCCATTCTGTGTCTCCCCCCATTTTTCTACTGCAAAGTAAGTCTGTGATTTGAATTAACTTCTGGCTGCTAATGTGAAAGGATACTTCTCTCTGTGTGTATGCATGTGTGTATATATTTTTGTTTGTGCATTTATATGTGTATATGCATGCACACACGTGAATGTAAGAAGTCTTTCTCCTCAAATCCTTTTTTTTCCCCTCATTTATTTTAGGATGACTAATGACTTAACTGTCGGTAAATGTATGGGTGTACCTAGTGAGAGGAGGCAGAGAGCTCACTGTTAAAAATAGTGGGGTAGTATGTATTGTGGGAACAGGAGATGGTGGGAGTGATGTTTTGCTCTTGTCTTTTATATGCCATTCATGACTTTCAAAACAGATAATGGCTTTTACCTCATTTTTTGACATGAAGGCTAACATTCCACTTCCAAGTTAGTAGTAAAAAACCTTGTTTGAGCTAATGGAGTCTAGAATATGGTAGCTCATCAAATTCTGCAGAAGGATTTAAATTTTGACTTTGAGAAGTTTCTAATAGTTTTATGAGTTAGCCTTTAAGTGGAATCTGAGTGGGAGTCACTTTTCCCTGTTGTAGTCTTTCAAATTTTGAAATTTCAAGGCTTTTCCTTATTTTGGTAGGTTTGGGAGCAGCAGAAAACTTTCTGCACTGCACCCGGTTTAACCGCCATGCATGGATCAGCCTCTCATCCTGGTTTACCTCCGTTTCTATAAGGGCTCTGTGGAGGTTGTGAGCAGTCTCCACAAAGGGTGCGCTGTTGGTGACCTCTCCTCTGAGAGATTGCAGATGAGCAGATGATAACGTGAACAGATTTTAGCCCCCATCCTCTTCTTGTTAGGTCTTAATGTCCTGGAGCCCTGTTTCCATCTCTCTTTAGAACGAGATAAGCTCCAGTGTGCCTGCCTATATAGTGTGAAATCACCTTCCAGCTTGCTGGTTGCAAGAGTGCAGGATTTCTGGGATGCTTAATTAAATTGCTTGGTCTTTTCTCAACTCTTTTCTGTCAGTCCTGAGAAACTCGTTTTCCTATGAATTAAGTTTGTGTGTTGTTAGCTTTATGTGCTCCCAGGTCTGATAGATATATCTGATACATGGTGGGCATATTCAGTGTTTTGCACACAGACCTAAACTGTATCTAAAGGGCTCCATTTCTACACTTGGTATAAAACTTACCTGCCTAAAATTGCTGCTCTCTCTGAATCTTGCATATCTGCCTTTGCTCAGGACTGAACAAACAGGCTCCCAACAAGAAGGACTGTACTTCTTCAGAGAGTACAGGCAAACAAATGCAGCCCAGATCAGAGTAAAATCAGTGCTGTATGCTAGGAGCAGAATGTATAGCAGCAAGGCAAAATGCCTGATTGCCTGCCTTGAAGCTCCAGGTCTGTGTATGGTTGAAATTCTAATAGAGTACTCTGTCATTGGTTTCCTGCAATAGCATCAGTCTGGGTGTTAACCTTAGTAGACAAAAAAAGCAATCTTTTTCTTTTCCAGTTGTTGTCTTATTGCAGAATAGTGTCTTTCAAAGGCATCATGTTATACAGTTTTGTTCTGTGTTGAGCAAAGATATGACCATCTGCATTTCCTACTTCAGGTACAAATCTTAATACTTAAGTTCAGCAGAAAAAATTTGAAGGAAGTATAGATGTCCATTATCTCTGTTGTGATTAGTATTTCTTCCTTCTGATGCCTTCCACACTTCCTGCCTGGTTTGTGATAGGCATTCATTTCATTATGGGATTGAATTTTGATTTAGTAGTCCAGAGTATTGCAGATGAATGATGCTGTCTAGGTCTGGCAAAAATGGAAGATGTTATCGACAATCAACTGTGTGAATTTTGTACTATGGAGCCTTTAGTGTTTAAATGCATTAATAGATATCACTGTCAGAAACTTTACACTAACTGTTAACAATATTTTTTCTTTCTTTTTCCTTTTTTTTTTTTTTTTTAGTAAGAGTCTGCACTGATACTGAAAAGTGATACTCTGTGTACTGTGTCACGTGCCCAGAGCTGCAGAGACCTGATCATAAATCCTAATCTTTGGTTGGAAGGGAAAATATGCAGAGAATTATTGAAGGCACGAGTCATCTGTCAAGTGCGAGCTGTCTCTCTGTCTCTTAGGGTTATTTAATTAAAGGAGTAACTAGGTAATTTTTCAGGCTTCTTCCATCTCTGAGTTCAAAGATGTCTACCTTTAAAGAGTTAGAAGGAAATGATTTCCTTGTTTTCCAGTGCCTTGATTTCTGAATCTGAAGATTACCTTTTCCCTTTCGATTTAAAAATCTTAACTTTTTTTTTTATACCTTGCTTTTTGTTTTCCTGTTGTTTTCTTAGAGACCAAAGCAATGCTTTTGCATTCTACAAAAAAGATCCAAGACACAGCACCTTTAATTTCCTTGCCTCGACCTAACTTCAGTTTCCTTATATGCCTGCAGTAACCTTCTGTCGTGGCGGAGAATGCAGTGTAATGTGTTGCATCGTAACCCTGCAGATCTCATTCAGTGAAACATTCAACCTGTTAACTGCGTCTTGGTTTTCTCTTTCTTTTTTTTCTTTCTCATTTCTTAATCCAAGATAGTTTTCTTGGATCCTATTTGTATATTGTTTTAGTATAAA